>CM022093.1:7869658-10269658 GCA_011114355.1 Carex littledalei
TTCTAACATCCTTTGTTTATGGTGACTGTGGAGTAAGTCCGATGGAACGAATATCCTCTCAGGTACTGTAAAGTGGGGCCCGCAATCCAGTGCCTATTAAGATGTAGAAGCCCTCTTTAAAGATTCGTGCCAGGTTAAAAGAACGGTCTGGCCACTAATGTTAGTGAACAGTACCCGTTAGGTACCTGGGAGGACCCAAATTCGGTATGATGCCCATCGAACCTAATCCACTTTAAGATTCGTGCGCTCCGTTTTAATATCCGTGTGCGTTCGTGTCAATTTTCATGTGCGCGGATCTTGAAGCAAATTGGACGAGTGTGGAGCCCATTGGATCCAAAAGTAGGTCCGATACCCATCGAGCCTACTCTGTTCTCGTTTATGGCACACAGATGCGAGGTTCGCAGTTCAATTTTGAGCAGGTTCCATGGACTGACTGACACGAGTTGTTGTCCCTGCTCAAAATTCACGGCCCCAGCATTTGCAAGAGAATGAGCGAATTTCATGGTAAAGAGAACGCGCCAACTTAGAAGGCCGGTAACAAGCTAGTAGTGCCTGTCCAAATCAGCTTAAGTTCTGTCTAAACTCTAAACAATGTCGGTATTTTTTTTTATATTCCACAAGCAAATTAATATTATCATGCGTATTTTTTTGCTGAGTAAATGGGCCTGAACATGGGCCTGGTCACATATCATAATATAAACAAGGAAATGACAAAAATAGACAATCCAAATCCAACAGATCAGCCACATTAAAAAGAGACAACTACAAACCAGATCCATAAAAGCTCAAAACCCAGATCACAGCAATCAGTTAAGATCACCCAACCAACTTTAATTGACCAATAAATAAATGAGAAGATAAACCAACCTACCACAAAGAACTAATGCCAAGTCAGCAATTATGACAATAAAAAAAGGAATTAAAAAACACTCAAGAATTAATTAATTATAATAAAAACGGTTCGGTGGTGTTAATAGAGCAGCAAAGCATCCTCTACTTACTGTTCACAATTATGTACCCCAATCATGATTACATTTCACAAAATCCATCCCTAATAAAATCAAAACAAAAAAAAAAAGAATTTTCTGTTGACGTGATACAAGTTGCCCCTGAAAATTAACACTGACTAGACTACCTTCACAAAAAGAAAAAGAAAAAGAACAAAGACTATTAAAAAATATAGAATAAACTGAGTATTACTATTTGATCAGACCAGGTACGGTTACCGCTCCTCCGGCACACGGTACAGCTCCACCGTCACCTCCGTCAACCACAATCCAGGATACACCAACTGTAATTTACAAGAAATTGAATTAAGAGAAAATATCACGCGAAAAAAGAAAAAGAAATTAGTATATCTTAGGAGCTTACATCGATCTGCTTCTGCACAATGCGAGGCCGCTTCCGGGGTCGGAGGCGGGGTCGGGATCCAGTGACAGAATAGATATCCTCTTCAATCTCGTCAATCGTGAGCGGCACAGAGAATCGAGGTCGCTGCTGCTCCTTCCTTGAGGTGGGTCGGCGTACCGAGCCGCGGCACGACCTGAGGTTCCACGGCCGCTCCTCGAGCACCTCTACCACATCAGTGACCGTCGAAGCCTTATCCGACAGAGGCGGGAACTTAGCGGGTCGGCGCTTGGAGCGAGGTTTTAGGATGGGGAAGGAGGGGAGATCGTGGCCGTTGGATGGCGGAGGGATGGGATCTGGCGGTGGAGAAGCGGTAGCTGTCTCTGTGGAGGTCACCATTGTGGGTCGTGGTTCCCAACCACACCCGACCCGGTAAGAGGAGGGAGGTGAGGAGGGGAGAGAGTTCGAGAGGTGGGGGTGTGTGAGTCGTAAGTTGTGAAAGAGAAGGAAGGAAGGTTGGGTTAGGGAAAAATAATAAAGGTTTATAAATAGGGGACTAAAATATAAATAAGTGAATAAAATAATGCCGAAAAGGAATTAGGGCTTTACTTTTTATCTTTTTCTTGTGGCCTTTGAATTCATTTTGTCTGCAGTAACTCAAAGTTTGAGTTACCTTATGACAAATAAGGACCGTTCGATCCCAGTTGGCACGAATATTGAAAGACTACGTGCATTTCAGGAGTGGGACGGATTGGCCTGGATCCTGATCGAGACGGTAAAGATTCTAAACCCAATATCTGAGTTAATGCAGAGGATAGTCTCTGCACCTAACTGTCAACTGCAGCTACAAGGGTTTGTTTGTTTTGTTTAATCTCTGCCGTCCGATTTGGATTTGATTGACGAATCAAATGTGGTAGCACTCTGGTAGGGTAATTTTGTGCAAGGAAAGAAGCGTTTGGCAAGTTTAAAGATTGGCTTTAAAATAAGACAATTTTCCACTGCCAATGATTCAAAAAATAAAAAATAAATAAAACATTTTGGAGATGTTTAAGACAGATCGTTTAATAAAGCTCTTTGGATTTTGGCAGCAGTAATAAATAAACATCATAAAACACTTGATTTGAATTAATTCATCTGATGTAAGAGCTGAAAATTGTTAGCTGAATTATATCAAATTGATCATCATTTTTTGACACAACTTCCGCAAAAAAAAAAAAAAAAATTTCATTGGCAAATACTTGATGATTGAAACAGAATAGAAAGGATGGGGATACCAAGAAAATTCCGACATTTTTATTATATCCAAAGTTTAATAGAAATTATTATTTATGCTCAGATTTCTAACTTTTCGCCAAAAATGCCCAAGCTGACCACAAAATGGCCGGCTTACTTTTTTTTTTTTAGAGACACTATGAAAAGCAAAAAAATGAAATCTAATACTGAAAATATAAATTTTTTTGTTTAAATTATTTATTAGATTACTTCTTTTGATATATAATTAGCATATTTATACTAAATTATTTGAAATTATGTTGAATTACACTATATTAAGTTAAATTACACTAAATTACATTACATTACGCTAAAATACGGTAAATTACATATGAATAGGGACGATATCTTCGCTGAAAAGGCGAAAAACGACGACGAAACTTCAAACGGTCATAAAACGGTGCTCGAGTGTCCGATTTCAGCAAATGACCACTTTTCGGAAAGGTTGGTGAAAATACACATGCGTCCGTGCCGGCGATGCTAGATTCCAAAATTCAGAATTGCCAAAAAACAAAGGAAAAAGCCTCAAAACTTGAGTTGAAGTTTCCGATTAAGATTTTCATTTCTATTATTCAATCCAAGTAGCTCAGTAAATTAGTTACATAATGAACTTGTAGAATACCAATTTTTTTGAATTTTTTTACTATTTTTTATGATTCATGAAAGATGGCACAGAATCGGTCTATTTTAGCGTAATTTTCCGTATTTCAGCATAATTAGCGAAGTTATTATAATTTAGCGTAATTTAACGTAATTTAGTGTAATTCAACATAATTTATTGTAATATAGTGTAATTCAACATAATTTCAAGTAATCTAGTGTATTTTAGTATAAATATGCTAATTATAAATCAAAAGAAGTTATCTAACAAATAATTTAAACAAAAAATTCAAATTTTCAGTGTTAGATTTCATTATCTTGCTCTTCATAGTGTCGCTAAAAAAAAAAAAATAAACAGTAAGCCGGCCACAAAATGGCCGGCTTAGGTGTGGTCGGCCACAAAACGAGTAAGACGTCCATTTTGTGGCCGGCTTGGGCATTTTTGGTGAAAACTTGGAAATCTGGGCATAAATAATAATTTCTATTAAACTTTGGATATTAATAAAAATCTCGGAAGAAAATTTGTCTGTTCCTTTTTTTTCATTGGTAAATTGATTTTGCCTTCTCCTCAAAAAAAAATTTATGATTGTTAATACCAAGAAAAGAATGAAGAGTTTTCCTATTGAAAATTTAATTGAATAAAAAAAATGCAAAAATGTGGTTGCAGGATTTACTAATCTTATAATATAAAAATAAACTTGATGAGAAGGGATGAACTTTCAACTTTTCTCTAACATCACAACATCTTTTTATTATAATGATGATGATGATGATAACAACATTAACAATAATAATAATTTAAATTTGAAATTTGAAAAGACAAACTGGAACTGTTGAGGACATTTTGTTTCATGAAGAATATTTATTCACAAAAAATTATGAATTTGGAGTTTAATTAATCCAAGTCTAAGAGATGTAGTCAATAAATTTTCCCGCTTCTTGATCTTGTACGAAATAAATTCTAAATTTTCTAAAAAATCATGCATATACATCGTTAATCAACAGTTAACTTTTTCATTTCAAATTTTAACAATTATTAGTATAACAAAAAAAAATTGTCAAGACATAATTATTAAACAATTATTACAAGGTCACTCCTTAAGTTTGTTTCCATATATAAAAAGTGCGATTTACTGTAATTTCTGATTATACTATGATGCTATATTTGGATGATACCTTAAATGCAAGAAGTCAATTCAACTGGTAAATATATAATTCTCTCCAACATCCGTTGGTCATCAATTAATGATAAAATAATTCATTGTATTTCACTGATCATCAGAACTACTTCAAGCACCATACAAAATTTAACCAAATTAATCAAAGAAACACAAACCCACCATTTGATTATTTTTTTTTACCTGACCTAAACGTGTAGAGCCCCGACATTTTTATTAATACCCAAAGTTTAATACAAATTATTAATTATACCCGGAGTTCAACATTTTCGCTAAAAATACCCAAGCCGGCCATTTTCTGGCCGGCTATGTTCCTTCCCTAAGCCGGCCAGAAAATGGCCGGCCATGTACCTATTTTTTTTTTTTTTTTTTTTTTTTTTTTTTAGAGAGAGACTATGAAGATCAAAATATTGAAATCTAACTCTGAAATACGATAAATTTTTGTTTAAATTATTTGTTATATTACTTCTTTGATGTATAATTAGCATATTTATACTAAAATACGATAGATTAATTGAAATTATGTTGAATAACACTAAATTATGTTAAATTACGTTAAATTACACTAAATTACGTTAAAATACGGTAAATTACGCTAAAATACGATATGAATAGGGACGATATCTTCACTGAAAAGGAGAAAAACAACGATGAAACTTCAAACGGTCATAAAACGGCGCTCGAGTGTCCGATTTCAGCAAATGAGCACTTTTCGGAAAGCTTGCAAAAATGCGCATGCGTCTGAACCCTCTATGATGGATTTCAAAATTCAGAATCCCCAGAAAACAAAGGGAAGAGCCTCAAAACTTGAGTTGAAGTTTCCGATTAAGATTTTCATTTCTATCATTCAATCCAAGTAGCTCAGTAAATTAGTTACATAATGAACTTGCAGATTACCAATTTTTACTATTTTTGGAATTTTTTTTCTATTTTTTATGATTCATGAAAGATGAGCAAAATCAGTCTACTATAGTACTATTTTGTGTAGTTTAGCGTAATTTACCGTATTTCAGCATAATTAGCGAAGTTATTGTAATTTAACGTAATTTAGTATTATTTAACATAATTTATTGTAATATAGTGTAATTCAACATAATTTCAAGTAATCTAGCGTATTTTAGTATAAATATGCTAATTATACATCAAAAGAAGTAAATGAGGGATCAAGTTACAACAACCATTTTTTTCATTTTCAAAGTCCAAATCGTCGATCCAAACCGTTCAACATGATTATCTAAATAAAATGTGCTTGCAGATCAAATTTTACATTTTTTTGAATTTTTTTACTATTTATTAAGATGGGTACAAAATTCAATGGTCTGAATATGACTATTTTTTGTAAAATACTTAATAAATAGTAAACAAATTCAAAAAAATGTAAAATTTGATCTGCAAGCACAGTTTATTGTGGAAATCATGTTGAACGGTTTGGATCGACGATTTGGACTTTGAAAATAAAAAAAATAATTGTTGTAATTTGATCCCTCCTCAAAGAAGTAATATAACAAATAATTTAAACAAAAATTTATCGTATTTCAGAGTTAGATTTCAATATTTTGATCTTCATAGTCTCTCTCTAAAAAAAAAAAAAAAAAAAAAAAGGTACATGGCCGGCCATTTTCTGGCCGGCTTAGGGAAGGAACATAGCCGGCCAGAAAATGGCCGGCTTGGGTATTTTTAGCGAAAATGTTGAACTCCGGGTATAATTAATAATTTGTATTAAACTTTGGGTATTAATAAAAATGTCGGTGTAGAGCCTCTGGCCTTTGAGAAGTCGACTTACAATATATGAATGGTGTGGATATATTAAATTATTCTTGGAGAAATTTATTTATTGGACTAAAACTGTCAACGCGTCAGGCCTAATTAATTGTTTCTATCCCTCAATTGCAACACGTGTGGCGGGTTATAATTTGGCCGGTTACAAAGAGGCTATGGTACTATGCATAACGCGAATTGGTCCGTACTATGAATAAATATCTCCGTTTTCAAAGTTTAAATTGTCGACCTAAACTGTTCAATATGATTTTTATATGAAAATATATTTGTAAATCAAATTTTACGTTTTTACAAAAAAATATTATATTTTAAAATGATAGAAATCACTCGATCTAAAAATTCAAGACCATTCAAAAGCAATGATTTTATGAGGAGGGTTCCAATGTCTCATGTCTTTCATACCTTATCATATCTCATATTTTATATCTTCGTTTTCAAAGTCTAAATTGTCGATCCGAACCGTTAAACATGATATCCATACTAAAATATGGTTAGAGATGAAATTTTATAATTTTTAAAGTTTTTTTACTATTTTTTAAGATGGGTACAAAATCACTATTTTTTTAAGATGGATACAAGACTACTATCTAAAAATTTTAAATCTGATCTGCAAGTACATTTTTGTATGGAAATCATGTGGAACGATTCAGATCGACTATTTAAACTCTGAATACATAAATATTGATCCATAATACGTACTGATTCGCACTATGTAGAGTACCATAGCCTCACTCCAATTTCAAATTAAAGACAGTACTTTATTTGCTAAATTATCTTGTTTTTTGTAGCATTAGTTCCTAAATTAGTAGACCTAATAATATGTTCACTTTTTCAGATATTAGTGTGAGAATTTGCCGAAGAAAGTTCTTAATTTAGTTACTTTTTAATTAACAGAAATGATGCCCTCACTCTGTTGAAAACAATTCTTTAAGATAATAAATTAACCTAAGCTATTTTTTATAAAGTCCGTTTTCTACTTTACTTAATTTACTGTAAAATTATTTTGTACAAAGAGCACCTTTGAAATGAAAATTCGAGAATAATCTACTAATTTTATTTAATTGATGGCCAAAATCCAAGAGTTAATTTATAAAACAAAACAAAAAATCACAATTCCATTACAGTTGGACAGAAATTTGTTTTTATTGCGGGGAAAAAATAGAGAAACACTATCTTCTTATTCATAGTATTAAATAATTAAAAATTAAAATGATGGTATTATTTTGGAAAATTGTTGAAAATTAGTACCATCCCGTACATATTTTTTTCGAGGATGGTACTGTTCATTCTTTCCATTTTTATCTGTGTTCATTTTGTCTAGCTTTTTTCTGATGTTATTGTTCATTTCGTTAATCGTTACGATCGTGCTAATTTTCAACATTTTCTCAAAGTGATGCCACCTATTAATTTTTTTTTTTTTACTGATATGAATTAAAAAAAAAAAAATCGGCAAGAGGCTGTAGCGTGTGCGACGGAAAAACGCAGTTTACATTTATAAAAATTGTTCATATCAAACACTTACATTTTAATTATAGCACGTGAGTAACATTGACAGCGGATAATATTTTTGTTCTTTTAATTTTCTTGTATTGTTGAAATTTTGCATGTCAGGACACGGTTTCGTTGTATAATTACCAATGTTTTAAATAGCGTTTATAGCGTCATAGCGGGAAGGCTACAAAAAAAGCTATAGCGAATAGCGTATCTATAGCGGAAGCTATTCCAAATAGCGTTTTTTTTTTTTACAAAAATTATATTATATATTTGTACTATATATTAACATTATCTAAAGTTTCATAGAACAATAAATAATACCAAATTAATTAAGAAATTATAATATTCATATTGAACTAGTACAAAAGTCCATGGTTCAAAATATCCATAATAATATCATAAACTATCGATTTTTTTCTATACAAAATATCTTAAGCATCATGATTCATTCTATTTTTTTTTTCTATACAAAATAAATTTTATGGATCTTTATTTAAGCCCATATAAATTGTCTAAAAAAGCCCAATATGCATAGCGCGCTACACGCTATGCGCTATAGCGGACCGCTATTACCGCTATAGCGGCCGTAGCGCAATTAGCGTATTTTCATGCCATAGCTTAGCGTTTAGGGTCCAAAAACGCTATAGCGGCGCTATAGCGCGCTATTTAGAACACTGATAATTACCAATTCAAACACGGACTAATCAATTCAATCTCGCATGGAATTTGGAATGACACGCCATCTCAGTAGCAACGAAAGATGCATGACGGCTGGTGACCCAGTTTAGTTTGGTCATATACCAACAATTATCTGTGCAGGGGCCAAAGGTATTTTGGGAATTTAGTCGACCACTTGGTCCACATCCCATATCCATTTGTTGTTTCCTATGCACCATTGACCATTCGTTTAAAATCAAACGGTTCTCATCGCTCCTCATCTCTTGAAATTGCAATTAATAATGATACATACACGGATACACCATTCGTTCTAAAACTCATGTGATAAAGACGAGTCAAATGTTGAGTTTTAATCTTAACTTATTATGTCAAATAGTCAAATGTGTTCCGTAAAAAGTCAAAATCTATTTTGGAAAAAATGCATGAACAAATTTAGGATACACTGTTGGGAGGGATAAAATTTTAGAATTGGACATAAATATATAATTATTTAAATCGCAATAATAGTAAGGATATGTTTGTTATTTTTTTTTTTGAACTCGCTGACACAGTGACAAGTACTTGCTCCTGTTATAATGTAGCTACGCCACTGAAATTAGAGTATATTTATTAGATCTTTTGAACTTATCTTAAACATATACAATTCTTGTTCCTTAATTATTACATAAGATAACTAACCTTTACTGCTTTTAGATTAATGAAAGGTCATGTTGTGATTAATGTAACAGTAATGAGACCATTTCTAAGGAAAAAGTAAAGGAAAGGTTATGAAAATTCTACGCAAACGGTTGACTCAAATTAATTCAACCATAGAATGGATAGCTCAGCAAATATAATATATATATATGAGTGATGCTACGGTGTTTTGGGAAGTAAAGATGATGTTTTACTTCTCGCTCATATCTCCATTTTCAAAGTTTAAATAGTCGATTCGAACTTTTCAACATAATCTTCCTATTGATATGTGCTTGGAAACCAAATTTTACATTTTTTGGAAATTTTTTACTATTTGGTTACAATTTTTGAAAATCACAGCTTTTCATTAAATAAAAAATAATAAAAAAATTCAAAAAACACTGATTTTCAAAAATTCAAAAAAAGTAGTAAAATTTGGTCTCCAAGCACATATTAATATGAAAATCATGTTGAGAAATTCGGATCGACTATTTGAACTTTGAAAATGGAGATATGAGCGGGAAGTATAACACCCTCTTTACTTCCCAAAGTACCGTAGCATCACTCTATATATAGGAGTTGGCTACGGTGCTATGCGTAGCATAGAGGGCCTCCATGCTACGGCTCAATATTTGAGTTTTCAAAATTCTAATGGTCGATCCGAACAGTTCAACATGATCTCCATATGAATATGTACATGCAAATCAAATTTTACATTTTTTAGAATTTTTTTACTATTTTTTTAGATAGGTAGAAAATCACTTGATCTGAATGGTACAGAATTTTCAGATCAAGTGATTTTCTACCTATCTAAAAAAATAGTAAAAAAAATTCTAAAAAATGTAAAATTTGGTTTGCAAGTACATATTCATATGGAGAACATGTTGAACGGTTCGGATCGACTGTTAGGATTTTGAAAACTCAAATATTGAGCCGTAGCACGGAGGCCCTCTATGTTATGCATAGCATATTAGCAATTTCCTATATATATATATATAGAGAGAGAGAGAGATGGGCTATTGTGCTTCGCGAAATAAATGGGGGGTTTACTTCGGGTCATATTTTTATTTTTGAAAATCCAAACAACAATCCGAACCGTTCAACATGTTCTAAATATTGAAATGTGCCTGGAGACTAAATTTTACATTTTTTGGAATTTTTTTACTATTTATTAAGCCAATTTGAAAATCGCTGATCCACTGTGAACAGTAAAAAGCAGTAAAATTTTCTGGACCACCGGATCAGCAATTTTCAAAGTGGCTTAATAAATAGTAAAAAAATTCCAAAAAATGTAAAATTTAGTCTCCAAGCACATTTCAATATTTAGAACATGTTGAACGGTTCGGATCGGTTGTTTGAATTTTCAAAAATAAAAATATGGCCCGAAGTATACCCCCCATTTACTTCGCGAAGCACAATAGCCCATCTATATATATATGAGGAGAGATCAAGTTACAACAATCATTTTTTTCATTTTCAAAGTCCAAATCATCGATCCAAACTGTTCAACATGATCTACACAATAAAATGTGCTTGCAGATCAAATTTTACATTTTTTTGAATTTTTTTACTATTTATTAAGTATTTTACAAAAAATAGTCATATTCAGACCATTAAATTTTGTACCCATCTTAATAAATAGTAAAAAAATTCAAAAAAAATGTAAAATTTGATCTGCAAGCACATTTATTTAGATAATCATGTTGAACGGTTTGGATCGACGATTTGGACTTTGACAATGAAAAAAATGGTTGTTGTAACTCAAATTTGTTGTAACTTGATCCCTCCTCATATATATATATATATAGAGAGAGAGAGAGAGAGAGAGAGAGAGAATGGCTAATATACAAACCTTTGTTCCTGGACTCATGAACAAACGGTTTGGTTCTCCGATTTTTAAAGTCCAAACAGTCGATCCAAACCGTTAGATATTCAATCTATATTAAAATGTGCTTGGAGACCAAATTTTATATTTTTTAGAATTTTTTTACTATTTATTAAGCTGGTTTGAAAACCGCTGTTTTTCAATAGTGCATAAGTTTAATAAAATCAGCGGTTTTCAAACCAGCTTAATAAATAGTAAAAAAAATTTTAAAAATGTAAAATTTGGACTCCAAGCACATTTTAATATAGATTGAATATCTAACGGTTTAGATTGACTATTTGGACTTTAAAAATCGGAGAACCGAACCGTTTGTCCCTGAGTCCAGGAACAAACGTTTGTATATTAGCCATTCTCTCTCTCTCTCTCTCTCTCTCTCTCTATATATATATATATATATATATATATAAACGTTAGGATTTTAAAAAGTACCATATTGAGCCGTAGTACACTAGCCATCCGTGCTATGCATAGCACCATAGCCTCACTCATATATATATATATAGGAGTTGGCTACGGTGCTACATGTAGCATAGAGGTCCTCCGTGCAACGGCTCAATATTTGAGTTTTCAAAATCCTAACAGTCGATCCGAACCGTTCAACATGATCTCCATATAAATATGTACTTGCAAACTAAATTTTACATTTTTTAAAAATTTTTTACTATTTTTTTAGATAGGTAGAAAATCACTTGATCTGAATGGTATCAGATCAAGTGATTTTCTACCTATCTAAAAAAATAGTAAAACAATTCTAAAAAATGTAAAATTTGGTTTGCAAGTACATATTCATATGGAGATAATGTTGAACGGTTCGGATCAACCGTTAGAATTTTGTAAACTCAAATATTGAGCCGTTGCACGGAGGCCCTCTATACTATATGTAGCATATTAGCCAGATTTTATATATATATATATTTATATACACAGAATATTATCTATACTGTCCTGTCAATATTATGCAAAACAAACTTGCATGACTTGTTATTTTTTTCATCAAAAGGCTGCATTGAAATCTTAGCAAATTTATAGATTGAATGCAAATATACTGTCACTGTACCAGGCTAGCAGCTATTAATGCTAGATATATCTGACAGATATAAATGTTAGATATATTTCAGTGTCAACGTATAAGGAAAAGTCCAGTACTTGTGAATTTGGTTTATATCTAAAATTTTGACAGATACTTTTGCAAAATTCTAATGCACTTCCATTCTTCTGCGGTCTTTCGGAAGCATTTATTTGCAAAGAGAGAAGGACAAAAAAAGTATGAAAAAATCACTGTGATTTTGAAATTAATAAACTAATCTGATAAAATTTTATGTCGAGAATAGGTACTTCATAAGAAATAATTCAGTATTGGTAAAACAATTGAGTTAATGTATGAATTGTTAAATAGGGATAAAATAATTTTAAACTGAATCAAAATTATTTTGTTGTCTATTTGAATTACAGGGATTCCGCTTTAAATCTCATTCTACACGGTAGAGTACCGCGCAAAATCAAAATGCGAACAAAACAATACCTGTAGAAATTTTTTTAGAAACCGTAAATAAAAAAAAATAATTTACCAAACCAACTTGAATACTTTGGTTTTTACAAAAATCATAAGAACCGAAATGCCATTTCGGTCCGAAGTGTTTTTTTTTTCGGACCGAATTGTCATTTCGGTCCGAGCCATTTCCATAGATTTCGAAAAAAAAATGATGTGTGTTGGAGTAAAACCCGAAATTTTTAAAGTTAGAACGGTTTAAAAAAAATAAACCAAAAAACCATCGTTTTTGGAAAATTCGAAATCTACCACAGCCGCATAATAATTTTGCGGACCCAAATGTTGGAGACCACACAGGCGTTCTGCGGACCCATTTTTTTTTTTTTGTGTTTTATCTAATTAAAAGATGCACGTGGTGCCTTTGTATGAGATATCAATTTTTTTGGTTTTTTAATATTTTTTTTTGTTTTAGGAATGCGTGCCCCGAGATATCTCAAAGTTTGAAAAAAAAAATGGGTCCGCAGAACGTCTGTGCGATCTCCAGCATTTGGGTCCGCAGAATCATTCTGCGGCCGTGTTAGATTTCGAATTTCTCAAAAACGATGGTTTTTTGGTTTATTTTTTTTTAAACAATGGTAGTTTTAAAAATTTCGGGAGTAAAACTTGTGAAAACACCTCGGACCGAAATGACAATTCGGTACGAGAAAAAAAACACTTCAGACTGAAATGACATCTCAGTTCTTACGATTTTTGTAAAAACCAAAGCAATCAAGTTGGTTTGGTAAACTTTTTTATTTATTTATGGTTTCTAAAAAATTTCATACTTATAAGACTGAGTGGATTAATATATATGAAAAATTAATATTTGATTTAGTGACTAAAGACAATATTTACTATGAACGAACTTTTATTTTGAAAATAAATACTGGATCTTCAACTTAAACAAAAAAAAGGAACTGTTATATATGATGAAGTAAATTCCTTGCTATTTTTGTTGCCAGGGAGTTTGGTGTTGTATCAATTTTGTTCACTTTTATCTTCTCCTCCTCTCCCAACTAAAGTCTTAACTTCTCAGAGTTCAATGGCATTTGAAGTAAATAAAGAGAAGATTGGAGATATTTGTTGGTCATTTATGCATGAATATACAAATTACTCTTTCAGACCATAAAAATTCAATTTTAAAATTATTTTATTGAACCTTTTTCAATCGAATCTTTTCGTCTTTTGCGAAAAGTTTAGTTCGACAATATTTCTTCCATATTCATATGTACACTTCATGTGCCGACATTTTTATTAATATCCAAAGTTTAATAGAAATTAATTAATATACTCAGATATGCTGGGAAGTTATAAAAATACTTATACCGACTATTTTTCGGCCGGTATCCTATTTAATCTATTACCGGCCGGAAAATGGCCGGTACCCAAATTTTTTTTTAATATAGTACAGGTCATTTTCTGGCCGGTATTTAATTTTTTTTTTATGATGGGCATAGCATAGTTGGCTAGAAGAAAAAGTCGTAGAAAACTTGGATTGAAGTTTGCACTCGGTTTGGCTAAGATCAAACCAATGCATTTGGTTGGATACGTGTGTTATATCGGTGCATCATCGATGTTTTTGCAATGAAACATCGATGTTTTATTAGCCGGGTAGTGCTAAAAAAACATCGGTGCGTCGCTGATATTTTTGTAATGAAACATCGATGTTTTATTAGACTTAGCATTAGCAATTAAGCAGGGTAGTGCTAAAAAAACATTGGTGCGTCACTGATGTTTTTGCAATGAAACATCGATGCACTTCTACCGTCATTAAGCCGTGTATAAAGCATCGATACTCAATTTTAGGATGCTGGTTATTGTCAAATTAAATTCACTAGCCGCATGCGAACAATAAACTTTAGTGTCATACGACACTGTAAGAAAAACGTAGTTTAGTGTTTGCATGCGGCAAGTGAATTTAATTTGACAATAACCAGCATCCTAATAAAACATCGATGTTTCATTACAAAAATATCAGCGACGCACCGATGTTTTTTTAGCACTACCCGGCTAATAAAACATCGATGTTTCATTGCAAAAACATCGATGATGCACCGATACATGCAACCGATGTAACACACGCATCCAACCAAATGCATTTGTTTGATCTTAGCCAAACCGAGTGCAAACTTCAATCCGAGTTTCCTACGGCTTTTTCTTCTAGCCAACTATGCTATGTCCATCCTAAAAAAAAAAAAATTAAGTACCGGCCAGAAAATGGACGGTACTGTATTAAAAAAAAAAATTGGGTATCGGCTATTTTCCAGCCAGTAATGGATTAATTGGGTACCGGCCAGAAAATGGCCAGTATGGGTATTTTTATAACTTCCCAGCGGATCTGGGTATATTAATTAATTTCTATTAAACTTTGGATATTAATAAAAATGTCGGCTTCATGTGCGAAAGACCTAAAAATACTTTACTTTATAGTTTTTAATTTCATACGTTTATTTTTTAAAATTAATAAAAATTCAGATATGCATACAAGCTTTTTTTTTAGTTTATGTATTTATATCAGTTAAAAAAATGAAAATTTGAATAAATATTTTATGCTTATAAATAGCTAAATATATTAATACAGATTCTGGCGAGTATGACATCAATGTCATTTCAGCCTATATAATACCAACTCCAAAACCTATCAAATCGACTTCAAACGGTGAATCTAAACTGTTCAAATCGATCTACTTTATTAGTTGTGCGTTTACATGTAAAATTTATAATTTTCAAATTTATTTAGTGAATGGGGGTCAATTGACCCCATTCATTTGAATTTTTTTTATAGTTATGCATGATTTTCTATATAGTTCAGATCAAAATACTATGGGTACTGTAAAATTGACCCTCATTCGCAGTTTAAAATTTTTATATGATTGACCCCATTTGTATTTGACCCCCATAGCTTGAAAGTCTGGCTCCGCCCCTGAAGTCAAGCGATCAAATGTAGGAGTATCTAAGTTAATTTTATTACATTCATTTTCAATATTTTTTACAGATTGACTTGGTACTAAAATAACATGAAATAATAATTTTTTTGCATGTAAACGCATCACCCATAAAGTAAATTAGTTTGAACTGTTGAATTAATTATTTGAAACCTATTCAATAAATTTGAAAGTTAGTGTCATATGACACCAATGTCATACTAACTGAACTGTAGTGTGTAAAATTTACTATACGCATACAGGGGCGGAGTCAGACTTTTAAGTTATGGGGGTTAAACATGAATGGAGTTAGTCATATAAAATTTTCATGCTACAAATGAGAGTCAATATTACTGTATCTATAGCATTTTATCCTATACTATATAGAAAATCGTGTATAAGTACAAAAATTTTCAAAATAAATGAGAGTCAATTGACCCTCGTTCCTTAAATATAGCTCCGCCTCTGTACGCATATGTATTCATACAGAACAGCTTCCCTCAAAAGCTTGTTAAAAAACTAAAACAAGTTGTTAAAAACCGTCTTTTGGTCTCAGGCCATGTTTTGTAATGGAGAAATCATTAGATAAACTATAGAAGATATTAAATTCTAAGCTGACATGCTGGGACCACCAGTCGACCCTTCAATCAATGAAGGCACCCTTTGTTGTTGTTTAGGTCAGTTATCCACCAACTGAAGTCGACAGTCCTTTCAATGTCGTACGTGTATAACAGAGATATGCTACACAAACCGATGTATAAAAATATGCCATAGAAAACCGAGTCTCCTTCCTCTGTTATATAAAATAATTCACCATCTCTCTCTCTCCCTTTAATCCAAAACCAAACCCTCCTTCCATTCATCATTCCTTCGTTCCCTTCCCTTCCCCTCGCCTCACCTCACCTCTCGATGGTGATCTCAGCAGAGGGGCCCGCATCCTCCACATCCTCCCAGCCACCCGATCCCTTGACAGTGGGGCCGCTCCCGTTCCCTCCTTCCGGGGACTTCACCTTCTCTGTCTCCAAACCTCGCTCCAAGCGTCAACCGCTCAAATTCGATTCCGAGCCACGGCAATGGAACCTCAGGTCGAGAAACGGTTCATTCGCGTTCGACCCGAACGAACGAGCGAGATTCTCTGTTCCACTCTCCGATGACGAGATTGCCGAGGATATATACGCTGTCACTGGATCCATGCCTCGACGAAGGCCTAAGAAGAGAACTCGTGTTGTGCAAAAACAAATAGATGTATGACATGACATATTTTGTTATTTATCCTTTTCTTTCTTTATATTATTTTTCCTGAGTGTGATTTTTATTTGTGGGGACTGGAGAGGAGCAGATGGTTTTTCCAGGGACGTGGTTAACGGAGATCACGCTGGAGCTGTATAAGGTGCCAGAGGAGCGGTAATCTTACCTGCGGTGACTTTTTAACAAACATATCCTTTTCTTCTTTTTAATTTTTATTTAAGTAATACGTAATTCTCTTACCCTCTGTTCTGTTTGGAGAATAAATAGTAAAGATGGGGTAACATTTTAGCACCTTTTAAAATATTTTCATCTACCTGTCATTTTACTATCTCCATTTGTACACATCTAGTTGTTATTAAGTTTGTATCCGTACGTAAAATGTATTATTGACTATAAATGTTAGAGAACCATGCATGTAATGTTAAAGCTGGTTTCATTCCGTTTCGCTTGGAATACCGGTTCCGTGGGAAATTTTTTATTGGTAGTAATTAATAGAAAAGAAGAGAGACAAATGGTAAGATTACATTAATATTTATATTGGTAGTAAGATCGGTAGGAATTCTACCGATCTTAACTTTTTTTTTTTAATCTGATGTATAGATGGAGAGAATTCTTATATTTGATTTCTAGTAAAATATGAAAAGTTTTTCAAAAAATAGATGGAATGTTTTAATATATCTAAATTTTAAGGTACTTTATCTATTTTTGTAAAATATATATATTTTACTAGAAAAAATTAAAAGGAAAAAAGGAAAAAACTGGTTTAGATCAGTAAAATTCTTACCGATCCAAACTTTTTTATTTTTAAGATCGGTAGAATTCCTACCGATCTTACTACCAATATAAATATTACTGTACTCTTACTGTTTGTCTATATTCTTTTCTATTAATTACTACCAATAAAAAATTTCCGGTTCCGTGGTTGTTTTGGTGTTTCGGTAAAAGAATCGAAATATTAGATTCTCAATTAGTGGAGAAGACAATTATCAATAAATAAAATAGACAAAAGAACAATAGTTCCGTTTTCATCTCTCCAGAAATAAATACTGTTTTATCGTTTAGAGAGGAAAATCATATGGTAGCATATTTGCAAATTAATGTACGGTGAAACTATTCTTATTTAAAAGGAATAGAAAATTTTGAAAATAAAATCATATATAGTTATGGATAATATTCTTCGAATTATTTTAAAAAGGTTTCAAAATAAAAACCAGCTTTGTAATATTCTATTAAATTTCAAAATGCTTGTTGAATTGAAAATTTACACTAATTATCGTCATTTTTATTTATGAACTATATAAATAAATATCCACACAAATCCTATTTAATGCAGTGGATTTGAAATTTAAATTTATGTAGCTTGTCACTAATACTAACCCTCATTTTTATTGAAAAAAAAAACTACTAGAGCAGATAGAGAGTAGTGATAATGGGAACCGACATTTTTATTAATATCTAAAGTTTAATAGAAATTAATTAATATACCCAGATCCCTGAGTATTTATAAAAATATCCCTATCGGTCATTTTTTGGCCGGTACCCTTAATTTTTTTTTTAGAGACACTATAAAGAGCAAGATGCTGAAATCTAATACTAAAAATTCGAATTTTGTGTTTAAATTATTTGTTAGATTACTTCTTTTGATGTATAATTAGCATATTTATATTAAAATACGATAAATTACGCTTATTTCGCTAATTATACTGAAATACGCAAAATTATAATAATTATACTGAAATACGCAAAATTCCGCTAACATAATTTCAAGTACTTAAATTCACTAGCCGCATGCGAACACTAAACTACGTTTTTTTTAGGTACTAAGTTTTAACAATTTCACTAGTTCAGGTTGATCCAGTTGTTTTAATGTGATTCAGGTTTTCTATCATTTCTAATCATCAGCCGCATACGACACTGTCTCTAGCCGCAAACGGGTCGTTGTGTGTCTACCGATGATAAAAAATTTTAACTCAATTTTTGAGACACTAAACGATGTTTTTTTGTAATTCTGATTCCGTCGACTCCTTGGGGATGACCTCGAGGGCACCATTGCCCCCGTCTCGTCTCAAGCTTTCCGAATTGGGGTCGTACGCGCAAATCCGAGTTTTCTAGCCAAAGTTATGGCCGTTTAAAGTTATGGCCGTTTAAAGTTAAAAAAAAACGATGCTTTCGTGCAAAAACACCGATGACGCACCGATGCTTTGTGCATGGCTTAACGATGGCAGAAGTGCATCGATGTTTCATTACATAAACATCGGCGACGCACCGATGTTTTTTAAACACTACCCTGTTTAATTGCCAGTACTAAAGCTAATAAAACATCGATGTTTCATTACAAAAATATCAGCGACGCACCGATGTTTTTTTAGCACTACCATACTTAATTGTCAATGCTAAGGTTAATAAAACATCGATGTTTCATTGCAAAAATATCGTGCTCACCGTAATTTAGCGTAATTTAACATAATTTAGCATAATTTAATGTAATTTAGTGTAATTCAACGTAATTTAACATAATTTCAAATAATTTAGCGTATTTAGTATAAATATGCTAATTATACTTCAAAAGAAGTAATTTAACCAATAATTTAAACTAAAAATTCGAATTTTTAGTGTTAGATTTCAGCATCTTGCTCTTCATAGTGTCTCTAAAAAAAAAAAATTAAGGGTACCGTCATTTAATGACCGGTAGGCAAATAAATAGAATACCGGCCAGAAAATGACCGGTAGGAGTATTTTTATAAATACTCAGGGATCTGGATATATTAATTAATTTCTATTAAACTTTGGATATTAATAAAAATGTCGGTAATGGGAGGGAAGCACAAATTTAACATCATAAAAGGCATGTCACAAAAATATCATAAATAAATATTCACAATTATTATAGAAGCATTAAATAAACCGAAGGGTGATATCATAGACGGTGCGCATTGGGGTCTGGAAATTTTTCATTTTTAGAGAATTAGTAAATATTATTTAAATTATTTGTATGATGATGAAACTTTTAGATGACATAGAAAGAATCGCACCATTTTTCCGCTGTGTTAACAAATTCTTAAAAAAAAAAAACAGGCTGCGTTTCTGATTCTTTAAAAATTCTGCTGAACTGTCCCGATACATTACGCTGTGTTTAGCAGTCCGGAAAATTGAAATAAAAAATTGACAAACAGTGAAAAGCTTTTTACGCAAAGAGAGAAGTGTTAATTTTTATTTACCCAATAAAACTAAAAGTTGCACGATCGTATGAGAAAAGTCAACATATACTCCTCAGTTGTCGATAGACCAGTTAATTGAATGATACTATGATAGTCGTGGTTCGGATTGTTTGTGACGGGTACACAATGCGGTTTAATGTGTGGAGTGGTAGACGAGTCAAGAGAAAAGTGATACACATCATACACCGGAACTCGTAATAATAAGAAAAAATTACTATAATTAACATGAGCTTAAACTTCACCTTTTGAGGAAGTTCTAAGTGAGTATCCAATCGGTTTCGATTTATGAATTTGAATTGTTTATCGTGATCTGCTTCAGAAAAAAAAAACATATCTAATTTTTTTTTTTAAATTGTGTAAGTTTATTTGTATAGGATCAAGATATTTTTCCGTATAAAAAATAATATTGTCAGGTAAGCATTTACCTGTGCATTCGCTTGAAGGCAATTTCATAAGCTTTAAGTTCATTTCAACATTACTTGAACAAAAACATTTCTAACAAAAAAAGAACCTTATATTACAAAGTCTAATGTACCCTGCGTATTACACACTATCACAGTGATGTATAATTATGCACAATATCACAGATTCACAGTAATGATAAAGAGAATTAGTTTTTAGTCTAGTCGCAAAAAACAATGATTACCGTTAGACAGGTTCACAAGTTTAAAATTTGAATAAACTTTTTTTTTGGAGGATATTAAATATTTAATGACTTAATTCACAATATTTACTAGTAAGTGTATATTCAATTCTAAAAATACTGTTTTAGTAAGTTATGCTACAAGTTGTAAAATTTGCATGTGAGACCATTGATAGGACTATGTACCAAAGGTCCTAACAAGCTACTCCCAAATCAAACATTGGGCTTGTCGAACAAGGCCTCAAACCGGACCATACAAATGGGACGGAAAGACCAAAAACAAAGGCCCACCAAGGCCTCTCTCAGCAAGCTTACTCGACACGAGTAGGCCCGGCCCGAATTCGAGATCACTCCTTTGGAGTGATCATCGTAACCATTTCCGTATGATCTGTCAGGTAAATTGTCAAATTGTTAGATCAACACTATACGACAGTAAGAGGTCAACCTATAAAAGGCCCAAATCTGGGCCGAGGAAGGGGTTCACAAAATTTTATTACACAAGGTGTCTATAGGAAAGAGTCCGAACACCTTACTCACATCTATCTTTCCATCTCGAGCTTACCTCAAGAATATACGGCTAGCTCCCAGAGATAGTACGTATCAACCACCAATTGAAATTATTTGATATTACTAATTCAAATCTTCTGCTGGTGGATAAGAAACCGTTTCATTTTGTCATCGACTCATCGTCATATCAACAACCCAAGAATTTAAAAGATATATCTAGGCGGATAAAATTAATATGCCGTGTTGATTTTTCTTTAACCTTTGATAACATATAAAACTAAAATATAAAATGTAATAATTAAATTTGTTATCGGACTCATGAAGAGAGCGTATCAGCGTATGCAAAGTATTAAGTCACTAACACTGGATCCTCTACCTAACTTGTCTCATGCATGCCTTAAATGAGATAATAATATATCTTATATCAATTTTAGAGACAGGAAGCAAAAGCAGCAAGTTGACCTTAATAACATAATATATTTGTATACGTTTACCGGTTGCACTCAATTTAGCCAGCTGTCAGTTGTTAAAATTATAGATCTGGCCAGAATGTCAAACCATGGCATGCATGCCGACATTTTTTATTAATATCCAATTTAATAAAAATTAATTAATATACCAGATTTCTAGAGTATTTATTAAAATATTCATACCGGCTAATTTTTGACCGGTATTCTATTTATTTAAATACCCGCTATTAAGTGGCCGGTATTTTATTTATTTATTACCGGCCATTAAATGACTGGTACCCTTAATTATTTTTTGTTGTTGTTGTTTTACACCCTATAAAATATTCATCTTTCTCTCTCTGCCCTTCACAACTCACTCAACTCACAAAAGAGAAAGGGAAGAAGGGACATAGAGAAAGAGAATGCGATTTTTAAGACGAAAATGCTGATATTTTAAGAGGCCAAAATGATGAACAATAGCAACCGAGGTAAGTCGTCCTATCGTGGCATAGCGAGAGGAGGGTCAATTAGTGATCGAGGTAAAAATGAGAGAAAAAAGTACAAGTGTCCAGTATGCCCTGATAAAAAGACATGTCAATCATTCACACAGCCGGAATTTTCTTAGTTATGAAATTTCAAATGATAACTTTGTGGAAAACCTCTACGGCTATGGTTTGAAAAAAAAAAGGTTGATCCAGAGCCTCCAACATCGGACGATTTTGTTCCGTGTACTTATACTGGTAAGGCTACCACTTTGTCTGCTGTGACTGATCCAGATCCGGCAAAATCAGCTCGTTCTAAGAAGTAGTATTAGTAGGGTTTAAAATTTGGATGCATTTGAGTTGGGTTCTAAGAAGTAGTATTATTGTAGTTGGATGAATTAGGTTGTAAAATTTTTGAGTTTCTTTAGTGTCTATTTTGTAGACTTTATTTCATCAATTCAGAGTTTGTTTAGACTTAATGTGTTTGTACTTTATTAATTAAATTAGAATTACTTTTTATTTAGTAGTTACGTATTGTTTCTTTTAAAGATGAAGGCGTGAGAAAAAATTCAGAGTCACAATTAAATTAGCAGCCAAGTCAGACTTGCATCACAAATTGCAAATAAAAAAAAGTCTCGTAACCAACTTAAAGTCATAATTAAATTCGCAATCAATTCAAAATCTCATACAAAACAGTAAAGTATATACAAATTGCAAATAAAAAAAACTACATAATTTACAAATAAAGTCCACACATATCACAAATAAAAAAATTCTAAAAGCAGCATCAAATAAAAAAGTTCACAGCATCCGTATCAGCTCAAATTCTGTGGAAACGAGTGCCTGAATTTTACACGTGTCAGTCTTGCATTGAACCATCAATTGCAAACAACGGGCCAACACCAAGTTCCTCCTCCGGTCGATTTAACGGATGAGATTCTACGGATACATATTTTATATATACTCAAATAATATACGGGAATGGGCGGAAAGAAAATATTTATATATTATGGCAATTGTTCTATGCAATATTATTTTAATTTGAAGAAATTTATATCGTGATATTTATTCATATATAATGGAACTAACTTGTTTTTACAAGATAAATTAATTTGTACAGATAAAATTTAGAAACAAAAGTTATATTAAATCAATAAAATTATTGTTAAGATATTTCGTTAAATGTCCAAAACAGTAATTAAATTTATTAGAAGATTTAATTAGGTTGTGTACTTTAATTAATATTATTAAATAAAAGATAATTAGTGGAAAAAAAATATGTGCCCTAAAAGACGAGTTATAAATATCAGTATATATGTACTTGCACTTCTATTTGTTCTGATATCAAAGCGAACAGAAATAAATTGTGAATAATTATTTGTTTGCTTATTTTTTTTTTTAAAAGATCGATACGCTCAACAGGGAAGCAAACCACCACCGATACAATTTTTGTAAATATCAGTGACTTTAATACTTCGCATACGCTCTGCTGATACAATTTTTTAAAAAGAAAAGGCTTTGTGGATAAAACCCTCAACAAGAAAGCAAACCACTGATAACCGATATGTAGATGGATTTATTTAAAAGCAAAGGAATATATATGTCAGAGAAGAAGCTCAGATAAAAAGAATAAACCTGTAATAAACTATATATATTTTCTCGAAATTTTTATTAATATCCAAAAAAAATATTAAATTTCAAAATCTACATCTTGTTTGACAAGATTTCGAAAACTGTCCAAACCGCAGATTTATTTCCCTGTTTTAGACCGAATTACCGCAGATTTATTTTCCGGTTTTGGAATTCCAAAACCGCAAATTTAATTTGCGGTTTAAGTTAAAAAAAATTTTAAAACAGAAAATATTATAATTTATTTATTTTTTGTATTGAAATATTAGAAATATTTTATATATTTCTTTGACAATAGATGAAATACTATATAATTTGATTTATTATAAAGACTGCGACAAATAACACGGATTAACATTTTTCAGGCCGGATTTTTCGCGGCGGTAAGAAAAATTAAAATATTTCTTTGTGTGTTTGGAAAAAAATAAAAATATTTTGAATCTGAGTTATTGATCCCTCAAAAGTCACTTCTAGGTAAATACATGAAATATTGTGATCTTTTTATTTTTGAAAAAATAAAAAATTAAAGTTATTAAGTACCTTTGTAGATAATGTCAGAGATTTTTTGTTTTTTCAAAAATAGAAGGATTATAATATTTTCTGTATTTATCTAGAAGTGACTTTTGAACCGGAATCAATAACTCAGATTTAAAATATTTTTATTTTTTTCCAATAACACACAAAGAAATATTTTAATTTTTCTTACAGTCGCGAAAAATCCGACCTGAAAAATGTTGATCCGGGTTATTTGTCACAGTCTTTCTAATAAATCAAATTATATAGTATTCCATCTATTTTCAAAGAAATATATAAAATATTTCTAATATTTCAATAAAAAAAATAAATAAATTATAACATTTTCTGTTTAAAAAAAAACTTAAAATCGCAATTTTTTTTGCAGTTTTGGAATTCCAAAATCGGAAATAAATCTGCAGTAATTTGGCCTAAGAGCATCTACATCTCTGAAACTATAAGAGTTTCTAATATGATGTGGCAGTTTCTAGACCAGTTTCAGGGATGTAGACCAGTTTCTTATTTAGCAACTGTGCTCAATAATTTTTTAATAAGAAATCGTTTATAAACTGTGAGTTGGCAAAATGATTGGCCGGTGTTCACTTAATTTTTCAGATCATTTTATTTTATTGCTGATGTGGCATTTTAGAAACTCTTAGATTAGTTTCAGGGATGTGAACCCTTATAAACTCTATAGCCTATAATTTCTAAAAATTAGTTAATAGTTACTTAGAAACTCTAAGAGTTTTAGGGATGTAGATGCTCTAAAACCGGGAAATAAATCTGCGGTTTGGACAGTTTTCGAAATCTTGTCAAACATGGTGTAGATTTTTAAATTTAATATTTTTTTATATTAATAAAATTTTCGGTATATTTTCGTTCCAACTTCCCAACTTTTCAAGTTTCAGTTTCTATTTTACGAATTGGAAACCAACAAGACCGAGTCTTTTCAATAATAATTGTATTACTTTCAGTCTTTACAAAAGGACTTAAAGGGCCCATATGGTAATTTTTAAAAAATGATGATGATCATCATTCGTGTAATTCAATCTAGTTATGATGATAATCATCATCATGACAGTGTTAAGAGATGAAGAATCTATTAATAATGAAATAATAAAAATGGAAATGTCAACATTACAAATATAAATAAATACAACAACATCAATATTAATCAAGAAAATCATAATAAAAAATTTATAGCGATAATAGTCATAATAAAATAATATATTAAATTATGATGATATAATAATATTGATTATGATAATAAAATATAATAATAATAACAATAATGATAATGATGATTATAATGACGACCTTCATCATGCTAATAATAATAATGAAACGATAAATACATTTAGTAATAATAAAACATATCACTAGTATTATTGAAAATGATAATAGTGACGATGTTAATGACAATTACAATGATATTAACATAATATTGATAATAACAAATAATAATATTTTTTTTAATGATGACGACGACGAAGATGATGATGGCGAAAATAATGATAATAACAATTATCGTGATAATTATTATAGTAGTAATAATAGTTATAGTATAAGAGTTGCTGCTGGCAGCATTTTGGCCGAAATGCTGCCGGGGCTATATTTGATTATGTGATGTTCAAACAACAAATTCAAACCGTTAGATGTTCAATCTATATTAAAATCTACTTGGAGACCGAATTTTACATTTTTTAAATTTTTTTTACTATTTATTAAGCTGGTTTGAAAACCGCTGTTTTCAGTAAATTTCTGCAGCATTGAAAACAGCGGTTTTCAAACCAGCTTAATAAATAGTAAAAAAATTCAAAAAAAATGTAAAATTTGGTCTCCAACTAGATTTTAATATAGATTGAACATCTAACGGTTTGAATTTGTTGTTTGAACATCAAATAATCAAATATAGCCCCGGCAACACTTGGCTGAAATGCTGCCAGCAGCAATTTAGCCACACTCATAGTATAAATATAGATCCCGCAAGAATAACTTGAGACGACGACGACGACGACGATGATGGTGAGAATAATGATAATAACAAGTATCGTGATAATTATTATAGTAGTAATAATAGTTATAGTATAAATATAGATCCCGCAAGAATAATTTGAGAATAATTCTTATCTCGGGATGATGATTCTATTTTATACTTGAGTCTCATTCTTCCCTATGGCGTCAAGGACATATCAGAGCAACTACAAGAAGTGGAACAAATGGCGATGAAGGTTCTGGTGTCCATGGCGAAGGAGGCCCCAGTTCAAGAGCTGTCTTTGACTCCTACTACGGAGATTTCTAGGCCTGGCAGCCAGCTAAATTCAATGTCTGACGCCGCCTTGAATGAGAATGATGTAGACTGGGATTTGCTTGATTACTGATGTTTAGTTTGTGTTTATGTTTCCTTATGGTTTTTGTATATTTTGGTAAACTTTCGTGCAGCTCTATGTTAAGTTGATTATCGTTTTATCTTTCTGAACAATACGTTTTGTAATTGAACATGATGATCAACTTATAAGTTCCTGCTTTAGGATCTTATACTTAGTTAATTTATAATGAAATCGATAGATTTAATTCCAATACAAAAAAAAAACTTGGGAATAATTCCATCTATTTTATTTTTTAGCCCGCAGATAATGACAAAAAAAAAAACTTTGGATGACACAAGACATATATGTCTTGGTAACTTCATCTTATCTATTGTATTATTTTGAAAAGCGTATGCTAATAGACAAATAATAACATCTGTCTATTAATTTGTTCTTCTTGTTTTCCTTTTCAACAACATTTTAATGCGAAAAATATTCTATTTGCGTCTGCTCAGATTATTTGTCGCCTAGATGGATCTGTTTGATTTGAATTTCTAAAATATCACCCGTTTAATAAATTTGTAAATGTGCTTTATTACTTAATTTAGTTTGACCTTAAACCTTGCTGAACCTTTCTTTGTTTCTTTTCCATGATTCCGCGGTACTTTATATCCAAAAAAACATTCGGCCAAACTTTTCTCCAAAAAAAAGAAGAGGAATTGTACGGAACTTTTTATCCAAAAAAAAAAAAAATTCTCCGGAAATATTCCTGATTACAAATTTAGTATGTGTGTATATGCCATAACTATTGCAGGTTGATTTTCTTCATTTTTGCTACTTGATTCCAATAGCATTCACTAACCTTTTTTCTGTTTAAATTTTCTTAGAAATTAATGCAGCTCATTCTGTCCTCTTTTTGAATTATCAGTAAAGAAATAATTTTTTTTTTCAAAGAACGGGAAATATATCAATGTTTTTCTAATGGCATGAAATGAACCACGTCAAATTTACCAATTTCTTGAAATTAATTAAGAAACTGTATATTTGACGCATTTCTTTAGCGTGTTAACGTTCAGGGACAGATTTTACTCGTAAGCCAAGGGGTGATAAGCCGGCCCGTAAATATAAATTAGCAATTTGTTCCTTTACATTGTATAATCTTTCAATGTGTCTATATGATTTAGTTTTCTTCATAAATGTTAAATTTGTGACTATAGTTAGTGGTTAGAACTGCATTTAGTATTTGTAGAGACTTTAGTTCAAATCTTAGTTACCAAACATTACACATTTTAAATTTCAGTCGCCACTCTAAATTTTCTAGTTTTGTTCTTAATAGCCTTGCATGGTTGGTCACACAGTTAACAATCATCTTTAGTGTTGCGTTTCCTTAATAAAAAGAAAGAATGGCTGAGATAGGAGTCGCATGATCCAAAAGACAAATCGTAAAAAAATCACATCAAATATGCAGTTTCTCTAAAAATGAAATTTCATAAAGTTCTCGAATGGATAACAGATAACGTCACAACATTAAGGAACCACATAAAATATATAGTTTCTTAGAAAATTTTGTAAGAAATCACATGACATTAGGGCAAAGTCAGACTTTCGAACTATAAAATTCAAAATTATAAGGAAGTCAATTATATAAAATTTTCGTGTAGAGAATGAGAATCAATTTTACCGTAATATGATATTTTACTCTAAAGTATAACAAAATCATACAAAAATACAAAAACTAGAAAGAACTCGATTGACCCATTGTTGCTTCTTGCATTTGCCTGCATGGCATGTTTACTGTGATTCCTCTCATGTTATCAAAAAAACATCATCATCATCTTTCTAGAATTTTAAAAACTTTATTTCTTATCTAAACATAAAAATTGCAACCTGTGCGTACAGTGACTCTAGTCACCGCCGAGCACCAAACAATCCGGAATCCCCTTTGAATTCACATCCAGTGCAATACCTGACTGAATACAATTAGATCTGAGTCGTCAGTTTAACTTGGCACAAATCATGAAACGAACCCCTATAATTTTCATAGGCACCCGATTTAGTTTGGTCCGGCTGAAATTAAGCTGGACCGTTTGTTGCTAATTTTTCTAAATCAGGTACCTGGGAGGATCCGGCTCCGGTTCCTTTTCCCTCAAACAGACAACTGATCATTCTGTTTTGAGTTCTGACTCCTGTTCTGGACCCGCATGTCAGTAAAAAGGCTGCGAATTCAGCTGCAATTCGTAAGACCACAGAAAACTTCTCCTTCCCCACTTGGCATTTTGTGTTATTCTTCTTTTATACTTCTATTTCTCGACCCCTTCATTTGTTTCCTTTTTATCGTTTCTCTTCCCTTCAAGCCTTCATTCGACACAACACTTGTCATTATTTTTTTACGCTTTTCTCACCTCCGCTCAATATGGTGATCTCAGCACAAGAAACCGCTGCATCTCACCCGCCTGATTCTAGTCTGACCATGGGCCCCAACAGTACCCCACCACCTTCTCCCGAGTTCACCTTCCCCATTTCTAAACCCCGTAACAATCCCCACGCTGTCAAATCTGACGCGCCGGTTGCGATCGAGTCGCGACCATGGAACCTCAGGTCGAAAAAGGGGTCTGCTGCGCTCCACCCGAAAGAGCGGGCGAGATTCTCTGTGGCGCTCTCCTGTGACGAGATTGCCGAGGATATATATGCCGTCACCGGGTCTCTTCCTCGGCGAAGACCAAAGAAGCGACCGCGTATTGTGCAGAAACAAGTTGAGGTAAATTTATTAATACTTAATAAGTATCTATACTCATACTCATAGAATCTTGCTATAGGAATTTGTTAATGTGATATTTTTCTTTGTTTTTATTTTTATTTTGTAGATGGTTTATCCAGGGTCGTGGTTAAGAGAGATCACGCTGGAGTTGTACAAGGTGGATGATTGAAGAGCCAGCGGTAACCTTACCTGTGGTGGGCTTACTTTTCTTAATTAACTCAATTTAAAATAGAAGATTTTTTTTTGTTTTTATTAATTTCTTCTTTTATTTCCAGTGTAAAAATAAATATGGCTGTTTTACTGTGGTTTGTTATTAACAGAATAACAGTTGATAATTTTATCCAGGTTGCCTTGTTTAGATAGTTTTATTTTTTGATCTAGATTACTTTTGTCGATGGATGTGTTTGCTGGTGGGTTCTAGAGTAATTTTTTTGGTAAATTAGCGTAAATTAAGTGGCTTTTTATGCTTATTTCCTTCTTAATCATCTGGTATGTACATCAGTTGATATTTATTAATTATACTAAAAAAAAAATGACAGAAAGAACAAAGAAAAAGACCACCTTTTTAGTCATGCAATTCCAATCTCACTTAGTACCTGACTGGTGGGTCCAATCATCCCGTAAAGTGGACCCTATAATATATATAAATTTGTTTCATTAATTTATTCTTTTTTAATTTACTGTAGTTTCTTATTAACAGTTGATGCTTAAGCTACCTTGCCTTGTTTAGATTGTTTTTTATCTAGATTAAAAGTTTAAACCTGGTTTAATAGTGTAAATTAACTGGTTTGGAAATTAATTATTTACCCATAGTTTTCTGTTAATTTTCTTCTAAATCATTTTGTATGAACTTCAGTTAATATTTAATAACTACACCAACAAAAAAAATGACACAATGAATGAAGAAAAAGACGCCACCTTAATCCAGTCGTGCCAGATTTGGTTCCATCCTCCAGAACTCACTTAGTACTTAACTGGTGGGTCTCATAAATGTTTGGGGATAATATCGCCAAGATATGCTGTGAAAATTTTATACCAAATCATTAAATTTTCCTGTGCGTTGGGCACATCACTTCAAGTTTGTTGGGTTCAGTAGTGTTTGTCATTTTGGGATCTGATCACTTTGAGATTTTGGATTTTTAAGTTGATGCTATTTGTTTCATTTCTGGATCAGGTCAAAAAGAATCTAGACCCATAACTGAACTGAAATTGACATGGTGTCGAGTCTATTTCATGTACATCTTTGGAATCAATTTTAAGAATAACAGTTATTTTTTGTGTTAGTTCGTAATAACATATTTCTAAACATTAATATTGCATGCTAATCACCTACAAAAATATCCAAAATGAAATCAAATATGACATTAAGGTTGTGCTCCACAAAAAAAAAGGAAAGGAAGAGGACAAGGTAAACTCTTAACCTCCCTACATTCTAATTTAGAAGTTACAAAATTTGAATAATTTATATATATAATTCACTTTCTTTCTTTTCCCTTCTCCTCGTCTTCCTCTCAAAATTTAATATTCTGTAGCAAGTAAACAGAGTTCGGCCAGATCCGATCACCCCTCGTCTCCTCTCCCCTCCCGTCCCCTCCTCTCCCTTCTTCTAAGCACACTTTAAAAATATAAATGTAGCTCTGGAGGTTAATAATGTTGATTACTTCCCCACTTTTGTGGGAGTTGTATGTGTCTTCTGTTGAGACCGATGGACCACATGACCATCAATGTTGAATATAAATTGAAGTGCGGAAACGTATTTTGATCCATGATTGTCCTGTGCGTGACAACACCACCAATTTGATTCTTCCAGAATATCAATGCTCTTTAGAGAGATAATCTCATTTGTTCTGCCTTATCCTAAATTCTCTCACTCTCATGTCTAATGGGTTAACAAGATACGAATTCAAGATCTCTTGTATTTTAGAGGACCAAATTACAATATATAGCCCAAGGCTATCTTTGAATGTCTAATTTGATAATTATTCAATTCAACTCATAATTAAGTTGAATACTTTCGAAGTTATGCTCATTAAAAGCCAACAACATACATGACACATTAATTCGCAGTAAATTATAAACTTCATATGAACATTTTTAATTGAGCATAAATTAACAATATACAATAAATAATTATTTATATATTAGTCTTACGTTGAATTAATAATCCAACATCTTGTTAAGAAAATATTTGTATAACAAAAACATCCATTGGAGCATTATTTCCATACGTAAGCAGCTCGCTACAAACTCTCGCATTTTATGGGTGCCACAAAATATCTAGAATCCAATAAAGGTTAAAAAGAAGAAAGAAGAAAATATAATAGAACAGTAGGATCACGCTTTAGCACTTTAGCAGCCGAATGACGTCAGACTAGTACTTGTAAGCACCCACTCGCTACAAACAAAAGTACCGCATAAAAGATTAGAGCGACATAAAAGATCCGAAACGGGCCTCTTGTTTAACTGCAAACGAGGTGCGGCCACAAGGTTTGTCTACATTCCAAATTTCCAACAGAGTCTGAATTTTATCGCAACAACGTCTTATAATAAGATTTCCGCAGATGATTTAAATTCGAAGAACGATTGAAATTTGTGCAGATTTATGTTGAACAGTTTAGATCGGACAAATTCGAAGAACGCTCGCACAAATTTTGATACGAATGGAACAGTTTAGATCGGAGATGGAACAGATTTATGTTGAAACCCCCTCCCGTAATAACCTAGCTAATGCTAACATAGCACAGAATCACGCTTCATTAATATGATAATATCAATAAACACGGAACCGCTCTAAAGATAGCTTTACTTGAGAGTAACGACAACTAATTAATATCAGAGAAGCAACAAAAACTGCTGTGGCTGCAGGGCAAACTGTGACGACCCTCCACTCAATCAAGACGAGATGCTCAATTGAAACAAAGAAAACGAATTGGAACTAAGAAAGAACTTTAATTTGATTGAACTGGTAAATTAGTTACAAGGAAACGATAGAGTAAAAGTTAAGAAATTGTAAAGTTTAGACAACAAGTTTCAAAATCAGAATCCCTAGACTAATTCTCTTTATATAGACAAAGCTCTTTGAGTTGGAATCAATCCAATCCGTCGGTTTAATTACTTGATTGAACCTTCGCTTGCCATCTCAGCGCTCACTTGGATGAACTCCGCTGAGTTGGCATAACAGAGTGGCCCAAGTTCTGAACGTGTTGTCTCTGGCCCCACTGTCAGTGTTTCATTTGATTTAATTATTCTGCCCGTTGCTTCCTCTGCTCTTCCCGTCCTGCCCGAATACCCTTCTTCTCTAGCGTCTTGTTTGACTGAGTCAACTCGAATTAGCCCCAATTCTCTCTCAGGTCGTGACACAAACACACCGCCGTGAACTGAGAATACAAACATAGATACGAGATATAGATTAATATTACCAAAAAACTCAGTTCTGATAAATTTCCAAGAAGATAAGATATGAATTTAATTTGATTACGTCAATGTGTTTCTTTTGAACAATACAAAGCCTCCTCTCAGGCATCGGTGTTTGGGTTTGTCGTTGCTGTTGCTGAATCCTAACAGGCTATGGTCTTTATGACCCAACTATGATAATATAAAAGGCCCAACAAGAATTGGACCGGACTGGACCGCACCAATTGGATATTGGTTAACAGATGCAGATCCGAAGTTCAGCAACGAACTGGTTGGTTTACTTCTTGATACTTTACTTGGTAAAATTGCATTCGCCCAAGCTTTTTCTTAATTTCCCGCTTAGTCATTGCTAATGTACTTCATTTAATATCAAATAGCTACGAGAACCAACATTTGATCTAGTGACAAAGGCAATATTCTCCGAATAAGAGATCACATGTTTAAAATACGGATAGTTAAATTTCTTGTGAATATTAATAGTTGGATTACTTAATCTCCAACTTATACTTAAAAAAAATATCAAATACTACACTAAAAGGAAGAAAAAAACAGAACAAATGAAAGGAAAGGCCACCTTTAGTCGTGCAATCCAAATCTTACCTGGTATCTGACATGTGGACCCCATCATCATAACGTGGAACTCTCAATATTAATATATTTGTGTCGTAAACTAGTTATCTATTTATCCTAGATGATGCACCATTAATGTTATGGTTAATATCGCCAAGATATTTTTCATCAAAGTGCGTGGCGTGCAGTTGTGTTTGTTATTTTGGTATCATTAGACAACACCACTTCCGGTCTGCTTAAACCTTCTAGTAATCTTAATTTCCTAGTTATCTAATCTTTGGCACCGTCAATTCCGTAGCACTATTAAGATAATCTCCTATAATACATTTTGTCAATATTAATTTATGTCCGAGCCTTAAAATGCCTCTACCGCTAAATTAAAACTTCTTTCACTTCTACCCACACATCAATACAATAACAAATTAACTCCTTAGCATGGATTAAATTTAACTGTACTAACTGCTCCTTTCGATTTACATTCAAGCTCGAAAAGAATATAGACCCATAACTGAACTGAAATTCATATAATTGAGTCCATTTGACGTAAAATTTTTAATCTGGCCCATTAAATTTTTTACTCTCAATAAGTCAGTTCAAATTCGAGTTGTTCTTTTAGACATTCAATGCAATATGGTAGCGCAGCCACAAAATTCCAATCTTCAAAATAAACTAAAAAGATTGTAATCCAAAAAAAAAAAATCCATCTTATATAGCTCAGATCATGGCCTGGCATACAGAGAGAACGCTGGCAAATCGTGTTCTTAAATTCTAGCATGATGATATCAACCGGATTTCTCTCATTAAAATTCTGACAGTGAAGCACAACTGACAACAAAATATGCCTTTCGCTGGTAGAGCCTGTAGAGACGTCTCTGGCACGACACATGTTTTAAGCTGCCATACATTATATCACATGTTATCAATGTTACTTCAATTATCAAATATCATGAAACAAGTTTGGATGGTTCAGAGTACTCCTGTAAAATTACCACCAATATATTACCAGCGTTTTTTTTTATATTTTTATACACTATGAACCAGTTTCATTTAATTTGAAATTTTAAAGGAAACCAGGGAGAGATACCTTGAAACCGGTCAAGTCAGGTACAACATAGTGTGGCAACTTCTCGGCCATAACAATATATCCACCTGTCACAGTAACATATCATGATCAAATCAATGCAATTCAATTTGAGATTTATGCTTTGTTGATTAGGAGAATCTGGCCCAAGCTGGATAAAAATGCCCAAAACCAAACTTGACTAGACCTGAAACCACCTGGCAAACGTGGAAGCAAGCGCCCGTTCCTAAACCATTTTGACAAACTTTCCGAAGTTGCAACCAATTTTGACCCAAAATGGATTGAATTTGATCTTCACACAAGTTCTGTCCATGTAATAACCTAAAACTACCCAAATCACCAACCGAATCAAACCGAAGCTGATAATCTTCATGTGAGTTGACAGGCCAGAACTTGACCCAAACCAGACCCAATTCAATCTCAGCAGTTACCAACTCGAGCTTTAAGCACAAAATCAATACTCCATTTTAAACAACTTGAAATGCAGTAACAGCCAAAGGTACCCACTAGAAACAGACGGGCAGTTAAATTTGTTGTATTTTCTCATAACGTCAGAAGAAAAAAAAAAGTAGTAGATGTTAATTCATGAGAAAAGTCAAATACATGATCACTGTACATATAATTTTTCAAACAACAATAATTATCTGGAGCAAATTACACAAATGATCATTCAAGTATACTGCCTGCATTAGGAGACCCCTAATTTTTAAATTATGCTTGTCCTTAAACTATGCAAAGTGTACCAATTTGGTCAATCATTCATCCCTGAGAAAGAGAGATGAAAAAAAAAATCTGCTGTCATCACAGAGACCATCCAAATAATATAGAAACTTACAAAAGAAACTGCAAATGATGGATTCCATATGACTAACATATAAGATTGTCTCAAACTTCTGACGTAGTACACCATACATCAGATTTATACTGTACATCATACACAAGTGATATTCTTCGAATCATTTGTGTAATTGACTCAATGAGGTAAATGCCAAAAGCATCTTGTTAAAACATAGCTTATTTGTTTATTTAATGTAACAGTTGCATTAAATAATACTGGATTCCTAACACATATTAGTCACAGTACGAAGGAAAAAGCCTCAAAAAGTGTAGGACCTGCTACCATATCAAAACATACAGATGAAAGATACAATATCATCTTATTGTTTGTGATTTGTGAGTTACAATACTCCCATTACTCATGTTTACAGTTCAGGCACTGCATGCTATCCTATTGTTTCTTTATGAAGTACCTTACTTAAAATTAAAATTAGGACCTGCTACCATATCAAAGAACGCTTGAATCAGAAGAGACTAACCTTATTATGTCCATCTGAGTTACGCCGATTCTGATTGACTGATTCTTTTTTTTTTTTTCAAAAACATTATATGCCCGTTTAATTCAAGAAACTGATTGTCCACGACCTTACATATTATCTATTCTTTTAACTCCTACTATTACTTCCTACACAAAATATAACCGCAAACACAAATAGAATATCATCAGCAACTACAAACTATTAGGGCTTCTATCATATCCAAAATTTAGCCCTTCTTTGATCTACTTAATTAGCTAAACATCCACCTTTTGTTAAACTGTTTACTTGCTACTACAACTATATTAGAGGAATATGTTTTTATACAAACTAGTAACTTGTTATTTCCTTTTAGACCCAAAAAACTTCTAAAACCCTCCTTCACAACCTGTTTGATATTACTTGGTACAAACAGGGCAAGGCAGCACCTTGGTATCGGAGAACTATACCAGACTTGGTACAAACAGGGCAAGGCAGCACCTTGGTACAAACCAAGTCTACAAAAATGTTGCCTGTATTTCAGGACGTAAATGCAATTCCCTTTGAATCCAGCAAAGTTACTCGCACAGAAAGATAACCACCAACAAAGGCAATATTGGTCCAGATCCAATTGAAGGAGGCAATATTGCCGACATAACCACAATAAATTATTGCCGCCTTCAGTTAGATCTGGACCAATATTATAGTCGGGGAACCCCCAGACATTAACTCAAGGGGCATAAATCTGATCAAGAGTAAAGAGGATTAAGGAGATATACATCTCGAAACTTCTCAACTGCCCTATAAGCCAAGGGATTCTGTCTCCTCTTGCTCACAGCACGGAAGCAAGCGTATGAAATCAGAGAGAGATCAGGGAGAATTTCTCGTGGCTTAGAACGCCGCCATTATGATCGGAAGAGGGATTTGGGACATTATAGGTTTCGCTAATGATTGTGGGCTGCTGATGAAAAAAATTAAGTTTTTTGGGCCGTCGATTAGATTAATTAAAGCAAACAGGTTACAACAAATTAATGAAAAATATCTACTCGTAGTCTCGTACAGCAAACAATAAATATTTACTAGTTACAACAAATGGCAAATATCTACTAGGTACAGCAAACAGGTTAATTAAAGCATTTCAAGCATTCCATAAAGGACAATAATTAATTGGAGCTGTCTACAATTAATTAAAGCCAGTATGTACTGAATCTACCTACAAACCAAGCTGGGTTATAAATGAACCAGTTTGCAGAGCATTAACAGTATGAAACCTTCTCTCTCTGTTTGCTTTTCTTGCACCTTCAAACTGTTAGAAGGGAAACACATTAACTAATTAAACCCTGTTAACTAGAGTGCATATATGCATATTCTTTCCCTTCTGTTCTTCAATGTTGCATTATTTTTACTAATGATGTTGATTGTATCTTAGAATTTGTCTGGCCCAGCCGTTACAACAGCACCTTGCGGAGACATCAAGGTATGTACATTTTATCAAACATTCTGATTAATAACAAAGAAGGCACATATTTTAGGTTAACCATGAACAGATGTTAGTGAGAAGATGTAATAGTATATATATGTAAAAAGAATGTCAAAATTTTAGCCATAGACTTTAGTTTGCTACATGATAAGCTAGGACCCTCTTTCTCCTTAACAAAATAGGTTAATAATATGATAACATATAACCAAGAAGTATATTAGTGTGAATGGTTACATTACATATAAGATCTTATATATGTAACCTTAAAGTACAAAAGATCTTATGTATGTATGTGTGTGTGTGTGTGATTTTGATGAAATGATAAGATATTACTTAGCTAGAAAAACTAATGCTAGTGTTATTTAGTGTTATTTATGTATAAGATCTTATTTAAGATTAAAAAGTTGTATATAATTAGGGCCTGTTCGTTTGTCACAGGATTATACGGGATGAGATTTGACGGGGATGGGAATCCACTTTTGAAAAAGCGGGATCCCATGGGTACGGATACGAACGGGGTTAATTATAGGAATGTTGAAATGGGTGTTCGGTTGTACGATGAGAGTAGTTGTAGGAAATCTTATTTTTCTTTCTAAAATACTTGATATCAATACAATTATTCTTATTAATAATTATTAGTGTAATTAAATAATATGAATAACATAACAATACTTATTAGTTATTATTTTATAACGATGCTTTTGCTCGTAAACTTGTTATCCAATCACCGAAAAATAAATTTAAATTAGCAAATTGATAATTAACCATTTTTAATTTGCTTGAAATAAAATAAAAAATATGTATATTTTTAATTTTGCTTCAATACTATTTTAGAAGGTTGGTTTTTACTATTTAAAAAAATGAATTTCAATTTAAATAAGAAAAAAATTGTACACTAATATGCTGTCAAAAAATTAGCTGTAATTTGTAAAAGAAGTATTAGAAATTGCATAGGAAATTATCAGGCAAATAACAAAAACTAATATCTATTTTCGTTACTTTCTATTTGAACAAATAACAAAATAATCATAGATATATATTTCACAGTAAAATTAATCAACAATTTAAAAATAATTCGTTTGTTTTTCTTTTTCTTCTTGTTATTTTGCATCAATAATTTCTATTAAATTTAAATGATATCATAAACTGTACTGAGATTGAAAATTCAAACCATATTGAAACAAGATTTGATTATTCTATATGATGATAATCACATGTGAACCATCAACTTTTTGACCATTTATAATAAAAATACACTTATTGCCATTGATAGTCGTGTAGGAAAAAAAACATTAGCTCTGAGCTAATGTGCAAATTTCCACAAATTTTTCTACTTTTTAGACTCTTTAATGGGTTTTACCCATAACCAAAATAATGAAATAAAATTTCTACTTATCTGAAAATCCCATAAACCCCACCTTATTTCTATACAACCGAACGGGGCCTTACAGGTAGCCTACCCATTTGGGATAGGCCGAAATTGTTCCCGATCTGAACAATTACACCTCGGTGTCCCGAGGCCAAGCTCGGAGTAAGGTCCTTGTTTCTTGGCACATGGAAAGGAGAGAGGAGGCCCGAAAGTGGAAAGAGATAGAAGAGAGAGAATCCTGCAAGTGGAAAGAGATAGAGAGCCTAATCGGTGAATTCTCAAGCACCAGCGAGTTGGAGATGCATGGCTCCATAACATAATTTGCATTTTTTTTTTCTGTCAAATTGTAATTTTCGTTCGAAATTTTATTCATATAAAGTGTAATTTTCTTTTGATATTTGCAAAACACATGGACCATTTGAGCCATTTCTGATTCCTACATAAAAATTACATCGAAGTAACATCATTAATGGATAAAAAGTTGGCCCAAAATAACGAAGGGGCGCTAACCTTACACAACCTTGTGGCCCAAAATTTCATCAGCTTTTCAACAGCTGCACCCAAAATAACAAAAAGATAGTTAGAATTTGGATCTGATTTGGATATTCATAATGTAATCAGTTATATTTCTAAAATAATACTACTATCCAAGTCTATTTCAGTTTGGATCCGATTTGAAACCGGAACTGAACAATCCAGTAATATGCATCTTTAGCCAATAACTTTTTACTTTCAACTTTCAAGTCGAGGTTGATTTTGGATTTCACACTGAATGGGCCAGAATTATACCAATTTTAGCACCCAATTTGATCCAAATGTTGTGATCTAAATCTTGTTCATATAAAAATAAGAGTGAGCCTATGGTGCTATGCATAGCATGGATGGGGTTCATGCTACGGCTCAAAATTTGACTTTTTAAAATCTTAACGGTCGATCCAACCGTTCAATGTGATAACCATATGAATATGTACTTACAAACTAAATTTTATATTTTTTCGAATTTTTTTACTATTTTTTTAGATAGATAGAAAAATCAGTGTTTTCTGAAAATTCTGGACCATCAAAATTCTATCTATCTTAAAAAATAGTAAAAAAATTCGAAAAAATATAAAATTTAGTTTGCAAGTACATATTCATATGGTTATCACATTGAACGGTTGGATCGACCGTTAGGATTTTAAAAAGTCAAATTTTGAGCCGTAGCACGGACCCCATCCATGCTATGCATAGCACCATAGCCTCACTCTAAAAATAATAATGATGATGATGATATAAATTTTATTGGTTTCATCTAATTGGGCCTTTGCAAAGCCCAAAAAAGAATCTGCCGTGTATCTTTCATATTTCCATTTTTCAATTGGGATATAGTATACTATGTAAAGTAACATTAATTAAGTAGACGCAGCGTACTTCGAATAAATTTACATTATTTTAACAATCAGATTTTTTTACACATTTTTTGAAGTCAAGGATGAGCTATTAGTGTTAGCTCATTCAGCCATTGTTAACAGCACCATGCATTTTCAAATTAGGAGTTCAGATAAAAATAATTTCAAAATGAGATGAGTGTTTATTTGAAGCCTTCTGGAAAGGAAGCGGGGTATTTCTTATGGTATCGAATCAAATTCGGTCCGATATTCGATATATTCGTGTGCACAGTTAAAATTATAAATAATTAAATTCGCACATAAATCTCAACGCAGATCAAATGATCCAAATTAAATATTGAACCGAATTTAATCAGATGCAATTGAATCTCTTCACACCTTTGGGAGTTGGTAACAAATGGGTCCATGACTTTCTGTCCCTTTTCTTTAATTTATTTTTATTTTTCTTAAATAGCGACTTATCTGTCGGAAAACTTTATGGCACTAAGATCATGTTTAGTTGTGGACTAAATAGTGAAATAAGTGTTTTGAACCTCACTTATTTCACCAAACGTAGTTTAATTGAACTGGATAAAGATGGAATAATCCGATCTTTAGACTAGCCTAAACTGGCCTAAACACTTCTCCAGGTGGGTTAATTTTATTTGAGTATGAGGCATAAATTTTTGTTGTTTTTATTATTTTTAATTACTTTTTAAGAAATATAAAATAAGCAATTAATTTTGTTTCCATTTAGTATAAAAGAACTTATAACTTTATCAATTATAGAATCGACAATTTTTTTTAAATGGCATAACTTTCTAAATTAAAAATATATGCAATCTAGAAAAATAATTAAATAAAATATTTTTGAAATTGTACTACAAATAAATAATTTTTTTCTTCAGAAACCCAACATATTTTTGACAAAATAAATCGGTATAGATATAAGTTTAATTAAACAAGATTCACTAAATGCAATGTGCATCTTTAAGATATATAATTAATTTGTACATAACTCAACTCATTTTCTTGTTCAATTTCTTTCAATCAAAAATGGAAAAAAATACGAAAAATAATTTTATTATTGATATTAAAAAATTTGTAAGACAAAATAATTTGTAATATCAATCACGCCTTAAGCTACCAAATTCTTACCAAATAAGAAATAACTTAACTCAAGGTATAAATTTAAGCATCAACTAAACACGAATAATTTAGATCGGCATAAGTTGAAATAACCAAGTTAAACCTTATTAGCTTTAATCCACAACCAAACACTACAGAGTTTAACATTGACTATTTTTTTATTTAAATTTAATTAATATTAGTTAGTCTAGAAAGTACCACCCCAGAAAAGCTTTCCTCAGCTTGTATTTATTCTCGTTTATGAAACTTTTAGGGAAAAATAAATATTACAATATCAATGAATCGCAACTCTTGTTAATTATGTCTTTTTTTCTTTTGTTAAATTAATTTATTTTCCTTTTGATTAAAACATGCCCATTTTATCCTTGTAACATGCTCAATATTTAGTTCTAATCCAAACATTAACTGGGCAGTACGGTAAGCGAAAATTTGCATAATTCACCCAATCATCAATAGTAATTTATGGATTATTAGCGACCAAATGATGTGCAGATATAAGTAATTCACCTATTCAATTGTAATTGCATAATGTGATTTGCAAAAAAGGTTTTCATTTGACTTTAAATAAACTTCAGAAAAGTTACAATTAAACAACAATAGTGCCACTGAAAAAAAATTGAAATTAATACTGATTGGACAACCGTATCAATCAATAAGATAGTTGTCAAAATACAAAATAAAATTATAGATTGTGTGTCAAATTTTATGCAATCTCAAAACTGTTTGATCATCAATCAAGTGTTTATTAAGCTAATGGTTAATTTTCAAGGGTAAAATTATATATATTTATTTGACAACTACAACAATTGACAAGACAGTTGTCAAAATAACAAAAAAAAAAACTAAATTGTAGATATATTTGTTATAGCTTGAATAGATCGTGTATCAGATAATTTGGTGCAATTTGAAAATCCTGTAGTCAACAATCAAGTGACAAGAAAACTAAATCGATAATTTTTCAAACATTTTGATAATATTTAAATAGCTTGATCGATAATCAATTGGTTTTCAACTTTCACCAAATATAGAGAAAACATTGAACAATATTTTCTTGTTTTTAATATTTTTGTTGTCACGGTTTTCAATTTTATTAAAAAAAATAACATATTTCTTTATATATGTATAGAGGAATAAAAACTAGTTATTTTTTCACAAAATAAATAAATAAAAACTGTTATTCAAAACAACGGGCGTAAGAATTTGACCGTTTAAATATAACAATCAATCAATAGTTTCTGACTTTCTGTTAATTATGTTTTTTAGAAAGAAAGTAGCTAAGTCCGGATCATAATAATTAATTAAGTATTCATGTACCGTACATTAAATACTTAGCTTTAAACAATGCCAAAATATCTAGCTGACATGGTCCATAGACGCATGTTGCACCAATTCCAACCAAAATTTAGCAATTCTAAACCAGTAATTAATTCTTCTTGTTGAAACACTAATCATTAGGTGTTAACCCCCTTATCCTCAGAAAATTAACATCATCATCCCATTTTTATTTGATTGATAGCAACAGATTTAAGCCCATTAATTAATCCCTTTGCTTACCCATGTAATTATCAGAGGCTTGCATCTTTTTCAAGGGCGGTGGTCTGGTTGCCTCAGCAAAATTAGTCAAAAACCACGATGATTAGTTTAATTATATTTTGTTTCTCACCAAATTTGATATTTTTTTAAGATAAAGGTCCAACTGTCTCTTTAGATATCCATATGTAACACCTGACATCTCTGATGTCCATATAAATAAAATCTAAAGACATAACTTTTACATGTTTTGTTTTAAAAAAAACTTTAGATATAAAAAAAAACAAATATTAGATTTTAAATATCCAATTTCTCACGTAGGAAATATCATCTGATTTTCCTTAAAAATGAATTGTCATTTTGAACTAGCTTAATTTGAAAATATATTCCAAATCAAACTCGAAATGAAAATAGCTAGCTAGCTCGAATTCAATTTTATATATAGTTCTCAACATATAATTCATGTACAAAATTCAAGTTAACACCAACTCTCTTTTTTGTTTCCTATTGTTGCAAAAAGACTTTCTAACAATTTAGTTACAGAGAAGAGGGATGAGATGTAAAGTGAATTTTCATTCTTGTTCAATTGTTTGATACATGTACAGTGGTCGCATATATCGAGCCTTCTAATAACTCTTGTCTAACAGTAGTCTAACTATTGTTAACCTCTTAACTAATTGCTAACAGAAAGTATAACAGAATTTATAACAACTTCATCAAGACTATTAGTCCTAACTAACTTCACAAATGGAAGCTTCCTCTGTAATCGTATTACTTTCATACTTCAATTTTTTTTTACCTCAATTAATTCTCTTATTTCCACATTACCCCAAAGGACCAAAACCATCATGTCATTCTATTTGTCCTTCCATTGAAAATAAATGCATAAAGCATGATGCAAAAATAAATAGAAGGTACAGGTCAATGAATGTCAGACAAAAAAATATAGATACTATATACATTGAAAAATGGCCGGACCAAAAGAAAGAAAAACTGCAATGACTCAAAAAATAATATTTCCCTCATAAAATATTATCAAGAATTTCCAACTCTTTTAAAAAGGAAGAAATTTATGTATACCTTTCAAATTTTGAAATTATGTATTTATTCTTTTAAAATTATAATATCATATTCATCCTTCAAAATTTCATAAACTCACAAATTAATGAAATACAATTTATTGCTTTTTCTACTGAATGTCATTTGAAATTTATAAAGTTTCCATTTGACTCTATATTAAAAAAAATGTAATTTATGTAAGATAAATATTGTGTCATCTAATTAGCTAATTTGTGAGAGCAAATGATTCATTTTCTTGTGACACACACAAACGTATGCTTAAATGTCAATGTGTATAGCCGGTCAATTAGAAGCCAGAATATTTCTTTTACCCATGCTTCATATTTTTTATTTTTTAATAATGATAAAAATATTTGGAAATATTTGAGGAATATTCCTTTCTAAAATGGTAAAAAAAAAAAATCTGTTTGCAACGGGTGGGAATGCGATGAAAGTCATTTGATAGCATGAATATCTAACCTAGCTAAGTATAGGTTTAGAAGAGGGGAAGCACTAAGCTAAAATAAGAAAATTTTGATGTAGTTAGTGATGGGAAAAGGCAAAAGAGGTCAGAGAGAGAGAGATCCCTTTCTGTTCCGTGGCACAAGAAGGAAACATGGATGCAATGGATGTCACAATCACATCTTACATCTAATCAATACATCCATGTACCGGAGACACTGCCATTTGTCGACATTTCATTCCACCTTAGCATAACCAGATGTGCTCTTACTGTTTTTAAATGCGACTTAGTAAATTTCCACTTGGTAGATTTACACAAAAATAATATCCTATTTCAATATGAGAACAATAATATCATGCAAATTTACAATTTTATCCTTTATATTTTAAATACTAACTTAACACTAAGAAGGATAGTAGTATTCCTTATTATCCTGCAAAATTCGGGAATTTGTTTAATTCTCGTCTATTTATTCGGGAAGGTGTTGAAAATGAATAATATAAATATCTTATAACTATGGTATCAACAACTTTATATTAATTAGGACTATTTTTCCCGATATTTTTATTAAAACCCCCAAAAAAAACAAATTATCAAATCTGCCGAAGAAAATGTTAGCTTTTACATTAATTACTTTAGCAAATATTTTACGTTTAGAAAATTTGGTAGACAAATAAATATTATTTTTGAAATATTAAAAGCATACAATGGTTAACAACATGATTAACTGCATAGTGATTTAACAGAGGAATTAACACAAAAGGTTGCATTATTTTAAGAGTTATATTACAACATAGAGACATCAAATTAGAAACATGATACAAGAGTCATCCGATCAAAAAATAAAGAGGGTGAAACTAAATTAAGCGGATGAAAGTATTGATCCAAATGCATATTTTTTTTCAAAATATTAAAAACATATGTAATGGTATAAACAACACAATTAATTATGCAGTGATGTAAAAGAAAAAAAATATTGCATTAAGATAGAGTTATATATTATCTTAGACACATCAAATACATATCTTTTATTAATGATGTAGCATATATAGTTAAATACTTAGAAACTTAATACTCTTTATAAAATGTTAATTATTCACAAAATTTATTACTATCAACTACCTGTGTTCTTGAGCGATCCCTAAGAATGACATCAGATTTTTTTTTTTTCATGCGGACCAATTCAAACTGAGATTGAATGCACATGACTCCTTCAATATTCATGTGATTATGATCTGACGGTCCGGATCTAACCAGAAATATTATGTTACCTTAGTTGATATAAATTCCCCAAAACACTAGTTGGTTGTGTCATGTGATGTTCTTTTACTAGTAGTGCTTGGGTTTTTGCCGTTTGGCTATTATGGTTTGCTCTGTGTCGGTCCACTTGATAATTAAAGGAGCTTATCTTTAGCTGCCAAAACCAAATAGATATTCTCAATTCTAAATAAAAAAAACTCTAAATTTTTGGTCTAAAACTAAAATAATAATAATGTTTCGTATGTTATTGTTGTATAAAGCATCATTCATAGTTCTAAATAGTTATATTGATAGATCTAAATGGTTATATTGACCAATTAGTAGTAATTATTACGGAATTAAATTTGTATTTACCAATGGTTAATACATTTTTCTAATTTGAGAAGGATGCTTTGGGATACATAAAGCCCCTATGTCTCAAAAAATTCATGTTAATTGTTCAATTACATTGCATAAACTCTGTTAAGAATCAACTTTATATTGCCCGAGTTTTAGTCTTTTCATCTTAATTTGATTCAATTTTTTTTTTTAATATATTGTTCTTTCTTGCTTTTTATTTTTGTAAATAAAGAAAGGACTCACGCTTCCAGATGTAAATTATGCTTGACATTTTAGTTGTTCTGGATTCCAGTGTGTTTCTTTTCTAGGTTTGACATCTATATGATTTATTTTGGTGAAAAGGCACGCAGGCTAGCATTAATTAAAAAAATACAGTACGGGAAAGTTACAGTACTAGTAGCAGTATGCAAGCACAGGAAAAAAATACATTTGATACATACCCAAAATTACATAACAGAACATAGTGAACATATCAGCCGTAGACCTATCAGTAGACCCACCCATCCTTATCAATACATAAAAATAGATACTCTAATACATAATTAAGCAAGAAAATTCAAAGAACTAATACATATAAATAACATTTATATGATTACACTACATATAAATATGAACATCAGTAGACCGTACTTTTGACCGAAATTTTTATATATAACATTTTCTGAAAAAAATAAACTAAAACACTCCTAATTTCGGGTTTTTCGGATTCTACCCAGGCCGCAGAACACCCGTGCGGCCCCATTTAATGGGGTCTGCACTATGCCGATGCGGCCCCCCCCTTTTTTTTTAAATTTGAAATCTGTTATTTTTGTTTTGGTTTTTGTTTTATTGTTTAGGTTTTAGATTTTAAAATTGTTTTATTTGTTTTGGTTTTTGTTTTCAATATTGTTTATTGGTAAAATATTTTTCGCTTGTAAGATCAAATATTTTGAAAATGTCGTTCGTTTGGAATATCGTTTGTGTACGAAGAAATAATGATATAAGGAACAACATAAATAAATAACAAAACAACAAATAAAAAATAACAAAGCAACAAAATAAATAAGTGACAGTATCTAACAAATAAGTCCCAGTATCTGACAAAATATCAAACAAAGTACAAATCAAAACCTACATGTCAGGACTAAATACAGTCTTTTGCTTCTTCTTCTTCTTGAACCCCCGACCCGCCTAGACAGTGGCGTCTCGGTGGTATCGATGAGTCTGGAGAGTCGTCGTCCTCCCCCTGGACATCCTTTGCCTGAACCGGCTCGTCATGAATCTCCTCAATCTCGGATGTCTGCTGAACTCCAGGACCAAAAACCGTAGTCTGTACAGACTGGCCCTGCGTGAATAAAAACGCATGTTTGGCTATGGGGTCATCATGAAACGAAGGGTACGATGCCTGCTGTGAAGATGACCTAGGAAACTCCGGAAAGGGCTCTGTTTGAACATACCCTGGCTAATAGGCAGGAGGTACCGTCTGAGTCGGACTGTAACACTGAGAATACAGTCCATCTCCCTCTGTGCCAAAATCTGTGGAGATATTGTACCCAACGGCTCCTCCTCCTCACCCTGCAATAACTTACAAATTAGTTAATCAAGAATTTTGAAAAAAAAAATCACAATTATGTATTTTAATTACAAATATACCTCGGCATCCTGAGTAGGCATGGCCTGGTCTGCAGCTCAGCGCAATGCCTCCGTACCTCGATCGAATGCTTGACCAACAGTCTCATCGTCCTAGACGGCTACAAACAATGCCTCATCACCAGCGTACAGGACGTAGATATCAGGCTCATCGGATATGTCATCAATCGCATCACACCCGCCCAAGCAACGGCATCTGAGCAGAGAGTCGAGGCGTGACCTGTACCACATTGGCACACCGCGGGTACGTTGTGCTTGAGGGTGGCTTTCCCGAGCCTCTCTAGCCCCTCATCGTGGCCATCGTTGCCACTATGACGCAACTCTTCACCAGATATAAGGCCTGCAAAAAAACATTATATAAATGTTGTACAAATATAAATATTGTTAGTTTTTAATTTTAAATTTTAAATTAAACATACCGTGGCTACAAACGGTGCACCGGCGGGGATAATACGATGGATCCGTCCTCTCCGATCCCTCAACTTCGGTACTCGCTCATGAGGGTTGTCGGCGATACACCCCTTCAGATATATGGTGTACGCATCGTGATCCTGGTACCAATCTCTGTAAGGTCTGTATGAATTACAAAAATGTTAGATATTACAATTAAAAAACTGTAGTGAAGAAACAAATTAAAAAAATAATTCTTGCATGGGCGCAACATCCATTTGACGGTGCTTCTTGACAAATTAAAAAAATAATTATTTTCATTCTTACATGGGCGCGACCCTGTCAGTGCTACTCCGGATACCCGAAACATCTGCCAAAGCGTTGTCGATGTACTGGGACATCTCATACGGAGTGGCTATAGGGCCATGATGTGTACCTCTGTTGGAAGATGGTACATCCCTACTGGAAGATGATATATCTCTACTAGATGTCATGCTGTATTTGATAATTCTTTGTTATTAGTGTTGGTACCAATTTTGGTCAAATATGAGTATTTTGGTAAAATAACCCTACTTACATTTTGGAATTGGTCTAATTTATTTTTGGTGCTCAAACAATTAATTTTGGTTAAATAAACGTAATTACATTTTGGCACTGGTCTAATTTAATTTTGGTGCTCAAACAATTAATTTTGATAAAATAAACCTAATTAAATTTTGGTACAAGTCTAATTTAATTTTGGTACTCAAATAATTAATTTTGGTAAAATAAACCTAATTAAATTTTGGTACAAGTCTAGTTTAAATTTGGTGCTCAAACAATTAATTTTGGTCTTATTCTATTAAATTTTGGTACAATCTAAACTCTAAATTAATATTTAATTCTAAACCCTAAATCCTAAACTTAAATCCTAAATCTAAACCCTAAATCTAATTACTACTCTAAACTAAAAATTAAAACTAGAAAAAAAAAGAAAACTTACCCGAGCTCGAAGGGATTGAAAGCTTCAAAGAATGAATATCAAAAATGGAACCAACGGTCCCTTTATATAGCCAGGGGGCGCATCGGCATAGTGCGAACCCCATAAAATGAGGCCGCACGGGTGTTCTGCGGCCTGGGTAGAATCTGAAGAACTCGAAATTAGAGTTGTTTTGGTTTTTTTTTTTGTTGAGAAAATGGTAAAAATAAAAATTTTGGTACTTTTGACAAGGGGTTCTGTTTTAATTTTGGCATATAGTATATCACATCAATAACTTGAGAATCGATGTCAATGACAAGACTAGAAAATTAAGATTGAAGATTGAATAAGTATTGTGTAATTTTATTTTATGAGAATATTTTTGACCAAAAAATACAAAATTTAAATAATAAAAATACAAAATTTAAATAATAAAAATACAAAATTTCAATTTAGAGAGGTGCTTAGCACTTTTTCCTATGCATTCTTTCGCTCCTGGATGTTGACTAATTATAACAACGAACAACTAATTAATATAAAAGGCGGAACCAAAGTGGAAGAGAACGAAAAAGAATGCACCCGTGTAAAAAAAAATTTAAAACAGGCTTTTGCTAATGAGAAATTATATATAGAATCCAATAGTATTCAATCTTTTTCTCTCTTCAAATTATAATTATTATAATTATGTCAATGGTAAAATATATTATTTACAACGCTAACAATGAATTTGTAGCTACATGCAGTTTAACTGATAAAGCGCCAAAACAAAGATTAACCTCAATAATTCTCATTTGAAATAAATGAATTAAAACCAACAACTTTTATCATATCTTTCATGGCGATGTGATGACGACGCAAGGGACAGGGCCCTATATAAGTTTTCTATAACTGTTAACATAACATGCCATCTTGGAATCCTAACTATTTAATATCACAAGATTCCTCAGGCTAGTTCTCTAAAATATATATATATATATATATATTTAAATAAACTTGTAGCAAAATATTAAAAATAAATCCAAAATTTAGGAGGGTTTGAATTTAATGAATTTTACGTACGGACCCATAGATATTTCCAAAATTTAGGAGGGTTGCTATTCAAAAGTTCCGACATATTCAAAAACCGCTGTTTAAAACTCCAACCCTAAAAAAAAAAAAATCCAGCCAGTAAGGACAACAATTTAAATTTCGGCCATTTATAGGACATTATTTTAAATTCCAGCCCTTTTTTTTTTATATATTAAAACAATAACAAAAAAGAACGAGACTAGGCCGGAAATTAAAATTTTCGGCCATTATTTAAAGCCGAACCATCAACGACGGCTTTATTAACACCTTGTTTGGATGGAGGGTAGAGGAATGGAGGGGAGATGAAGAATAAAATGAAATATAATAGAATAGAAAAGAAGGTTAATATATTTAACCCTTTTGTGTTTGGATGATTAATGAGGAAAAATAAATTTAACTTTCCTTTCCGTCTTATTTCTTGTTTGGTTGATTAAAATTTAGAAGGTTAATGAGAAATTTGGTTGTTGTTGTAGGTTTGTGACGAAAAACTTGTATGAGAATTATATATGTAAGATATAGGGTTGGACATTTGTGTTTTTTATTCTAAAAATATTTGCAACAAAATTTCTTTCCATCCATTACACTCCAAATCGGGAGGGAAACCGATTCTATTGATTATAATGATACAAGGTTAAACATGTCACCTCCTATACCCTTCACCTCCGACATAATTTTGTCAACCAAACACGATTCGACGGAAAATTTTATTTTCTTTCCATTCCCTCCCTTCCTCTACTCTCCATCCAAACGAGGTGTAAAAGTTTAGCCTTTTTCCCTCACATATGTCAGTAATTTTCATGGTTACTGGTTAGGGTTGGGATTTGAAATTCCAACCTTATTAAAATTCAAAAATCATTTAATAGTTTCCTAAATGTTTAATAATGAATTTTATATATTTCGTAGCTATTTTTACATAGATGTAAATGTTTATTTGTATTGCTAGAGTGGAAAAAACGTGCCGTGCCGTGATTAACACGCCGTGACTTTGGTCACGTGCCGTGCCGTGACCAAGTTAATTTTTCACGTGCCGTGCCGTGACAAAAATTACGAGGGGTGGTCACGGCACGCGAGTCACGCCGTGACTAAGTCGTGCCGTGACCAAACGTGCCGTGACCAAAAGTGTCGTGACCAAAAAGTGCCGTAACCAAATGTGTCGTGACCGGTTACGTTAGTCACGTTTGATCGCATTTAACGTTTTTAAAAAAAAATATGAAACGATTCTTTAAAATTTAAAATGAAGAATTAACGTTGAAAGAAATTATTGATGCTAAAAACATATTTTTTTGTCCAGAATTTAGAATTTAACATAAATTAATGTCGAATCGTGACTGACGTGTCTACCGTGCCGTGTTCCGTGCCGTGCCGTGCCGTTCCGTGTTTCGTGCCGTGTCTTCTTTGTCAAGTATTGGTCACGCCACGCGAGTAGTCACGGCACGGGACACGCGAGTCACGGCACGTAACCGACATGCGTGCCGTGCCGTTACCGTGCCGTTCCGTGACGGAGCCGGCTCCGACGTGCCATTTTTCCCACTCTATGTATTGCCCTGTGTGCAGGATGAGGAAAGGGTAGGTAAGGTGAGAGCTTGCAACTAGCAAACAAGCGCTTCACACCCACTTGTGATCTTCTCTAACAGGTGACACTATTGACAAACAGTCAATTGATGGAACTGAATGAAAGGAAGTGGGTCCCACTTCAACTATAATTCTACTAAATAGAATCTCCTGCCATCAATGCATGAATGTTGAAGAGATTTGAGAGATACAGTGTGAGCACAATCAATGCTATTATTGGTTGGGATTTGGAAATGTAATGCTCTGCTATAGACCAAGGTGGCCATCCCTGTCGCCAAATCGTGTAAGATATTTTTTTTTTTAATTTTACGTAAATTCTTAAATAAGACTACAAAAGTGGGCTATGTCTACATGAATTTGTGTTAGAAAACATAATGCTATGCTATTTTTCAGATTTTATGTAAACTCATTTATGCTTAAAACAACGTCAGTGTTATAAGACTTTTTTGTATGTCGTAAATCAAATGAAAATTTCTTAAAGATTATTATTTTCAACACCTTAATTTTACAATAAAAGCTCAAAATTAAGGCACAAGTCTATCAACAAATTAAGTAAAAAAATAAGGACATATAAGATGCAAGGTATAATCATTTTTTAAATAGATAAAACTACAATATTACGTACATCATAATTTAATTTAATTATCTAAGCACACTATGATGATGACGATGTGGATCTAATTTTTCAATATGCTTTTGACATAAATATATGATATCTAAGTTATCTTATATATATATATATATATATATATAGAAAGAGAGAGAGGGGGTTGGCTAATATCAAAATGTTTGTTCCGGTGACCAATTGGTTTTCCGATTTTCAAAATTCAAATTGTCGATCCAAATCATTAGATGTGATCTTTATATTAAAATGTACTTGGAGACCAAATTTTACATTTTTTGAATTTTTTTTTACTATTTATTAAGCATTTTTTAAAATCGTTGATTTTAATAAACAGTGAGAAATTTCTGGATTATTGAAAAAGTGATTTTAAAACTAGCTTAATAAATAGTAAAAAAATTTCAAAAAAATGTAAGATTTGGTATGCAAGCACATTTTATTATAGATTAAATGTTGAATGGTTTGGATCGACTGTTTGGATTTTGAAAATGTAAAAACCTAACCGTTTATTCCACGGTCTAGGAACAAACGTTTTGATATTGGTTAATATCAAAACGTTTGTTCCGGAGCCGTGGTGCAACCAATTGGTTTTCCGAGTTTCAAAGTCCAAACGGCCGATCTAAACCGTTAGATGTGATCTTTATATTAAAATGTAATTGGAGACCAAATTTCACATTTGTTTGAATTTTTTTACTATTTATTAAGTCAGTTTTAAAATTGCTGATTTTAATAAAAAGTGAAGAACTTCTGAATCATTGAAAACAACGATTTTAAAACTGACTTAATAAATAGTAAAAAATTCTAAAAAAAATATAAAATTTGGTCTCCAAGCACATTTTAATATAGATTGAATGTTGAATGATTTGGATCTACTGTTTGGACTTTAAAAATATAAAAACCAAACCGTTTGTTTCAAAGTCTTAAAACAAACGTTTTAATATTAGCAATTCTCTCTCTGTATATATAGATGTACAACAAATTTTATTATGTTGACTAATTTGCTCATGTACTCATTTCAAGTGTAATCTATGTTATAGTATAAACTGGAGACAATTTAAGCATGACACTCTCTTCTGACTTTTGAGAAAAGGAACGCTGTCAGACTAGAGCAACACGAATAACTGCATATGCAAATGTCATACAGAATCCATGCCACTTTTGCAGAGTTTCAGCGGCCAACAAACTGGTTATTTGTAATTATTTGCTACAATTAAATAGAAAATTATTGAGGTGACATTGTAAAACAGAGCTAGGTCAAATGTCTTGATCATTTTGGGAGGGGTGAGTTGACAAGTCAGTTATTATTGGTTAATTTTAAATCATATCATTTAGGTTAACTCCTGGTCAAATTAACCAAAACAGGCCAATTTATTAGCACGGAGTAGTATTAATATAAAATGGGTTGTGTTAAGATTCGTGCTGAACGATTCATATTTTGTACGGATCAACTCAAAATTTGAGATATTTTAGGGGATGCGAATTGGTGAACATCTATCTAATTGCACTTGCTTATCCGAATTAATCATACTATCCATTTAATTTAACTTGCATTAAGTTTTAGGGTTGTCTATAAGAAAATTTAATAACATATATCTAGTACTACAAATTATTTTTTTTATTAACATTTATCAATCCATTAATTGTATATATTCTATAATTAATTAGTCCGACATTCTTAGTTAATTTTTCAATATTTTTTTTATCATTCTCTTAATTCATGCTGCCAAACAAATTCTCCTATAATGTGAATAAGCCAGATATTCCAACAAATATCTTCCACATATTTACGATAATACATTTAATTTAGGTGACCAAATACTCTAATTTAATAGTAAAAGTCCATATCTCGTGATCTACATTGTTTATTCATGGATAACAATAATTAAGATAGACTCTAATACTTCTCTGTCATATAGCTATGAGCTATGTAATACAAACAATATAAATGTTTACCATTGTGCATTTATGCTTATTATTCCATCAACCACTTTGTGATCATGGTAAATTACATGGTTTCGTGGTCCCTAAAAGATACCACGCCATAAAATATATATTCCCTAGGTGTTTTTTTGTTGCATTAATTATGGGCTCCTATTAAACAGGAATGCACACCTCTCCGTTTCCCATGACCAATGGAGACTTCTTATGATCGATCCATTTATCGTGCCAATAAGTTGTAATAGTCACAGTGACAGATTCGAAATTTGAAAATAATTCGGCGATGTCTAAATTTTATGATTCGGAATATACTACATGAATAATTTTGAAAATAATTAATTTTATATAATGTATATAAAAACATAAAAATTCTGATGTTTTAAAAAATAAAATAAATTTTGTGAATAACTCATGAATAATTCGAGTTTAAATTGTAAATCGTGAATAATTAAAAGAATTGAAAGAAATTCAGAAATATGTCTTAATTCGTCTATTCATTCGGAAGTATTGGAACAAAAGTAATTTGAAGATCTGGTTACTTTGATAATAGTGGAAAATAAAAAGAGTGAGTCTATGTTACTATGCATATCACGGGTTGGTCCGTAATATGAACCAATATTTTCATTTTCAAAATTCTAACGATCGATTCGAACAGTTCAATATGATTCTCATATGAATATGTACTTGCAAACTGAATTTTATATTTTTAGAATTTTTTTACTATTTTTTAAGATAGGTATAAAAATCACTTATTCTGAAAATTCTAGACCATCCAAAAATAATAATTTTCTACCTATTTTAAAAAATAGTAAAAAAAGAAAATTTTTGATTTGTAAGTACATATTCATATATATATGTAAATTATGTTCAACGGTTCGGATTGACCGTTGAGATTTTAAAAACAAAAATATTGATCCGTATTACGGATCAAATCGTACTATGCATATGCATAGCAGTATAGACTCACTCAAATAAATATCATAGAAACTATCTATTTTTGTCAGAAATTAAGACAGACGCGGAGTCATGTTTGGATAGGTTGGGAGTTGGGACACTAATTAATTGCCACCTTAACCCAAAGTAATTATAAAATTATATCTAAAAAGTTGTACTTGTAATAAAAAATTGTATAAATTTTTTTTTTGCAGAAATAATTAATAATTAGTCCGATTCCAATTAAATGTTTATCCTTCTAACTGGAGAGTTTTTATGTAACACTATGGAAGTATATATAATCTTTTGACGCATGCATGCTGGGAAGATGGTAACTTCCAACAAATGGAATGTTGTGGAGGGGAAGAAATTAAGTATGCATTGGTACATACATTGCATCAAAATATTATTCTTTAATTAGATAGGATCATAGGAACCTATAGCTAGCTTTAGTGTTATCCTACATAGAACAAATCATAATATATATATATATTTATATGCTTTTCCATACACACACACTTGCAGTACGTAGCTATTTAAAAAGGAACAGTTCGATGTATGTGGTTAACAAATTGTGTACACATATATAGAGACACACACACATGTTCATTAATTATGTTGTCAAAACATTAACAAAAAAAATGAAATATAGATAAAAAAAGAGAGATGCTGAGATGGTGAGTGAAAATCACCTGTCATAATTGTAGTAGACGGTACTGGCACCGAAACATTTTATTCGGCACAATAGTGCATATTTTTCCGGACAATTTTACCCTTGTGATTTAATTCTTTATGAATTTATACTATTTGCTAAATTGCTCAGTACTATCACAAGGCTGCTTTTCGCCAAGCACATTTAAACCATGATGTTAAAAGCAATATACAACATTCAATTAATGGGTAAATTATCACTTTAATTTCTTTTGCAAAAGAATTTTATGACTTAACTATATTATCTAGCTAATTAGTGTTCTCCGCTACACTTATATATATTGTTTATTTACACATCTGGCGGTTCTTTAAGAGTGTGCTCCAAAGGGATGAAAAGAAAAGAGAGGAGATATTCAGCAAATTAGTTCAACTCATCTACATTCTGATTTTGTGATGATAAAAATTGCTAAAATTTTACACCGAGTTTACGCTTCTTTTCACTCCTTGAAATTTTTGGTTGGGGAACAAGTAACTAATTTCGGTCAGAGTTGATCATCCTCCCCTTCATTATCTTTAATGAAAATGTTCAGGAGTACGCCCGTAAGTTTTGATTTGGGTGTGTAAATTTCTGTATTATGTATGCATTTGACAAATGAGAAAATTAGACTGTTGCATATGTTCAAAATGGTGCCAATTAATTAGGATTTGGCTAATATGCTACGCGTAGCATAGAGCCTCTCCGTGCTACGGCTCATTTTTTGAGTTTTCAAAATTCTAACGGTCGATCCGAACCGTTCAACTTGATCTCCATATTAATATGTACTTGCAAACCAAATTTTACATTTTTTAGAATTTTTTTACTATTTATTAAGCCACTTTGAAAATCGCTGATCCAATGGTCCAGCAGATTTTACTGTTGTGTACAAATTAGTGTTTTTTCAAATGGCTTAATAAATAGTAAAAAAATTCTAAAAAATGTAAAATTTGGTTTGCAAGTACATATTAATATGGAGATCATGTTGAACGGTTCGGATCGACCGTTAGGATTTTGAAAAATCAAAAAGTGAGCCATAGCACGGAGTGCTCTATGCTACGCGTAGCACGCTAGCCATGTCCAATTAATTATATCCATACATTTTATAGCAAACGCTTACTTCTGTATAAAATAAAGTATCACTTGAGAAATATCAAATATGTTATTGATATACAAATTAAGTTTGAGAATGCATTCATGCATGCATGCATATACTTAATCCTAAAAATGAGCTTGTATTGGTAGGGACACACAGAATAAAATGTGGTTAACACTTGAAAAAGCTGATCTGCCTAATTTTTGCATACTTCTCAGGGTGCTGTCTCGCAAATGGATGCCTTTTATAATTTATTTACACATGCAGGGAAAAGTCTTGTAATTACCTAGCTATTGTCTTCCACAATATAGACAATAACTTTCAAATGTGAAGAGGGGTACTGGGGTAGCTAAAAAGAGTTAAGTATATTGCCCTTTGTTCTTAGTTCCTTTTCCGGATTAGACAGACATCTGTTTTCTCCCTCTCTTTTCTTCTCTGGTTTTAATTCCTCTACAATTATCTGTGTAAAATGATCTCCTCTCAATCTTTTCTTTGATTTTTTTTTTTCACTTTATTTATTATGTTTACTGTTTAGGGTTGTGGTTTAACATAGAAGTTTCACTCAATTATTTTGCTATTATACTCTTGTCAAGGATCATGCATTTGGCAGGGAAAAAAAAAATATCTACAGACATATAATATTAAGTATTCTCATTTTTATTGTGATTATATAAATGTTTATGTCCAACGGGGGCAGACGGTATCTCATGGGCATTAGGTGAAATTCGGTTTGATGTCTAATCTGAACTGTTCAATTTGTGTTGAGATTAGTGCATAAAAGAATTAAATTTATAAAATGTTACATGAATCAAAACCGGACATGCAAATCTAGCTCGATGCGGAAATCGGACGTCAAATTGAATTTGATCTAAATAAAGCGAGTGTGTGGGAGACACTATAAATTCCAGTAATTAATTTCAGATTTTAAGAATTCTAGAGGGATTTCACATGAATAATTGTTGGAAGCTTATCACCTTTATCTCCTTCTTTTTCTTGTTTTCTACCATTTTGGAATAGATAGATAGATAAACAGTGAAACCAAAGTAATAAATCATCCAGTCAAACACGCTTCATGTAGAAGAGAATCTACATAAACTTCCACAAAGCTCCCAAAAGGAGAAGCTATCTAACTTGAATTGAATGCTCACACTCCAAGAAATAGAAACAAAAATGAGAATAATAATAAAATAGAAACGAAACTAATAGAATTTAATGCAGAAAGACCCAACAAAGCCAAGCAGCCTCAATCAATGAAAATTTGAAAAACACCTCTCTTTCTTTTTTTTTTTAAAAACGAAAAACACCTCTCTCTCTCTCTCTCTCTCTCTCTCTCTCTCTCTCTCTCTCTCACACACACACATCTTTTTCCCACTAAAAGCCACCATACTCTTTTTTACTACTACTCTCTCTCACCACTTAAATTCCTTCGTGATTGCCACGTATGACATGTCTCTTTATTATAAAAGCAACCCCTTCTTATTTAGCTCTCAACTAATTGTGATCTCCATTTACCCCCCCTTTACCTTCTTTCTTCAAGTGATGGTCTGAAATCTACCCCCCCTCGCCTCACCCCATCTCTCTCATAGTCTTACAGAGGCATATCTGTCTATACTGAGCTTTTGATCAGTAGATTTTAGCTAGGTAGAGGTTCAAAACCTGATGAGAATGTCTCACAAGAAGGTAACAACACCAACAACTAGTGCTAGCGAATTTGAAGAAGAAATGGAATTAAGGAGGGGGCCTTGGACTTTGGAAGAAGATAACCTGCTCATAAACTACATTGCTTCCCATGGTGAAGGCCGCTGGAACCTCCTTGCCAGATGCTCCGGTACGAATCTACCGATTTATTCTGCAAGAAATATTGCTTGTTAGTTATGTGCGTTATTCTTTTTTTCTTTTGTGATTGTCAGATGTTGTGTTTAATAATAGGCCCTCTTTTAGAAAAAACGTTTAATTAGTTCACGCTTTGATCTAGGATTCTAGGAGCTAGGTTATACTTTCTTTATATGTAGTTAGTTCACAGATCATAGGCTTTAGTAATAGGAAGGTACAATTGTAATAGAAAACTAGAAATACTGTGATGGTTACATCATTGCTGTTAACGGTTTTAAGATATATGAATCCCATTGTGGTATTCTCTATATATGTACCCTGATTATAGTATTCTTATCTAGTTCAAATTATAAATGATTAGACTGATCAGAATTATAAATAAAATTAATTGGTTATTATCTGGTAATTAAAATAGACATTCATTTGGAGTGATCTAGTTCTAAGGTCTTGCAATTCAACTGGTGATTAATGACATAACAATATATTGCATCTAATTAATTGTAGGGTTGAAGAGAACTGGAAAAAGTTGTAGATTGAGATGGTTGAACTATCTGAAACCTGATATTAAGAGAGGAAACCTATCTCCTGAGGAACAATTCCTTATCCTTGAGCTTCATTCCAAATGGGGCAATAGGTACTTTTACATCTCTCTTATATGAACAATATCTAGGGACTACGGTTCATGCAATAAAAAATAGTAATAGGACTGCTCATGTTAAATACAGTCTAGAGCTGATTATTTGCAGAGTAGATGTTGGCTATATTTCCAAAAAGAGTACTGTCAATACACAGACTATGTAATTAATTAAGTAACTATTAGTAATCTTGGTTTTCACTCTTATCATGAAAATGAAATTAATCAAATCATTTCAAAACTCATATATATGTTTCAACACTAGTATCTTTCCAACACTCATATACCTACGGGTTTTTCATAAAAAAAAATAAGTATCTGTCTGTTGTGCTTTCCAACACTCATACATGGGCCATCAAAATTCTGACAAGCAATTTACAAGCATACACCTTATTATTGTTATTGTAACCTTAGTTATTACACAAAACTATATAAAATTTGTAAACATATGCCATGTATAGGTGGTCGAGGATAGCACAACATCTACCAGGCAGAACCGACAACGAGATAAAGAACTACTGGCGTACAAGAGTACAGAAGCAAGCGAGGCAACTAAAAGTTGATGCAAATAGTGCCATGTTTCGTGATGCTGTGCGGTGTTATTGGATGCCCCGATTGCTCGAAAAAATGGGCTTGTCACAACAACCTCCTGCATCCTTCGAACCAAGTAATTTCTCCAGTTTTACCAATCTTGATGCCAGCACCACCTCAACAAATATAGAACAAAACCATCATGGTGCAGATAGCTACTATCAAAGTTTGGTCGATCCGAGTATGTTCCAATTCAGTTGTGAAAATACATGCAGTCCGAGCACCTCATCGCAACAACTCCACGATAATGTGAATAGTAACTTAGTTGTCAATCAAACAGACAACCTTGACTCGATGATGAGTGACCGAGTTGCAACTAGTGGTGAGTTAGGGTTAGATGACATGGACTTGAGTCAGGTGTTGACATCAACATCTCAGTTTGATAGTTACAATTCAATGGCTAATACTACATTTGATGGAAGTTGGAAATTTGATGAAATGTGGCATGTAAGAAAGCTAAATGAGTGGGGTGGAATCTAAATAAAGGAGTTAGATTTGCTTGTGGTAATGTCTCACTATGTTAAAGAGAGGTGAGATGAGGGGTTGCAATATTTGGTGAAATTGATGTGTGATTATGGTGGTGTGCATGTGTATGCTAAGAATTAATGTGCGGTGAATATAACTTTGTAATTGCGTGTGTTCTTAATTTTCTAGGATGTTCAAGTCCATCAAGAGCTTTTTAAAAGGTTATTTTCTCTGAGATGTTATTTTGGCCAGATGGAACATGTCTAGTTCACATCTATGTATGTTTTTCCATGTGATCAAAGATACTCTCGGGAAATGGCTTCATTTTATCTAATTTATGATATAAAATTTTCAACTTTTTTTGTCGTTCCTATTATTTATGTATATTACTTAATTTTAAGTTCGACATAGTTAATTTGAGGAGATTTAAGAAAAACAGAAAATGATTTGCTCTAGCTTGCAGAACAAAATTTGTCAAATATAGCTAGATACTTATATCTCCATGAATAATTTGTTTGTCAAGTATGTTAGTGTTAATAAAGGAAGATGAATCTGTTTTTAAAGATATACATATAGAGGAAAACAGATAAATTTGTGATCTGGTCAAAATCCCTACATACTTTGTGAATATATGAAAATGGCTTCCTTATATCAATATTCCTACCATTTTTTTTTTGGTTCTGCATGACCATTAATTTTATTTGATCATGATACTTGGAGCTAGTGTACCCTTAGCTAATGATCTCCATGAGAATTTCTACCAATACAGAATACATGTTTGGTAATGTCATAATACACATTCTAATTATACTGTAAAGAATATTATTTTGTGTGAACTAAAATGATTAATTACTCATTTATTTCAGTTCAAGATATATAGTTACCGATAACTACTAAATATGTTTTTGCCGACATATTTTTTGAACTCAATACTCATTAATAGAATCTCTAAAATTGTCTTTCTTAATTATAATAAAAGTGAATATTTGTCGAACTAAAGCTAGGATGAGCACTAATCTGAGCTAAAATGAACAATTGTGGTGCTGAATTTTCGAACTATTTTTGAACAATTCCAAAACTGCTCAGTTCTATTATTCTATAAATTAAAGCGAAGTAAACATTCGTTTAAAGAGAAACAAACATTCGCCTGAATCAAAATAAGCACTTGTTAATTTATTCATTCTTTTTTGTAAAAAATGACCAAAAACAGTTAGATAAAATATTTAAAGAGTAAGAAACTAAAATATTTCGTTTTTTTACTAAAAATGACAAAACAATGTATATTAACTAAATCAACCACAATTTAATTGAAGAGAAACATAAATTATGCTCACTTTGGCTATGTTTAATGCATGATGTCGAGAAAAACAAGTGTGCAATATGCGGTTATACATGAAAATTCATATATAGAGGCAAAATATTAATTGAGGTTAGAACCAGCTTGTAAAGAATTTTATATTTCTCATCATTCCTCGATGTGGACGGAGCAGATTAAATGGTTCTTCAACTGAATTTGACATAAAGTAAGTATAGATAAGGAATATACCTTCTCTTTTCCAAATATAACATGACAGAAATACAAATATTTTTTTTTTTGCCAAGATGAACAACGGAGAAATAAAGAATAATATGTTATTAATAAAAAGAAACAGAGAAGAAAAGCTAATGTTGCTAGAGTTAGGCTCCAGATCTATATCTGTCCTTTTTAATTAGAAAAAATATTTTTTTGTCAAATCAAGAATTTAATTTAGCAATTATTTCTCAATTAGTATTATACTATGTTCGTCCTTATATCTTGTTCATATCACTTGTAGAAGTACGTATACTGCAAGCATATTGATGTGACAATCGCAATTTATTTATAATTGCATGTGTGTGGAGAAAGAACTAATTAATTTAGCAATCTCTTTCAAATTTCGATTAGGGAGTGTAATTTCAATTGAAAACTAATTGTAATTAAGATGGCGTGTTACTTTTAAACAAATTTCGAACTTAGTATTGAAAAACTAGAAATTGTTATATATGCATTCCTAGTATTGAAACTATAACTATATATCATTTATCACGTACGTACGTCAGAATTACAATTACTTTGCAATTGATCAGATGAAATGTTCTCATGGCTCGCTTTTCAGAGTTATATATGCATTCTCATGAATTTTTTTTATAAACCATAATTAAAAATAAGAATTTTATGAAATGACTAATTTATTTTTACAAAAACCATAAGAACTGAAATACCATTTCGGTCCGAACTATTTTTTTTCCCGACCGAAATGACAATTCTGCCCGAGGTGGTTTCACAGCTTTTTCAGAAAAACAAGTGCAGCCTTCGTTGTAACACTCGTGGACCGACATGCCATTTCGGTCTAATATTTTTTTTAGCCTAGACTGAAATGTCATTTCGGTCCGAACTATTTTTTTTTTAGGGTTTGCTTATAAATTGTTTAGAAAGGTCAGAAAAACAAGTTTGCTTAGAAAGGAGAAAGAAGAGAAGAGAGAAGAGGTTGTTTCGGGTTTAAAAAAAATTTAGTGGGACTGACATGACATTTTGGTCCAGAGAGATTTTCAGATTTTCTATGGCCGCTGGTATGAAAACTTGTAAAACTACTTCGGGCTGAATTGTCATTTCGGTCCCGAAAAAAGAAAGTTTGGACCGAAATGGCATTTCATTTCTTATGGTTTTTGTTAAAAAAAAAAGTAATCATATTGGTTTCATAAAATTCTTTTTTTTAATTATGGTTTATAAAAAAAATTCCATTCTCATGGCTCGCTTTTCAGAGTTAGGTCACACCAACTCTTTATTTTTTTATTTTAATTTTTCGCATCTAAAGACCATTTTTAGAACATTTTTTTATTTGTGACATCATACTTGTGAAGAAAAAAAATTGATTCAAATTATTACTTCTTTTACATGTTATATTTTTTTTTTAACAAAGAATAAGCTTAAGGGTGCTACTTTTACTCGATTATCCGGTACCGGAACCGGTCCGGATCCAGTTAGTTAGAGTCGAAAAGAGAATTCCTCACTTCTTTCTCTCATTCAAAACTGTGCATGATACTTTCATCTCGCACGGCTCCTAAGTGATAAAAGAAAGAAGAACTGATCTTCTTTCTTTTTTGATAGTGTGTGGTTGTATTATGTTATCTTTGATCTTTATAATGATAATAGGTATTCTTGTATACAAGTAATTAAAAATATTTCTAATAAATTGTAGCATAAACAAATACTTACAACACTCTTGTAACTTTTTTTGCAAAAATTTTTGAAAAAAAAAATATAATGAATAACATATCATTCATTTTTCTAAAAATAAATATAAGAGGTTTATGCTCAAAAAATTTGTCAACCTATTATATTCATTTCTATTCGATTTATGAATCATTTTGTTATATTTTTTATTATGTTTTGCTCATTTTGATATAGATTCAAGGGATGAAAATGATTTCTTTTTTATATTTCAACAAATTTTTCAGCAATATCTGCGTATGGATATACAAAAGTCATGGTCTAATATAAAACAAATAATTATCAAAACTCCGTATTTTTTTTTTTTTGCAAAAAATACATATAATGAATAAAATATCTCGATTACTAATTTTTGTGTACCTTGGTGTTCCTAGCTGTCCACTGACTTTTGATTACAAGAAAGTAGTAGAAACTCCGTACAGTTGATATTTTGTTTGCACCCGCTTCAAGATATGATGACTAATCAAAAAATCAGAATCTTGGGGTAAACAGGTTAGGCTGCTTACGTTTACTTCAACTTGATTTAGATATCATCTGCTAATACACGACCGGTTAGTGTTTGAGGACTTACAGAAATACCTCAGATAGTACCACATTCTCTTCTAAATACAACAATGTGTTGAACTACTTCAACAAGTCTACGAGTAAGATATTCAGCATCTGCTGTTCGTATGGCAGTATCTACGACTCCTTTGCGAGCTCTATAACAAGAAATTATATATTCAGTCAAAGAAAGTCCTTCGTGTAAATTAATTTGAGGTAAATCAATCATTTGTTCTTGGGGATTTGACATTAATCCTCTCATACTTACTAATTGGTGTATATGAGATGCATTTCTCCTAGCTCCCAAAAAAGACATTAAATAGACTGGATTAGAAGGATCAGTCATCTGAAAATTTGAATTCATTTCTTGTCTCAAATATTGATGATATGGTTTTAAAAATATAACCGGTTAAATTATGGATACAGTTACAAAGTTAATACTTCAATTTTTTATCCCGATCTTAACCGATATTGTAATAGATAGGATATAGGTTTGATTTAATTATTTGTCCCACAACCAAATCCGACTCAATACACGTATAAATACACAATACAATGCTAATATAATTTTTTATAATTGATTAATATAAAAATTTAGATTAATACGCAACCACCTGTAGTATTTTTCGAAAACAAATATTTATAATAATATTTTCTCTTTTCAAATGGTATCTCTTCTCCTGAATTCAAAAAGCTATTAACGAAAAAACTAAAAACTTAATTCTCTAAATCCAATATATGTATGTTATACCATGAGTACTCCAATCATGTGAGATGTTTAATTTTCATAGTTTAATTTTGATTTTGGAGAAGTTTTTTAATTTATATTATAATAATATATTGTGTAAGATGTTTAAGAAATTACAATAATATTTAAGAATAAAGGGTTTCTCAAATGTTTGTGACATGTACTCGTTCTGGATTTGGACCGGATCCGATAATTCACAATTTAATATACTCCAAACTAAAATACTAGACCCGAAATGTCTACTATTAGATATGGCATTCGGATCCGGACCTGCAATCCAATTTGAAAATAATAAAAATATGAATTGAAATTCGAACACGAACACGAACACTTTTAGAATATGAGTTCAAATATAATAATATCTTAACCCTACCCGCTCCGATATACGCTTACTTTTATCAGTAAACTACAAGATATAACCTGCTATTTTCTAAATATTCTTTTTTTGTATATATATTTTAGTAATGTTAGAAATTGAATCTTCGTAACTAAGATAGAGATTTGTGATGGGTAGATTAAGGCACCTTATATTGCTACTTTTTTCCTTTGCTTTGTCGGTGGTGGTGTAAATAACTGTGTACCTTTGTTTTCTTAATTTAATGAAATAGTCGGTAAGCGCTTTGCTAACTGACTTTCAAAAAAAAAAGATAGAGATTTGTGCATAACTACCACTATTTTTTAAAATTAAAGATATATAGATGAGAGATAAGTTCTCCAACTGTAAATATCAATAAAGACCGCAGCTTAATTTTGGACGTGTGATCTTTCATACATTGTTTTTAATCACTAAATCAAAAACTGATTTTTTTAGTTTGAAATATTTTAACGCAGTTAATTTCTGTAATACTAAGAACTATTCATGTATCCGGCATACTTGCGCCTTTTTAACTATCCGAGTGGGGCACTTTTCATGTACTTGTGGAACTATTAATTTCCATTTCCAACGGAACTATATATGTTTGACTATAAGGGGAAAAAAAACTAGACTCATAATGGGGTCCCATTAATTTTTCCTATAAGATCCAAATTAGCTTACCACCATTAACATGATTTCTTAATTACCTGATCGGTAATCTAAAATTTCATCTTCTTTTATGAATTTAAATAGTACTATGGGGAAAACTTTATTGCTTTTTTTTTTTATTAATTATCAGATGTCAACTTCTAAGTATGGATGGTTTGCTTGTTACTAGCTAGTACCATTTAGGCAAGGGGCATATTAGACATAAATAATTGGATATACATCATCCATATATGGTAATCACTGATGGTATAATAAAAAAATTATATTATTGTTGGTATAAGAAAAAACACTAGTAGTATATATACAGCATGTTGCATAATTCAAATCTTGCCATAATTGTAATTATAAACACCTGAAGGCAGAGACGGGTAAATGTAGCATCAGGACTCGGAAGAGATAAATGCACTTGAAATAGCCATCTTTTTTCTTTTTTGCTCTTTTTGATGGAGGAAATGGATGGGTATTAAAAGTGGAACTGTATCAGTGGACTTCCTATTATGGAAGTGGGGCCCCATGTATTGGATGGCATCACTGGAATGACACAAGTAAATTCCTAGCTGGTGACAGGTGCATGCATTGAGAGTTGTACTTTTAATGAATAATGATCCTCTCCATTCATTTCAAAAATAACATCCCAACTTCAAATTAAAGATTTTTTTACACCCAAAACTATAGTAATATCATCCAATAGAAAATTAAGATCATAAGATTTCTTTAAATATGAAAATTCCAACAATCCATGATCATCTATTAAAGAAGATTAATCAATATATCTTAATTGATTACTGACATATTGATGTATTGTCCTAGATGTCAAATTATTTGGACTGAAATTTATAGTTTAATTTATGAAATTAAATATGAATTAGATCATATTGGACCTCATAGATTATGGGCCAGAATTTCTACACTCTCTATGAATAGATGCATATGAATAAATGCATCTGAATTGTTGCGAACGAACTGGTGTGTATGGTTATATATAGGCAGTAGTAGTTTGGATTTTAATTAATCCATCTAAATACACGGATATTCCATTGACATAGAGAAAGTAAGAAATAGGGGTTGTTTGTTTGGTGCTAGCATACCAACTAACACTTGTTTGTGTAGATACTTATAGTTGTGCGAGTTGCTGCTATTATTGTGTACATCCGACACATCAGTAAAAAAAGCAAGATTATAGTTGCAAAGAGCTTTCGATGTGGTAGCTGCTAGTAGGAACTTCTATCTTTAATTTAATTTTACATATGAATCCTAAATCGTGGCTCCAATCTCTACCTTAAAAAATTTTGTGACAGAATATAGATGGAAAAAAAATACCGCTAAAAAAAAAATTATTGTCATCTGCTTATAATTTAGAAACATTGTTATTATACAGCAATATGTAGAAACTTGATTAGGAAAATAATTAGTGAAGAATGTATATCTTAATTAATAACACAGTTTGTATTTTTTCGCTTTGCATATACAGTTTGTATTTAAGATACTTTTAAATTAATAACACGCAAGTTTGATAATTTTTATTTAAAAAATATTAGAACTAATTTTGTGATTGTTTGTTTTTCATGTAACAAAACATTATATATACAGTCAATAGGACTATTATTTCTTATCAAGAAACATATCCTTCTGTCGGGGGGTCAAGAACGGAGATGTCCAGTTATGTTAAGTAATGGAGAAGCGTGAAAGAGTTCAAGTAGAGAGGTTTAGGTGTTTAGCCTCTAGTGAGAGGAAACATCTTATCAGAAAGGATTTGTGATGGATCAGATCACATCTTTCGGCATCCAATTGATTCGTCTCTCTATCTTTCGCCTCGGGATCAGTGACTAGTGACACTTGTCTTACAATCAACCTATCTACTCAAATCTATACATTTTTTTTGGAATATTTTTTTATCCACAGCGATTAATAAAATAAGAGATAAGAGTGGTTAGTTTGCAATATTTTTTAGAAAAATTGGAATTAATAGTTTCGATTTAAAAATTTTGAATCGGAATCATTGATTCCGATCAAAAGTATATATTTTTGTATTCATTCGATACAATTTCACAGAGATCATTGATAGAAAAAAATATTAAAACTTTGGAACGGACCGATGATTCTGATTCAAAGTTATAATCCTGATCTAAAAACTTTGGATCGGAACTGTTGATCCCGATATCTCTATTAATGTTGCAAATCAAACACTCTGTCTATTTTCGTACATCTTATTTTATTGATTTTTATGGATAAAATATTCTCTTTTTTTTAAGGATACTCAAATTTACATTGACAACACTGGTCCAGAGCGTTGTGTTTATTTTGTGGCAATACGCATAAATGCACATACACATGCATTATATTTTCTCTACCGATAAATAAATTGTGTCTGTAATTATGTATTTCTACAGTGTCATTCCGATTTGTATATTGAAAACGATTATTTAGAATTTCACAAAATTTCATGTCTCTTTTCAATTGTGTCAAATTTGAGATTAGATAGATATAATTAAGGGCAACAATTGAATACTATTTAGAGCAAATACATAACATACTGAAATTAAAATCCTACACCAACTGTGATATGTCCTTTGTGTTTGCAGGGGCGAAACTAGAAAATTGAAATCAAATTACAATTTTATTTTATAAGGGGATTAAAAATATTAATGCATACAAAAAATTATAAAATTTAATGGACAAAAATTACAAATTTTCAATTTATAAAGGTGTCTTAGCACCCTGTTCAAAGCACTGCCTTCCGCCCTATATTTGCCTGATAGAAAGTTTAGTCCAGGATTATAGTAATTAATATCGAGTTAAGTATCGATATTTACAGTATTTATTATAGGTGTTAAGGTAGTTCTCTATACCAAGGTCAGAAATTCATATTCAAATTTGGCCAGAAATATGTATAGTAATTCTACATTCATGAATCCGCAAACAAAATTTAACAAACAGAGGAAGAATGTAAAATAATACAATGAGATAAGTATAAAATAGAGATACAGTATCCATGATTCTTGTATAATAAATGATGCTAAGAAAAATATGAAGACAAAATATAAAAGCTTCATGGTGGTTTTCCGTAATATCTATAAAATTAAAAAGTGAGACTATGATTGATATGCATATTAGATAGTGATCCGTATTATGGATCTATATCTAATTTTTCAATGTCTAAACAATTAATCTGAACAGTTAAATATTATCTTCATGTGAAAAGAATGTAAATGAAAATCAATTTATATATATATATATAGAGGTTGGCAAATATCAAAACGTTTGTTCCTACGCCGTGGAACAAAAGCTTCGTTTTTTATATTTTCAGAGTTCAAACAGTCGATCCAAACCGTTCAATATTCAATTTACATTAAAATGTGCTTGTATACCAAATTTTATATATTTTTTTAATTTATTTACTATTTATTAAGTCAGTTTAAAAATCGTTGTTTTCAATGATCCAGAAAATTTTCATTGTTTATTAAAATCAGTGATTTTAAAACTGACTTAATAAATAGTAAACAAATTTCAAAAAATTGTAAAATTTGGTCTCCAAGCACATTTTAATATAGAGATCACATATAACGGTTTGGATCGACCGTTTGAACTTTGAAAATCGGAAAACCAATTGGTTGCACCATGGCTCCGGAACAAATGTTTTGATATTTGCCAACCTCTCTCTCTCTCTCTAGCTAATATCAAAACATTTGTTTCTAGACCGTGAAACAAACATTTCGGTTTTTATATTTTTCAAAGTCCGAACAGTCGGTTTTTATATATATATGAGCTGGGCTACGGTACTTCGCGAAGTAAAGCGAGTGTTTTACTTCACGTCTATATCTTCAATTTCAAAGTTCAAAACGTCGATCTGAACCGTTCAAGTTGATCTCCATATTAAATTGTGCTTGGAGACCAAATTTTACAATTTTTTGAAAAATTTTATTTTTTTTATTTTTAAAAATCACTGTTTTTCAGAAAACCGTGTACCATAAAAATCAGTGATTTTTAAAAATTCAAAAAAAACTAGTAATAAAGTTTAAAAAACTTGTAAAATTTGGTCTCCAAGTACAATTTAATATGGAGATCAACTTGAATGGTTCGAATTGACGTTTTAAACTTTGAAATTGAAGATATAAACGTGAAGTAAAACACTCGCTTTACCGTAGCCCAAATATATATATATATATATATTTTAAATAGATAGAAATTACTAAAAATGTTACTAGAAAAGCGGCTACATGTCCGACTGGGAAATTATATATACAATTCTAGGCATGAACACAAACAATAAAAATCCAACGAGGATGCGTTAAATCAGCCCGTATAAAACAGTAGCTATCTGTACAAAATGCTCCTATTTATTGAGATAAGTGGTACAATATATTTGCTATGAATTAAATTATGTTAAACTTTCCATGGCAACCAATGATGGGACGAAAGCTGCAAGTAGTGTTTTGAAAAAAAGCCGGCCGATCCAGGACCGGACCGGACCACCCGTGGAACCGACCCGTACCGACCCGGTCTATGGTCAAAACCCTGACCGAGGATAAGAGGGTCTTAGCACGGTTTTTGGTGTGTGTTTTCCACTAGACCCGGACTAACCCGGGCGGTTCTAAACCCGTGAATCGGACCAGACCATAACCGGACTAAATCCGGACTGGACCGTGCCTAAACCGTGATAAACCGGACTAAACCCATGATAACTCGTGATAAAAACCGTGCAAAACCGTGCAAAACCTTGCAAAAACCGTGCTAATCCGTGGTCAAAACCGTGCTAACCCGTGGTCAAAACCGTGTTAAACCGTTCTAAACCGTGCCTAACCCGTGGTCAAAACCGTTCTAAACCTGTACGGACCGGACTGGAACTGGACAGGACCTTGGACTGAACCGGACCGTGGTCAACTGGACCATGGTCCTAGCACGGGTTTAGGCCAACCATTTCAAATCGGACCCGCCAGAGCCGGACCGTGTAGACCCGTGGACCCATGGAAACCGTGGACCGTGCGGAACAGTGGCCCGGCCGGGTCCAGACCGGACCGGCCCGTTTGCAATACACTAGCTGTAAGGCAGCCATGACCTCAGCCCATGCCCCCCTAGAATTGTTATGTATAGAATTTTTCTACAATTTCATGTGTGAAATAGGAAATACCAGAATAGAGAATAGGACATTTTTCATTTTATTATAACTCCTTTTGATAAAGTATAATATGTCAAATCCGAAATCTAATTGATAGAAGTTAAAGTTTCAATCCTTCATTACTATAGAATAAGATATTGATGTCTGTTGCTGATTAAATTTTTAATTACATTTCAAATTTTTGTTATTTTACCATCAATTTGCTCTATTCTATACAAGTTTATGTCGTATTCGACAACTATTTCATCTTCTTTCATCTTATTCCATTTATTTCACTCAGACCAAATATCAGTAGTTATATGAATTCATATTGACAAATATCATTGTAAATGTAAAGTAACTTTTATTTCAACTTAATAAATAAATTTTATAATGCAAACTACAAATATAAATCATCAGTTTTATTTTAAATTCCCAGGAATAAAAATTCATATTTTGCAATATTTATAGGCAAACGTAACCAGAAAAAATGTAGGTTATTGTCCAAGAATCTTATTTCACAATTAGCGGTTCTCATTGGATGATTAAACTTTTTTATAAAAATAGATACTTCTTGTTGGTTGTGTGTAATCTTCTAATACTTTGTTTGACTAGATTTGCAAAACATACACTAATTGAATTTAACATTTTACACGATTTAGTGAGTTTGCAGGTTCAAAGCTTTAATTACAAGATCTATTGTGAAGAACCAAAGAAAGATTTAGAGTTTTAATTTTAAGATTTATAATGAAGAACCAAGGTTCATGAAGCGCTGAATTTCAAGATACTTTTGATGAACCTGAGAAGTCAACAAGACTTTACGAAGCTATAGATTTGTGTAATAATCAAGTAGTTAAGTAAAGTATATTTGAGGCTTGTTGATTTCTGGAGCATCCGCCTTGACCGAAACAAATATATGGAACCAATTTAAAATGACAAGTCAGAAAGTTCCAATTTAGTTTCGTGCAAGACGGATGACATCCGTATGGTTGCTTATCAAGTTTTGTGAGACAAATTGTACTAACCGTTCTAAACGGGCATAAACGCTTATAACGGTTAATATTAATTTGAATTATTTTGTGGAAACCTTAACTTCAATATTTGTACAGTCCAACCTAACGGGTTTCTTCCCATTAGAATGGATCTAGCAAATTTGAACCCTCTCACTATATAAAGAGTTATCATCACTTCAGATTTGCTAAGCTAGCCGCCTCTCACTTTTGAAAAAGCATTTATTGTGCAACATTTGATAGCTTCCATTGTTGAGTGAACTTAAACTTCAATATCCTCTCAACACTCTCAAATCCACTCGACTTATCTTTTAGTAGATATAGTTTAGTGTCTAGGATTTAGTTCTAGAGCTTTTACATCCCCGCTAGTGTGGTCTGCTTGTAGGGCGCGAAGGAGTACACTAGCCAGAGCGTTTCAGCTCACATATATCCATAGTTGTGTGACGATCCCAAGAGACTCTCCAGCTCGAGCTTTTAGGTTTAACTTGCACACTAGTTAGGCCGTGACTTCCCACCGTTGCTGGGCTCACGTGTCACGAGTTGTGTCCTTTCTTTCTGGGTAATAGGAAAGGGGCGCTGACGAGGTTGCTCTACCCTGGAGATGTAGGTTTTTTACGCTGAACTTCGTTATCATCTTGTGTGTCAACTGTCTCTAAACTCTACTCTATTTACTTTACTTACACACGCTTGTTTGACTTGTTAGTTTAGAGGGTTTAACCGAAAAACGTCTAAGAGTCTTTGAGACTCCCTTTAAACCCCTCTCTAAGTGTCGTTAGGGACTACACTTCTGAGCCCATAAAAATATACTATTTTATTGTTGGCACTAATTCATTGTTAAATTCAAATAATATAATTTACATTGTAATTGATTTCCATAAAATATTTTTTTCAACATATAACGAAAACTATATTAGCGGGTAAATGACGTCAAATTGAAAAAAAAAAATTGTCATATATATTTTGTTATTGTGCTAATAGTACTAATAGTACGAACATTTCTTAGTAGTTATATGAAAAATCATTTATTTAACTCATTATTTGAGTTTATATTGACCTGGACCTCTTCTAACATCAAATTATGAATTACTGTTGAAATAAATGGTGGTCCATATCGTTGCCTATATGGACCATATCTTCAAAGAAGGAAGGCAACAGCTGGGGGAATCAATCAGAGTTATTACATTCCCATTTTACTACATTCTCATTTTAGATAATTGTATTAGGAAACAAATCTCTCTATATATTCTCTTCTCCTCTATGTAATCATCATCAGAAAAATAATAGAAAAAGTGTGAGTTTGGGTGTGGAGGACGTAGGCACCGAATTGGTGCCGAACCTCGTTAAATCTTGTGTCTTTCTCTATTTCCGCTTTCTGTATACTTATACACGGGCCGTGTACTATTCCACACGGACCGTACAAAGAGTTACGACTTTCTACATGGTATCAGAGCACCAGGCGTAGGTGTAGATCTAACAGGGGAAATTTGAGATGGACGACCCTAGCATGAAGACGAATGGAGAGAAGATCCCAGACCCCAGCGCTGACATGACCCTGCTTCAAGCGCTGAAGGAACTTCTCTCCTCACAGAAGGCGACTGCCGTACCGATTGACGTACCGATTAACTCAACCACTGTTAAACTCGACGGAAACAACTATGGCCTGTGGCTGTCCATGATGGAGACGCATCTGGCCGGCAAGGGCAAGTTGGGATATGTGAAGGGCGACAAACAAGCACCCCTAGTAGGCGATGTGGGGTATGAACAGTGGAAGATGCACGACTCGATGGTGAAAGGTTTGATTCTAAATTCCTTGGATCCGGCTTTGATTGGTAATTTTCATCGGTATCCCACATCAAAGGAGGTATGGGATGCTTTAGCCACAACATTTTTTGATGGATGTGACTCCTCTCAAATTTATGATCTTCAACAGAGGGTTTATATGTTGTATCAAAAGGGGGGGGTCGTTGGAGAAATACTATAATGAATTACAGGGGTTGTGGAAGGAAATTGACTTCAGGAGGCCAAATCCCATGACATGCACGATGGATATCGAGAGGCACAACCTATGGGTCCAGCAAGATCGTGTGTACAAGTTCCTTGCCGGGCTAGATGATCGTTTGGATAGCACTCGAGCCGACATAATCCAGACGGTACCCCTCCCAACTATCGAGCAAGCATATGCCAGAATTAGACGGGAGGAGATGCGGCAAAAGGTGATGTGTGGCAACAGTAACTCAAACTCTGTTGTTATGGCGGTGAAGGGCACGGACCGTGCAGTCTGGAACACGGACCGGACAAACTGGAACACGGACCGCACAGGTAGTCACACGGCCCGTGCATCTGAGGTATCTCTTTCTCTTAAAACTGAAACAAACCAGGGAAAAGGGAAACGAGTTGAAGGAGGTGGATGTACTCACTGCCACAACCCAAAGCACACTAGAGAGACGTGCTTTCAGCTGAATGGCTATCCAGACTGGTGGCATGAATTGAAGGAGAGAAAAGGAGCAGGTAAGAAGGGGCAGGCTCACCAGACGGTGTACACGGACCGTGCAGGAGGGAGCACGGACCGTACAGTTCAGAACCCGAGCCACAGAAGCAACACCGGACAAGCATCTCTGACACTAGCAAATTTTGTTGAAGGTACAGAGGGTGGTGCTGAGAAAGGTAATGCTTTTATTGCACATAATCTAGAAAAATGGGTAATAGACTCGGGAGCAACTGATCACATGACCTATCTAGATTCTGATCTAGATAAAATCCACGAATCAAACAGGAAAGAAATTGTGAGTGCAAATGGGATTAAATCACCAGTTATAGGGTCGGGAAATGTTTCTGCTACTTCATCTCTATGTCTAAAAGAAACACTACTAGTCCCTTCGCTGACCACGAGACTCATATCAGTGGGAAGATTAACTGAAGACTTAAACTGTGCTGTTCTAATGTACCCAAAATTTTGCATTTTTCAGGACATCCTCACGAAGGAGATACTTGGGCGTGGTATTAAGCACAATGGACTGTATCACCTTGAAGATGAGAGTATTGGCTCCGCATGTTTGACTGGACGGAGTGTTCAGACGGATAATATTTTGTTATGGCATAAGAGGTTAGGGCACCCTTCTGTTGGTTATATGCGGAAGATGTTTCCGTCATTATGGGTTAATGTATCAATTTCTGAAATTTCATGTGAAACTTGTATTAAAAGTAAGAGTCATAGAAACACGTATCCTAGTGCTTGTTTTAAGAATTTGGAATTTGGTGATTTAGTTCATTCTGATGTGTGGGGTCCAGCCCCAGTTACCTCTATTAATGGAGAAAGATGGTTTGTTTTGTTTACTGATGATAGTACCCGAATGACCTGGTTATACCTTTTAAAAACTAAGGATGAAGTTGCCACATGCTTTCTAGATTTTTTGAATTTGGTCCAACGACAGTTTGGGAAAAAGATTAAGATTCTTAGAAGTGATAATGGGAGGGAGTATGTGAATAATTTCTTGAGGAAGTATTTTAGAGATAACGGAATTGTCCATGAAACATCCTGTGTTGGTACTCCCCAACAGAATGGAGTGGCCGAAAGGAAGAATAGGCATATTTTAGAAATTGCACGGTCATTATTGTTTGAAAGTCATGTGCCCCAAAATTTCTGGAACCACGCTATATCTACTGCTGTATACCTCATGAATAGAATGCCCTCACGAACCCTAAATTTTCTCACTCCATTACAAAAACTGGCCTCATTTGTAGAAATCCCTTCAACCTTGACCTTGGCACCTAAAATTTTTGGTTGTGTAGCATATGTGCATGTTCCGCGAGAGAAGAGAACAAAGTTAGAACCATGTGCCATTAAATGCATGTTTATTGGGTATGGGACTAATCAGAAAGGGTACAAATGCTTTGATCTAGAAACCAGAAAGACCTATGTCACAATGGATGTAACTTTCTTAGAGAGTGAATCTTGTTTCCCAAACCAACCAATCCCAGTACCAGTACAAGGGGAACCAGATTACCAAGTATGGTGGGATAATCAGGAGAACACCAACCCAGTTCATATACCAGAGGACAATGACCAGGCACCAGAAAATGCGTCTGATGATGCGGACCGCACAGCCGACTACACGGTCCGTACATCAGAGGACACGGACCGTGCATCCGGGGATCCGGACCGTACACGGGTTGATGAAGCAGAAAGTCCAGAGGCAGATGTGATACAGTCCCACGAGGATTCAGAAGACATACCACTCTCAAGTTCTCCTGAGGATGCTCCTGAGGTAAGTTCTCTTATCTCTGAAAGAAGGTATCCCATTAGAGCCAACCGAAATGTACGACCAAAGAGGTATAACGAAGAAGGGTATGCGATATCTAATTATACCAGCACTGAAGGGTTGTCCAACTTGGTACAAACCTTTACTAAGGAATTATCGAAAATTCGAGTACCAAACACTGTGGGAGAAGCACTACACGATCCCAAATGGGTTGAAGCCATGGAAACTGAGATGAAAGCCCTAGAAACCACTAAAACTTGGAATTTGGTAGAACTTCCGACTGGGAAGAAAACAGTAGGATGCAAGTGGGTGTTTTCTGTGAAATATGATGCTACAGGTAAAGTTGAACGCTATAAGGCACGGTTGGTTGCAAAAGGGTACACTCAGACATATGGTATAGATTTCCAGGAAACTTTTTCCCCAGTTGCAAAGCTTAACACAGTTCGAGTTTTATTATCTTTTGCAGCAAACCTTGACTGGCCCCTACATCAGTTTGATGTGAAGAATGCATTTCTGCATGGTGATTTAGAAGAGGAAATCTATATGGATCTACCGCCCGGATATTCCCACCAAAACAACAAGAAACTGGTGTGCAAGTTGGAACGGAGTCTATATGGCTTAAAACAGTCCCCCCGGGCATGGTTCGGGCGGTTCTGTAAGGCCATGAAGAGCTATAACTACAGTCAAAGTGATTCTGATCATACTCTGTTCTTCAAGCATCGTCAAGGCAAGGTAACCATCTTAATTATCTATGTTGATGACATGATAATTACAGGGGACGATACTATGGAAATCAAGTGGCTCGAGCAGAAGTTATCACAGGAATTTGAGATGAAGGATCTAGGCGGTCTAAAGTACTTCTTGGGAATAGAGGTACTGCGCTCAAAGGACGGTATATCTCTATCACAGAGGAAGTATACACTTGACTTACTTGCAGAGGTGGGGATGCTCGATTGTAAGCCAGCTGATACACCCACAATTCCGAACCTGAAGTTTAAAGATGACCCAGAAGATCCGTAGGTGGATCGGGAAGTCTATCAGAAATTAGTAGGTAAACTCATTTACCTATCCCATACTAGACCCGATATTGCATATGCTGTGAGCATGGTGAGTCAGTTTATGCAGGACTCGAGAAAACAACACATGGATGCTGTGATAAGAGTTTTGCGGTATCTAAAGAAAACTCCAGGGAAAGGCATTCAGTTTAGGAAAAATGGACACTTGGATGTTTGGGGATACACAGATGCTGATTGGGCTGGAGACAGAATAGATCGAAAGTCAATGTCAGGATACTTCACCTTTGTGGGAGGAAACCTGGTTACATGGAGAAGTAAGAAACAGAATGTGGTTGCACTGTCAAGTGCAGAAGCAGAATTCAGAGGAATGTCGAAGGGCCTATGTGAGTTGTTGTGGTTGAGAAAACTTATGAATGAATTGAAATATGGGCCAAAAGGAGAAATGCGACTACATTGTGATAATAAGTCAGCAATTGAGATAGCCCATAACCCAGGACAATACGACAGGACCAAGCACATAGAAATTGATAGACATTTCATCAAACAAAATTTGGAAGAAAAGATCATCTCATTTCCATTTGTAAGATCAGAACAATAGTTGGCAGACATGTTAACAAAGGCGGTGTCTACCAAGTGCTTTGAAGATTCGATTGCCAAGTTGGATATGGTAGATGTCTACCTACCAACTTGAGGGCGGGTGTTGAAATAAATGGTGGTCCATATCGTTGCCTATATGGACCATATCTTCAAAGAAGGAAGGCAACAGCTGGGGGAATCAATCAGAGTTATTACATTCTCATTTTACTACATTCCCATTTTAGATAATTGTATTAGAAAACAAATCTCTCTATTCTCTCTAATCTCTCTATATATTCTCTTCTCCTCTATGTAATCATCATCAGAAAAATAATAGAAAAAGTGTGAGTTTGGGTGTGGAGGACGTAGGCACCGAATTGGTGCCGAACCTCGTTAAATCTTGTGTCTTTCTCTATTTCTGCTTTCTGTATACTTATACACGGGACGTGTACTATTCCACACGGACCGTACAAAAGTTACGACTTTCTACAATTACCAACTAAACTGCTTGATTTGACTCGAATATATTATATCATCATCAATTTTAAGATGTCACGGATCATAACCCTGAATTATTAAATATAATTTTTTATTGTAGTTTGCCGAGACTATATATTTTTCTCTTTATTTGAAGACAAAAATGAATACCACACAAATTGCAGAGCATTTGTTACCAGTAAAATGCATAAATGAAAGGAAATAAATGGCGTGCCAGACCAAAACAAACACCTGACCTACGCTGAATTGGAGGTGGACTGATAGAATAAATAAATAATCTTCATATATCTACACCCACTTTGCTTTTGTTTGTGTTTCAACTTACGAAGAATTGATTGCACACAGTAGTATAGTGTCTCCTTTGGACCTCTTCAAAACCTGTTTCTTTTTTGTCTTGAAACCAAATATCGAATATTTCTATCTCATGCGTGAGGTAAACAATGAAAATCATAATTATCCTTGCTGACTAATTTATTGTGTGTATTTCCTTAAAGTTTTCCTCTATATAAGAGACTTGGAAGAAAAATCGCCTTGTATTGCGTTCTGATCGAATCAAGTGATAGAATTGAACTTTGATGATTTGATGTTAGGCTTAATTTATGAAAGAAGAAAAATAGAATGCTAGCATTGTAATGTCAACATTGTCACCGTCTCTAAATAGTGACCAAATTTGAAAATATTAAAAACCTAGTTTACCCACATGCATATTCATAATTCTGATATATTTGCAAGATTTTTATGTCAATCAAACCAAAGTGGGGATGTCTTAATTTTTTATTTGTGCATATCAAGACTTCAATTGGTTTTATTTTAACATTTGAATTTAAATTTTAAACTATTAAAATTTAAAAAATAGAGACATAATAAAGAACATTAGAATTGTACGTGCTCTTCTTTATACATAAGTTTTTAATTTTTTTGATATTATTTGAATTGTAGTATTTTTTTTTATTTAGATATATGTTCATTAATAAGTTAACTTTAATATGGAGACTCAAAAGAATAAGCGAGGAGTGGAATTTTGTTTAAGAGTATTTAATTTGGTAGAAGGGCGTTTTGGGCGATTTATGAGCGATTCGAAATCTTAAAATAGCTGCCTTCAACACACCTCTTCCCTTCTTTATTTTGCCCCTCTCATTCTTATTAGCCTTCATTTCCAACCAGAGGCGGAGCCAGCAAGGACCAGGAGTAGGCAATTTCGAAATTATCTATAAATCCGTGTAAAAGTAGTTTATTGCCTACCCCTATTTCGGTCTATTGCCTATCCCTGACGCGATTCTCTTCTAGTTGTGGCTTGATTCGGTCTTTTTCGTGTCAATTTTGAATTTAACAAAGAGGAGTTTTGTTGATTTGGAAAGAAGTGAAACGAGTCTCTTTAGAAAAGAAAAATAATTGGATACTTCTTTCTAAATAGACTTGGTGTATTGGTCCATTAAGTATAAATATAGAAATAATTATTAGTTCACATAGAACTATGAGCATCTAATAATTAAGTGAAAAAAAATAATTTTTAACCTAACTTTTTTTACTAAATTGTTTAAGAAAGAGTCCGTTGACAATTTTTATTTTTTATTAAATAATAAAAAATAATAACCATTTTTTAATAATTTATTTTTTGCCTAACCCGGATAAAAATCCTAGCTACGCCACTGTTCCCAACACGACAATATCCCTCCTCTCGTCTCTACTGATTCAAGCGGAAAGGAGAATGAGAAAGAGGGGAGGCAGCCGAGCCGACCAGAGCCAATGTGAACACAGTATCTTCGGAGTGCGGCGGTTCGGACGAGAGCGGATTTGATAGTGGAAAGAGATGGAAAATAAGGTAATATGATTATTAAAAGTGTTTATACGCAGAATTAGAAGAAAAAAGTAGTTTAGAGGGATTGATAAAATAAATTAGTAGATCTAAAAATGAGGGTCATTTGATTCATTGATATATCTTAATATAATTATTAGTAGGCATTTAAATCTACCCACTTTAAATAAAAAAAAGTTAAATCTAATATTTTAATAGTTTGAAATTATTTGTGAGCTGAAGTTTTTATATATTTAATTCAATTGATTATTTTGCTTATTGAAATAATTAGTGAGCAGAAAGAACTGAGGAAGTAAACAAAATGGGAAGCATGACTTGTTCCATCAGTGGTGGATGCTGAGGAAAATCAATTAACAAATCAAATTTACCAAACCAAAGCAGACAAAATCCAACCATGCATTTAACGAAACAACGTGACCAAAAACCTGCTACAAAATTATAATCACCCCCCCCCCCCCACCTGGTCGTTCCATGTTGCATCCGTCGATTTCGTGGGGGCCCTGCATTAAATTTATTTCCTTTTCATTGTATTTTGCTATATCTGCATCTAGAGTGAAAAAAATGACACGGCAGAGCCGGCTCTGTCACAGTTATGGCACGGAACAGCACGAAACGGCACGGCATACATATCAGTTACGTGCTGTGATTCGCGTGTTCTGTATCATAACCATTCGCGTGCCGTGCCCATCACGGCACGACACTTAGTCACGTGAGTCACATGTAATTAGGACCATTAGATATTGATTTAATGGTAATCTTGAATAAACTAACCTAAATTATGATTAAATGGTCACGCGAGTCACGTATAGTCACGGCACGTTTAGGCACGACGTGACTCACGTGGTATGACCATTCGCGTGCCGTGACTACCCTTAACATTTTGGTCACAGCACGGCACGGCACGTGAAAAATTAACTTGGTCACAGCACGGTACGGTACGAGACCAAAGTCACGGTACGGCACGTTTTTTCCACTCACCGCATTGCACTTCTGCCTTCTGAGCTTGTAATTTTCAAGACTTTATCTTTAAAGAATGATGGGAGGTGTTAGTATTTCAAATTTTAATGTTTGTAAAAAAATATATTTGAATTTTGAATTTGTATTCTTTTATACATAAAATATTGTCTTTTATCACTAAAATAAAGACTGTTTTTTTAAGAGTTAGGATAATTTTTTTTCCGGCTCATATAAAGAATTCAAAAAAATTGTTGGATCACTTAAAATAATTGTGACTCAACGATTGGAGAGTCGAATCCGTATAGTTATCGTATTATCTCCAAGCTTGATATATCCGATCCGATCTGAATGTATTGAAGTAATTAATCTAAAAAAAAAAAAGACAAAAATGAAGTGACATCCCCCGAGTTCATATTGAAATTAAAATGTTAGATCGGTACCAAACAGCTGGTACTTTACAGATCAACAGAGAAGTACTTAATTAATTAATTTATTAATTAGAAAGTTTGAACTTCTGAATTAGGCCTTTATTAGAAGATTCCAGCACCAACTCTTCAAAGTTGGTCAAATCACCTCCAAACTGTCAATTGAAATTTCAATCCCTGTGAAAATTTTCTTGGTTTGTTGATTGGATAAGTTTGTGGCATATTTGACTTCAAACAAAACACGTATCTTAAAGTTACCAATTTCACCACGAGTGAAATTGGACTATAGGGGGGAACTTTCAGGTTGACGACCCCTCAAAGTAACTTTGAATTTTTAGAAATATAATAAATATTTTGTCGGAAAAGAAATAGATGATATTTTTTTCTATGTCGTAGAAGAAATCACATCATCGATTTGGTTTGTTTAGCCATTAATATAGGTCTCCATATTTGATCATAAAAAATTGAAATTTAAAGAAACTGAATCTTTGCATCGGTTCCTTTATGTATTGATGATTGTCACCTTTATGCATTCATACTAAAGGAACTGAAGTAATAATTCACTTCTTTTAATTTCAGATTTTTTTGTGATCAAAATTAGTGACATGCAATTCTTTAAAAATGTCTATAAAAACCAAATTAATGACTTATTTCCTTCCATAAGATCATAAAAGAATTTCAATCTATCTCCTTACTGACAAATATTTAATATATTTCTAAAAATAAAACAGTTTGCCTCTCTTTCTCTTTCATTCTCTTTTTTAATCTTTTTCTTTTCCAATTCAATCAAGTGGAGAGTTAGCTTCTTTCCTTTGTAGGGGCCCACATCTCTTGTGGAAGGCGTGTACTTGCGTCACCAACAAGTCAAATAAATGGCGATGGAAAGAAAGTCTTTCTGAAGTGACCATACATTTGGCTAGATAACCTAGATAGCCTGACTTGATTAGTTTTTACTATTTGGGGGAATAATGTTCTATACATGAGCAATGCATGATAAAAAATATAGTGTTCTGCTGAAATGACCGTTATGACTTGCCGATTTGTCTGTAATCCCATGGGCCCACCTCACAATTTACGATGTCATGATGAATTGTGAATTTGTTTTCCTCTCAAATAATGTTTCATTAGTGAATAATTATGAATATATATACCGCAGAAGAACAGTGTAGCATATCTTCAAACAAAACATTTGGGCCATCAAATGGAAAACAGACATTTGGGCTTTCAAATAAATAATATTGGGCTTCATGCCCATGTAAAATTATTTACATACAAGTACTTAATTTGAACATCAGCAACTTGGATATATTTTCTGTGCTTTGTGAAGAAAATAGGTACACTGCCTCCGCACTTTACACTCTAGGCTTTCATGATATACAGCTCAAATTTTTATGAAGTTTATGAAGTTTAGATTAACTAGAAAACGACGCAAACATAGAAAGAAAGAAAAAATAAAAAAAAATTGAATAGCTTGTTTTGTGTTCTGAGATACTAATAGTTTTATACCATTCGCAACTATGTTCCAAGTAATGAGCCTTTCGGTTTGCAATTAATTTGTGTGGAAAGTGAGAAGAACAATAACTAGCATGAACGAATGAATTGAAACATTTTTTTTTCAAAACATTGCGTGCCTAATTATTAGGCAACAACAATGATTATTACATATGACCTATAACCTATCTTTAAAAATAAAACAATAAAGTGTCCTATTAGGCTTACATTTTCCAGATATAAAAGAATAAATACAACTACACAAAAAGAAAAAAGCTTGCTCACTTTTGCACTGTTATTATTTTATATTATTACACTATATACACACCAGAACAAATAAAAAGTGAAGCCAATGTGTAGATTCCATTTTATTTCATTATCTATTTTTTCTTCTTCAAACTAATCAAAGAATCTCTGGTTAACACCAGCCCGAAACAACACTAATGGTGCATCAGCGGCATTTCTTATATTAGCCTCAGTATTTGCACTTACAAAGAACACATTACCTTCAGAGAATGTTTCCAAGTCATTTAAAGAGTCCATTCCGACATTGGCTGTACCACTCAGTACCAGAAAAATAGAGGGGCCCAGTACTGGTGTAAAAGTCACTGTCTCATTAGGTAAAAGAGAACACCGGTCGACTTCAAATTCGTCGAATGGAGGGGTGTAGCGGTAGACATTTTTGTTTAGAGGGACCCCACGTAAAATTTCAGGAAAACCCTGCAAAAATAAATACAATAGGCTTTTTTTATTGAAACTTTTAGTTCATGCTAGCAATTTCTAATTATATAATTTTGTACCCAGAGTTTTTTACTATGTTGGTCTAAGTAGGACCAGCTGGCAGCAGTATACCAGTCCCATTTTGGTAACAACTAAGGTAGGATCATACAGCAGCTTGTACCAAAGGGCACAAAAGAAGAAAACTGACAGCCATTGGTCACAATTAGGGGTGTTCATTGGATCCGGTTTCAACCTAACTGACAAATTTTGGATTAGATGTTTTGGTTTTTCGATTTAAATGGTTCAGTTTGGTTGAATCTTTGAATTACTTGGGTTTTTATATTTGGTTCAGTTTAATTTCTCTTATTTCGGTTCAACCAAACGTACCGAAATTTACTTGATATGCACTTGAATTACTTTGGTTTTTTATATTTGATTCGGTTAATTTTCTCCTATTGCGGTTCGACTAATATAAATCTTGATATTTATATATATGATTATTAAATGTATTTGTGTATGTATTGAGTTTTGACATTTTGAAATTTAATCTCATTTTTGGTTCTTAACCAAACAAGCCGAGATTTACTTTCAGTTTTTTTTTGGTTTGTTTGTTATTCGGTTGGTTCGGTTAGATTTTTGAAAACCGAATAAAAATTTCATTTAGACTATTTTAATTTGGTACCGTACCTGCTTGTAGGTAAGCATAGAACAGAGAGCTTGCACATCACGAAACTTGGGTGTCAGACCGGCTCTGACGACATTGTCAGAGGTGGCCATACACTCAATACATTCACCATATAAATACGCATGTGGCTCATTTGCACCTATGTAAAGCGCCTCCCCTGGACAAAGTGTAACATAGTTGAAGAAAAATGCTGATATCACACCGACATCACCAGGGTATTGTTGTTCTAGCATGAGTATGAGTTGTTCCTTCTCCGTCAAACTTCTTGTCTGACCAATATTTATAACAGTTTAAGATGTAATCAAACGATTTTAGAGTTTAGATTTTATATATAGAGTGAGGGTATGGTACTATGCATAGCGCAGATCGGTTCGTACTATGGATCAATAACTTTGTTTTCAAAGTCCAAACATTCAATCAGAATCGTTCAACATGCAACATGATCTCCATATAAAAATGTACTTGGAGATCAAATTTTACATTTTTTAGAATTTTTTTACTATTTTATCAGATAGGTAGAAAATCACTTGATATAAAGGCTCATGACCATTCAAAAGTAATGATTTTCTGCCTATCTAAAAAAATAATAAAAATATTCCAAAAAATATAAAATTTAGTTTATGGGTATATTTTCAAATGAAGATCATGTTGAACAGTTCAGACAGATTGTTTGTACTTTGAAAACGGAAAATATTGATCTGTAGTACGGACCAATCCGCGCTATGCATAGTACCGTAGCCTCACTCTTTAGACTTTATATATTTTGAAGTAAATTTCATTTACCTTATTTTCAGCAACCAGACGGCTCTTAATTTTCTGAATTGCATTGGAAACAGCAACTTGACTTGCAGACATCAGCGTAGTGAAGATTAATTTGAGATAGATTTTTGATTCATCAAGATACTCTTCCTCAACAACAGCTCCATTACAGTTTTTTCCTAGGGCAAACCCGTTACCATTTTCTTCATTGACACACCCATTACCATTTATACTAGGATTACACCCATTACCATGAAACTCTGTGCAGCAACCAATAAACCCGTTACCGTTTTTCACTGTACCAATTAACTCTCTTACTTCAGGTACTGTTGCTAGTACATCTTGGACCTCCTACAAGAAGACATTAATACAAAACGTTCAAATTTTGAGCAATATCAAAAACTGCATATAACTGAGCTAGTTAGCATAGTGACCTACCAGAATAGAGAACTGGAAATTCTGGGTAGTAAAAGTTACTTCACATAGCAATGTACGAATGGAAAAATAAAGAGAAAGCAAGAAAACTGTTCTTAGGATGAAAAATGAAACAGTAGAGAAGATGCAAATATGCTATACTCTAGGTAAAACTAACAATAAATTATTCTTTACCTATAGCTTCACAAATTGCCAATATATGGCCTGTTCAAAAAAATTCAATTTCAGATTGGTCCATAACTGTACATGGCAGTACCAGTCATCCAATATTGTTAAGAAACTTCGATTTAAGAACAATTAAGAAAGGAAACACCCGACTGTGCAATTAATCACCAATTCAACCCAAATTCTTACAAAATACCAGAATGATTTAAAATAACACCACTGCGTTTAAGAACTAATGCAAAAATCTTACAAAACATATACCTCGGCTGTTACAAAACCGCAAAGTGCTTTAAACTCAGTGATGGCAACTGCCATCTCAGGCTTATGATTTGCATCCTTGTATATATCTGGCCTTGATTTGTGAAGTAACTCAGCTAGTTTTTTATCTGGATGTGCTTGAATTGATAAAGCCTTCGCCACTGACAGTACCTATCATTATTAAAGATGCAAACTTCAATTTTGCTAATTTCCATACAAGTGTTTGAATGAAATAGGGATATGGACCAGAAAAATAGAAATGTTACACAATTACCTATAGAAATATTGGGTTTTACACATGCAACAGACGACTTCTTGTACAATTTGTTAGAACAAACAGAAAAAGGAATGTCATTTTCATATTCGCCGGTGGTGGTTTTTCGGTCACAGAGATCTGATGAATAACTAATTCCAATCTAATTTTGGGTAAATAAATTCCATGTGCGATGAATGGGTAAAATTAATAACAAAGTCTTGACTTTTCCATAATAAAAAAAAATGAATAAAGATGCATTTCAGTTTTCAGATCCAGTTGTATATGCGTTATCCAGTTAGTTTAATTTTAACGAAGCCCAAACACTAACAAAAGAGTAACCCACTTCTGGCCCAAATTTGATTTAATGAGCCTATCTATTCTTGCACTTCTCAGCCCATACACCTTCAAGTCAAGTCGCGTCTCTTGAATTCCTGAATCATGTGCGGGTCCCACTGTAAGCTTCATCTTTCTCTTCTCAATTTCAATCCCGATCTCCTCCTCTCCATCATACCCAATTCTCCTAAATCCTGATATCGCCTCTCCCCTCGATACTACCCTTGACCTCAAGTCTCAAATTAGATACGAAATCAGGGAATTTATCCTTCAATTCATCCAAATCTACCCAACTATTTTCGAATTTAGGCAAATTTAACCATCGTACCTTGACCAACACAGTGCGGTAACTATAATCCCCTTAAAGGCCGACACAGACTGCAAATTTCGAAGGCAAGAGCCGCAAGACAACAAATATCAAAACAGTAGGAGACGAGGCGCTACCTTAAAAAGGAACGGGAGATCTGGGCCCCAGGTGTCGACAATCTTCTCTCCAAGAACAGCGGGGTTCTCTCCAATCCAATCTGTCAGGGACACTGCATCCTCCTCCGCGCCGGACGCCACGTAGGACGGGCCTGACGGGTGGGTCCCCATCCAGAACTCGGCATATGGACGTGCCTGATCGATCTCCTCGCCTGAGTTCCTCTCGGCGAGTCTAGCCACGTGGGAACTCTCACCAATTTGGCCCCACTCGTACTGCTTCACTGCACATCGAAGCCTCACAATTGACCTTAGTTTACTCATTTGTCGAGGTTAGATTGAGAAATGTTAGTTTGGAGGGATTCAAGAAAGATTTGAATAAATATATAGTGGGTTTGGTTTTGGGGTAGTGGGAACTGGGGTTTTTTAATGGGTTTGGTTTAATTTGAAAATGGAGGTTTGAGAGAGAGAAGTATTTAAAGAGAGTAGAATAGAGAGGGAAATTTTACGCGGTGAGAAAAACTGAATTGTGTCTTTGAAGATGCCAACGAAAATGACTAGACGATAAAAATTTAGGGGTGCTGCTATATCTCAGTTCGTTTATGGAGAGCTGAGAAATATTTTTGTCTTTTTACTCCTCACTTAAAGCCTTTAAATAGCACTCTTTCTAAGATTTGAGTTTCATGAAATGAAAAAATAAAAAAGATTTGAGTGAACCTGGTGTGGTACACCGATATAGCAGGCACCTATTTGGTTCACAAAGATGCGGTCTATGGAATAATCTGATATGTTTGAAATATTGATAACTAGTTTGCTGCGATGGAAATTGTTGGAAATACCTGGGACCACTTAACAGCGTTCACCGTTAAACGGCTTGATCGGAGTTTCTACCGTTATACAAGGAATGAAACGAAGTGGGTCCGCATGTCAGCGACAAAGATTGTTGTATCTGGATAAGCTCCAGGTCCAAACAATTAAAAAATCTGTCCTTTGACTCGCAGGTGGAGTTTACAGGGCCATAAACTAACTAACGGCGACGCGGTTATTTGAAAAGGTCTCTAAATTTTTATCAATTATCAGGAATTTTTTTTATAAACCATAATTAAAAAAAATAATTTTAGGAAACGAACATGATTACTTTTGTTTTTATAAAAACCATAAGAACCGAAATGCCATTTCGGTCCGTATTGGTTTCACAAATTTTCAGAAAGGCGGCCACATAAAATTCGAAAAAGACTCCGGACCGAAATGCCATTTCGGTCCCAAATTTTTTTTTTTTTTAGAGTTTGCTTAATAAATAGCATATTGTAAATTGTTTTAATTTTTTACATGGAAATATATTTTAAAGGCAATAAAACAGTTGTTCGGATCCTGTAGCTAGTTTAGTTGAATTTTTTTTATGAAACTATCATGTTTTCAATTTAGTTAAGAAAACATTTACATTAACAAAGATGTGTAATTCTTACTCACTAGGTTGTGCCAAAAAAATTGAAAATGAAATAGAGTAAATTAAAATTTTATCTAATATCGTCTATGGGATATAAAAAAAAGTGATCCGGCTAAAAAGACATATTTAATTGTCTTTCGGTTTCAAATTCAATTTGACCTACATCCGATATGATATATGATACACAAGTGAGAAATCCAACATTATGCAAACCCTAAAAAAAAAAAAGTTGGGAGGGAAATGCCATTTCGGTCGGGCTAAAAAAACACTGGACCGAAATGGCATTTCGGTCCTAGGATATTACACCAAAGGCTACGCGGGAAACTGTGAAACCAACAGGGACCGAATTGCCATTTCGGTCTCAAAAAAAACTACTGGACCGAAATGACAATTTGGTTCTTATGGTTTTTGTAAAAAAAAAAAAGTAATCATATTGGTTTGATAAAAATATTTTTTCTAATTATGGTTTATAAAAAAAATTCTAACTGATATGACCTGTTTCTTACTTGCGCATCCTTTAAAAAAAAAAAATTCTGCTCTCGCTCAGAGAACTGCTATCAACAATCAACGTCTCTCATTTTTTTTTTCTAAAAATGCGATTAGATTTTTCAAGCTTTCTTTTATTCCAACTACCACTAAATAGAAGGTTCACACCACAAAAGTGGAATAATAAAATCGGACCAATTGTTTCTCTAAATATACAACAATTTAATATTTTCAATTTTTTACTTCTCCATTCATTAAAATATTATATTTTTTGCTCATACTTGCTTAACTACTTCTAATATTTCTCCTTTCTTACTTTAACAAATTTATTAGGTTTTTTCATGTTTTAAAAAAAAATTAGGTTTTTTCATGTATTAATTTGTTTTTATCTCCACTATCCACTAAATGAAAGGTTCACACCACAAGAAAAGATTAACAAAAGAGGACCAATTATTATGCTACATATAAAATTTTAAAATGTCCTCTATGCACCCTACATGGAAATGCATGGTTACTCGCCCATACAATACAACAATTAAATATCTTATATTCTTACTTGTCCATCATATAAAAAAAAAAAAAATTTGCTCATCTTGACATCTATCTTTTTTATTTAAACAAATGTATTAGATTTTTTCATGCAGTAATTTATTTTATTTCTACTATCTACATAATTGTTTTTAATGCAAGAAGTCACATCTAAAAAATTAAAAATGCATCACTACGCAATCTACGTCTAAAAATATGTCACCGCTGAAAAACCACAGACAATATAATAATATCAAAAGAAATCTAAACCCATTTGAAGAAGCACGAAATCGCATTACATGGTTGAAAAAAAAAAATTGGGTGAATCTGAAAATATGTCCAAAAAGGCAAGAAGGAGACAGAAATTCGGAATTTTTTCACGGTGGGATTGTTCGAATTACGAAAAACCCAGAGGCTTTGCGTCAAATTCCACGGGTCGCTAATACATAACATCTCACTTTAACGGTTGGCTAAACAACCAACGGCTGTCGTTAAAGTTGACGGTGTGAGATGAACGGCTCAGATTTAGCGGCGACTAGTAGGATTCACGCTTGCCTCACGTGATTCACGAGACGAGACGCGATCTTTTTTTTTTATGAAAAAGATGAGGGGCGTCTCGAAAAGAGTAGACAGACTGACAGAGTGGAATCCCCTAAAGTAACTTAAATTTGTTTTTGTATCAAGACCGTACGATAAGAATTCGGGCAAATCCGACCCGAGGTAGAATGTATGGTGTTCCTTTAAAATTCGTGCCAGAGCAGATTGAACGGTCTGAATTCAGAAACAAATTATGAGTTACTTTGGAGATCTGAAATCGTGGGGTCGGCGGAGTAGATCATGCCGCACAGCCGCTTTAATAAATTTATGAGTTTTGGAAGTTTAAAGGTGAATATGTAATTTTTAAATTTAGAGAAGAAAATATTTGAGGAGAAAAATACAAGTATTTTCATTAAAATACTGCCCACGACTTTGCTAGGATATAAAAAATTTCCGTCATACCTTGGCTTCTATTGGTTTCTACTTTCAAACATTGACCATTCTAGATGAAGCTTAAATATGTATTAAAGAGCTCAATGTCAAGTTTTTTTTAATCAAAACAGGACCCACAAGATTTTTATTATATAAAAAGTTCACGCCATACGCTAGCTCCTATTGGTTCGAGATCAAACTTAAATATGCATTAAAGAGCCCCCTATCAATTAGGCTTTACATATCATTTTCAGAGTATAAAGCTACTATTTAATTAATTATTCCTTTTTTTCAACAAGCATTACTATTTTAGTGCTTAATTTACGTTATCTTCAAACCTAATCTCATTGAAGTGATAATTCAAAACAGTTAAGAAAATATCATGAAAAAAATTACTTGGAAAAAAAAGAAGTTCCATCATTCCTAATAAGTCCGTCCTCAAAGAGTTCCAAAATTCAAGTGATTAACACTTTATGAATTAATTAATTTTTATTTGATCTCTTTGATGGTGATATTAGAGTGAGGCTATGGTGCTATGCATAGCACGGATGGGGTCCGTGCTACGGCCAAAAATTTGACTTTTTAAAATCCTAATGGTCGATCCAACCGTTCAATGTGATAACCATATGAATATGTACTTGCAAACTAAATTTTATATTTTTTTCGAATTTTTTTACTATTTTTTTAGATAGGTAGAAAAATCAGTGTTTTCTGAAAATTCTGGACCATCAAAATTCTACCTATCTAAAAAAATAGTAAAAAAATTCGAAAAAATATAAAATTTAGTTTGCAAGTACAAATTCATATGGTTATCACATTGAACGGTTGGATCGACCATTAGGATTTTAAAAAGTCAAAATTTTGGCCGTAGCACGGACCCCATCCGTGCTATGCATAGCACCATAGGCTCACTCGTGATATTATATGATAATCTCGACAATAATTTAAATTTCTATAATTAAGAATAAAAAAACAAGTTCATAAGTATGTCGTAGGTCATATCAATAACCTACCTTTCAAATGTCTTGCAATTAGAAATTGTTTACTTCGTGTCATTAAACATCTACATTCTTTCATAAACGAAAAATATGCATAAAATCTCATCGTTTTATATAGATGTGTTCTGAATTTTTAATTAAGGCGAGTATAAAATTTGAGTCAATTTAAAATTTGATTTATCATTCATCATAAAATAGTTTTAAAAAATCCATAAAAAATTTAAGTTAGTTGATGTAGGCCTAAATGACTTTCCAATAAGTTTAAATGTATTACACACACAATTTAAGAAATTAAGATCGTATCTACAATTTTAACTTTCTAAACAATATTTCTCAATATATTAAATGAATGCACATAATAGCTGAATGTATGCTAAAACTATCCTAAGAAAACAATCCTGAATTTAAAACATGAATACCAGCATATACAAGACCCTAACTTACAACTTGTTAGAAATCAAGGTAATTGAAAAATACCTTAGTATTTGGAACTACTGCACTAAATATTAAACCCAAAATGCACAATGAGAGGAAATTTAATGAGCTCCAAAATGTGATGTGAAAATTATTTTAATACTGTTTATTTCGAATTTTTATCAGTAGCATAAATGAATAACAAAATTTTCATCCCCTGCAATCGATTCGGACAATTTCATTTTATATCACAATCGTTGATTTATTCAGTGATATTCAGCAATTAAAATTTACGTTAGCATATTTTGAAAAACCGGCTCTCTCATAAAACAAAATAATTCAATTGTTGTGGTATAAATCAGAATTGTCCGAAATCAATGGTACGTGTTGCTTTTCCCATTCACTGAAGAGAATGGTATAATTCAACTAAAAAAAAAGAAGAAGAGGAGAATAGTATAATTCTATTCACCTTCTTAAATTCTGAAAAAAAAAAAATACCATTAGAAGGGATAGAATTCTTGGATAATGAAACAATGCTCCAGACTTTGTCCCAAATTGGGCCCTGTATAGAACAAGCATAAGAATTTATGTATTAGATTTGCAACATCTTTTTGGATTGGAATATCTGTCAATACAAGCTGAGAAAAAAAAATTAGAGTGCAATCTAGTAGTTGAATTTACTGTTATTTATCATCTATTAATTTTGTACGAGAGTACCTCTAGTATGAATTATACTAATTTAATTTTAGGAAGGTGAAGTACTTGAATAAAGCTAATATTATAAGTATTTTTACTTCAGAAGAATCTTATTCAAATTATTATATGAATTACGGATTGAATGATATATGTTTTATTAATATTAGTCTATTAGAGATTATTTTAAAATGATAAATTTTGTTATTTTTATTAATTTATTTTCAAAATAAAAATAGAGGACAAGCCTTTCGACTTTAAATATCAAGTTATTATGTTATTTTATGTAATTAGAAATACGTCATTAATAACATGGATGTTGTAAATATTGCACATAGTTCTAGATAATATATCAGTATCAATAACTACGGCTTGTTTTATCATGCTAAGTTAAATTACCGTCTGATTGTTAAAAATACCATTTCAACAAAATAAATAAACCAAAACACCACTAAAATTGGAGAATTCGAAAAATACCAGGGCCTCAACGTCATTCTGCGGCCCCTCAAAAACCTAAAAAACTCTATAATATCAGTATATTACAGTGCATTTTTGGGTTTTTTAGAGGCCTCAACGTCAATCTGCAGCCCCCAAGAATAGAGTTGCAGATTAACGTTGAGGCCCTGGTATTTTTCGAGATCCCTATAATTTGTGGGGGTTTTTTTTGGACAGTGGTATTAATAAAAATTTCGGCAAGTTCAGCCCAGGTATTTGACCCTGTCATATTAGATCTGAACCGTTTAATTTAAGTTAGTACGCAATTTAAAGTGAAAATAGCTAAGCTTGAAAAAAAAAAATAACATACGATTGGATACGCAAAGAATATCCTTTTAGTGACTCTCAATAGTACCTTAAAAGGCATTTCAATAGATAGAAGTTATTAAATTATATACGCCATGATCCATGAATGCATAAAAAAAGATGATATCATTCACTTGCACGCTATTGACTTGGATATTTCTTTTGAAACATGACTTGGAACTTTCATTTTCTTTCATCTATTTTTTAAACACAAATACAGCTAGTTAGTTCAATTTGGTCCCACTTGCTATTAATTATTTGTGAAAGGAACTCTGTTAAGAGGCTGTAGTTGGGATCTACTCCATAGAACGCGACGGAAATAAATGTGCTGCGATTTCAAAGTCTCTGCGATTTCAAATCTCTCCATTCATTTGTTTTGAGATCCGTGCATACAAAATAACTGCTCTTGAGATTCGTACGTTTCAAAAAATAAAGAGAAGAATTTGGAATCGCAGGGAATTTGAGCAGATTTATTTTCAGAAGGCGACACATGCTAATTAATACAAAAATCACGCCATTCAAAACTATTTTATTGCTAATTTATTCATCAACTTACGAGAATATGAATCTAGAATACGGATATTTTTTTTCTGGAATAAGAATATGGATGTATATATTTAAAAAAATTGCAATATCTTTGTTATGGATGATTTGGAATTCAGATCCGTAGCTACATGTATCTAATCATTTAAGGTTAGATTCAAATCATTTATTACAAATTGACACGAATCTTCGTTTTTTACTCATATGTTCCGGGAAGTTCGAATTTTTAACTCATTCAAATTTGAGGAGGGATCAAGTTACAACAAATTTGAGTTACAACAAAGTTACAACAACTATTTTTTTCATTTTCAAAGTCCAAATCGTCGATCCAAACCGTTCAACATGATTATCTAAATAAAATGTGCTTGCAGATCAAATTTTACATTTTTTTGAATTTTTTTACTATTTATTAAGATGGGTACAAAATTCAATGGTCTGAATATGACTATTTTTTGTAAAATACTTAATAAATAGTAAAACAATTCAAAAAAATGAAAAAATTGATCTGCAAGCACATTTTATTGTGGAGATCATGTTGAACGGTTTAGATCGACGATTTGAACTTTGAAAATGAAAAAAATAGTTGTTGTAACTCAAATTTGTTGTAACTTGATCCCTCCTCTTCAAATTTTGAATTTGTATCCCCTCAAATATCTGAGGGTACAATAGAAAAAAAAACAGTTTGGATTTAATTTCAGTCAGATCAAAAAGAAATTTGATATCTATAGTAGATATAAGAGATCTGTTTTAAGATTTGTGCCAAAGTTAAAAAATAGTTCAGATTTCTCCATTTTGAACAATCTCATTCTCTTAAATACCTGAGATAGGATACTCACTTGATGGCTGAAATTGTATCTCCTCAGATTACTTGAGGTGTAATAGAGAAAATCAGATCATTTTTTTAACTCTGACACGTATCTTAAAGCAGATTCTCTATATTTAAATAGACACTAAATTATTTTGATCCGACTGGAACTATAATTCTCTATTGCACCCTTGAATAGCTGTGGGGATACGGACTCCTGGATGGTTAGCCTGATCTCCGACAAATTGATTGATATCTCTTGGTAGGATTGAGATCTTCTGCGATCCGAAGTCTGTGAACAGTAACCTTGAAATTCCTGCTTTCTCAAATCTAGCCGTCCAACTTTTTATGTGCACGTATCTCGAAACAGCTGATTTTTTGTGCATGCATCTTGAAACAATTCGACAGCTGGATTTGGAAAAGCAGAGATTTCAGGGTACTGTTCACAGGTTTCGGATCGCAGCAGATTCTCTTCCCTCTTGGTAACCTTCGAAACCTTTTTGAGCACTAATGTTTCTCTCTCCCATTTTGGAGAATCCTGTTCCTCTCCAATTATTCGTATAATTGAAGAATATTATGCACATTTAAATTGTCTTGTACAAACTAAACTGTACTAGTTGGGAGTAGATCTGGCAAATTTGTCCAATCATTCACGTATAATTGAATAATATTATGCACATTTAAATTGTGTTGTACAAATTAAACTGTACTAGTTGGGACTGATCTGGCAAATTTGTCCAATCATTCACGTATAATTGAAGAATATTATGCACATTTAAATTGTCTTGTATAAACTAAACTGTACTAGTTGGGAGTAGATCTGGCAAATTTGTCCAATCATTCACGTATAATTGAAGAATATTATGCACATTTAAATTGTGTTGTACAAATTAAACTGTACTAGTTGGGACTGATCTGGCAAATTTGTCCAATCATTCATGTATAATTGAAGAATATTATGTACATTTAAATTGTCTTGTACAAACTAAACTGTACTAGTTGGGAGTAGATCTGGCAAATTTGTCAGATTAGGTTGTCCGGCAAATCAAGTGGATCAGATTGTTTGTGTTCGAATCGTCTCAAGTCGGGTTCTGATCACTTTTGAATTTAAATTTACTATATTGACAGCAAATCAATCATATCAAGTCAACTTATCATGGAATCCATATCCTCGACGGTACCGTAAAAGATTCCCTTTTACAATTAGCTATTTACGGTTTGAGATTAACTCTCAGCCGGTTTGGGATTCGGGCTGACTGAGGGGTAGGGGTGTTCATTGGGTCCGGTTTAGTCGGTTTTGAACCGAACCGAATTAGTTTGGACTAAACGGTTCGGTTTTTTCGGTTTAATGGTTCGGTTCGGTTTGTTTTTTAAAACCAAATTATAATTTCGGTTCGGTTCGGTTTGAAAATTTTGAAAACCGAAATAACCGAACCGACCGAAATTTTATATATTATGAATTTGGTCCGGACCGCCCCGGTTTATTTCTTAATACCTCAGTTTATTTCTTAATCAATTGCTTTAAATACTTCGGTTTATTTCTTAATATCCCGATTTATTTCTTAATACCTCGGTTTATTTCTTAATATACTTCGGTTTATTATAAATCAATTGCTTTAAATAAAAAAATTAATATATTTCGGTTTGAACCGAACAAACCGAAATAAAACTTTGGTTCGGTTCGGTTCGGTTGCAATGCTAAATCGGTTCGGTTCGGTTTCATTTTTGAAACCGAAATATAACTTTGGTTTGCCTAGTTCGGTTCGGTTTCAACCGAACCGAACCGATGAACACCCCTGCTGAGGGGCAGTATTATTGGGCTTTGAGATTCGTGCCAAGTTAAAAAGAACGGTCCAGATCAAGTAATTGTAAAAGATTCCCTATTACGGTACCGTCGGTGATATGAATTCCTTATCATGTGCATTAAATTTACTATATTGACTGCAAATCAATCATGTGGTTTCAAAATCAATTTAAAATGTCGGATATATCAAAGAAGTCATTCCATCGAATTTGATTTGTCAGGTAACTGACCAAGTAACATGAAATGATCTCTATTTCAATAAAAATAAAAATGAAATCAAGTCAAATATAAATGATCCCAATTAATAATTACTATAGAGTATAGACTGCCGTCACGTTTATTTCAGTCTGATAAAATTATTGGCCCACTACAAAATGAGATCTAGAATAAAATAAATGCTCGAATGAAATGCAAGTAGTTTATTCGCATTTATTTCAATTATGAACGTATATGCGATCTAGAAAATGAGATCTAGAATTGAGATCTAGAAAGTATAGTATATTCGCATTTATTTATTTCAATTATGAAATGCAAGTAGTTTATGTTTATGCTTGTTCTTAACCAATGTTTTAATATTCGGTTCTCATGCGGTATTCGGAAGGCCACCGCATACCACATATACGGTATGCGGCCAAATATGCGGATTCTTATTCGGATTTATATATGCGGATTTTTTATTAAATATTTAATTCAGTACTTAAATACAATAAGGCAGCATGTAGAGATGTTATAAAAGACTTCTGAGTGGGACGCTTGAAGAGAACACCTACCTGGCGGGTCTGGAACTCATTTAATGGGTTATGAATTCGGGTCCGGAACTCTTTTAATGGGTTTTGAATATTTAAAAAAAAAATTAAAGCATGAATTCAATATTCGGTCCGAATAGCTATTTTCTATTCGGCCGGACACTGAATAGGAATACACGGCCGTATATTCACCGAATATAACCGAATTTTAAAACATTGTTTTTAACGCTGGCCGTTTCATAGCAGATTTTTTATTTATAAAAAATATTTAAAAATAATATAGAGTAATAAATGGATAGTCTTGAGATTTTTTTAGACAATTTTAAAGGAAACGAAATTTATTTTGAAAATAGAATTTTCTGTGACATATTTTTATATTATTTCTATAAAAATTTATGGTTCCATAGTTATGGCCTATGGGGATGAGCAATGGACTGAGTCTGTATCGTTTACAGTATCTTAAATCATGAATTTAAAATCTAGATCGTCCGATAAAAATTCTGAGTCAATTTGGTTTGAATTATAAATTTATGGACCTTTTGTGTCAATACAGAACAGACGGTTCGATTTTTTTCAGCGATAACTCAAAATGTTATTAAATACAAGGAAGCTGATATGAGTACCCGCAGTTGAGTACCCGCATTATACCCGCACATAAACTATCATAATTGTTTTTGGGAACCGCACCTAAACTGTCATAACTGTTTTGGGGACCTAAACTGTCAAAACTGTAATTTTATTTTACAAGTATTAATAGTAACATTGTGAAGTATTTATACCTATATAAGACAAGTATTTATATCTATACAATGAACTACATATATGATATATGAATTGGGGACCATTACACTGTCAAAACTGGGGACCATTACTTTTACACGTTTTTCAAGGTGGTTTTTTTTTTCTCCGTTCAATCTAACCAATTTTTGGGACGATCTATGAGAAATTTTGCAAATCTAAAACCACGAACGTGTTCTGTTTTTTTTTTCTCTTTCAAATGAGATCCATGATGACATACTTTTACACGTTTTTCAAAGTATCAAATATTCAAATATGAAAAGTATTTATACAAAATAGAAAGTATTCATACCTAATATATCAAGTATTTATACCTAATATATCAAGTATTTATACCTAATATATCAAGTATTTATACTTAAGATATCAAGTATTTAAAGAAAAAAACTGGACTCATCTTTTACACGGTTTTCAAGTATTCACATACAAAATGGAAAGTATTTATACCTAAATTATCAAGTATTCATATATAATTCATCAAGTATTTATACTTAAAATATCAAGTATTTAAAGAAAAAAAACTGGACTCATCTTTTACACGTTTTTCAAGTATTCACATACAAAATGGAAAGTATTTATACCTAAATTATCAAGTATTCATATATAATTCATCAAGTATTTATACTTAAGATATCAAGTATTTAAAGAAAAAAAACTGGACTCATCTTTTACACGTTTTTCAAGTATTCACATACAAAATGGAAAGTATTTATACCTAAATTATCAAGTATTCATATATAATTCATCAAGTATTCATACCTAAGATATCAAGTATTTAAAAAAAAACTAGACACAATACCTACTCATCTTTTACACGTTTTTCAAGGTGGTTTTTTTTTTCTTCGTTCAATCTAACCAATTTTTGGGACGATTTATGAGGAATTTTGCAAATCTAAAACCACGAACGTGTTCTATTTTTTTTTTCTCTTTCAAATGAGATCCATGATGACATACTTTTACACGTTTTTCAAAGTATCAAATATTCAAATATGAAAAGTATTCATACCTAATATATCAAGTATTTATACTTAAGATATATAATTCATCAAGTATTTATACTTAAGATATCAAGTATTTACCGAAAAAAACTGGACTCATCTTTTACACGTTTTTCAAGGTGATTTAATGATTGACAAAGTTAGTTGGGAAAGGAATCAAGTGCGGGTATAATGCGGGTACTCAACTGCGGGTACCAAAATCTTTATTCTAAATACAAACCCATCAAGAAAACAATATAACTAATGTGGTGGCAAATTCAATTTCAGTGTTAATAAAATTATAAAATACCAACTTATAATATACAACTAAAATAAGGCTTCTCGTAACATTATACGGCGCAACATGACTAGATGCCAAACGACCCTGATTCCTAAGCTAAGATTTGCAAAAAGCAATAAACAGACATGTTTGGATGGGAATGGGATGGCTTATGGGCTATGGCCTAGGGGTGCAAACGGATCGGATACGGATCGGAAACGGATCGGATAGTGGTAAAATCATATATGTATCTGCTTTTATTTTTCGGATACGGATACGGATCGGATATTAAACGGATACGGATACATATCGGATATTCAACGGATACGAATACAGATCGGATATTAACGGATACGAATATGGATACGAATATGATTCGGATATATAATTCGAATATTGTAACAAGATCAGTGCTCGATAATGTCATTTAGAGTGATCACCTACAAAATTAAAAGAATTAGTTTATTTTTCAGTACTGACTACTGATTGATACAGATCAGTGCCTTTTTCAAATACATAATTGACAACTATATTACTTATAGCACGATTTATCAGAAATCAACTGGAAATACAAAGTTAGAAAAAGAAAATAATTAGAAGCAAATCACAAGAAATCATTATTGAAAATGAAGTGATACATAGCAAACTAAGGGTATTTTTTTCTCCAGAAATTTGAATATTATTAACTATTAGAACAAAGAAAAGAAAATGCAAGTTTATCACTCAAAACTTAGGTATCCACGGTATAATATTAGTCAGGTATGCCATTTGGTTAGAAACCATATTCGCACCCAAATCATCTTTAATTTTAATATGTATTACAAACTCAAACCATATTCACAGTTCCGCACCCAAATCATATTTTAGTATTAGTCTCTATTTACCAGAAAATCAATTAATGAGATAAAATGTATGTTCGGTGGAGAGAAACACAATCCAAGAGAGATTCGGTCGAGACAACGACAAATTTGAACAATCTCTGTGAGAGAAATAGGTGTTCCAGTGAAATCGAAGAAGTGGAAAACATGAAACTGGGAGGAGTCTGTGAGAGAAGTCTAAGAGCATCTACATCTCTGAAACTATCAGAGTTTCTAATCTGATGTGGCAGTTTCTAGACCAGTTTCAGGGATGTAGACCAGTTTCTTATTTAGCAACTGTGCTCAATAATTTCTTAATAAGAAATCGTTTATAAACTGTGAGTTGGCAAAATGATTGGCTGATGTTCGCTGAAATTTTTATTTTATTTTATTTTATTGCTGATGTGGTATTTTAGAAACTCTAATATTAGTTTCAGGAATGTGAACCCTTAGAAACTCCATAGCCTATAATTTCTAAAAATTAGTTAATAGTTACTTAGAAACTCTAAGAGTTTCAGGGATGTAGATGCTCTAAGGAGTGAAAAAAGAAAAATTGGAAGAAACATGTGTCGGATCTGAGAGGTTCGGATATCCGAATAATTAAACAATACGGATACAGATTATCCGTATCCGTATCTGAATATCCGAATCCGCAAGAATCCGGATACGAATCCGGATTCAGTCGGATAATATCCGACCCGTTTGCACCCCTAGTCATGGGGCATATATAAAAGGAAAAAGAAAAACAAAAGAATGGGATGGGATGGGAAATTGGGAAAAAGGCAAAAAGGACAAAGGATAATATCCGATCCTGATTCCTGATAAAGCCATAAAGGGGTGATGAGAGAGAGACTGCTTGCGTTGAGAAGTGGGACTGGGAGGATATGATATGGCATCTTGATGTCATCTCAATATCACACTCTCTCATCCATCAATGCATCAATGCCGGTGGCTAACTTATCCTATTCCTCATGCAACTTACAAAGTTCATGGTTGATTGTTACGTAAATTTAAATTTAAGAAGGATTAAGGTCCTTACTTTATCAACTTATATTTTATATTTATTTAAAAATTTAAATTATTGATTAACAAGAAGAACAAAAATAAAAATAAAATCATCTAGGATAGGGTTCTGGATTCCCTAAAGTAACCAAAATATGAGTTTGCATTCAGATTGTCTAATTAGAATTTAGACCAATTCAGCTTGGGATGAAATGTCAAAACATATTAGACCGTTCAGATCCAAATTCAAAATTAGAGTTACTTTAGGAGATTTGAATTTTTATGATAATAAGTCTTACAAACAGAGCAAGTGTGAATTAAGTTAATTTGTCTGAAGATCTAGTTTAATTTGGACATAATTTCTCGAAATTTTTATTAATATAAAAAAAACATACCAAATTTCAAAATCTACACCTAATTCTGAAAATTTTCGAAATCTGTCCAAACCGCAAAATTATTTTGCGATTTTAGGATTTTCTATTTTTTTAATTAAACAGAAAATGTTATAATTTTTTTTATATTGAAATATTAGAAATATTTTATATATTTCTTTGAAAATAGATGAAATACTATATAATTTGATTTATTAGAAAGACTGCGACAAATAACCCGTATCAACATTTTTCAGGCCTGATTTTTTGCGGCTGTAAGAAAAATTAAAATATTTCTTCGTGTGTTATTGGAAAAAAATAAAATATTTTGGATCTGAGTTATTGATCCCGGTTCAAAAGTCATTTCTAAGTAAATAAAGAAAATATTGTGGTCCTTCTAGTACATTTAAATTCTAAGATATTGTATACATTTTGAAAAAAAATAAATCATTTCATCTGACTTTTGTCAGAGCCAATTATTATTTTTTCGAAAATAGAAGGACCACAATATTTTATGTATTTACCTAGAAGTGACTTTTGAACCGGGATCAATAACTCAGATTCAAAATATTTTTATTTTTTTTCAATAACACACAAAGAAATATTTTAATTTTTCTTACAACCGCAAAAAATCCGACCTGAAAAATGTTGATCCGGGTTATTTGTCGCAGTCTTTCTAATAAATCAAATTATATAGTATTCTATCTATTTTCAAAGAAATATATAAAATATTTCTAATATTTCAATAAAATAAATAAATTATAATATTTTCTGTTTAATTAAAAAAATCAGAAATCCTAAAACTGCAAAATAATTTTGCATAAATAGGAATTCGAAAACTACAAAATTATTTTGCGGTTTGAGCAGATTCCGAAAATTTTCAGAATAGGATGTAGATTTTAAAATTTGATATTTTTTTAATATTAATAAAAATTCCGGCATAATTTTATCTTATTTCTCCTGTTTTATATTTCATTTGACAACTTAAGTGTAAAATAAAGAGTTTATTTTACTTCTTACTTGACGACCAAACATAGTTAAAAAGACAATCAACAACATGAAAGAATCGATCCTCGGATATTGACCGTGTGAAATTAAATTCGAATATGTTGACTGTGAAATTTGGAAGTTATCCTATTCCTCGAGAACAATGAACTTATATTTTTTTTAAAAGAGGCTAGTGCCCATTCCATTTCTGAAATTTAAATACAAACAATGAACTTATATCATTCCATATGAATTTTGTGTTGGATTTATTACCAACGTCGTTAGATTAATTTAATGCTAACATTGAGCATATATGTAATGAGTAGAACTAGGGTGCTCTCGAGTTCACCAAGCCCTTGGTGAACTCAAGTCCAAAACTCATCGGATCGGCTTCAAACGATGAATCCGACCGTTGAAACCCGTCTATCTTACGAGTGATGCGTCTACATGCAAAAATTTTAAATTTTGAAATTAATTTTGCATAGAGTCAAGTGGTCAAAATTAGAAGGTTAATAAATTAATTTTAATGCATTCATTTTTGGACGTTTTTTTATCACTTGACTCTATGCAAAATTAATTTCAAAATTTAAATTTTTTGCATGTAGACGCATCAGTCGTAAGGTAGACGAGTTTCAACGGTCGGATTCGTCATTTGAAGCCGATCCGATGAGTTTTGGACTTGAGTTCACCAAGGGCTTGGTGAACTCAAGAGCACCCTAGTTCTACTCTATATGTAATTTAATTATAGATTGTTTACTGTCATATATGATTGTCAATTAAAGTGATAAAATAAGATAATAGACAATCAATATATTCATTAGGATGTGGTCCATAAATGTGTAGAACAATTTAGACAAAAATCAAATCATTGATGGACTGATTCTGAGATTTGCAATTTAGAAAACTGTCATTTAAGATGATTGTGTGGGCCACACGGATATCAATGCGGCCGCACGGATTTTGATGTGACCGCACGGTTTGATGCAGTCGCACAAAATACCTTTATAAGTTGGCAGATAACCAGATAGGTCACTATATATAATTATTGGTCTCCAAGGCACAAGATAACACAGAAAAGCACAGAAACTAAAAAAACGTTTTTCTCTTTAGAAAAATACAGCTCTGTGTGCCTTCTCTTCTTCTTCCACCATCAAAGAATAGAGAAGAGAAATTCATTAGAAAATTTGGAAATGATTTCTCAAGGATCATATCTTGCTGTCTTGGAAGACTTATTCCTATGACCATACGATAAAACAACAAGAAGGGCTTCTTGCCATTAGAGTCTAGTCTCGCGCTCACGGAGACGGTTGGCGATCTCTCAAATGATTGAGTTATTCTATGGAAACATCCATGGAATAAGGTATTATGTTCCGCACTTAAGATTTATATTTTATGAGTCGGCTTTGGCATAGGACGGTCCTTAGGTTAAAATGGGGAACTATTTCTCCTTTTCCGGTATGTAAGTGTTTGACCCCTAAATGAGATGTAATTATTTGATCTCTAGATAAAACGTAATTATTTAGCCTTTATGATTCCCCAACATTTGGATCCCCTCGGTCCTCGGATATTGACCGTGTGAAATTAAATTCGAATCGATCGTTTTATCTTAGTATGAATTTAAAGCAGTTCCGTAAATCTTATTAAATAGGTCCGAGTTTTATATTTTGACTCGGTTGGGAGTTAAATCTGATGTGGTCAAATACATGAAAGAATCAAGATGTCTCTTATCAACAGCATCTAAGTCAGTATGTTAATTTCAATAATTTATTGGTCTTTATTCAAAAACAGTTTATTAATTGAAACAACTAATTTTGAAGACCAAAAATTAATTTGACAAGATTTAAATAATTTGGCATTGAAGCAATCAAAGTTGGATCAAAACCCACCAAAACAAAACCAACCATATCCATAATTCATAGGGGCGGATGATAAGAACAAGAGAGACTGCCATTGCCCTTTCGTAATATTTCTTTTATGAGTGTCTGGGAGTAGGGGTGTTCATTGGGTCCGGTTTAGTCGGTTTTGAACCGAACCGAATTAATTTGGACTAAACGGTTCGGTTTAATAGTTCGGTTCGGTTTGCTTTTTAAAACCGAATTATAATTTCGGTTCGGTTCGGTTTGAAAAATTTGAAAACCGAAATAACCGAACCGACCGAAATTTTATATATTATGAATTTGGTCCGGACCGCCCTGGTTTATTTCTTAATCAATTGCTTTAAATACTTCGGTTTATTTCTTAATATCCCAGTTTATTTCTTAATATCCCGATTTATTTCTTAATACCTCGGTTTATTTCTTAATATACTTCGGTTTATTATAAATCAATTGCTTTAAATAAAAAAAATAATATATTTCGGTTTGAACCGAACAAACCGAAATAAAACTTTGGTTCAGTTCGGTTCGGTTGCAATGCTAAATCGGTTCGGTTCGGTTTTATTTTTGAAACCGAATTATAACTTTGGTTTGCCTAGTTCGGTTCGGTTTCAACCGAACCGAACCGATGAACACCCCTATCTGGGAGTAGAGTCAGTATCCCCTCAAGTACTGGACTAAGTACAGTACTCTCAACCAGGCCAAAAATAATACGGTGTTTATTTTGATATAGGATGTCCATTTTTAAATTTGAGTCAGATTTAAAACTGACAACTCAGATCTCATTCTTGTACATCAGGTAGTGCACTGGATCTGAATTCCTGTGAGTCAGGGTAGTTCGTCCGATGTCCAGTTAGAAATGTTTGATATGTGTTAAATTCGTGCTCATTTGATTTACATTAGATATCATATCAAATTTGATCCGATGCCATTGGACTGCCCCGCTTCTTCATGTGGTTCTTTTGCTTTCAGATTCGCAATGCATATTCGATTTTTTTTTTTTTTTGGTTTTTTAAACAGGTTACAATGCATATTCGATATTCCCACCTAACACCTCTCTCTCTCTCTTTCAGAATTTACAAACCAAAGTGGGCCCAGTTGACTTTTATTTATAGGCCTCAATCCGATCCACGTATTAATATATAGTTCAGTTCAACTGCACGTTCTTTGAAGCGCAACGTATAACACTTCCCCTTCCAATTGGGTTTTATCATCAGAATCAGAACTTCTGTAATAGCACGTTGATTTTTTGGGACTGAATGGTGTATCTGTTCAGATGCGATCTCAGCCTTTCATTCAGCAGATTCAACCATTATAAATCATTGTATTGAATATGAGATATTATGCATGTATTTTATGTATCCGTTTGTGTACAAGTCTAAAATTAGTTTTAAATCAATCTGCTACAGACAAGACCACACAGATTTTTCCTTCTCCCTTACCACCAGCGAATACAGATCCTCTTCTCTTTTCCTCGGTCTTCGACTCTTTGCTCCCTCCCTCTTTTCTCTTTTCTCTCTTCGCTCGCTCGCTCCCTCCCTCTTTCCTTTTCTCTCTTCGCTGGCGGCCTCCGCCAGATGGATCTCGCTTTCCTCTCTTTCGTTCCACCGTCCTCCAGAAGATGATCTCCTCCCTCTTTTCTCTCTTCGACTTCCCCCGCTTTTCTTTTCTCTCTTCGATCTCCAGATGATGGAGTAAAAGGTAGTCAGAGGTAAACCCTAGCTAGCCGCCCCCCTTGTGAAATAAATACTTTTTTTTTTGCCAAGGTCACCTTGTGAAATTGATTTCTTTAAGAGAAAGTTTGTTTTTTTATAAATTTATGGTACATCCAAGCAACTGAAAAACAAATTGCCAGGTCAGATTTGAAATTGAAAAGTATTGTCACGTAGGTCGGTCCCAATTAACTAATATTTTGCATTATCAAACTTTTCTTCATATGTAACAGTTTGTGATGTTTATTAAAGTGAGTTATACAATACCCATTATGCTAATTACAGTGAAAATAATATCAAATAAGCAAGTTATTCATTGATTTCATCTTTGGTTTGATTGTTTGAATGTCTCTAACTGGACCTGCTGAATTTGCGGTTTTATGGGACTGTCTTGGCCAATGGCGTGTAAGTTCAACATATTTCAAAACTGTCTCAACGGATTAAATTTTATTTTTGGTGTTTTTCTTACTTTTATTTAAGGTCACACATTACAATTAATGATTATAAATATTAATAGTATGTCTGGTTGTACTTGTGTTTAGCCTCATAAAATGCTAGGTGTATGATAGATTTATTTTCAAAGGCAAATAAAAATGTAAAATAGAAGATTTGTTGAAAAAAAACTGAGAAAAGTTTGAACTCATTATTGTTGTTAATTAATGTTGTCTTGTTTTGTAGGTTGAGGAGGAAGTTGAGAGATTAAGGAAAAAATGTGATGAACAAGAATTGATAGTTAGGTATATAATACACCTCCATTGTTTTATGTTCTGGTTATATCATGCATATGTGGAAAATAAATGATGTTTGAAAAAAAAAAACAACTTGACAATTTTCCTGATAATTCTTTTAGCCAAATGGAGGGCAAAGAGCTTGGAAATTTATCAATGGAACAGCTTAACCTATTAGAGGAAAGGATGCAAAATGGTTTAAATCTTGTGAGAGCAAAACAGGTATTTATTTAAACAATTCCACTTTGTGCCTAATATTCCTCTACTTTTATTCAAAATTTAACTGTAATTATCATCATTTTCTTTATTTAGAGGGAGAACTATGAAAAGAGAATTGATGAGCTTCAACATACAGTGAGTTATCTCTCTGAAATTATTTAATTGTAAAGCATTATATATGATTTAAATCACTGCAATATACATCTGGTAGTTGTTAACCTGACTCCCTAGCACTTGATTATATATAATCTTTTGCAAAAATAAAATAGACAGTTATTATTAGCCGATTAATTTTATTAGAGAAAAGAAATATATGATGCTTATCAAAACCACTACTAAAATATAAAGTTTGGTGGTGTGGATGCATTGGGTCGACTCAATGCTACCCAATAATAATATTTTCAAAATAAACATCTGCAGTGCTCCTCAAATTTTGCTACCATGGATCCATTGTTTTTTCATTAATTGAGCCTAAATTAATTTCATTTTATGTTCTTTCCTTTTTACTGGTTGTTTATTCCCAAAACATGCTCAAATTTTGCTACCATGGATCCATTGTTTTTTCATTCATTGAGCCTAAATTAATTTCATTTTATGTTCTTTCTTTTTTACTGGTTGTTTATTCCCAAACCATGCTCAAATTTTGCTACCATGGATCCATTGTTTTTTCATTCATTGAGCCTAAATTAATTTCATTTTATGTTCTTTCCTTTTTACTGGTTGTTTATTCCCAAACCATGCTCATTTTATGTTCTTTTCTTTTCAGAATTCTTTACCAGTTGAGATCTGTCATCTGTGTATTTGACTCTAGGGAAGATTTCTTTTGGACAGGTATGAGGTATCCATTACTCCTCTTCCAATCCTTCTGCCATGGTCAAAATCGTTTGAAAGGATGAAATCAAACCTCTTGTTTGCTTCTGGATGTCCTCCTTTGGTATGTGCTCCAGCATGGATGAAAAAGGTAAATGTTCCCTCCCATTCGAATTCAATTTTTTTTCAAATATAACATACCATACTCTCTATATATATCAATGAAATCTCCATTCTTTCAAATTGCAGTTGCTCTATTCCCCTTTTTTCACTTAAAACCACTAGTACTGTTCAAAATCCCTTGCTGTTTAGTTATAACAACAACAAAATTTTACTTTGATCTTAGGAGTAAGCTTTACTTTATATGCATATTATTATTTTACTGTTATTTTGTCAATGACAAATTTTTTTTGCCAAAATGTAAATATTCTTCATTTTATTATTGTTTGCTCTCAAGAGTGACAAATTAGATAGCTTCGTCTCAATATTCACTTTTGATTGACATCTTATTTGATGAGTGTTATCTTTCTTTTTGTAATTCTCATTGTAAATATGATAGAAATTGATTTTTAATTTCTGAATTTGTCCAACTATTTGATATTTTTTACTGATGAGGCAGAGAGGAAGCCATCAGGCAGAGAGAATTATTGACATCCACTTTGATGCTTTTTGTTCAATTTCTGAAATTTGTTGATATTACTATTCTAATAGTTGGTAAAATGAGTACAAACCTTCCCTAATAATGCTGGTATTACAATTCCGAAATTTGTCTGAAAACGCTCTTTTGTTGGTATTATTGTTCTGAAATTTATTGAAATTTGTTCAATCACCATTATTGCTCTAATTCTTTAGCAATACCTGAGTTTGTAATTGTTATTTTGCTTTCTTTTTTACCAGTACTCATATTCACTTATTATTGCTTGCGTAATATGCGGAAAGCTCTTTGGCTGCCTCAAACGACTATATTTGAATTCTCCCAGCAATTTCATTGTAAAGTTTTCTCCTATGAACTCCCTTACTGTTATGATGTTGGCCTTTTTTTTAATTATGTATTGATACTTCTTTGCTGTAATAGCATGTCCAAATTTGTAGTAATATCTTAAAAAAAATTGTTCTTGTGATTGCAAACAAACAAATATGATCTATACCCTTTGATTGCAAACAAATAAAAAAATTGTAAATATGTCAAATAGCAAGGTCCTATATTAAAAAAATATCTTCACTCTCTTGACTGACAAAGTACTTAAAAATAAATTGAAGTTCAATCTTGGTTCTTGATGATTTTGATCTTTATCCTTTGGTTTCTTCATTTTATTATTGTTTGCTCTCAAGAGTGCTATAGGTCACGACATGAGGCTGAAGCCTTTTAGAAAATTTTGTTTTGTTGCATACCAATTAGAGAATTTTGTTTGCCCCTTTTTTCTATAAAGTGTTGTTAAAGACTAACCAGTTTGTACTCGGGAAATAAAATGATTAACAGAAATTTGTTCTGCTTCAGAAATCGTTTTATGTTTTTGTGAAACTAACTTGTTGTTTTTCATGAACTGAACATGAGATTTAGTTTTATTACATCACTTGTAATATTATATAAATTTTTCATAACTTGTAGAGGCGTAGTCAATGGGTTAACCTTTGAGATGGTAACTCCATTCTTTAAACAACCATTGGGAGTAGCTGCCAGAGAGCTTGGCATTAGCAGGTCAAGTCTAATGATTTGGTCCAGGGTTCATCATATTCCGCGATGGCCCTATCGCATGATTATGAGCATGGAGAAACTCATAACTATTGTGAAGGTACTGTATATTGACAACTAATTTGAAGTCGTACCAGTTTTTTTGGTTGTATTGTACTGCATTTATTTGTTAATTACTTGAATTTTACATTTAGTAACAAGTCTTTACTTTGTGTTGTAGTTGCATGGAATCGATTATAAATGCCAAGTGAAAGGTCTTGATTTTACCGTGGAAGAATTGGAACGAAGGAAGCGATCATTTGAAAAAGATCCTTCCGTCTCAATAGAAGCCTCCATATTACACTTTAGGACCATTATGCTTAAGAGAGCTGCGAGTAAGAGACAGAAGGTGGTTAGACAGCACAACGGCTGAATCATTTGCTTCAATTTATCAGTAGGAGGAATGTTTTGGTTAGTGCTTTAATGTGTTTTGGATTGGACTGATGATGTTTTTTGTTGAAGTTTTTGGACTCTATTGTTATGGTTGGCTTGTTTTGGTTAGTGCTTTAGTGTGTTGAAGTTTTTTGTTGAAGTTTTTGGACTGTGAAGGTTATGACAAGTGCTTAGAATGGAGGGTTGGGTCTTTTGTGGGGTTTTTATATGACATACTAAACTAGACAAGTGCTTAGAACTGTTCTTCTTTGATCCTGATGGTACGCGTGTTCTTCTTAACTAGCTTAATATTGGTACGGTACCAGATATGTTATGTACCAATTTGGCACCGGTACATAACTTCCTGCTTTACATGTGTATTGTTGTGGATTAAAATGTAGAACCTACAATTGAAATTTGAGGTCCCAAATCAGGGGTACAAAAGTAAGATTACCCAGTTAAAAGAAAGACACTCATATTATATATTAGGGTAAAAGTAAGATTACCCAGTTAAAAGTAAGATCTGTAGGGGTACATGTAGGGTTGATTAAAATTGCTCATAACTCGTAACTCGTTCATAACTCGCTCGCTAAATGCTCATTAACAACTCGCTCATTATCAACTCGCTATAACTCGCTCATTAACTTAATGAGCCGAGCATGAGCATACCTCAACTCGCTCATTAAGAACTGAGTTACATAAATCCTGCCACATCTAATCCACTTCTCTAATAGCTGTTAGTATATCCAGAAAAATAATATTAAGAATTTGCAAATTTTCCTAAAACAAGCAGAATTACAATTCCCATTCAATGCACTATTCCTTAATTTTCTTTGGTTTCGGGCCATACTCATCAATACACTAGTCTCAAAATATAACCCAAAATTTGATCACAAAAAATTTGATCATTAATACACCGTTCTGGATTTGTACAGTTCTGAATTTGTATATTTCTAAATTCTACATTTTTATTATTGTTTTGATAATGCAAATTTGTAGATATGTGACAAGGAGATAGCTTTGAGTATGTGACATGTAGGGCCGTGAGAACGACAAAAAGATAGTTGTTTGATTTTGTTAAATTTGCTTATGGATAATTTTTTGTTAAATTATGTACTGTTTAATTAGGTTGGATTATGACAATTTGTTAAATTCTATAAATGAAAATTAGTTTTTGAATGATGTATTTTAAACAACTCGGCAACTCGCTCATTATCAACATGCTCATTAACAACTCGCTCATTAAGCTAATGAGCCAAGCATGAGCATACCCCAACTCGCTCATGCTCACTCATTAATCACCCCTCGTACATGGTTAGTTCTGACATCTTTGCAAATTAAAGCCTTTATTTTAATTTGCCCCTATTTTGCAATTTCAAAATCCAAATAGTCGATCCGAACCATTTAAAATGATCTCCATACTAAAATGCACTTGTAAATCAAATTTTACATTTTTCCGAAATTTTTTAGATTTTTTAGATAGTAGAGTTTTTTTTATATCAAGTGTTTTTTAACATTTTTTTTATTTTTTGATTTTCTACAAGTATATTTTCATATGGAGATCATATTGAACGGTTCAGATCGATTGTTTAAACTTTGAAAAAAAAGATGGGGGAATTTCATACATCCCCTTCAAAAGTTTCAATATTACATATTTCTCCCTCTAAATCAGTAATTATGTATTTCCCCCTTAAAATTGTTAAACTCACATATTTATCCAATCCATCATATTTAACATTAACTTTATATTAATTCCCATTTTACCCTTCTTGCTTTTTCTCTACTTCTTTTCTTCTCCCCCGTCACGCTGTTAGGGCCTGTTCGGGCAAATTGAAGGGAATGGGAATGAGTTAGGGAATGAAGATTTTTGAATGGTCAAAACACTGTGTACGTGGGGAAAAAAAAATTCATTTTGAGTGAATTTTTTTTTTCCCACGGACACAGTGGCAAGCCGAACATGCCCTAACAGCGCGCCTCCCTCTCATCTCTCTCTCTCTATCTCACTATTTCCCTTACTGTCTCTCAAGTGAAGGTCCAGCTTCTCTCTCTAATTAAATTGAATGATATTGTATCTGACAAAATTGTTTGCTTTTCTACTTTTAGGCAACGACAATCAAATGACAAATGGATAAATCTCAAAGTTCAAGTAAATGTTAATATATTTACTTTGTAGTTTTAAATAGCTGAGGAGATTGATAAATCTTCAATTTCTTTGCACAAGTGTTACTGGAACTTTCTTTTTAACAGAATAATTACGGTACCAGTGTGGTACCATTGTGGTACCAGTCATGTGCAGCACAAGTGCAGAGCATACTGAACCTAAAGTAGTTAAAAGCATAATCACATATGTCAAATAGTAACATCGATTAATTCGAAGGCAGTACAGAAGATGCAATACAAGGATGTACCTGAGCTTTATTTTTCTTTAGAATCAATACAGCAGAATAAACTGCATTTGCATTTAGCTCATATACTTACCTTACCTTTTTATGTATAGTGATTAATTTTATGTCCATCCTTTTACCACTATGAATAGTACATTGAATTTTTTAATCTCTGTTGCTATTTTATTATAATTGCGAATTAAAATTTTGATTTTGTTGCACATTAGGTGGACTTCAAATGGACCGCATCGAGCCAAATACAATGAGAAGATGGGTGGCATGAATGCGCCCATTGCCAAACCAAAATGAAGCAAGAAGTTGAAGGATTGGTAGAACAAGTAACATAGACACAGCTGGCAGTGTGGAGAATATAGCTCGAAAACAATCTTGAATAGGATAAACCTGGGGGTGTCGCAATGACGCTGCATATGGCGGTAAGACCCCCAAGCTTTGCATGGAAGCTGCTGAAGGAGAACCCGCAGTTTGTATGTGTTCATGTATCATGTGTTCAGAAGCCTACTGGAGTAACCACTTAGGCGAAGATAAAGAGAGAAAGGAAAGAAAGAGAGGAAGGAAAGGGTATAATGGTCTATAAGTGAATTTTAGAGTCTTAAATATCATTATTTTAATGTTATTGGACATATGTGATATATTATAGAGTTATATTGGACAAATATGTGAGTTTTTACAATTTTAAGGGAGAAATACGTAATTACAGATTTTGGAGGGGGAAATACGTATATTGAAACTTTTGAGGGGGATACATGAAATTGATCCATAGTACAATCTAATCCGCGCTATGCACAGTACTATAGACTCACTTTTAATAGTGATATACCCTATCAATTGCGGCTTCGTCAAGTGGAGCTGAAAAATGGCCAATTCTGGTATATTGCTTTCCTATCTCCCAGTGCCTGAAGTAACACCTGCACAGAGAGTAATTCAACCACAAGTCAAACTATATCTGAAACATAATGAAATAGTATGTAATACATATTTTTGATAGAAAATAAGAAACCTTAGTTGCCATTATAATAAAACACCTTCATTCGTAAATTTTGTAGTTTGAACTAAGGTTTGGCCTAAGGCCGTGGTATCCCAGTTCTTTGAATTTCAATTAAATTGATTTGATTTCTTCACTGTTTGTGTTAAATTCGTGTCCTTTGTTGCTTTGTTACGTCTAAGACGTAACACATATTCTGTTGGATCTTGCAAGAACGGGTATATTTAAACAGTGGCTTGGTGTGTTGGTGTGTGCAAATATACCAACCCAATCAAAGCCGGCTGCATATCTGGCATGTGCCACGAGAAGCGCTGCAAACACCTCATTGACTGGCCAATTGAACGCGAACATATGTACAGGCTACTCAAAAGGAGTTTACTGGTACTGGTATTGATAGCCCCGGTACCATTATTGATGGCCTAAACATTGAAATGGAGATTGGCCACACTTATTTTAGTTTAAATTAGTATTCTTTATGATGATTATGTAATTTGAAATGAACTTTTCATGTTAGTTGTTTTCTATTATTTTTCTATTATTTTTCATGTTAGTTGTTTAAAATTTTAAGTAATCTAAACACCTATGGGCTGTAAGGTATGTTCCTGAGTTACAAACAAAGGGTAAAATAGGCATTTTATAAAATAAAAAAGGGTCTTAATAAAAAAAAAAAAAAAAGGGTAAATATGTGAGTTTTTGAAGTTTAGAAGGGTAAATATGATATTATGAAGTTTAGAGGGAGAAATACATAATTTTGATGTTTTTGAGGGGCAGCGAACAAGTCGGTCACGTAAAATAACTTGACTTTAGGGCTGATTTTTATTTATGGGCTGATTTATGGCCCAAGTTTTAAATTAATGAAAACAAATAACTTTGAACTTATGCCATGGATTTAAAAGAAAAAAAAATGACTTGTTAAACGCATTAAAAATTTAATAATAAATAATAATTATTTCTTTCACTATAACTTGGACAAATTGTTTGAATGATATTGAAATTTTGAAATTGATCAAATTTAGTCTTATTTTTAAAACATTAATCTTATTGCTCAAGTGGATAAGAATTGATAAATAAGAATTTTTCCTTGTACATCCATATAAATTTAAAAGGACAAAAAATATATTTTTTCCCCTTCAATTAGTCTACTCTCAAAATCAATGATATGTGAATTTCATTAAAATTAATTTTATCACTCTTCAAAGAAACGCATTCAAAAAAAATTACTTCTTAAAGAAATATTTTTATGAATCTAACACAAATTAAATCTTTTATAAAATTAATATTGTCAATTTTCACCACAACGCGCGGACACTTGACTAGTATTAATAGCCAACCAAAACTAGACGCTGTGTCACCAATTGCAACTCATATTTTATTGTGTTATTGGGTTTATACATACCGTGCTGCTCTGTAGGGCCCTAATTATTTGGTTTCTTACAAATTAAAAAAAGAAAGCTGCAATTTCTTAACGGGCTGAACAGCTCAGCAATCATTTGCATGCAAATTTTCAATTGGGTGTTTCTTTTCTTGCTAGAGGAAACAAAAAACAAAAAAATATGAAAATTTTACTAGTTTGTCCTTGGCCCTTGTCACTTGTCAGATAATAAGATGAGACTTCAAGTTTCAATTGTTTGGGAAAATAAAATTCAGAAAGTAAAAAGACATTTTCATCCCTCCCACCAGATCCTCAAATCAGCTAGTATCCTAAGAAATATAATATATGGAAACAAATATACTTATATATATTAGACTACAATATTAAGTAAATAAAAAAGGCATATATCATATATAGTGGCCTTGTTTGTTCATTTCTCTCTCATCTTTTATATGTAACAGAAACCAAACTGATTATTTTATCAGATATGACACCACAAGCGATTTTGCGACAAGACTATAAAAGAAAAGCAATCTTTAAAAAGAAAAATGTAACAAAAACAAAAACAAAAAAATCTATAGCATTCTAAAAGACAACAAATCTATCGGCCTTCGTTAGTAAATGAAATCGAAATAGAGTTTCTCGAGTACTCTTCAGCAATACTGTGCAGATTCATCGACGTCCTTGTGGTCGTATCAGTGGTACCAAAAGTGGTACCAGTATTATTTGAAAGACTAGCAGTAGAGGAAGTCCATCGGCCAACCCGGCCATGAACCCCAGGTTTACTGGGAATCGGTAAGGTGAAAGAGTCACTAGAGAGATTTAAATGAATGGTGCTCATGTCAGGTCGATCTGACACAATAGATTGACAGCATAATAGACCGAGCTGGACACACAACTGGACCTGTTCAGTGTAGTTGCAACTGGAGAGTGTCGGGTCGATAATTTCCAGTGCTCTTCCTTCTTTATACAGCTGCCATGTCTAAAAAGGAATAATAAGGTATAAGTTGCACTTTTTTTATTTGTTAAAAATATTTTCACTAATACTTTCTGGGTAGAAAAGAGTTGACCAAATTATTTGAAGGAGACACATGGAAAATTGATATATTTTGTTGAGGTTAATGTTTTTGGGTCCAAAATGGGCATTTCTAAATTTTAAGGGACCAAAATGTTCTACATCACACTAGTCATACCAAAACAACAATGGACTGGGTACTATTCAAACTTGATTTTATTGGCTTTTATTTTTCCTTCCTGCTTTTCCCATACTTTTTACTGGCTAATTGAGGTTCTCTGTGCAAAAATACGCTCATTTAAGAACTAAATATAAAGTTTACAGAAGTAACAGTACTATAAAGATCTGTTGGAATATAATTTGTTAAAAATATTGCAACAACTAGAAAAATATATTCTAGAACTTACATAACTAAGAAGGTCGGTTTTTTCTTCATCCAAATATTTTTCCATATTTTTTCGGCCACTGACAATTTCCAGTATTAAAATTCCAAAGCTGAAGACATCTGTCTTTGCTGATAAATATCCATTCATTGCGTATTCAGGAGCCATGTAACCACTGGTACGAAAAGAAAGAAAGAGAAATTGAATTACATACAGGACTTTGATAGTGAAATTATTTTAAATATAAGCCCCTGCAATTGATTTTAATTCCTTTACAGAAGGCAAATATGCAAAAGCTGAGAGAAACCCGACGCAATTAGTTTGCATTTGACATAAATGATTGCCTTTAAAAATACCAGTAGTGCACTAAAAGTGAAAATTGGAGAGTTATTTTTCCAATAATATGTTATAACTTTTTTTTTTCTTCAAAGCCTTTATTCCCAAACAAGTTGGAGTAGGCTAGAAATGAAACCCAACCGGAATCAACAACAAAGGGACTTCATAGGAGGTCACCCATCCTAGTACCACTTCTGTCCAATTCGTGAGGGTTTCATTTCCATAAAAATGATGTTTTTTGACTACTGGCTCGCCAAGCCTATCACGAACTCTCCTTTTTCCTGGCTTGGGACAGACTGTGTAGAAACTACATGCGAAGTTTAATATTTATAGTGTATTTTTTTTTTCTTCTTAGGTTGTTATTGGTAACTCAAAAAACAGTAAAGGTCTTTGATGTGGGTGCCACATTTATCTAATATTTTAACAAAACAAGTATCAGTTGCAAATATTATAAGAAACACGAAAAAAAATTAAGCAGAGCAAGAGTCAGTACAATTTTAATGGTTAAGGGAATAATTTTTTAATGTGCAAAAAAGGAAAATTAGAAAATAAAAACTTACTATGTGCCGGAAATTCTGAAAGTTTCAACATGGGTATCATCATCTAAAAATAGTCTTGCCATGCCGAAATCAGATATTTTTGGATTCAACTTCTCATCTAATAAAATATTACTGGCCTTAATGTCTCTATGTATGATCTTCACTGGAGACTCCTCATGAAGGTAAAGCAAACCCTTTGCAATTCCCACTATTATTTCAAATCTCTTCGCCCAATCTAAGACTGTATTTTTTTGCTTATCTGTGAAAACAAAAAAAACAAGATCTTGAAATCTCAGAATACAAGTAGGATTTATAAAGCAAGTGGATTTAGAGTTAACTTTAGCTATGCGTTGTGTTCTCATACCCAGCTATACCAGTTTTAGAATAAGGGAAATTTCATGTACACCCCTCAAAATTCTTGAAATTACATATTCCCCCTCTAAAATTCATAATATCATATTTACCCTTCTAAATTTCAAAAACTCACAAATTTACCCAATTTATTGACTTTTCTATTAAAAACCATTTTACCCTTTATTAAAACTTAAAATATGTAGTATGTGTAAGAAATATTCGGATGGTTAAATACTTGGTAAAATGATGGTCGGTACCAGATATATACAATAATGGGTGGTACCAGATCTATACAGTAATGGACTGGAAAGATTTGGAATAAACTTTTTACTTAAACTTATAAATAATTTTTTGATGTATGTTAGACAGTTTGGGAGCTTAAAATGGCTCTCTGGCACTCAATTTTAGCTATAGATAATAAGAAGGGGAAATATAAACTAATTAGTGGGCCACAGGTACCAATTGTCAACTACCCCCAAAATAAGACAACAGCACCATATATTTTTTAGAATTTTTTTTTACTATTTTTTAGATAGGTAGAAAATAACTTGATCTAAAGATTCTAGACAATTTAAAAGTAGTGATTTTCTAACTATCTAAAAAAATAGTAAAAATTCTAAAAAATGTAAAATTTAGTCTGCAGGTACATTTCCATATGGAGATCATGCTGAACGGTTTAGATCGACTGTTTAAACTTTGAAAATGGAGATATTGACCCATAGTACGGACCAATATGCGCTATGCATAGTACCATAGCCTCACTCCTATTTAATTATCGTTTCATATTTGAGGGAAAGAGGGGGAGATGGGGGTATGTACCAAAGAGGAAGCGGTCGAGGGAGCGGTTCGGGAAGTAGGGGTAGACGAGCATTTTCTGGCCTGATGTGACGCAACAGCCGAGGAGTGACACAAGATTCCTGTGCTGCACCCTCAGTAGCAGTCTCACTTCGGTCATGAACTGCTGCACACCCTGCCGAGATTCCAGCGAGAGCTTCTTCACTGCAATCTCATCCCCATTTTCTAACACACCCTTCACCAAAATATATAATTCATTAAAAATTTATCGTAAAGCTCAAATTACAACCATCTGTACAAGGCATAATAAAATGAGGAGATTTGAATTTGATATCTGATTGAACTTACCAAAATTTGTTAGCAGTTGACAAAACCCCAAGTAAACATAAATAGAAAGCAACAATTATCGTGGCATATTAGCATGTGACCATTAAACAGAGAGTAAAAACCTATTTTTGACAAAAGTGCAACATAAAGTGCATTTTTTTTTCTGTCATAAATCACAGGCTTTAAGCTTTTATTTCTACTCTTCACATCTAAATAGATACATGTCACAATTTCCTGTGGCTTACTAATTTTGAGAAAAAAAAGTAGAAATATCTCTGAATTTCATGAAGTAAAAATCAAAATATAAATTTCTTCAAATCAATCCAGTTGCTCAAAAAGATAATTTAATCCATGTAATCACCCGCTAAACTACAGTTGTTAAAGAAGATAATCCACCAAATTCACACCATGAAAGGCAAAGAACAGGTGCAAGCAGCAGGCACATCGTAAAAGCTGTCCAGTATCTCAGTACATTTGTCTTTTCTTTTAATTTATTGTAGTGCAGTACATGCTGCAAAGTAAAACAATAATTTAAGCTAACAACCCAAGTGCCATGTGCCACAACTAAAACAAATTAAGGCCAAATAAGCAAATAATTAAAAAATTATAAACACAAAGGGTTTTACCTTGTAAACGGGTCCGAATCCACCACGGCCGAGGAGGTTAGTGTCAGAGAAATTACCAGTAGCCATCTCCAGTATCTCCAGCTCCATGAACAGGTTCCACGAGGCCGACGCCTGAGTTTGCCCATCGACTCTGTCTCCGGCGCTCGTGCTCCATTTCCAGCAACCACACAGCCACGCCGGGACATGCATCAATTGATAAATTGAAGCATAAACAAGATCGTTTTTTTCCGTAAGTTCACCGATTGAATATTAAGACAAGACTAACAATTATTAATCGAATAATAATAATATATGGAGAGGATTTAGCAGGTAAGCAGAGAGGAGAGGAGGTATTCCAATTGAAAATTATCTCTCCGCGTGGAGAGAAAAAGGAAAGGTCGAGTCGTTTAAGCAATCAAGCGAACTTGTCTGATTCTATTTTGGAAGAGGACTTGACTTGTCAGTCAATTCAACAGTCCATGTAATGTGAACATAATTAAGGGTTCTAAATGGGATGATGATATTGACACCACAAAAAGTATTATTAACGCAACAAGATTTAAATATTTTAATAGATAGACAATTTTATTTCTCGTTTATTTCTCAATCAAGCTATTATTTGTTTCTTTTTTTAATTAACAAGCTTCTTAAATATAAACTTCTAAATTTGTTATCCTTCATTTATGTTATTTTCTAATTGTATACTATAGATTTTTTGAAATATTCAGTCAAATTTTGAAAAAAAGAAGAAATATCCAGTCAAATAAGAAGAAATACCCAGTCAAATTTTAAAATAATATGTCCAAGTTGTCACTTAGATTTTGTTTTCTTTTTTTAGATGTAATTACTTCCTACTTTTAATTATGCTACTCAATTAATTGAAAATTATTTTGACAGTACTTTTTGTTAATTATAAATTTTATAATTTAGCTAAATACTTAGATAATTTTATCTTTAAATCTGATCATTTCAATTAATAAAATCTACAATTTAATATTTATTAATTTAATTATAAATTTTCTTTATGCTGATTGGTAAATTGATTTTTCATCTCGTTAATTATGAGTTTTAATTTTTGTGTTCCGTTTTTTAGGAAAGAAATTGCATTTAGAGGGAGATGTTTTGATTTTGGAAATAAAGTGAATCATAATTATTAAAATGAAGAAAGTGTTGAATGCATAATCAAATAAAATAAGCTATAGCAACAATAAAGTAGGGATAAAGTTGTCTATTACTTGAAAATTTTGAAACGGTTGTGTTAATTAAAAATATAGTTGTGTTAAAATCATCACCCTACTAAATGATATAGTTATTTGTTGTCATTAAAGAATACTGAATTGACTAAACAAACTCGTTAAATTTCCTAAAAGTGAAAACTATATAATTTATGGGGCTATTAGCAGTGTTGTAAAAAACGATCTTAACGGCCGATTAAATGGTTGTTTAATCATTAACGGTGATGATACGTCCCTTCCCAAGAGGGCCGGGCCGTACTTGGACTTGGTCCAGTAGGTTACAGGCGCGCTCTGTCCCAGGGGAACAGGCCGTGATGGAGCTGGGTCCTGGAGACGGGGGCTCGTCCCGTCTAGAGTGGGACGGGCCGAGACGGTGAACACGCGGGGTGTTGGAGAGGTATTAACGCTCTAACCCTTTTTAATACCTCTAGTTTCTTGTAATGAATGCGATCCCCTTTTCTGGGGAATTCTCTGCCTTAAATAGGGGGCGCCCTACTGTAGCGGGGTCTTGTCAGCATTAATGACGAGGGTCCGCATAGTTGTTGAGGGCGTCCGCATAATAGGCGCTAGTATTCGCATAATTTGTCTTTAAGCCGAACAGCGAGGCCGTATGTCGATCTTCCTCAGCTGTTCGGTATTTTAGGCCTTGAGCCTTGTTTTGTTTGGTCCCGGACTAGCCTTGGGAGAGGGTCCGAATCCCGGACTGTCTTTGACCTCGAGTTGGCCCCGGGAGGGGGTCCGAATCCCGGGCTATTTTTGGTCTCGGGCTGGCCCCGGGAGGGGGTCCGAGTCCCAAGCTGTTTTTGGCCTTGGGCTGGCCCCGAGAGGGGGTCCGAGACCCGGGCTGTCTTTTAGGCCGTAGCCTGTATTGGGGATCCTATTCTGTTTTATTTTGGGCCGGTCTTGGATCTAAATAATGCTATATGGGCCAGACTTGGGCTTTTTAAGGGCCATCGGCATATGGACCTATCAGGACCTATCAAGTGACTAAATCATTACGAATACATTTAACGGATGTCTGGTTGCGAATGAAAACGATTAATTGGCCGTTTATCATTTAATCGTCTGTTTACTCCCGTTTATTCCCGTTTATTTTCGTTTATTCCCGTTTATTCCAGTGAATATTTATTTTCACATTTTTTTTTCCGTGATAGTGTGTGATAATAAGGTTTATAAATCATGTATTGTAGTTTTATTTGTGCTTGAATATACATCCAATATTTTTTATATATGTTTTTTCTTCTTACTTACTTTGAAATTGATTAATTCTTGTATTATTTATATATCATATATTTTTCTTACTTACCGATGTAATTTTTTCAATTAATACGACGTGTTCATTTATGAAATTAAGTTCTTATCATAAACTAAATTTAGTGATTTTAGTATTTGAAAAAGCTTAATTCTCAAATTTATTATTTCATTAAATAAATATGTTACTTACACATGTAAAATGCTTATGTGGTAAGAAGAAATAAGCGTAGTGTCATGTTATAATAATAAAACTAAGTTAAATTAAGTTTATTTGATAAGTTTAATGAGTTAAATAAATTATTTTTAATAAATTATGACATATATATAGTGCTTGGCTACTATGCTTATATAAGCATATGCCCACATATGCTTAAATGAGCATTTTTGCGTTACCAATGTTCAAATGGTCGATCCGACCGTTCATCTTGTTCTCCGTATTAATATGTGCTTGGAGACTAAATTTTACATTTTTCTGAATTTTTTTACTATTTATTAAGCCACTTTGAAAATTGCTGATCATATGGTCCAGAATTTTGGAAACACTGTTTTTACTGTTCACCCAGATCAGCAATTTTCAAAGTGGCTTAATAAATAGTAAAAATTCAGAAAAATGTAAAATTTAGTCTCCAAGCACATATTAATATGGAGAACAAGATGAACTGTCGGATTGACCATTTGAACATTGGAAACGCAAAAATGAGTTATAAGCATATGTGGGCATATGCTTATATAAGCATAGTAGCCAGCCTCTATATATATATATATATATATATATAAATATAATAAAAACGTAAATTGTCCGTATAATTCTGATTAATCGGCCGCATACCGATTAATCGCTTGACGGTACCCGTCCGTTCGACGACCGCATACCGTTATTTACAACACTGGCTATTAATTTGTGAGCTTAAATTACAACATTGAGAACATACATAATTTTTTGTTACATAAGCCGAACTTGTTCTTAAAGATATTTCAATATTCTATTTAAACTTCAAATGAACATTAATAGAAAGTAGTCAATGCACTTATAATAAACTCAAATGGCCTTTCTGCTCTTATGATTATCAATAGTATTCGATATATTTTGTATTTTGCAAAATTTTAAATTTAGTTCTATTGCTATGAAAATTGTTTTCTTATAAATGCACATTAATTAACAAATAGTAGTTTCAACATTAAAATTGAGTGAGAAAATAAGCTATTATCAAATAATTGTTTGGAAATCATATAAATTTCATTCGTTTTTGAAATAACATGTTAGCATCAAATGAAACGATATTCTATATATTAATCATATCATTACGCAAACCAAAAACATTATAGACACTTTCAGAAGAAAGAAAATAGAAAATATCAAACATCAACAGACTAATCAATTTGAAGATTACTAAATCAATTTAAGTTATGAAAATTCAGTTTTTGTGTTATAAAAAAAGTTATATTTTCATCTCACATAATTGGAACTAGCGCTCAGGATCAAATTATAATCAATTTGCATTGAATTGAAAAAAAAAAAACTCTAGTAGATATATTTTTGGAACTTACTCTTTAATTAAATATTTTCATTTCAAATTTCAAATTTCAAATTAATGATAGATTGGTTAAATATATTTATCTACTAATTAAGGTAAAATTAAGTCATTAACAAATTAGAAATAATCTTAAATAGACCAAATCTTATAATTTTAAGCAAAACAGATAACAAGTACACGATATGTTTCGAGGGAAAAAAAGCCTTCAATCAACACTATCTGATTAGTTTCAAATTCCTTATTTACTATGGCATTACTTAAGCACTGAAATTTAAAATATTTAAAGCTTTAAATAGGGTTATAAGAAAATTTCCACTCAATTTTCAATAATGAAATTTGAACTTTTAAAAAATCAGCTAAAGTAATTTATAAATTTTTTGACAATGATCTAACTTTTAACCATATGTGGTTTTATTGTTAATTTTTTCTATTATCTCAACTAAAGATAATTTATATTGATATTTTTTTTTATCATCTCAAAAGAAGGACATTGTGAAACAAAAGTGCATAATTATATACTTCTCAAACCAGATTGTCATAATTTGTTTCCATAACAGTATAAGATGAGAAGTATTTGCACAGGGACTGAGTTTCAATTAACTTGCATGTTTACTTTTGGCAAAAAAAAATGACTTACATAGTACAATACTTGTAACTGTTAATTTACTTCTTTTTTTTGAAAGAAGTTAATTTACATATTAAGAAACTATATTTTCTCTGGAACATTTTTTTTTTTGACATACAAGATAGAGTCAAACTTCTTAATTTTAAATATTCACGATGAATCTTTCAACACATTTTGAATCTGTGACTCTCTAACTACTAAATCAAAGCTGATTTTCTTCATGGAGCATTAAATAACAGAGTATTTTAATTACAGCTTGTTTACGAAAATGCTCTTGAATTACAAATAATAATCAGCCAATAACCATTCTCGAACTCATTTCGGAAAAAAATAAATAAACATTCTGTAACTATCATTATCCATCCACCAACACAGGGATTTTTTTTTTATAATTGTCTATCACTTCATATATCGTTGTTGTGCTTCCAATATATTTTTATATATATTACGACAATAAAATAGATTAAAAAGGCGAAGCAAAAAAAAACTCATGAATAGGTACTATAGAAAAATGAACCGCGAACTTAGCATGGGGTCTGTCTCTCTATGGAGAAACACTAGTTCAATTCTTGAAAATAACATTTAAAAGTTGCTGAAGCATACCAGAGCTCTTTAATAATAATAAAATATATTAGGAAAAATGATCAACAACAGACAAATCTCAATTTTTGAAGTTTAAACGACCCACCAAAGCCGATATATATATATATTGAAATTTGGTTTTGGTTGGTGACAAAATTTTATATTGTTTTTTTTTAAAGAAATAATTGTTATTGGTAGTTAAAGGCCGCATTTTAAGACAATATATTTTCTTTCTATCTAAAAAAAGTAGTAAAAACTCTTGTTTTTTGAGCTTATTTCGTATACGATCTTAGAGCATCTCCATTCCAGCAAACGTTTAGCAATTAATTTGGGCCACGTCACTGAGTTTAGCAATTAAAGGATTCATAATTTCTAAATCACTCCATCTCAGAAATTTAATTAGAGTTACTTATTTAGAGTTGATTTTAAAGCAAACTTGCTAATTTAAAAACTGTGGTACATCCCAGCAATTATATTAGCAATTAACACATCAGATTAGCAATTTAAAAGAAATCACCATTGTAGATGCTCTAAAGAGTTGCTTTTAAAGCAAACTTGCTAATTTTAATTTAAAAACTGTGTTATATCTCAGCAATTATATTAGCAATTAATACATCAGATTAGCAATTTAAAAGAAATTACCGTTGTAGATGCTCTTACGGTCGTGTGGACAAAAAATAAACTAAGCAAATAACGAGACCAAGTTATTTTTAATTGATTAATTTCAGCGCGTCAATCATTCAACCCTATGATTTTATGTAAAATAAGTTTGAAAAATTAAAGAACGTTTATGTTTATATTCCCCCTCAAGGTGGGAAACAAATTGATATTTTGAATTTAACAATTTGAGTTTTAGATCTTTAAAATATTAACAGTAAAAGAAGATGGGCCTTGGGGCAAAAGAATATGTTTGAGAAAAAATTATTTAACATGTAACGTCGACAGGCCCAAACAGGCCCAAGACAAAGCCCATTTTAACCATCCCTTCCATTATCTCTCGCAATTTATCTCCATTGCAGTTTGAAAGTTTGCAACATTGCTTCAAACGGGTCCGTATCCTCTGAGTTATCTCAACTTTTCGGTACCTATCTAGATGCACGGACAGTATTAATATAAAATGGGTTGCTTTAAGATTCGTGCCGAACGGTTCCGATTTTGTACGGATCAACTCAAAATTTGAGATATTTTAGGGATACGAATTCGCTTCAAACCCCATTTCTCGAAATCCATCTCTCCGACCCCTTTCCTCTTCCAATTCGCAAAACAAACCAACAAACGAAGAAATATTTGCTAAGGAAATAGGAAGATTCACCTTTTCTCGTCCGGATAAAGCGAAGCCCTTTTCTCGTTCTCTTCGTCTTTCGTCGTTGCTAACAACGACGGCGAAGCGCGGTGAATTACGGTGAAGCGCGACTAAAATCGCCGATAGGGGATTTTATTTTATAATTTTTTCTTCCAGGTTCGAATCCCCTTTATTTTATATTTTTACTTAATTTTTTTCCTATTTTTTGTTGCTGAAATAAGAAAACCCTAGCTGATGGCATTGATGGTAAATTAAGTAAACTCACTGACAATTTTCGAATATTATCAAATGAATTCTTCTCAGTACTAAAATCTTTCTAATCTGAAGATATTTCAATTCAAAATCGTTTCTATTGATTTGAGTTGAAGTTGTATATTGTTTTGGCTCAGATCATAGTGTGAATTGGTTGGAAATCATGGGGACAAACAGCACGGCAGAGTGGATTCCTCGAGTGGACATGGAATTCAACACCGAAGATGAAGCATGGCATTTCTGGATTTCATACGGCACTCGTATGGGATTCAGTGTAAGAAAGTCATATTCAAACAGGAGCCCGCTCGATGGCAAAATTACCTCACAATCCTTCGTTTGCTCTAATGAGGGTTTCCGAAGAAAAGACGAAAGACGCAGCTCTAGAGCGGGTAGAATTGAGACGCGAACAGGTTGTGCAGTTCGCATGACGATCCGATTGATTAGAGGCACAAAGAGGTACAAAGTTACAGAGTTCATTTCTGGGCATAATCACGAAAGCAAATTTGGGGCAGTAACTGAGGTTTCCGGTTCTGATACCGAATCAGTTAGACACATTAATCTCGAATTTACTCGTGAAGATGGAAAAAATTACTTGACGGGTAAGAGTCAAGGTGCTCTCTTTTACGGGGAGGCCGTGAGTTTGCTGAGTTACTTTATGCAACAAGGTTTATATAACCCTGATTTTATGCATGTAGAGTTGTTAGATGCTGAGAACCGAATTGCTAGCATTTTTTGGGCGGATGCGAAAATGCTAAACGACTATGTGTATTTTGGTGATGTTGTTACCTTTGATACTACGTATTGTACAAATAAGGAATTTAGGCCTTTCGGTGTGTTTGTTGGATTGAATTATTTTAGAGAGGCTGTGGTATTTGGAGCGGCACTATTGTATGATAAAAGTGTGAAGTCCTTTGAATGGCTATTCAACACCTTTTTAGAAACACACAAAGGAAAGAAACCAATAACTATTATTACCAATCAGGATTCGGCAATTTCACAAGCGATAACAAATGTAATGCCGGAAACAGTACATGGGTTTTCTACCTGGCAAATAATGGAGAGTGCTACTAAACATCTAAACTCAGAGCTCATTAATGCATTTAGAGCTTGTTTGTACGAGCATGAGAAAGAAGCGGAGTTTGAAACGGTTTTTTCTGATCTCAAAAGCAAAACGGGTGGAGAAGACACTTGGTTGGCATCTCTATACAATGAAAAGAAAAAGTGGGCTTATTGTTTTGTTAAGAACCTTTTTAGTTTGGGGATGCGAAGCACGTCACCAAGTGAAAATTTAAACAAGGCACTGCACAACTACCTAAGGTCAAATATGGATCTCATTGGTTTCTTCAAGCATTTTGCGAAGGTAATTACTGAAAACCGTGAGAAGGAGATTGTGTTGGTGCATGAAATACCGAGAATCAAGGTCAAAGCTCCGATTCTCTATCAAACTAGCAAGTTGTACACACCGAGAATCTTTGGAATCTTTCAGGATGAGTATGAACTCTCTGTAGCCGCACTAATTGAAGGCCCCACTGAGAATATTTACACTGTCACAATTTGTGATTTGGATGATGATAATTGCTCTGACAAGTCTTATAAAGTTTTCGGGAATCCTTCCGATGAAACCGTCGCGTGTAGCTGCTACAAATTTGAGAGTTTTGGGCTGTTGTGTTGTCATGCACTGAAGGTGCTTGATGCGATGAATATAAAGTTGTTGCCCGAAAAATATATTTTGAAGCGGTGGACCAAGGAAGTGAAAAATGACATGGTCGAGGATACAAAGTTGATTATTGCGCGTCGAAAATGGGAGCTCTGTCGCAAATTTACCGAAATAGCCTCCAGAGCGGCTGGTTCGGAAGAGTTATCCACAATGGTTGATAGTACATTAGATACACTTGGTAGGAAGGTTGAGGTAACGGCATGTGACCTTTCTATCATAGGCGTCGATGGTTTTGATATGGTTCCAGGGCTTGAGAATATGAGTAAAAAACGACCTTGTTTGGAGAAGAAAAGGGGTAAAAAGGTCGGGGAGAGGAACAAAAGTAGGGTTCAGAAACCGCAGAATACAAATAGAAGAAAAACAACTAGTGTAAGAAAAGAAACAGGTGGCGCTCAAAGTGAAGCTCCACAACACATTTCTCAGGTATAGTTGAGGTGTTTTCCTCAAAAAACTATTGCATTTGCGAATAATTCTGCACAGCTTGTTGAGATGCTATAATTGTACAAAATCGTAAGGTTGTCAGGAATAAGTTTGGGATTATAATATATGAAAGAGTATTAACTTTATATCAATTTGGTTGTTTAAATATTAAAAAAAAAGTAGGGGCAATACGGACAAAGTTTTTGCTTATGACTTGAAACCTTAGTTCTAGACTCAGGAGTCTGGAAATATAGTATACCTTCAAATATTTTGTATTTACTAAACCTGAAATGTTTTTTAGGGAACTGAGGCACCGAATTTAAGCAAATGGGTGAATTACGCGGGATTGTCTCAAGAATATCGATATGGTGCTAGCTATGCACAGCCTTCTATGGTAATAAATTTTTAAAATTCATTTTTTGAATTTAGCACCTGGCTAATCTTACAAATATTTGTTTCCTAGGATTGTCCGACTGATGGGTTTTATGCACAGCCTAATCTCGCAAGTACACCTTCTTTTCAAGTAATGCGATAATTCTTCTCTGTGTTCTATTTTGTGTTGTTAGGAAATGATTTTTGTTCACATGTGAAACACATTTTTTTTTGTAGGACGTTGGTGCCGGAATAAACCTAGATTTATCTTCTCATCATGGTCAAACAAATGCGACTGGACCTATGAGGCTGGGTTTGTAGAAGTACATTTGTTTTTGTTGGGGGGGGGGAGGAGGAAGAAGTAGGTACTCTTTAGTGCTTGTTTGCTCTGTGTGCATGAACTCACAAAGTATGACATGATGTTAATTTGGAGTGATCTGGTTTTAGGAATCTATTAGGTTAAATTAAGAAGGGGCAACTCAGAATGATGTGAACAATTGAACTAGGCTAGAATCGTTATGTTGTAAGCTAATATGTTTAATTTTCTCCTTCAAAAAAACATGTTTAATTTCAATGAGATGTAATCCATTTCGTGCGTGCTACTATTTGTGTACAAATTGGTTCTTGGCATGGTAATAAACTCGGAATCAATTCAGATGAACATACCATCGGTTTTAAATGGTTTTCACATTTTTTTTTTGTAGGATACACATTTGAAGGTAAAAGTTTTTAAGACAACTGAAACAGTCAGATAAAATAATAACTTGTATCGAGAAAGAAAAGACTTTTCACTAGTGTTTCTATCTTTCAGTTTATCAACTTCTAAAATTTCCTGCCATGTAATTTTAGTCATTCTTCTTCATTGAAAAATAAAACCACATTAGGGGCCAAACATTCAGCAGAAAGACACGAAATGTGTAAAACAAACTTAGTGTTGCCAGAAAATTCATTTGATATATTCAAAAATTAAGAGACGGAGATAACTAGATCGAGACAACAACATGCTGGTTTTTACTTAATTGTACCAATAAACTACATACCCTCAATATTATTGTAATTAAAAATGAATCCATTAAATAAAACTCTGTTCAAATTACAAATACTAATACACAATTAACAAAAATATAACTAATAGTTTTCAGATTGTTAAAATAAAAAACAAGCAACATTAGTTTATCTTCCTCATTTAGCAAAAACTAACCATAATGAATATTCTACGTCTTTTGACTTAAAAAAGAAATTATTTTTGAGTTAACTGTTATATATTATAGTTTTCTCCAATATCTAATGTTCTAAAAAAAGAAATCTTTCTATTTATCCAATGTTTACTGAGTTTGTAAATCTCATTGACGAAACTTTCTAATAATTATTTCAGTCACCTTCGTATAGGATCTTTCATAACCGTTAAATCATGCAATATATGGACTCTCGTTCGTAATGAATGATTAATTGCCAAAAATTTGCATTATGCATGAATTATGGCCAAATTGGTTTCACAAAGTGAAATACTAGTCATAAAATTAGTTCGATCGGATGGTCATATAGGTATGATAGCTCATGCCACTTTTGGCACGATTTCTCTTTTTTGCGTGATTGTTAGAAGCGCTCTGATAACATATTTCATAAGCAGCTAAGAGTCATGCAATCTGGGCCAACAAATTCTCTAAGGATATAAAAGGGCAAGGCACAATGTGGTTCTGTCACGACACGATATATATGTGAGTCGACTACGTGTTGTGCATGTGTCCCTTGCCGTATTCATTAACGTACTATGATCACATCCAAAAAAATTGACACGACAATGTACACAAATTAGTCTGATCATGACACGAGATTACATGTAACCACATTTAATATTATACCTTTTACAAAGACATTTTTTTTATATTATTCTTCCTTCAACAAACATAAATTATGAAAGAAAATATTTAAATTCAACTAAATGACTAATTCGATAAAAAAAATGACTAGTCAAAACTTGACTAAGGTGTCGTTACCATTTGCGTACGACAATGGCACATAAAATCTTCACTAAATTATGACACACCGTACGTATTTAATATTTCTACCAATAATCCGTAAAGGTAACAGTTCAGTACCGCCCAAAAAATAAACAACAAAAAAAAACGCACACTTTCTCTAATTCTACAAGGTAATGAGCAGGAAATGAATGCATTATTGGTGGCAACAGTAATCAGGCAAGATGAAATTTAAGATGATAGAATTACGATATATTTATTAGGGATTCCATATGGTCTACAACGGGCCGAACTGAGCCGATTACTAAAAGCTGAATTTTTTTCTGGACTTTAATTCATGACCTTTTTAAGGGATTCCTATGTGTTATGTGTTACTGAAACTTAAATATTGATTTGGGTATACAAAATACGAAAAAAAAAATTCAAGGTGATTCGTATGTGTTAAGACCGTCATTTTTATTAATATTCATTATTAATTATAAAATAATAATAATGTCCATTTTAATTGAATTTTTTTTAAATATCCAAACCGGTCATTTAATTGAGTATTAATAAAATGTTGTTCACTTCTTTTCAAATTAGTTTTTAAGTTGTCACTCCTGACAGTCTGATTGTGACCTCAAATCCCCCTTTGAAATGAGAAATGGAATTGACGGATTCTCAATTTTTCTTATTGGATAGCACCCAGCGACAGGAAACGAATTCTCATGAAAATCATTTGGTAAAACATGTGCCAGTTCTTACTTCCAGAGATACCCTTCGCATCTTTTTGTTTTCCTTTTCTGAGTTCCGACTCTTCCAATCACAGCCAAGAAGAGGAAGAAGGAAGAAAGGCGGAAGGTTCTTCAAGCTGGTGATGTTCTTCACGCAACCAGGTAGTCTCTTCTTATTCCCCATTATTTTCATCTTATTTTCGTTATAGTGTAAATAGGTATATGTTGCGTACCACATATTTGACCTGCTTGAGTATTGTTGCGTCTATTTGATGAATAAAATTAGCAAAGGTAGTTCTCCTTGTTCTCATTCGATCATATTTGCCTATATTTGAGAAATAGTTTTTCTTTACAGTGAATTACTTAGAGCCACATTACGAATTTGTTGCTAATTTCATTATGAATTAGGTTATGTCATATTGGTTGATATTAGTAATCGCACTGTTGCATAGCATATTTGTTGAATTGTCTTCATTTGTCCGATTTCATTACATAGCATATTATTTATGAAAATTAGTTCTTTTTCTAAGTAATGATAGCCATTTTCTTAATACTGGTAACCATCAGCTTTGGATTTTTTCTTCTTTTCAAAACTTAACAGGAGATTCCAAATGATGTCCACCATGGCAGAGAGCTTGCTGAGCTCAAATTTCAACATAATCTTTCTGATCCTTTCTCTTCTCCCCACAGAGACCCTGTTGCGGGTCCAAACGGTGTGTTGTGCCTGGGCCCATCATCTCCTACCCGGCATTTGTTTGGGCCCACTACTCTCGTCCTTCTCCGATAACCGCATTGTTTACACCAAGGAAACAGCTTACTGGCAACCGATATGCCAGTCAATTCTTCAAACCCTTTCAAGGGGGTCACAAATTTCCCGGCTCCATCTCCGGCATTCTGTCGAGCGGCTTTAAGGCCGTTTCTCACAATCATGGCATTCTCTGTTTTCGCTGAGATATGATTTTCATAGTGGGCAATCCGGCAACTTTCTCCTGGTCTGTTGTACGTTATAATATTCCTCCATTATTTTCTTCATGTAAATACCATGGTGTTGCGCTTATCTATGACCCGGCTATCTCTCTCAACTTCAAGCTGGCTCTCGCGTTTTTTAAGTTCGATCTTAACACAGAGGGAAAATATTATATGCAGTTTCATATCTACTGTTCTGAGACTTGTTCCTGGACAATATCCTCTGAGTTCATTCAGTGGAGGTTTTTTACATGTGGTCACACTTATGAATCATTTTTAGAAAGTGTCCAGTATGAACCATGCAAAAACGGAGGTGGCTCAGTATGCTGGACAAACAGATTTGGGGAGTTGGTGGGATATGAGATCTTCACTAACACTTACTGGGAAACCCCACTACCACTGGGGTTTTGGGGTTTAATACATACACATATATTCATTTACGATAGTATCATATATTTTACCGGAATTAGTGCTTATGGCATTGCAAAGGTGTGGAGGTTAGAAGGAAAAGATAGCTGGGTTTTCGAAGGAGAAGCCCGCAGTGAGGAACTCCGCCAGTTGGTTTCCCATGCGTTTGCGTATGACCGTGTAAGGAGAGCTTTGCTTTTTGGAGACCGACGGAATGGGGAGCTGTTGGCATTGCATCTTTCGAACTTGAGGCTGGAAATTCTTTCTGAATTTCCAGCTTCATTGTTGGACAATACTAATGAGGCTCACTGCAACACTCTGGCGCCTATTCATGGTGCCGAGAGAGGAATGGATGGTCTTGCCAGAGAATTTCGCCGGATGGGATTGAGTGTCCGTTGGATCTATAGGAGGTGAATGTAATATTTCTTTAGATTTGCGTTTGATCGCTGTCTACTTTAAGGTGTTCCCTTTCAGAATATGAATTGAACTTTATGTTGACACTTGGTTATATATGTTTGGCTTCTATGTGGATATATCGTAGTAACTCCAATTGATTTGTAATTAGGTACTTTAAGGTGGTTGTTTGATATATATTCTTGGACGTTTGATTTGTGTCATTTAAATACTCGATTATCTTATCCAGAGTGGAATTATTTGCGAACTTTACAAAATGCACAACATGTTTTTTGGGAACTTTACAAAAAACGAACCAAATATCTATTACAAAACTTTTTCTAGTTTCACCGGGGAAAAAAAATGCCTTGTGTAGGTAATTTGCCGTTCCAAATAAGTCCAACCGGCAAAAAATCCAAGAATTATGTATATAGAGTTTAATGATTATTAGATCAACGTCGTAGTTAATGCAAATGAAAGAAGAAGTGCACTTTAGATAAAGTTCAAACGTATTTTTTTTTTTATAACAAACCATAGTTGTTTTTGTGGTTACGATGCCTGGTGTCTTTAAGGCTTCAGAGAGAAACAAAACTGTCACCCTAGTTCAAATTTTCAATTTCATTATGACATTTTCTTTAACTGTTAGTACTAAAATCTCACTCCTAACAAAACAATGATTATTTGAAGCTTAAACCCATAACAAGCTAATAAGCAAATCATTTCAAGCCGATACACATAACAAAACTAAACTACTAATCTCATACAAATTAAATAATCCATGCCACTTGTTTGAAGCCTAGTCATACCAAACATTCTCCATATGATATAAATTTCCAGTTCAAATATAAACTTTAAAAATTCTGGCTAAATCATATTCTTCAAATTAAACAAAGGAGGTAACAATCTCCGCCCCTCCCCAAAATATAAACTCATCTTCACTCAGCATCCTCAATTTCCTCATCCTCTGGGACACCACGTAGGTACAGCACATTGTTACACCTGCACCAATAAAATATCATTAAATATGTTTACTTTGAGTTACTAATCCATTGTGTCTGAAAAATCAATTCTTGCTATAATACCTCACCCAATGGCGGATTTAATAAGAGGGAACATTTTAAAATTATTGTGCTTATATATGAATATTTATATAGTTTAGAGTAAAATGCTATGGATATTGTAAAATTGACCTCCATACTCAACATGAAATTTTTATATGATGGACCCCCATATAACCCACCGCAAGGAATGCCATATAACCCATCAGTTGGGCTTCTCACCCAGCTTAAATACCAAAAAGTAAAATAGGATTCAAAATTGACCCACGAAAAACTAGGTATTGTTTTGGCACCAGTATTAGTCAGAGGGCCCCGGTGCTTTGTAGATCATACAACGTGTGTTTTACTGTATTAATTTGGGAAAACAAAATATTTTACATGTTCGCAACCAACTCCAATAGCGTTTTGGATTATGTGCAAATTAGAAAAAATGAGTTAAAAGAACAGTATAAGTTGGGACTAAAACATGGCTAAATTATCCTAACCCATTTCTCTCAACTCTAAATCACTTAAAACAATTCAAACAAACCTCGAACCAAACATGTTGAACTTAATTTGTTCATTTTTAAACATTTTAGCATAATTTTAATTTACACAAACAAAAACAGCTCATTAGGAGCAAATTGTCAGAATCTTTGTCATATTAACTAAAGGTCAGGTGTAATTTGGAATAAAGAAAAATTAGATCAAAATGGTACTGAAAGACCTACCTGATGAGAATTTCACCGAGATTGCCAGAGAATTGTCCATCTATGTACTCCTCCGTGTTAGCAAGCTGCACACAAAATCAACCTCCTAGTCAGGTTTTTTATTCATAACAAACCATACAGCAGTTATAAAAGCCGCAAACTATGTATTACGTTTTATACTGACCACATCAGTTTCAGTTTTTACAAGTACTACCTAAACTTAAAAGCTTGTGCAATTACTCGATTAGCTAACTGAATCAGTTTTTCATGAAATGTAGATGTCAAACATACCCTAATCGAACCGTAATAACTACATTACGTTTAAATAAAGCTATGTGTGGAAGTTTTTCTAAATAGTTATTTCATTTTTTAATACTTGATTGATATGTTCCATTAAAATAAAAAAGGAGGGCTAATTAATAGCAATTCACAAACAATTCAAATTTCTGGATAACAGTTAAAAAAAAATTGGAGTTTAAGAGGAAATTAAGTTGGTGGTTGTTATGTCGTAAGTTGCACATAAGAACAAAAATCAAACACAAAAAAACATTACCTGCAAATTCATGTATGAATCCACTGAGACAAGATAACCTGTCAGAACAGAGATGGTAATTACAAGAATGGGAAGAAAAAATGATTTGACTTCATCAATACATGTTGCAAAGGGCTCAAAATAATCCCCCAAAGGATGTGAATACATCTCAAAATTTCTTAATTGTTAATTCAATAAAATTTCTGGACTCAGAAATCCTTCCTAACTATTTTTGACAACATTAAGTGCGGGGAAATAGTACTATAGACAAAATTTTCAATGTTTATAGGGGTATATGAGGTATCTCTAGTCATTCTGGGGTTAAAATGATGTTACCAGATATTTTGTGGACAAACATGAAATTCAAACAAAAAATAGATGATGAATTTACCTTTATACTCCATGCCCCACTTGAGTTTTACAATTACTGGCTTCCCTGTGAGGTTGGTCAAGAAAGGCTTCGGATTTACCGGTACAGTCTGTATTTACATATTTGCACATCAGTACCTCAAAAACAAGCATAATATATATTGTTACCTGACAGATAACCGAATTTGTCACTCAACATCTATCCTTAACATACTAACTGATAGCACAAAATTCGGATACTATACTCCTGTGCAATACTGTACCAACACTATGCTCGTGCTAGAATGTACAAGCCTATTTTTCGGGATTTAGTGCTAGGTTGATGGTTATATTATATCGCCTTTTTCTAGCAAAATCATCAAAATAAAATACCAAATGATACAGTCCTGGTTTATTAATAGAGAAACAGAAAAAAAAAATAAAATAAAGAAGTTGATCGTTGTTTTCAGGCCGGTAAGGTAACATTAGAAACCAATCTATGGCGACTGGGTAGAAGAGAAAAACAATCTAAACACGACACAACATATAGAAGCACGAGGCGGAGAGAGGGAGGGAGATTACCGCCATTAAAGAGAGATGGAATGGAAGGTTATCTCTCTGGCGCTAAATTGGTGCCGAGGCTGAGGAACGAAGGGAGAGAGGTCGGAGATGCTTGTTCTAGGGTTTTAGAAGGAACAGATCGGTTTGGGTCGGGTCGGGTCGAACTGTTGAAGTGGGACTGTGATTCAGCCGTTTAACCAAATTTTTATTTACATGAAAGTATTAAAGGAATTCACGTATCACCTCCGGATTCTGATCGGACGGTCCGGATTGAAACAGAAAAATAATGTTTCCTCAGAGGGATATGGACTTGTATCAAAGAGGGGAATTCAGATCCAGTGCAATACCTGACTGTATGGAATGAGATCTCAGTTAGTTTGTTTTAATATGGCACGAATCTCAAAGCGAATTCCTTATATTTTAAATAGACACTAAATTAATTTTGATCCAGCTGGGTGTATTTTATGATGAATATATAAAAATAGGGAGCGGGAAGGGTACTATGATATCACATAAAATTTAGAGCGATGTTTTGACGTGATTTGATATGTTAATAATGTATTTGTGTTAATTTTTATGTGAATATTTATTTTATTAGCTGGATAAAATATATATATTTCTCTCATCTAATAAATAAAAGTATCTATTAGGATCTGACGGTATATAGAGAATAGAAACGGCCGAAATTTTTTTAGTTGACACCCTAAAAAAACGAAATTAAATGATTACCACCCGTTTGGACCTAATTTCAATCCTACCACCCACGCCAACTGGGTTCGCGCACCAAATTGGCGGGTGCGCGCACTGGGTTGGCACACTGGGTATAATATTAAGCAACTGTTAGAATTGATGTTGCAGGTTGAAATTCAAATATTTTTATATAAATTGATTGAATATTTTAATATTCTAATATTTGTAACATATTTTATACGGAATGTGTATAATATTTTAATAGAAGAAAACAAAAATGTCAAATGCAATTTGAGTCAAACCGTAGAATCCTCCATTCATTTATAATATTTTAATATTTGCAGTTTGAAAATTTCGGTTTAAAATAAAAAGCAACTGTTAGTATCCTCCTTTCATTTATAATATTTTAATAAAACATGTATAATATTTTAATATTAAGCAACTGTTAGAATTGATGTTGCAGGTTGAAATTCAAATATTTTTATATAAATTGATTGAATATTTTAATATTCTAATATTTGTAACATATTTTATACTGAATGTGTATAATATTTTAATAGAAGAAAACAAAAATGTCAAATGCAATTTGAGTCAAACCGTAGAATCCTCCATTCATTTATAATATTTTAATATTTGCAGTTTGGAGATTTTCCTGGTGCGCCAACTCAGTGCGCGCACCCGCCTATTTGGTGCGCGAACTCAGTTGGCGTGGGTGGTATGATTGAAAATAGGCCCCTGGGGGTGGTATTCATTTAATTTGATTTTTTTGAGGTGTCAACAATAAAAATTTCAGTAGAAACGGTGTCCTAAAGAAAGTCGTGGTTTTAATATATATTCCAAAATATTAAACCTAACTATGCTATAATTATTTAAACTTCTGTATATTAAAGCGATTCGTGGTTTTAAAATATATTCCTAAATATTAAAACCAAATGCCATAATAATTAAACAAAATATCAATAAGTAATTGCTAAGGTGTATTTATGTTAATGATAATATCATCACAAAATTGGTTTGTTCGTTTAATATAATGTATTTAGCGACTTAATTTTTTTTTTTATAAAACAAGCTAATTTAAAAAAAAACGACTAATTGGGTTTGACATTCAGATACTCAAAATTGACAATAATTTGGTGTTCCGGACCATAAAATACAGGAGTGTATATCTCAAAACCAGTGTTCTAAATAGCGCGCTATAGCGCCACTATAGTGTTTTTGGACCCTAAACGCTAAGCTATGGCATGAAAATACGCTAATTGCGCTACGGCCGCTATAGCGGTAATAGCGGTCCGCTATAGCGCATAGCGTGTAGCGCGCTATGCATATTGGACTTTTTTAGACAATTTATATGGGCTTAAATAAAGATCCATAAAATTTATTTTGTATTGAAAAAAAAAATAGAATGAATCATGATGCTTAAGATATTTTGTATAGAAAAAGATCGATAGTTTATGATATTATTATGGATATTTTGAACCATGGACTTTTGTACTAGTTCAATATGAATATTATAATTTTTTAATTAATTTGGTATTATTTATTGTTCTATGAAACTTTAGATAATGTTAATATATAGTACAAATATATAATATAATTTTTGTAAAAAAAAAATACGCTATTTGAAATAGCTTCCGCTATAGCTACGCTATTCGCTATTGTTTTTTTTGTAGCCTTCCCGCTATGACGCTATAAACGCTATTTAAAACATTGCTCAAAACTGATGCCAATTTTTTTTACGGTGCATGTTTAAATGCACGGTCAAAGCAGCTCATTTTTTTTTAACAACCCGTAGGTTAATTCAAATTTTAAGATATCTCATAGAATGTAAATTCAAAATACAGTATATACACTATTTGTGAAGACTGCTGATCTGTAATCAATTTTTTTTTGGATGCGGTTGGATCCAAACCGGATTAGTACCGGAATATGTCATAAATTCAAAATTTTAAGTTTAGTTATGAGACAGGGCCGAATTAAATTATATGTTTTTTTAAATAATTTTTTAAAAAAATATTTTTTGGGATATATTATACGTATCATACACCAGTACACTCCACACATCTAAAATATTGTAGCATTTCAACTTTATTTCGATATGTATCAAGAGCTAAATAAATCAATATATCAAATTTTGACATTTAACCTCCTTCTCCATGTCTATCCATGCAGGGTCAAAATCTTATAATTTTTCATATACACGTAACAGAGATCATGTAAATTACATCTAATTATTTTAAGGAAGCTGATATGAGTACCCGCAGTTGAGTACCCGCACATAAACTATCATAACTGTTTTTGGGAACCGCACCTAAACTGTCATAACTGTTTTTGGGGACCTAAACTGTCAAAACTGTAATTTTGTTTTACAAGTATTAATAGTAACATTGTGAAGTATTTATATCTATACAAGCCAAGTATTTATATCTATACAATGAACTACATATATGAAAAATCCACAACCAAAAAAGTCACGTGTCAGACTGCATTGGGGACCATTACTGAATGTCAGACTGCATTGGGGACCACAACCAAAAAGTCACGTGGATCACACCACCAGTGCTACATTCATGGTTTAAATTAATTCACATACAAAATGGAAAGTATTTATACCTAAATTATCAAGTATTCATATATAATTCATCAAGTATTCATACCTAAGATATCAAGTATTTAAAAAAAAACTGGACACAATACCTACTCATCTTTTACACGTTTTTCAAGGTGGTTTTTTTTTTCTCCGTTCAATCTAACCAATTTTTGGGACGATCTATGAGGAATTTTACAAATTTAAAACCACGAACGTGTTCCACACAATTTTCTCTTTCAAATGAGATCCATGATGACATACTTTTACACGTTTTTCAAAGTATCAAATATTCAAATATGAAAAGTATTCATACTTGATATCTTAAGTATTCATACCTAAGATATCAAGTATTCATATATAATTCATCAAGTATTTATACTTAAGATATCAAGTATTTAAAGAAAAAAACTGGACTCATCTTTTACACGTTTTTCAAGGTAGTTTAATGATTGACAAAGTTAGTTATACCGTTATGGAAGTTAATTGGGAAATGAATCAACTGCGGGTACAATGCGGGTACTCAACTGCGGGTACCAAAATAATTATTCTTATTTTAATTTGTTAATTTAAGCATAAATTAAAAAGCTAATAGAGATAATATAAAATTACTATTTGGAACCAATAATTATTGCATTACATATTTGCATTGGATCTCCTTTCGTAAAAATATCGCATTATTATTATTAAATTGTATCGCATTTTTAGCATTTTTTGTTATTTTTATTAAATTTTTTAGTTTGTTTCTTTACTAATGAAGTATTTGTTTAATTAAAATAATAAATATATATGACTTGTGGGATATTATTATTTTATTAAATTCAGTTTCACTATAATAAATTTATGTACTCAATTTTGATTAGCCAATTTATTGATTCCACGTATCGTGCCCAGAAATTTTGGTTACAGTTATAACTTATAAGTGTATGAATAAAAAATATGATTTGATTGCGTAAACAGATTTTTTAAAGCCTTTTTAAACTTCCAAGGTTATCATGCAACTTTTGTTTGTAAATAACAAATAGAGGCCGAAATTTTTATTTCTACCATTTAAAAAAAATAAATAAACCAAATAACTACGGTTTTCTGACAATTCCAATACTAGCACGGCTGCAGAATACCGGAGCGGACCCATATGAGGGAGACCGCAGAATGCCGGAGCGGACCCCTGCAGGAGCCTATATAAGGGGCCGCTGGTTTCGGTTTTCATATCATTTCAAAGAAGTTTCAATCCCTTCGACCTCGGGTAAGTTTTCTTCTTCTTCTTCTCTAGTTTTAATTTTTAGTGTAGAGTAGTAATTAGGTTTAGGATTTAGGTTTATGGTTTAAATTTCGGATTTAGAATTAGATATTAATTTAGGATTTAAAATTAGAATTGTACCCAAATTTAATTAGGTTTAGGTTTAGGGTTTAGGGTTAGGATTTAGGTTTAGGGTTTAGATTTAGGATTTAAAATTAGATATTAATTTAGGATTTAAAATTAGAATTGTACCCAAATTTAATTAGACCAAAATTGAAGTAGGTTTAATTGTACCAAAATTTAAATCGGACTTATACAAACTCTAATATTTGACCAAAAATTATCCAATACAGCATGACATCCAGTAGAGATAGACCATCCTCCAGTAGGGGTACACAGCATGGCCCTACAGCCACGCCGTACGAGATGTCTCAGTACATCGAGACAGCATTGGCAGATGTTCCGGGTATCCGGAGTCGCACCGACAGGGTCAGCGACTTCTTGTGGTACCCGAATGCGGAGCATCGGATTTTAGAGGCTGCCACTGGGGTAAGTTATAAATTTGTCATATTTATAAATTTGTCATTCCGAATTCTTTTTTATGAATGAACTTGATCTGATTATTTAATTAAATGCAGGGTTTGGATGCGGTTACGGTTCGTCACAACCGCACTCATCTACGGTACCAGCCGGCGTACGGGGGGGTTTTACGCTCGATGGGATTGTACCAGCTATCCCAGATGGCCGAGGAGAATGCTGACGAGGGTTTATCTTCCGGCCTCGTTGAGCGATGGCGTCCCGAGACGCACAACTTTCATCTCCCCCATGCTGAGATGACAGTCACCCTACAGGACGTCAGTTGCCTGTGGGGTATGACTATTATCGGGAAGCCGGTAACTGGCGTCGAGTACGGAGACTTCCGGGCATTGTGCTCGGAGCTGTTGGGGATTTCGCACGAGGATCTCCAGAAAGAGAAGAAGAGAGGTGAGAAGACCAAGGTCTCGCCCAGCTGCATCAGCTTGGCAAAGCTGCGGGTGAGATTCAAGGATTTTCTGGATCAACCAGATCAGGTATTTGCTTGTACAAGATTTAATTTAAATAATATTAGATTTATTTTCTTGTAAATAATGTTCTAATTTAAATCTATAACAGGTGGTTGTTGACCGACACCTGCGCGCTTACATTTTGGAGATGATCACATGTCGGTTGTTTCCGGATTCGCATGGAGATCAGGTGCGGCTGTGCTACCTCGAGCTTCTGCGCGACCTGTCCATTGCGGGCAGGTTCAACTGGGGAGGTGCCACGCTGACATGCCTATATAGGTAAGAAACACATTCTTATAAAAAATTTCAAATATTATACATCGTAGTGTAGTAACATTGACTTTGTAAATTGTAAAGGGGTCTTAACACAGCCTGCTTGAAGAAGAACAAGACCTTCATTGAACCGTGCATGTTACTACAGCACTAGTCCTACGCACATCTGATTGTTGGCCGTCCAGTCCTGGCCAACAAGACAGATGTGTCGGAGTGGGGCAAGCCCGAGCCGGACAACTGCCCTGCATTTTCCGCCAAGTACTGCTATCCCAAGATTTGGGTGGGTGCAAGGCATGGCTCGTCTCTCGGCATCACATTCTGGAGACAGGAGATCGAGCATCTCAGAGATGATTCCGAGTTTGTGACTTGGGAGCCCTACAGAGATTATGTAAGTTTACTTTTATTTTTATTTAAATTTTTTCAAGTTCGAATTGATATATGATATTAAATCTATACTTCCAAATCGCGGTGGATGACGCACATCGGTCATATCTTGAGATATTGCCTGAGCGATGTCGTCAGCAGGAGCGTTTCTGGCGTGCAGAGGTGCCGCTCATATGTTTTCAGGTACCGTAATTTCTTTATGGTAGTTATCTACACGAGCGACTTAATTTAATAAAAACAGTCTAACGTATTAAAATATATAGATCATCGAGCACCATTACCCCGGACGGGTCATGAGACAGTTCGGGATGCGCCAGCTTGCTCCGCCACCGGCACCGATCAGCGAGGAGGTCTGGCGAGGGCTGCATCATCCCAGGGATACCACTGCAGGCAAGGACTGGGGGATTGCCCGTGCCGATTACGTGTTCGAGGCAGGAGTTGCAGATCCCCCATTGGCCGAGCCCGACCGTCAGATGGATGTCGCGCCTGTGTAAGAATTTTTTTTATTAATTCAAAACTTTCACTATAGCTTTTTCATTGGAATATCTAACATTTGTTGTAATTCGTACATACCTTACAGAGATTGGTACCAGGATCACGGCGCGTACACTATATTTCTGGAGGGATGCATCGCCGACAACCCGCATGAGCGGGTACCGAAGCTGAGGGATCGTAGAGGACGGATCCACGGTATTATCCCCGCCAGCGCACCTCTCGTAGCCACGGTATTTTTAATTTGAAGTTTCAAATTCAAAACTATTAATATTTACAATTGTACAACTTCTTCATAATTTTTTCAATTTTCAGGCATTATATCTTGTCAAGAGTTGCGTCATAGGGGCTACGTGGCCGTCACCAGGGGATAGAAGAGGCTCGGGAAGGTCATCCTCAAGCACAACGTACCCGCGGTGTGCCAGTGTGGGTACAGGGCTCGCCTCGACTCTCTACTGAGGTGCGCTGGCTTGGGCGGTGTTGATGCGGTCGACGACATATCTGACGAGCCCGATGTCTACGTCCCCTACACTGGTGATGAGGAGCTGTTTGCACCCGTCCACGACGCTGAGACGGTCGGTCAGGCGTTCGACCGAGGTGCCGAGTTGATGCGCCGAGCCGCACATGACGCCATGGGATCCCAGGCTAGGATGTCTGCCGAGGTATAATTTAAATTAAAATACATAACTGTGATTTTTTTCTTATTCAATACATTATCTAATTTGTAAGTTACTACAGGGTGGACACGAGGAGGACCTGGGCTTCAATATCTCCACTGAGTATGGCACAGAGGGAGATGGACTGTATTCCCCGGGTTACAGTCCCACTCAGACAGCACCTCCTGCCTATCAGCCAGGGTATGTTCAGACAGAGCCCATCCCGCCTTTCCCTGGCCAGTCCTCACAGCAGGTACCTCACCCTTCCCTCCACGATGACCCCATTGCCAGACAGGCGTTTTTATTCACGCAGGCTGAGTCTGGACAGACCACGGTTTTTGGTCCTGGGGTCCAGCAGACATCCGAGATTGAGGAGGTTCGCCAGGAGCCGGTTCAGTCTACGGATGTCCAGGTAGACGACTCTGCATCCTCCGCAGATACTGACTCTGCAGGCGGGGTCGGGGGTTTAGGAAGAAGAAGGCGAGGACGGTGTTTAGTCCAGAGCTGTAGATTTTCATTTGTTGTATTGTTAGATGTTTTGTTAGATTCTTATTTGTAGTATTGGTAGATGTTTTGTCAGATACTTATTTATTTCGTTGATTAGTTTCTTGTTTGTTTGATTTTGTTGTTATTTATTTATTTTGTTGATTTCATTATCTCAGAGTACACAAAAGAATTTCAAAGAAACCACATATCTAAAATATCTAAAATATTCCAAACGAACGACATATCTAAAATAAAAATTAATTTAAACAACATTCGAAACTAAATAAATAACCCTTAACAAATTACAATTTCGTATTTTTAAAATAAAAAATAATGGGTCCGCTCCGGCATATAGCGGCCCCATATGGGGGTCCGCTCCGGCATTCTGCGGTCTCCCTCATATGGGTCCGCTCCGGTATTCTGCGGCCGTGCTAGTATTAGAATTGTCAGAAAACCGTGGTTATTTGGTTTATTTATTTTTTTAAAATGGTAGAAATAAAAATTTCGGAAATAGAGGATTGGAAACAAAGGCATTGACTGGGTGCTTGAGAGTCGCCAGCCCATGAATTATATTTACACGTGTTTGGATTGTCAAAGAAATGATAAAAAATAATAATATTTGGCTACTGTCTAAACAAAGAGTGCTAATACGTATAGTGTTAAAAAATAGTTAATGGTGTACTATTCAGAATATTACGAATAATATAAATATTGATTAATTGTAATTTGATACGAGCGAGGCCACGGTAATATGGATAGCACAAATAGATCCGCACTATGAATTAATATTTTCGTTTTCAAAATTTAAAGAGTTGATTTAAACCATTCAATATAAATCTCCACATAAAACTGCACTTGAAGACTAAAATTTATATATATATTTTTAAAATATATATAGTTTGTTTAAATAGGTAGAAAGTCACTTGATCTAAAGAATTCAGACCGTTCAAAAGTAATGACAAAAGAAACAACTAGAAATCAGATAAAATATCTAATTTTAACTATAAAGTACATATCTTATACTTACATTAAAAAGATTTTTTTTTTTAAATAGAATTACTGTAAAATCATTTAACGGAACAAGCCTCTGCGTTTTTGATTTTCGGAAACTAGCCTCCACCGATCCCAGGGACCGGTGGAGCAAAAAAAATCCACTCTACACCGGTTCTAGGGACCGGTGGAGCCACTTTTGCACCTGCCACACCGATTACACGGAAGACCACACGAAAAACACTCTACACCGATCCTGTGAATCGGTGGAGCTTCAAAAATTGCTCCACCGGTCCTGTGGATCGGTGTAGGCATGTTTAGGGTTCAAATCAAGCCAGCCAGCCGCACCCTTTCTCCAATCTTCTTCTCTTCCCAGCCTCCATTGTTATCTCTTCTTTCCTCTTTCTTTATTTCGTTTTTCTCAAATTCTTAGAGGAGTTGCCATATGAACAGATCGCCACCACCATTGTACTCAGCATCATCTTCTGATTATTATTGTGAGTTTTTTTTTACTCATCTGTTTATATTTAGTGTTGTAAAATTGAAAAATATTTGGAGTTAATTTGGTGTTTGAATTTTGTTCAGCAAAATGTCCCTGCTATTGATCAATGTGTATTATGGTGGTAACCTCCAAAGCACTTCAACAGGTGTTGGTTATGACATAGGGGCTGCATTTACCTTTACCGTATCTGATTCTACCAGTTTTGCTATTATAAGACGGCAAATATACGTTGGACTTGAATTGCTTCCAAGTCGAGTCAAATTGACAATCAGGGTACGTATGAACACAGCACAACCCGGATCGTACCATTTCTCACTATTTCGGATAGAAAATGAGGAAACTTGGGATGTCATTAAACAAACTGCAGCTCAAGTGGCTGGATTTAAGGTTATAGAATTGGTAGCTGAGGCACACCAGGGTAGAACCCAAATCAGTTATGATCCGTGTCCAGATAGTTTGCCTGGAGGTAGTAACACACCGTCGGTTCAGACCGGCTTTCATCCTGACTCAGGCAGTGTACCTGTACCCACCTACACACCTCCGGTTCAGGCTGGTGATGACCCTTGTGAGCAATCAGATCGAGACAATGAATCTGATACAAGTTCTTTTGATGATGACGATTCTGATGAAGCATGGGACGCAGATATGGACGAATTTGAGGCTGAAATGAACGCCCGAGAAATATTGAAGGATTGGCACGAGTCGATCCCATTCCTCAATCGAGGACCTAAGCATCCATGTTCATCATTCAACGATGAATTGCCAATGCCATACAAGGATCGTGCATTTTTTGCGAACCCCCCCAGGTTAGATGAAAAATTTGCTGAAGGTCAAATGTTTGAATCCAAAGCCAAACTAAAATCAGAACTTGCTGATTTTCACCTACCCCGAAACACAGAGTTAGTCGTGCTAAACAGCAGCAAAACTAAGTATAGAGTTAAATGTAAATCTTCTAAATGCCAATGGAAATTGTATGCAATTGTAGTACCAACAGGTGCATGGACAATTTCCACCAACCCGTTTATCCACACATGTTTTGGAAGTGCTGAAAGGTTGGATAGTCATCAAATGACTGCCAGAGTAATTGCTGATATTATTAAACCGGCTTTGAAAGATGATCTGGAGATGTCCATTAAAGCGGTCAAGCATATGGTTAAAGTTAAATTCGGGTCAGTAACGCCCTCGTATAACAAGTTATGGAGAGGTAGGGAACTTGCAATTGCCGACTTGTTTGGGAGCTGGGAGAAGTCTTACGAGATGCTGCCATCGTTGCTGGGTGCCATCAAAGCATCTAATCCAGGTACACAGTACCTAATAGAACATGAACCATCAGTCAAGTTTAATACCAATATTTTCAACCGGGTTGCATGGGCATATGGGCCATGCATTGAAGCATGGCCTCATCTTCGACCCGTTATCAGTGTTGATGCCGGGTTCTTATCCGGAAGATACAAGGGTAAACTTTTTATGGCTTGTGCTTACGATGCAGAGCAACAACTCTTGCCACTTGCATTTGCAATTTGTGAAAAAGAGTCTATAGAAAATTGGGGTTGGTTTATGAATTGGTTGCGTACCAACGTTGTCGGGCCAGGAAGAATATGCGTTATCTCGGACCAACACGCGGGTATACGAGGGGTGTTTGAGGCTCCTAATCTGGGATGGTGTGAGGAAAACGGTGAAGCTGTCCACCGACTGTGTTCACAGCATATTTGTGAAAATATTTGGAAAAAATACCCTGAAAAGTGGATCAAAAAGGTATTCAAGAAATATGTTGAGAAGAAAAAAATCTGGAGATTTGAAGAGGGGATGGAAATGATTAGGCAAAGAGATGCAGACGTATATGACTACATTATGAAATTTGGTAAACGGCTCCGCAACTCTGATGCAGAGCCTTTGGCTCTGCATAAGTGGGCACAAGTGCATGATGGATATCTCAATCGATGGGGTATAATGACAAGTAATGGCTCTGAGGTACTAAACAGTGTATTTAGGATTGCCAGACAACTACCTGTGTGTGCAATTGTTGAGAAGACCTTTTATAAGTGCGTCGACTGGTTTGTAAAAAGACGGGAGGTCGCGATTGGATGGGAGGCCTCGGGATTGGATTTTTCAATGCACATTACACTGCTTTTACATCGTCGTAATGAGAAAGCAAGGAAACATGATGTAAGACCGATGTATTATGGCCATAACAACTATGAGGTTATTGATAAAAATGGAATTCTCGAGACAGTAAGTCAATAATTTATGTTCTAATCTAATTATTTACTTTCACGTAATACATTTGATGTAAATTGCATTTTTTAATTGAAGGGTGTTCGGGGCGAAGTGAAGTACGATGTTACCTTCCCTGCAGAAGGAATGCCTATATGTGTGTGTCGGAGACCTCAATTAACAGGAATCCCATGTAACCATGTTCTGGCAGTCTGTTTCTTTAGGAGGCTAAATCCTAACGACTATGTAAGCCCATATTTCAGCTTACAAAATTATATAAACACTTGGTCTGGTCGTTTCCATGGATATGGAAATAAACGGAATTGGCCATTGGTTGATGGCCCCATTATAAGGCCAGATCCGGATAAGGAAAAAATAAATAAGGGTAGGAGAAAACACAAGCGAAGAATAATGACTATGGACAAAATGGAGGCCCCTGCCACGAGGCGGAATGCTCGACAACATAATCAAGAGTCAACTACAGCAAGACATTCGGGTATAACAATTTAAAAATTCAAAATACAATTCGTTTGCCATTTTATTTGAACTAAGTTGTACTCATTTTGTAACAGGTGCATCGACTTCCTTTAACGCCGGATTTAGGGATTTCTAAGTTTACAAATTATATTTTATCATGTTATGACATGCATTGTATCTTATTTAGACTTTTTATGTTGTATTCTAAGAATTTATGTTCTAAGATTTAGGGATTTTTATATGCATGTCATTTTTATTATATTCTAAGAATTTATGTTGTATTCTAAGAATTTATGTTGTATTGTAAGAATTTATGTTGACATTTTTATTGTATTCTAAGAATTGTATCTTTGACATTTTTATTGTATTCTAAGAATTTAAACATGAAATTATGCTTCAGTGGTACATACATGAATTTCAAATATGATTCAAATAAGCATAATTTAAACAACACATTTAGCCATGCTACAAAAATTCAAATAAACATAATTTAAAGGATAATTAAACTTAGTCCAAATAAAGTTACAATAGTCCATTTAACATTACAGATAACATACATATAATAATGGATCCAATCTAACATTAATCTTCAGGTACCTCTGCAAAAAAAAATTAAAAGGTATCATGCATTAATCAATAAATAATGGATCCAATCAAAAATTTAAAAGGTATAATGCTTAATAGAGGCACTTACTCAGTCGAAACATGCTAACGCCTTCGTCGGCGCTGTCGATTAGGTCCAAGGGCGTCAGTCCCGGGAGTGTACGGCTGAGTAGGCTGCCTTGTACGGACTCCAAGAGGTGGACCTGAAGTGGATGGACCATAATCTGCTGTAAGATTTCCTGGATCTGCAGTGGATGGTCCCATCATACTAAAGTCTCCCGTTAGTTCATCGAGCATGAATGAAGTTATAGATCCAGGCTCTGTGCCGCTCATGAAGTTGTCCCACGTCGGGGGAGGCTCTGAAGTTGTAGGGCGACGATAATGCTGATCAGGGAAATCATCATCCAAATTGATCATGTCCAAGTCCATAGGGAGGCCAGCACTGTCGAGTATGCCTCGGAAGATGTGGATCTGATCAATATCCTCCATAATGGCACGAGCATTCTCGAGCATTATCTTGCCATATGCCATTTGTCCCGGGGTCCTCACCATGTCTATTGCCTGCATAGTCTGCTGTATCGTCCGAGAAATCTGCATAATACATTTCAAACTGTGACATATTGCACATTAATATTGAAAAATATAGTTTGATTTAAAAAAAAAATAATGTACGAACCACACGAGAATGCCTATGACCATGAGGAACGTATGCCAGTGTTGCAACATCTCCTGTCCGCGGGGGAGCCTGACGTCGTAGAGCTTCCGGATTGTTATCTGATAGATACACTGATCTCATACCACGCGCGTTGAACCAATGCATGTACATATGATGCCTACTCATGTCATATGGTCTCCGCTCTCCAATTAATACTACAGGCTTCTCGATGTACTCACTAAGAGTCATCCCCCAACAACCATCCCTTGTTGAATTGCCATCGTGATACCACGTATTTCGTAAATAACTGATCTCATCCCATGGTAGAGGAGGAGGAGGCGGGACCTCTTGGTACTTACCAAACTGGCGCATGACTCTATCCGCATGCTGAAACTCCACCATCCAAAAATGGATCACGTAACCGCATCTCATCCAATACCTCTTTTGTCGTCGGACATGTCGAGGTAACTTATCATAGTAATCAACGTATGGTTGCCAGTTAACTGTCTCATCAGCTAGTCTATCGAAGTTATCTCTATACGTGGCTGTACCACCTGTAAAAAAAAATATAAATTTAAAAAAACCAATTATAAATCTATCGAAGTTATCTCGAATTATAAATCTTTTTACCTAAGTGAGGGTTCTCTGGCCACAAATGTCGAGTGGTCCACTTCACACCGAAAGCATTCCTCGTATCCTCATCGGCACCACCGAAGGGAGGTGGGTCTGATCGGGGTATAGGCCGACCAATAGCAAATCGAGTCCATGACCAAATCTGTAACAACAACATCGGACCCGCTATCGTGTCTGCCCCCGCGTGGCAAGCACGTGACAACTCTCGATAGAGATGTGCAAGTACAGCACCTCCCCAATTGTATTCTCGTCGAGTCTCTAGATCAGTGATGAATTGCAAGTACATCGCAGGGACTCCATCCGCACTTGAATCTGGAAACATAACCGACCCGAACAAATCCATACAAAAACCTCGAGTGTACCGTGCAACTATCTCATCGTTGTGCCAATCTTCTAACTCAAAACTAAATTGCGCCCGCAACCATTTTAGTCTAAGCGCATAAGCAGAGACGGACAATCGTTCTTTCGATGTGTTAGGATTATAAATCCTATATTTATATGGCATTGTCTGATGGAGGTGATTGTAAAAATCTGCCGGATCAGCCCCTAGATCAAACTCTAAGTATGGGTCCCAATCAGTATCGCTGGTGCCAGTAATCGCGTCACCTGCAAATTAAAAGAATTATACAATTAACAATTTATTTTTTATAAATAGGTAATTAAATTAACCGATAAACAACTCATGATTATTAATTACCCTTAGTCGATAAGCCCCATAGACATGCAACATCTTCCAACGTCACTGTCACCTCACCGACAGGTAGATGAAATGTATTGGTCTCCGGCCTCCACCTCTCAACCAGAGCAGTAATCAAATGCGGATCAATCTTGCAATCATTAAGGCGAGCAATTTGATACAACCCTAACCTCTTCAGAGCACCGTCCATCCGACTGTTGTAAGCAATACTAGTCTGATGTGAATTTACCTGCAATGAAGAGGTAGGCTGCCAAAAAGAATTAAAACATTATAAACCCTTCAAATACTTCATATAATATTTATTTGCAACAAATAATTAATAAATATAATCAAAATTACCATATCACGAACTTGCCATGCCCTGTGGTTCTGTGGTGCTAATTTCAACAACTCTGGATAATCCGGATTATCCATTGACTCTGTTAGAAAATTTGATAAACAAATATTTTTGCAACTGATGAGAGTCATCACACATAAATATATAAACAAATATTTTTTCAAGCATATGGCTACAATAATGAAAATTGAACTATATGTAAACAACATATAATTTAATTTTGATTTTAAAAATAAACTTCATGAACACTTAATTACACAAATTTATACTACATATTACTAATTTTACACATTTATAATTTTATCTAATTTTAAACTTCATGAGAGTCATTACACATTTATCTAAATATACTCCAAATCAACACTAAATTACTATCACACATTTACCACTAAATTATCACACATTTCACACATTTATCTAAATATCACACATTTCACACATTTATCTAAATATCACACATTTACCACTAAATTACACACATATCACACATTTCACACATTTATCTAAATATCACACATTTACCACTAAATTACACACATATCACACATTTATCTAAATATCACACATTTACCACTAAATTACTAAATATACTCCAAATCAACACTAAATTACACCAAATACTAATTTAACACTATCTTTCACAAAAACAATCTAAATATACTAAACAAACTAAATTAAATTAGTTATTCATTTTAATTCGGCTAAAATAAAAAATTATCAAAAGAGGGATATTTACCTTGTCAAAATCGTAGATCCGAAGAGTTTCTAACTCTCTTAGACGATCCAGAAATTTTAAAACAATTGGATGGAGAAATGGTTGAGTAAATTGAGAGGATAAAAGAAAAAAAAAAAAAAAAACAAGAAGAGTTCGGAGAGGAAACGAAGGAGAAGAAAGGGAGAGACAGAGATGGAGTTCTCGGGAGAAATTTTAGAGATCAAGCCTCCACCGGTCCTAGGGATCGGTGGAGCTATAGATGGGGATTTTCTGTGGCGAGTGGTGTGGCAGGTGCAAAAGAGGCTCCACCGGTCCCTAGGACCGGTGTAGAGTGGATTTTTTTTGCTCCACCGGTCCCTGGGATCGGTGGAGGCTAGTTTCCGAAAATCAAAAACGCAGAGGCTTGTTCCGTTAAATGATTTTACAGTAATTCTATTTAAAAAAAAAAATCCATTAAAAACCAGATCATAAAAGAAGTAATTTGGAGCATGTATTTTTTTTGTAAACGACATTTATATCTTTAACTAACTCACATAATCCAATTAAATAACAAGAAGAAAAAAAATTAAATGTCGTTTACAAAAAAAATACATGCTCAATTAAGTTTGTTGAAAATTATGATTTCTTTCATATAATAGAGCACTAGTTAAATACAATGCAAGCATACAAAAGTAAAAGGTAAATGTTGGATATAATTAATTGTTAATTTGAAAGATAAATAGAAACAAAATATTGCATATAATCGATAAAATATCAAATTTAGACGTACAGTTATTATAAAAACCAGATCATAAAAAAAGTAATTTGGAAAATATATATTTTTTTAAATAAGACGAATTGATATCTTTAATCAATCTCTCTCATAACTCAATTAAATGACAAAAAAGAAAGAAAGATAAGAAGCATTAGCTGGCCCAACGAAAACTACGCGGGCCTAAAAAATGTTCGGTAAAGATTTAACAGAGCAGTTTCAGCTTCATGCAGTATAAGGAGTTAAGTACCATATGCAGCCTGTTTTGATTCTAAAGGGCCGTGCGCTGCATGAAACCAAAACGGTTCTGTTACATTCTTCACCCAAATGTTCGAACCTATTAAATTAATTACCGTGCTTCTCTCATCCGACGGCCAGACCCATCCTTTTTAATTAACAGGAAGCATTTTTTCACGCGTCGGCGCGTCGCTGCCCCAAATCTCTTTTCCGATCATCAATCAATCACCTCCGCTTTTTACAATCAAATCCCAATAATTGTACAAGAATCGGCGTATCTCTGACGGACGGCGAGTCGGAGGAGGAGTCTACCAGCTGGTGGTTCACCCAGCCCCGATTCAAGCGTTTTTGCGCCAAAAAACGCGAAGAATCGGTTTGGAAAATTGCCCAATTGGTTGCGCCTGAGACAATTGCATGATATGTTAGAACATCCGAAGTAATTTTAAGGTAAGGTACTTGACATCCACACATTAACATTCACAAACAATAGAATTGGGAATTGGGGAAAAGGGGGTTAATTAGTTAATTATTATTCAATTTGAATGCACTTCTGTAGGTATTTCTGCATGTGTGGGAGCTGGTTTTGCATGTCTGACCTCTTAGAGATGGGTTGTTGCGGTTGTTTTGGTTTTCTAAGAAAACCATCCAAATTGCAAAACCCATACATGATCCCGGATTCGTCTTCTAATTTGGGGGATAACCTCTTGGATGATAGCATGTGCTTTGAAAATGGTAGCTTTTACAACAATGGCGGTGATTCGGATTTTTTAGCTGATACTGATGAAAACGGAGTTGAAAGACCTACCATTATGCGGTCAGAAGATGTCCTACAACAACGGGCCGAAAGCGGGTTGATTTGTAGGCAAGTACCTGTCAAAGAGACCCATACAGCTACTTTATCTGAGGTGCAGATATACATAATTGAAATTCCTAGTTTTTTAGGGCCCGTTTGGCAAATGCATGGAATAGTGAAAAAGTGGAAAATGGAAGAGGCTTCTATTCCATATCATCCTTTTTTGTGTTCAACACGTTTGGAATAATGGAAGAGTGGAATTGAGACTATTTGAACATGTGGAGAAGTCACTCTTTTTCAATTCCACCTTTCCCATGGAATAGTGGGGATGGAATAGAAAGGACTAAAGTGCAAAAGAGAAGGGTTTGAGTGCATATTTCCATTCTAATTGCACTTTTTCACTCTTTCTCAATTCCATGCAAATCCACTCATGTTCGGCAATTATTCCATCACATTTCCATACATTTTTTTTTATTGATAGTGGAGAGGCTACCCTTATCACATGTCAAGGATTATTACTGTGGCAGTTTGAAAAGTTAACTACTGAATAACATGAAAGTAGTATTTCCCAAAAGATCTATCAACAAAGCAGATAATTGTATTTTTAATTGTATTTTTGAAGTGTATGTATGGCTATATGTTATTATTGTAGGATGAGAATGGAAAAAAAATGGTCAATGAGTATGTTCGCCTACACAGAATTGGAGCTGGCAGCTATGGCAAAGTGGTATGTCATTCTGTTACTGACATGAGATTTGTAATATGCTTTATGTGTGCTTGGTTCGCTCATCTGTGTATGGGGCTGGTGGTTATAATTCTGGTTTTGCAAATGCAATTGACCTGAATATACAATGAAATTCAAAGTTTTTCATTCATTAATTCAATAACTTTTTGGTCATGTTTGGTTGTGGAGTGAAGTCAACGAGGATTAAATTACTTACTCCATGTTACTCTTCATATTTTACACCTTGTTTGGTAGTATAAATCATTGCTTAAATTAATCCATCAAGAGGGGTAAGATGTTGGGAAATGAACATTTGCCTATGAAAGTGGACACTACAGGTGAAGTAAGTGTGGAGTACGTTAATCCGCTTGGAGAGGTGGAGTAACTTACTCCTGATTAACTCATTTCTTACTCCTATCTTACTTCTTGTTTGGCGGCTTAATTGTGGAGTAAGGGATTTACTCTACCTCTTACTCCACAACCATACATGACCTTTAAGATTAGGAAAGTTGCACTAAATGAAAGGAGAAGAATTGAGGAAGTGATCCTCTGATCCTTCTTTTTCTATTTTTCTTACATTTTTCTCTTACAGGCTTGTTGGAAAATACATCTCAGGGTCGCAGACAAAGTCTGCGATCTGAGTTCTATTTGGTTTGCAGATGAAGAATGCAATCTTAGTACTACTAAAATTTTTTGTTTCTTGTTCTGGAACTTAAGTTCTGAGTTTTCAAGTTACTAAATACAAAAAAAAGTCTGTGAATAAAAACATCCAACATTATTGTGAATTCATATCACCTAAGGTAACAGAATATTCTGTTTAGACCCGGACCGTCCAATCAGAAGCATGAATATTAAAGAGGCCCCGCTCATTCCACCTCAGGCCGGACTGGCCTGGATTCTGATCGGACAGTCCGAATCTAAACAGAAATATTCTGTTACCTCAGATGATATGGACTCCATTATTGTGCTTAGAACAAATTTTCTACTAATTTTAATAATTTATCAAATAAAATGCAATTGCTTTGTTTCGTGAAAATTTATCTTTTCATAGTGCTAGAATGACTACTTTCCTCAATTGTTAAATAATGTAACATACTAGAATAAATATTGTTTAATGCTCCTTTCATTTACAGCAACTTTTAACTATACTTTCAGAGACTGGCTATTTTATACATTGACCCAAACCCTAGAAACTACTAAAATTTTCATGCCTTTTTTCACCTTCCCAAAAGAAATCATCTATTATTTTCTTGGAGAACTTTGTTGAAGGTGAGTCTGTAAACAGGGGTTGTATCGGAGCACCAAAGATGATAAATTATATGCAATGAAGGTTTTCCATAAATCTCATTTGGTGAAATTACGAGTCGCCCCATCAGAAACCGCCATGACTGATGTTTATAGGGAGGTTAGTACCTCTCTATTATTACAGATTAAACTGTTTAGTCCTATAGTTGGGCTTCAAATTGGTCGAGTCAGGTTCAGGTTGGGTCGTAACTTGTTTATAAAAAATAAGATTTGGTTCAGACTCAATCTAATGGTTCAGGGGTTCAGAACTAAACTGGGCCTGATCTGCTACCAGTCTATGCTGGATTGAGTTAGGCAGATGTGACAACATTCTAAACACTAGCAATTGAACTTGGATTGTGGTTCCAAGTGAATATTTGATAATGTTTGTTTTCTTGTGTACTTTGGAAATGAATCATTGGACTAACTAGTGGCCTGGATTTCTTCGTTGTTTGATTTTAATAAAATCTTGAATGAAGTGTTTCTTCTGGTTTGGTTGGGTCCAATGTTTTCATGCCATTATGTTGTTGTTTCTGATAAATCTCTGTGAAAAAATAACGTACCTGCCACCTGTATTACTGTTACATATTCTTACTGGTACCCTCATAAGGTTCACTGAAGAAAAATGAGAAAAAAAAAAACAAACAAAGGTTTAACTAGCCCAAATGCAATACAATAAGAACACTGTTGTTTGATAACGTCGCTGCCTGCCATTTTTGGTTGGCACATTTTAACTACATGAATAACTGTCAGTCATTGTTCATTATTTAATTTATATATTTTTTTTACGTGGCAGGTATCTATCATGAAAATGTTGGATCATCCAAATATAGTGAATCTAATTGAGGTGATTGATGACCCCAAAATTGACAACTTCTACATGGGTATTTTATATTCTCTACAATTTTATTTGGTCCATATACAATATGCAGGTCCAGCTTTGATATATAAAATTTGTCTATTTTGAAGCACGATTCTGTTAATACAGTTTTGAACCAAAATTTAAATACCTGCTACTCATCTATATTAAGCTTAAATGCATGTTAGCCTCCCCCACCCCCAAAGTTTAAAATACACGCTGGCCTAAAATTTGTTTTGTATAAGATGGGCCCATCGCGACAAAGGATATTGCCAAGTACATGGTCTAACTGTTAGTAATAAATTTTGTAATTCATGGGTGCTAAGTGCATTTATTTTTGGTTTGGGGTTGGGGGGCTCTGTTGTGTATAATGTACCTAATATATCATATTGTTCTGTTATTTGTCTACCGACCAATGACCTAACAAACAAAGCTGAAAGAATATTTAACTTTAGTGTCGTTTCTATATAATTTGTTTTTATATCATATTTGCTTTTTATACTTGTAATATCTTTGTCTGTTATGTAGTTCTGGAGTACGTCGAAAGCAAATGGGTGTGTGATGGTTCAGGTGCCCCATGTAGTCTTGGAGAAAGTACAGCTCGAAATTACCTCAGAGATATTGTTGCCGGTCTAAGTTATCTCCATTCCCATGTAATTTTTCATTGATATATACCTGCATCGGTAGTTCCCATATTTTTTTTTCTTTCTCCTGTTTGACCCTGTCTAAGTTTTCAGCCAGAACTCAGAAATGCACCTGATACATATTGATTGCATGTTTAATGACAAAACAGAAATCTTTGAAAATTTAGGGACTAGGGGATGGGCGATACAGAGTTTTTGTTGTGTTTTTAGGAAGTATGAAATAACACAAATTAAAAGAGAAGCTAATAGTATCTAAGAGCATCTGCATTGGGATTTTTTATTGATTTTTAAAAGCTCGCGTGGTATTTCTTTTCTAATTTCTGGGATGTAATGTAATTTCTAATTTAGAAAGTTTTCTTTTAAAGAAATCACTTTCTAATTGTTTCTATTGGCTCTCGTTCTCTCTCCATAGTAATTATTGCTGATGTGGCCACTAAAAGAAATTAAAAGTTAATTGCACAAGTGTAGAGGTTTAGATATTAAAATTAACTTAATTTCTATTTAGTGCTTGCCAGCTATTTTTAATTTCTTAATTTTACTGATGTAGATGCTCTAATAAAACTGTTATTTTTGTTCTCATTTTTTTAGTATCTTCATTCTCCTTTTTTGTCTTTTTCGAACAGAATATAATCCATGGTGACATTAAGCCAGATAACCTATTAGTTACAAGCACTGGCAGAGTAAAGATTGGTGATTTCAGTGTTAGTCAGGCATTTGAGGTACCTTTTCCCTTCTCCCTATTGTAAACCTTGACCCTAACCCTAATTTTATCTTGCTCACCTGAAACAAATGATTGAAGTACAGGGTGATAATGATTTGCTGAGGAGGACGCCTGGTACACCTGTCTTCACTGCACCTGAGTGCTGTATAGGTTTGTCATAGTTTTTTATACTCTTTCTTTCTTGGGTTGAGGTGCCTTTCCGTCTCTTGTTTATTTAAATGTTCTTTTGGTTGCCTGTGCTTTAGGTGTAACCTACCATGGAAAGGGTGCCGATACATGGGCAGTAGGGGTGACACTCTATTGTATGGTTTTGGGTCGCTATCCTTTTCTAGGTGATGGCCTTCACGACACTTATGACAAGGTGAAAATGCTTCCATTTCCAATCGTCAACAAAATGTTTCTTTTGAGTATGACTTAAAAACAGTCTTTCCATTTCTGACTGATGATTTTAATCTTGGATTACTTGTGTAAAAAAACAGATAGTTAAGAATCCTTTGGTCGTGCCGGATCACATCAATCCACTATTGAAGGACTTGCTTGAACAACTTCTTTGCAAAGGTTGGCTGAGTTTTGTTTTTTTTCTTTTTTTTCCCTTTTTCCCATTTGCTATTTTCCCACCTTTTTTAGATAGAAGGTTATATTTTAAGTTACTCAACGTTCTATTTTGACCATCTGGGCTTGAGAACCAGTTACCAGGGAGCAGTTTCATGTTGCAATTTTATATGTATAACCCTGTACAATGAGAAATACTGAGCATACCCTACAAAGCACTAAGATATATCATTCAGGGAACTGGAGGGCGTTCGATGGGCATCGGATCACAATCGGTCCGATGCCCGGTCGGAGCCGTTCAATTTGCATTAAGATTCGCGCGAACTTGATCCGCACAAAATTTGAAGCGGTGTGCACACATCTTAATGCAAATCGGATGGCTCCAACCAGGCATTGGACTGATTTTGGTCCAATGCCCATCAGATGGCCCCCTTCATCATTTAGACCCTTACCAAGTGCAAGCTATGGTATTCTACACCCCCTTCTAATATACCTCGGTAATACCCTTCTATTTTTGTTATTAATTCCACATATAAGAGGAAGAAGATTGATAATATCAAATTTTACCTTGAGGCACATGAGGGAGGGAACATGATTCTATAGGTCAGAATTATCACGCAGTATTGTGTTCTTGTTTTGCTGTGGATAAGGGCACCAACTAGAGCGCACCAGGTCATCATGCAAAAATGCCCATAATTGTGGATCCTGCACAAGTTTAATTTGTGCATGGTTCATACTTAGCAGAAGCAGGGTTCATTTGTGGCCCGCTTAGTGGAAATCTTGGACATAAATGCCCTGTGTGATAAATATCGACAGGCTTTGTATACATGTTTTTGTCCATTTGTTGTTCCTCTAATATTTGCCTAACCTTTGTATATGCATATTTAATTTTTGATGTTACAGATCCAAATCAACGCATCACATTACAAGGAGTTGCAGAGCATCCATGGGTAGTAGGGGATATGGGACCCATACCAGACTACATCTGCACATGCAAACGCATTCACACTGAGCAAGACGAGCCTGCCTAGCAGCTTGTTAGCTGTCTTTCTGGATTTCTATATATGAATTGACTAAAGTTTGCGGTGTGGTATGGTAGAGAGACAGATGTAGAGAAACAGAGAGGGAGAGAGAGAACACAGAAAAAGAGCTTAACAAGGGGTGATGCAATCCCTAGTTGTACCCTTTGCGGTTTGGTTTGCTGGTGTTATAACTTGTATAATATATTGTGATTTTTGGTTGAATGGGTCTGGTGCGTTCGGAGTATACTAGTATATCTCTTTAATGGAGAGATGCATCTCATAAATTGAAAATTCTTCAAATATTTACTCTTTATCTTTTTGTTTTTTGGTTATGTTGACCATATAAATTCTTCATGCTTTAAAGATTTCATCCTACTTTTTTTCCAATAACCAAATAAATTATGCAAGTAATATCTTAACGAGGTTTTCTCTAGTTGCTAACTCAAGTCTCCGAGCCACAGTGACAAATCCGGATTCATAGTAAAGTTATTTAAAATGTGGTACGAGTATAATGAGAATATAATTCGGACAGCTTTTTATTTATATATAGTGTATAGATACATACAAATTCAGACTTTTTTGGAAAAAAATTGTAGCAAATACTATACATTCTTACCTCGTCCATTTTTTTAAGTAATAAATTCTACTCTGTAATAATACTTGACATTTTCCCATGCATTAGTACGCCAACTATGTAATAGGTAAAAAGCTAATTTACCAATTACCACCTAACAGATTAGCCAATTGAGTACCTTCCTCGGAAATATTTAAAGTAATAATAAATCTCTTAGTGAAATTAAATTTTAATTCACAATTTACTTATATTTAAAACATATTGATTTATAAAGCTGTTTTTTTTCTTGGGTACAGCAGGGTATATATATCATACCAGTTCAAATAGTAGTTCAACACTTGGATAGCAAACCTTGGCAGCCCCTACCAAGAATGTCAAAAAAAAAAAAAAAAGTACTTGGATAGCATCTTGCTCAGTTCATGCTCGTTGAACCTAAAAGTAGGTCATCATGTTCGTTGAATCTAAAAGTAGGTCCGCTCCGTTCTCTTGCTTATGACCCTGGCTTAGAACTGCAAGATTAAACCCACACCTATTCTCGGATATACATTCCCCGTCACCATGCTTGCTTTGATGATTGTTCTTTATTGTCGAGCAAAGTAGCCGAGATATTATCTCTAGGTAATCATTGGAGCAAGGCATTATTCTGTTGAACTATTATCTTCAGCTCATATCACTACCACCTGGCATGAACTAGTACTGAGCAAGCTAAAAAATTTACACCTTTTTTTTGTACCAGTGATAGAATCAGTACATTCTAGATACAAGGAACCAAAGAAAACCAGTACAAGATTAATAATATCCGAGAATGAATATCTCCGTTAAAATCATTGGAGCTAAAATTGTAGTATGAATATCTCCGCTTGGCAATTTTGAACAAGGTCACAACCAGTTTAAAATCCTGTTGCAAGCTGCTGCCATGCTTCTTTATGCATATAATAGCTAAAATAAGGATTAATAAAATGTAAGAGTATGTTTTTCATTTAAAAAAATGATTTACATCAGACATTCCTTTGCATTACATTACATGGCGATCCTATATCCTTCCTTTGTTCGGTACATTAGTTTATGTATTCTCTACTTATTCCTTAATTTACTACCAATTGCTTGGAAATTACATATAATGGTTCTTTACTCGGGGTATAATTAGTAGCCCCTATGTGCTATGTGAATTTACAGTTTTTACCCATTTCCCTTTCTCCACTATATTTTCTTCTCTTTCCGATGCATACCAACAATACAAAAAAAGCTTAACGGCTACTATTTTTCCTTCTTAGCAATATTTGTAACGGCTCTAATGCCTCTCAGGAAGTATTTAAACCCTGTAATCTGTAGATATATTCATGAAAAAATAATCAATAAATCTTTAATAAAATTCATAATCCTCTTGTATTGTGTTTTACTTTGGGTATGTCATAACTAGCATATTTTGATACTGCTGTTTAGGGGACTCCAATATTTCCAAGTAGAAGTGAAAATGAAGTGCTTGAGAAAAAGCCCAAGTAGATCAAATACTGGAAAAAACAAACCACGGAAGGAGTCTCGTGTGACTTGATCACTCGGCACACTAAATTATCGATGTTTGTCTCGATCTTAATTAATTTAGTTGATTTTATTCTATTAAGTTAAAATTATTTTACTTGATTTAAATCAAATTCTGTGTTGTTTATAATAAAGCCCTCTTTAATAAATTATGTAAATATTCCAACAACATCATCAAACTGTTCAGTGATCAATATCAAAGTAACACAGCTTAAAAAAGAAACAACTATAATTTCCTTTAGTGAAGATAATAACTTCACAGATTCTTAACTTGCAAAAAAATAAATTAAATGATACAAGAAGCCAGAGAAGAGCTTTTAATTTAAATCAATATTGTAAAGCTTGCTACCATCTAAACTGAAAATGCCAAAATGCTTTTCAAACTCCCCACCACTCTTTAAATTTTCATCATACAAATCAAACAAGTATACCTCCACAGGTACACCCGGTTGTCTCGGCGTACCGACTCCACTTCTCACTCTCTCCACAATTTTCCCATTATAAATTGCTGCATTTTCTTTTGTTGCCACCATATGTCCTGCTGTAGGCCAACCTGTCTCTGTGACAACAACTGGTATCCCCTTAAATCCTTCTCTTTCCATAGCCGCAACGATAGCATCTATGGTGGCATCAAACAAGTTTGTGTACACCAAATCACCATCTTTTACTGGTACGGCATCGGGACCGAGTAGTGCATAACTCAAGGGAACATTTGTGGGGTCATTTATGTAGCTAAAGAATGGGTAGGTATTCACCATAAATGGTGAGCCTGTTTGGTTCAAGAACTGGAGCATCGGTACAAGCACCGAGAGAAATTGTTGATCAAATGCCCCCGCCGAGGGAGGATAAGACGAAGAAAGCACAGAGGAGGCATGAGCAGATGACAATTTAATCTTTTTATCAAGACCCAGTATTTGCAATGCATTGTAAAGATTATTTATTGCCGGTACGAGGTATTGTGAATAAAATGTATCTTTGTAAAGTACCTCATTTCCTACAACTAAATACCTGACATGATCCGGAGAAACAAAAGAGAAAATGTTCGATTTGAGCCAATTTTGAGCAATGTTGGCATCTGAAGAGGCAAGGTAAGTTAAATTCTCATTTGGTACACCAATAATTAGCTCCGTATTGGTTGCATTGAAGGCGGATAGTATCGCCGGGTCGGGAAGAAAGAGCCTTGCTTTTGAAATGCCGTTTGATTTTAGAAGAAGAGATGCAGCATGGGGAGATGGAAGGTTGTCACCGACACGGCCGTGGCAAATACCGATCTGGTTTGCATCAGCAGAGGCAAGAAATACAAATGTAGAGAAGAAGAGAAGGGTGACAGCGTTTAACATTTTTTCTCTGTTTTTGTTTTGGAATTCTTTATGTTACTGTTTGTGCAGGTTCTGGTTCAGTATATTTATTTGAAAAAGATTTATGACCGTTGATAAAGTCAGTGGGGTGGGACCGTGGGGATGAGTCAGTGGGGTGGGACAATTATAGTTCCCTTTCTTCTTCTTTTATTTTTTGAATTAGTTTAGTACTTAACGAAGAGGAACTCAAACAGGTGACCGTTGATCCAGTGTTTGTAACTTTTTGTGTAGCTAGTTGGGCAATATGCTACTTTTTTGTTAAAGGAATAATTTTCTACATATCCTTCGAGACATTTTTAATTTCTTATTTGCTCCTTAAGTCTTAAATTTATCTTGTTTATTCCTTAATTCTTGCAATAGTTTCTTATTTACCCGACACTTAACCAATTATAGATTATCTCTAATTAAATTATCAAAAATCTTGATTAAACTTTGATTAAAAAATAAAAGACAAAATTATTCTTTTTTTTTTCTCTTTTTGTTCTGCACCTACGCTGAGACATCTAGAGGGAGCATCCTGATGCAAAGCTCTTCATCTTGCTTCCTTCTCGTTAAAAAGCAGAAAGGGAACTCGTGTTTGCTTTATTTTTATTTTCTCATTTTCTTATTGGTTCCTTATCTTATTTTGATTTTGAGTCTCCCTTCGAAATCTTTTTCGAATATTGAAGTAGATAAGAAACAAGTGGTTGATAGAAAAAGAATCAAAGTTATGTAGTAGAGTACAATTGATCAAAGAACTTGGACTACAATTGGTCAAACATCTGCTCTACTTCATTAATGGCGAGATGGTTGTGATCCTAACTTTTGAAATGGATAGAGGTCTCGCCTTTTGGGCTTGAAGAGTTGAGTTGATGGAAAGCAAAGCAACAAGTTTCAGATTGGGAAGAGAAGATTTAAGCTAGAAGATAGCGGGAGGGAAAAAGAGAGATCTAGAGAGGGGAAAGTCTAGTGGAGTGAACGAAATACACAAGTAATTATCAGAGAACTTCTAAATCGTCACTCTATTGTGCTCCAATCGAGAGAGTGACTGGAGATGTAGAGAAGGGAGTTGAGTGCATATCTCGGAGATGTAGAAAAGAAAGAGAAGAAAAAGGGTAATTTTGTCCAGATTTTTTATAATTTAATTAGAGATAATTTATAATTAGTTAAGTGATGGATAAATAAGAAATTATTGTAAGAGTTAAGGGATAAATAAGATAAATTTAAGACTTGAGGATAAATTAGAAAATGGAAATGTTTTGAAGGGCATGTAGAAAATTATCTCTAATTTTGAAAGTTAGCTTAGAAAATGGATTCGGATTCCCTCATGTACCTGAGGGTACAATTGGGAAATAAATTTTTTAGTTCTAGGACCAAAAGAAATCCACTGTCTATTATAGATATAGGGAATCCGTTTTAAGATTCGTGCTAAAATTTGAATTTTCTAATTGTACTCTCACGAGGGGATGCATATTTTTAGAAAAGAGGGTGGTTTGATGGAGATTGGATTGAATTCGGTTTTATGTCTGCTCGAAACCGTTCAATCAGTATCAAAATTTATACACTTCTTTGGATTCACGAGATATTTTAATATAAATCGTATGTAGGTATTTTGATGCGAATTAAAGAAATTTGGCTAGACATCAAACTGAATTTGATATAATGCCATTGAAATGCTCCCGGTTTCAAATCAGATGCTTGTTATCTACACAATTTATAAAGGGAGTTCGGTTACAAGGTATTCCTGTCATTATTAGTCCGCCACAGATGTAGATAGTCAATACAGGTTACAGGGGATCTGGCGGAGTTTGTAGAATGATCCAAAATTTAAGTTCAGTCTTTATGTGACGCTTTTATCTGTGATATTCTGTGTTGTGATCAGAGCTACCAAGTACCAACCAATAATTCAAATGAGTAATACGATAACATGGACCAATTTTTATTTAAAATTATCTTGATGATTGAAGAAGGAAAATAAAATAAAATAAGAAATGTGATTTGTTTCTATGGGCAAATAAGTAATTTTGAATTTTGATGAAGAAATAAGCAAATTCAAATTGTTACTAAGTTCAAACTTCAAACCCTTTTCCTTTTGTGATATTTAATAGTCAGATCTAAATCTCTCTCTCTCCTCTCTCTCTCTTTGAAAAAAATAAAAAATCAAATTCCAATTCGGGTTACAATTGGAGTCCGGATCAATCCAACCGGAAGTAGAATGCACGAATTTTTTTTAATATTTGTACTAGAGCAGATTGGACGGTCCGGGTCGATATTCAAAATTTGAGTTAACTCATGTGATTTGATCTCCTACAATAGAGAGTCCGGCTAGTATGACATCGGTGTCATATGACACTAACTCTAAAATTGATTGAATAGACTTTAAACGACTAATCCAAACCGTTCAAACCGATTTACTTTATGAGTGATGCGTTTACATGCAAATTTTTTATATTTTTGAATTATTTTAGTATCAAATCAAGCGGTAAAAAATGTTGAAAAATGAATGTATTAAAATTAACTTAAAAACTCACTCATTTGACCGCTTGACTTAACTAAATAAATTCGAAAAATTATAAATTTTGCATGTAAATGCACAACTAATGAAGTAGATCGGTTTGAACGGTTTGGATTCACCGTTTGAAGTCGATTTGATAGGTTTTGGAGTTGGTGTTATATAGGCTAAAATGACACTGATGTTATACTAGCCAGACTCTACAATAGAGGCTTGGGGCTTCAAACTTCTAGTCCTACAAAAGAATTCAGATCCAGTGAAGTAACTCAATCTTTAGATTTTGGATCGAAATCGTCTGGTTCGAATCCGCGAAAATCCATTCTTGAAGTGAGTGCACACATTCCGACGACGAATTCGAATTCCGAAACGATCTCGAGCGACAAATTCGAATCGGACGATCTCGATTCAAAACCCAAAAATTGGGTTACTTTAGGGGATCCGGACCCCTACAAAACGGGGGCTTCTTTTGTCTTTCGATGTACAAAGCCGTTGATTTTTATATTATAGAATTATCTGAAAAGAAATATTTTACTTGACAATAATTTATTTTAACGATATTAATATTATTTTCTCAAATCAATCTAAATAAGATTAAAAATTAAAATAAATAAATTCATAAGTACATTGCTAGATATATAGATAGAGTACCAATTAAGTTTCATACAATTTGAATATTATTTGTTGATGCATCAAAAACTGTTTATTTCAAACTGTTGAAAAATTCAAATTACTTTACAAACGTAGAACATGCATCAAGTCACATTTTAAAAGATCGCAGTCAATGAGCAAGATCCAACATGCAATCTTTCTCTCTCCATGCACTAACAAGATTGAGATGATCAGCTTCAATTTATCCTAGCTTGTTGGTTTCACTCCTATAAGATGTTCTTTCAAAACAAATAAAGAGGGAGATAGATAGACGAACACAGCAAAAAGAATAGATTCAGTTTTTTTTATTTCATCTGTGAGTGAAATGAAACTTCTTTAATTGAATTTTAAATTTAAACTACATTTTAATGATTTTAATTATTATCAAAAGAAATAATTGTTAAGTGATTCTCAGTAAATCAGTGGAAATCAGTTTTTGTCTAGAGATCTAAACTGAAATTTTGATTATTTTGATTTTGCTTTGTTGCATAAGTCCTGCCTTGAGATCAAAAGACTTGATCACAATTATTAAACTTGTACTTTCCCCCCTTTTTAAACTAATGAGCTATTTGCACCAATTAAACCATTTTTGCTGTTTTGTGTATAAAATTATTGGAAGGTGACGCTTCTATTCACATCAGCAAAATTTAGATCCAAATCGAAATGAATTGTCAACTCCAATAAAAAATGTGGGTGGATATTTTTGTTTGAACAATGCACATAAGTTTCACAATCATTGCACTCAGGGCGGAGTCAGACTTTCAAATTATGAGAGTCAAAAATACCGAAATTTTTATTTATAACATTTAAAAAAAATAAATTAACCAAATAACCATCGTTTCTGGTCAATTCTAAATCTAACACGGCCGCAGAACACCGGAGCGGACCCCCATATGGGGCCGCACTATGCCGGAGCGGACCCGGGTCCGCACTATGCCGGAGCGGCCCCTGTTTTTTTTTTTTAATCTGATTCTGAAGTTGATTATGATTTTGTTTTGGAAATTTTTATCAAAAATGTAAAGTTTGTACTGGAAGTTGTGTGTAATTACTTATGTTTGAAATGTCGTTTAATCTGAAATTGTTGTTCGTCGTTTGTTTGATCAAAAGAAACATTACAATAGAACAAGGAGCCATATAAAGAAGCATACAATAGAACAATGCTAATGTTATCGGAAATTACAAATACGTCTAATTAACCGAAAATAAATAACATTTTTACGAGTACAATTAAAAAAACAACATTAACTCTCAATCTCGTGCAGCTCGAGCAGCTCAGTTTTGTCTTTCTTGTGTATCTCGGCCGGCTTGGTGTCCTCTCCTATTATGTAGAACGTCCATCCACATCGGAATTCTGTCGTGCTGTCTTTTGCCCACAGCAATATTTTTTTTCTCTGGAACAATGACCGGGCCATCGTGTTGAGGCCATTCCGACTGATTTCCATAGACATGCCATTGTGCGCTTCATGTGTTGATCAGTGTATGGATGTGATAGTAGTGACTTACAAAGACGCCAGGGTCGATGCCTCGGAGACGACACACGGACAGAACATGAGAGCACGGTATTCTCTCCAATTGAGGCTTCTGGCACGTGCAAGTTACCGTGTGATCCTCCTGTGTGGAGGTTACCTCAAACTCGTTGTTGTTTCCAAAGCCCCCCAACGTCTTCATTTTATCGGACCTCTCGAACCGTTTGTTGATCAACTACGAAAAATTAAAAAATAATGAAGAAGTCAGATTTTTTTAACAAAGTTCATTAAAAATTATGAAGAAAGAACTACAAATAAAAGTACCTGATGCACACGACACGAGAATTGTTGACCTTGACTGACTTCCCATTCCGCTTTGGCCCTCATTTGCGCAAACCATGTCATACATTTGTAAAATGTGTCTTCAATTATTGCTGCAACCGGTAGCTTACGAGAGGACTTGAAGACATTATTAAGTGACTCGGACCCGTTTGTAGTCATGATGCCCCAACGGTAACCACCGTCCAGTGCTTGGAATATCTTCCATGGTTTGGGGCACTCGTTCTCATCTTGATCCAAATATTTACCCACACCGTCCAGCCAATTGAGGGCAATGTCACATGCCTGCCCCATTGCTTGCATTCCTTGCTCGTACCTCCTCATCTTCCTCTTAGCCACACATATTCTAAAAAAACGGATTGCCTTATCACTGCAACCGTTCTTCTTCATGTTCTCAGCTATGTGAGTAGCACAAAGACGGTGAACACATTGATCCTCATCCTCCTCGTTCCACCCCATATTATCTTGTCTGAACACCTTCTTGATACCCTTTCCCCTATCAGTGATGACACACATGAATCTGGAGCGGATTACATTACGGCGCAACCATTTCATGAACCACGCACAATCATCATAACTCTCTGATTCTACCAGTGAAAAAGCCAACGGGAGGAGCTGGTTTTCAGCATCGTACCCGGTTGCAATCAACAGCTTGCCTGTGGTAAAATAAATTTTGTAAGAGCCGAAATCAACTAAAATAAATAAAGTGAAAACAATCAAATTAGTTACATTTATACCGACCTGACAGGAAACATACATCAACGGTGATGACCGGTCTGATATGTTGAAAAGCAGCTATGCACGGTCCAAATGCCCAAGCCGCCCTATGAAAATACCTCAAAAATAAGTTCAATTTTTGATTGATAATGAAATGACGTAAAAATTGAAGGAACAATGCAGTACCTGGGTTGCTTCTTTTGATTGCCTCCAACAATGGAACTACAAGAGAGTATGACCCCTCCCAACTGCCAAATTGACGGGCTATTGCCAACTCACGGCCACGCCATAGTTTGTTGTACGCCGGTATTTGACCGTTGTACCTTTCAGCAACAGCAATTCGGACAGCCTGAATACTCAAGTCGACATCGTTCCTCATGTGAGCGGATATACACTCGGCAACCATAGTAGCTGACAACTGGGCGTGATCTGTTCTTGTCGCATCCGCGTGGCATGAATGTTGTGTTGGGCACTTGGAGACACGCCATTGTGTTCCATAACCGGTGGCCCTTGCGAGTATGTACCACCCACAGTAACTGTCCTTGCACTTGAACCTAATTCTTGTGCGGTCACTATGCGTAGGTTTTATCTCTTTGTTGCAAATGATGTGAAACTTGGCAATTGCGCTCTTCATTGCCTCTTTTGAGTCATATGTTTGTCCCTCGGACAATTCATTCTCATACTCTGCCCTACTTCCAAACAAACCCGAATTGGCTTCCATAAACCCGGATGTGTCGTTGAAAGCATGAATCGGGTGCTGAAACCCGCGATCCATTATCCGAAACCCGCGATCCATCTTGAAAGTCCTTGGTTTGCCGAGCACAGGCCCGGTATCTTCCTGGTCAGAATAATCGCTCATACCCTCAGGATCAACAGGACCCCAATTTTCCTCTGCCTCTAGTATTTCCGGATCCACTTCTTCATCGGATTCATCTGGATTACAAGTTTGACCCCAATGAGCGGTCCGACTAAATGAAGGCTGGTCAGTCTGGGATGGGGCCCGACGGGAGGGTCGGTCCCTCTGAACTGGGGCCCGACTACTGGACGGTTGGTCAATTTGGACAGGGGATGGACTAGAGCCGGATGAGTTACCCCGACTACGACCCTGGATTAACCTCATAGCTGGGTTGGAACGTCGGGCTCTGGTAACCTCCACATATAGGTCAATTATCTTGTATGCACCCCCAGAAAAACTCATGGTTTGGTTATACAATACCTGCCAGACTCCCTCATTCTGAATTGGAAATAGTTGGAACCAGGTTTGTGCCGAACTAGTCGGCATGCTAATTTTGGCATCAATTTTAAGGTCATACTGACCCTGATCCAACCCCAAATTCTGACATATACTTGATTTAAGTCCCAAATAATCAGTACCCGGCAATACCGGGATCACAGTAACAGGTCCAATACTATAGTAAACCCCATTAGGACCTGTTAAAACATCCCCACCAGTGTAGATGGATACCATAAGAGCCATTTTTTCAATTCAATACAAAAGAAACCTACAATTAAAAATTAACTAAATTAATTATTCTAATTAAATTATTCTAATTTAATTATTGCTAAATTAATTATTCTAATTAAATTATTAATCTACTGAAATAAAAATAAAAAATTTAAAAGAAGAGAGAAAAAACTTACAGATCAGAGAGCTAACTCAGGAGAGAGAAGGTGTGAGAGTGTGGAATGAAAATTTCGCTGTCATTTTCGGGATATAAAGAACAGGGGCCGCTCCAGCATAGTGCGGACCCGGGTCCGCTCCGGCATAGTGCGGCCCCATATGGGGGTCCGCTCCGGCATTCTGCGGCGGCCCCCAAATGGGTCCGCTCCGGTGTTCTGCGGCCGTGTTAGATTTAGAATTGACCAGAAACGATGGTTATTTGGTTAATTTATTTTTTTAAAATGTTATAAATAAAAATTTCGGTCAAAAATATATGAAGTCAATCATATAATTTTTTTTTATGGAGAATGAGAGTCAATTTTACAATATCATATCATTTCACTCTAAATTATATAAAAAATAATACCTAAATATAAACATTTTGTTTTTACAAATGACTCAATTGACCTCATTTTCTCTTAATCCCTCCGCCCTGATTGCACCTTCCCATAGATATTATCATATTAGGATACACATATGACTATATGAGTATTGATCAACTGAGCAACTTATGTTATCTTATCATGTTATTTCAGTTTTTTTCGAAGAAGTTGAATATCAAATCATTCAATTATTTACAATTATCTAATATTTATAAGGAATTTTTTATTTAAATTTCGAATTTACGACATCTCAACATAGAGTATTGACTATTGTCACTAGATCAATTTTTTTTTTTTTTTGAAAATTTGGCAGAGGCTGCCAAATTTAACACTAGATCAAAAGTTCATTGATTATATTATCTTAGTTGTTGATACCTTGAACAATTTCTTTTCTCATGAATCACTAGCTGTTAGTTTAGGATACTCCGACTAATTTATGAAAAAAAAAGAAATTATTATATCGAAATTTAATTTATATATTTTTAATTAAATATGAACTCTATATAAATATAAATTTATAGAAATTTCACACTTTTATTGTACCAAAATTCATGCACGCCCATTATAAATTATAATCGTACATCAAAATCCATACTAGTCATCAAAATGCGTTAGACTTTGGCTGTTGTAATTTGATGGAACAAATTTTTTTTAGTGCATAACCTATATTTATTAATTACAACCACTTCATTTTGCAATAAAGAAACAAAATTGGGATGAAAATTTGAACAGAGTAGCCTAGACTTCATGGTTGCATCAAATTATAAAATCAAAATAGTGTTGTATAAGATTTGTGCGTTGCGGGTAGCCCCGACATTTTTATTAATATCCAAAGTTAATTATAAATTAATAAATATACCCAGAACACTTGAGTTTTTTGAACCTCTCCATAAACCGGTCAGAATCTGGCTGGTTTCTTCCCTTTGTTTTTTTTTAGAGACACTATGAAGAGCAAGATAATGAAATCTAACACTGAAAATTCAAATTTTTTTGTTTAAATTATTTGTTAGATTGCTTTTTTTTTATTTATAATTATCATATTTATACTAAAATACACTATATTACTTGCAATTATGTTGAATTACACTATCTTATATTAAATTACGCTAAATTATGTTAAATTATGTTGAATTACGCTAAATTACACTAATTTCGCTAATTATAATGAAATACGGTAAATTACACTAAATTACGCTAAACTACGCAAAATTAGGCCGATTTTGTGCCATCTTTCATAAATCATAAAAAATAGTAAAAAATTAGTATTCTACAAGTTCATTATATAACTAATTTACTGAGCTACTTAGATTGAATAATAGAAATGAAAATCTTAATCGGAAACTTCAACTCAAGTTTTGAGGCTCTTCCCTTTAGTTTTTTGGTAATTCTGAATTTTGAAATCTGACATCATGGGCACTGACGCATGCGTATTTTTGCAAGCTTTCAGAAAAGTGGTCATTTGCTGAAATCGGACACTCGAGCGCCGTTTTATAGCCGTTTGAAGTTTCGTCGTTGTTTTTCGCCTTCTCAGTAAAGATATCATCAATATTCATATGTAATTTACCGGAATTTACCGTAATTTAGCGTAATTTAACATAAATTAGCGTAATTCAATGTAATATAGTGTACTTCAACATAATTTCAAGTAATTTGGTGTATTTTAGTATAAATATGCTAATTATACATCAAAAGAAGTAATCTAACAAATAATTTAAACAAAAAATTCAATTTTTCAGTATTAGATTTCATTATCTTGCTCTTCATAGTATCTCTTTAACAAAAAAAAAAAAAAAAGAAACCGGCCAGATTCTGACCGGTTTATGAAGAGGAGGAAATCGGCCAGGTTCTGGCTGGTTTGGGCATTTTCGAAAAACCCAGGGTTATTGGTATATTTATTAATTTGTAATTAACTTTGGATATCAATAAAAATGTCGGCACGTAGCCAAAACAGCTGAAGGATATTCCTTTTTCAAACCGTTACCCCAAAATATTCCATTTCTGGAATTCTCAAAATGTGTTCCAATTTTATACGGATCCATATCCTCGACGGTACCGTAAAAGATTACCTATTACAATTAGCTATTTACGGTTTGAGATTAACTCTCAGACGGTTTGGGATTCGGGCTGACTGAGGGGGCAGTATTATTGGGCTTTGAGATTCGTGCCAAGTTAAAAAGAACGGTCTAGATCAAGTAATTGTAAAAGATTCCCTAATAGGTACTGCACTGGATGTGAATTCATTTTATACTCGCCTCTTTCTTGCAAAACCATCATTGTTCCACTTCCATATATATAAAGTAGCGCGCTTCTCTCTCCATAAACTGTCCAAAAGAGCAAGCTTAGAGAGAATTAAAATAAAAATAGAAAAGAAAAGAATGTCTCTGTCATTTCTTCTTCTTCAAATCCTTTTCTTCTGCTTAATTTCAGCTCCAACTAACACCGATGCTTGGGGCAAAGAGGGCCATTTCATGGTTTGCAAAATTGCAGAGGTAAATTCGTAAATTCTCATATCTCCAACAACTTTCGAGGCATTATGAATTATCTCATTTCAGAGAACTATTGCAGGATTATCTGACGGAGAAAACAAAAGCGGCAGTGCTGGATCTGTTGCCGAAGGTGGCAAATGGCGATCTGGCGTCAGTTTGCTCATGGCCTGACGAGGTGAGATTTCGCTACCGCTGGTCGAGCCCGCTACATTACATCAACACCCCTGGAGTTTGCAATTATAAGTACTCCAGTAAGTTTTCTCTCTCACTTTTACCCCCAAGAGTTTCAACTAATCGGCTCTCTCAGCTGTCAGCACGAGCAACATCATCGCCAATAAGTTTGTTCGTAGAATGATAGAAACTGTAAAATCCTCTAGTAATTATTGAGAAATTGAGGGGCTTAAACGAGAAAAATGTAAAGGTCAGGCACTCCTTTGCAAAAACACCAGAAGGGTTACGCGGATGGATGAATCAGGTTCAAGTCTCGGTCCGAGTTAGCTAGACTTGGAAGGCAATTCTCCAACCCATCACTGCTAGGCCCCACACATTTCGCACCATAATGGGTGCGTGTCACACCTGCATTGACTCTACACATTATGTCAGACCCTTGGGACCACATGTCAGGAAGAGTGGCAATCTATCCCTCCAACTTTTGAATTCACATCACCCCCGCTACCGTAATAGGGAATCTTTTACAATTACTTGATCTGGACCGTTTTTTTTAACTTGGCACGAATCTCAAAGCCAAATAATACTGCCCCCTCTGTCAGCCCGAATCCCAAACCGGCTGGGAGTTAATCTCAATCCGTAAAATGAAGGGAATCTTTTGCGGTACCGGAGAGGATATGGATCCCCAACTTTTGTGCCATAACTTCATTTTTTTTTAATTTCTAATAATTAAAAATCATATTATTGTCAAAATAAAATTGTTTGATTTGATCTATATTTTTTTTTTAAGTGTACATAAGACATTATCACTTTTTTAGTTTTATTTTTAGCAAATTAATATGTTGAAATAACGTCTAAAAATGTTTCATATCCATGTATTTTTACAATCTCTTATAACGAATTTTTTTTTTTTAAATGTTATAATATTTTACTTGTGCATAGAGAAATTTATATAGATCGTACTTAACTGATTTGTTTTTACATTTAAATTTTAAATTTTAAGTTATTATTGTTTTAAAAATATAGACACAATAAGACAAAAAAAATGAAGATATTCTAATCCTTCTTCTGATATATATGCCTAATGATAAATTTATTGAAGGTGTTGTTGGTAAACGAGCGTAAAGTTTGCTTGGTGGGATTAGTGTAATTAAGTACGAAAGCTGATTCAATTGACTAAAGTAACTTAATAATTATCTCATAATGATCGATATTAGTTACTGTAATCAAGTATGAACGAGGAGAGGCAGTGGAGATATTTTATTTTGTCCTCCCAGTCTTATCTTATACTTGTATTGTCTAAGAAGCTATCCCATCCAAAATACAAAAATTTGATATGACAAAGACTTGCTAACTTTTTATTTTTATTTTATTTGTTGCATGTGTTGGGACCACGCCCCCATGTGGCAGTAGCACCTCTGAAATTGGGCTTTATCCAAATTATTTTAAATGAACCTAGGTCTAACCCAAGTTCAACATTTAATTAATTGGGTCAATAATGGGCTTACAATTCAATATTTGTTCATAATTTGTGAATTGTTTGAACATATTTTGACACTACTAGGGGATTGCCACGATTCCAAAGGGCAGCAAGGCATGTGTGTGGTAGGAGCAATCAACAATTACACTAACCAGTTATACAGCTATGGAGACTCAAAAAGTACATGTAAGATCACTGTTATGTCAATATCACAAGTTCACAACAACTTAAAGTCAATTTTGTTTGGTTTTGGCTTTAAGATTTTGATTTCGTGTATGAGCAGATAATTTGACAGAGAGCTTGATGTTTCTGTCTCACTTTGTCGGAGATGTGCACCAGCCATTGCATGTTGGATTCGAGGCCGATGAAGGTGGTAATACTATAGTAGTGCATTGGTACCGGAGAAAGACCAACCTCCATCATGTCAGTGAAATAATTACTGTTCTTCTTTCAAAATCATCTCTTTTTTATTTTTTTAATTATGAGTGCCAATACATTCTTCTGATGTTTTATTTTGTTAATTAAAGGTATGGGATGTGAGCATAATTGAAACAGCAATGAAGGACTTCTATAATAATGATCTCAGTACCATGATTGATGCAATCAAATCGAACATTACTGTGAGTAGTTTGAAATGTTACTCTCTTTTTGCTGCTTCTGTGCCAAACACTATATATAATATCTTTTGAGTGAGCTACTATGCTTTGGAAAGTAAAGCCCCTATTTTACTTCCTGCTCATATTTTATGATTTCAAAGTTCAAATATTTGATCCGAACCGTTCAACATGATCTTCATATTAAAATATGCTTGGAGATCAAATTTTATATTTTTTTGAAAATTTTTTACTATCTTTTTAGAATTTTTGAAAATCACTGTTTTTTTATGGTCATAACAAAACAGTGATTTTCAAAAATTCTAAAAAAAAAATAAAAAAAAGTTCCAAAAAATGTGAAATTTGGCATCCAAGCACATTTTAATATTGAGATCATGTTGAACGGTTTGGATCGTTTGTTTGGAGTTTGAAATTGCAAAATATTGGCGGGAAGTAAAACATGGGCGTTACTTCCCAAAGCACCGTAGCCCACCTCATTTCTTTTTCTGAGCGAGTTAATTAATATTATTTTGTTTTCTGGTTTTAGGAAGGTTGGTCTGATGAGGTAACTAAATGGGAAAATTGCCAAAATAAGAGAGCAACTTGTGCTAACGAGTAAGATTTATGCTGCTCTTTGTTTAAATGTTAAAAAAAAAGAACTTTGGTGATATTTTCATACCCAGATTTAGTGAAATTTTTTAATTCATCAGTTACGCATCGGAGAGCATTCAATTAGCTTGCTCTTATGCATACAAGGATGTAGAACAAGATTCAACTCTAAATGGTATGTTTTCTCATGATTTAATCATCTAGTTCTTTTTCTTATTTTGAACTTATCCAATATGGACCAATTTATTATTGGTCAAGGATTTTATATATCTGATACCAGATCGGTATCAGTTGCAACAATTTCCAGTAGATATCATTTGATGTAGAAGAAAGAGAAAACGAAAAGAAAAACTTCAATCAAAAGAAAATAAAATAACTTGCACATTACCACTGAAATTTGTTGGTAGTAAGTACTTCAACAAAAAGAAATTTTTTAAAAGAATCTACTTATATCAAGCTCATAAATAAATGCAGATGAGTATTTCTATTCTCGGTATCCTGTTGTGGAGAAGCAGATAGCTAAAGGTGGATTGAGATTAGCAGTAATTCTCAATCATATATTTGATGCTGGTACATCTCACAAAATGAATTCTTTACTTCTGCAACATGAGTGATGAATCACATTGAAATAGAGAATTTATGTTTAGGACAATTTTTAAAGTAGTAACCAATTTGTATCACTTCTGAATTACTTAAGCAACTGCAGTTGTGCAATGTAACATGCAGATTCTCAGTTAACTCTTCTGTTAAATTTTTAAAAGGTTTCTGTATGCACTAGTCAATTTAATAATGTCAATATTACAAAGATACCCTTGTTGCACTTCTCTCAAATTTTTATTATTTACCAAATGTCCTTGTGGGGCCTACTAGAGTGCAAATGTCACCTCCTTTTCCTTTCCCCTCCTGTTCCGAGTGTGTATCCTCTGAGATATCTCAACTTTTGTGTGATCGACGTGTACGGTGCCTATTCGGGGATAGCGCAGGGGCCAGTATTAGTTATGCTTTGAGATTTGTGCAAAACGTATTTGAACGGTTGAGATTTCCATAAAAACACTCAAAGTTTGAGATCTCTCAGAGGATGCGAATTGTCCTGTTCCACAGTACCAATGTTAGCGTACCTCTTTTGTATTTTCATTTTTATTGTTTATATATGGTCCTTTTCACAATATATAGTTCGCTTGATTTAGCACAAATTTGACCTCATGTAAATGTAGGGTTGCTTGGTTCTTCGAGTCTTGGTTTAGCACAAATTTGACCTCATGTAAATGTAGGGTTGCTTGGTTCTTCGAGTCTTGGTACAAGTACACAAGATTTGGAAGCGATGTTAAAGATAGACAATTTTAGTGGCCTTTTCTTTCTTTTGTTTTACATTTTTTTCTTATTTTAAGTAGAAATTGATGCATTATGCTTTTGTAAATAGTAATTATGTTATAAGCCTTTTTCTTTCTATTGGTTTTTTAGACGCTCCTACGAAGCTCGACGTGTTGTTGTAAGTTGTAACAGTTATTGCGATTTTCGAGCAATACTAATTGAGATTCTGACTGCTGTTATTTCAAAAAATTTCAAACTCTATTTTCATTTCTTATGAAAGAGTGGCAACAATCTTTTTATTAAACCAAAATAAAACACAGGTAAATTAGCAAAATTTAACTTCAGTCTTTATGTGACGCCTTTTATCTGTGATATTCTATGTAAATTATCTTGATGATTGCAGAGAGGAAAAAAAAATAATAAATGGGATTTGTTTCTATGGGAAAATAAGTAATTTTGATGAAGAAATAAGCAATTTCAAAAGTTTTAATAAGTATAGCATCAATTAACGCTTTTCCTTTTGTGTTTTTTTAATAGTCAGATCAAAACTCTTTCACTCTACAATATTCTTAGTGTGGGCTTCTTTTATCTTTCCGTACCCAGAGCATTAGAATTTCAAGCCATTGATTTTTATATTATAGAATTATTAGAAAAAAATTATATATTTTATTTTGACAACGTTATTTTATTTTCTCAAACAATTATAATAAGATTAGAAATTAAAAAGGAAATTTATTGGTACTTTGTTAGATGAATGAGGTTATGATAATATGCATATTACGGAGCGACATGTGGTATGGTTGTATAGACATATATCTCCGTTTTCAAAGTCCAAAATAGTTGATCTGGACCGCTCAACATTATCTCCATACGAAAATGTATTTATAGACCAAATTTACAATTTTTAGTTTTTTTACTACTGTTTTAGATAGGTTAGAAATTACTTAATATAAAAAATTTAGACAATCTGAAAGTAGTACTTTTCCACCTATTTAAAAAATAGTAAATAAAATCTAAAAAAATAAAATTTGGCCTCCAGACAATTTCATATGTAGATAGATCATGTATAACGGTTTTGCATCGATGGTTTGATTTGATTTGCAAATAGAGATTTTGCAGATCAATCCGTAATATGCATATTATTATAGCTTCTTGTTAGATATATAAATAGAGTAACAATCAAATTTCAAACAATTTAAATATTATTTGTGATTTACAAACTGTTAAAATTGATATCACTTCTATAAACTGCAGAACACGCACCAAATCACATTTTTTATTGGCATAATATTCGCAATAATATAGCATATATGAAATATTGAATTTTAAATTTAAATTTTGTTTTTAATGATTGTCACTGTTGTTGAAATAAATAAATGCCAACTGATTCTTTCCGTCAGGAAATAAAAAACTTAACTTTTTTTTTTGTGATACGGTTATATAGTTTAGAGGATATAGATTATGACATTTAATTTTGATCATTTTTTTATGACTACTTGTATATGTCCAATTTAATTCTTACCTTGAGATCAAAAGACTTGATCATAATTAATATTAAACTATTTTTCCTTTTAATAATGAACGAATTTGCACCGAATACCGATTGAACCATTTTTGCTTTTTTGTGTGTGTATAAATTTATTGAAAATTGACGCTTCTATTCACATCAGCAAAATATAGATCCAAATCGGAAGAGAATTGTCCACCCTAATATAAAAAAAAGTGGGAGGAGATTTTTGTTTAGAAAACTGAACACGAGTGATTAAGTCACTCCCATAAATATAAATTAACAATTATATTATATTTTTCTTACTTTATAATATTAAAATTATTTATTTGATTCATTCATTTCATAAAATATTAAATGTGTGGTGGTAATAATATTATGGGTATGAAGACTTGAATTCAAATTTCAATTATCACACATTTTATATTTTAGCTCTTTAAATTTTTTATTTCAACCATGCCACAATATAATTTATTTGTGTAATTGCATGTATTCATCATATCCTCAGTCGACCATGCGTTTCAGATATTAAGCACGTAGATTAAAAGATGTGATTTTATGGAATTGCATGTATTCATCATTTCAACAACTGTGATTAAAAAATAGAATTTCAAATTGAATATCAACACTCCAATCAGCCTTATTTTGATTTTATGTATTTTTAATCTACGTGCTAATTTAATAAATTTGTTATATATAGCCTTCAAATTGGCATACTGGGCACATACCCGCCTATTAATGAATTCAGATCCAGTGCAGTAACCCAATTTTTGAGTTTTGATCCAAACCGTCCAAGGTGCTCTAACACGAATCTTAAAGAACCTGGACCCCACAAATAATACTGGCCCCCTGCGCTACCACCGAATAGGCACCGTACACGTCTAAACTCAAAAATTGGGTTACTTTAGGGGATCCGGACTCCCTATTAATAGGCTTAACAAGGAAAGGTTTAACTGCCAACATTGGGCTTAGTAGGTCTTCACTAGATGCAAAAAAGGCCTTTTGCTATTTGCTCATAAGTTGGAGCGTCAATAATTACTTTAAATCACCTAAAGGTGGCCCGTATCAATTAATCAATTGTTAAATAAAATTTTGATGTTTCGAATTTAATAGTAAGGTGATTTTTTATGTCATTTAATTTCCTATATTAATCGGACAACTCTTTGTTATCCTATATGATGAATTAGGCAAAGGTAATAACAGATAAGCTCCAAGAAAGACCAGTTAAAATGTATTACGACTTCTTTTGTACTGAAGCATTATTCTAAGAAAATGTATGAACACTGACAATTTCTTTTCTGAAGTAAGGCTTCATCATCATCATTATTTAAGGCCCAAGTAATTTATTGCTGGCTTGAAATTGGGTTAGGTGCCTATGTCTCACCGGTTTTTGTGTTAAACGTTGAAATGGATCCGATCCGATATGTCTTTTTCCTTCTTTTGCACGTTAAACATTAAACAATATAAATATGGCTAACAATAACATGCTGATGCTGTGCATTGCGAGGACAAAGAAGCGCGTATCAAGTAAGTATTTTACAAAAACTAGTCAAATTCAGATCATTGAATTTTGTATCTATTTTAATAAATAGTAAAAAAATTCAAAAAAAAAATGTAAAATTTGATCTGGAAGCACATTATATTGTGGAGATCATGTTGAACGGTTTGGATCGACGATTTGGAATTAGAGGCTTGAGGCTTCAAACTTCTAGTCCTACAAACGGGGGCTTCTTTTGTCTTTCGATGTACAAAGCTGTTGATTTTTATATTATAGAATTATCTGAAAAAAAAAAAATTTACTTGACAATCATTTATTTTAACGATATTAATATTATTTTCTCAAATCAATCTAAATAAGATTAAAAATTAAAATAAATAAATTCATAAGTACATTGCTAGATATATAGATAGAGTACCAATTAAGTTTCATACAATTTGAATATTATTTGTTGATGCATCAAAAACTGTTTATTTCAAACTGTTGAAAAAATTCAAATTACTTTACAAACGGTAGAACATGCATCAAGTCACATTTTAAAAGATTGAATTTTAAATTTAAACTACATTTTAATGATTTTAATTATTATCAAAAGAAATAATTGTTAAGTGATTCTCAGTAAATCAGTGGAAATCAGTTTTTGTCTAGAGATCTAAACTGAAATTTTGATTATTTTGATTATGCTTTGTTGCATAAGTCCTGCCTTGAGATCAAAAGACTTGATCACAATTATTAAACTTGTACTTTTCCCCCTTTTTTTAAACTAATGAGCTATTTGCACCAATTGAACCATTTTTGCTGTTTTGTGTATAAAATTATTGGAAGGTGACGCTTCTATTCACATCAGCAAAATTTAGATCCAAATCGAAATGAATTGTCAATCCCAATAAAAAATGTGGGAGGATATTTTTGTTTAGAACAATGAACACAAGTTTCACAATCATTGCACCCAGGGGCGGAGGGCGGAGGGCGGAGTCAGGCTTTCAAATTATGAAAGTCAAAAATATATGAAGTCAATCATATAGAAATTTTCTATGGAGAATGAGAATTAATTTTACAATATCATATCATTTCACTCTAAATTATATAAAATATCATACGTAAATATAAACATTTTTTTTTTCACAAATGTCAAATGGTGTCAATTGACCCATTTCCTTTTAATCCCTCCGCCCTGATTGCATGTTCCCATAGATATTATCATATTAGTATACACATATGACTATGATACCTCGCATATTTAGTCTATTTTAGGCCTGTTTTAGTACCAGATTCGTGCCCTAATTCACCAGAATCATGTGCATTTCATCGATATATCTTTAGAATTTGGTACTGCTGAGTGTTTGTTTGTTTTCTGCAGGTTTGGAGCACAACACACGAAGAAACGGCGATTCAGATGATGAGGTACGGCCCTTACCAGGCTTGGTACGGGTCTCACCAGACTTGGCCATTTTTCAGCTCATCACGCCTGGTACGGCCTGGCCGTACCAATTTGGTACGGGCCGTACTTAAAGGCGGCCTGACAGATTCAAATTTTGGCAGAGGCTATTTAAAGCGGGGAACTCTCCAATTTCGACATTCATTCCATTCCAGATCTATTTGAGAGCACAGTAAGAGAGAGAAAGAGAGCTAAGGAGCTAGGAGCAAGAAGGAAGGAAGAGGAAAGAGGCGAAACTCGACGGATCAAGCTTCCTCCTCTCGATCCCTTCGATCCATGGCTTTCTCTATCCCTTTTATTGTATTTTTAGATCAGATCATGTGCTGTGAGTAGTTATTTCAGTTTCTAGGGTTTAGAGATGGATTCTTGATTTGCTTTGACTTTCTTTGACTTGTATCTTGTATGAACTCTTTTGATTGATTGATTGTGATTTCTTTGCCATCTCTTGCTTTGATTGCTGTGATTGTGTATGATGAACCTCTAGGTCTAGATCAAACCTATCAAGGTCATGTGATCATCTCAATCTCTCAACCAAATCAATTGTTTAGGGTAGACTTGTTCGAATTGAAGCCGAGAGGTTGAATTCTCCTCTAATCGACAGATTAGAGGGTGCCTTAGGTCTCCAATCAACCAGCTAGGGTAGATCTGTACCAACACATGAGAATTGAGGTGTAGAAATCCCTAAAAGGCAATCAATTGCATTCCAACCTAGATCTTGATCCAACACACGACGGTTGAGGCTTAGGAACCTTAGGTATGGTCAATTGAACCTTTCTAAAGAGTTTAGCACGAGGTACCAGCAAGGAATGCATCAACTCGAACTGGTAAGCTCTGTTCTGGCAAGCCAGTACGGGTCTTACCAGAGTGATGCGGCCTTGCCTTACAAAGTGGAGTACGGCCTAGCCGTACCAACTTGGTACGGGCCGTACCACTAGGGGCAGATCACAGATGAAGTCTGAAACCCTGGAAACGCCTTTTATCCATAATCAAAACACAATTTACATTTCTTCTAGCATTTTATTACATTGTTTGAATTGCTTGAATTGACCTTTTTAGGAACTTAAATACCAAACCAAAACCTTCTCACTTCTAGTTTTTAATTGAGTTTGGTAGATTCTAACCTAGTAATTGCCCGTCCCTGTGGATCGATACCCGATTATACTACTCGATAGGGGTTGTGCACTTGCAACCCTTACTCGTGAAGTGTAAACGCGGTTTTAAAAGGTACGCCCTCAAGCGTACCGAAACTTGCGTTGCGCTTCTGCGCGAACAGACTATATGAGTATTGATCAACTGAGCAACTTGTGTTATCTTATCATGTAATCTCAGTTTTTTTCGAAGAAGTTGAATATCAAATCATTCAATTATTTACAATTATCTAATATTTATAAGAAATTTTTTATTTAAATTTCGAACTTACGACATCTCAATAGAGAGTATTGACTTTTGTCACTAGATCAATTTTTCTTTTTTAAATTTGGCAGAGGCTGCCAAATTTAACACTAGATTAAAAGTTCATTGATTATATTATCTTAGTTGTTGATACCTTGAACAATTTCTTTTCTCATGAATCACTAGCTGTTAGTTTAGGATACTCCGACTAATTTATGAAAAAAAAAGAAATTATTATATCGAAATTTAATTTATATATTTTTAATTAAATATGAACTCTATATAAATATAAATTTATAGAAATTTCACACTTTTAGTGTACCAAAATTCATGCACGCCCATTATAAATTATAATCGTACATCAAAATCCATACTAGTCATCAAAATGCGTTAGACTTTGGCTGTTGTAATTTGATGGAATAATTTTTTTTTAGTGCATAACCTATATTTATTAATTACAACCACTTCATTTTGCAATAAAGAAACAAAATTGGGATGAAAATTTGAACAGAGTAGCCTAGACTTCATGGTTGCATCAAATTATAAAATCAAAATAGTGTTGTATAAGATTTGTGCGTTGCATACTTGCAAGTAGCCAAAACAGCTGAAGGATATTCCTTTTTTCAAACCGTTACCCCAAAATATTCCATTTCTGGAATTCTCAAAATGTGATGGGAGAGTTTTCCGACATTTTTATTCATATCCAAAGTTTAATACAAATTATTATTTATGCCCAGAATCCCATCTGATTTCGAAAAATGCTCAAGCCGGCCAGAAAATGGCTGGCTTACTCGTTTTCTGGCCGACCCCCCCTAAGCCGGCCATTTTCTGGCCGGCTTACTATTTTTTTTTTTAGACACTATGAAAAGCAAAATAATGAAATCTAACACTGAAAATTTAAATTTTGTGTTTGAATTATTTGTTAGATTACTTCTTTTGATTTATAATTACCATATTTATACTAAAATACACTAGATTACTTGAAATTATGTTGAATTACACTAAATTACGTTAAATTACGCTAAATTACATTAACTTCGCTAATTATGCTGAAATACGGTAAATTACGCTAAAATAGACCGATTCTGTGCCATCTTTCATGAATCATAAAAAATACTAATAAAATTCCAAAAATAGTAAAAATTGGTATTCTACAAGTTCATTATGTAACTAATTTACTGAGCTACTTGAATTGAATAATAGAAATGAAAATCTTAATCGGAAACTTCAACTCAAGTTTTGAGGCTCTTCCCTTTGTTTTTTGGCGATTTTGAATTTTGAAATCCAACATAACGGGCACGGACGCATGCGCATTTTCGCAAGCTTTCCGAAAAGTGGTCATTTGCTGAAATCGGACACTCGAGCGCCGTTTTATGACCGTTTAAAGTTTTGCCGTCGTTTTTCGTCTTTTCAGTGAAGATATCGTTCCTATTCATATGTAATTTAGCGTAATTTACCGTATTTTAGCATAATGTAATGTAATTTAGTGTAATTTAACAATATAGTGTAGTTCAACATAATTTTCAGTAATTTAGTGTATTTTAGTATAAATATGCTAATTATATATCAAAAGAAATAATCTATCAAATAATTTAAACAAAAAATTCAAATTTTCAGTATTAAATTTTATTATTTTTCCCTTCATAGTCTTATAAAAAAAAAAAAAACGAGTAAGCCGGCCAGAAATCAGATGGGATTCTGAACATAAATAATAATTTGTATTAAACTTTGGATATTAATAAAAATGTCGGGAGAGTTTTCGTATAAATATTTAATTCCAATTTTATACTCGCCTCTTTCTTGCAAAACCATCATTGTTCCACTTCCATATATATAAAGTAGCGCGCTTCTCTCTCCATAGACTGTCCAAAAGAGCAAGCCTAGAGAGAATTAAAGAAAAGAAAAGAATGTCTGTGTCATTTCTTCTTCTTCAAATCCTTTTCTTCTGCTTAATTTCAGCTCCAACTAACACCGATGCTTGGGGCAAAGAGGGCCATTTCATGGTTTGCAAAATTGCAGAGGTAAATTCGTAAATTCTCATATTCCAACAACTTTCGAGGCATTATGAATTATCTCATTTCAGAGAACTATTGCAGGATTATCTGATGGAGAAAACAAAAGCGGCAGTGCTGGATCTGTTGCCGAAGGTGGCAAATGGCGAACTGGCATCGGTTTGTTCATGGCCCGACGAGATCAGAGTTCAGTACCGCTGGTCGAGCCCGCTACATTTCGTCAACACCCCTGGAGTTTGCAATTATAACTACTCCAGTAAGTTTTCTCTCCTCACTTTTTATCCCCAAGAGTTTCAACTAATCGGCTCTCTCAGCTGTCAGCACGAGCAACATCATCGCCAATAAGTTTGTTCGTAGAATGATAGAAACTGTAAAATCCTCTAGTAATTATTGAGAAATTGAGGGGCTTAAACGAGAAAAATGTAAAGGTCAGGCACTCCTTTGCAAAAACACCAGAAGGTTTACGCGGATGGATGAATCAGGTTCAAGTCTCGGTCCGAGTTAGCTAGATCTTCTGATATATATGCCTAATGATAAATTTATTGAAGGTGTTGTTGGTAAACGAGCGTAAAGTTTGCTTGGTGGGATTAGTGTAATTAAGTACGAAAGCTGATTCAATTGACTAAAGTAACTTAATAATTATCTCATAATGATCGATATTAGTTAGTGTAATCAAGTATGAACGAGGAGAGGCAGTGGAGATATTTTATTTTGTCCTCCCTGTCTTATCTTATACTTGTATTGTCTAAGTCTAAGATGCTATCCCATTCAAAATACAAAAATTTGATATGACAAAGACTTGCTAACTTTTTATTTTTATTTTATTTGTTGCATGTGTTGGGACCACGCCCCCATGTGGCAGTGGCACTTCTGAAATTGGGTTTTATCCAAATTATTTTAAATGAACCTAGGTCTAACCCAAGTTCAACATTTAATTAATTGGGTCAATAATGGGCTTACAATTCAATATTTGTTCATAATTTGTTAATTGTTTGAACATATTTTGACACTACTAGGGGATTGCCACGATTCCAAAGGGCAGCAAGGCATGTGTGTGGTAGGAGCAATCAACAATTACACTAACCAGTTATACAGCTATGGAGACTCAAAAAGTACATGTAAGATCACTGTTATGACAATATCACAACAACTTAAAGTCATTTTGTTTTGTTTTGGCTTTAAGATTTTGATTTCGTGTATGAGCAGATAATTTGACAGAGAGCTTGATGTTTCTCTCTCACTTTGTCGGAGATGTGCACCAGCCGTTGCACGATGGATTCGAGGCAGATCTAGGTGGTAATACCATAATAGTGCATTGGTACCAGAGAAAGACAAACCTCCATCAGGTCAGTGAAATAATTACTGCTCTTAATTCAAAATCACCTTTTTTTTTCTTTATAAATTGCCAATACATTCTTTTGATGTTTTTATTTTATTAATTATAGGTATGGGATGTTAGCATGATTGAAACAGCAATGAACAACTTCTATAACAATGATCTCAGTACCATGATTGATGCAATCAAATCGAACATTACTGTGAGTATTTTTTTTTTTTTTTGAGTAAAGACTGTGAGTAGTTTGAAATTTTACTCTCTTTTTGCTGCTTCTGTGCCAAACACTATATATAATCTCTTTTGAGTGGGCTACTATGCTTTGGAAAGTAAAGCCCCTATTTTAATTCCTGCTCATATTTTATAATTTCAAAGTCCAAATAGTTGATCCAAACCGTTCAACATGATCTCCATATTAAAATATGCTTGGAGATCAAATTTTATATTTTTTTGGAAATTCTTTACTATTTTTTTAGAATTTTTGAAAATCACCGTTTTTTTATGGTCATGACAAAACAATGATTTTCAAAAATTCTAAAAAAATAATAAAAAAAAAGTTCCAAAAAATGTGAAATTTGGCATCCAAGCATATTTTAATATTGAGATCATGTTGAACTGTTCGGATCGTCTGTTTTGAGTTTGAAATTACAAAATATTGGCGGGAAGTAAAACAGGGGCGTTACTTCCCAAAGCACCGTAGCCCACCTCATTTCTTTTTCTGAGCGAGTTAATTAATATTATTTTGTTTTCTGGTTTTAGGAAGGTTGGTCTGATGAGGTAACTAAATGGGAAAATTGCCAAAATAAGAGTGCAACTTGTGCTAACGAGTAAGATTTATGCTGCTCTTTGTTTAAATGTTAAAAAAAAAAGAACTTTGGTGATATTTTCATACCCAGATTCAGTGATAATTTTTAATTCATCAGTTACGCATCGGAGAGCATTCAATTAGCTTGCTCTTATGCATACAAGGATGTAGAACAAGATTCAACTCTAAATGGTATGTTTTCTCATGATTTAATCATCTAGTTCTTTTTCTTATTTTGAACTTATCCAATATGGACCAATTTATTATTGGTCAAGGATTTTATATATCTGATACCAGATCGGTATCAGTTGCAACAATTTTCAGTAGATATCATTTGATGTAGAAGAAAGAGAAAACGAAAAAAAGAAACTTGAAATAAAATGACTTACATATTTACCAATTAAATTTGCTGGTAGTACTTCAACAAAAAGAATTTTTTTAAAAGAATCTACTTATATCAAGCTCATAAATAAATGCAGATGAGTATTTCTATTCTCGGTATCCTGTTGTGGAGAAGCAGATAGCTAAAGGTGGATTGAGATTAGCAGTAATTCTCAATCATATATTTGATGCGGGTACATCTCACAAAATGAATTCAATGAATTCTTTACTTCTGCAACATGAGTGATGAATCACATTGAAATAGAGAATTTATGTTTAGGACAATTTTTAAAGTAGTAACCAATTTGTATCACTTCTGAATTACTTAAGCAATGGAACATGCAGATTCTCAGTTTACTCTTCTGTCAAACTTTTAAAAGGTTTCTGTATGCACTAGTCAATTTAATAATGTCAATATACATTTTACATTTTATATTTCAACCTTTATCTATTTTAATCAAACGCTTTCAATTAAATTAAACTTGCAACAATGGTTCAACTCATTGAACTAGTTGGATATTGCCAACAAGTCATCTTTCATTTTATAAAATCCACTTGACAGATAAAAGGAAATTAGAGAATTTTTTTATTTTAGAAAAAGTAATATACATTTTGTTTAAAGATCCACAAAGATGGCTATTTTTTTTTTATCTCATAGGAAAAACTATATCAATTATATTGTTCATTTAGGGGCTTTTTTAAGTTACACATAGCTACATGCTTCGCCACGAATTTTTTTCTCCCTAAAGACCACATATTTGCTGCAGTCTGTTACAATTATTTACTGCAATTCAACACTTTATTTTTCACTTTCTAATAATTATATTTTAAGTTAGGACATTAAATTTGAAAAAAAATTGTTTACAATTGATTCGTATTTTAAATTAATTTGTTGACGACTAATTTATTTTAATCAAAAGAAATTAATTTTAAAAATCAATCAAAAAACACAAATGAAAATTTAGAATACTCTGATTTATCATTACGACCCTATTCTAGAAAGCTTCGTAAGAGATCTACAACAATTACTGGGTATAACCCGTAATGACCATTTTCATACCCAAAAAAATTAATTCGAAGTCCGGAAAATTAGTTAAAATTTCTTATTTTCGACAGTTGTGTATTTTTTCTTTTATTTGAAACCAGAACAACCCTTTTAAAAGAATTAAAATCACAATAATAATTTAATACAATAAACTATTAATCAATTGTTATATTTAAGGATTTGTTATAATCAATTGTACTTCTGATTTGGTTTAGAAATTTAGATGCAACTTCTAAGTATTTGTAATGATAAGCTTTATGTAGTTATATGTAAGGACTACATATTGTATTGTATTTATTTCATTTAAAAATGTCAATCTCTGCATGACTGAAATATATTTATATTTAAGTAATTTAAAAATGAGGAGGGGTTCAAATGCACCATAATTTTTGTGCTCCAATATGCTCCACATCTTTTATCTCTATTTTCAAAGTCCGAACAGTTGATCCGAACCGTTCAACATGATCTTCATAATAAAATATGTTTGGAGACCAAATTTTATATTTTTTATATTTTTTTACTATTTTTTTAGATAGGTACAATATCACTTTATCGGATGGTCCAGAATCCCCTTAAAAAGGTGATTTTGTACCTATCTAAAAAAATAATAAAAAAATTCTAAAAAATATAAAATTTGGTATCCAAGCATATTATATTATGAAGATCATGTTGAGTGGTTCAGATCGACTATTCGGACTTTGAAAATGGAGATAAAGAATGTGGAGCATATTGGAGGACAAAAATAATGATGCATTTGAACCCTCCTCTTTAAAAATATAATAACAGTTAAATACATCTCTCTCTCTTTGAAAATCAAATTTCAATATCATAGGCATGGGCTACAACAGAGGCTTTCAAATTTCAATATCACATGGGCTACCGACATTTTTATTAATATCCAAAGTTTAATAGAAATTAATAAATATATCCAAATCCGCTGGAAAGTTATAAAAATATCTGTATCGGTTATTTTCTGGCCGGTATCCAATTTAATTCAGTACCGGCCGGATCGGTACCCAATTTTTTTTTTTTGCAACAGTACCGGCGAGAAAATAGCCGGTACTTAATTTTTTTTTAAGAATGAGCATAGCATAGGCTAGAAGAACAAATCGTAGGAAGTCTGCACTCAGTTATATCTAGCTAAACTGTGACATTTTGATTATTTTTCTATGGTTTCTTTTATATGTCCCATATAATTCTTACCTTAAAATCAAAAGACTTGATCAAATTATTAACATTTTATTTTTCTATTAAACTAATGAACTAATTTGCACCGATTGAATTTTTTTTTTTGCTTATTGAAAGGTGGCGCTTCTATTCACATCAGCAAAATTTTGATCTATCTGTCAAGCATCTGAAAAATAAAATAAAAAGTAAAATATAGATCCAGATAAAAAAGAATCGTCAACCCTAATAAAATAGGAAGCTGATATGAGTACCCGCACCTAAACTGCCATAACTGCTTGTGGGACCGCAACCGTTTTCAAAACTGTAATTTGGTTTTACTAATATTAATAGTAATATTGTGAAGTATATATCTCAAACACGACAAGTATTTATATCTATACATTTAACTACATATATGATATATGAATTTTCCTAAAATAACCGTACCCGCACCATTTCTTGAAAAATCCTCGCTTCGTACCCGCATTTGGGGACCACTCAAACGGCATGTGGGGACCACTAAAATTGTCAACAAAAAACATTGACTTAGCTTATGTGTGGGTAATAAACGATATGTGGAGACCACTAAAATTGTCAACAAAAATGTTGACTTAGCTTATGTGCGGGTAATATTTATATCTCTATTCTTGTGGTATTTATACTTCCGAAACAAATTATTTATAACTATAAGGGTGTGGTATTTATACTTACGAACTAAAGTATTTATATCTATATTACGTTGGATGAATAAGAATCTTAAAAAAGTATTTGAGTTGAAATGTTAGAGATATTTAACCAAGAGGGATCATGTCATGGATCACATGGGCACTCTCTCTTTTTATATGTTGGATCTAATACAACTAGTTTGTATGAAATTTCGGTCAAAACTAGATCATAACCAAGAGTTTTGGCAATATGAGTCCAACTTTGCGAAAATTGGGCCAAACCTTGATTGCATGGTTACTAAGTGGTAAGGACATAACTTTTATACAAACATTGTATTGGATCTTGAGGAGTATATGTTATATGGATCATATGCGATCGCATGTGTACAAAAGGCAATATGTATATATGTTGCACTAATTGTAATATATTAGTATTCTCTATGATTTTATATGAATTCATATATAATAATCAGCCCAACGGAAGTTTATTATATATTTTTCAAATAAATAATTTAAACCATATAACGTTATTTTTAATAATTGGTTGTTATTATTTTTTTTAACTTTAAATTGTAACTGCCACTTTATTAAAAATGAATTTTGTATCTGAACAGATCAAGTATTTATATCTGAACACATCAAGTATTTATATCTAAACTACCAAGTATTTATATCTGAACACATCAAGTATTTATTTCTGAACACATCAAGTATTTATATCTAAACTACCAAGTATTTATATCTGAACACATCAAGTATTTATATCTGAACTACCAAGTATTTATATCTGAACACATAATAGACAATTACATCATCTTCGCAAATCAAATTGTCACAAACATCTCAAAATCCAGCAACACTGAAACACGATTGTGTATATGAAATAGAAACGAAACGATATATCATTATTAATTCACCAGAACAAAAACAAAATCGAAAAGAAACAATATTAATCTAGCTGATCACATTTCAAAATCACCGATTAAACTTGTGAGAACCACACGAAATCGCTTTCAGTTTCGAAATCGCCTCCAAATCGCCTCAGCCTTCGAAAAAGAAAAAAAATGGAGAGAAAAGAACATTTGAAATTCAAAATGGAAGGTCCGATAACATTGTTAGTTAGATCGGAAGTTGTGGGGACCGCAACTTTATAGTTATGGAAGTGCGGGTACAGTGCGGGTACTGTAGCGCGGGTACTAAAATAATTATTCAATAAAATAATGTGGGTGAAGATTTTTTGTTTAAAATAACAAACACGAGTTTCCCATTAATATTAATATACACATGGGAGCATATTAATATCATGTTATCTCACATGCGAGAATATTAATATATACACAAGATAACATATATAATAAGATCAACTGGGCCTTATGTTATCTTATTTATTATGTTGATGCCTGAAAGGAGTTTTTTCGTCATGTGATCATTAGCTGTCAACTTTAAGTTATTTCGACTCCGACTAATTTTTGGAAAAAAAAATCATTGTATCGAAATTTAATATATAATTTTTATTAATGTAAAAAAATGTGAAAATAAATTGCAGGATTATCTCACTGAGAAAACAAAAGCGGCAGTGCTGGATCTGTTGCCAGAGGTGGCAAATGGCGATCTGGCATCGGTTTGCTCGTGGCCCGACGAGATCAGAGTTCAGTACCGCTGGTCGAGCCCGCTACATTTCGTCAACACCCCTGGAGTTTGCAATTATAACTACTCCAGTAAGTTTTCTGTCTTCTCCTGTCGCTACCTCCAAGAGTTTCAACTAATCGGCTCTCTCAGGTCTCAGCTGTCAGCACGGGCGGTACGCATGGCAGATAGTATCGTGTCATCTCTATGGCAGGTAGAATGATAGAAACTGCCAAACAATGTAAAACTTCTAATAATTATTTAAAAATGGAGATCTTAAAAAAGAAAAAAGGTAAAGGTTGGGTACACCTTTGCAAAAACCAAATTAATTTAAATGGGCTTCGTCCAAATTATTTTAAATGAACCAAGGTCTGACCCAAGTTCCAAATTTAATTAATTGGATCAATAATGGGCTTACAATTCAGTATTTGTTCATAATTTTTTCATAAGCAAAGCTTGGGTCAATAATTGGCTTACAAGATCAATGTTATGACTGATACGTCCCATCTCGGAGAGAGTAGGCCGTATGAGGTTTGGACTTTGGGCTGAGCTCGTTCTGTCGCAAGATGACAGGCCGAGATGTAGATCGAGTTTGGAACTCGGAGAGGTTTGGAGATATTCGGATTCTAACCTGTGTGATATCTCTCTTGTTCAGCATTTCAACCCCTGTTTAATGGGCCTTTTTTTGTCTTATATAGGCTGTCCATAACCGCTATGCCGTGCGGTTATGGGAGACTGGACGGTTATGCAAACCGTATCGGCAGTTATCCCGCGCAGAGGCGGTGCAAGCCAGTTTCGGGCTGAGCCTCGTGAGGCTTTATGAGGCTTTTTGTTGGGCCTTGCTTGGATGGATCCCTGGGCTTTTCATATTAATCCCGGGTTGGCCTCTCAAGGAGGTTCGAATCCCGAGTTGGCCCATATTGTTTGATGGACCTCGGGCTTTTCATATTGATCCCGGATTGGCCTTTCAAGGAGGTCCGAATTCCGGTTCTTTCATAGCCCGTAGCGGGTTTGTTGAGGGCCTTGGGAACATGGCCCTATCAATGACAATTCATCACAACAACTTAAAATCAATTTTGTTTGGTTTCGGCTTTAAGATTTTGTGTATGAGCAGAAAATTTGACAGAGAGCTTGATGTTTCTCTCTCATCTCACTTTGTCGGAGATGTGCACCAGCCGTTGCATGATGGATTCGAGGCAGATCTAGGTGGTAATACCATAATAGTGCATTGGTACCAGAGAAAGACCAACCTCCATCATGTCAGTGAAATAATTACTGCTCTTAATTCAAAATCACCTTTTTTTTTCTTTATAAATTGCCAATACATTCTTTTGATGTTTTTATTTTGTTAATTATAGGTATGGGATGAGCATGATTGAAACAGCAATGAACAACTTCTATAACAATGATCTCAGTACCATGATTGATGCAATCAAATTGAGCATAACTGTGAGTAGTTTGAAATGCTATATTTTTTTTTTTTTTGGTTTCTTCTCAGCCAAACACTGTACATAAATACATAATATCTTTCTTCCGAGCGAGTTAATTCATGTGTTTTTGTTTTCTGGTTTAGGAGGTTGGTATGATGAGGTAACTAAATGGGAAAACTGCCAAAATAAGAGAGCAACTTGTGCTAACGAGTAAGATTTATGCTGCTCTTTGTTTGCATGTTAAAAAAAAATTTGGTGATATTTTCATACCCAGATTTAGTAATAATTTTTAATTTGTCAGTTACGCATCGGAGGGCATTCAATTAGCTTGCTCTTCTGCATACAAGGATGTAGAACCAGATTCAACTCTAGAGGGTATGTTTTCTCATGATATGATCATCTAGTTCTTTTTCTTTATTTTGAACTTATCCAACATCAATTAATTTGTTCTCAGTCAAGGATTTTATATTTCTGATACCAGATCGGTACCAGTTGCAACAATTTCCAGTAGATATCATATGATGTAGAAGAAAGAAAAATAAATAAAAAGAACTTGAAATAAAATAACCTACACATTTACCAATTAAATTTGCTGGTAGTACTTCAACCAGAAGAAAAATTAAAAAAGAATCTACTTATATCAAGCTCATAAATAAATGCAGATGAGTATTTCTATTCATGCGGGACGCATATTATGTTTAAAACATAAGCTATGATTTGTATATGAGGATTTAGGTAAAAGGTCGATTTTTTTTATATTTTTCTTTACCTTTTCTCCTATGTTAATAGAAGTAAGGAATGTTGCGACGGCTATAAATCTAAAAGCACTGTGCCACTGTGTAAGAGGTAAATTTTGATTTGGACTGGACGGTGTACATCCGTATGAACAAATGAATATGCTTTGGAGAAAGCACCAAAATCAAGAAATTTCCAGCATAAATAAAATTTACTAGAGGAAATAAAAACAAACCAAATAATAAGAGCAAAGCTAGCGCGTGTTGTGCTCACCAAAGAGTTTGGTGAGCACAACTCTAAAATCTATCAAATTAATTTTAAAAGAGACGAATCTAAACTATTGAAATCGATCTACTTCACTTGTATGTGTGTTATCTTGTTTCAACAAATCTAATTTTTTTCAGATTTGATCCATTTTCTATTCAATTTCAATCTAACCGAGTATTGTCACATCTGGATTGTTACAGAATCTTCTTTTATCTGAAAAGAAATTTAATATTAAGATGCAATTGCACAAAAAGAACAACATTATAGCCTTTTTTTCTCTACATTTTGGTGGTTTGTTCTTTCTTTTTCTTTACATTTTCTTCTTATTGTAAGTACGTAGAAATTGATTCATTATGTTTATGTAAATAGTAATTATGCTATAAGCCTTTTCTTTCTGTTAATTTTTAGACATTCCTAGAAAGTTAAATGTTATGTAGTAAGTTGTAACAATTTTTACATTTTCAATAAATACTAATTGAGATTGTGACTATTGTTTATTTCAAGCTTTTTTCTAACTTCATTTTCGCTTTATATGAAATAGTGGCAACAATTTAATTTTTATTAAAGCAAAGTAAAACACAGGTAGATTATTGTGGAAGTGCCTGGTTAAGGTATGATGCAAAATAAATAAAAACCTAAAAGAAAGCACCAATAAATTAAATCAAATGCTTAAACTCAAGACATGAGAAATGTAGAATAGATATTAAGTTTTTATTTCATGGACATATTTTACTCCCGAGAATGAATTTTTGGGCATTTCTTCATTTGAATATCAGGGAATATCTGCTGAGATGCATATCATGTTTAAACAAAAACTATAAGGATTTAGGTAAAAAGACAATTTTTTAATTTTTTTTAATCCTGTGCCAGGTAAAAGTCTAAAACCACTGTGTAAGAGGTCAAATTTGATTCGGACTGGACGGTGCAGACATGTATGGATAACTGGAGAGGAGCTGAACCAACCGCTAGAAGGGGTCTGTTTGGCAACTGAACTTTAACTTAAGAATAGCATAATAGTATGCTATTCCAGATGAAACATGTTGTCAAACATGAAATAGCGCGATAGAATAGCATATTGAATTGTCCATTCCCCTATTCAATCAAATGTTTCGAGACTATTTTGGCCAATTCCGCTATTCCGCCATTGAAAAGCTGATTAGTGCTGAAAACTGGCGTGCGGAATAGCAAAATCAGACCATTTAGGCCCTTACAAGAGACTGTCTGTTTTTTTTTATAAGAAATTTCTCTCTTGTTTCTTTTTCTGGGCCGAAATAAAACCTCTTAATCTCTCTTATAGGCCCGGATCTTTCCCGCCGAAATTTAGCACAATATATGAATTTGGGCAAAATAAAGATCTTGACATGGTTGGCTTTGAATTTTATTACAAAACAGTAGTTCCCGGTTGCCAGTTGCATCTACATTCTTTTCTAAAATGTATGATAAAAAGCACGATCTGGATTGTTTTTGGCATATTTTGGATTTTTCCTTTGGAAGCAAGTACATTTTTACTTTTAGTCGTGGAATTTTTATTTCCATGGAGATTCAATGACAGCTGTCATTTGACATGTTTTGCATCTAGTGGACGAGTTGAGAGTAGGTCCGATGGGCATCGGACCTACTCTCATTCGATGGGTTTAAACACCGTCGATTTGCTTTAAGATTCGTGCAGAATGCTTTAAAATTCGTGCGCGTTTGTTTCAATTTCCGTGCGCACAAATCTTAAATTAGATCGGACGGTCATCATGCTTGTTGAACCTAAAAGTAGGTCCGATGGGCATCGGACCTACTCCGTTCTCCTAGTGGACTGCTTGCTTCAAAATGAAGGATTCAAATCGCTATGTTTTCACAAAGAAGTTGTCACAGGGATTGTGAGATAGAGAAAAACATCACAGTTTCTTTAATTGAGCTCCGAGATGATAATTTGGTTATTCACATTTTTCTAATATGAAATACAATTCAGTAAATCGGCCATTCGAACTAATATTTTACTCTTCTAAATAATACAAAAATAGCGCAATTTTAGTCTCTATTTACTAACACTCTCCATCCAAAATTCTACTATTACTATTCAAATAGCATTATTCTTTAGTTTATCAAACGAGTCCCTAAAGTTCATACTTTACTCAGACAACCTCTATTTTTTAAAAATGTGTCCTCGTTGCTCCAATTTTTCTCAGGGTAGTGTGCTGCGGTACAACGCATATTTCATCTTTCATGTTTCTATTTCAGAAGGTTGGCAAATGCCAAAATATTTGCAATGCTTCCTTTTACATAGTTCACAACTTCACAAAGTACACCCGTGCTGTGAATTGGGTCACTCGAGCTGACCGCCCTGCTGCCCGTACTGCACCTTTTTAGGTCAGGTCAAGTCACAAACTTAACCAGATATAGTTATGTGGTGTATTTTGCTTATGTTTCTATTGTCAGTTATAGACATGGACTATAGGTAAAGTGCATTCATACTTCATTCTATGAACTATGAAGGATGATCTGAGGCTGAATATATCAGACAAAATTATTCACAGTATCCGTTTAATAAAAAAAAAAAATCATTTCAACTCAATTTATTCTCACTGACAATCAATGACAACAAGCAAGATAATACAAGAATAAGTACAAATATACCTCATTTATTCAAAAGACAACTACGCTTTAGTGTTGATGTTTCACTGAATTAGTCAAAACCTTAGTAATTACATGAGCAATGACCCCAATTGGGCAAAAGAGAAGACATAAAGAAACCGAATGCCGTGTCTCGACATTGTTCCTCAAACCATCATGGAATACTTGCCTGAATATCAATTCAAAAAGTTCAGATCAGAAGTATATAAAACATATAATTAACAAACTCAATCCAACAAAAGAATACTGCAAGTGTGGGGATTCTTTAATCTCCAGTCATATTGTTTTTGTATGGTCCAGAATCTTCTAAAAAACAGTGATTTTGTACCTATCTAAATAAATAGTAAACAATTTCCATATAAAATTTTGTCTCCAAGCACATTTTATATGGAGACCATGTTGAGCGGTTTGGATTGACTGTTTGGACTTTGAAAATAGAGATGAGGATGTGAGGCATGATTGGGGAACAAAACAATGGGGCATTTTAACCCTACTAATAGCAATAGTCGTAGTCGGAGGGGGGGGGGGGGGTTACCTAGCAGCAAATAGGTCAACTGCCAAAAGATGAATCCAGGCCGAAGCCACTGTCAGTTCATTACTAAACATCCGTGCAATTCCATGTAACTGTTTCAGATAACACAAAGCCTCAATCAGTATTTCCATATCATAATTGTCACAAGAATTGATAATGAGAAAATAAAAGGTCACAAAAACGCTGTCACTGACCTCAGGTAGCCAATATTTACTAGCAAACATACACTTTAAAGTCTCAGGACTCCACGATAAATACAAGAGATATGCGTATAAAATCCCAAGTAAAACATAAGGAGCACTACTTTCCATAGACCTCCTTGTCTGTGATAAATTTATTAAATAAGGAGAAAAAAAATAATCAGTTGCTAATTAGTGGAATCGAAAAGTGATTAATTGAAGCTAATATGAAAACTTACTAGTTTTGAATTAGGCGCTAAAACCATAAGAGTGTAGAAAGGAAGCACAGCAACTGTGCCCCATGTGAAAGCTTGGCTTGCAATTTGAGACGTTGAAATCCCTTAAAATAATAAAAGGAGTAAATAAATTAAATTTCTTAGATAAATCAAAACAGGCACAAGTTTTTATTAACTCATATGACATTGATATTCTGATACCTTAATGTACCACAAAAGTAAGCATTAGAACTAGAAAAAGAAGTGTGAACACAAAGACAGGACGGCGTCTGTTTAATATATAAAACAGAATGGCCGGTGCTAGGTGTAATCAAAGTAACATGTGCTAACATATTTAACTACACGATGAATAATTATTAAAAACTGATACAAAAGCGCCGGAGGAAGCCAGATAGGCAAACATAAAATAGAGCAAACTTTCATAGCTAACACTAAATAGGCACAAGTTTTCATAGATAATAATACGGATACGTTATATAGTTTAGTCCAGCAAAAAAGCATTACAAATAGAGAATAAAAAGGATGACTGCAAACAAAGACAGACTGCCATCTGTTAATGTATAAAATAAAATGGCCAGTGCTATGTGCTAATATCATAATCAAGATATAATCAATGTAGTATATACGAACTAACTGCTCAATCCACAGTCATGAAAATCTAATACAAAATAGAAAGAAAGAATTTGTGCTTAGCATGCCAAACTGGAAACAAGTCAAGTGGTAGGTAAAAACAAAAACCTATACGTGGTGACATTCCCAATATATATAAAAACTATACACTTACAATAATACTATGAAATTGCATTTAATACTTGATAAAAAATATACTTATATATCGATGTTCCGCAAGCACGAGTTATCCACATGCCCAAGTTAGACACCGCATTTCCATTTATGTAATCACTCAACCATTTTTTTACCAAACTGCTACCAACCGATACATATTTGTAACAGACCAATAAGTTAAAAAAGAGAGTGAAATTAAGCAAAGCTCAGGTAAATAGATAAAACATTATAGCAACTCAATGAAGAAATTTATTAATATTTCTCATCATGAACTAACAAAGACACTCTAGAAAATGGCTAATTTCATTATAAGTTTGTCCTTTCAATAATATTAATTAATATGGACCGAAATTATCTTGGTGCATGGAGGTTTCTCTGAAATTATAAATTGTCACTTTACACCATTAGAAAAACAATTGTCATTCATATATGGTAGGAGAGTTGAGGTCCTGAGTTCATTTCTAATTATGCTCATATGTGTATATATATATATATATATATAAAAAGCATCAACTTTCTCTAATTAATTTCTATTGACACGCCAGACTGTGACTAGAACGTGCCAATTGAGATTATAAAATTAAGATAGTGGAATGAAACTTTGTAACACAAGCATTGCAATAATTTTTAACTTATGTAATAGCAAGTTGAGTAAATAGAATATTACAAGAAGCAGAAGGCCTCAAATTTCTTCTTCGGTTCAATCCAGGCCTGAAAACCATCTGCCGGAGCATAATTTGTGAATTTCCATTGAGAAAATTCAATCCATTGCTCTGGATACTCACACCTCCTCTAAATCTACTCCTACAGCTCCCAATTTCACAACAAACGAAGATAATTGCAGCGGATGTAGACATTTTTCTATCTGTGAAGCCAGCCTACGGAAAAAGAACAGTTCGATTAAAAAAAGAAGTTCAATTTGGAGAGGAGAGAGGGGATGAAGGAAAAGAGAGAGAAAGGTGGATACCTGAGAGAATGGAGAGAAGGAGAGGAGGGAGGAAGAGAGAGAGAGAGGAGACATTGGAGAGGTCGAGTGAGACAGAAGCGCTTCATGAGGTGTGTTTATGGGTTGGGAGGAGAGAGAAGAGGGGTCCCTTTGAGCAAGTGTGTTTGTCTTTCTGTGTGTGTGAAAGAGAAGAGGTGAATTCGAGGAGACTGAGGCCAGTTGCTCTGCATTACCTCATTTTTTGAGTTCAAATTTAGACCGTCCGATCAGAATTCTCTGCAAATATTTTCTAAAAGATTCGTGCTAACATATAAAGAACGTACATAATTTAAACACAAATAGTTAGGCACCTTAGGTAATTAAGATTCGAGGTGGGGGCAATCGGGCAAGCAACAGCGCAACATCTTTCGGTCGGACCCCATAGTGGAGCGCAAGAAAATGAAAATAAAAATATTTCAAAAATAATAATAATTAATAGATGCACTCAATGCGAAAAAGGTAATTGCAGTTATACCCTTCCGAACTTTTAAAATCATCAATTTATCATTCAAAACATCAAAATAGTTTATTTCTTCATTAGAAGTTTACAACTCAATATGTTTTTTCTATCCTCTTTTTCCATTTAATATATTGTAATTTTTTTATTAAAAATTAAAATTGACTGATGCGGCCATGTCTTTCTAACTAAGATTGATTTAAGTCAACAATAGCTCCAAACATGAGTTAAAATCATTGTTTTAGATGTGTTACAAAGCATTTTAGTAGTTGGTACAAAGTATTGTTATGCAAAGAGATTTGAATTTTTCATTAAATTGGGCATATATGCTCATGTCTTGTTGAAATTTAAAAGACGGTGCCAATACTGATCACTGATCAACTATATTTATTTATGTCAGCAGCCCGGTGAAATTATAAACAAGTACTAACATATATAATGAAGTCAAGGAAAATTTCCATACGGTTATCGCTACTACGGACTAATATGACATTACTAGAGAAATAAAAGATTAAAAAAAAAAGAGGAAAAAAGTATAAAATGTTAAAATTTCAGTAGAAAATGAGATAATTTTGAAATTTTTTTATGGAAAATTTGGCAACTTTAAAAACATGGGTGAAAATAACTCTAGAAAAGGAGGCTTTTTCAAATTGGTACGAGTTCCGGATAAATCGTGACCGTCGGTCAAGATTTTGTGGTTGAGATTAGTTTTGTATTCTGGAAAGGATATATAAATATATTAACAGCTGCATTAATTAATAAAGCAAGTTACAGAATTGACAACACACAGCAGAACTTTCAATATTGTGCCAGCTATATTCACTGGCGCACCATTCGACTCTGGAATTGTATAACTAACTAAACGAGCTGTTAAGGCCTACTACTATAAATATTTTTGGAGTAACTTGTACATATATTTGATATCAAAATTTATGGTACCTTAAACGTATGAATTTAAACTCTTTAAAATAATTTATATCATGAATGAACACACTTACTAGGTCAAATTTATAAAATTTAACATTTTTTTAAGTCAAGTAACTAAAAAATTGACAAAAATAAATCCATCAAATTAAATCTTTAGAATCTGTTCGTTTGGTCGGATTTGCTTGCGAATTGATGGTTTGTTTTTTCAAATATGTTCAAATTTAATTGATAAAGTACTAAAATAATGGGAAAAGTTACTTTGATTCAACTCTCGCGCAACTTCATTTTCTCTTAGTTATCTGATAAAATAATATAGAGTAAACGCAAGTGGGCATAAATCAAACCTATCTTTTGAAACAAAATGAACTCTTTTATCTAAATAGTTTTTTTCTTTCTTTCTTATAGCGTCGTTACAAAATTTTGTTTCAAAAATTAGATTAATCCGACCATGTTACAGTATTTTCAAGTATTAATGTTAATTTTCTTAACGTAATAGACTAGATGTTTTTTATTCTATTTTCTTAAATAGTTAATTTTATTTCGAAAAACTTGCTTATAATTGACTTCAGATGATTAATTTTTTTATTATACTTAACTAAACAATTAATATTATTTAAAACAAAAATGACAACTCTAAGATAATTATCATCACAATTTTCATGTTACATGCTAGCAATCTTTTCAAAATCTTTTCCACAAGTAACCGTGGATATAACATTTTTTCCAAATTGATAGTTGGATCTCACATCTCCACTCATAACTTCGCAGCTTTTGCGAAATTAAAAAAAAAAAAAATAGTTGGATCTAACATTTGTGAATATTCATCATGCTCAATCTCCCCCATCACCAAATACGTCAAAGAAATAGACCAGTTTGAATAGTTTGAAATTAATTTGATAATTGTGAAATTAAATTTTGAAATCATCTCAGTAAACTTAATCTCTTGCTAACAATAATAAATAATTTTGTGTTAACACTATGTATTAAGCTCTAACAATTCCATTCGTTAAATATTTTTTTTAAATGCCATTTAACGACGTGGGTATTCATAAGATTTTAATGCTAGAGAGTTAATAATACAGTTAAATGATAAGTTTAAACTTATCTTTTGAAAACTTGATATAATAAATAATGATTTTTTAATCGGATAAATAATGCCTCCTATCAATTATATAAATAAATAATGTTTTTCCTAAAATATAAAAATTAAAAAACACGTTAGAAAGTGCCGTCTTAAACCAAGTCAACCTAACACCAGCAACACCGAAATTTTTTTAGTTGACACCCTAAAAAACGAAATTAAATGATTACCACCCGTTTGGGCTTAATTTCAATCCTACCACCCACGCCAACTGAGTTCGCGTACCAAATTAGTTGGTGCGCAGATTGAGTTGGCGCACCATGCTCTGTTAAGGCTTTTGTGACCAAGGCAAAACTTGGTCAAACTTTGCTTCAACTGGAGAAGAGGTTAGCTTTCCAAGATAAAGCATATGAATACCATGCTCTGTTTAGGAGAGAGACTTTATGTACATGGGGGGTACTACAAAGTTTGACCAAGTAATTTTTCAAATTTCGGCAGTTTAGTTCGCCCCTGCTTGTACGCCAACTCAGTCTGCGCACCTGGTGAGCCAACTCAGTTCTCACACCCGCCTATTAGGTGTGCGAACCCAGTTAGCATGAGTGGTATGATTGAAAATAAGCTTCTAGAAGTGGTATTTATTTAATTTGATTTTTTTTTTTTGTGTCAACAATAAAAATTTGGGCCAGCAACAGCATGGCCGCCTCTTTAGTGGAGGCGGCAGGAATCTTAAAGCGGTTCTACCATCAACAGATCAGGATTCAGGACCCGACAGCAAACCGCAATATCTGAAAGAGAAAACCACTAAAAGATCCTGACGTGCTGTACTGTCCATCCACCCATAATTCCTTTTAATTTTGGTGCCGACTAATTACATTGGTTCTTACACGTGGCGCTTTTTGAAACCCTCATGTGTTAGTGTCTTTCTTAAGCTGCCGGGTGACGGTGTGAGAGCTAGCACCAATGTTTTTAAATACGATTTTTATGCAGTGTGCGGATTTCAATATGCAAATTTCAATATGGATTTATATTAGCAGATTTTAATTGAAAATAATCTATAAATACAGATACAAAATGAATATTTGTTGGATAGTTGAGTTAATATGACAATAATTATCAACTCTAAAAATAATATTTGAGTTAATATAACATATCAAATTTCGGATAATTGAGTTATTACGAGTTATTAGGCCGAAATACGAAAATTTAATGAAGTTTTTAAGTTTGCAAAAGTGACAATTATGCATGATTAATTGCTTATTGGTTCAGAGAACCAATCCATTATCCTAATAGATTATATGATTCTATCAAATAAATGCACAAATTGGCCCAAAATTCTTAGGTCCAAAATTCTTGGGCTTAAACAAATCTGTATGCTTTTTGGGAACTCCGTAAGGGTGAAATGAATTGAAAGCTCTTTAGTTCCAACTCATTAAAACAAAATTAAGAAGGCGCGGGAATGTCTATAAAAGAAATCAAAGATTAACTTAGAAATTCACTTGACTGGACCCATTCGATCCGGATAAGTAAAAGAAATTAGGTGCCAGATTGTATCGATTACCACTCAGCTAGTGGTTCACTTGACTGGACCCATTTTATCTATATTAATTCGATTCATTTTTTTTATGTGTTTGGTTTTGGTTAACACCGAGACCTGTAAAATCCACATATTGAATCCGCATAGTCGGATTTTAAGCGGTCGACGACTGCAAATGTATATGCGGCTGCATAGATCGTATTTTAAAACACTGACTATCATACTGCACGTGGAGAAATGCATAGATCGTATTTTAAAACACTGGCTAGCACACTGCACGTGGAGAAATGCAATGCATGTATTCCTGTTTAGGGACCGAGACAAACTTTTAAACTGTGAGGTCAAATGTAAATATGGGTAAATTATATATAATTTTGTATTCATAACATTTTACTCTAAATTAATAGAAAATCATATATAAATACAAAAAAAATTCAAAAAAATTGAAGATCAATTGACCCCATTCATTCAACCTACAGCCATCACTGTCCCTGTCTGCACACCTTTTTCAACATCTGGACTTACCGATAAGTTCAACTCCAAGCATCCCATGTTAATATGTCACTCCAACAAAACTTCAATTAAATGCTATAATTTGTCTCCATAACTTTGTGTTTTCTTTTTGTTTCTTTTATGAGATAAATATGCTATTACAAACTAGAATACATAACCTAATTTTAAAAAAGTCCATCATCACTTCTTTACATCACATATCAGGACATTAATTTATTATAAAACATAGCTACTAAATTCTAATTAATATAGATAAACAGATATCTAAACGGTGCTGCTGCAAGATGAGATGTCTTCTTTCTCCCCAGGTAGTTGATACACCACTAGCTGAGTGTCTTCTGAGTTCCAGATCTGCAATGGCACTTTATCTATATTCTCTAGCATCCACACTAACACTAAGTCCATAGCTTGTCTCTTAACCATTCATGTCTAATAGTTAACCAAAGCAATGATCATTAGTATATAATTGTTCTAAAAGTTTTGTTATTTGTATGTCGAAAGCACATTTCATTTCTTAGTTTCCACAAGGTCCAACTAACTGCACTAAACACAATCAGGAATGCAAGTTGTAAATCTTTTCCTAAAGTACAAGAAAATGCAACAATGTCTTTACTGCCTCAGTTTTTATAATGTTGTTGACTTAATCTCATCTAAAACCAAACTTGTTGAGCTAAGGGACAATGTAAGAACAAATAATTGGTAGTTTCAACCCACGACAAAATTGACATTCTATACTACCCACTCATTCTTTGTGACTAAGAGTAACTTTGGTCAAGATTTCATTCTTGGTAAACCAAATGAATACTTTTATTTTATGAGGTATAAGTACTTTTTTTGAGTAAAAGCTGATGTCTTAGCATCAGTTTGTTGTATTGATACGGTTGCAGAAGTCTACAACCAGTGTTGAAAGTACAATTTAAGCTCATTAGTATGAGCTTTGAAAGAAAAAATTACATAGAAATAGTAAATATTTTGGCATAAATAAAATTGCCAAAATAGCCAAAATAGTTAAAGTGCAGGTTGGATATGAGTGTTGGTTGTTCTGTTGCCCGGTATGTTTCTTCTTGAGCTGTAACCCCACTGGTCTCTGATTTCATGTACTAGTTCATGTATGTCCTTTTCAGTATCACTGAATGTTCTTTTGCAACGCTCTCTCCATAGGACAAATTGTGAGATGAGGAGGATTGACCTTATTTTGTTTGTAAGTGTTGTTTGCAACACTGCAGCTGTGAGGTCATTTGATAAGTTGATATGCAAAGTTGTGGCCACTTGCTGGTAGGTGTGTCTTGCCACCACACACGTATTAAACAGGTGAAGTGTTGTTTCCTGTTACAATTTACACATAATACATTTGTTTGTTAAGTTCCATCCTCTTTTGATTAGATTATCAAGTGTGAGTAACTTGTTTTGCAGTAGGAGTCACCCAAAGATCAACATTATTCTTAGTGGGCATGTGAGTTTCCATATTCTGTGTATTTCTGTCAAAATAAGAGGGCCTTCTTTGAGCTGCTAGTAGGCCGATTTGACTGTGAAGTCTCCTGTTGTGGTTCATTTCCATGTAGTTGTGTCAGGTTCTGTTGTCAGTTGTATCTGCAGCAGTGAATGTTTAAGCTCATTGAGTTGTGTGAGTGCTATTTCTAACATGTAAGTAGTAATAAAATAGTAATAAAAATGGACATTTAGTTTACATAACAGGTAAGTTGTGTGAGTGCTATCATCTTGTCACCGTAACATAAAGTTTACTATATCAAAAAGACATCTTTATTTCTGCGGTTCTAAAATAAATACTCTTATATTTCTAGCATGTTCTGATGTTATTGTTGCGTATGAGATGTGGTTAGATACTTTAATTCTGCTCTTACTATTTAAAGATAGATCGATTAAATGGGCACTTAGTTTTTCTTTAAAAAAACAATACATGCAACAGTCGTGTATTTTTTTATGGATTGGAATCCTTTAACAGTTGTTTAACTTGATAATATTGATCACACTTTCTTATCAAGTTAAGAAAAAAATTATAGCTATCTTATTTATTTTGTAGATCGGTTGTGTATCAATTTTTTTTATGCATATTGAATGTCATTTAAAATCCGATCCAATATCATTAAGTATGAATTGTTGTAAATTTCAAGTCAATTAATAAAATGTTAAAAATTGAACTAAATTTCAGCGTAAAATTTGTATTATGCCATATTTCAAAATTAGAAATTATATTATGTCATTGTCAAAATTGTTAAACGAATTTGAACTAAATTTCATAATAACATTTGTATTTCGCCATATTTCCAAATTGTATTTTGTCGTTGTCAAAATTATTAAATTAATCTATTGCCGACATATTCCAACCCTTTTAGTTTGTTTTTTCTATTATTAAATTAATCTATTGCCAACATATTCCAACTCTCTTTGGTTTTTCTTGTATAGAAAGGTGGAGATCAAAGTTTATCAATTTTCATTTAATATTTATAAAGAATCTATTATTCGAAACGCTCACGATTTCTCACACTTCCGACCCTTTTTGTATTCTCGAAAGTTTTTACTACTTATAATATAAATTTAAACAACTAAAATTTATGAGAGAAGTTTTAAATTTCTAATGGTTCTCTACGAAGCAAAAATTAACAAATAAAATTTGGTCACACGAAACGAGTAGAATTAGGGTGTTCTTAACTTCATCAAATTTCTTTGTGAACTTAATTTTAAAATTTATTAAGCCGTTTGGCAACACAATCATGATTAAATCTTAGTCCGCGCTAAGAAGTTCACGTTTGGTTGTTTTAATCTGTGGGTAGACGCTAATGAGGCTTAATCCAGAAGGGATACCTTAGGATCCGGGCAAGAAATTAAGATTCGAGCAAAAGAAGGCTAAAGAAGGGGTTCTTAATCCTTGCTAAAGAACCGATATTCGGAAGGATTAAGTGACTATAGAAGCTAAAGGAGGTGAAAGGAAGTTTAAGGAAGCTTAATCCCTCTTTGCCGAACATAGATTTGGATTTAAATGACAAATCCAAAACGTTCAAACCAATCTATCTTACGAGTGATGTGTCTACATGTGAAAATTTTGAATTAATTTAATATAAAGTCAAGCGGTCAAAATTAGAAGGTTTATAAATTAATTGTAATACATTCATTGTTTGAATATTTTTTTATCACTTGATTCTATACAAAATTAATACGAAAAATTAAATTTTTGCATGCATACACATCAATCATAAGGTAAATCGGTTTCAATAGTTTGAATTTATTATTTGAAATCAATTTGATAGATTTTAGAGTTAAAGTTCTTTGTCTTTGACAAAGAGTATTAACTTAGTAAACTTAACACCTAATTTTACTCCACACGAAACCCATTTAAGCACAGCTATCCAAATAAATGGAGAGCACCGAGATATCTCAGCCCAAATTAACATACGAGACAAACATTCAGAAATGTCTTAATTTCTTACTCTTTAAAGCTGGTGAAGCTTTAGAGCAGCAAAGTGGTGCTTGGCGACAAGGTGATCTGAAGCGTAAATTTCGCTGTAAGATTCGTGCTACATCTCGAACAAACGATCCAGATGCATTTTCACCTTTAAAAAACTTTTCGGCAGATTCATCTAAAGAACTAACAAGGGTGTAAAATCCTCTGCAACTGGGTTAATAACTGAGTTGTATTCACACGGGACCGGAGGTGTCCGATGGACATCGGAGGAAATTCGATCTGATTTCTAATTTGAATCGATCGATCAACATTTACTGATAATTTATATTAATAAAATCCGTCCCATGAATTGAAATCGGACGCGCAAATTTGGAATGCTCACTTTTCCGTATTCATGCACAAGTTGCAATCCGTCGCTGCAAATAAAATGAGAAAACGCCTAATAACAAATCGTAAGTTGACACGTGTATCTCACTAGAGAAATTAAGAGGAGATCGACCGTCCGATTCGTTAATCTGACGGTTAATGTTTGATCAGGTTCCTTGTCTTTCTACCTATAATGTTGTGCATCTCAATGCGTAGCATCCTGTTTAATAAGAAGCAAATGGATTGGCATTGTATTTGTAAATACTCACCAGTGTGCTAGATTCGCAGAGAATGTCTATCAGTTACGGATTTTATCTTGCGCATGGCATTTCTTCGTTGCACTTATAAACAAGTTTCCATTTAACATATTCTATTTTTTTTTTCTGGTCATCATCAATTAATCAATTATACTTGAAAGTAAATAGTTATGTATTTACGAGAACAAAATTTATGATAGAAGTAACTAATTTAATGTCGAAAACACATAGTTCCCCGGTCATTTTTTTATTATTATATATTAAAAGTTACTAATTTACCGCTAAGAAGAATTAATAAAGTGTTTATATTTATAATATATCTGTTAAAAAAAATTAAATATTGGACTCGGAAGTAAAACACTGATTTAGAATGAAACTTTCATCTGGATTGAATTTTGGGCCTCAAATTTGGGTGGGCTTTTTAACACATGGTTAGTAGGCCTGTGAAGGGAATTGGTGTTCTATTCATCCCTCATTCGTCGTTTCGTCTCTAAGCAATTGTATCTCTCTCTCTCTATTAGCGGAGCTTGTTCTCTGATCACAGCACCAGCCCTTTGATTTCTCAAAATTCACATCTAAGTATCTAACTAATTCACTCTCTATCTCTCACATCACCTCAGATCAGATCTCCGTTTTTCTCTTCAGCGGATCCTTACAATTAGTCTAAGCTATTTCGCGATCTGAAGTGTTGGTGCGATGGTCGTGTGCAAATGTCGAAAGGTACTTCTTCATCCGATCTTCACTGCTTGTTTCTCACTCTGCTGTTCACTTCTTCAATTTTTGTCAGAAATCGGGAATTTATTCTTCACTAAATAGAATTTCTATTAGGGAATTGGAAGGAATCATTAAATTGGTTTGCAGTTCCTTGGATTGGTTTGGATCCATTCCAAGTAGATTTTTACTTGTAGATACATCGAGAAATTGGTTTGATATTGTTTCAATTATGTCTAAACTGTTGGTTACTTTGGCCTCCAACTGCATTGTGTTGTTTTGTTCTTACACTTTCAAAAAGAGCAAGTACATATTGTTCCTATCTCGGTCAAGCTTGTGTAAAGACCACTTATTTCTTCCTCAAAAAAAGAATTTAGTATGATTGGGCTTGAAAACTTAGGCTTAAGTGCTTCAACAGGTAGTTTCAAGTGTAAACTTAACTTTTTTATGGCTTGGTTCTGTGACTGCCTTATAATTTTTTTAAATCTCCTAGCTTAGTCATTAATAAATAGTTTTTTCTGCAGAAATCATTTGCTTGCTACTTATTTTCTATAGTTTAACTCGGCCAGGATAAATCTGTAAACTTTCAATTGATTTTCTGGCAAATTTTTGAAGGTGGATGTTGGGTTGCCCTTTTTGAAGGCAAAATAAGCAAATTCTTTATGCTGTTAGAATTACTGTTAGATCTAGTCTTCTTCATTACTAATACATTTCTCTTTATTATATTATTTTTCAACATTTAATTAACAACTTGCTTAAATCAGGCGACCAGGATCTATTGCTTTGTACACAAGGTACCTGTCTGTGGAGAGTGCATTTGTTCTCCAGAGCACCAAATCTGTGTGGTATGCCTTTTCTTACGATCTTTCACAAGCGATAACTTACTGGTTACTCATGCTTATATATAATGTACCTTTTTGGCGCAAGTGTTGTTTTGTTCTGTTTATTTGTGTATTTGAAGGGCTGAAAGATGCAAATAAAGCAACACATTTATGTTCGGAAACTGCATTTTTGCAACCCTCTAGTCTGTACAAGTGTAGCAACCAAAATTTTGTTGGTACCAAGACATATAACGAGTTCAGCACCAGCATACTGGTAACTATCCTGCATTTGATAGCCTGAACAAATCCAGGACATAAATCATGGTTTCTTGGTACGAAAGTTGTGACGAATAGATATGGTTCAATTCTTATAGAGGGGCTAAAATTTACTTGATGACATGATGCAAAAGATGGGAAAAGAATTGATAGGTGTTAATTTAAGAATGGTTTGGTGGTATTAGCAAACAGCATTGGGAATAATTTAAAAAATCCAAATTAGAAAGCTACAGTAAAATTGAGTTGCATGCCTGTTAATGCTTCATTTATTTACATTTCTGTCTCTCTAGGTTAACAAGTACTCTGACTGGGTAATAAATGGAGACTACGACTGGCCTCCAAAATGTGCCTCTTGCAATTCCGAACTGGAAGCTGGAAGTGAAGACACGACTCGCTTGGGTTGTTTGCGTAAGTGCACTTATAGTATTGTTCGAGGAGTAATACATCATTTTATACCAGTACTGGTTCAAGAAGAGTGTTTTATAGTACAAAGAGCCTGATATGGCAAGAACTTAAATTATGTACAAAATAGTGGTATTGGTTGCCATGTACCAGTTTTTTAAGTCAGCCAGGTATTGTTTAAGAACTGTTATGTAATAACACCAAAAATTCAGTTCATACAGAATAATCCCATTCACGTTATTTTGCTTTTGTGTCTAAAGTTATTTGATATTTAATTTCCCAATTGAGTTATAGAGAGCTTATTTAATGCTTAAACATGAAGACATGAGACAGAGAACTGCCAAACGAAATTGTGAAAGATGTCTTTTCAAGCTATTACTTTGCAAATTTCTAACATAATATCCTTTTCCATATTTCATATTTAATTTTGTAGATGTTATACATACAAAATGTTTGATATCATATGTTCAAAGCTTCCCGCCTCAAACAGCTCCAGCTGGATATGTGTGTCCCACATGTTCTAATGCAGTAAGTTTAAATAATAGAAAGAATTGTTAATTATTTCTGTATAGTTCACCAGATAAACTTTTATATATGGTGTGGCAGTTATGGCCTCCTACAAGCATCAAAGATACAGGATCACAACTGCATGCAAAGCTGAAGGAAGCAATATCTCAGGTGAAGAACTCATACATCGTATTATTGTACAATTCTAGACCAACAAAAGTACAACCAAAACCACATCATGAAAATGTGACATATGGTACCTTAATGGCACATACATAGGGGGACGGATGTGTTCTTACTGATCATGATTGGCATCAATATGATAGTTGTCACAGTACTAGCACCTTATTATGATATACTATGTGATAAATTAAGCCAAAGATGAATGGTATAAAACTAAAAAAATGCCATATGATGTGAAAAAGCAACAGAGGTTCAGAAATACTACAGAAAGGGAAATTTAGCATTCCTAATTAAAAGGATTCTTATCATTTTGGTGCGGGTATTGGGTGGTTCATATTCTCCGACTGGTAGTGGTACAACTGTACCACTGTTCCTATTATAGCTGTGTAGAGCACATCTCAACCACTTTTCATTTCATATAATCCAGACGGGTCTAGAGAAGAACGTATTTGGAAACCATATTGTAACAATGCCAAAACCTGACATGCGGGGCCCACCACCTGCGTTTGCATCAGGCCCACTTGTAGAGAGGGAAGATGGTGTTGCAAATTCATTGGATAATAATTTCCCGCCTTCGTCTTCGCTTGTCACGGAGAGGTATGGCATAATTTCGTCTGATGAACCAGAGATTGTAGAAGTAGACGGGCCCAACAAAGGCTTCATGCCTGAGCAGGAGTCCAACTACATGAAAAGTGTTAGCCCTCTTGGTGTAAGTTGTATTTTTTTAATACTTGCAGGCCACCTCCCTTTAGATTGCAGTACATGTACTAATTAATTAATGAAATATTAAACCAGGACATTATAACTGCTTTGCTTTTTTCCCTTTATTATGAAAAATAAACACTGATAATGTAAATGAGAAGCAAATAACATCAACAAAAATAGATAATGAAAAAAGAGGTGGGTTACGGTGCTTTGGGATGTAAAGCCCCTGTTTTACTTCCCGCACATATTTTGCGATTTCAAGGTCCAAACAGTTGATCCGAACTGTTCAACATGATCTCCATATTAAAATGTGCTTGGGGACCAAATTTTACATTTTTTAGAAACTTTTTACTATTTTTTTTATAGGTACAAGATCACTGTTTTTGATGGTCCAGGATTTTCTTAAAAACAGTGAATAGTAAATTTTTTCCATAAAATGTAAATTTGGTCTCCAATTACATTTTAATACGGAGATTATGTTGAACTGTTCAGATCGACTGTTTGAACTTTGAAAAACGGATATTTGGGCAGGACTTCCCAAAGCACCTTAGCCCACCTCATTAAAAGAAATATATATGTAATTTAAAATAAATATTGAGTTGCAGATGTCATCTAGCTAGTTTTCAAAAGGAAATATGGTCTTGTAGTCCTGTTCTTCCGAGTGATATTACTTTATTTATTTGTTATATTTTCACAGCCTAGTGCTATGGCAAGAAAGGTACCTAACCAGGTAGAAAGGCAAACTTCAGAGATTTCATACTATGCTGATGATGAGGATGTAAACAGCAAAAAATATGTCAAAAGGGGTAAGTTTTGAATTAGTTTTTAGTTTTAAACCATCAGTACAGGATGCACCTGCTGTGTTATTAAAGCTATTTCAGTGGTTGGACATAAAAGGTGAACCCTTTCTTCCTTTCTGTTTCTATTGCAAGTTTTTATTTTTCTTTGTTAATTGTTTACAGTACAGTCGTAAACTGTTGTTAATTATCAGGTTCATTTCGGCACAAGTTTCTGAGGATGTTACTGCCTTTCTGGTCTACTTCACTGCCGACTCTTCCGGTGACTGCACCACCTCGCAAGGATAGTGCTACTGATGCACCAGATGGCCGGGCACGCCACCAGAGATCTTCCCGCATGGACCCCAGAAAGATCTTACTCTTCATTGCTATCATGTATGCTTCTTTTTTGTCTCTCCCAAATTTAAAGCAAATAAGACCCTAATGTGCTTGAAGCCTCAATTGATTTAATACTAGGATCTTCATCCGTTGGTACTTTGCAACCCCTTTTTTTGGCATCAGCGATAGAGGTAAATTGGTTAGCTTGGGAATTATTTAAATAGAAATGGCGAAATAAAAACCAAATATGAAGTATGAACCTTTGATCAACTCCCATGACTTTTTTAACTTTCATTTTTATTTGGATCATCATTAGTCAGTAAAGAGTATTTAACAGATTCTCTTTTTTGAGGGTTTCACATTGCTTATCATTTTGCTATGGTAATTTTCAAAAGCATTTTATTTATTTATTTTGATGTTACATTTGAGCATTTTCATTGACCACAGGCAATGGATGCTTTGCAGCATTACTTTTGGTTATTTTTTATTTGTTTTCGGCTTATTGGATCTTTAGGCATATTTGTGCTCCAATTGTTCTGTGAACTTCTTGGCAAAAATTAAATGGGAAACATTGTAAATTAATACTACCCTGAGCTGTGCAAACACCATTCAGATCCATGGATCTATGATGGGCTTACTCTAATCCATGGGTAGGACTAACTAAAAGAGAAGTGTGTGTGGGGGGTGGGTGTGGGGGTTTGATGTGCATTAAAGCCATCCACTAAATGAGAATGACGGGTTTGATTGGAGTGGAACTAGAAAATAGCATGAGGGGGGCCCAAATTTTTGTCAGTGATTGAAAAATTAATAAATTAAGCAAGATATTCGACATTATTGCCTAATAAGGGGGTTATTTATTGGAAATTTCTACTAAAATCAAAATCGTACAAGGGAGATACTTTAGGACTTCAGGGGCCTTCGCCTCACCCTACCTTAGCCTTAGATCCACCCCTGATTCCAGGCTAAGGTTATTTTTGGGGTCGAGTTGGGTTAGATAATTCCTGGCCAAGATAGTACTCGAAGATATGGATAGTGGATTAGTTCAGGTTATTATCCAAACAAATTGAAATAAAGTTTATTCAGTGCAGGCAGTTTCCAAATTTTGGGTTGGACACAGGGCGGAACTAGAAAATTTAGATTGGGGGGCTGATACGTAAAATGTACACTGTGTGGTCACTGGAATCTATACACATGATGCATATTTTTAAAATCATGGAGTGGCTAAGCACCCCTGCATTACCTTAAGATCTGCCCCTGGTTGGACATGCTTTTAGTTTGTGTAATCCTAGTCTTATGTGGTAGTCAGGTTGCAGTTTTATTAGAGTTGTTTCGATGACTTCTCAAAATTTCTAGTCAGGCCAGTTGCTCGCAACTATATATGTAGCTAAGAAGTACTGAATTATTTTTTCATTACAGGGCTTGTATGGCTACCATGGCTATTCTGTATTACCGTCTGGCACAGCGCAATTTTGGTGAGGAATTTGGAGAAGAGGAACCTCGATAGATATACATTCTCTTTCAGCACTTGCATCTCTCCTTGTGATGAATATTGCAAGATTTGTGCTATACAGTCGGATTCTTTCCTTTTTCTTTTCCTTTTTTTTTTTTTTCTTATCTTCTTTGTGCTAGCGTGGTGCCTCCAAATATAATATTACAGAGCAATTTGTGTTTCCGGAGTAATCTAGTAGAAATGTTGTAATTTTACTCATTGATAGTTCGAGGTGGAGCATCCTTTTCTAATATGTGAAGTTCTAATTGCTTTGTTAATTTAAAATTGACATTGAGTTCTAATTGGCAAAAGGTAATTTTATTGGTATCAACTATTAAGTACCAATTTTTGACTTCTAATGCAACTAAGTACCAACTCGAAACTAACAAAGCAACTTGTACTTGGTACGGAGTAACTAAGAAAATTTTGATGATTTAATTACTTACAATTAGTCCAGAATTATTGAAAAAAGAATCTAAAATTCATGTAATGCTTTGTGAATTCTTTGCTATGTTACGTAAAAATTGATTTAATAAAAATTTGTACTATATTATGTTATATTTAGAGTATAACTGCATGTTTCTAGGATTTAATCACTTTAAATGAGTCCAAAATTAATTAAAAACATGCTCTGTAAGTATTATTATTATTACTGATTATGTTGCGTAAAAATATATTTATGCTTCTACAATTGATCTAATAAACATTTGAATAAATATTAGTCATATTTGGAATATAACTAGAAATTTGGTAATATAATCAATTGATCAGATAAATATTTGTCCAAATATTAGGTTGGGAATATAATTGTCAGGTTTGATGATTTCACCACATGAAATGAGTTCAGCATTACTTAAAAAACATCTAAGATGCATGTAATGTACTATAAATTCTTTACTAAAAGTTATGTTGCATAGAAATTGATTCATACATTCGAAGTTGATCCAACAAATGAATTTATCAGTTGTAGATAATATTACTTAAAATAAGTCTAAAATTAATAAAATCTAAGAGGCATATATCGTGTTGTATATTCTTTAATTATTACATATTATGGTGCGCAAAAATTGATTTATACTTTCAAAATTGAACTAATACATAATTTTACAAGTTTAGGTTATATTTACGTTTAACTGCCTATTTTCTAAGATTTAAAATCGGATATACGATGTCGGGAAAGAAATTCTCATATATGTTAGTTCGTAAAAGAATTTTAAAATGTTTAGAATTATTTTTTACTTGTTCTGGCTACTTAATTGTATATTATTTCTCAATGTATGGATCTTACCAGTTACCATCACCTCATGTACGTACCAAACATAGCTAAAAGGAACAAAGTATTATCTTATTCACATTTCTTATTCTCTTAGGTTGCGTTTGGATGATCCAAGAATAGAGTTAACCTTAAGTTAGCTCCACTATTTTCAAACCTTAGTAATCCAAACGCAAATTAGCAAATTGAGTTAGCTCAAGAATAACTCTATTCTACTAATTATAGTTAGAATAGCCAAATCAAGAATAACTCTATTCCTATATGTTTGGTTGTAAAACAAGAATAGTTAGAATAGCCAAATCTCAAAACTCTTAGGAATAGCCTATTCTAATAAGACAAAAAGTTTGAATTCACTATTCTAGCTATTCTAACCCAACCAAACACCGAATAGGCTATTCCGAATAGCCTAACCCCAAAAATAGCCTATTCTCAATCCAACCAAACATATAGCAAGAATAGAGCTATTGGGATTAGTGATATTAATAAAATATTTGATTCCTCTCAATTAGAGTTAGTTTAAATATTAAATTAGTACTAAATAAAATATTTTATTGGTATTAAATAAATATAATAGTAGATTAGATTAGTATTAAATAAAATATTAGTTTAATATTAAATGTAATATAATATTAATTTAAAATATAGTATTAAATAAATATAATATCAAATTAGATTAATATTAAATAAAATGTTAGATTAAATATCATATTGTAGTCATTAAATATTAAATGGAATATAATATTAGTTTAAATATTATATTAGTATTAAATAAATATAATATCAGATTAATTAGTATTAAATAAAATATTAGATTAAATATAATATTATATTATTTTAAATATTAAATGTAGTATAATATTAGTTTAAATGTTAATTGTAATATAATTATTAGTTTAAATATTAGATTAGTATTAAATATAATATTAGATTAAATTAGTATTAAATAAAATATTAGTTTAAATATTAAATGTAATATAATATCAATTTAAATATTAGATTAGTATTAAATAAATATAATATCAAATTAGATTAATATTAAATAAAATGTTAGATTAAATATAATATAATACTAATTTAAAAATTGAATGTAATATAATATTAGTGTAAATGTTAAGTGTTAAATGTAATATAATATTAGTTTAAATTTTAAATGTAATATAATATTAATTTAAATATTAGATTAGTATTAAATAATATATTAGATTAATTATAATATAATATTAGTTTAAATATTAAATATACTAAAATATTAATTTCAATATTAAATGTAATATAATATTATTTTAAATATCAGATTAGTATTAAATAAAATATTAGATTAAATATAATATAATATTAGTTTAAATATTAAATGTAATATAATATTAGTTTAAATGTAATATATATTAGTTTAAATGTAATATATATTAGTTTAAAGAGTGAGGCTACGGTACTATGCATAGCACCGTTTGGGTCCGTGCTACGGCTCAAAATTTGACTTTTCAAAATCCTAATGGTCGATCCGAACCGTTCTACATGATTATAAAATGAATATGTACTTGCAAACCAAATTTTACATTTTTTCGAATTTTTTTACTATTTTTTCGAAAATCACTTGATCTGAACATTCTGGACCATCCAAAAACAGCCTATCTAAAAAAATAGTAAAAAAATTCGAAAAATTGTAAAATTTGGTTTGCAAGTACATATTCATTTTATAATCATGTTGAACGGTTCGGATCGACCGTTAGGATTTTGAAAAGTCAAATTTTGAGCCGTAGCACGGACCCAATCCGTGCTATGCATAGCACCGTAGCCTCACTCTAGTTTAAATATTAGATTAGTATTAAATAAATGTAATATTAGATTATATTATATTAGTATTAAATAAAATATTAGATTAGTATTAAAAAATATTAGTTTAAATGTAATATAATATTAATTTGAATATTAGATTAGTTTAATTACTATTTTATTCATTCCTTCCATCTTCCATCCCTATTCCAATTATACAATCCAAACGACATTTTTACTAACCCGAATAGTCCAAAGTTAGCGCTATTCTCAAACCACCCGGGTTAGCACTATTCTCAACCACTAACTCAAAAATCGCTATTTTTGCACTAATCCTTGCACAATTCAAACGTACCCTTAATGTTTGATGTAAAAATAAAATAAGTTTAATATACCGATGAGAGACTTAATCTCTCTACCGAATATATTAAAACGATAACTGATTGACTATTTTTTATTCTTATTTTTATTTCTTTAATTATGTTTGACCGCGAAATAAAGTAAAAACTTAAAAAGATAAATGTTATTATCCGTGAGATAAGAGAGAAAAAAATTATTCTTTAATGTTTTGTTGAGAAATAAAATTTACTTTATATCTCTATCAAACATGACTATAAATGACAAGTTATATCTTTATCATTACTTTTTTATCCTTTTGAGAATATTTGATAGAAAAATAATGTGTACTTAATATATCTATCAAACATAACTAAATGTGACCAGAAATTATATTTTTATCCTCACTTTTTATCCTCTCTGTTCTTCAACATATTTGATAGATGAATAAAATATACTTAATATATTTACCAAACATAATTAGAAGAGACAAGAAATTATCTATTTATTCTCATTTTTATCCTCTAGAGCATGTTTGGTAAAGGAATAAAATAAACTTAATATCGATCTATCTATCAAACATAACTAAAAGAGATAAGAATTATTTTTTTATCCAGACCTTTTAGTCTCTCTGGAATGTTTAGTAGAGTAATAAAATGTACTTAATATATTTACCAAACATAACTAAAAGAGACATGAAATTATCTCTTTATCCTAACTTTTTATCCTCTCGGACATTTTTGATAGAAATATTAAATGTACTTAATATCTCTACCAAACATAATTAAAAGAGACAAGGAATTATCTCTTTATCATTACTTTTTATCCTTTCAGACATGCTTGGTAGAGAAATATTTCTACCAAACAAAACTAAAAGAGGTAAGGAGTTATCTTTTTATTCTCACTTTTATTCTCTCTTTTTTGAAAGCTTCGTAGAGGCTACGAAGTGGTGATTGAGACTCAAACTCTTGACCTTTAGATATCTAACAATTTTATGACTTTTTTCTAACCAACTGTGCTACCGCCCCATTCTCTTCTTACTTATATTCTCTCAGACATGTTTGGTAGAGAAATAAAATGTAATTAATACCTCTACCAAACATAATTAAAAGAGACAATAAGCTATCTCTTTATCCTCACTTTTTTTTATCCTCTTCAGCTTGTTTGGTAGAAGAATAAAGTGTAATTAATACATCTACCAAACATAACTAAAAGAGACAAATGAGTTATCTTTTTATTCTCACTTTCATCCTCCCAAGCATGTTTGGTAGAGAAATAATGTGTACTTTATATCTCTACCAAACATAACTAAAAGAGATAAGGAGCTATCTCTTTATCCTCACTTTTTATCCTTTCGGACATGTTTGGTAGAGAAATAAAATGTACTTAATATCTCTACCAAACATAACTAAAAGAGATAAGGACTTGTCTCTTTATCCTCACTTTTCATCAAGTATGTTTGGTAGAGGAATAAAGTGCACTTAAAATCTCTACCAAACACAACTAAAAGACGAGGAGTTATCCCTTTATCTCCCAGACATGTTTGGTAGAGGAATAAAGTGTACTTAATATCTCTACCAAACATAACTAAAATAGACAAAATAGTTATATCTTTATCCTCTCGAGCATATTTGGTAGATGAATGAAATGTACTTACACTACTACAAAAAACACTTCTCTATCGGTTGAAATCTCAAATCGCCATTTGTTTCCGAATTGATGACTATCGCCCCGATAGCGAATGTGTTCACCTTTGCCATCCACTCGGATCCAATGGCGTTGCGCACCTATGCTATCGAGTAAAGTAAACTGATGGCGTTTCTTAAATAACAGTGTTACAAACTGTCGTTGCTGCGCATTCAATGGCATCACTTGCGTTTTTTTAAGCAATAACAAAGGTTCTTAACACAATGACTTTTGGATCTGTTTGCCGATGTCAAAAGTCACATACACAATCGTTTTTGTTTGCGTTGGCGTTGTTATCCTAGCTTTGACATTTGTTTTTAATTTGAGTCATTGGTGATTTATATATATTTATAATTACGCCCCTATTAGGAGCTAGCTAGCCTCTATTTGCTAGCCATTTTTTTAACCCAGCATTTGAACCAACAATATATATACATATATATATATATATAGAGTGAGGCTACGGTGCTATGCATAGCACGGATTGGGTCCGTGCTACGGCTCAAAATTTGACTTTTCAAAATCGTAACGGTTGATCTGAACCGTTCAACATGATTATAAAATGAATATGTACTTGCAAATCAAATTTTACATTTTTTCGAATTTTTTTACTATTTTTTCGAAAATCACTTGATCTGAACATTCTGGACCATCCAAAAACAGCCTATCTAAAAAAATAGTAAAAAAATTTAAAAAAAATGTAAAATTTAGTTTGCAAGTACATATTCATTTTATAATCATGTTGAACGGTTCGGATCGACCGTTACGATTTTGAAAAGTCAAATTTTGAGCCGTAGCACGGACCCAATCCGTGCTATGCATAGCACCGTAGCCTCACTCATATATATATATATATATATAGACAACATGCATATTGCATGTACCCAACAACAACATATCTGTAACATATACATCATTGTAAACCAACAAGCCATATATATAGCAATATAACATAGACAACATGTAATTCATTGTACCAGCACAAATATCATCACGTACTATACCACTAAAATTTTACCCCCACCCAAAACTAGCAAAGTTCAAAAATTGTACCTATTAGTTATACCAACGACAAAAATGTACATCATATATATGTAACAATAATTGTTGTTCCCAATTACCACAAAAATGTGCATCATATGTACCAAAAACTGTTCAAGTTTCAATTCCGACCCCTTGTGGAGGTAAAGTAGGTAAAACACTATCCAAGAAGTACTTACACCATGTTGTACAGATCGCATGTAGATATGTTTCCTTGTACGGTTTAGTGGTCATTTTGCACTGCATGAATTAACACCGAACATATTAATAACATATATAAGAAATGTGATGCGCGCAAAGCGCAACGAAGTTTCGGCACGCTTGAAAGCGTACCTTTTAAACCTCGTTAACACTCCACGAGTAAAGGATGCAAGTGCACAACCTCTGCCGTGTAGTATAATCGGGTATCGATCCTCAGAGACGGCTAATCACTCGGTTAAGTTCTATCTAAACTTGATTGAAAACTAGAAGTTGAAAGGGTTTTGTTTGGTATTTAATTTCCTAAGGTATCAAATCAAACTGTTCAGACAATTGAAGAAGATGTAACAAAATGTTTAGAACAAATGTAAATTGTGTTTTGATTATGGATAAAAGGTGTTTCCAGGGTTTCAGACTTCATCTCTGATCTGCCTCTAGTGGTACGGCCCGTACCAAGTTGGTACGGCTAGGCCGTACTTCACTTGGTAAGGCAAGGCCGTACCACCCTGGTAAGACCCGTACTGGCTTCCCAGAACAGAACCTACCAGTTCGAGTGAATGCATTTCCTTGCTGGTACCTTGTGCTAAACTCTTTAGAAAGGTTCAATAGACCATACCTAAGGTTCCTAACCCTCAACCGTCGTTTGTTGGATCAAGATCTAGGTTGGAATGCAATTGAGAGCCTTTTAGGGTTTCTACACCTCAACCATCGTATGTTGGTACAGATCTACCCTAGCTGATTGATTAGATGTCTAAGGCACCCTCTAATCTGTCGATTAGAGGAGAATTCAACCTTTCGGCTTCAATTCGAACTATTCTACCCTATGTACTTGAATTGGATGAGAGATTGAGATGATCACATGACCTTGATAGGTTCGATCTAAACCTAAAGGGACATCATACAACAATCACAGCAAGCAAAGCAAGATATAACAATGAAAATCACAATCAATCAAACTAAAGAGTTCATACAAAGTAAAAGTCAAAGAAAGTCAAAACAAATCAAGATTCGATCTCTAACCCTAGAAACTAAAATGATCTACTCACAGCACATAGCAATGTCTAAAAATACAATAAGAGGAAGAGAGATAGCCATGGATTGAAGGGAGATGGAGGAGGAAGCTAGATCCGTCGAGTTTCGCCTCTTCCTCTTCTTTCCTTCTTGCTTTCAGCTCCTTAGCCTTCTTTCTCTCTCCTACTGAGCTCTCAGATCTATCTGGAATGAATTCGATACCAAATCTGGAGAGTTCCCCGCCTTAAATAGCCTCTGCCCAAATTTGAATCTGTCAGGACGCCTTCATGTACGGCCCGTACCAATTTGGTACGGCCTGGCCGTACCAGGCATGAAGAGCTGAAAACGGCTAAGTATGGTCCGACCCGTACCAAGCCTGGTAAGGGTCGTACCTCATCATGTGAATCGCCATTTCTTCGTGTGTTTTGCTCCAAACCTGCAGAAAACAAACAAACACTCAGCAGTACCAAATTCTAAAGATATAACAATGGAATGCACATAATTCTGGTGAATTATGGCACGAATCTGGTACTAAAATAGGCCTAAAATAGACTAAATATGCGAGGTGTCAAATTCCCCCAAGCTGAACCTTTGCTTGTCCTCAAGCAAAAAGTTTCAAACTCGGGTAAAAGTGCTGGTCAACTAAATCTAAATGCAGATACAAGTCTAAATGTGAAAACCTACGTGAATTTGCTATAGTCAAGAATTTCTAGAAACGATTCGGTTGTAATTCAAATATCCCTTTATAAACCTTGATTCACTCCACCAATTGGTCAATTGAACTTCTTATTTTGAGATGCTTCTAACAACGGAAAGACTAATTACCTAGGTTTGATCGAAACAATTTCATTCTTTTTCCGAATCAGTGCTTTTATTCAAGGTGATTTTTCTTTTCATTTGCCCTCCCCCAAGCTTGAATCAAGCTTAAGGGTAAGAAAGTTGCGAACGAAGTGTGTTGGTATGAGCAAAATTTTCTTTCTTTATTTCTAATTGGGAGACGAGCTCAAAGGCGCCCATTCGAGGCTTATTGCCAGTACTCTTATGTTCTCCATCTTTTTTTTTTTTTTTTTTTTTTTTTTTTTTCATTTCTCTTTTCTTTTTCTTTTTCTTTTTATTCTTTTTCATTTCTTTTTGGTTTGCTCATACCATGAATACACACATCTATTGGTATTCATTCATACCAATGGATATTCCAAACTTTCTTAATTTGAAAATCCCAATTCCTAAAGGCACAGTTCAGTTTTTTCGAATAATCTCGTTCGATTCAATTCTAAGTTTGTTTCATCGTTTCCATTATTAAAAACATCTCAACCTAAGTAGTTCAATAACCAATCATGGGTTAGTTCCAATTCACTCAGGTATATCCTAATCACAACTAAATCGTTTCAAAGTTATTCTCAATTCTAGCAATTCACGCAAATCTTCACCTAACAATGCACGAAAATATGAAAAAATGCCAGAAAAATAACGATAAAGTAAATATGACCTAAATGCAAATGCAATCCCCCCAAGCTTAGCCTGAGCATTGTCCTCAATGCTTCAAGACTATGAGATAAAAGAGATAAAAGAAGCTCGGGGAATAGAGAGCGAACCTGATCAGTCCTCAGGGTGGTCGTACCAGAGCCAGTCGCTAAACCGCTGCTCTATCCCAGTCACCCGCCGCGTGAGATCCTGAATGGCGGCGCCCTGCGCACGGAGTGTGGCGCCCTGCTCACGAATGGCAGCACCCTGCTCATAGAGTGCATCACCCTGCTCCTGACGCATGCCGTACATCAGGTGGTAAACATCCTGGACGGTGGGCTCATCGACTGGAGGGGGATACACGGGTCGACTGTAGGAGGTCGAGGGTCCGGCCGCGTAGGCAGAGGTGGATGGGCCAGTCTGGTACGTGGAAGGGCCAGCTCCATAGAATGAGGTACCTGCACCAAAGGGTGAAGGATGTACCTGCTCGAAGAAGGGGGGAGCCTGGCCGGGGAAAGGTGGCACATGAGGAGAGAGAGGATGCAGCGGCACAAACGGAGCCTGGACTGGAGAGGTGGGGGCATCGAGCATGTCCTCATCGCCATGCGGTGGTGGTGGAGGAGGTGGAGGTGGGGCCACAGGGGCAGGCTGCACGCGGGGCGGGCGTCGGAAAAACCAGGTGCTCCGGTCAGTGAAGGAGAGAGTGACCGGGAATGGCATGATGTATCTGGTATGCTGGTCAGGCATGCGCCAAGCCCAAGCACCTCGCCCATCGCGTCCTGCAGCTGACTCGATGAACTTGTAGGTGGTGAACTGAGTGAGAGAGAGAGATCGGGAGCTCCGGCACTCCTCGTCGCCGATAATCGGAATGTGTAAGCGCTCAGCGATCAGAGTGACATAGGCCGAGATGTAGAGAGTGCCACCCGGCTTGGGCTGCCTCTGGATGTCGATCCAGTGGCGGATCATGGCGAGCATCAGATCGGGCCGCTCGAGAGTGCTGTCGGGGCGCAGCATATGATCTACCAGCTGCAGATCCTCAACATTAGCACGGGCGAATGTCTCGCCACGTGCAAAAACTGTGCAACCGAGGATACGCAGCAGGACCCGGATGACAGGATGTGGGACGTTGAGCTGCTTGTACTCCTTGTTGAAAGCTGACCCGGCTGGTGCGCCAGAGATCAGCTCCCAGAAGGTGTCGCGCGTCAACTCCCCAGAGAAAGAGAGGGAATCAGTAGTCGGGTGCGGCTCAAAGCCAAACCACTCCCTCAAGTCATGTAGCCAGACGCGGCGGGTCTCACTCAGCATGCGGAACCTGATGAACGGGTGGTGGTTCCGCGAAAACTTGAGCTCCAGAGAGGAAAGAAACTCCAAGGTGAGCTTCTTGTAACCCCTCTGGGCGATCTCCCAGAAAGCTGGAGTGATCCCGACCCGGGTGGTGATGCGGCGGAACTCGTCCTCTAGGCCCATCGCCTGAAGAGCAGAGAAATCGACAATCCTCGTGTTGTTGACCGTCTTCGTCAGAAGGATTTCAAAATTCTTGAGCTGCTGTCGGGTCGAAATGAGGAAGTACTCCGCGGTGTATGCGTCGGCACGCTGGGTGGCATCAGAGGTGGCCGAATCGGTGCCCATGGAGTCAGAGGCGTGGTCGGAGGCCTCGTCAGAGCCCTGGTCCTGGTCTCCAGATGGACGGTAAGAGGGGCTCTCCTGTGGGCTCCGATAGACGGACTGATGGCCACTGGATGTGGTCTCTCCCTCATAGTAAGTAGGCGTGACGGCGTCCTGAAGGGAGGGACTATGGCGGGACCCAGTCCGGGCTGCGCTCTCCCGGGAGTGGCGAGATGCGCGGGAGTCACCTCGAGACGCACTCCGGTGGGAGTGATGAGATGACGTGGGGGCGTCAGCAGGAGGGACGTTGGCCATCGGGCCAGTGGCGGAAGGGATGGAGGCGTCAGAGGGTGTGGAGGAGCGAGAGGACTGCCGACGCATCTCACAGACGTTTGTGGCGTTGGGTGGTAAGGGTATGACTGGGTAGGTACGGCCTGGTCGGACTTATCTGGTACGGCCTGGTCGGACTTAGCTGGTACGGCCTGGCCTGACCTAGGTAGGTACGGCCTAGCCGCACAGGCTGGTACGGGCCGTACCTACCTGGTACGGGTGGGCCGTACCAAGCTAGGGTTTGACAGAATCGGTGCGGAACAGTGCAAGGAAGAGAAAAATGCAAGAAAAAGGAGAACAAGTACCAACCTAGAGATGTTGTGCGTGTCGGACCGGTGATGTGGTGCGGGTCGGACCGGAGAAGTGGTGCGGGTCGGACCGGTGAGGTGCGATGGTGCTCCGGCCGGTGTTAGGTTGGGGCTCCTTGTGCTCGGGTTTGGGTGGAATGAGAGGGAAAAGGAGTGGAGAGGGAGAGAAAATAGAGTGGAGAGGGAGAGAAGAGAGAATAGAGAGAGAGAGAGAGAGAGAGAGAGAGAGGCGCGGCTGGGAAGAAAGGGGAAGGGGTGCGGGGGCGGGTTGGTTTAAATGGAAAAGAAAACGGCAGTTAAGGCAACTGTTCGCGTCTCTGACCTAGGTACGGCCTGGCCGTACCAAATTGGTACGGGCCGTACCAAACCTTCAATTTTCAGGCCGTACCAATGTGGTATGGCCTAGCCGTACCAACCTCAAAATTCTTTTGTTTCTCTTTCTCGTGACCTCTCAAGCCGCTCGTGATGCAATGCAGAAGAATGAATGCATGTCTATCTGTTCCTAAGATGCAAAACAGGTAAAAATGGCTTGGGCTGCCTCCCAAGGAGCGCTCGTTTTAGGTCTCGAGCTCGACCTTCTCTCTTCAGGTTCTGTTTTGAGATGGATCGGAGAGATCCAAGCTCTCTCGCAATTCTTGGGGATGGTCAGCAATGTAGTGCTTGAGACGCTGACCATTGACTTTGAAAGTCTGCCCCTCCTTGTTTTCCAATTCCACAGCGCCAAATGGGAACACTGCCCTCACCCGGAATGGACCGGACCACCTGGACTTCAGCTTCCCTGGAAAGAGCCTAAGTCGAGAATTGAACAAGAGGACCAAGTCTCCCTCATGGAACTCACGAGGCATGATGCGCTTGTCGTGAACTTGTTTGGTCCTTTCCTTGTACATTCTCGCGTTCTCGTAGGCATTGAGACGCATCTCCTCTAACTCATGCAAGTCAAGGATGCGTTTCTCTCCAGCTGAGAGTAAGTCCATGTTGATGGCCCGTGTGGCCCAGTATGCCTTGTGCTCAATTTCCACGGGCAAGTGGCAGGACTTTCCGTACACCAATTTGAAAGGGCTCATCCCAATCGGAGTTTTGAAGGCTGTACGGTAGGCCCAAAGTGCGTCACTCAGCTTGAGTGACCAATCCTTCCTCGTGCGAGCCACGGTCTTCTCCAGGATAGACTTGATCTCTCTGTTGGAAATCTCGGCTTGACCGTTGGCTTGAGGATGGTAGGATGTGGTCACCTTGTGAGTGACTCCATGGCGACTGAGGAGATTGTCAAATTGGCGATTGATGAAGTGCTTGCCACCGTCACTGATGACGGCTCTCGGGACTCCAAAGCGAGGGAAGATGGTGTCAGTGAACAGTCGTTTCACTGCCTTGGAGTCCGCATTCTTGCACGCCACTGCCTCCACCCACTTGGAGACGTAGTCAACTGCCACCAGGATGTACTCGTTCCCACACGAGGGTGGAAACGGTCCCATGAAATCAATGCCCCAGACATCAAAGATGTCTACCTCTAGAATAGAGGTGAGAGGCATTTCATTCCTCTTGGAGATGTTCCCGGTGCGCTGACACTTGTCACAAGCTGCGACGAAGGTCCTAGCATCTCTGAAGAGTGAAGGCCAGAAGAAGCCGGATTGCAGGACCTTTGAAGCAGTCTTGGAGAATGAAGCGTGTCCTCCGTAGGCCGAGGAGTGGCAGTGCTCAAGAATGGAGCGCGTCTCGTCGTATGGCACACATCGACGGTAGACGCCATCAACGCCAATCTTGAAGAGGTAGGGGTCGTCCCAGAAGTAGAACTTGGAATCCGATCGCAACTTCTTCTTCTGCTGGTATGACATGTCAGGAGGAAGTACTCCTGAGGCGAGAAAGTTCGCAATGTCTGCATACCAGGGCGCCGACTTGGTGTTCACTCGGTCAGTGGCATGGAACGTCCGATCTTGCAACGCATGAGTCGCGTGCATCGGTGTATCGACCGAGTGGATCTCCTCTATGGCAGAAATCGAATGGAATTGGTCATCAGGGAACGAGTCATCAATTGGCAGGCTACAAGAGCCCTCATCTTCCCAGCGAAGCCGGGACAGATGGTCAGCCACAGTGTTTTCGACTCCTTTCTTGTCCCTGATTTCGATATCGAACTCCTGCATGAGGAGAATCCACCTAATCAGGCGAGGTTTGGCATCCTGCTTGCTCAACAGATACTTGAGTGCGGCGTGGTCAGTGTAGATCACTATCTTGGAACCAACCAGATAGGATCTAAACTTGTCGAGAGCGAACACAACAGCTAAAAGCTCCTTTTCGGTTGTTGTGTAGTTCATCTGGGCAGGGTCTAGCACCTTGCTAGCGTAGTAGATAGCACATGGCTTGTTCTCCTTCCGCTGCCCAAGAACCGCTCCCACAGCGTAATCACTCGCATCGCACATCAGCTCAAATGGCAAGGTCCAGTCTGGAGGCTGCAGGATGGGTGCTGAGACAAGGGCTTCCTTCAATCGGCAAAACGAATCGACACACTCCTGCGTGAAGATGAAATCAGAATCCTTGATGAGCAGGTTGGTCAATGGTTTTGCGATTTTCGAGAAGTCCTTGATGAAACGGCGGTAGAAGCCAGCGTGTCCCAGAAAGCTTCGCACAGCTTTGACGTTCGTTGGGATCTCCAGCTTCTCGATCACCTCCACCTTTGCTTTGTCAACCTCAATCCCTTTTGAGGTCACCACATGTCCAAGGACGACTCCTTCTTGGACCATGAAGTGACACTTCTCCCAGTTGAGGATTAGGTTGACTTCTTCGCACTTCTCCAGAATTTTGCAGAGGTTGGCTAGACATGAGTCAAAGCTGGTCCCATAGACAGAGAAGTCGTCCATGAAGACCTCAACCTCTTTCTCAATGAAATCTGAGAAGATAGCCATCATGGCTCTTTGGAAGGTGGCAGGTGCATTGCAGAGACCGAATGGCATCCTACGGTATGCGAATGTACCGTAGGGACATGTGAAGGTGGTCTTGTCTTGGTCGTTCGGGTGAATGGGGATCTGAAAGAATCCTGAATACCCGTCAAGGTAGCAAAAATGAGAATGAGTCGCAAGCCTTTCAAGGAGTTGGTCGACAAACGGCAGTGGGAAGTGATCCTTGCGCGTGGCAGCGTTGAGCTTCCTGTAGTCGATACACATGCGGTACCCAGACACCACACGAGTAGGGACTAGCTCATCCTTTTCATTGCGCACCACTGTCGTGCCTCCCTTCTTGGGCACCACGTGAACGGGACTCACCCACTTGCTGTCAGAGATGGGATAGATGATGCCTGCGTCCAGGAGTTTGAGAATCTCCTTTTTCACCACCTCTTTCAGGTTGGGGTTGAGTCGCCGCTGGTGCTCCACAGACGGCTTGTGATCATCCTCGAGAAGAATCCGGTGTGAGCAGATGGCTGGGTTGATCCCTTTCAAGTCCTTGATCGAGTACCCAATCGCGCCCTTGTGAAATCGCAGCTTCTCAAGCAGTTTGGCGGTTTGATCGGGGTTCAGACTCGCATTGACGATCACGGGACAAGACTTTTCTGGATCGAGGAACTCGTATCGGAGATTGGTTGGGAGAGGCTTGAGTTCGGGAGTCGGACGCTCAGGCTGATCATTGACACGAGTCGCATCTGGGTGATCAGACTCGTGTGCTGTCGAGGTGTCGGCCTTGGCAGTCTCCGCTTCACTCATCGTCTCAGAGTGTGATGTACGATCCTCCAGATCCTCAGGAATCGCATCTGCTGCACAAATCGACTCGCTCGCCTCGCTTGGCAACTTTGAGAGGAATTCAGCGTCTTGGCGCAGCGAGATGTTGACTTGGTCGAGAAAGTAGTCCTTGACTAGATCAGCCAGGTACTCCTCGGTCCTGTCAACTCGGAAACATGTCTCAGATCGCGACGGATATCTCATGGCACGGTCGATCTGGAACTTCACCTTCTCTCCCCCGAAATTCAGAGTCAGGATGCCCTGCTTCACGTCAATAATCGCGCCGGCTGTACTCAGAAAAGGTCGTCCCAAGATGATTGGGACTTCCTTGTCTTCTTCCATCTCCATGACGACGAAATCGACGGGCACGAAGAACTTCCCGACTTGAACTGGCAGATCCTCCACCACACCAAGTGGAAGTCGGACTGAAGAATCCGCCAACTGCAATGTCATCCTCGTGGGCTTGAGCTCCCCCACTCCTATGCGATCATAGATAGTGCGTGGCATGAGACTCACGCTCGCTCCTAGATCACACAGGGCCTTCTTGATCGTAGCCTTCCCAATGGTGCACGGGATGGAAAACTTTCCAGGGTCGTCCAGTTTGGGAGGTAGCTCACTCTTCAGGATTGCGCTGCACTGCTCCGTCAGCTTGACTGTCGCGTGCCCCTCTAAGCTTCTCTTGTTAGAAAGAATGTCCTTCAGAAACTTGGCATAGGTGGGCATTTGAGTCAGAGCGTCAGTGAAAGGAATGGTGATCTGCAGCTGCTTGATGACGTTTGCGAAGTTGGCAAATTGCTCGTTCAGTCTGGTCTCAGCCAATCGTTGGGGGAATGGAACAGGTGGCCGGTATGGGGGTGGTTTCTCGGCCCCTTTCTTCTTCTGATCACCTGACGCTTTGGATGGAGGTTGTGCAGGTCTTGCCGAGCTGGTGCAGTCTGCACTCGCTTGAGGTCGGGTGACCTCAGCTCGTTCTGGATTAACCTCCTTCAGTGGAATTGACTCAGGGGTCGGGGTCGCGTCAGGTGTCGCGTCGAGAATCGGATCAACTGTGCCCTCACTTGGCATTGGTGGCTCGTCGTATTGGGTCCCACTTCTCAGAGTGATCGCCTTAGCCTCTTCTCTTGGATTTGGTTCGGGTTGAGCCGGAAGCTTCCCTGGTCGAGAGTGGCTTGAGGTGACCATCTGGCTCAGCTGCTCCAGCAACTTGCTTTGGGCAGCCATTTGAGTGCTCATGCTCTGCATCTGCTCCCACATCATCTGATTCATCTTGCCCTGCTCGTGAGTGAAGTCGTCCACTCCGGCAGGCGCATTTGACTTTGAGGGGTCAGAGGGAGCTGCTCGGTTGCCTTGGTTGGGAAAGGAAGCGTTCTGGTAGAAGCTCCTGTTGCCATTGTTGCTGTTGCTGCTCGAAGCTTGGGGTCTCCAATCGTTGTTGCTTTGAGGAGGGTAGTTTCCATTGTTGTTCGTCCGATTGTTCCAGTTGTTGTTGTTGTTGTACTGCGGCCTTTGGAAGCTGTTGTTTTGGAAGGGGGGTCTGAACGAAGAGTTGTTGAAAGGCGCAGGGTTGTTTTGGTTCGACCTCCAGTGTTGCTGCTCAACATGGTCCTTGGAATAGGATCGACTGAAGGGAGGTCGTGGGAAGAAAGAAGGTTCGTTGTTGAGAGAGTGGACTTGCTCGTTCTCCTCGTCTTGCTGCACCAGCGGGCATTGCTCGTATGCGTGCCTCTCGTCTCCGCACATGACGCAGACTTGAGGTTGCTGTTCGACAGCCTTGACACTAAGCTTGTCCATTGCCCTCTGCATGGCGTCCATCTTGGCGGTGAGAGCCGTGATGTGGTCTAGCTCGTACTTGCCTCCTCCTTGGCTACCTCCTTGGCCTCCTCGTGGGCGTGACGTGTCGCGGCCGGACCACTGCTGGTTCTGCGCCATATCATCTATCAAGCTCATAGCCTCTAAAGGCTCCCTTGACATCAACGCGCCTCCCGCAACAGCGTCCACGTAAGCACGAGTGCTCTCATTCAGGCCGTCGTAAAACGTTTGAATTAAAAGCCAATCGGGTAAACCGTGGTGGGGACAAGAGTACTGCAACTCTCTAAATCTCTCCCACGCTTCATTCAGGGGTTCATCAAAAATCTGCCTAAAGCTGGTCAGGTCTTGTCTTACCTTGGCTGTCCTCTTGTGAGGGAAAAATCTGGTCAAAAACAATTTGGACAAATCCCTCCAAGTCCTAACAGAGTCCCTAGGCAAAGATCCTAACCACTTTTTGGCCTTATCCCTAAGCGTGAAAGGAAATAAAGCAAGCTTTGTGTAATCAGCATTCTCACCGTTGGTCTTGATCGTAGTGATGCACTCGAGGAATGTCTGGAGATGAGCGTGCGGGTCCTCGTGGTCGAGTCCGTGAAAGCTGTTCTGCTGCACCATATTGACAACACCCGGGTTGAAGTTTGGTTGCTGTCCTGGAATGTGTGGCAGCCGGATCGCACCTCTTGCATCTCCAACTCTCGGCACGTTGTACTCTCGCAGCGTCCGAGGCATGAAACCATCAGCTTCGTTATCAGTCATGCGGCCTTCTTCTTCTTCTCGCCTCTGTCTTTCTCTTTCCCTGGCCTCTGCCTCCATTCTCAATCGGGCTTCGTTGTCTGCCTCAGCCATCTTTTCGGGTTCTGGTGTGTTGGTACGGGTCGGACCAGTCTTGGTACGGGTCGGACCTGGTTGGTGCGGCCTGGTCGTACTTGAGTCTGTGCGGACCGTACCAGAGAGTGGCTGAGCAGTGTCAGCTGAGTCTGGAGGAGTTTGGTCGAACAGGGGCCCCTTGCTTCTCAGATTGTATGTCAGCCTGTATTTGCCCGCAGGGGGGGGTTCAAAAGCCAGTTTTTAGTGTTTTTGAATAAGAAAAAGCAAGAAAGATACAAGATAAAATCTAGATCAACTAAGTAAGATAAAACCTAACTAAGCAATTGGTTACCGTCCCCGGCAACGGCGCCAAAAACTTGATGCGCGCAAAGCGCAACGAAGTTTCGGCACGCTTGAAAGCGTACCTTTTAAACCTCGTTAACACTCCACGAGTAAAGGATGCAAGTGCACAACCTCTGCCGTGTAGTATAATCGGGTATCGATCCTCAGAGACGGCTAATCACTCGGTTAAGTTCTATCTAAACTTGATTGAAAACTAGAAGTTGAAAGGGTTTTGTTTGGTATTTAATTTCCTAAGGTATCAAATCAAACTGTTCAGACAATTGAAGAAGATGTAACAAAATGTTTAGAACAAATGTAAATTGTGTTTTGATTATGGATAAAAGGTGTTTCCAGGGTTTCAGACTTCATCTGTGATCTGCCTCTAGTGGTACGGCCCGTACCAAGTTGGTACGGCTAGGCCGTACTTCACTTGGTAAGGCAAGGCCGTACCACCCTGGTAAGACCCGTACTGGCTTCCCAGAACAGAACCTACCAGTTCGAGTGAATGCATTTCCTTGCTGGTACCTTGTGCTAAACTCTTTAGAAAGGTTCAATAGACCATACCTAAGGTTCCTAACCCTCAACCGTCGTTTGTTGGATCAAGATCTAGGTTGGAATGCAATTGAGAGCCTTTTAGGGTTTCTACACCTCAACCATCGTATGTTGGTACAGATCTACCCTAGCTGATTGATTAGATGTCTAAGGCACCCTCTAATCTGTCGATTAGAGGAGAATTCAACCTTTCGGCTTCAATTCGAACTATTCTACCCTATGTACTTGAATTGGATGAGAGATTGAGATGATCACATGACCTTGATAGGTTCGATCTAAACCTAAAGGGACATCATACAACAATCACAGCAAGCAAAGCAAGATATAACAATGAAAATCACAATCAATCAAACTAAAGAGTTCATACAAAGTAAAAGTCAAAGAAAGTCAAAACAAATCAAGATTCGATCTCTAACCCTAGAAACTAAAATGATCTACTCACAGCACATAGCAATGTCTAAAAATACAATAAGAGGAAGAGAGATAGCCATGGATTGAAGGGAGATGGAGGAGGAAGCTAGATCCGTCGAGTTTCGCCTCTTCCTCTTCTTTCCTTCTTGCTTTCAGCTCCTTAGCCTTCTTTCTCTCTCCTACTGAGCTCTCAAATGGATCTGGAATGGAATGGATTTTGATACCAAATCTGGAGAGTTCCCCGCCTTAAATAGCCTCTGCCCAAATTTGAATCTGTCAGGACGCCTTCATGTACGGCCCGTACCAATTTGGTACGGCCTGGCCGTACCAGGCGTGAAGAGCTGAAAACGGCTAAGTATGGTCCGACCCGTACCAAGCCTGGTAAGGGTCGTACCTCATCATGTGAATCGCCATTTCTTCGTGTGTTTTGCTCCAAACCTGCAGAAAACAAACAAACACTCAGCAGTACCAAATTCTAAAGATATAACAATGGAATGCACATAATTCTGGTGAATTATGGCACGAATCTGGTACTAAAATAGGCCTAAAATAGACTAAATATGCGAGGTGTCAAAATGAATATGAAAACATGCATGATAGATCAAAACAGGTGATTGACAAACCTTTGGAAAAGAATTATAAAAACATTTGATGATGAACTCCATGTTTTTTATTACAAAATAGCCGCATTCCCAGTCTCCGACTTGTCTAGGGCACTGAAATGTGTATTATTTTAAACAAAATATAATTAGTAGTGTAATTGGAACTTAAATTAAGTTAGAATGAAAAACTCAATTATAATATTTTCTTACCGTAAAGTCTTTAATATCCAGGTGCCTCTTCCCCTGCTTGTGATTCCCCCCCTTTGTGTGTATTTCCGATAAGCCCCGGTATTAATAAAGATCAGTATGGTATCTAGAAGTATGTCAGATTGCGGTTGTGTGTTTTAAAATATTTGTATTTTAAGTACTTTCTAAGGTGTCCGTGGATTTCTGAATTTCGGTCGTTATCTGGCTTCGAGTCCAGCACATGGACAACAACATGACGTGGCTGAATAACGAGAAGCACCCAATGTTCACTACAATTTAAGTAATAAAAGAATAAATCAATACAAACTTGTTAAAAACAAACAATAAATTACATGAGTAAAATTAATTAACATCTTACTCTTGGTGGTATGGTGCAAATACAAGTTTCTTATTCTGATGCTTTATGAAGGCATCAACCAAGTATGCCCTGGAATTTGCGTTGTCATGTTTTATAGATATGGTGCTTATCATATTTGTCTAGGAAAACAATGTCATTATTATTTTTCTCAGATGGAGGAACTATTGTCCTGCAATACCTGAAAATAACAAGTGTCAAAATACAAGGAAAAAGTTAATTGCTGAAAGTATAAATCTGTTAAAAATTCGGAAGACTCATAATGTCCAGACTTGTATAATAGAGATGTCAAGCTGATTGTACATCATCAGGTCCTTGATATCTGTGAAACCCATTGACATCTGAAAGTCCTCAGCCCGCAACACTTCAGGCATTACAGGGCAGAAGAAACCTGATCCTTCAGGTATTGGCACTTTAAGATATATGTCATGTAGCATTTGGAATTCCAGCCCATTTCTTCCAACTCCGTCCGACTGACAAGTGGTGGCCGACCGTCTATTGCCATATCGTCGGCCACCTTGACGACCATGTCCGCGACACACTGACTGGCCACCTCATTCGCCAATTGAAGAGCCCTCATTTGTAAAACATTTTCATCATTATGCACAGTTCATATCATACCGCAGTCTAGTCATGTATTGATGTTTTGAAATATATATATATATATATATATATATATATATAGAGAGAGATTGGCTAATGTAATAACGTTAGAACTTCGGCCGAAGTTCTAACGAGTCGTTTTTACGTTTTTAAAATCCAAACAACCGATCCGAACCGTTCAACTTTTTCTAAATATTGAAATGTGCTTGGAGACCAAATTTTACATTTTTTGGAATTTTTTTACTATTTATTAAGCCACTTTGAAAATCGCAGATCTGCTGTGAATAGTAAAAAACAGCAAAATTTTCTGGACCACCGGATCAGAATTTTCAAAGTGGCTTAATAAATAGTAAAAAAATTCCAAAAAATGTAAAATTTGGTCTCCAAGCACATTTCAATATAGAGAACATGTTGAACGGTTCGGATCGGTTGTTTGGATTTTGAAATTGCAAAAACGACTCGTTAGAACTTCGGCCGAAGTTCTAACGTTATTACATTAATCAGTCTCTATATATATAGACACAAAATTAACAAAATAAAAAAATAAATAATAAATACATCACAAAAAAAATTAACCTTGAGAGAGTAATGTGAAGGGGGTGGCGCCTTAAATCCAAATGATTGACAAATTAATGTGACATGCTGATTGTATAGCGCCTTAAATTCGCGCATAGACAAGCGACTGCTAGCTTTAAATTCGCTCACAGGGAGACGGCTGGGAGATAAAATTACTAAGGACTCATCCTTTTATATCTGGAGAACACCATCGGTTAAATTGATGTTCCTGCATGACCTAGGTTCCAATTATTTACCACTGCTGCCACTCAAAAATATCACCATCGGTTCCGATGGTGAAGGGGCGCTAGTGAATGTGTTTTTTGTAGTAGTGTTAATATCTCTACCAAACATAACTAAAAGAGGTAAGGAGTTATTTTTTATTCTCACTTTTATTTTCTCAGACATGTTTGATAGAAAAATAAATTGTAATTAATACCTCTACCGAACATAATTAAAAGAGAAGAGTTATCTCTCTTTTTTCATTTTTTATCCTCTTTAGCATGTTTAGTTGAAGAATAAAGTGTACTTAATATATCTATCAAACATAATTAAAAGAGACAAATGAGTTATCTCTTTATTCTCACTTTTATTCTCTCAGACATGTTTGGTAGAGAAATACAGTGTACTTAATATCTCTATCAAACATTAACTAAAAAAATACAATGAGTTAAGTTTTTATTTCTCACCTTTTATCCTTTTAATTGTGCTTGGAAGAGAAACAAAGTGGAGTCTTAAGATGATAATTCATCAACTTACATAGATTAAGTGGCCAAAAGAGATGAATAATTTTTTATTCTCTTTAACATGTTTGGCATAGGAATAAAGTTAATGCTTATAAGAGAACACATTCTATCTTTTGTAATTTAAAATAGCTATCTTTTTATCACTCTACTTAATCTCTGTAATAAACATAGTATTAGAATGTGTTTGATAGAAAGAAGTAAAAGATTTAACTCCTACCACATGCGAGAGTATGATGAGAATTATTCACTTAACTTTTTTCTTTCTCAAAAATAAAAAGAAAAACTAAAAAAAAAACACAATATTAATGAATTGTGTATAAAGCAGCAAGAGAATGCAGACTTGCTGTAACGAACAATATTCAAGTAAAAAGCAACATATGACTGTTATTTGTACTCCAATTAATCTCTCGGTCAAGCAAAATCAATCGTTTTACATCAACAATATCTAGTTATTAGATTAAAATTTTAGGATGTTGCATGAGTTCTACGGGTAAAAACGGTACGAATAATATCTGATCCGTATTCAATCCGTATTCAAAAAATTAGATGTGGATATTCGATATCTGAATATCCGTGTGGATATGGATACTGATATGGTTTTATGTTTCAATTATCTATATCCGAATAGTAGATATATAACATATATTTTAATATATATTATGAAAAAATTATGTTATTCACCATTATATTAGATAAATATTATGAACTTTAGTATTTTTTAATAACTTTTTATATTATTTTAATAAATATCCGATCCAATTTGTATCCGTATCCAGATCCGTCTGATATCTGCTCCGTATCCGTATCCGAAAAAGAAAAGAGGAATATGGAATATGTTTTACCACTATCCGCTCCGTATCCACTCCATTTTCACCCCTGTATGACTTCACTAGTAATTTATAAAATAAAATATGAGTTAGGTTATTGTGCTTCATGAAGTAAAGCGAGTGTTTTACTTCACGCTCATATTTTGCAATTCTAAAAGTTCAAATAGTCAATCTGAACCATTCAACTTGATCTCCGTATTAAATTGTGCTTGAAGACCAAATTTTATATTTTTTGAAATTTTTTACTATTTTTTTTTTATTTTTGAAAATCTCTAATATTTGATGGTCCATAATTTTATGAAAAACAATGATTTTAAAAAATTCTAATAAAATAGAGAAAATGTAAAAATTGATCTCCAGACACATTTCATGAAGTAAAAATATTGAAAGTATCATCTTTTATAGGTTTTCTATGCTGGAAATAACAAACTTACAAGTTCAAGAGATTTTTTTTTTGTAACTATAATTATTGCTTGCTGCAGTGACAAAACACGCTGATATCTATAGTGTCCGCATCCTATAATTGAATTTTTTCGAACTGCGATTGTTCAATTTTGAATTTCCATTTTAAACATATCTACTTTTAAGCTTTTCTTTATACCTTGTTCTATGGAATATTAATTTCTGGAAGATAGGACTCTTAGAATTTCAAATTATATATAGCAATATTTTTATTTGTACGTATATTAAGAGTCATGCTATTATGTGTTATACATCACAGATCGTCCCGTGGTTTATATCCAAATCCTGAAATTCAAAGGTCAAACATTTGATATCAACTGTTCAACATAATCTTTATATTAGTTTTTTTTGGTGATATAATTTTATATTTTTTAGAAGAGTGAGGCTACGGTACTATGCATAGCATGGATTGGGTCCGTGCTACGGCTCAATATTGAGTTTTCAAAATTCTAACGGTCGATCCAAACCGTTCAGCATGATTATAAAATGAATATGTACTTGCAAACCAAATTTTACATTTTTCCGATTTTTTTTACTAGTTTTTTAGATAGGTAGAAAATCACTGTTTTTGGATGGTCCAGAATTTTCAGATCAAGTGATTTTCTACCTATCTAAAAAAATAGTAAAAAGTGTCGAAAAAAATGTAAAATTTGGTTTGCAAGTACATATTCATTTTATATCATGTTGAACGGTTCGGATCGACCGTTAGGATTTTGAAAACTCAAATATTGAGCCATAGCACGGACCCAACCGTGCTATGCATAGTACCGTAGCCTCACTCTTTTTAGAATATTATTTTGTGAACAGAGAAAATTTATTGATCTAAATATTCTGAATCATCAAATAGCTACGATTTTCTATTTATAATAGAATAGTAACAAATTCTAAGCAAATATAAAATTGGTTTCCATAGAGATTTTAATATAGAGATCATGTTGAGCAGTTCCAATCAGTTATTTGGACTTCTAAAATTAAGATATAAATGCAAAGTACGAGATGATCCGTGCTTTATAAAGCATTCTAATCTAACTATGTATATTAATACTTCTTATAAAATACTTATTCTAGTATACTTCTATTTCATGACTAGTAATTATACATGGTTTAAAGAACATTGTTTCCAATAATATATCAACGTCTTAATTTATAATGCTCCTAATTAGCGTACTAAATAAAAATGAGATCTTTTGTTTAACTTTCGTCTTTTGTAATGACAATGCCTCCAATTTAATTATATAAAAATGCACCTAAAAGTTGCTATAGTAATGCGAATTTTTTATATAGCCACTTTTAGCATTGTAAATTTGTAATGCTTTGAAATTTACAATGCTATTGTATTAGGATTCTGCTAACAAATTGGTAGTAATATAGCAATGCTTCTAAATTATTTCTGACAATTTTAGTATTTTAAAATAGTTAGGGTTCCAGATCATTCATTATTTTATTGAACATGTTCCATCATCAGAATACAATAGAAGATGAAAAAATTGTTTTACAAATGTTTCTTCTTTTTTATCTTAAAATAACATTGTTTCTAGAATTGAATTCACAATACAATGACTTGTCTTAAAGGTTTCTTGACATAAATACTTACTCAAGAAAAATAAATCAATTATAATTGCTTGAAGGGCATTTTGCTATGAGGAGGGATCTAGTTACAACAAAGTTACAACAATCATTTTCTACATTTTCAAAGTCCAAATCATCGATCCAAACCGTTCAACATGATCTCCACAATAAAATGTGCTTCCAAGATTAAATTTTACATTTTTTTGAATTTTTTTACTATTTATTAAGATGGGTACAAAATTCAATGGTCTGAATTTGACTAGTTTTTGTAAAATACTTAATAAATAGTAAAAAAATTCAAAAAAAATGTAAAATTTGATTTGCAAGCACATTTTATTGTGTAGATCATGTTGAACGGTTTGGATTGACAATTTAGACTTTCAAAATGTAGAAAATGATTGTTGTAACTTTGTTGTAACTAGATCCCTCCTCTCTTGCTATATGTGTTGAGACTATTTTCATACTTCGCTGGCAGGTAGGACCCACAAGCGTTCAATCCCTTCGATTTGGAACAGTTGGGTCTTAATATTCATCCTTTAATTCACTTTTCTGCTACCAAACTCGTAATAAATTAATAATTACTACGAGTCAACTATTACATAACTCCATGTAGGCATGTACTTTCGAATCCGTTCTGTTATTGACCATAAGTAGAAAAACGTAGTAAAAGCAAAGTGTATATAAAATTTTAACCATAAACGTACAACCTGGAATCTGCTTCTTATCCTTCAGTGTACAATTTAAGTCTTATTCACCTCCAGTAAAATATTAACCGGAGAGGTCAGTATTCAGATATCCTTCCATGTCAGCGACTATGAGAAATCAACGGTTCAAACTGCACGAGATATTACCATCACAACCGTTTATTTTTCTCTTGCTGCGTGGCGCAGGTTCACTCTTTCAACGGATACATCAGTCAAATATCAATGGAGAAAATATCGTTTTAGCAGTAGTTTCCTTGTTCGGCTCTCTAAAAACACAACGATCATGCCTAATGGGCCTACTTACAGACTTATAACACAGATGAACCGAGTTCATACTAAAAAACTACGCCGTCCTGTCCTCGCTTTCTCTTCCCTTTTTGTACTCCTATTTCTCTACCCTTTTCTCTCTCTCCCTCACCTCGATTTCTGTATTGCACTCTCTCTCGTTATAACATATAACCCGAGTTTTAACTGTAAACCATCTCTCTCCTCCCGTAATTCTCGCCATGGAAGAGACCTCTCTGGTGGACTCCCTCTCCGCCACCTCCGCCGCGTCAGATCCAAACCATGGGTGGCAGAAGGTCACCTACCCTAAGCGCCACCGCAAGCAAGTGGCCGCCGATCCGTCGACGTCCGGTAACCAATCGGCCAAAAACGCCTCCTCCGGCAATGTCTTCGCCACCGTGGAGCAGAAGGCTAACGAGCGACACCGCGCGATCCAATCCATGAAGGCTGCGTCTGTACAGCCTTCGTCTGTTCCCAGAGGAGCGGGATCCGACGACGACGAGGATGACGAGGACGCGGCACGTGCCCAGGAGAACGGAGACGAAACGGCGGTGAAGAAGCCGAAGCAGAAGAAGCCTAAGAAGCCGAAGGTGACCGTTACTGAGGCCGCAGCTGGGATCGACTTGAATGATCTGGCAGCTTATATTGCAGAAATCTCGGTATGGGATCTGATCGGAAAAGAATTTCATTAATTATTTCAATTTGAACGGTATAATTGTGTTCTAAACTCTAATAGCAAATCGTACCAATTTTTCTTTCAAATTTTGTCTCTTCACCAATTGCACATGCAAATCTGAATATAGGAGTTTGCACCTGATTCTCCATTTCCTCATGCATCCTATGAATTTGGATGAAATCATACCAGAGGAGAGGTAGAATTTGGACTTTGCTTGGGGCAGTGGTAGAAAAAGAAAACACTATTTTTGAAGTGCCTTTGGTATAAGAATTTCCCTTTTAGCTGGATTATTTACATGCATTTGTGTGAAGCGTATTTTACAAAAATTCTTCCCAGCGGGATACTTTTTGTACAAGGCATTCAATAACTGAATTGTAGCATGGATTTGTATATATCGCAAAAATTGAATGCTCATATATCAGCCAAATTGATTTCCCAATATTAGCCTTTGATATCCTCTTTGTAGGCTTCGCAATCAGTATATTAATTATATTGATAATGTGTGTCAGAATAAGATTTATATCGTGAGCCAGACTAGTGTCTGTAATTTTTTATAGCAAGAGAATCATAATACTAGATTGCTTGGAGGGAGAAGTAGAAGAAAGAGTTCCTCCCAAAATGATACTTCGTCTATTAGTACTCAATAACTGAATTTTTAGCATGTGTCGCAAAAATTGAATGCGAACATCTCAGCCAAATTGAATATCCAAAATTGGCCTTTGATATCACTTTGTGGGCTTTGCAAAGTTTTGGGTGTTACATTTATTCCTCACGTGCGTTAGAATAGGATTTATTATGTTGGTCAGACTCTGATTGTAATTTTTGAACTTATTGTAGCAAAATTTTGAAGGTACATTTTGTTTTGAAGTATTGATCTCATATTTTACCATGAATGCTTAAATGTAGGTTTCATATGAAGATAGGCAAGATATTCAGCTAATGAGATTCGCTGATTATTTTGGCCGGGCTTTCTCAAGTGTCAGCGCTTCGCAATTCCCTTGGTTTAAAATTTTTAAAGAGTCTCCTGTTGCTAAGATCCTTGACGTAAGCCTTTCTTTTGCTATATGTACATATATTTTTAATATGATTTTACCACATATGCCACATATGTGCATGTTAGTGGAATAACATCACTGTTAAATTAAATAGCGTAAGATATAACGTGTACTATTTTCAATAATACATTGTTTGCTTCTCCTAAAAGATTTGGGACACTGAGATAGCCCCATTCCTTTATTAAGAATGTTGTGCAATCCTACAATTTTTCAATTAGAAAAATTCTAATTTAATTTTGTAAAAGCAGATGCCATTGAACCACATCCCAGAGCCAGTTTACAAGACGGCAACTGATTGGGTGGCTCAAAAGTCTCCAGAAGCCTTGGGTGAATTTGTCATTTGGTCCATGGATATCATTCTTGCTGACCTTGCAAGTCATGTGGCAGTTGCGAAGGGCACCAAAAAAGCAACGGTTCAATCAACTCCAACTAGGTCTCAGGTCAGGTTTCACTGCTAATTACAAAATTTGTGTACATTCATTTTTTTGTTTGGATTCAATTTTCTTTGGGTCATTTAGTGTATAGCCGTGCAGAACATGCAAATATCTTGTATGCTTTTGGAAAGATGTCTGAACCAGTTTTTTTTTGTGTAGATAAGAGAGAGGAGGGGTAAAAATTTACAACTTCTAATATAACTAGTTAAGAAAGAGTTAAAATTTGACATATTTTACAGAGATATAAGAGAAATGAATTGTAAATTATTAACTCCTAACAATTCTAAAGCACATTTTGTTTTGGACAAAACTTGACACCTCCGACCATTCTTATAAAGATATTTTGCTTACATCTTGAGTTCTCTAAATTTATATTGACTGACAGGTGGCCATGTTTGCGGTACTAGCGATGACATTAAGGCGCAAGCCAGAGACACTCATTAGTATCCTTCCGAAAATCAAAGACAACCCAAAGTACCAAGGGCAGGAGAAGCTTCCTTTTATAGTTTGGGTCATTGGTCAGGTATGTTTCTTTGCAATTTCATCTGGTGCATGACATTAACATTGCCATTTTTTTTTTGTTGCAATTTATTATTTTCCAGTTTGGCATTATAAGGATTCAATTATCATCTAGCAGCATCTAAATTTAGATAGTGTCATGTCGTGTTTTTTTTATTGTAAATTAGATTTAAAGAGCATAAATTGCTATTATCTTGGTTCTTCATTGTTTTTAGAAAGTGGTACTCATACCAATTTTTCCATTTTTTATCTGGAAAGAAAGCGATAGTTGATATAGATATTGAATGCCTACTTAACGTTTTTCTGTTTCTTTCCAATAGGCTTCTCTTGGTGATTTGGCGGTTGGCACATATCTGTGGGCCCGCTACCTGTTTCCTACCATATGTGGTAAATTGAGTGGCAACCCTCAATCCAGGGACTTGGTTTTACAAGTGATAGAAAGGTTCTCTTCCCCCCCTTTTTCTCTTTTGCTAAACTAAACCCCATATTCATGCATCATCTCATTGTTATTCGGATTGGGTTCATTTCCAATCTCATTGTTATCTGAAATTCAAATTGTGTTGTAAAATTGTAGAGTTCTGTCATCACCAAAAGCCAAGAGCATTCTCTCAAACAGTGCAGTGAGAAAGGGAGAGCGCCTGGTCCCACCTTCTTCATTCGATTTACTGATGAGAGCTACATTCCCTCCACCTCCATCTCGTGTCAAGGTTTATTTCTCACCTTCATCTCTTCTTTTGAACATACGCTCAAGAATACCAGTGATTTCAGTTGAAACCCCATAATTGGCAGGATGTCAAGCTTATGAGGGTATAAGGAGGATACGACATCCTTCTCAATTTTCGTCGTAAATTATAGTTATATTGAATATATTTTTTTTTATTGTTGCTGCAAAGATATTTTGATTACCTGTCTGGCCCCTTACCTGTAAAGACTTCGCCCTGATTATATTTTGAAAAAAAAAAAAATTGATTATGCAGGCAACAGAGAGGTATGAAGCTGTGTACCCCATACTGAAGGAGGTGGCTCTGGCTGGTACACCTGGAACAAAAACAACAAAGCAAGCGTCACACCAGCTCTTGCCATATTGTGTGAAAGCCATGCAAGAAAGTAAGTTTACCTAATTTTATAATTTGAAGTTCTGTTTTCCATAGTATAGTGCTTATCAAAGAGAATCATCATAGTAGTTATAAATTATAAATACCATTTGTTACAGACAATCCAGAGCTAACCAAGGAAGCGTCTGGTGTTTTCTTCTGGTGCTTGTCTCAGAACACTGAATGCTACAAGCAGTGGGTATGTATTACAATCACTTCTGTGGTACTTTTTATGAGCTCCAAGTTTTAATATTTACAGGGAAGAACCCTTCTGATGTTCATTTTGTGTATGTAGGATGAGCACCACATGGGAAATCTGGATGCTAGTGTGGTTGTTCTGAGGAAACTTGCGAGTGAATGGAAGGAGCTTTCCCCCAAACTCTCCCCTGATGCTCTTAGGGAGACTGTTGCAAATATAAAGGCCAAGGTATAAGTTTGTTCTCTGAACCCTAATTCAATGGAAATAATTGCGCTACAGTGCTGTTTGGTTGAGCGGATTAACTAGGCCTAACTCTAAAATTAGGCTTCTAAATTTAAACAACCTATCCAGATGGCTTAAGAGTTGGTCCCCTTGCGACTATCCAATTTTTTTTCCACTCTCTTTTCTTTAGTCTATACTATTTTATTACTATTTTTTAATAACCCAGGCCATGACATAACTTTAGATCTCAACCAAACATGAATAGCTTAGGCCGGCCTATTTGATCTCTTTTCCGTTGTCAAACAATAAAATATGAAAACCCCCTCAGAATAAGTCCATAGAAATTAGATATTTAAATTACTAAATAATAAAATTACTAGAGAAACTAAATTCCTTTGTGTCTGTACAGACTGAGGAAGCGCTTGACGAAACAACTGATCCAGCCAAGCTTGCTGTACTGAAAGAAACTGATAAGCTCTGCAAGAGCATTTTGGGGAAGCTGTCCCGTGGCTTCAGCTGCCTCAAGGGCGGTGTTGTAGTTATTCTTCTGGCCTCTGTTGCGGCCGGTTTTGCGCTCTCTCCCAATGCTGATTCGTATAACTGGGACAAGCTTCGTGCCATGTTCACCTCCTCCACCCAGTCTTTCTACAAGTGAATCGAAACATAAGAAAAAAAGGGGTAAATTGGTCTTTATTGTGAGAGAGATAGGAAATATGGGATTAAGGGGAATGAAACTGAATTGAGTAGAAAATGTAGTTGCTCGGTTAAGTTAACCATCTTAGGGTTTTAATCAGATATCGCAGAATCCAAAATTTCAGGTCAGTAATGAGAGATTTTAGCATGGTGGTTTTAAGCAGACAGTTTTGTAATAACCTTATGTTTCCTTCCCTTAAATTAATCTATCTATCTAAAAAGGTTTGGATGAAAAGCGTGCTTTTGTTATGTTGCTGCTTTGTTTTGCACAAGTGTTTGTGATTTTATAATTTTGTTAGATTTAGCTTCGTTTTTTTTATCAACTTAGCTCGATTTGTTTTTTCCCAATGGATTTATCTTTTAACTGCTAAAAATGGTTTTAGATTGTTTATTGCACAATAAACAGTATTTCCGAGTAGAAATTGATTAGCAACTTTTGTCCCTAAAAAAAATCGTCAATAATTAAATTTGTATGCTTTTAGCCTGTGCACAATTTTTTGTTCGTTGACATGTCGAACTGAGACGTGTAAGTAACATGGTTGTATAAAATTCCCCCCAAAGCATATTCATTTGTTTGGAAGGAATTCTGTCATAATTTTAGCATATAGTTTTCCCACTGTGCTACTGGTATTTAACGGCTCAATATTAATACCATGCAGAACACTAAGTTAATCCAAATCTGTAATGTGAGATAGAGCTGTCCCTCTTAAGAGTATGTTAAATGGAATCATTATATAATCATACAATAACTAGCTAATTATAATCCATAAAAGTTGAATGGACTGTTATTCATTCTAAAATGAACAGTGACATCCCATCTGTCAACCATTCGATCCGAGATAAACGTCTCAAAATATTTCAAGCTTACGCCAGCGTGCGTCATCTCCCACTGTCCATTTTTTGCCTCCACTTCGCCTCTTCAGTACCGTCTGTCATTCCCCCTCTTTTCCGCACACCACGTATTCTTCTTCTGCTACGTGTTACTTGCTCAAGTTTCCCGGAGTAAAAAAGGAAGTCTCACCTCTCGAAATTTCCTCCTTTCTCTTCGCGACCCCGAGCAACACCCGCCTCTCGACCCTTCCAACCCCGACAACCATCCCTCTCCTCCCCTCTCGACTCACTCGAGCGGACGCCGCAGCGGAGAGTTCTTTGCCGCGATTTCCCCTCTCCTAAACATTGTCTGTCGCCGCAGCCTCCAAACCATGACTTTCCACTATCGCGTGGTCAAGGTAAGATTTCAAAGTGTATTTATTTCCTTTTTTTCGCTTCTTCAGATATTTCCCTTCTAATGTAGCTGAGAATGCTTGAATTTAGGTTGTTCAGATATTTCCCTTCTTCAGATATTTCCTTTTTTCGCTTCTTCAGATATTTCCTTTTATCGCAGCTCTAAATGACCGAAATAAAGAATTATTAGTCTCTACCTTAATCAATCATCTGAAGTCACTGATCAACTCAGAGGTGAACCCTAGTTTGGTATAAGCTATTTTAGGTGGCAGTGACCATTGGTGGATGACAAAGCGTGCATCTCCCAGCTGATCTCATATGGAGGGTTTCATGGGGAAGATAGATTTAGGGCTTTCTCAGCATCTCGTGATTTAGGTTCTGATATACCTGAGTCCATTGTCAATGTATTAGAAGAGGCATTCTGTGAACCCATACCGGTTAATAGAGAGCCAGTGATTTTGTGTTGGATACTGATGTGCAGGTCAGAATTTGACTCAGTACTATAATCTCACCTTCCATTAAGTAGTTTTTTTTTCCTTTTGGTTAAACTCGATTATTTTATTTTTGTTCTAATTATATTTTCAACATTGTAATATATACTATGCAGATGTTGCCGTGGGAGAGTTTACCTAGGTTGAGGAGGCAGGAGGTGTACCGAATGCCATCAATAGGCAGCATTTTCTTAACCCTGGCAAGAAATTACCAGAGGCACAAAGAGAAAGAAAGGGAAGAACTTTTATCTGGTCGTTCTTACTTTCCCGAGGTGGATCCCTTTGACACGTATTACTTACTAAACCCTAGTGGGGATCTGAAGGACAGAAGACAACTTGAAGCTGTGGTTAAAAGGACTCAATTTTGAGGTATACCTAAAACATTCTTTTGTCGGCAGCTTTGACTATACTGTTATAGCTTCCCCTCGTAAACTATATTTGCTATATTATTTCCATTTGGTTTTGATGTGATATCCTTTTGTCGAATTGTGAACAGGGAATGACCGGAGTTGCTCAAATGAGGGAAGAGTTGGGTTTGGTCTTAAGGAATCATGACATGTTATTTTACTTTGGTCATGATAGTGGTTAGTCCATATTAGTCTATTACCCTTAATTATCCTCTTTATATTTGCAATTATGTATGTAGGAGACTTAAATTTCATGAAATAAAAACTAATGAACAAGATGCGCAATTTGGGATGCTCATCTCAGGGACGCAATACATCTTGAGACGTGAGATTGAAAAGCTGGAGATCCGTGCGGTGGCTCTCCTGATGGGATGTAGCAGTGGAATGCTCGAATGTCAAGGGAGTTATGCACCGCAAGGCACCCCTCTGTCGTACCTCTTCGCAGGGTCCGCAGCCGTGATTGCCAATTTGTGGGACATCACAGACCGAGACATTGACAAATTCAGCAAGGCTGTTGTCAATTCATGGCTCCAAAACGAAGGAAAGGTGCGACATGTGACTTGCTCAGCCTGTGCTCTAATTGAGGAGCCTTCAAGAGGAAGAGGAACAAAGGTGCATGTGAGTGGTCGTGATAGCAATAGGAGGTGGTGTAAGATGTGCGCCACCAGGCGAATAGCATCGTGCATCAGCGAGGCCAGGGATACATGCAAGATGCATATGCTTACTGGTGCGGCTCCAGTATGTTATGGTGTGCCAACCATATTAAGGAAGAGACATAATTAAATTAAACAATCTGTGATACATTAAAAATAAATAATAGATGAATCACTTTGAAGGTCATTAATTGAGTAGAAAATATTTTTGTGCCTTATTATTGTGCTCTTTCTAGTTAAAAAAAATTGAGTGTGTTTTGATCATGTTTCTTCTGAACCTATAAGATCTGCATGAATGATCTCATTTATTGACTGTTTAAGGAAAAACAAAAGAATCAAGAGTAAGACTTAGGTGCTATCGATAGCATAAGGCCTTCTGTGCTACGGTCTAAAAAATTTATCGTATAAAGTTCAAATTTCGATTTAAGTAGCTCAGTAAATTAGTTATATAATGAACTTGCATAATACTATTTTTTTTTTAAATTTTTTTTACTATTTTTTATGATTTATGAAAGATGATAAAAAATGACTTAAAATAAATAGAAAATTGTCAAGACTTTAATTTTTTGTCATCTTTCATAAATCATAAAAAATAATAAAAAAATTTCAAAAATAATTAAAATTGGTATTCTGCAAAGGCTTTATGCTATCATAGCATTTAAGTCTTACTCAAGAATCAAATTTAAAAAAAAAAAAACTTAACAGTAGCGGCTAAAGGCGAAAGAATCAAATTTCAATATAGAAAATCAACTTAAAAGGCAACATTTTTTTCGGCTATAACAGGCATTAACAATCTGTTCAAAGAAAGAAAAGGATTTTTGGGCCATTAAAAGGCTTTAGTCGCTCAATATTATTGTTTAAGAAAAAGAGCATTTTCACCTCAGTCGGCTTGAACTTACATTGTAGGATATGTAATCGATTATGATAGTTTAGCATTCCAAATCCATGAAATACTCAGAATATATAGTACTTATAATTCTAGAACTATTTTTTGACTTTTAACAGCCGACCAATAAATATAAATGTTCCTATTCTAGAACATCGGTTACAATTTAATCAAATTGTTCGTTATACTTATTCACATGCAATTTAATCAAATAAAAAAAAAGATGATTTGTAAAATGTTAAGCGTATCAAGGACCAGAATGCAGTCGTGCAGGGCTAAACTATTATCTGAAAATGAATCTCGGTGCAATTCTACAGGGCAATGCAGATGAATAGTGTATTGCAAGTAGAACTATAGTGTCAATTCTTTTAGTTTAATTTTAAAATCTACCGTATTTCAATTTCATAAGTTATTTATTTACATGCTAAATTTATAATTTTAGTATAAAATTAATTTAAAAAAACTAATTTTTCAATATTTTTTGACCGTTTGATTTTATATTAAATTAATTCAAAAGTTTATAAAATTTACATGTAAACATATAACTTGTGAAATAGATTCATTAATAATTTAAATTTAAAATTTTAAAATAATTGGATAAATTATTAACTTAAATTCACTGTATATTTGATACGGTGAAAAAAATTAGGCATGTAGGACATGCACGACTAAGAGAACGGAAATTTTTAAAAAACATCACTAAAAATATTGAAAATTTACCAAATCAATATGATTAAAACTTATTTTACAAAAAGCATCTCTACCGAGAATAGTATTCGGTATAAAAATTTGAAAGCCGGATACCATACTCGGTATTGCATGCTACACAATATTACACAGAACTCAACTCATTTCTATTTAAAAGCCATATCGCCGAAATTTTTATTTATAGCATTTTAAAAAAATAAATTAACCAAATAACTATCGTTTTTTGACAATTTTAATTCTAACACGGCCGCAGAACACCGGAGTGGACCCATATGAGGGCGGCCGCAGAATGCCGGAGCAGCCCATTTTTTTTTTTTTTTAATCTGATTCTGAAGTTGATTATGATTTTGTTTTGGAAATTTTTATCAAGTTTGTACTGGAAGTTGTGTGTAATTACTTATGTTTGAAATGTCGTTTAATCTGAAATTGTTGTTCGTCGTTTGTTTGATCAAAAGAAACATTACAATAGAACAAGGAGCCATATAAAAAAGCATACAATAGAACAATGCTAATGTTATCAGAAATTCCAAATACGTCTAATTAACCGAAAATAAACAACATTTTTACGAGTACAATTAAAAAATCAACATTAACTCTCAATCTCGTGCAGCTCGAGCAGCTCTGTTTTGTCTTTCTTGTGTATCTCGGCCGGCTTGGTGTCCTCTTCTCCTATTATGTAGAACGTCCATCCACATCGGAATTCTGTTGTGCTGTCTTCTGCCCACAGCAATATTTTTTTTCTCTGGAACAAGGACCGGGCCATCGTGTTGAGGCCATTCCGACTGATTTCCATAGACATGCCATTGTGCGCTCCATGTGTTGATCAGTGTATGGATGTGATAGTAGTGACTTACAAAGACGCCAGGTTCGATGCCTTGGAGACGACACACGGACAGAACATGAGAGCACGGTATTCTCTCAAATTGAGGCTTTTGGCACGTGCAAGTTACCGTGTGATCATCCTCGATTATCACCGTGTATTTGTAATTGGCCTTGGTAAACCGACCAGAATCGTCAGGTATGAAAGCGTGAACTCTCTCCTGTGTGGAGGTTACCTCGAACTCGTTGTTGCTTCCAAAGCCCCCCAACGTCTTCATTTTATCGGACCTCTCGAACCGTTTGTTGATCAGCTACGAAAAATTAAAAAATAGTGAAGAAGTCAGATTTTTTTAACAAAGTTCATTAAAAATTATGAAGAAAGAACTACAAATAAAAGTACAATAAAAGTACTTGATGCACACGACACGAGAATTGTTGACCTTGACTGACTTCCCATTCCGCTTTGGCCCTCCTTTGCGCAAACCATGTCATACATTTGTAAAATGTGTCTTCAATTATTGCTGCAACCGGTAGCTTACGAGAGGACTTGAAGACATTATTAAGTGACTCGGACCCGTTTGTAGTCATGATGCCCCAACGGTAACCACCGTCCAGTGCTTGGAATATCTTCCATGGTTTGGGGCACTCGTTCTCATCTTGATCCAAATATTTACCCACACCGTCCAGCCAATTGAGGGTAATATCACATGCCTACCCCATTGCTTGCATTCCTTGCTCGTATCTCCTCATCTTCCTCTTAGCCACACATATTCTAAAAAAACGGATTGCCTTATCACTGCAACCGTTCTTCTTCATGTTCTCGGCTATGTGAGTAGCACAAAAACGGTGAACACATTGATCCTCATCCTCCTCGTTCCACCCCATATCATCTTGTCTGAACACCTTCTTGATACCCTTTCCCCTATCAGTGATGACACACATGAATCTGGAGCGGATTACATTACGGCGCAACCATTTCATGAACCATGCACAATCGTCATAACTCTTTGATTCTACCAGTGAAAAAGCCAACGGGAGGAGCTGGTTTTCAGCATCGTACCCGGTTGCAATCAACAGCTTGCCTGTGGTAAAACAATCAAATTAATTACCTTTAAGAGCCGAAATCAACTAAAATAAATAAAGTGAAAACAATCAAATTAGTTACCTTTATACCGGCCTGACAGGAAACATGCATCAACGGTGATGACCGGTCTGATATGTTGAAAAACAGCTATGCACGGTCCAAATGCCCAAGCCGCCCTATGAAAATACCTCCATGGTCCAGGTTCACCAGTGGGATATGAGGTCACCTCAAACAATGTTTCTGTCAATAAATTTAAAAAAATAAGTTCAATTTTTGCAATTTTTGATTGATAATGAAATGACGTAAAAAATGAAGGAACAATGTAGTACCTGGGTTGCTTCTTTTGATTGCCTCCAACAATGGAACTACAAGAGAGTATGACCCCTCCCAACTGCCAAATTGACGGGCTATTGCCAACTCACGGCCACGCCATAGTTTGTTGTACGCCGGTATCTGACCGTTGTACCTTTCAGCAACAGCAATTCGGACAGCCTGAATACTCAAGTCGACATCGTTCCTCATGTGAGCGGATATACACTCGGCAACCATAGTAGCTGACAACTGGGCGTGATCTGTTCTTGTCGCATCCGCGTGGCATGAATGTTGTGTTGGGCACTTGGAGACACGCCATTGTGTTCCATAACCGGTGGCCCTTGCGAGTATGTACCACCCACAGTAACTGTCCTTGCACTTGAACCTAATTCTTGTGCGGTCACTGTGCGTATTCATTATCTCTTTGTTGCATAGGATGTGAAACCTGGCAATTGCGCTCTTCATTGCCTCTTTTGAGTCATATGTTTGTCCCTCGGACAATTCATTCTCATACTCTGCCCTACTTCCAAACAAATCCGAATTGGCTTCCATAAACCCTGATGTGTCGTTGAAAGCATGAATCGGGTGCTGAAACCCGCGATCCATCTTGAAAGTCCTTGGTTTTCCGAGCACAGGCCCGGTATCTTCCTGGTCAGACTGATCGCTCATACCATCAGGATCAACAGGACCCCAATTTTCCTCTGCCTCTAGTATTTCCGGATCCACTTCTTCATCGGTTTCATCCGGATCACAAGTTTGACCCCAATGAGCGGTCCGACTAGATGAAGGCTGGTCAGTCTGGGATGGGGCCCGACGGGAGGGTCGGTCCCTCTGAACTGGGGCCCGACTACTGGACGGTTGGTCAATTTGGACAGGGGACGGACTAGAGCCGGATGAGTTACCCCGACTACGACCCTGGATTAACCTCATAACTGGGTTGGAACGTCGGACTCTGGTAACCTCCACATATAGGTCAATTATCTTGTATGCACCCCTAGAAAAACTCATGGTTTGGTTGTACAATACCTGTCAGACTCCCTCATTTTGAATTGGAAATAGTTGGAACCAGGTTTGTGCCGAACTAGTCGGCATGCTAATTTTGGCATCAATTTTAAGGTCATACTGACCCTGATCCAACCCCAAATTCTGACATATACTTGATTTAAGTCTCAAATAATCAGTACCCGGCAATACCGGGATCACAGTAACAGGTCCAATACTATAGTAAACCCCATTAGGACCTGTTAAAACATCCCCACCAGTGTAGATGGATACCATAAGAGCCATTTTTTCAATCCAATACAGAAGAAATCTACAATTAAAAATTAGCTAAATTAATTATTCTAATTAAATTATTCTAATTTAATTATTGCTAAATTAATTATTCTAATTAAATTATTAATCTACTGAAATAAAAATAAAAAATTTAAAAGAAGAGAGAAAAAACTTACAGATCAGAGAGCTAACTCAGGAGAGAGAAGGTGTGAGAGTGTGGAATGAAATTTCGCTGTCATTTTCGGGATATAAAGAACAGGGGCCGCTCCGGCATTCTGCGGACCCGGGTCCGCTCCGGCATTCTGCGGCCTCCCTCATATGGGTCCGCTCCGGTGTTCTGCGGCCGTGTTAGAATTAGAATTGACAGAAACCGATGGTTATTTGGTTAATTTATTTTTTTAAAATGCTATAAATAAAAATTTCGGGCCATATCGAGATGGGAGCTAGTTTTCCATTTTTTCATACCGGATATCATAATCAGTTTCTATTTTTTTATTTTTTGCAAAACTGAAAATGATTGCCGGTTTTTAATTTTTTTTTTCTTTTTTGCTTAACCGAACCTGATGGCCGGTTCTTTTTTTTTTTTTTTTGCCTTTTTTCAATTTGTCAAACAAGAATGCAAGTTCTGGACTTCTTTTGCTTCTTCTTTTTGTTTAATATCCAATTCAATTAATATTTAATATCAAAACTAAAACCGAAATTGAGAACAGGTTTTATTCTTTCACAAAACTGAATATGATATCCGGTTTCTAATTCCCACAAATCGAGAATAGTTTCTGATTTTAATTCCACAAATCGGTCACTAAGTCGGTTTTTATTTATTGAATTTGTTATGACATAACAAGAAGGAATTTCCTTCAAATGAGTTCAAATTCGATACCAAGTATGATATTCGGTTTTCAAATTTATAATTTTTATAAATTTTTAAAATTTAGTAATACTTTTTGAAAATATTCAGAGAGCGGACCCAGTGAACAGTCAAAGTCATTGGTCAAAACAATATTTAAAGAGAATGCCGTGGACTGACTTTGCCCACTTGGCTGGCGAAGAGCGACTTTTCTCTTCTTTCATCTTTGTTTTCTCTTTTCATCAAATCCAGTGCCAGTGCTGTCCTGTCCTGTCCTGTCCTTTACCTTCACCTTACCTCCAATTAAACATATTATTATTATACCTCTACTATAATTTGGTCCTTCTTTCCTTCTCAAAATTTTCATTCTCGTATTCTAGAAAAGCGATACTCTTAAATTTTAATCGCTCTAGAAGTCGAGTTTCTAGAAACTCGTGGGGCAATTGGAAAATTTAGTTTATGCAGGGAAATTGAGATCTAATGATATAAGATTCGATTCTTTTGTCCGACTATTGAATAAGCATCTTCTCTTTTCTCTGTTCTTCAACAAGCTGCAGTGCCAGAGAGAGAGAGAGAGAGAGAGATGGTGAAAAAGCGGCATCGGCCATTGATCAGGGCGAAGGAGGTAGTTTCTCTGATAAACCAGGTGATATATGATAGGCCTCTCGTGCCATTTCTGATCCCCTTGTTTCTCTTCGCGTGGGCCCTCGAGCGCTGGCTCGTTCCCTTCTCCAACTGGGTACCCCTAGCAGCCTCCGTCTGGGCCACTATTCTGGTATCTTGCCTTTTCTTTATTTATTTGGATATAGTACTTAATTCTTTCTCTATATTTGTTTATTGTCACAATGGTTTGAGACTTCATTGGTCTATTTGTTTATCAAAAAAGCTAATGAGAAATATTGATTATTCTTTTTGCATGAAATTGAAAGGCATTAACTGGAGCTTTTTGTGTAATTGTTTTACCAGTATGGGAAGTTTCAGCGGCAGATCCTAATACAGGATTTGAATTCAAAATGGGAGCGTCTCATCTTATTCACAGCAGTATGTTTCATTTTTTTTTTTAATGTTCTTGTTTAGTGACTAATTGCACAATTTGGTTTAAGTTGACTAAATTGCCTGGTAATCATGCCATGGTTGACTTGTAGAGGGTTAGTGCCAAAGCAAGCTCCGAGTAAATTGGTCATATTGTTGCTCTCACTACTCAATTTATTTCTTAAATTAGTTGCACAAATTACCTTTGTTCAAGAAAGGAAAAGAAAGAGCGGAAGAAGAAGGTTTAAATTGGAATGTTGTTTTTTACATTTTTATGCATATTTCTTTTGAAGCCTACTACACCAATAGAGCCATGCGCTTGGACTAACAAGCTATTTATGGAAATATGGCCTAACTACTTTGAGCCTAAACTCTCCAGGACATTGTTCTCTACTGTTGAGGTAAATATCTCGAGTTTAACGAAACACATTTGGTGTTCTTGCTTGTTAAATTTTTCAAATTGTCATCTGTTATCTGTCGTATTAGAGATAGGATCGATTTCATGTGTATCCTGCAGAGGCCAAAATATAGCATTTGTACCTTTAAATACATGTATGTCTAACAAGGAATATAATATACTTTGGTTCCAAATTATAAGTATTATCAAACTTCTATTGTCATTTTTATCTCTATATAAGAGATGAAGAAACGAGTACTAGTTGTTATTTTTTAGAAGAGAGGAGGTGTAATTTGGATAAACTTCGTGCTTTATATTGTCAGATATTCCAACTTTTGTGGAAGGGTATATGTGAATTTATGGTAGTTTGTAGGAGTATGTATGATTACTTCAATAAAGTATTCCCTATTTTCATATTTGATCACAGAGGCGCCTGAAGAATAAGAGACCCAAACTAATTGTAAGCAACTTTTTACTATCATTTTTCAAATTAATCCAACTTCTTTGTGTTTACAAAGCAAAAATTTACTGTTAACTGTTATTATTTCAGGAAAAGATAGAATTGCAAGAGTTAACATTAGGCTCCTGCCCTCCAGCCTTAGGTCAGAATGGTGTCCACTGGATTACTGCAAACGAACAGGTTGGGTTCATTTCATTTCTTATTGAAAATTAAAAATTGGGTTTTATTAAACCCCATAATTTTATTGCATTTCCAAATGGTACCCAATAATGTTTGTGCTTGTGATTATGCATCAACCACATATCGTACTTTTTGGTTGATGCAATTTTCTTTTAACCCATAACCAAAATGTATGGTTTAGTCAAGGGAAAAAAAATTAAACAAAAAGCTCATTGATCAAAACTTGGAACCTGGGCAACCAGTTCCTATATTTGCTTGAATCCCAAAGAAGTAGAATATATTTGTCAATAATTATACAAATATGGGACCTTTGTTATATGTTAAGTTAAACGAGTATTCACTTCTTTTAAATGCAATTCACAGCCGGTGCTGAGAATGGGGTTTGGTTGGGACACAAATGAGATGAGTGTGATGTTCTCAGCAAAGCTTGCGAAGCCCCTCGCAGGCACGGCCCGCATTGTCATAAATAGTGTCCACATCAAAGGAGATGTAAGCCCTCCTTTATACTTTTGTTTCTCCATATTTATTTTGGGCTTAATATAAGACACAAATATAATGTCCAGCGAAGTTGATAACTTGCATATGCTACTGTTTCCAATAATCAATACTAAAAGGTGAAACCAGTTGAACTCACCTTGCTTAGATAAATGGGTATAAATGACAGTAGAACCTAAATATTAGCTTCTGTTCAAGATATGGATAGAAGGTGTTTAATGGAACATTTTAAACAATAATAAATGACATAATGTGATTGTACAAATAAAAAAAAAATCCAAATTATGTCAGATTTATCTCTTTTTTAATTGAATAACTCTTTTTTAATATGGAAAAATTTGATATATTTCCCTTTGAAGTTGCTACTGAGACCTATACTTGACGGTCAAGCGATTCTCTATTCATTCGAGTCAGCTCCTGAGGTCAGAATTAATGTTGCATTTGGAGGCGGCAATGCGCAATCTCTTCCATCCACTGAATTCCCCGGTGTTTCTTCATGGTTGGTATGTTCCTTCTTAACAGTTTAATTTTGTAATTTCTTTTTCGGATTTAGTTGGTGTGTTGGGAGAATAGTAAGGGAACCTGTATCTGAATTCGCATCCTCTGAGAAATCTCAAACTTTGAGTTGATCTGTGGAAAATCTGGACCGTTCAAATCCTTTCTACACGAATCTCAAAGCACAATAATACTGGACCCCTGCATTCCGAATAGGCACCGAAAAAAATTTGGCCCGGCTTTAGATAAACTGAAAAGTTTGAAGGAAAGCACGGGTAAATTCTAGGGGGGTGGACAGCTTTGTGCACTCAATTGTCTGGATGGTGCTCACTTTAGGGGAGTACTGGGGGGGGGGGTTGATTTCATGGGACCTGAAAAGCATGGAGGTGACCCATGCTTGACTCGAACTTATCAAAAAGGTAATCAAACTACCCTCTTGCCTCCATTCACTTAATGGAAAACAAATAGGGAGGTATACTTTGGAAATTCTATTCGGAAAAGGAAATTTTTTGCTTGCAACTGATACTTCTTTTTTGTACTTTGCACTATAATGATGCAATATAAATATATAGTTCTCATTATTCTAGGGGCATTCGTGATGCTTTTAGGTTGTTGGAAGTGCTTCCTCTAACACTTCATTTAGTGTTATTCTTTTATATAAAGTAATGAATGATGCATAGGAAATTGAATCTAATCAGGTTAAGCTACTATCGGAAACAATTGCAAAGCTAATGGTAGAGCCACGTCGCCTCTGCTTCACTTTGCCACCAGTCAACTTGCGCAAGAAGGCAGTTGGTGGCACGGTCTCAGTTACTGTAAAATCAGCTGCCAACCTGAGAAGCAATGACACGAGAAGCAATGGCGATGGAAGGCCTTTGAGGTCAAGTAGTGTTACCCCCTTACAGACAGTTGTTGAAGTAGAAATTGGCGAGTTAATGCGAAAAACGAGCATGTGCGAGGGTTCAAATCCTACATGGGATTCCACATTTAATATGGTTTTGCATGGGGAGTCTGGTTCCATAAAATTTACATTATATGAACTGGATTCAAGTGGTGTCAGGTTCAACTACCTGACCTCCTGTGATATAATGGTACGCTTCTCTCTCACAAGTTTCTTATAAAATATTATAGAAATATCATGTGAATAAACTAGTATTACCAGTGTTTTGAGAATATCAGAGGCATTATTTCTTTAATATGTCCTCCATAATAATTCCCATGAGCTTTTATTCAATATCAACCTGCGGTGCTTTTATTTTATTTTTTAATTTATTTAGCATTTTCTTTTGAGCAGATGAAGTACATGGAGGATGATTCGACGGTATTCTGGGGAATAAGTAACAATGCTGGGGTGGTGGCAAGACATGCTGAGGAGGTTGGAAAATCAGTTGAAATGGTGCTTCCTTTCAAGGATGATAACACGGGAGAGGTAGGGGTGTTTATTGGATCCGGTTTATATTGTTTTCAACTGAACCGATAAATTTTGAATTAAATGGTTCGGTTTTTGGTTTAAATGGTTCAATTTGGTTGAATTTTTTAATTACTTCGGTTTTTTATATTTGGTTTGGTTTAATCTCTATTATTTCGGTTCAACTAAACAAACCGAAATTTTCTTGATATTTACTTAAATTACTTCAGTTCAATCTCTCTTATTTCGGTTCGAATGATATATATCTTGATATATATTTCTATGATTATTCAATGTATTTGTGTATGTATTGAGTTTTGACCTTTTGAAATTTAATCTCTCTTATTTCGGTTCAACCAAACAAATCGAAATTTACCTCGCCTTTTTTTTATTCGGTTCTTATACGGTTGACAAGTTTAATTCAGTTGGTTTGGTAAAATTTTTGAAAACTGAATAAAATTTTGGTTTGACTATTTTAATTTGGTTTTAACTGAACCAACCGTTTGAACACCCTTCAGCTTTCTCTCTATGTATAATTTTCTCTGTCTGACAGTTGGCAGTATAAATATACTTGTATATCAAATTTTGCATTTAGAATTTTTTTTACTATTTTTTTGGATAGGTAGAAAATCACTACTTTTGAATGGTCTAGAATCTTTAGATCGAGTGATTTTCTACCTATCTAAAAAAATAGCAAACAAAATTCTTAAAAATGTAAAATTAGTTTGCAAGTACATTTTCATACGGAAATCATGTTGAATTGTTCAAATCAAATATTTGAACTCGGAAAACGAAAATATTGATCCACAGTACGGAACAATCCGCGATATGCATGGTACCATAGCCTCACTATAATTTTCTTTGGACCAACAACATGCTGTAACATATATAATTTTTTTTTTATGACAGTTGGCAGTGAGCCTAGTTGTTAAAGAATGGCAATACTCTGACGGGTCAGCCAGTGTTAACAACCCTGTTGTGGCCAGGCCGGTGCAACCGTCTATTCATGGTTCAGTGTCACACCAGACCCGCACTGGCAGGAGGCTAAAAGTAACTGTGGTCGAAGGAAGAAATCTCGCTATAAAGGAAAAATCAGGGAGATGTGACCCTTATATCAAGCTACACTATGGAAAGGTTAGTTTTAGTTCTTATTTGAGTAAATTTGCAAATGTTTCATTATATATCACCAATTTCCTCCTTTTATCTACATGGTTCAAAGTTCATATATGGCACCTGAAGCTTCAAAGTTGCATTGTGCCCCTTAATCTTTATAATCTGTGCTTAAATTAGGTTTTCAGTGCTTAAATTGAAACTGTTTCTTGGTGCTGATGTGTGTAGATGAATTATCAGGAAAGAAAAAAAAAATAATGCAATTCTGAATACTTTACTATAAATTTGGTTTCCTCCTATTTAGGCTGTGTACAGAACAAAAGTGCAATCTCACACCGAAAATCCCGTATGGAACCACTCGTTTGAGCTAGATGAAATAGCTGGGGGTGAGTATTTGAAAATTAAATGCTTCAACGCCGATAGATTCAGCAATGATAACATTGGGAGTGCACGTGTTGCCCTGGACGGGATTGCAGAGGGTGCTAGTAGGGATGTATGGGTCCCACTTGAGAAGGTCAGCTCAGGAGAGATCAGGCTCAAATTAGAGTTCCTCAAGACTGAAGACACTGATGCAAAGGTATGCTTATAAAATTTTGCAAAAAAATTTCTTGTAGTTCAATTTCGTAATTATAGTTTTGGTTATTTCTATCATCTGGTTGCTTATTTTAGGTTTAGGAGAAACATGAATATATGACCCAGTAACATTAAATTTCGATTATCAGTATCGTACTTGCTGACCTAAAATAATAACTTTTGGTAGAGATTTGCTGGTATGAGCTGAACTAGAAAATTTAGATTGGGCGGCTGAAACGTAAAATTCATAATATGAATATGCGGCCACTGGAATATGAACCGAAGTAAACACAAAATGAAATTCTAACCGCTAGGCTACAAGCACACATTTAACATTTTATTAGGGGGGATGAGCTATATAAAAACTTACAAAAAAAAAATTCAATTTAATTTCAACTAGATTGACTTATGATCCGCCCCTGGGTATGAGGCTAATTAGCTAGTTTATCGACATCATTATACATAGAAATGATCATTTACCTACGTAGCAATAAAACAAATTGTATTGTTCTTGATCAAGTGTTTGATGTATAAGTAACAGTGGTCAAGTGGACGGTACGGGAACAGGTGGGTCGAGCTTGTAATAATTGAAGCCAAGGACTTGGTTGCAGCTGATATAAGTGGCACTAGTGATCCTTTTGTCAGAGTACAGTACGGAAACGCCAAGAAGCAAACTAAGGTCTGCTCTTTATCAAGGAGAAATTACTGATAAAATAATACTGTTGGTTTTTTTATTTGTTATAATTCACCTGTGCTCGTGTAAGAGTTCTTTAAATATCATGCACACAATATAAAGAGTTTCACCTGTTTTCTACTAGTTTGTCCCAAAGCAAAAAGTAAAAAGAAAAGAACATTAGTATACGTGAAAAGTCCCTGTAGTCAGGGGCGGGGCCAGACTGTCAAACCGGAATGGAGGTCAATTATATAAAATTTTCATGGGCGGAGCTAGACTGTCAAACGGGAATAGAGGTCAATCATATAAAATTTTCATGTTGCGCATGGGGGTCAATTTTGCAATACCCATAGCAATTTACTTTTAAATTATATAGAAAATCATGTACAAGTCCAAAATTTTTTAAAATGAATGGGGGTCAATTTACCCCCATTCCCTCAATATGGATCCCTCCCCTGCCTGTAGTACCACTTTTGTTGCTTATGTAGAGATAAATAGGTGATAATTAGATTGGATGACTTTTCATTAGACGATATTTCCGGTGTTTTGTGGTGATGCTTGTATACTTAATGCTTTGTTGCAGTGTCATGCTATTTTTCATTCTGTAAGGGTATCTATAACATTTTCACAGCATTGTTTTCACTTTCTATAGGTGATACATAAAACATTAAATCCGTACTGGAATCACACAGTACTTTTTCCTGACACGGGTAGCCAGCTGGTGCTATCTGTGAAAGACCACAATGCGGTTCTTCCCTCAGTGAGTATAGGCAACTGTATAGTAGAGTACGACAAGCTCCAGTTGAACCAGACCTCTGATAGGTGGATTCCGCTCCAAGGTGCTAAGAGTGGTCAGGTCCATGTTCAGATTACCAGGAGGTCACCAGAACTGGAGAAAAAGACAGAACTAGAGAGCACAACCAAGGCACACATGATATCCAACCAGGTATTTTTGGATTTTTGGCGCTTTCATGTTTTTTTACTCAAATGATGTCCAATATTGTGGGAGGTATTCTGCTAAGAAGTGACAGTCTCATCCTTAACTACTATAAGTTGTTTGTAACTCAAATTGAGTAAAATATCATGTCACCATCTAAATAAGAGAAAAGGCAGGCAAGATGGTACGAGTTAATATCGCAGAGGAGTACATAATCAGATAATGTAGTCATAAAGAAATTTGGTTAGTACAGCAGTTGTTTGAGGCAATCATCATCTATTGCGCAATTTCAGTGCAATTTCAATTGCAGTTTTGTTTAATTACAATTTAAATAAATTCTTGTGCAGATGAGAGAAGTGTTGAAGAAGCTGAAAGGGTTAGTGGAAGAAGGAGATCTAGATGCACTGTCGAATGGATTAAATGAAATAGAAAATGCCGAGGATGCGCAAGTGGAGTACATGGACCAACTCGAAAGAGAGAGGAGTCTATTGGTTGGTAAGATTGGCGAACTCGATCATGAAATTAATAGAACCACTTCTACTCCAGCTAGGCTGCAATATTAGGTCATGCAATTTGTATTATACTTTTGTCATAGGAAGTGAGGCTACTGGTAGTAGTTATTGTATAGTTTAAATATAAGGAGTTGCAATAGTGATCTCATGGGACACAATGCTTTTGCACCAGAGATATGGGGCCTTTGTTTTAAAAAGAATTGGGCCACATCCAACATCTTAGAAAGGGTTCAGTTGGAAATATGGCAATAGTGATTTTAGTTTCACTGTCATATAGGCTTGGGCTATAGTAATACTTGTACAAATGTATTTTTTGTTAGAAATAAATTATATGACAGGAGTAAAATTTCCTTGTAAAAAAAATCTAGTCTTTATTGAAAGAGATGTTTTTCTACTGCAGCATTTACTGTCATGTATCTTTTTTGGTAACGGAGGAAACATATACCAAATTCTTGAATATTAAACAATTAAAATTTGAAGGAAGATTTTGGGGAAATCAGAAACGGTCAAGAACCAAAGGATATGTATAAAACAAGTTGATTGTACCTCTCCTTGGTTGTTGGTAATTGTCAGGCTGGAGGTTTATCTTTTCCCACTAGACTCTTTCTAAATTTCTACAAACAGGACAAGAGCCTTCGAAAAACCCAAACTAATTAATACTGTGCTGTCCCAAATATAACACTATTCTGACATGAAAATTTCAATCAATATCTCTCATTTATATATTTATTTAACTCTCTTCTCCTCTGGGCAATTGACAACAACACCCTCAAAAGCAAATTAAGGTACACTAGTGATGAGGTGGTACAGGTAACAGGGCCATATAAAGCCAGCATAGGCCCCACCTTAGACTGCCAGAATCTGCCATACCATTCTCAGCTAAACATCCAAACGCTACCTTGTAAACGCTGCTCTCAGCTTTTTTTCAACCCTTGCTACCCGGTTTCATTCATATTACCCTAGATTTTCTGTGGCAACTACACTATCTATGTTATCTGTCTGAAACTTTTAACTGATCATATCATTATTTCACTATTATTATTATTATTATTATTATTATTATTATTATTATTTATTACTATCATTGTTTTACAAATTATACTGCCATTAATGATTTAAAAGAGAAACGTGTATAATAGGTTATCCAGCAAATACTATAACTGATGGGTCGGTGCTTCCAATTCTAAATGTATTATATTGAATGTCCTTTGATTAGTTTTTGGTACTAATAGACGCAAGTCACATAACATTTGAAAATAATAATCTTGACGAAACAAAATTTGCTATGAAGTATTAACCATAAAAATTTATTGGAAAAGTAAAAAAAAAGAAAAAAAGAGAGAGAGACAAGAAGGCAGAAGTCTACAGAATATGTATCTGGGCCAAACTGGGCCCAGCAAATTATTCATAAATGGAGCAGCTGAATTTCTGAGAGCATCTTTCTATCTATCACAGGTTACAAGAAACAGGCTATCACAGCTGCACACTAGAGATATGTAGATGTAGACTAGAGTATGAGTGAGGTTGAAATGTATATAATATTGCTCTCTCTCCTGACCAAACAAAAACATTACTATCAGACAATCCTTGTAGAGAGAGAGAGAGAGAGAGAGAGAGAGAGACGGCTGTTAGCAGAGAGAGAGAAAGAGAGGGGAGATTTGATACGATGGAGACTTTCAAAGCATGCAACCTTTCCAATATCTCCAGCCCAAACTGCAGTCTTTTCTTTTCTGCTTTCAATAACTAGTGCATATCTGATCATTGGCCTCCTCTCCAGTTTGCTATTAACCAGAGAAAGTTGTAATTCTCCCCTCTGAATATTTTCTTTTAACTTGTATTATACTAAATAAACTCCAACAAAAATACATATATACTTGGTTCAATCACTCGTTGTTTCAATCAAAGGTGCATAAACAATTACTGAACCAAGCGCTGTTTGAGTGCCACGTGTCATTCAGACCATGCATATCATTGTTACATCATCGACACCTAACAGAACTTTCTATATGGCAATAACAAGTATTTATATTATAATTAAAATATTTCTTGGAAGCACAAAATATTTTTTTAAGTTCACAGATTTGTATAAATTATGACAGGTGTGATGAAGAGAAGATAGTCAAAATAATGTCAAAGGAGATTATATATTAAATCAATATATGCTAGACAACAAATTTAATACTCTATTCAAGCACTATTTGGTCAAGAAAAATATCCCATTAAAGAATTACTGTTTATACCACTTTATATAAATTTTTTGTTTCTTATTTATTTTGTCTGGTTTGAAGAAGGCCCAAACTCAATTAAAAGTTCCTTAATCATTTCATCCTGAATTGATTATGATAAAATTAGAAGCACATTGACTGTTACCAAACTAAATAACACAGCGACAACAGGAAAAAAAAATATGTTGTCAAAAAAGAAAAACAAATATTTAGATTAACAACTCATTTCTGTCCAACACCTGGCATTGAAGTCTGGCCTCATTAATTAAACAAAAAGACAGCGGAAGTGGTTTACCAAAAAAAAAGAAAAGAAAAAAAGACAGCCGAAGTAAAGAATTAAATTGGATTTTTTTTAAAAACCGTAAATAAAATAATTAAATCTACGAAACCAACACGATGACCGCAAGATTTACAAAAACCATCAGAACCGAGATGCCAATTCGGTCCCAACGATTTTTTTTTCTCCGGACCGAATTGGCAATTCGGTCCCCCTCTTTTTCACAACAAATCAATATTAAAGCTTGTGGCCGATCGTGTGGCCCCTTTGGACCGAACAGGCCTGGACCGAATTGCCAATTCGGTCCGAAGGATTTTTTTTTCTCCGGACCGAATTGGCAATTCGGTCCAGTTTTTTTTTTTTTTTTTTTTTTTTTTTTTTTTTTTTTTTAAGAGACAAATCTAACACTGAAAATTAAATTTTTAAGAGACAAATCGTCGATCCAAACCGTTCAACATGATTATCTAAATAAAATGTGATTGAAAATCAAATTTTACATTTTTTTGAATTTTTTTACTATTTATTAAGATGGGTACAAAATTCAATGGTCTGAATATGACTATTTTTTGTAAAATACTTAATAAATAGTAAACAAATTCCAAAAAATGTAAAATTTGATCTGCAAGCACATTTTATTGTGGAGATCATGTTGAACGGTTTGGATCGACGATTTGGACTTTGAAAATGAAAAAAATTGTTGTTGTAACTTTAGTATGAATATGCTAATATATATCAAATTTTGCTCATCTCTAAAAAAAAAAAAAAAAAAAAAAAAAAAAAAAAAAAACTGGACCGAATTGCCAATTCGGTCCAGGCTAAAAAAAACCTCTGGACCGAATTGGCAGTTCGGTCTGGCTTGTTTTTTGATTTTCTGTGACGCTTTTTCTATAACCGGTGAAAAACAGCAAGACCGAATTGCCAATTCGGTCCGGAGAAAAAAAAATCGTTGGGACCGAATTGGCATCTCGGTTCTGATGATTTTTGTAAATCTTGCGGTCATCATGTTGGTTTCGTAGATTTAATTATTTTATTTACGGTTTTTAAAAAAAATCCAATTAAATTAGCGCTTTGCCAAGGACAAGTATTTGCAGCTGAGTTGTCAAAGCAAATTACATGCATGATGCATGTACACATAGACATGGAGGTTGTTCCAGCTAGGAGCACTAAAAAAACAAGAAAAAGGGAGAATCCCATGTATATCCCTAAAAAATCTCAAAATTACGTCCTTTATCCTCTAAATTTTATAATATCATATTTATCCTTCTAAATTAAAAAAAAAACTCACAAATTTATCTAATTTATTGTCTTTTCAATTTAAACTAATCTTTAATTTATAAAATACTAATTTTACCCTTTTAAAAAAAATGTAACTTGTTTAAGAGAAATGCTCATTCTTCTAAATGGTCAGGTGCGAGGACAAATTGTTAATTTTCTTACTTGTGATAAGTGTATGGCTAAATGCCACTGTGTATGCGTCACTGTTTTTTTTTTTTTTTTTTTTTTGAAAAGAAGTGGGGATTCCCACCGATTTCCATTCAACATGAAAACCTTTACATTGTTTTGATACCGGGTACCACCTATTTGGTACCACTTATAACTTACAAAACCAAGGTATGAAGAACATACCTCATCAAACTACCTACTCAAAACTTAACAATCTAACCAAGAAAGTAAAGCATCATAACATTCTGAGGAAAGCAAATTTATACAAAACCAACTGCTGCATACTAATTTTTAAGCAAAAAGACCCTAACAAACTTCAAAATTCCAAAGTGTAACTAAAAAGTATAGTCTTCTTCCCTTAACAACTACCATTAGCTTCCTTCATCACCTTCAACCTGTTCGTCATACAAAATCATCTCTTGCCCATGCAAAGGGGTTATAACCTGTCCTTCCTCAATTAAACTGGTAAGTAAACCTGCCAGCTCCTTCGTATCACAAGACAATATGCAATGTGACTTAGTAATGGCATCATAGGTCTGATGATGACACCATAACTTAACTAAAGAAATGATCTGTCCCTATAATTTGTAAACTTTTAGCACTACCATTCTTAAAAATTAATATATTCCTTTCTAGTCATACACACCATAGCACTACACCTCTAATCATTTCTACTACATTTGAATCTTTCATTGGAATATAACCATCTATGTCCCATAAGTCAACTATAGTATCACACTCAAATGTAAATCCATTATAATTTGCAATCCAATTCCAAAGTTGACTAACAAACTGATACGTGTCACATGGGTCATGAAGGAGGTTATGAAGGAGGCGATGCACCTTTGATTTGTTTACTAATCTAACATGGGTCATGAAGGAGGTCATGAAGGAGGCGGTGCACCTTTTGATTTATTTACTAATCTAAGTTTATTTCTTGTTCTGTATAGGCAATATTTGAATGGTATAATAGTGGTTTCCGTAGTTGGCCTATAGTGATTTATTTCTTCTAAAATTGATGTATTTCCTTTTCTATTGAATATGGCTGTGCGGCTCTATGAGGTAGATAAATAGAGGAACAGAGGCCAAGTAGAATTAGGTAAGAAAAAATAATTCAATGATATAAAAGAAAGGGAGGGAGGTTTGAGAGAGTGTGGTGTTATTTGTCTTTGATTATTTGAAATTTGACATGGTATCAGAGCAATGATCAATTCGTAACAAATTCGAAGACCTCACCATTAACCTTCTTTCCACCATGAATAAACCTGAAGCTAGTTCTTACGCGTCAAGAGATGATAATACACCAGCTTTGTTGGAAAAACTAACCCAACTCGTTGCACTACAACAAACCCAAATTATGGCCATTCAACAGAACCCTGAACCCACCTGTAACCATACTCACAGCCAAAACCTTCATCCACCCGAACTCTATCTCTGTGAAACTCAATGGAAAAAACTACTCCCTATAGTCTCAAGTAGTAACGATGTATGTGGAGGGACGAGACAAATTGTGGCACATAATGGGAAATCCGCTTCCTCCACAGCCCCAAGATGCACTATATCCGAAGTGGGATATTAATGACACAATGGTGAAGGGATGGTTGATCAACTCTTTCGAATCGAATCTGACGGACAAGTTCATTCAGGTTTCTAACAACAAAAGAAGTATGGGACGCTCTATCTACGACGTTAAAAAGATGGCAGCAATGCCGCTCAGGTATTTGAACTAAATAAGAGGGTAACTCGACTAAGACAGGAGGGTAAATCTGTAGAAGAATACTATAATGATTTGCAAAGTCTATGACAAGAAATTAATTTTCGCCGACCTAACCCCATGGTTTATGCAGAAGATATTAAGAAATTTAATAGTTTTATTCAAGAAACCAGGGTTTATACTTTTCTCGATGGACTTGATGATCGGTTGGACAATGAGAGAGCGAATATCCTTCAACTCACACCATTTTCCACAGTGGAACAAGCCTTCGCAAGGGTAAGAAAGGAGGCAGTGAGGCAGGAGATCATGCTGAAAGATGGAGAAGAAATATCACAAGCTTCGGCTGCCATGATTTCAAAGGTGCCCAAAATTCCCGAGGTATATCTAACACTGAATAAGAACTCGTCTTATGTTGATAAGTCTAAGTTGAAGTGTACTCACTGTGGTCAAACAAGGCACGTGAAAGAACAGTGGTTTCAAATTGTTGGTTATCCTGATTGGTACAAAGAGAAGAAAAAAGGGAAGCAACATGTCATAAGGAGGGGAAAGATAATGGTTGCAACATCCGAAACAAGGGGTGAGAGGCAGCAGGGACTAGTATGGGCACATCCAGATCAAACACACGGGCCAGATGCAATTCAAGTTCAAGGTGCAGATCAGGCCGAAGTCAGCAATGTGACCGGTTCAGTTGCTCTTCATGCTGCAGGTAGTTCTAGAAACCAGAATAACTCAGAACAAGGAAACTTTCTCGATATTTGTTATATTGGAAAAACAAAAGAATGGGTTATAGACTCGGGAGCTACAGACCACATGACTTATTCAGAAAAGGACTTTAGGTTAAGAAAACATACAAAAAAGGTGTTGGTCCCTAAGGCACCTAAAGAGGGGTGAATATGGGGCCTTTGAAAATTTAAAGCTAATTAATTATAACTATCGTGTGTACTTATTTTTGGCAGAAACTCGAATAACGTTAAACTAAGCAAGTGTGCGTAAAGTAAATAGAAGAGTTAAGAGACACTTGACACGAGAGTTGTTTACAAAGTTCGGCATTAACGCCTAAGTCTCCGGGGCTTCGCAACCTTCGAGATGGTGCGCCTTTCTTTACCCAATGAGAAAAGAGTACAAGGTGGAACCAGTGAGCCCTTACACATTGGGAAGTCACACGGCCCGAGCAGGGAAATGGCTCACGAGCACTAAAGGCTCAAGTGTATGAATCAAACAGGATGATCACTCAAGGATCACTCTACTTCTTACAAGATATTGATTATGGTTGAGCATGCTTGAGATTGGAGTATGAATATTGAAGTTATGTGCATAATCAACAATGACTTTTTCTAGATATAAAAATAATTCAGAATATTGCAATTGAGGGCGGCTAGAGTGATAATCCAAACCTAGATTTTGTTTCTATTTATAGAGAACTGTACAAAATCAGGTATTTGGTCTTAATTGTTGCAACGGTTGATTAACTGTTACAACGGTTGTCACAAAACTATAGGTTTGGCTGCCTGCAAAACCCTAACAGTTGTTAACCGTTATGACAGTTGTCACAACAGAATAAATCAATTTCATTGTGTTTGAATTATTCCGTTGCAACGGTTAAGGTAAAATACCTCATTCTCAAGCATACTTTACCAATTTTACAGATTTCTAAACATAATCTCGAGATGATGCTTCTAGCTTCCAATGCTTGGTTCTTCATGACTCATCCTTGATTAATTATTGCAATTCATCATGTATCCTTGATGTGTACTTTAGCAATTCATATCGTCATGAACCTGCACAACATCTCAAGACGAAACTATAAAATTCAATGAATATATTTTTTACAAATCTAGTCAAACAGACAAGTAGATTATGGCACAATCCAACAGAATGGTAGTATTCTTAACGCAAATGGAATTGAGTATCCTGTAAACGGAGCAGGAGATGTACCTATTTCTAAGACTCTTACCCTTGCAAACACCTAACTAGTACCCTCTTTATCTACAAAATTGGTTTATGTTGGACAATTAACTGAAGAACGAAATTGTGTAGCTCTTATGTTTCCAAATCACTGTGTTTTTCAGGATATCCTCACGAAAGAGATCATTGGCCGTGGTACTAAGTGAGATGGATTGTGTTACTTGGAGGAGATGAAGACATGAAACTCCTTTCTTTCAAAAACTGATTCTAAACAATTGAGAGAGCAAGTTTTGTTGTGGCATAAGAGATTAGGGCATCCCTCATTTGGGTACATGAGAAAGCTCTCTCCTTATTTATTTTCTAGTTTAAAAAATGGACAGTTTGTGTGTGAAACTTGTATCAAGTCAAAAAGTCATCGTACAACATATCTTAATAGTTGTCATAAAACACTTCTTCCATTCGATTTAGTTCATACTGATGTTTGGGGACCATCTCCGGTTGTTTCAAAGTCTGGTTGTCGATGGTTTATACTTTTTACTGATGATTGTACATGGATGACATGGCTTATTTACTTAAAACTAAGAATGAAGTGACAAAAGTGTTTCAAGATTTTTTTAACATGGTGAAAACTCAATTTGAAAAAGAGATAAAAGTTGTAAGAAGTGATAATGGGACAGAATATGTAAATAAGAATTTGCATTTTTTTTTTAAGGACAAAGGGATTAGACATGAGACCTCGTGTGTGGAAACTCCTCAACAAAATGGAGTAGCGGAGAGGAAAAGTAGGCATATTCTTGAAACCGCTCGGTCGATATTGTTTGAGAGTAATATGCCCCCGATTTTTTTGGATAATGCGGTGTCTTTTGCAATTTACGTAATTAATCGTACACCAACTCGAGTAAATGATTACCAAACTCCTTTACAAATGTTAGCCTCTCATATCAGAATTCCGTCAGTTCTAAATTTATCCCCTAGAATTTTTGGGTGCATTGCATATGTGCATGTTCAAAAGAATTTTCGATCAAAATTAGAACCTTGCGCACAAAAATGCATTTTCTTGGGATTCGGTACACATAAAAAATGATATAAATGCTATAATCCAAACACAAGGAAATTCTTTACAACCATGGATGTCACATTTTTAGAAGGTGAATATTTTTTTAAACAAACCGAAAGTCCAATTCAGGGGGAGAATCGAATAGAATTGGATTTCCCTGATCTATGTTTCTTAAAATGTCCAAAAATTGAGGTAAACCAAGAATCCGCTACTAATCAGGTAAACTTGAATCAAATAGAATATGTACAAGACATGGAAAATACAAAAAATACAGAGGTGAATTCGGGTCCAGTTAGGTTAGCCAAAACAAACTAGTTCGTGACCCAACTCGAGTCATCCAACATGATCCAACTCGGGTCATCCAACTTGACCCAACTCGAGTGATCCAACCTGAACCAGTCACTACCGAAGGGTCTGACCAAAACCTGATGCAGTAGAGTGCACCTAATTTCTGGATAGAGCTAAGTGATGAAGTAATACAATCTAACCAAGTATCACATGTGCCAAGATCTCCTGAGGATATTCCCAAGGTAAGTGCTACTAACACTCTTTGTAGATTACCATCTAGAAATAACCGAGGAAAGCCACCAAAACGGTACGTTCTGGAGGATGGAACAAGTGAGGAAATAAGATATCCAATTACTAATTATACAACCACTGAAAAATTATCAGAACCTCTGAAAAGCTTTGTGAACCAAATATCTTTAGTAACTGTACCAGAAAAATTGAAGGAAGCCTTAAAAGACCATAAGTGGGTAAGAGCAATGAAATTAGAAATGGATGCATTAGAGAAGAATGATACGTGGAAACTTGTAACATTACCAGAAGGGAAGAAAACAGTTGGGTGCAAATGGGTGTACACTATAAAATATAATGCAGAGGGGAAAATTGAGAGATACAAAGCGAGGTTAGTTGCAAAAGGGTATACACAAACCTATGGTATCGATTTTCAGGAAACATTTTCACCTTTTGCGAAATTAAATTTTGTTCGAGTTCTTTTATCTCTTGCAGCGAACTTAGATTGGCCACTACATCAATTCGACGTTAAAAATACGTTCTTATATGGTGATATGAAGGAGGAAATTACATGGACATTCCACCAGGATATTGGTACCTAGAGATGACTATGAAAGTGTGTAAGTTGGAGAAGACATTATATGGGTTGAAGCAGTCACCAAGAGCATGGTTCGGTCAATTTTGTCAGGCAATGAAAGGTTATGGGTACACCCAAAGTGAATCGGACCATACGATGTTCTTTAAGAAATATCGAGGTAAAATAGCTATGTTAATAATCTATGTTGACGATATGATTATTACATGAGATGATCATGTGGAAATTAAAGAACTAGAAGCAAGGTTATCGAAAGAATTCGAAATGAAGAATTTAGGTGGTTTGAAATATTTTCTTGGAATCGAAGTGTCCCGTAACAAGGAAGATATTTTTCTCTCTCAAAAAAGTATACACTTGACTTTCTAGCTGAAGTTGGGATGTTAGATTGTAAACCAGCTGACACACCTATGGTCAAAAACTTAAAATTGGATATAGACCTGAATGGAATAACTGTGAACAAAGAAAGGTACCAAAAGTTGGTGGGTAAGTTAATCTATTTGTCTCATACTAGACCTGACATAGCTTATCCAGTGAGTGTTGTTAGTCGGTTTATGCATTCTCTAAACGAAGAGCACATGGAGGTAATAATGAGGATTCTGAGATACCTAAAGGGTGCGCCTGGAAGAGGTATATATTTATGGAGAAATCAACACATGGAGATAATAGGCTATAGTGACGCGGACTGGGCCGGATGTGCAGTCGATCGAAGATCCACTGCAGGATATTTTACTTTTGTAGAGGGAAACTTGGTAACTTGGAAGAATAAAAAACAAAATGTTGTGGCGCTCTCTAGTGCCGAGGCTGAGTTTCGTGGAATGGTGAAAGGTATTTGTGAACTATTGTGGTTAAGAAAACTGCTAACAGAACTAGATTTCGAACCTAGTACCGAAATGAATTTTTTTTGTGATAATAAAGCTGCTATAGATATATCTCATAATTCAGTACAACATAACAGGACGAAACATATTGAGGTTGATAGGCATTTCATCAAGGAGAAATTGGACTCTAGGATCATCTCAACACCATTCGTATGATCACACGAACAGCTGGCAGATATACTCACAAAAGCAGTATCAAGCAAGGCATGGAGCTCTTTCTAAGTTAGGCATGACAGATATCTACGTATGAGCTTGAAGGAGGGTGTTGAAGTTGCAAGCTAATACGTGTGTCACATGGGTCATGAAGTAGGTCATGAAGGAGGCGGTGCACCTTTGATTTGTTTACTAATCTAACATGGGTCATGAAGGAGGTCATGAAGGAGGCGGTGCACCTTTTGATTTATTTACTAATCTAAGTTTATTTCTTGTTCTGTACAGGCAATATTTGAATGGTATAATAGTGTTTTCCATAGTTGGCCTATATGGTGATTTATTTCTTCTAAAATTGATGTATTTCCTTTTCTATTGAATATGGTTGTGCGGCTCTATGAGGTAGATAAATAGAGGCACATAGGCCAAGTAGAATTATGTAAGAAAAAATAATTCAATGATATAAAAGAAAGGGAGGGAGGTTTGAGGGAGTGTGGTGTTATTTGTCTTTGAATTTTTGAAATTTGACAGTCACAAATAGAAAAATAAACCATTTACTCTCGGAAAGCGGCCTATTAAAATACTGAATATTTTTTCAAACGGACAAATTTAGAATGTAAAATTGAGTAAATTTGTAAAATACTGAATATATTTTCTAATAAAGGATAAAATGAAAACTTGATAAATTTATGAGTTTTAATTAAAAAGACAATAAATTAAGTAAATTTGTGAATTTTTAAAAGTTAGAAGGTAAATATGATATTATGAATTTCAAGGGAAAATTTAATTTCGAGGTTTTCGAGGGCTCCACTGAAATTGCCCCAAAGAAAAAGACTCAAACAGTGTGTGTGAGAGAGAGAGAACTGGTGCGCACTAGAGCTACCTCTCTCATTGCCAATTAACAAGTGATGCTGAATAAAGCCACCGAGCTAAACCTTTGTAGCCCTGCATGCTCTACGCTGCTTTGCTTCTCTTTGGCACACATACCGCAGTATAAATCCAACCATATCAGTACAAAATTTAAGAAATAAAGGATGTTTTAAATAAAGAAAGGGAGCTAGCTCCTTTTTCCTCGTGGTTAATTGCAAATTCCAGACAAACAAATGATTTATCGCTCAAGGAATTGTTGCAATTAATAACTGTAAATTGAGTTGTGAGTTGTGATGGTTACTTCTCAACTTTGTCATTTAATTGTGATAATCACTCCCAACAACTAATTATTTGTATTAATTTCAGCTAAGAATGTTATTCTTTTTAGAAAAGAAGAGCAAACTGCCTTCAGTCTTCAATAAAAATAGTTAAAAAAAAATAGTTGAGGTTCTTCTTCTTGTTCTTTTCTTTTAGTAAACATTAACTGATGTTGAATTTTTTGAATTTACATTTCTCACACAGAAAATTTTATTTAAAATCAACAATATTATTTATGCTTTTCTTATTTGGAGGCAAAACTGATATAACTTTCAAAATAAGATTTTCATTTCGGAACAAACCTACATAACTTTATTTTTTTGATTTTCATATTGATATTTTTTGTAATATGAGACAAAAGGTGGATGAGAAAATTATATTTCATCTTACTGATTTGTTTGTACAGTGGGCATTATATAGCCAAAGAAAATAAAATAGCTGTTGGAAAATAAACGGTAACTTTCTATAAAAGGAATAAAGGTTGTGTAATTTTATATACCAAATTTAGTTGCTCCATTTAATTTCTAAATTAGCCTATGATGAACTAAACCCATTAAGGGTCTCTAAGGCTATTATTAGTCCCTAATACTACTTATTTTTAACACTCTCCCTCAAGTTAGGCATGTAGATATCAATTAACCCTAACTTGTTTATATTTCTTTCAAATAGTTTTGGATCTAAACCCTTCGTAAAGACATCCACTAATTGATCTCCACTTCTTACAAAAGGAGTCTCAATTTCTTTCGCTTGAATCTTTTCTCTAATAAAATGACAATCAACCTTGATTTGTTTAGTTCTCTCATGAAACACCGGGTTGGATGCTATATGTCGTGCCAATTGGTTGTCGCAAAACATTTGCATTGACAATTGAATTTGAATTCCAAAATCCGAAAGGAGTTGCTTGATCCATGTTAACTCACTTGTGGTGGATGTCATGGCATGATATTCCGCTTCGGCGCTTGATTGTGCCACAACACTTTGTTTCTTGCTTTTCTATGTGACTAAATTTCCGCTTACAAATGTGCAAAAACCAGTTATCGATTTTCTATAGAAGCTCCCCGGCCCAATCTGTATCGGAATAGCCACACACTTTGTTAGAATTATTGCATTTCATGAAAATTCCGTTACCATGAGTTCCTTTTAAATATTTTAATATTCTATCAATGGTCTCTAAGTCAGGTGTTCTTGGACTATTCATGAATTTGCTTATTTGGCTTACGGAATATGAAATATCTGGATGAGTTACCGTGAGATAAATCAATTTTCCTACAAGTCGTTGGAATTGGTTTATGTCTTCTAATGGTTCACCATCCTCGGTATTTAGTTTGTATTTGCTATCTATTGGCATGGAGGCCGGTTTACAACCTAATTTGCCGGTCTCTTTCAACAAATCTAAGGTGTATTTTTTTTGAGAAATAAACCTTGATTTGAATATGCTATTTCTATTCCCAATAAATATTTTAAATAGCCTAAATCTTTGATGTTAAAATTTTCTTTTAATTGGAGTTTTATTATTTTAATATGTTCTTGGTTGTTTCCGGTAATGATAATGTCATATACATATACTAAAATAATTGTGGTGTTTTCTTCTTCAATTTTGACAAATAATGAGTGATCGATATTACTAACTTTAAAATTGCAAGATATTAAATGAGAGCTTACTTTTTCATACCATGCCCTTGGAGATTGCTTCAACCCATAAATTGACTTCTTTAATTTGCAAGCTAGATCACAATTTTGGTTTTTTTCATGACCGGGTGGTAATGACATATATATCTCGTCTTCAAGTGTTTCTTAAAGAAATGCATTTTTAACGTTCATTTGGTATAATTTTCAACATTGGTTTACCGCAATGGAAAATAAATTCTTACGGTACTCATTTTTGCAACGGGTGCAAATGTTTCATAATAGTCTATACCATAAGTTTGTGTGTATCCTTTGGCAACCAATCGAGCTTTGTACCGTTCTACGGTATCATCGCTATTGACACTTAATTTTGTACACCCATTTACATCCTATGAGTTTTTTATTTTTTGGTAATTGAATGATTACCCAAGTTTCATTTTTTTCAAGAGCCATTAATTCTTCTTTCATGGTCTTGTTCCATGCGGAATTTTTTATGGCTTCCTCATAATTGTTTGGTTCTCGTTCTTTTTCAATAGAGGTCAAAAAAGCTTTATGGTTGGAGGAGATATTACCATATGTATTAATCTTGTATAAAATATTGTACCTTGTAAGTTATAAAATCCCTTAGCCTTGTTGAAGGGGTTGTTGTTCGAATCGACATTTTCAATGGTGTTTCTTCTATGTCTCGATGTTCTTCATTTGAGGGATTTTCTTCTATTTCTTCCTCAATCTCACTTTCATTTTCATTTTCATTTTCGTTTGCAATTTCAATTTGTATTGGTCTTACCTTTTCTATTGTGAGTTGTGGTAATGCAATCTCCTTGAAAGGTTCTCTCATAAATTTTTCATAATTAGTTTATTTGTAATATGGCTCATTTTTTAAAAATGTTACATCCCTAGAGATGTACAATTTTTTGTTTTTGGGGTCATAACATTTATATCCCTGTTTTTTGTGATGAATAACCAAAAAAATGGCCTTAATTGAGGTATAATCCAGATTGTCTTGTTTATTATTTTTGTGTACATAACATGTACAACCAAAAATTTTCAAATGCTCAATGTTGAGTTTTCTTTGGTAAAAAAATTCTAATGGGCTTTTTTAATCTAAATTAACACTTGGCAATCTATTTATTAAATATGTAGCGGTAAGAACGACATCCGACCAATAAGTTTTTGGAACATTACTTTGAAATAAAAGTACTCGAGTCATTTCAAGTGCCTATTTTTCCTTTCGAAAACACTATTTTGTTAGGGTGTATAGACACATGTTGTTTGATGTAAAATTTCTTTTCCTTTAAAAAAGTCTGAGAAATTTTGATTTACAAATTCCGTTCCATTATCGGATCTAAAAATTTTAATTTTCACTTCATATCGATTTTCTATGAAGTTATAAAAATTTAGGAATTGTGAGAACACTTCACTTTTATCTTTTAATAAATATAACCAAGTTGTATCAACAAATATAACAAAATATTTGTATCCATTAAAAGAGTTAATCGGGGCGGGTCCCCATACATCCGAGTGAACCAAATCAAAAGGTTTCTCGCTTTTACAACTTGATAATTTAAAAGGCAATCTAGTATGCTTTCCTAGTTTACATGTTTCACAACTACTATTATCTAATTTTGAGAAATTAAAAAGACTCTTTAAAATCTTGTCCGAAGGATGTCCAATTCTTCTATGCCAAAGTATGTTTAATTCTTCATTTTTGATAGTGTTGAGATTAAATTTTTCTTCATTCAAAAAATAAAGCCCATTTTCTAGAAATCTTTCACCAATCATAATATTGGTTATCCGATCATGAAAAATCACATTTTTTTGTTAAAAAAATGAGTTCACAATTTAACTCATTTGTGATTTTACTAATGGATAATAGATTTGATGAGCAATCTTTTAAGTACAAGACATTTTGAATTATTTTTGAGAAAATTATTATTGAGCCCTCCCCAAGGATTTCCATTTTATCACCATTTGCAACCGTAACAAATTTTTTGGTTTCGTATTTTCTAAAATAGGTTAATAAATTTCTATTTCCGGTCATATGGTCAGTTGCACCGAATCCAATATCCATTTAGATTTTTTTGAAAAATAAGATAAATTTGCAACACATATCATACCAGATGTCTTCTGAGTTTTCTGTTTTTGATTTAGCATCACAGTAAGCTGTTGGAGAAGTTACCGCATAGTATCCATTGAATTTGTTGAAGAGGAGGCCCCATCGTTTAAGTTAGCGGACGGTTCTGATTCAGTCCGATGGGCTTCCTCTCTTTCATCCGCTAAAAACCCCTTCTTTTCATTTCCGCCTCTATCTTATTCCCAACCGCCTCTCTCCCCCTTTCGATCACCGGCTCCTTTCTTGTGCCATTTGGGTCGGAGGTGAGGATTGAGAAACCAACACTTGTGTTGATCCTTGCGATGCCCCTTTCTCTTACAATGGTCGCATTTCACACCTGTTTGGTCTCCTCTCACCTCCGGCCTGTAGCTAGGGTTAGGCCTTGCCGTGACTGTGAATGCTTTTGTTTCTAAATTTTTGGGAGGTTGTGACCCCATGTCCGTCCTCCTTGTCTCATCTCTGTCTATCATTGCTGCTGCCTCGTCTGAGGATGGTAACTCGGCAAGCAACAATATTTGGGACCTCACGGCCTCATAGGTGGAATCGAGGCTTGCTAAGAACTGAAAAATGTCATCTTGTTCTTCTCATTTTTGGATTCCAACAAGGTCAGTGGTGGGGGCCGGTAAACCCTAAGTTCATCTTTTTTTTTTCTTTTGGAGGTAACCGTATAAATCCATGGCTGGTTGACCTTACTGTTGTTTTGCTTGTTGATAATCTCTTTGGATTTGGTAAATATGGGAATAATTTTTTCTGTGGCTATACAATTGTTCGGCTCTTTCCCATATCTCTAATGCACTATCTTTATAAGAGAGTAAGTCGGATACCTTTGGTTCCATTGTTGCGCGTAACCAAGTGATAACTGTATGATCGCTTACTTTCCATTTGGCTAGCTCCTTTCTTTCGGGTTCAGTTGGGGGATCTGATAATTTTGGAATTGTGTGAGCTTTGTTGATGTGGTAACCTTTTTCTCGGCCACTTAAGGCGAAGTTGACCTGTCTTGCCCACACATGATAATTCTTGCCATTTAGCATCACTGATGTGAGTTTTTTGTGGTTTTGTGCCATTGTGATTTTCTGGAATTTTTCTGGTGCTGTTTACAACGTTTTTGGTTTTTTCTGGCAAAAAATAGCACTGCTGGTATGCTGGTTTGTTTTTTGGTAAGATCAAGACAGATCTGTTTTTTGTTTTGTAGTTGCTGGTACTGTTGTTGGTTTGCTGATACGAACAGATGCTTCAGTTTTTCTGAATCACAATTCTTTGTTATGTGATTTTGTTGTTTGTTTTTTTTGCCTTGAGTCAGGATTTTAATCTCGCTCTGATACCATGATATTTTTTCTAATATGAGACAGAAGGTGGATGAGAAAATTATATTTCATCTTACTGATTTGTTTGTACAGTGGGCATTATATGGCCAAAGAAAATAAAAGGGCTGTTGGAAAATAAACGGTAACTTTCTCTAAAAGAAATAAAGGTTGAGTAACTTTATATATCAAATTTAGTTGCTTCCTTTAATTCCTAAATTAGCCTATGATGAACTAAACCCATTAAGGGTCTCTAAGGCTATTATTAGTCCCTAATACTACTTATTTTTAACACATATATATATGTTGAGTTTTATTAAATAATATATTTTCTTTGACAAAAGTATAGTTATATGAAATTTAATCTGAAATCACCTGACTAGTGACAATCGAATCACAGATTAATGCATCATGAAATTTCAGATAAGTGAGTGGTCTTTAGTCTTTTATAAAATAGTTTTTTTGTCTTTCTTTTACTTGTAAAAAAGTATAAGCTTGTTTTTTCTATAAATAATATCTAAGACCAAATTTGAAAGCCGTAAGCAAAGTTTGTCCCTCCCCCACTTAATATTCTTGACATTAACGCACTGTTCGAGTTAGATCCGATCCGTTTGTTACATATTAGCATAAATTGTAAAGGATCCTGTACATTATAGGAGTGCATGGGTCGAATTGCCCCCATCCAACAAATCCACCCACACACACAAGCGAGGACTACAAGAATAGAATATTATCCGCGAAGATAAAAAATAACTATCCGTGAGAATACACTGATAGAAATAAAAAAAAAAAATTTAGTGTGTCGGTATTACCGACGCGAGTATCCGCGACGATACCCTCACGAATACTGTCCTATTCTTGTAGCATACACCTCATGCTTCCTCTCTTGTCAGCTACCACTACCAGGCCTCGCATTAATTCTCTGTTCTCACCGCCCATATATTGCAGACAAAAGATTAAGTAACATAAAAATGCTGGAGCCTTAAATTATAAAATTACTATATAATAATAATATTTACTATATATATATATATATTTATCTTTCTTATTATAATAATAATAATTATTATTTAAGTATAAGCATGTTGGCACATACCCATCAGCCTTAAATTATAATTTTCAATTTATATTTTATTTTATTGAATTATATATCTTAATTTAAGTAGAAAGATACATACATATATATATATATATATATATATATATATATATATATATATATATATATATAGAGATGGGCTATTGTGCTTTGCAAAGTAAAGAGGCCTCCGTGCTTCGGTGCTACTTTTTGGATTTTGAAAATCCAACCAATCCATCCGAACCGTTCAACATGTTCTAAATATTGAAATGTGTTTGGAGACCAAATTTTACATTTTTTGGAATTTTTTTACTATTTATTAAGCCACTTTGAAATGTGCTTAATCCAACGGTAAACAGTACAAAAATTTGGACCACCGGATTAAGCACATTTCAAAGTGGCTTAATAAATAGTAAAAAAATTTGGAAAAATGTAAAATTTGGTCTCCAAGCACATTTCAATATTTAGAACATGTTGAACGGTTCGGATGGATTGGTTGGATTTTCAAAATCCAAAAAGTAGCACCGAAGCACGGAGGCCTCTTTACTTTGCAAAGCACAATAGCCCATCTCTATATATATATATATATATATATATATATACGTACATATCATTGGGTTTAGTTTTTGTTAGACTTCGAGGAGATAACTTATTAGAAAAAAATTTGGATTAAATTTAGGTATAGATGCGCACATGCATGACGCTCATACAAGTCGGGTTATTTGCCGCTCTAGCCCTGTGGATGTCTGTTCTTGGCAATTAATTGCACATATTTTATCATGTTTGCGACATTTCTGAAACCTCCACCATGATATGTTATTTTAAGAGATTAGTAACAATATCCGATATTATATTTTTTTTTTATAAACTATCCTATATATAGATGATTGAAAATCTGCGAAGTTAATTGTATGCAATTTCTTATTTTTTATGGCAATTTATCTGCAGCATGATTACAGCGATCATGCATGGCACTGCAATTTTAAATTGAAATGTGTTTTTTCACAACTTATCATTTTTTCTTAAAACAGATATTCCGCCGGTTTCATTGAAATAAGATTCGTACAATTAAGTGGTACTAAAATTCATTGAAATAAAATTCGTACAATTAAGTGACTTGTTTTAAAATGACATCCCTAAGAGACCTACTTATTATTACAGTACTACAATTAGTGGTTTGACAGTGCCCTTAACGGGTTGCCCGAACCCGGTCCGCCCGTGCCCGGTGCCCGGGGTACCCGTGCCCGGTGCCCGGGGTACCCGTGCCCGGTGCCCGGGGTACCCGTGCCCGGTGCCCGGGGTACCCGTGCCCGGTGCCCGGGGTACCCGTGCCCGGTGCCCGGGGTACCCGTGCCCGGTGCCCGGGTATACCCGGGTAAACGGGTACACGGGTACGGGCTTGAAATGGGCAGGGTGGCCTGTTTTGGTGCCAAACCCGGGTGTACCCGTACCCGGCAGACCCGTGCCCGCTGCCCGTCTGCCCGCACCCGCACCCGCCACGGGTGTACCCGCACCCGCGTACCCGTACCCGTACCCGTACCCGTGCCCGTGCCCGTGCCCGCTGCCCGCCAAAACCAGAAATTTTGAATTTCCCCCCCCCCCCCCACTGGCTACTGTTAACAGAGCAGTTTTGGCTACAGGCAGCGCACTGAGTACAGCAATGCATGTGAATATTGCGCTGCATGAAGCTGAACCTGCTCTGTGAATATTGCGCTGCATGAATATTGCTCTGTTAATGTTGCGCACTGAGTAGTTTTGGCTACAGAGAAGTTTCATTTAATTTAATTTAATTTAGATTTAAATTAGATTTGGATTCAATTTAAATTTTAATTTAGATTTATATTTATATTCAATTTAGATTTAATTTTATTTGCATCTAAATTTAGATTTGAATTTTTATTTAATTTAGATTTAGATTTATATTATCAATTTAAATTGAACGTTTACAAAAAAATGTTTATTGTTTCAAAGTAATTGATTTAAGATATTTTTTATTTATATTTTATTTAACCTATTAAAAATAAATGAACGTTTAGAAAATATATTATCAATTTAAAATGAAATTTTGAAAAAAAAGGGCATAACTTTTGATCCGTCCGTCGGATCGGGCTGAAATTTTGACATGAGCTCCACAGCCCCAAAACCAAGCTAACTTACTTTTTAGCCCGATCCGACCGTCGAAATCGTCAAAAAACTAAGGGAGGAGCCTCAAAACTTGAGTTGAAGTTTCCGATTAAGATTTTCATGTCTATCATTCAATCCAAGTAGCTCAGTACATTAGTTACATAATGAACTTGCAGATTACCAATTTTTACTATTTTTGGAATTTTTTATAATTCATGAAAGATGAGCAAAATCAGTCTACTATAGCGTAATTTTGTGTAGTTTAGTGTTTTTTTACCGTATTTCAGCATAATTAGCGAGGTTATTGTAATTTAACGTAATTTAGTATAATTGAACATAATTTATTGTAATATAGTGTAATTCAACATAATTTCAAGTAATCTAGCGTATTTTAGTATAAAATTACTCCTGTAAAGAAATAAATAATTAGACTTGTACTTAGCCGAATAAATATACAAATTTTCGCACAAATAATTTTTATATATGAGTTACAAATTTTATTTATTTAGGAATTATAAAGATGTGACTTGATAATTTTATGTATATATATATACAATATTTGATATTGAACTATTCAGATTTTAAAAGTCGAATTATAAACACGTAATAATATTCGTACGACACGGTAAAAAAAATAAGAAAACAAATCAAAACACAAAACAGAAAACAGCAAAAAAAAAAAAAAAAAAAATACCCGTGCCCGTCCTGCCCGTGCCCGCTGTACCCGTGCCCGTTGTACCCGTCTACCCGCAACGGGCACGGGTTTGAGACGGGCAGGGCGGAGTTTTAAAAAAAAAAATCCGCCTACCCGTGCCCGTTGTACCCGCCTACCCGCCTACCCGCTGCCCGGGACGGGTACTGCCCTGCCCGGCCCGAGGTACCCGTTAGCAAACCACTAGCTACAATACAGTAAACAGACTGATCATGCATTATGCATCAGGTACAACACTAAAAGGACTAAAAAATTTCCAAATAACAAAGAGACATGATCATGACATAACTCCAGAACTTGCAACAGCCAAAATATAATATTCATCAGCAACTCTAAGTACATCTTGTTTCCTCAAACCATGCATGCATGAGCCTTTCATCTTCCTATTCTACCACTATATATTGGTTGTACTTGTATTGGAAGATCCTCCACAATGCAAAGCAAGATTGAAGTTAATTTAAAGTAAAAATTATCTCCATAAGACTTGCTCCAAAAAGAAGCTAACGATATAGATAATCATATATAGCTCCTATAGTCTGAAGAATTGAACAATTACCAGTTACCACATATCTTTTTCTTCACTGTTCACATAATCCAAAAAATGACCCCTCTAAAGCTTTGAAGCAAAAAGTTATCCCTTAAAATTGTAATGCCATATATCTTTATATAAACATATGCAAGTAATTAAAATAAGATGATATGTAGCACCAGATTGCATTTGCAAAAGAACTACTGAACAAATAAATGGTTGATAGTTTCTGATAGATTACAAAATCACAAGTAAAATCACCAGCCAACCCCTTTTAACTAACTATTTTTTTGTCAGAATTTTCCTTTGTTTAGCTAACCACATAAAATTTAATCTTTATTTTCAAAGGCATTAATTTTTTCCTTCCAAGTGTTATCATTATTATATGTGAAATAATTCTACCAAATTGTAACCAATAATATAAAGAGTGAACAATAAAGTGCCTGATAATCATTTAATTAATTTTTTTGTATAATTTTATCTACTAAAGCAGAAAAATGCAAACTAGGTAGTCACCAATTAGTTAAATCAAATTACATACTAACCAACACATGAGTCCATATCCTCCGAGGTAACAAAATATTTTTGTTTAGATCCGGACCATCCGATCAGAATCTGGGCCAATGCGGCCCGAGGTGGAATATGCACGGGGCGCGTTTAATATTCATGATCCGGATCTAAACAGAAATATTTTGTGACCTTAGATGATACGAATTAATTCACAACACATGGAGACTGATCAGAGGAACACCCCATTATACATGCCTCTAGCTACATAATTAATTAAGCCACAACTACTTGGATATAATAAGTTTCCATTTTGATATATGAGATAGGTTCAGACATTAATGGAGGATCAATCAGCAAATACAGGTGAGACAAAGAAAGAAAGAAAGAAAGAAGAAAGAAAGGCACTGTACGTCTACCACTGACAGATGGCATCGTTCTGTGCTTCAGAGTTCAGACAATGCGAAGCATAGAGAAATTAATTAAGTCTAGCTGATCATCAACAAGGATCGACCGAGTGCATCATATATAATCTTTACCTTGGCCTCGATACGACCATTATTATTTTTTTTGTTTTTTCTTGTTCACATCAGTGCGTTGAGAGATTTTATCACCTGTCCTTTCTTTGTCCCTAGGATTGCCGGGTGTTTGTCAAGCCGCTGTCGGCCTGCATCCTCTCTCTCCATCACTCTCTCTCTCTCTCTAAGATAAATTTAGTTCTTAGTCAATTTGTACTCATCCAGGTCTTCTTGACAAAGTACAACTAATTTTGGTAATATTCACCTAATAACCTAAATTACTATTATGAGAAGCTGAAAACCTTGTCTAATAACATGTGCTACCAATTACCAAAGTTGAAAGGTTAGCGTATTATATAAACTCAACAAAATTATTCATTGGTTTTCCTTATATATATATAGAGAGAGAGGGGTTGGCTAATATCAAAACATTTGTTCCGGAGCTGTGGTGCAACTAATTGGTTTTCCGATTTTCAAAGTCCAAACGGTCGATCCAAATTGTTAGATGTGATATCTATATTAAAATGTGCTTGGAGACAAAAAAATTACAAAAAATGGGCGGGTATGCGAGATGATCGAGGCCGAGTGGCGGAGCTTCGATCGGGCGGCGGGGACTTCTATCGTTGCTTCGGGCGCCGCGAGAATTTTTTATTTTATTTGGTAGCTAACCTAAACCGTGGGAGAGGAGACAGAGAGAAAAGGAATGACGAGTTTTTTACAGAGACCCTTCTGCGACCGGGCCAAGTCGGTCGCTGAAAGGTGTTTGCGCCGGTCGCAGAAGGGGTCGTCGCCAAAACCATTTACTTTTTATTTTTTTTTTGGAGAAAAAAGCTTTCAGCGACCGGCGACTTTACTGGTCGCTGATACTATAGTTTGCTGTAGTGACTATTTATTAAGCTAGTTTTAAAATCGTTGATTTTAATAAACAGTGAAAAATTTATGGATCATTGAAAACAGTGATTTTAAAATTGACTTAATAAATAGTAAAAAATAAAAAAAAATGTAAAATTTGGTCTTCAAGCACATTTTAATACAGATTGAATGTTGAACGGTTTGAACTTTGAAAATGTAAAACCAAAAATTTGTTCCACAGCCTAAGAACATTTGATATTAGCCAACCCCTTCTCTCTCTATATATATGTTACTTCCCTCAATATATTATATCCCTATTCAGTTCCTTGCCACATGTTTATTATAATAACTGTAATTCCAGCTTGCCTTCAATTTTTTAGGGTACATATATTTAGAAAAGATTATTAAATATAATAATTTAAATTGTAGATATAATTCTCAATTATTATGTTCGGATGTGTATTATTTTTGAGTTGACTTAGAATTTTATTGGTTATTCATCATAAAGCCATTAAAACTTTACTGCTAAATTTTTAAATTGTTTGACTGATGGTTAATTTTTTTTTAAATTTATCCACATATAATATAAATTATATTTATGAAATAAAACACATTATAATTATTATTGTAACTTTTTAGTTTAAATAATATTTTAAATGCACTTAGTGATAAAAAGTTTCATGTCAGCAGAGCGGAAGTAAAGAACGAGTTATTAAGAAGATAATTATATAAATCGGAGATCTAGCACGAGTCTCGTCTTTTTTATAGCTAGAGTGATGCATGTTCGACTCTTGCAAAAAGCAACTAATTAAAAAAATTTAGATGTCGGAATTAACAAAGCTCCTTATTTCACACAAACAGAAAAGGAAACATTGTAAACTTTACTTTAGATGCAAATACTTGTAAATTTTGCATATTAATACGCCTTAATATACATTTTAATTAGCCCTGGAAGCATTTTAATTACCATTTTTTTTTGGGACCGCCTAGCTCTCCCCCGTGATCAATCCCCCATTTGATCCCCCGAGTTTGGATAAGGCTTAAAATAGAGGGGGACCACAACTGCCTCCGCTAAAAACAAAAGAAAACGCGTTAAAAACATAGAAAACGCGTTATTAACGGGCGGGGGACCACATAACCGAAAACGAAAACGCGTTATTAGCTGGGGGGACCGCATAACAGTCATCCATTTTATGAATTGGCGGTAAAGTATTCATCTATGACACCACAAGTATTCATCCAGATATGCGCATGTATTCACTTTTTCAATAGAAGCATATTAGGATTCATTACAACATTCATTACGCGTTTTTAAGTGGGGGACCACACAACCGACAAAAGAAAACGCGTTATTAAGTGGGGGGACCGCATAACCGACAAAAGAAAACGCGTTATTAACGGGCGGGGGACCACATAACCGAAAACGAAAACGCGTTATTAGCTGGGGGGACCGCATAACAGTCATCCATTTTATAAATTGGCGGTAAAGTATTCATCTATGACGCAACAAGTATTCATCCAGCTATGCGCAGGTATTCACGTTTGCAATATAAGCATATTGGGATTCATTACAACATTACGCGTTTTCTTTTGAAACGGACAGGGGGAGGGACCACATGCAAGTAGCGAAACCGGAAATACATAAACAAGTAATAACACGATTATAATGCAAAAGGTGAATACTTACCACGAGAAGGATGAATATAACATATCAAACTATATCACATCAACAATATTAACATCAATTCATATCTGTTACAAAAACTGTTTCATATCACATCAGTGAGTAACCTAAATTGCAAATTTAAACTCATTCCTCTCATCAGTAAGTATCCTACATGCAAGCAGAACACGCTCAGCACTGATCATTTCCTACAAAAATTAAACACAAAAAAATGTCAGTTAGTAAATGAAATTTTAATAAAATAAATTAAAAGTATACATTCCAATTGCAACAAGTATTCATCCAGTAAGTGTGAAGTATATATCCCAGTAATAAGAGAAATTACAAAAACGAAAAAGAGTATACATCCCAAGTGTAACAAGTATTCATCCATTAAATCTAAAGTATACATTCCAACAATACCCAAGTTATACATTCCAGTAATACCCAGTACTATTTATAAAGTAAAAATCCAAGTGAAACAAAGCATTCATCCATGAACTGTAAAGTATATATCCAGTAATACTCAGTATTTATCCCATGGGTAACAAGTATTCATCCATTAATCCTAAAGTATACATCCCAACAATACCCATGTTATCCATCCCAGTAATACCCACAGTATTCATCCATTAATCCTAAAGTATACATCCCAACAATACCCATGTTATACATCCCAGTAATACCCAGTAATATTTACCAATTAAAAACAAGTAATATTAAACTATTATAGTATACATTCCAAGTGAAATAAGTATTCATCCATTATCTGTAAAGTATATATCCAGTAATACTCAATAAAACCCAGTAAAACAAGAGAATCAAGTATTTATCCAGTAATATTCAAATTACAGAAAGCTAACAAATTTATATAATATTAACCTGAGTGAAATCGAGCGGGACCTTGCGCGTCAAACAGTCAATACACCGCAGTACAAATATTGCACAATCCTGCGAAGATTGCTGAGGAGTTTCCATCCAGGATAGCTGTACGTCCATCCACGACTCTTTTCCTATATTTTGTATAAAAACAAGAAAATTTATAAAGGTTTTCATACCTAATACAAGCTTACTGAAAAAAAAAAAATAACACATAAACACCTTAAAAACATGAATATAAAGTAAGATACAAGTGCTTACCAAGCCTCCAGGAGAGAAAGTACTTCACCCAGTGCAAATAGTTGATGTGTGGCTCAAGATAGTATTGGTTCGATGAAGGGTTAAGGGAGTTGTACATCTGGATCTTTTGATTCTTCAAATCAAAAGCAGCTAATATCCAATGCTTTCGACCAACTAATGGTACGAACAACCATCTGCACTTCTCGAATTGGGGTGAAAATAATTCCCTCTGTCGACGGTACACAATATCCAATTGATTGAATGGTGCCATTTCCTACAATATTACAATAAATAAAATCAACAAACCAATATTTAATTATTTCAAAAATTTATAAAAATATACTTTTTATATTTTTAAAAACTCACAATACAATCATTCGTCAAGTAGAACCACTCTTCATCAACTGGAGTCTCCAGTTGCATTATGAAGAGTGCTATATCAACAGCCTGCACAAATATTAATTCATGTCAAGATTAGTACTTATCCAAGAATCCAGTTAATACACAAAGAATTCATCTATTGATACCAAAGTATTCATCTATTGATGGAAAAGTATTCATTCATGAATACCAAAGTATTCACCTATAAACACCAATAATTGAATACTTTGGTATCAATACTTTGGTATTCATTCATTGATTAATACACAAGTATTCATCAAAGTATTCATCCATGGAGACTAAAGTATTTATGCAGTTAATACACATTTGATACACAAGTATTGATCTATTGATACCAAGTATTCATTCATGAAAACAAAAGTATTCTTCAATATAATTGACAGCCAGCACAAAGTAAAATTTTTCATACCTCAGAGCCAACTTGGTTATTGGAAAACAGAAGGTCTCGGAATTGATCAATTGTCATAAATAATCCAGACTGGGTGTTTTTAAAGGGATAGTCCTCATCACCAATTTCAAACTGAAAGTATTTCTTCACCCATGAATCCAACACATTACTCACTTCAACGCTAACCAAATCCCGATTGTCATAAGACCATTTCTTGTTTGGCAGCGGGACTTTCCCGGTACAACTCTCAAATGTGGGATCCACGAAAATACTGTCAGAAAAAAAATCCCAATCTGGATAATTTAATTTAAAAGGAACGTCATCAAATTCATTATATTCTTCTCCGTACTTGGCAAGGATACACGGAATCCATTCACCGGGTGGTACAGCAACTTTCGCAACATCATGGACAAAAGGTTCTCCGAGAAAAGATGGTTTCGGTTCATTAGCCCCTCTTTTAGGCATGGTTCTACGGATTGGAACCCTCTTCTTCCTTCTACCAGCTATTTTCTTCTTAGGTTTCGGTTTCTGTTGCTCTGGCTCTTGGGAGCTAATTTCAACCACGTTGGTTTCAGTTTCAGGGAGTGGTTTTCGGCCTCTTTTCCTGCATTGTCCCCTTTCATAAACAAACTTAGCTCCCAAGACCTTAGGTCTGGATTTTAAATCGCTTTTGTCGACGTCCAATTTCTCTTTCTCTTTATTTTTATCATCAGTTGGAATTTGGACTTCCGGTGACAAACCGAGGCTAAACGAGGGACCATCCATATCACCAAGATTACATACTGCTTCTTTCTCTTCAACTACTTCAACTTTCATTCCTACAATTTCTACAAATATGCATACTGTTACATTCAAAATATAAAACTGGATAACAAAGTATGAACTGCAAAAAAATATGACAAAACTAAAATATTAATACCTTCTTTCTCTATTCCTTGTTTCTCATCAGCTTCTTGCCCTCCTTCTGATTTTTCTTTTTCTTTATGGTGAGCAATAACATCTTGTATAATTTTATCAATCTTTGGATCTTGGGATTCATCTTCCTGTGTAGTAAACCCATGAGTATCTTCTTCAGAAAGTACGTTCTCCTCCACAGCTTGAGGTTGTTTTGTTTCATTCTTTGATTTCTTCACAGGTGCATCTCGACCAACCGATGGTGTTGGTGTCACAGTTTCGCCAAATAAAACTTTCTTCTTCAGAGGACTGGCAGGAGTCTCCTTGATTTCAGCAGCCTGGCATAACAGCTTCAAAGAGCTCCTAGTGTTAACAACACTCTTCTTTTGCCCAGCTACAAAAAAAAAAAAAAAAAGGTATAAATCCCAGTTGTAACAAGTATTCACCCAGTAACTGTAAAGTATACATCTTAGCAATATAGAATTCCAAAAAGGAAAAAGAAGTAACAAATATTTAGCAATTATAGTATACATACAAAGTCAAACAAGTATTCACCATTCATATCAAAGTATTCATCCAGTAATACTAAAGTATTTAACACAAAAGAAATAGATGAAAATACTAAAAGTTTAATAGATGAATACTCACAAGGTACATTATCTTGTACATTGGCAGACTTGCTTAACAGCTTCAAAGAGCTCCTAGTGTTAACACCAACCTTCTTTTGTCCAGCTACAAAAAACAAAAGTATACATTCAAGTTGTAACAAGTATTCATCCAAGAACAATCAAGTATTCACCATAAAAATTAATAGATGCAAAAAATCTTACCATCAGGAGAAAATTTAGCATCTCCAGAAACAGCACCTTCAGAAGGTACTTTACCTTCCAGCTTAGCATCAACGGCTATGAAAATACCAATTATTAAAAAGATAATTCACAAAATTTTTAAAACAAAACGATTCAGTTTTCTTAAATTTGAATGTAAATATTCAAATGAACAAAAATTTATAAATCTTACACTTTGGTTTCTTCTTCTGCTCATGACCAGAAGTTCCCTTCTCTGTTCCCTCAATAGCTTTGGCAGCTGTCCCACGAAAATAACAAAAGAAAAAAAAAATTAAAGTCAATTATTGGTACAAAGTCAGGTGCTAATCACTAAAAATATCAAGTTTCATATGTATGTATTCATACAGAGAAGTTAAATACAAAATAAAATACTTTAAATTAAATTATATAAAACATACGTGATCGAAATAATCGCTTCGATATGTAATACTGTCTTTCCGAATGAGAAGCCTGCGCCAAAAGCTTCTGTTCAGACGCTGGTGACAAAAGCAGAATACCACTAGAATCTTGTATATATTTAAGATCCTCAAACCGATGCTTGGCTGCCCTTTGAACCAGCTCACTGGAGACATTGAAGTTGAAAAGGCAGTAAACAGGTGCCATTTCGGTTATCAACTTCAGAAGATGACTGTGTTTGGGTTTTCGCAATTGCACGTTGTTTGACAGCACAGAGAACTGGTCACTTGCAACAAAACCCTTCTCCTTATTGAGTAACTCAGCAGGTTCCCATTTCAGCTCAGAGGTATCAATATCACCCACCAGGACATTGTCAAGCACTTTGTTCAATGAGGATCTCCTCCAGCAGACATTCAATTTGTGATCCAGAAATCTTGGAATGTGGCCAGTGAATTTCCTATTGTTCGGAATCTTCACGTGCTCAAAAAACCAGCCCTAAAAAAAATAAAGAAACAAAAAAACAATCTTACTAAGTATTGATGCAAAATATAAGAAATATTCATCCAAAACAATAAAATTATTCACCCCAATTGTAATAAGTGTTTATCCCAAATGTTGACAGTATTCATTTATCCGACTTAAAATATAAGAACTATTCATCCAAAATGCAGAAGTATTCACTCCCAGGGTAAGAAGTATTTATCCCAAATGTACAAAGTATTCATCCCAATTGTAAGAAGTATTTATCACTTGAAAGTATTTAAAATTTTTTTATTAAAACTTACAATCAATGCAAGTGCACAACCAGGGAGTGTTCCTGACTCTTTCTTCCCTGTCTTCCCCTTTGTACCCTCCTCTTCTTCTTCTGCCATACTTGTGCTTCGGTTGTCCCTTTGCAACCGACACCAAGCGGCATTATTTGGAATGTTCTCCATAAGAACACGGTGCACTGCCTCTGCCCAATTGTAATCTTTCAAACTGTCGATCTCAGAAGCATAGTGGAACATATGCTGTGGAACTTTTCCGCAAGATTGCGGGAATAGTACCATTGTGAACAGGTACATTACCAGCAGACCCACTACATCATCTGCCGAGGCATTCTTCTTAAGGGATTCTTTGATTGCCGTCTCAAGCATGGCTACAGATATCCTTCCGTTTCGCTTCAAATGTCGCTGCCTGAGGGGAGGATCACTAACCCTCCCCTTCTTCATCTGCACCACCTCTCCACCAACGCCAAGGCCCATCACCAACCCGACTTCTTGAGGAGTAAATTCCAGTTTTTTCCCCTTAAAAACAAATGCACCTTCCTTGTCTTCCCAATGCAAGAGAATGCTATGCAAAACAGGGTTGTTTGCATGCGTTTTGTGTGGAAATGCAAACAAATGAAGGAAGGGAGTATTGGCTAGACGGGCTTTGTGAACAGGCTTCAAATTGGGCAACACATTGCTGTGGAAGAATAGCATAGCTGCATCAATATTACATCTGTTCTTTATGCATGAATCAGATGTCCTTGGTTTTCCAATACGTTGACCTACAAGGAAAAAATTACGTAGAGTTGTAAAATATTGATTTCAATTAAGTAGGGTATTCACTAATGGATGTAAAGTATGCATCCAGTAACTGTAAAGTAACATTAAGCTATTAGAGTATTCATCCCAAGCGACATAAGTATTCATCCATCAACTATAGAGTATTGATCCATTAAGTGTAAAGTATTCATCTGAATTGCGTAGGATATTCACTACTGGACAACAAGTACAGATCTATTACAAAATACAAATGTATAAGTACACATTTATGAAATTACCTTTCTTGTGACCTGGTTGGGCTCCCCTACGCCGTTTTGCTGGTGGGACATCTTTCACCTCTTCTTCTGAAGATGATTCTTCTTCTTCTTTATATTCTTCTGAAGAATTATCTACACATTTTGAAGAATTATTTGAAAAATTATATTGCTGTATAAGTTGATCACAACAATAATCTACTAAAGAAGATCCAAAATTAATAAAGAAAAAATAATTTTCAGCTCATTTGTTAAGTTTCAAGACTAAATTCTAAATATTAACAAAACAACTTATTATTTACTAACATAGATAGTATTCATCCAACTTAGCTATTTGTATTCACCTCCAGACAACAACCAAACTTTGGAACAGCAGACATATAATTTATAGAAGTAAATTCATGAAAATACCTTCCTTGTGACCTCGTCGGGCTCTCGTATGCAGTTGTACTACTGGTGCACCTTCTTCTTGAGAACTTTCTTCGATATCTTCCGAACTTTCATGCAGTTCTGCTGATTTGATTGGAGATTGAGGTTTCTTTGGAGATTGAAGTTGTTCTGTTAAAAAATACAAGCAAAATAATATGTTATTAAAAAAGTTAGTAACATATATAGTATTAATTTCTTTCATGTATGTATTCACTCATCAAACAAGCAATATTCATCAAACCTTCAGAGATCTTCTCAAGATCTTCATCCAACTGTGTTGCTTGGATTGAAGATTGACTTGGCGATTCATGTTGTTCTGTTAAAAAATAAAAGCAATAATAAAAGTTAGTAACATATAGAGTACTTATTTTGTTAACATGTATGTATTCACTCATCAATCAACAAATATTCATCACACCTTTAGAGATATTCACAGAATCATCATCCAACTGTGCTGGTGGGATTAGAGATCCACTTGGCGATTCATGTTGTTCTGTTAAAAAATAAAAAAAATAATAATATGTTATTCAAAAAGTTACTGACATATAGAGTATTAGTTTCTTAACATGTATGTATTCACTCATCAAAACAAAAAATAATCATCAAACCTTCAGAGATCTTCACAAGATAATCATCCACCTGTGCTGGTTGGACTGGAGATTGAGTTGACAATTCATGTTGTTCTGTTAAAAAATAAAAGCAATAATAATATGTTATTCAAAAATTTAGTAACATATAAAGTATTAATTTCTTAACATGTTGGTATTCACTCATCAATAAAAGAATATTCATCACACCTTGAGAGATCTTCACAGAATCATCAACCACCTGTGCTGGTTGGACTGGAGATTGAGTTGACAATTCATGTTGTTCTGTTAAAAAATAAAAGCAATAATAATATGTTATTCAAAAATTTAGTAACATATAAAGTATTAATTTCTTAACATGTTGGTATTCACTCATCAATGAAAGAATATTCATCACACCTTGAGAGATCTTCACAGAATCATCATCCAACTGTGCTGGTGGGATTGGAGATTGAGCTTTCTTTGGCGATTCATCTTGTCCTGCTAAACAATAAACAGTTAGTAACATATATTGTTAAAAATAAAAACAATAAACAGTTAGATACATCAAAAGTGATATTTAGCTATTAATATCAAACTATATAACATCAAAAGTATACATTCCAGCTACAACAAAGTATTCATCCAGTAAATAAACTATATGCATCCATTACTATCATTGGATCCAAGCATAATCAAAATTCATCTCTAATATAACATCTAATATAACAGTGTGTTCATCTAACAAAGAAGTATTCATCTCTAATAAGTACTGAATAGTGCATTTAAACTATTCATCTAACAAAGAAGTGTTCAGATAACAGTGTGTTCATCTAACAGATGAGCAACAGTGTGCTCATCTGTATGTATTCACTCATCAAACAAAACTATTCATCTCTAGCAACAGTGTGCTCATCTGTGATCTAACATTAAACTAAACTACTAAATAACAGAAATAGTGTGTTCAAACTAAACTAAACTAAACTAAACTAAATAACAGTAAAATTAAACTAAACTAAACTAAATAACAGCAACATAACAAAGAACAGAGGTAGTGTTCATCTGCCATTTCATACCGATTACCAGTAACAAAAATCGTCACAACAACATAGCAAGATAAATGAAGCAAACCGGTACCAGTACGCATTACTTAATTAAAATACTGAATACTTCGGTTAAGTTGGATGAATACCTCGAGAATCAGCGATTGTTACATTTCCTTCTTCATTTCCACTGATTTGCGGTGCAGATGCCTCAGGCAGCACCGATTCTTCACTTTGAGGCAGCACAACTTCTTCACTTTGAGGCAGCACCGCTTCTTCGCTTTGAGGCAGCACCGCCTGTTCATTTCCACCGATTTGCTCCATTTCCACAGATAAAGAATGTCGCCGGAGGGGAGAAAGATTCGCTATCAGATGAACTCTCTCTCTCAATCACCGAGTGTGCGATCACTGATCGTGAAGTGGATGAACTCTCTCTCTCAATCGCCGAGTGTGCGATTGCGAATCCGTAAGGTCGGTGAACTCACTCTCTTTCTTTTTCAAAATCGATGCTAAAACCCTATCGTCGGCGGAATGTTCGATTGCGAGAGTACGATGGACTGAAGTGTGCGATTTCGTCAAGAGGAGTGAATATTTTGTCACGTAGTGAATTTTAATTTTTCATTTTAATTTTCATTTACAAGATCAGTGAAATATATCATATGGAACGGGTTCATCAAAATGAAAAGACGTTAATGGAAAGAGGCTATGAAACGAAGTGGCGCAACTCTTATATATATATTTCAAATCCATGTGGTGGGACCATTTAATTTGAACACCATCTCCATTTCACTGGAGGGATGCTTGATTTTATAATAATTTCATATTTTATTGTGTTTATTATATTCACTCAATATCAATAATATATTGACTCAATATTCATATAATATTCACTATGCATGTCGCCGCATAAAGTATATAAGGTGGGACCATATAAGGTGGGACCATTTCAACGACCCAACATCTCCATTTCACTGAAGGGATGCTTGATATTAAATTAAATTAACACTGTTATGTATTTTATTGTACTAGATGAAAAAGTAATTTTATTGTGTAATATTAAATAATTTTTCATAATGTGAAATATTTTCATTGAACCTATCATGGATTAACACTAATTTTATTCTGTAAAAATGTGTAAACTTTTTATTCATATAATAACAATGACATAATCCGGGCTATGTGAACAGTTTAATGTTCCAAGTCAATACTTGTTTGTCCTTGGATGAATACTTCGATGAACACTGTTCACTTCAACATTTATTTGTGCACCAAAAATTCTTTAAATGTAATAAAAGTATATATTCATCTCTTCACATAAAACAACAAGTAAAAATAAAACAACAAAAATTTCGAATTATATTGAGCACGAATTGCTAATTGTAATACATCTGAACCGTACAATATAATATCTCACAAAGAAACAAGCAACCTTTCAATGTAATAGTATTGTATTCATCTATGTAATTTCAAGTATTTACTATCAACACTGAAGTATTCATCAATGAAATACTAATGTTTCTATGCAAAAATAAAAATTAAAAAATGATAATCTGTACAAAGTTATGTTTCTATATTTATAAACAAAAAGAATTAGTTCTCCTTTTTCTTCATATTCTTTTGCTTGTCCAACAACTTCTTTATGGCAACATCCATTTTGCTCTTGTAAGCAATTTTTTTTGGTCGTCCCCTCCGATTTGATTTTTTAGGTGGTAGTAGAGGTTTAGAAGGTGGACAATTAACTAATGAAGTCCCATCAATTTGTTCTGCAACTGTCGTAGATTTCTGAAAACCATCAAGCAATGTCTCACCTGCAAAGAAGTATTCATCCATTAAAACGAAAGTATTCATCCCACAATGCAATATAAAGATTCACAATCACTGGTATTAGTACATGAATTATTATTGTAAAATTGTATTCATCCTTTCATCACAAGTATTTACACTATCAGAATGATGTACTAATCTGTGTAGAAATTAATATAAATGTATACCTCCTGCCGCCGAAACATCTTGTTGCTTTCCTTTTCCTGTGGTAGACTTTTTTTTCTTTCTTACTATAGGTGTCATTCCAGAAACTCCAGAAGTATCAATAACATTCACATTCGGTTGGCCACCAACTAAACCTGATTTCACAAAACTCGAAAGTATCAATACGTATTCACCACTAATGCAATAAGTATTGACTTCCAATGTCAGATATTCACTACTAAACCTGAAGTTAAAGAAATAAGATATTGAAACAGAAAGAAAATGACTATTATTGACAAACCTGCTATGTTTTTTCTCAACTCATGTAAACCATTCAACACCATAGTATGATACTCATCATTCACACTTCCAATGTTCAGCAGATCTTGAATTATTGGATTTGTTGACATGGTCAACTCATACAGCCTACAAACACACAAAGGAAAACAGATACAACTTAGAGTGAAGTATTCAACCTTATAATTGTAAGTATTCAACCATAGCATAAATAAATAAACAAATTAGAGACTTTTACCTGTTTCGTTCAGGTAAAGTTGGATGAGATGAATCAATTATGGTCAAATTCTGTCGATCGATATCTTTTCTCCACCGATCGACAATATACTTTTCATCAATAGAAAAGACCTTTTCATGCTTTAGGACCTGAATTGAGTGTGAACACAAAACACCCATTACCTCAAAAAGTCTACAAATACAAAACACCTCCTTTAAGGCCCTCTTATACACAACCTGAAAATTTTTCCCCCAACAATCTGCAACAACATAAAGTGCCTCTCCATCTTGTTCTGCAATTAAATTGCACGATAAATTCATACACAATGTGAACTGCTCTTGACATTTGAGAAAAATTTCATTTGTATAACTTTGTTGAAATTGATATTCCATGGGCAATTCAGAATTACACTTATGAGCTCGATACTTCGAATCATGGTCAGCCTTATGCTCTCTCTCCCAAATGTTTCTTAGAGATTCATCAAAACATTCGACAAAACCTTTAAGGCTTTCTCTCCTTGTGAGGTAGCTATCCAAGAAAGAATTCATACTTTCTACACGCTGTGTAGTATTCATTCCAGCCCAGAATTGGGAATTTAGATAGACTGGCACCCACTTCTCTCTCATTTGAAATATATCTCTAAACCAAGCATCATCTTGCTTCCCAATTTTATCCATCAACTGCACCCATCTTTCCTCAAAATCTTCCTTGCACTGGGAATAATACACAACCTCCTTCACCTGAGCTGATAAGGCACTTTTCTTATCCTTTCTTCCCAATTTACTGGGTAGCTTGTGTAATATATGCCAAGAGCAGTACCTATGAGTGGTTTCTGATCCAAACACATGCTTAATCCCTAATTCAATGCTTCCACATTGATCTGTGAGTATGCCACCAGGTTTCACTCCATTCATACATTCCAAAAATCTAGACATAAAATATTTGTTAGTACAAAATAATTGTCCTAAGAAAATATTACATAAAGTATTTATCCCTTAGTACATAGTATTGACTTGTACGGCTCAAAGTATTCATCCACTAACAATGGAAGACCTCAAAAAATAACCTTACTGTGTATTCCAAACTTCATACAATTCCTACAGTATAATGTACTCACCAGTACCACATAAAGTATTCATCCACTAACAAATGCAAAAACTCAAAAAAGGCAACCTCAATGTGTATTCAAAACTTCATACAATTCATACAGTATAATATATTCACCAGTACCACATAAAGTATTCCTTCATTATAATGTATTTACATGTATGGCATAGAGTATTCATCCACTAACAATTAAAGAACTAACAGAAAACCTTGCTATGTACTCAAAACTTCATACAGTACATTGAGTATAATATATTGACATATACCATATAAAGTATTCATCCAACCAGGTCTTAAGTATTCATTCATACTTATCCAAGTAAATTAGTATTCAAACATTCAAAACAACAATCAAATAGTACCTGGAAAGACACCATATGTAATCTCTTTCAGTTTCCCTTCCTAGCAAAGCACAAGCTAAAATGACGGAATGACCATGGTGATTAACACCAACCCACAATACAAGTGGCATATCGTACCTGACAAATTTTAAACAAAAATAGCAAGTATTCATCACAACCATACAAAATACTACATTACAGTCAAATAATATAATAATTAGCAGATGATTACTTATTTGTGAGGTAATTAACATACGAAATGTAAGAAGTATTAATCCCAAATACAGAAAGTATTCATTACTAATGTAGAAAGTATTTATCACAAATATTGACAGTATTCATTCACGATCCAAGTATTCATCCACAGAAATTCACTTTTAATGTAAGAAGTATTCACCCAAATAAAAAGAAATATTCATCCCACAGTATTTAACACATTTATCAGGTTGTCAGATTAATATGAAAATTTCAAATTGCAGTAATAAAATAGCAGATGATTACTTACTTATTTGTGAGGTAAGTTGCATCCATAACAATAACATCGTGGAAATATTTGTATGCTGCACGACTTCGACCATCAGCCCAGAACACACTCCACAATCGACCTTCGTTTGTGTAATCGTGAGCATAAAAAAAATCTCGATCAATCTTCGATTTGTTTCGAAAGAACTCAAATATCAATGAGGCATCATCACCTTCAAAAGCCCTTAACTTCATCCGCTTGTACTTCTCAATATGATTTCTTGCATCTTTTTTAGTAAAAGGGCACCTTATATAACCTCCAGCACTTTTGATTACTAACTTAATATTAACTGCAACACCCAAACCTTGATCATCATTAAAATCCAGCATATTCTGATATTTCATAGGGATGTATCGGAATCCAGATATCAGAAATGAAGAATTGGGTTGCAAAATGTGGTTGTGACACCCAACATATTCTACTACTACCCATCCACTAGTCAAACTAGAAGGTTTCAATTTTAAACAAGCACGACAACCCGTGCCTACAAAACCCCTCTTCCTTTTTGGGATACGACCTTCGTTTGACACCACTCTTTTTGGATATTTGGTGCACATAAACACATAATGAGTGCTTATGTTACCAATCTTGTGATTTGACCTTTTGCATATGCTAAATCCACATTGAAATCCATACAATTGATAGTATGAATGTGCATCATCTATGGAATCAAACTCATCCCCAACTGCTGGTTCTCTCACACGATGATCATCATCATCATCATCATCATCATCAGCATCATCACCATCACCAGCAGCATCAGCTTCTACTTCAGTATTTCCTGGTTGATCTTCCCCACTTTCAATGTCAACAGCCTCCTTATTGAGGTCAAAATCAAATATACTCTCCTTGCTGCCTACACTATCAACCACTCTCTCATTTTCACGATGAACCTCTTCAAAATGTTGATAAAGGTTCACCTCATCAACTTCTAAGTTACTATTCTCCATCCACATCTCATCTCCGCAGATTTCATTGAGATCAAAACTCATCCTGAAAAAACAACTACTTAGTGTAAATACAAGTATTCACCCCAAATGTAAGAAGTATTTATCCAAAATGCAGATAGTATTCATCCAAAAAATTGAATGTATTCATCATACGACCCAATTATTCATCCTATAAAAACCATGTAAGAAGTATTCATCCCAAATACCAAAAGTATTTATCCCAAATGTGGACAGTATTGATTTACGACCCAAGAATTCATGCAACAGTATTTAACATCAATTCACAAATAATGTAAGCAATATTGATCTCCAATACAAGAAGTATTCATCCAATATGTAGAAAGTATTCATTAACAACTAATGTAAGAAGTATTCATCCAACATGTAGAAGTATTCACACCAAAATGTAAGAAGTATTAATCCCAAATGCATAAAGTATTCATTCCAAATGTAGAAAGTATTTATCACAAATATTGACAGTATTCATTCACGATCCAAGTATTAACATCAATTCACATTTAATGTAAGAAGTATTCACCCAAATAAAAGTAATATTCATCGCACAGTATTTAACACATTTATAAGATTGTCAGATTCATATGAAATTTTCAAATTGCAGTAATAAAATAGCGATTTCAGATGTCACCAACAGAAATCACAACATGAAGATCAAAGATCAAAAATAAAATCAGATCGCATCAACATTTCATTACCTGATCAGAGAATAGCCGGAGCAAGGAAGTTCGTCGGAGCGTCGGAGCAAGGAAGATCGTCGGAGAGTCCCAGCGGGTGAGATCGTAGGAGCGTCCGATCGGGGAAGATCGTCGGAGCGTCGGAGCGTCGGAGCGTCCAATTAGGGTCCGCCTAGCTCTCCCCCGTGAAAGCGGCGCGCGTCGGAGAATCCCAGCTGCGATCGCTTGAGAAAAGAGAGAGAAAAGCGGCGCGCGTCGGAGAATCACAGCTGCGATCGCTTGAGAAAAGAGAGAGAAAGCGGCGCGCGGGGAGAGAAAGGAAACAAAATTCAAAAAAGGAAAGGTAATTAAACGGGTAAGTGGGTTAACCGGTAAACAGTTAACTATAATTAACTGATTCATTAACGGCCACGGGGGATGAAACGGGGGATGGGAAGCCGGGGGATATTAGAATTACCCTTTTTTTTTTTCTTAATTCACCTGGTCAAAATTGGACTGTTAAGTGTAAAACTTCTTCTAGAGATGTTATGAAATGGGAATTTTATATTAAACCAAAATGGATTATATTAGGCCCTGAGACATTATTTAATCACCACGTCCAAATTATGTACTTTCTAGTGCAGCATAACATACGCATACACATTTTTTTAGCAAGATATTGTGATTTCTAATGGACCCATATATGCAGAGATCCAGTAATTCAGTGGGTCAGTAATTTGATTTGGACACAGATTTTGTAGATGGACAGCTAATGAGAACTCTACAGTCTACATGCCCACAGGACACACACCATTAGTGTGCATCATGCATGCATGCATGCATCATGGAGGATATACATGCCATGATGTAAACTTGAAGTTTGGCATGTCAATGTATAACATGGTGTCTCAAATATTCAAACAGGCAACCTTCCAAACCAAATATTAATTACCGTATCAGTTTCTCATCACTGCCACTGTCCCAGATAGCTCACAAGAGTAAGATCTCATTTTTTTGACCCTGACCCATTTCCAGCTTTCGTTGCTTCCTCTCCAGTTAAACAGAAACAGGAGATGTCCTTGCTTCCAATATTCATCATTAATTGCTTCTTAAGCTTATACCAAATCTCTTGATCAGCTTAATTCCAATATTTATCATATTGACTTCAAACGACAAATTAAACAGTTGAAACTAATTTCTACTTCACAAGTACATTTACATGAAAAATCTACAAATATTTGAATTAATTTAATATATATAATCAAGCTGTCAAAAAATGATGAAAAATGAATGCATTAAGATTAACTTATAGACATTTTCTTGCCCACTTAACTTTATACTAAACTAATTCAAAAAATTATAAATTTTGCATACATAAACGTATCACTTGTGAAATAGATTGGTTATAACGTTCGGTTTGAAATTTTCATTGTTTGAAGTCAATCCGGTAGATTTTGGAGGTAAGCTCACCAGGAACCTGATGAGTTTGGCTATGTTTGGATGCACTAAGAATAGCACTATTCTTAGAATAGCATTGCTATTCGGAACAAGGACAATCCAAACGAGAAATAGAGCTATTCAGAATAGAGAGAATAGGGCTATTCTCTATTCTTACAAAAACATGGAATAGCATTTGTTGCTTTCAATATTAATACTAATCTAATATTTAAACTAATATTATATTACATTTAATATTTAAATTAATATTATATTGTATTATATTTAATCTAACACATAAATTATTACTTTATTCATTCCCTCCAAACTCTATTCCAAATATGCAATCCAAACAACTTTTTCACTATTCTGAATAGCTTAAGTTAGCACTATTCTTAAATAGTAGCTATTCTTATTTACTATTCTAAACAGTAATTATTCTAGCTATTCTAGAGTTCATCCAAACGTACCTAAGAATACCCGAGTTCTAGATCAGTATCCTGCTTGTTAACAACTTTTGACGGACATATATATCATGATTACGTGAGTTTAATTGTATATAGTACATTAATATTTAAAATGTATTCCTGTCCTGCTAATTAAAAAGGCATAGAGCCATAGTGATTACTGATGAATTACATATGGATTAGTGTTAAAAAAGTTGAATCTCTAAAACTAAATAAATTTTTGCAACATTAGAATTTTAGGCAATTAATTCACGGATCGAGGAGTGCTTGATATATGATTTGCGTTTCTTGGGGGTGTGGATTTGGGGTATACTTTTAAACCGATGGATCAACTCTAACACGATGGTTTCTATGGAAGTTTAAATTTGCTAATCTAGTTTTTAATTTGTTTTAAGTTATTAAACCTTAGGTGTTTGATCACGACCGAGTACCTTCTACCATCCTATATATACACGTACACTTCTCATGTAATTATATTTATGTCCACATCTATATCTGATCTCTTCAGAATCTATATATCCATGTCTTTTATCTTCCTTTTAAACTAGTAGCTAGGTGATCTTTAACTACTCTTTTTATTACTAAAAAATCATACTAAATTATTATAGACGAGAGGAGACAATAATGAATATTATTTCATCTCCGTATTTAGTGACAAGCTAGTCCTCAGAAGAACCTGTCAATTTGCTTTCACAATTATATCACTATAAGATAACATTTGTTCTAAATTTGCTTTCACAATTAATAACAACAAGGCTAGCTAATTATACCCCCCCCCCCCCCCCCCAAATTTAATTTTAGTCTTAAGGATATATTTTTTTTTTAATAGAATGGACAAAAAATTACACTCTTATATTTTGAAAAAAATGTAACCATACTCACCCTCATTAAAATATTACGACTCCGTATAATTGCATATATGCTATGAACTGACAACATCTTAGATAGCGCCGGGGACCCTTTAATGATCGAAGCCATGATATCTCTGATTACAATTGAATTAATTAACCCATAAAATCAACTTGACATGAAACAGATGGATTTTGACAGATTCTGTAGTTTACATGAATCAAAGTTACGGATAGAAAGCTTACACAAGATAAGAAGGCCAAAAAGGAGCACACACAAGGTAACCTATACTCAGTCTATATAGCTACTAGTTTGTCTGGAGCCCCCGTTTAAATCTGTCGCTAGTTGTAATTCGCAATATCCGAAATAATAGATCCTAGCTAGCTAACAATGTGTGATAGGTAGCGGTGCAACACAGACTAGGGTTCAGAGAGATAGAGAGAGAGAGAGGGGTAAATTAAAGCTCTCCAACTTGCACCCACAGATGCCTCATTGTTTAAACATCACGAAAACCAATAATCATCTACTTTGTCACAGAAGATAGATAGAATTAAAGAGAGGGAAGAGAGAGAAAGGGACGGCTGTGTGCAGAGGAAAACTGGGAGAAGGTCTCTCTCTCTCTAAAGGTGGACACATGAAGATGAAGTGACACGCTTTAAAAACAGACTACCCAAACTGCAGTCTTTGCCTTTTACGCAACTCTCATCAGGTCTATAAAGCTCCCTCTTACCACTTTCTCTTCATCTTCTATCTAATAGTTCACAGCTTCATCATGTAATATCTTCTTCTCCTATCTCAAATTCATCCATTACTTACTTTTCTCATAATGTTTTTGTTGTAGTTTCTGATGTTTTGTTATTATAATGAACTTTTATATGTTTGTTAATTTTCTAATTTGTTTTATTCATTTTGAAGGAGGCCAGAAGGAAGTCCCTTAGATCTTAACAATTTACCAGAGGAATATGGGAAGCAGGCTTTGGAGGAGAGTTCAACAACCACTGCGGCTTCAACCGACACAACTACTAGTATGAAAGAACCCTAATTTCTCTTAAAATTAATTACATTGTTTTAGTACCACACTTGTTCATCTTTTAATGACTTCGCCAGCAAGTATTTGTTTCCCCCAAAGATTTATCTCAGTTTTTGTCTTTTTATTATATAAGTCTCTTAGTATCTTAATGGATTTTATCTTTACTTTATTTCATGTATATATGGGTTTGTAAATACAAGTTCCCAATGATAACAAAAAGATGCCCAATCAGGTCATTAGTCTGTCTCTGTGTATGGTGTTTGCGAGGTTAAGCTGATATCTTGTGGGCCAATTTTTTTTAGGGTTTAAAAGGAAAAACGGAGGAAAAGATGACAATGCAAAGGTGTATGAGTGTCGATTTTGCTCACTGAAGTTTTGCAAATCTCAAGCTTTAGGAGGACATATGAACCGGCATAGGCAAGGCAAGTTTATGAATTCCATTTTTCACAAACCTTTCCATTTTTGGTACTTCGTTTTCCAGCAATTATTGTAGAATTTCATTAAGTTGTCTTCTTTTTTCAGAGAGAGAGACAGAGACCCTTAATCGTGCTCGGCAACTTGTGTTTGGCAATGAAACCCTAGGAGTGCCAGGAAACCACATGAGGTACTTGACTACTTTGTATATTTCATTATTTCTAACAGAATCAATATCCATTGTAATAATCTCCTCTGTAAATTTTATCTAGACTACTAGCATTCATTTGCTTCATAATAACTCCAACCCAAGTGCACAATTAGTGTCCTTCGCAAATTTCATCTTTTTTTTTGTGGTTTCATCTTCTGTCTTGCTTTCTTCTGTGGAAAACTGATATCTTTAAAAAAACAAATTATCGATCCATCACCCAAGAATGTAATGCCGATGAATGATTGATCCAACTGCATTCTCCTTTCACAACAACTAACAAATTTTCAATCACAAAAGAATAACCGCTATAAAATATTTTCATTAGTTGAAACAATATAATTTTAACGCACCTTTGACTCATTTTTTTCTTCTTTGCACTTCCTTTTTTGGTTTTTACACCACAAGATCCCTAGACAACTCGAGGATAAACAAACTTCTTGGCCCTATGCCTGTGAAATCTCTTTATATGTTTTCTTTGTACATAGGAAGCAATATCTTACTTGAATAAACGCTTTAACTTCTTAAAAATTTCACAATATTTCAATTAACAATCTGTTCGATATGATTTTAAAATTAGCTCAAAACAAATAATTATCTTGCCTTAACTTAAAATATTAAAGTTCACCTGAACATAATCCTCCTGAAATTATATTGTTCACTCTTCTTTGCCATATTATCTTTTTCAGTGTAAGAGATGGTACTCTTGGAGGCATGCAATCTATTCCAATTAGCAGTTTCTCGCATCTGTCGGCAGTGGGAGGTGGTGGTGGGGCTAACGGAGACCAATGCATATCGTTCAGGCCGGTGCATGCAAGACTTCAACAACAAACAATGCACCCGTCACACTTGCAACCATATCTATATTCTTCAAATTCTTCTACTCTCAATTCCACGCCTTATTCGACGAGCTATCCATCTCAGCCTCATGGTTTATCAGGTGATTGTTTCTTGGGCCATGTTATTCCCCGAGCCACTCAAAGCCAACCAGCAAACCGAAGTTATGGCAATACAAATTCAAGTTTTACTTGTTATGGGAACCCGATCATGCATAGCTTCACGGCAGATGGTGTTCGTGCACCATCGTTGGTAAGGGAAGCAAATTCAGGGATTCAACTTGGTAACGTTAATTGCGGGTGTAACTATGGACATGAGCCTCACAAATGCTAGCTCAATTTGGATTAATTTTTTCCTGAAAAAGAAAAGAAGAGATTTTGATCCTACTCCGGAGAAATTAATGGACCCTTTAAATTGAAACCTTTCCTTGACATCCTTAAATTTGATCTTAATTTGTTATTATATGTAGTCTCCAACTCTCCATGTATGTGGGAGGAGATTATTTAGAGATCATCATGACTTGTCTATGCTTAGTATTAAAATCTCATGATTTGTCTCGGAGAGAACAACTGTAGAATAGTTTTGATCCTCATGAAGCTGTAGTAATTATGATCCTGGTAAGACATAAGTAGTACTGCTTTAATTGGAGTTATAGAGTTGACTTTTGGATCTATAATTAATCTTTTTGTTGTTTAGATGTGACTCACTCAAGTATTAATTATTATGACTTTCACTTGTACCTTTCCTCTTGTCATGCCTTTCGCTTTGATGGAACTAATTTTGTGTTGCATACGCAGTCCAATGTTTGAACAACATATATAACAAAGGTAATAAATCACTTGCTCAACTGCCAAATTGGGATTTTTTTTAAAAACCGTAATTAAAATAATTAATTTAAAAAAAACAACATGATTACCGAATTTTTTACAAAAACAGCAAAAATCGAAATGCCATTTCGGTTTAAGAGTTTTTTTTTTTTGCTTCACCGAATTGCCATTTCGGTTTTGGTTTTTTTCACAGTGTTTCCGTCACCACGCCACAAAATCCGAAAAATGAGCAAACCGAATTGCCAATTCGGTTTAGGACTTTTTTAGCCTAAACCGAATTGACATTCCGGTTTAGGTTTTTTTTTTTTTTTTTTGAGACTAAGAAGAGCAAAATAAAGAAATCTGAAAATTTGAATTTTTTGTTTAAATTATTTGACTTCTTTTGATATATAATTAGCATATTTATACTAAAATACACTAAATTACTTGAAATTATGTTGAATTACACTATATTAAGTTAAATTACACTAAATTACATTACATTACGCTAAAATACGGTTAATTACGCTAAATTACATATGAATAGGGACGATATCTTCACTGAAAAGGCGAAAAACGACGGCGAAATTTCAAACGGTCATAAAACGACGCTCGAGTGTCCGATTTTAGCAAATGACCACTTTTCGGAAAGCTTGGGAAAATACGCATGCGTCAGTGCCCGCTATGCCGAATTTCGAAATTCATAATTGCCAAAAAAACTAAGAAAAGAGCCTCAAAACTTGAGTTGAAGTTTTCGATTAAGATTTTCATTTCTATTATTCTATCTAAGTAGCTCAGTAAGTTAGTTACATAATGAACTTGTAGAATACCAATTTTTACTATTTTCAGAATTTGTTTAGTATTTTTTATGATTTATGAAAGATGGCACAAAATCTGTCTAATTTAGCGTAATTTGGCATATTTCAGCATAATTAGCGGAGTTATTGTAATTTAGCGTAATTTAGTGTAATTCAACATAATTTATTGTAATATAGTGTAATTCAACATAATTTCAAGTATTTAGTGTATTTTTTTATTTTTTGCTAATTATAAATCAAAAGAAGTAATCTAACAAATAATTTAAACAAAAAAAATCAAATTTTCAGTGTTAGATTTCTTTATTTTGCTCTTCTTGGTGTCTTAAAAAAAAAATGGCAATTCGGTTTAGGCTAAGAAACCCTTAAACCGAATTGCCATTTCGGTTTAGGGGTATTTACACGCAAGGTTACAGAGTTGGAGTTGGGTTTTTGTGAAAATAGGGTAAACCGAAATGGCAAATTCGGTGAAGCAAAAAAAAAACCTTTAATTGAAATGACATTTCGGTTTTTGCTGTTTTTGTAAAAAATTCGGTAATCATGTTGTTTTTTTAAAATTAATTATTTTAATTACGGTTTTTAAAAAAAATCCGCCAAATTGAAGTAGATTGATAATGTTGGATTTTTTTTTAAAACCATAATTAAAATAATTAATTTTAAAAAAACAACATGATTACCAAATTTTTTACAAAAATAGCAAAAACCGAAATGTCATTTCGGTTTTGGCTTTTTCACAGCGTTTCCGCCACCACGCAACATAAAATCCGAAAAGTGAGCAAACCGAATTGCCAATTCGGTTTAGGGGCTTTTTTAGCCTAAACCGAATTGGCATTTCGGTTTAGGTTTTTTTTTTTTTAGAGACTAAGAAGAGCAAAATGAAGAAATCTAATAATGAAAAATTGAATTTTTTTGATATATAATTAGCATATTTATACTAAAATACGCTAAATTACTTGAAATTATGTTGAATTACACTATATTAAGTTAAATTACACTAAATTACATTACATTACGCTAAATTACATATGAATATGGATGATATCTTCACTGAAAAGGCAAAAAACGACAGCCAAACTTCAAACGGTCATAAACTGAAGCAAAAAAAAAAAACTTAAACCGAAATGGCATTTCGGTTTTTGCTGTTTTTGTAAAAAATTCGGTAATCATGTTATTTTTTTAAAATTAATTATTTTAATTACGGTTTTTAAAAAAAATCCGATAATATTTGGTGTTTCCGATAAGGTTGTATATGTTGTTGGAAGAAGCTACCAATATCATATAATATTTGAAGAGTATAAATATTTGTATTAAAAAAAGAAGGTGAGAAAAAAAAATTAAAAATTAGTGGGAGGCAGGGTTCTGGGAATTTTTTTTATAAACCATAATTAAAAAAAATATTTTACCAAACCAACATGATTGCTTTTGTTTTTACAAAAACCATAAGAACTGAAATGCCATTTTGGTCTGCCATTTTTTTTTCCGGAACGAAATGGCATTTCGGTCCGTACTGGTTTCACAAGTTTTTCAGCAAAACAGGTGTAGTTGTTGGTGTAATATCCACGGACAGAGATGCCATTTCGGTCCAGAGTTTTTTTAGCCGAGATCGAAATGGCATTTCGGTCCGACCCTTTTTTTTTAGGGTTTAATTTTTTTATAAATGTCCTTCTTCTCCCTCCAACTCTCAGCCACCATTTTATTTCATTTTTTCAGTTGAAAACAGAGGTCCACAATTCGAGTGTTAGGAAGTCTGTTATGTATAGATCGGCCCCTGCATTGTGATAGCTTTCGTCTGAAGATTGTAGTAAGTATTTTTCTCAATTACGAACATATTTTAGGTTGTAAAATTAAAAATGATATCGAAGGTTGATTGTGAAATTTTTTGTTCAGAAAATGTCTCAAGTATTAATAAATGTGTACCACAGACGCAAAATTTCAGACGCACCGACCTGCACATTTCCTGTTACTAACTCAACCAGTCTTGATGAGTTAAGAAGACATATATATGTTGGTATTTGTTTGCTCCCTGGCCAGTTCGATCTGACAATCAGGGCACGTTTGAACACTGCACCACCTGACTCAGCAGAAAAATACCAGTTATTTAACATAGACCATGAAATGATATGGCATATGGTGCTTGGACATGCCACTCTGGTACTGAATTTTAAACTTCTTGAATTAGTGGTTGAGTCAGTACCAGTTGTTAGTCATATCAATTATGACCCATTCCCGGGTACTGTACCTGGAAGTAGCAGAGATATACCGATGCCTGATTCATCCATATATTGTGATGACCCCCTCCCGAAATACTGGTATCGGATGATTTGCATAATTATTTTGACCAGCTGAATAATGATACTAGCTCAGACACAAACTCTGACCTTGGACCCGGTTGTCGGGGAAGATGATATGGCCGAAATTGAGGATGAGATTATGATGCAAGATGTAATGAAAGAGTGGCAAACATCTATTCCCTTTATTAATCGGGGATTGCGACATCATTGTTCGGCATTCAATGATGATGTGTCGATGCCGTACAAGGATGAATCAATTTTTTGTAATCCACCCAGAATCAACGGTCCATTTTCAGTGTGACAGATGTTCAAATCCAAAGTCGATATTAAATCCAAGTTGAGTGGATTTGCCATGGATCATAACTTAGAATTATAACAAACCCAGAGCAATCATAGTGCCAATGTGGTTATATATAGAGCGGAGGGGTGTCCATGGAGGTTATACGCAAAAACCACTGAAACGGGCAATTAGACAATTGCAACAAACCCATACGAGCACAATTGTTACAGCAGTAGACAGTCATCATATGACTGCCAGGATGATTGCAGATATAATCAAACCTAGTCTTATGGCGGACCTGGAAATGTCAATAAAAGCATGTCGATTTGCAGTTAGAAATGTGCACAAAATGGTTCAGCCTTCATACAACAAAATTTGGAAAGGGAGGGAGCTGGCTATTGCTGATTTATTTGGTTCTTGGGAAAAAAACCTATGAACTGCTCCCTTCTCTGCTCAGTGTAATCCAGAGGTCTAATCCATGCAAAAAATATAGAATTGAGCATCAACCATCTACACGTATAGGCATCCATATTTTCACCCGTGTGGCATGGGCTTTCGGTCCACAGACAAACAATATTTTACCGGTAACAGGTGAGTCCCACAGACAGCTGACATCTTTCAATGTCACTGTGCAGCCCCCCACCAGAAGATGAAAAGTATTCGTCTCGGGCCTCCACCTCTCAACGAAAGCAGTGATCAACCCTTTATCAATATGACAATGAGTCACATCCTTCATCTGATACAAGCCTAAATTCACCAAACCTTGTTTCATTCGAGGTTGGTAATTAACGCCCATTTGGCGAGGACCAGGACGCAGTGCATAATTAGGCTGGAACGATAATTGTCATGCAAAAAAAATTTAACCACAAAAATAAATCTTAACGTACAAGTTTATCAGTAAATTTAAATCCAAACCGATATTAAACAAATACCTTCATATTCGCCATGTATAATTTGTGTTGCTCATTAAGCAATTGCAACAAGGGTTTTAAGGGTTGTTCATCAATTATTTTTCACTACAATATAAATAAAATTACAATATAAAAAAACTACATACAAAAAAAATATTAACATGCAAACCCAATTAAATCCAAACTTAATTTCTATATCAAGTTAAAAAATATTAACATGCAAACCCAATTACATCTGAACCCATTAAATCCGAACTTAACATGTTACTACCATAATTTCACAATTCTACAATTAGTTAAAAAATAAAAAAATTCATGGGCTAATTTACTCTACATACAAAATAAAAAAAATTCTACAATTAGTTAAATAACACTAAAAAAAAGGCTAAAGTACACTAAACAAACTAAATTATTCTACATTTATTAAAATCAATCTTATGAGCTAAATTGCAAACTAAACCATTCTTTTTTTACACTAAAAAAACCTAAATTACACTAAAAAAACTAAATTATTCTACAATTTATTTATACTACATGAAAAAAAACTAAATTACTCTACATGCAAACTAAATAATTCTACAATTACTAAAATTGCACTACAAAAACTAAATTACTCTACAATTACTTATTTATACTACAAAAGAATTACATAATTCGGATTGTTTATCAAAAAAAAAAATTTAACCACATACCTCTGAAACTTGTAGATATGAAGTTTTTCTTGTTCTCCTTCTAAAAATATACAAATCTATGTGATTAGAATAAAAAATAATAAAATTTTGAGAGTTGAAAAAAAAGAGTGTTCGTTCGGTGGAAAGAAAAGCAAAGGAGGAGGAAAGGAGAAAAGAGAAAGAAGGGAAGAGGAGGGCCAGAGCCAGTCTGTCGCTGATGGAAACAAAATAAAATTACCGGGACCGAAATGTTATTTCAGTCCGGAGAAAAAAAAAAAATAGCGGACCGAAATGACATTTCGGTTCTTATGGTTTTTGTAAAAAGAAAAGTAATCATGTTGGTTTGGTAAAAATATTTTTTTTAATTATGGTTTATAAAAAAAATTCGGGTTCTGGTAACTTGTTGGCTTTGTTTGGAACAAACGGCGAACTAGGGTTTTCTGATTAGCAACTTTTAGGGTTTTCAGACAGATGCATGCCTGATGTACTCCGAAAGGTACAAAGCATTGTTTTGTCAAAACAAAACCTATCCATCTATAAACCTTCTGCATGGATGCTATGCGCCACTTTAATCAGAGCATGCGTTTATTAACTAAGTGATTTGATTGCATTCAAGCTATAGTAAGCTAAAGTTATATAGACCATCAACCCTAGTTAGCATATATGAAGTAAAGAAGCAAAAGCTATCAGAGAAATGCCAAACATACAAAACAAAACAAGAAGAAAGCATGCACATTTTTTTTTTAGGGTCAGTGAGCAATGGCTCTCCAACGAAAGCATGCACATTTATCTCCGGGTTAATTTAGATCGATGATCATTTTTGCATGAGATCCTATCGTAGAAATTCCCGACCATTTGTTTTCTTATTTTAAGTGATTCCATTACTAAATGATTCCAATATTTTAATGCAAGTATAGTTTGTGTATATATATATATATGTTATTTAAATACACATGATCTTTGGAGTTGATCATTATTCTGTAAAATATGAATACGCTCAATTGATGCAAAGCTAAGCGGTTGTTGTATATATCTTAATAATTAATTGTTTTTTATTTTTAAAAAAATTGGTCTTTTTACATACTAATTACTTTTTATTAATTAAGTAATTATAACAAGAGTACTGAAAAAAGTGATAATGAGATTAAATAATTTGATCACTGTGTACGTATCTTGTGTGTTTACAAACACAAGAGATACGCCGGCCACATAAAGCAAACCCAGCCACCACCGAAAACACATTAATTACCACGTCGTAAGATCAAAAACCTGCCACTTAAAATAACAGTAAAAATAGAGGGGATTTACTGACAGGTAAATTAAGGAGGGAGGGGGGGCGTAGGGATTAAAAGTTAATAATTTTAGTGATATCAAAAATTGAAAATGATAAAAAACACAATATACAAGTTAGTGAGCTAGATGTAATAAGAAATATAGCTATCTTTTCATTTCATATATTACTACTAATCACACATAAAAAAAATCAAATTCATTTTTTTTTAATTCCTTCATGTTTATGACAAGATGAAAAGAGGAGATTTAGGGCCTGTTCGTTTGTCGCACAATTATACGGGATGAGAATCCACTTTTGAAAAAATGGGAACCCATGAACACGGGTACACATTGATTATGAGAATGTGTTGAATTTAAATGAGTGTTCGGTTGTATCATGGGAATAGTTGTAGGAAATCTTATTTTTGTTTCTAAAATACTTGATAGCAATACAATTATACTTATTAATAAAATTAAATAAAATGATTAAACAATAACATAATAATATTTATTAATTATTATTTCTAATTAAAATTTTGTAAGAAAAACCAACTGTTCATTTAAAATGCATTAAATGTTTCTTAGAGTGTCTTGCATATAGACTTATTTTTAGTTTTATATTTCAATTTTATATTAATAATTTTAAACTATTAGCTAATCATAACATGACAAATGATAAAATATATATTTTAGTTTTATATATATATATATATATAGGATTTGGCTAATATGCTACGCGTAGCATAGAGCCTCTACCGTGCTACGGCTCATTTTTTTAGTTTTCAAAATCCTAACGGTCGATCCGAACCGTTCAACATGATCTCCATATTAATATGTACTTGCAAACCAAATTTTACATTTTTTAGAATTTTTTTACTATTTATTAAGCCACTTTGAAAAAACACTAATTTGTACACAACAGTAAAATCTGCTGGACCATTGGATCAGCGATTTTCAAAGTGGCTTAATAAATAGTAAAAAAATTCTAAAAAATGTAAAATTTGGTTTGCAAGTAGATATTAATATGGAGATCATGTTCAACGGTTCGGATCGACCGTTAGGATTTTGAAAACTCAAAAAGTGAGCCGTAGCACGGAGTGCTCTATGCTACGCGTAGCACGGTAGCCATGTCCTATATATATATATGTACCACGGACAAGTTAAGAAGCATTCAAAATGTTCAACTAGTAGCTAAATCTAATTTGATATTAATAATTATGATAAAATAGTATAATCACGTTAAGAAACAACAAAACTTATTTGGTCTTCATAGCAGCTGCTGCTGCTCCAATTGAGAAAAAAAAAGGACCTCTAACTCAATTTAATTTATTCCATTAGAACAACGCTTTTGGAAGAGAAAAAGTGAAGTGCACGGGAATTTAAAAGGAATTTAATTGAAAAAAATCCTTAATTGTCAAATACCCGATGGGGACAAATGTTTAAATGCTGTTTTTTTCCCATAAAACCCCTGATTGTCAAACACACGCATCTCTCGTGAAGTATATCGGTTTCAACAGTTTGAATTCGTTATTTGAAGCCAATTCGATAGATTTTTGAAATTGTGCTCACCAACCCTCTTAGTGAGCGCGCACATCACTCGCTAGCTTTGCTCGAATTATATCCCTTCCAAAACACACTATTATATCAAAATCATAAAGAAAATATGTAAATAAAAAGCTCTTTAATTTCTCTCTTTCATAAAAGCATCTCATGCATGTTTGTGAGTTATGTGCTACAAAAACAGTAGTTGGTTTCAATACAATATAATAGCATAACATAGTTGATGTTAAGCATTAAATTTGAATTGTCATTACTGCTATATATGTTAGTCTTTATTGTACAAATCAACGAATTACTAAAAGCTAATTGCATCATAATATTTATCATCCCAGACGCTATAGTGTCACTATATCGGTTGCTATGATTGCTACTTAGGCTTTGCTTTGTAGTAAAAGAACAAATTATAATCTGATACTACACACAATTTCGATAAGTTGCCACACAATTTCTCTACATTAATGCAAATATATCACAAACATTTTTTTTGGGGGGACCATATAAATAATGAATAATCTTTTGTTTAATAAATGTGGAAATCTTTCATTCAGAAACCTACAGAAGTACACAATAAAAAAATGGTGGTTGGCAGGAAGGTGCATGCAAACAAAGGATCAGAACTGTAAAATTAGGTAGTTAATTAATAATAATAACAATAATAATAATATTTCATGATAGCCAGCTGATGTATTGTCATCAAGGACTAGGATGGTCAGATGATATCTGAAAAAATTATCTTGGCTATATTTGGGCAGCAGGTATGAAAGGAAAGTTTCATAAGTCTTGTATCTAAAGAGATCCTAGTAATTGTACCGTACTGTCCTTTGAGTAGAGAAAACAGACAATAATGCATTAATGTTTTGCTGCATTAACACATGGAACTTTCTGAATCAACTGATACATTTTTAACATTACTTATGAAGGAACTACCAGGTCATAAATTTGTCAAAATACTTTCTTTAAATATATAACATCCAACATCTAATTATAGTAGAGCAGCAACACTTCAGCAGTTTGATTCAATACTCAAAATAGTAATGGTTTTTCTTTTCCACAATAATGGAAAAATTAGAAGTATTTTAAAAATTAATTCAGTGAGAAACAGATCTGCAAAATAGTGATATTAATTAATTGGTGAGTATTGAAAATATAATTCCAGTGCTAGGCGGTTGCCTAAACCCCTAAACTGAATAATTCAGAGAACCTGTGTAGGGTTTTCACTTGTCGGCGTTGTCGCTGAATATAGGAATGGCGGATGCGGATCGGTTTTAACTCATCGGAGTCGTCATTTGGATGACGATCAGTTGTTATATACTTACTCTTTTATTTTATTTTTACTTCTTTAAAATCTTTTTGTGCATGAATGCTCTTTTAATTAATTATTGTGAGTTACTCAATCACTTTATTTAAAAATAAATAATAAGTTGCGTATCACCGAGCAAAGTTTGGCCGACATTTTTATTAATATCCAAAGTTTAATACAAATTATTAATTCTGCCCAGAACTCGACTCAATATCGAAAAATACCCAAGCCGGCCAGAAAATGGCCGGCTTAGGTACCAGAGTAAACCGGCCATTTTCTAGCCGGCTTGCTCCATTTTTTTTTTTTTTTTTTTAGAGAGAGACACTATGAAGATCAAAATATTGAAATCTAACTCTGAAAATTTGAAATTTTTGTTGAAATTATTTGTTATATTACTTCTTTGAGGAGGGATCAAGTTACAACAATCATTTTTTTTATTTTCAAAGTCCAAATCGTCGATCCAAACCGTTCAACATGATCTCCACAATAAACTGTGCTTCCAGATCAAATTTTACATTTTTTTGAATTTTTTTACTATTTATTAAGTATTTTACAAAAAATAGTCATATTCAGACCATTGAATTTTGTACCCATCTTAATAAATAGTAAAAAAGTTCAAAAAAATGTAAAATTTGATCTGCAAGCACATTTTATTTAGATAATCATGTTGAACGGTTTGGATCGACGATTTGGACTTTGAAAATGAAAAAAATGGTTGTTGTAACTTTGTTGTAACTTGATCCCTCCTCGACTTCTTTTGATGTATAATTAGCATATTTATACTAAAATACGCTAGAATACTTGAAATTATATTGAATTACACTATATTACAATAAATTATGTTCAATTATACTAAATTACGTAAAATTACAATAACTTCGCTAGTTATGCTGAAATACGGTAAATTACGCTAAACTACACAAAATTACGCTATAGTAGACTGATTTTGCTCATCTTTCATGAATCATAAAAAATAGTAAAAAAATTCCAAAAATAGTAAAAATTGGTATTCTACAAGTTCATTATGTAACTAATTTACTGAGCTAGTTGGATTGAATAATAGAAATGAAAATCTTAATCGGAAACTTCAACTCAAGTTTTGAGGCTCTTCCCTTAGTTTTTTGGCGATTATGAATTTTGAAATCCCGCATAGCAAGCACAGACGTATGCGCATTTTCGCAAGCTTTCCGAAAAGTGGTCATTTGCTGAAATCGGACACTCGAGCGCTGTTTTATGACCGTTTGAAGTTTCGCCATCGTTTTTCGCCTTTTCATTGAAAACTATCCTCCCTATTCATTTGTAATTTAGCGTAATTTACCGTATTTTAGCGTAATGTAATGTAATTTAGCGTAATTTAACATAATATAGTGTTATTCAACATAATTTAAATTAATCTAGCGTATTTTAGTACAAATATGCTAATTATATATCAAAAGAAGTAATATAACAAATAATTTAAACAAAAATTTCAAATTTTCAGAGTTAGATTTCAATATTTTGATCTTCATAGTGTCTCTCTCTTTAAAAAAAAAAAAAAAATGGAGCAAGCCGGCCAGAAAATGGCCGGTTTACTCTGGTACCTAAGCCGGCCATTTTCTGGCCGGCTTGGGTATTTTTCGATATTGAGTCGAGTTCTGGGCAGAATTAATAATTTGTATTAAACTTTGGATATTAATAAAAATGTCGGAAAGTTTGGTCCCTTTAAATGGTCTAAGTTTATATATAGCTGGAAAATTACCAAAAGATAATATATAGGGAAAAAAGTACGAAAGAAAAAAATTATATATTAGGGATGGTGATATATAGGCCTACTGGGCCCAATCAGTCCCAGTGCATGTTAATTGATGTTGTAATAGGCTGTCAATTAGGCAATACCGATTGAAGCATAGAACTATTTTATTCCTTGGATAAGATGGGCTAGCTGGTATTCTAGCTTGGCCCAAATATATTTGAAATGGCTCCAAAAAATGTTAATGTAGCAAATTATTTTAAGCATTTTTTTCCATAGTTAGGCCATACTACAAAGATAAAATAACAAATGCAGCATCTTTAAGTGGTTAATTACCTCCCAAAGATCTGAAACAAAGGAATCTTTGTCGGGATTAAACAAAGGAAAAGATTGATTAAAAGGTATTCAGTCAGCATGTACAATCTAGAGATATCCAAACCATTTCAATATTTAATTTATATAGTGGTGACCCCGCAATAAAACGAGTTTCTACAACTTGCTTTTCTTTTTCTTGCCATAAAACGATATCTATCTTTTGTATTTTGACTATCCAAGTGTTGTAAAAGCTGATGGAATGCTTTTGCACAAACTTTGGATAAGCTTTCAAAGTAACAAAGTGGTTAACTTTCTAAAATATATATTTCAAATTCCGAAAAAGCAGCTTAACAGTATCGAAAAATAATAGGAAATGAGAATGAGAATTTGAAGATCGATCGGCGACAAAAGTTGAAGAAATCTTGACTTGTAATTAAATGAAAAAAATAAGAAAGAGAAGAGGTCACTTGATGAATAGTTATTTTTGACATAATTTTAAAAATAATAAAATAAATTTTAAAAATTTCCAAAATAAATTTGTAGTTATATTACTTGACATATAGATAATTATAATTCAATTTCATGGAATGTAATTATTTCTTTGATAATATCGTAAAAACCTGAAATTTAAGACCGTTGAAATTTCAAGTCACTTAATGTTAGGTGAAATATATGTTAAATCTCATCATTTTTATATAAAAATGATATATGAATATTATAGATCATGTCTATAATATTTAATTTCAATTTTTTTAAAATTATCAAAATTATTAAAATAAAATATTTTCAGGTGATTTCTCCTCAATAGGAAAAACTTGTAGAAGTTAAGTGAAAAGAAGATAAATTGAAATATTTAGAGAGAAATAAAAAATATTATTAGTTGAAGCTAGAGTTTATTATTTAGAGAGAAACAAAAAATTATTAGTTAAATCTAACTTCAGTTAGCATTATATATTTTATTAGTTGAACGCGCATTATAAAAGTTTTTGATTTCTCTAAAATTATATAGGCCTTTAATGCTAACAGTGTTTAATGCGCATAAAAAAAACTATAATGCTAACAAAACATAATGCGCATTATGTTCAATTTTATTAGTTGATCTTCAAGTACATTTTTATATAGAAATCATGTTATGTTTAACGGTTCGGATCAGGTGTCTGAAAATATTCACGGACTAGTGAATCCTTTGTTTAATTTTTATGGACCCATAAAAACAAGAATCTATATCCTTCCAGGTACCGCATTGGGTACAATTAGCTCCAATGAGGTCCCAGCCGAGCGATTGGAAGTTGTATTCTCGGAGTTAAATTTTGAATTAAGATCTGGACCGTCCGATTTAAATCTGCACAAATATTAAAAGTTTTCATGCGTTAATCGCTAAACTCTAACAGAACATAATGCGCATTATGTTCTTAGCATTATAGATTTTCCATGGGCCGACATAAAATTTCTATTACACATCATGTAAGCATATCTGATGTATCTTTTCCCCGTTTCGTTGTTATCTAAATGTTAATCGCGAATGCTAATCACGACGCTTGGCCAGGATCAGAATTGTGTCAAAAAGCAAAAGAAGGATAAAGTTGTGCTTGTCTTTACCATTACTCTCTCTCTTGTCACAACTTTTTCTTTGTCGACCCACTTAGGCACCTCTGATCTCATGCAATTTTATCTTCTAGTATGTTGCTAAGCGTCTCCAACTCACATTACACATTTACAAACTATGATCTGAAACAAAAATATAACAGGCCGAATGCTTTTAAATCTTATATGCATTTAATTTAATTAGCACTTATTGAAAATTTACAATTTTACATATTTTACCTTCTAGCTGTTATATGTGGTTTTTTTTTTTTAGCTGAAACATGATCTGACAATTGTCCATGCAAATTTAAATCTCATAAATCTCAAACATCTTTTACAAAATGCATGGGAAAGTCAACGATTAAATTGTTTCAATATTAGTAAACAACAAAATTATTTATTTAATTTAAGAAATTAAATAAATTATTATGTAAAACTGAAATTGCTCATAAAGTTAAAGTAAAAATCAATCTAATTTTTTGAACCAGGAAATCTTTTGTTGATACATTATATAATCAAGCACTTACAAAACAAGTAAGAAGTTGCAATTAAGCACTCTTGTGAAAAATACAACTAACAAAATTGTAAGAAAAAACAACTTTTACAATTTGGACTCATAGCTGTTGACAAATCTAATGCCATCTTCAATATTGGATGAAAGACTAAGATATAATTCTACTCGTTGCCTTTCATCTAATACTAGTTGTATTTCATTTCCAATTAGTTGTCTTTCATGTTGACACTTCTAACCTTAAGGACTCTATCTCATCTAATTCTAATCTACACCTATGAAACGATCTAGTCCTAGATTCTAAGTCCTTAATCCTAAACTCTAACGTTGACACTTCCTCTCTCGTCTTCTCTCGTCTTCCTCTCTCGAAGTGTAGATCGAAAGGGTGAAACCTAATGTTACTTGTTCTCTTAAATCCAAATGTATGTATGGTATGTAAATACGTTTAATTTTTCATTATTTATGTCTTATACTACAAACAATATTTTTAAGATATGTTTTTTTTTGCATAATATGTATATAACAACATAGTTTTTCTAAGTACAACAAATATATTTATGACAATAATGTCAAGAGTTAGCATTACATTAAAATACCATGTCTTTGTGTACAATTAATAATGTAATTATTTATACGTAAAACTAAGCAATCATTCATGCATTTTATTTATTTATTTCGTACATTTATATGTTGATAATGTTGGTGATATGCAATCTTCTAATTACTTTGCAAAACATATATTAGTTAAATTTAACTATTTACATGATTGAGTGACTTTGTAGGTTCATGATGATTATAATTGCAAGATTAATTTGAAGAACCAAAAAAAGGTTCATGAAGATTTTAATTGCAAGACTAAATTGAAGAACCAAAGAAATCAACAAGACTTTACGAAGATATATATTTGTAATAATCAAATAGAAAAGTAAAGTAAATTTGAGATTGATGATATCTGTAGAGCAACTATTCGAAATGAAACTTGGACTGTCCGGAATGAATTAATGAAGAAATTCACAGAGAGTTTCAAATTGGTTTCGTCTAGAATGGTTGTAATCCGTTGGAACGCTTATCAAGAAAATCATGGGATAAATTGTACTAACGGTCCCGAACGGACATATATGTTCAAAATAGTTAATATTAATTTAATATTATGGAAACCCTAATTTCAATATTCGTATAGTCCGTTTGGAACGTATCACTTCCGTTCGAATGGATCTGGTCAAATCTGGAGCCCCCACTATAAAAAGAGTTACCCCACTTCATATTTGACTAAGCTAGCCAACTCTCACATTCAAAAAGCATTTATTGTGCATTATTGAAAGCTTTCATTATTAAGTGAGCTTAAACAAATATCCTCTCAACTATCTCAAATCCATTTGACTAATCTTCTCTTAGATCTAGTTAAAGTGTCAAGAATTTAGTTTTAGAACCTTCCAATCCATAGCGTGGAGATCTACTTATTGCTCCCTTCGAATAGCCGTTTGACTTCCCGCTTGTAGGGCATTAAAGGGCTCACCGGCTCGAGCGTCTTCCGCTCACCTTATAACCATAGTTGTGCGACGATCCCCTTTGTTGGGACTCTCCAACTCGAGCTTCTAGGCTCACCTTATACACGAGTTAGGTTGTGACTTTCCACCTTTGTTAGAGCTCACGTGTCACGAGTTGTATCATTTCTTTTTGGGTAATAGAAAAAGGGACGCCGACGAGGTTGCTTAACCCCAGAGACGTAGGCATTTTACGCTGAACTCCGTTATCATCCTGAGTGTCAAATTTCTATTATCTCATATATTTACATTTACTTGTGTACAATTGCTTAGTTGTTGCTTGACTTATTAGTTTAGAGACAAAAAAACGTCTGAAAATCTTTAAAACTCCCTATTCACCCCCTCTAAATGCCGTTAGAGATTACATATACTTATATAAAATTAACTATCAAGATCCCACACAATATTCCAATAGATATAATTTCATGATCACCATCATTATATGACAAATTCCATTGCCGTCCTTGATGTAACTAATAATTAATGAGTGACAAACTAGGGAGACGTACCATTTCTCTAATTTTAAATGTTCAGAAGTAGATAGAAACAAAAGTTGAATATAGCAAAATTAATTCAAATCAAGCACAACCACATGCACCCAAGTTAAGGCATGGGTCTCACATTCTTCCTCTTATGTCTTTACAAGTGTATATATATTTATATTTTTTATGTACACATAAAAAAGAGGGGATATATCATGCATATTCTAAACATGTAACTTTATCTAGTCATAAAGCAATAACCTATCTAGCTTGATAAAAAAAATGATTAAACAAGACCAAAATAAATTAAAGAAAGGGATGACAGAAGTGGCGGGTTGTTGGCTTGGCTATCTAATGAACAGGAAAGGCAAGAGGAGATGAGTCCCTTTGTATTTTTCCTTCCAAAACCCTGACTTTTGTCATTTTTTGTTCACACCAGTGCAGCTGCTCTTCAGTAACATTTGGCATTCTTAGAACCCTAGAAATAACCTTCAAATCTATTAGCCCCATTAGTATCTCCATCTCATCCTCTACCTTTATTAGCTTTCTCTGTATAAAGCATTTTCTTCTCCTTACTAGATCTTTCACCCTCATTTTCTTCTGAAATTTTTTGTATTAATACAATCAACTTTGTGTTAGCAATTTTATTATAAATCAGGAAAAAAATTAAGCACATAATAGGAATTGATGATGACTTGCCTTGTGGTTGATTTTCTTGAGGAAATTAACCATGGTTTGATCCACCGCTGTGGATTTCTTCTTGATCATGTATCTAAATTTCTCGCAACGTGTTTGTCTATCAATATTGATAAAATTCATAAATGTTCGAATTACGTCTTGCAGGATTAGCAAGAATTCAATTGCTGATATCTGAGCTTCCTTTTCATCAACCATTTCTGCATATTTAATTAGCATAGCAAAAAATAGAAAGGAAAAAAATTAGCAACAAAATAAATACATTCATTGTCAAATTGGAAAATTTTCAAGAACAAATTACGGAAATTTCAGTTATCTAATTAATTACAAGTTATTTTTTATGAACATGCATGTTATTACACTTCCTGAATATAAAAGAGGAAAGAAATGCATAAACTAAATACTAAATCACAGGAAAATCAGAGAAAAATTTATGCTACTACAATTTCTAAGATTTTTCTGGAACAGTATCAGAATTAAGTTTTGTACCTGTAAATTCGGGCACTAAGAGAAATTTGGGTGAATGAACCTTCATCATAGCATACACCTCTGGCCTCCTTCCATACTCGTAAGGTTCGTTTTCAATAAACCTCTGTAACAACACCTGAAACTGCTGGAATTCTTGTGCAACCCTGGCAGGACAGTACGGCTTTCCCATCTCCTTTGGATCGGGATTGTGTCGAAAGAAGATGCAGTAGTTCCAATTCAGTGCTTCCCATGCCAGACAGACCTGTGCCACGTAAGCATTCTCAAGTTCTCGGTACGGGTTCCTTATTTCGTCAGGAGTTCTGGTATGCGTTGTTGTTAGCTTGTGATAGATCCTCTGTGAGATTGACCTCGGTTGATACATTATGGACCTAAATGACTCTGTAAAATCAATTCTATGTTAAATTGGAAACCCTTTTCTTTGTTAATAAGTATCCAATAGGAAAAGCCTGATCTTCAAAAATAAAACAAGTATCAGCAAATGTACAGATACTCTGCAAAAATAAAAGAATCAAATACCAAACAAAAGACGGTATTGGTATTAATCGGGTTTCAAGTTTAAAATCACACTTTTACAAGGAGGCATGATATACAGATCGAGTTCTGTATTGTATCAAACTACAATTGAAATGATTAAAGAAAAAAAAAACTACTAAGCAAAATACCTGTTTCGGTGAGTTTCTCAGCGCTGATTCTATGGAAATACAACATCTCCTCGTCATATTTTCTAAACAAGGTGTACGACTCCCAGCGCGATGAACTTTTTCTTGATGAAGAAGAGAAGGGGTACTCTGTCTCAGAATCCTTGGTGATTGTTGAGCTTCTCCATTCCACCGAGCTTTTTGATGTCGATTCACCGGTCAGAGTCGATTCGCCACAAAAAAAGTTGTTTTCTTCTTTTTCTTGACTCACAATTCCATTTTCAATTATTTTCATCTCATCGGAGATTTTCTCGTGCTCAATTTGGGGATGGTTATCTTCTGGATTATGACCATTTTCTGTTTGCAACACTATGCATATTCAGATTCAGATACTTATTGTATCATTAAATGTTTCATAGAAAACTTTATATTAATAGAATGGTTCAGAATTACACAATGGAATTTATGTGATTCATTTTGACAGAAAAATTATCCATATGACTTTTAACTTCTTCTTTTTTTTGCTTCTTACAATCATACTAGGGAGAAAAATAAACATAAAATAAACATACAATATTTTTATAAAGATCAGGAATGTAGATTATTATAATGCAATAAATAGAGACAATAAAATTAGTTTTTTTTTTTTTGAGGGTTAGACAATAAAATTAGTTGCCCTTCTTCTTTTCAAAGTAGACCCTACTTTTGTCACTATTCTTATTATGAGACATGAGAAAAAAAAAATTACCATCATGAACAATACTCTCAGATGTGGATATGATATTGGGTCTTGGATCATCACACAACGGTGACAGATTCTCTGTTAGCAAATGTTCAGTATCACTTTCAGTTTCAAGATTCTGTAAAGGAAATATGCACGGAGATTCTCCAACATAGGAATTCTCTCCAGATTCTTCTTCCTTTTCTTCATATCCAAGTAAAGAACTTTTACTAAACGGCGCTTCACTTAACCAAAAGAGAATTCCTTCTTGTTCTTCGGCTACAACTTCATCGGCAAGTTGTTTTTCTCGGATTATTACGTTCTCATCTGCCCAATGCACATGCTTTTTCTTTTTTGTTTTGGCAGTCGATTCAGTTTGATCATCTCTGCATTAGAAGAAGAAACAATGATAAAGCGGCACGCAATGGGAAATGTATTGCTTAAATTTTTCTCAATAAATAGTTGATAATATTTAAAGCTATGGATGGTATGCTAAGTGCTAACAGAAAAATAATATGTACTTGTGCTAAGTTCAAAGGAAAATAAAAATATTTTAATTATTCTTTTGATTATGCTATGTCCATTTATTGTTAACATTAGACATCCTAGTGACTTTATTTCTTTTTTTTTAAATAATAATGACAACTACAAAAAATTAATGAAATATGACATGAATTTGAAAAGTGTTATTTGACTCAAATAATAATTTTTTAGTTATTATTCCAAAAACTAGAAAACCATCAGTGCAACAAAATTTGCAGAATCAATTCAAAAGACTTTTGAAATGAAGAAGATAACAATACAAATATATATATAAAAAATAAATTTCGTACTTTTGATCTCTGAACGCCGCTCTGATATGCAGATATCCAAAGAGCTTCACCAAAAGGAAGAAAATCAAATGGGAGAGCAGCACAACGAAGCTGACATAGCTAACAAACACATGCAATCGATCAAACATTGCATTCCCAGTCGTCGCTCTGCACAAAAATTCATAGCCATCGGAAGAGAAACTACATATGACCTCTGTTCTATTATTTTGAGGCTTCAATTCATGATAAATGGGGAAACAGCTTTCCATTAATCCATTGATCATGCGCAATTAATAGGGTTTGTGTTGTGTGTTTCCTTTTGCTTTATTAATAACTAATGAGCACTAAATAGGCCCCAAAACTAAAGAGCACAAACCAAAAAACAAGACTCTGCTTTATTTTGGAAAGTTGGCGTGATACTTTGGATACGAACGAGCGCTTGAAAAATTTACCAAAGTGACCTTCTTCTTCTTTTTTTCTTGTTTTTTTGCTTCAACGAAGTGACCTTCTAAAGCAGAGATTATGGGAGCAATAGTGGGGCCTTGACTGATCTAAATCAGCTTAGAAAGCAACGCTTTGAAAAGAGAATTGATAAGAGCATCCAAAGCGTGTATATGTGATGCATATGATGACATAGCATTTTCTCTAAACTGTAAATTGAGAAATTAGTATCACCGTTGCGGAATAGATTCTAGTATTCTGTGCTTAATTAAAATTAAATTAAAGTAATATGATGATTTTTGTAATTTGATGACAGTTTAATTTGACGATTTTTGAAATTAAAGTAAATATGATGATTTTAAATTAAATTAAATTAAAGTAATATGATGATTTTTGAAATTAGTATCACCGTTACTTGATGACAGTTTAATTTGACGATTTTTTTATATAATTCAAAAAAATGAATAGTGAAAAAATAAATTCATACACATATTGTTGGATATAATTATATAAAGATGGCCTAAATAGTACAATAAAACAATTAAGAACTGTTAGTTCAAACTGTTTAAGAAAATGGTAAAATATAAATAAAATCTCATCATTTTTATAAACACGTGACTCTCGTATATTCTTACCTATAATTTTGAATTTCATATTTAAAATTTAGATTTTTCTTTTCCTTTGTCGAGATAAAACATTTGCCATGTGATCCTCTTCTTAGTTAATTAATGATTTTTAAATAATGTTTTAATTCTAAAAAGTAAAAAAAATGTGAGATATAAATTGTTATTAACTTGTTATATAATTAGAGCAACATTGGGGCAACTAAGCGTGTAAATGTATCATCAGGAAATATATACAATAGATTAATTTAAAGCAGCCCCTGAATCGCGTAGCTTGTCCACGAGGAAAGGTTATATATGCGTTATGCTTTCATAAGCATGGGTTAAGGTATAATTTGTTTCTTGCTTTGCTATTAATCATTAATTATTTTACCGTTGTTCCTAGTACGTACCGAAGACACGTGATTTGATTCTTTAGTTCGTTCATACATTTCATAGCTTGGATATGTACAAAGTCTGACCAAATTAGCATATCCCAAAAAGAAAAAAAAATCTACTAAAAAACTTGGTTTAAAGATACATGACAAAGCTGAGACTACAAAATGAGGGTCCGGATCCCCTACAATAACTCAAATTTTAAATTTGGATTCGGACCGTCCGATCAAAATTCACACTAATTTGGTCCAAGTTAAAAATTCAGGAAATTCCTTTAATATTTATGCTAAAACTAATCGGACGGTTTACAAGCTCAAAATCTAAATTACTCTATGAAATCCGAACTTACAAAATGCCACCTTTTTATAAACATGTAGCAAAAAGGGCTACAAAACTAGTCCATATAGATTTTGGGCTTTTTGGGCACAACAGTTTTAGGCTTTTAGGCAGCAGAACCAAAACAGCATCAAATGTAGCACACGGGTTTTGAAATGTAACATATAAGGTCGGTTATATGATCAGCCCAGTAACTGAATATTTAAAATTACAATCTATCAAAAAAAAAAGTGCCCAATATTATATATTATTATGCGATGAGCCTGAAATTTGATGTGCATATATTCAAATATAAATTGAAAAGATGTCGCTGTATAATTGGAGACAAACTGCAATCGCTGTAAAACGCGTGCTTTGTTGATTTAAAAACTTGTGAGTTAATCAGCTAGCAAACATGAAGTTGTCATTTTGACAATTGGCATTAAAAACACATCTAAATCATGAAATATTCGTGTCAAATTCAACTCATCGATCCATGTTAAGTTCAAAATGATAGCAAGCAATGAAAACTTTCGAATCTAGGAGGTCAGCAATTTTATTGTATAATATTGGAGAAAACTAATGGTTGTTTCTCTTTCATCAATTTGATTGAAAAAATGTATAATATTTAAATCAATTGTTATTTTATTTCTGATTTGTCAAATTAACACCTTAAATGTAGTAATTTACAAGTATCAAAATTTTATGGATAACTAAAATATATGGAACAAATAGTAGATTTTATAATAAACAACTCATAATAAAAGTTATAGCAAAACTATTTAAACAATCAATACACTATAGAACTTAAAGCCAGAGGTCATTCCATTAGTTATCCCAGCTTTAATCATTAAAAAAATCTTTGATCGAATCATTCAGATTGGTTGATCAACTATAACAAAATAACATAACCACCAAGCGACAAAGATGGTTAAAAGAATATTTATCTACATCTATCAAAATGAAAGATGACAAACTCGACTTAAGATCACTGAGAATAAATCTTTACTCGACCAATACTAAAGGATCACAAAGATCACAAAGATAAATCGTTCTGGCATGATAGAAAAAAGAATGATCCATAACTCAAAGAAGGCTCTTCGTCGATTCATTAGAAGCTCTAAAGTAGATCTATTTTTAACATTATCTAGGAATATCATGTTTGGATATGTAAAAGAATTCATAAGTTAAGTTAAGACTAGTACATATTTTTAGCTACTAAAAGTATTTTCGAACTTTATTTTAAGATACTTAAATTAAATAAAAGTTGAATATCAAATTTTAAAAAATGTTTAATATATTTTTTAAGGCAAAATTAGATTTATACACATTAAAGTTTTGAATTGGAAATTTTCACATTGAATTTTTAATGTTGGAATCAAATCCCTTGCTCATCTATCGGTAGGAAAATTCTACCCACATGTGAATTTAATTGTCCGAATTGTTTTTGAAATTAGCATTGTGATGAAGTCTTAACAGAGCTAAAAAATTGAAAAGCTCCTCTGCTAGTTCTTTTTCCTTTGGACCCCTCTCTCTCATCTCTTTTTTCATCTCCTGCATTTCTTATCTCTATCTCGCTCTCCCGCTCTCCCAACTGCGTCGTTTTCCGCTCTCCTAGCCGCACCACTTCTCGCTCTCCCAGTCGCGTCTTTAGTGCTCAAGGAAAGTGTGGTTCACCTCCGTCTTTTTCAGCCTCTTGTTTGAACAAGGTTGAAAGGAATTTTGTCCGTTCTGATTTGAGTTTCTCTTGAATTGGCTTAATTGACCTTTCATTTAGCATTTTATCTTATTGAGTACGATCTGATCCGCTTCGTCAGATCTAACAAAGAGGAAGATCGATTTCTTAAGCAAAGAGAAGAGTCGGTGAGAAAGCAAAGAGAGAGAAGAGTCGGTGAGAAAGCAAAGAGAGAGAAGAGTCAGTGAGAAATTTGTGAGGAGATCGAAGCTCTGAAGGCGCGACCACAGAATAAAGAATGAGAAAAAATGCGTTGGAAGGAGAAAATAAAGAAAAAGGAGGAGCACGCGAATAAAAAAATGTTAGAAAGGAGAAAATAGAGAAAAATGAGGAGAGAGATCTCTGAGATTGTCTCTGAATAGATAGGTGATTTAGACCTCTAAAATTCATCGTGCATTTATAGTAGTAAGGTTGTTCGTGGTTATGGTCTGGAAAGCCTGCGGCATGGGCTGAGGTCGCATACGGCATGTGTTGTGTCGTAGGGGCTACTTCAACTCGGCTCGGCTGCCTGACTTTGTGCGGTGTCAGTGATGCCGCATGCGGTATGGGCGATGCCGTATGGGGTTCAGGCTGAGCAGGATCGTGTGCAGGTGGCTCGGTTGTCTCCTGATATGGCGTGTTGACTGCATATGCCAATTCAGGTATTGCTAGGGCCTGACTAGGTACCTTGTATGGCTTGGTCCTGCTCCTTGACCTTACGCGACGTTCCGATCTTCCACTTCTTCCTTCTCTTGCTCTTGAAATGCTTCGCGTGATAATTTGGTCGGCTTGTGGTTGTTCCTTTTCGGGCTCTTCGATAGGCTCACCTTCTAGAAGTGGAGGTTGATCTTTCTCGAGCTCCTTAGTGGATCCATCCTCCAAAGTATTGGCGGGCTGGATAGGGGCTAGGGTGACCAATTATGCACATACAAACTTTAGTATATGGTCCGCTACGTGGATGTAGATGTGGATCTCCGTGCGGTTCTTATGCCATGCGGTGATAAGTTGGCGTTGTGCCACCAAGTACGTAAGGTTGATGTGAGTATCGCCTTGCACCTCTTCTTCCTCTATATCTATCTTTAAGGTTGCGTTTGGATGGGGGCAAGAATAGCTCTATTCTTGGATTAGCTCCACTATTCTTAACCTTGGGTGATCCAAACAACAATTAGAAAATTGGGTTAGCTCAAGAATAGCTCTATTCTACTAACCTATAGAAATGGTGGGTTAGCAAGAATAGAGCTTGTGGGGTTAGTGATATTAATAAAAAAATAGTTTTCATTCCACTCAATTAGAGTTAATTTAAATATTAAATTAGTATTAAATAAAATATTTGATTAGTATTAAATAAATATTATATTATATTAGATTAGTGTTAAATAAAATTTTAGTTTAAATATTAAATTTAATATAATATTAATTAAAATATTAATATAATATCAAATTAGATTAATACTAAATAAAATGTTAGATTAAATATAATAAATATTAATTTAAAATTTTAATATAATATAATATTAGTTTAAATGTAATATAATATTAGTTTAAATATTACATTAGCAAATATTATATCAGATTTGATTAGATTAGTATTAAATAAAATATTATATTAAATATAATATAATATTAGTTTAAATACTAAATGTAATATAATATTACTTTAATATTAGATTAGTATTAAATAAACTATTAGATTAAATATAATATAATATTAGTTTAAATATTAAATGTAATATAATATTACTTTAATATTAGATTAGTATTAAATAAACTATTAGATTAAATATAATATAATATTAGTTTAAATATTAAATATAATATAATGTTACTTTAATTAAATGTATATAATATTAATTTAAATATTAAATGTAATATAATATTAATTTAAATATTAAATGTAATATAATATTAATTTAAATATTAAATGTAATATAATATTAATTTAAATATTAAATGTAATATAATATTACTTTAAATATTAGTTAAATATAATATAATATTAGTTTAAATGTTAAATGTAATATAATATTTTAGTTTAAATATTATATTAGTATTAAATAAAATATTAGATTAGTATTGAAAAATATTAGTTTAAATGTAATATGATATTAGTTTAAATATTAAATGTAAAAATATTAGATTAGTTTAATCAATTTTTTATTCATTCCCTCCATCGCTATTCCAAATATATAATTCAAACGACATTTTTACTAACTGAAATAGTCCAAAGTTAGTACTATTTTCAAACGACTTGAGTTAGCACTATTTTCAACCACTAACCCAAAAATCACTATTCTTGCATTAATCCTTGCAGAATCCAAACGTACCCTAAGTATTTAGTAAAAAGGGAGACATATGCGCCAATTGTTATATCAAGATCTCTACGCGTCTCCTTGGCTACCTCCTTTAGGTGCTCCATGATGAAGAATCCTAAATTAGGTTTTCATTGTTGGTGGAGTTCCTTCATTTGAGCTAGGAAAAGAACATCTCTATCATTCACCACCATGTTGAATCCGCCAGTTAGAAAGATCGAGTTCGCCATGATTATGTGGGTGAATCTTAGCAGAATGTTGAAAATGTATGGAGAGAACCTAGGTCTTTCTCTATCCATATCCCGAATAGATTGCTCCTCCCAAAACGCATCTCTCTCTACTTGTGTTCCATGAGACATATGCCTACCATAAGGTAGACCTAACTCTTTATTGATGCCAACCGTGGTGAGGGTGTAACGCGTGTTGTTGAGGTTGAAGCTATCCTTTCGCCTTCTTCCTCTAAGGTTGCTAGAAACTCCAAGGTGGCTCGTGCATATGTTGGTGTATGCCTAAGCTTATAGGCTAAATCCCATAAGTTGATAGATTTTAGAAGTTTACGTACCTGACTAAAGATCTTCAATCTATTGAGGGTATAGTAACATGACCCCTTGGAAACTTCTGCATTGCGCTCCTGCAAGGAGTGGAAGCGATTGCAATGTTCTTCGGAAGGGAACATCATTTCGCTTAGTCTACTATTGTATGGAGGTGTTGATAGTCGGGATTGATCGTTGGCTTGGTTGATTTTGGCCATAGATCACCTTCTCTGTCTGCCCTGCGACTTAGGCGTGCGGCTTGGACTTAGAAGAATTTCTTCGCTGAAAATCAAAAGATGCTAAGGAAGAAAAAAATACTCGAAAAGATTAGAAAAGTTTGTGAGGAGGGAAGAAAGATTGGGGTGCCCTTCTTATAGAGGGGTAGCAAATAAGGAAAGTGGTGGCCAGGATGGGAGTAGTGGGGTAGCCCATGATCTCCTCCCTATTTTCAAACAGCGAAAAATAAATTTTTCTGCAATCCGAAAATAGGAAATCATCCAAAAATAGCCTTCCTGCGGCCTCTGGCGCATCGCATGCGGCATTACGTGCGGCGTCAGGTCCCACATGAAAACTTAGCCAAAATTTTCCAAGTTCTTACCCCAATATAATTCTACCTATGCAGCATGCGGGTATGGTATGTCGCATGCGGCTTCCTCGCAAAACTTTTTATGTATTTTTCAGAAAGGTTGGTCTAGTTGGATGTCGTACAAGGCTGAGCATACCTTGCATGCGGTATGGAATGATACCGTATGAGATGCATACTCAGCAGAAAAATGACTTTTATTGTCTTTAGTTTCTTCCTCGATCATAATTTCAATCAAACACCTGTCAGTTCTGGTTTAGTAAGTTACCCATGACTCTAAACTGAAAATAAAAGTGCATAAAAAGTAAAAAGAACCGTGGGTTGCCTCCCACCCAGCGCGTCGATAGCGGTGTTGCTACTAACTTCGAATTTGCCAGCTTCGGTACTCTTCACGGTTTGAGGATCCTCCGGCGGTTGAGTCTATTGCTTGTCTTGTATAGGCTTAGTCCGTCGTAAAAGGATTGAAGCGTGAGCCACTTCTCCAGTCCATGGTAAGGACACTCCCTCTCGAGGTTCTTGAAGTGGTCCCATGCGTCGCTTAGCGTCTCTCTATCCTTCTACGCAAAAGAAGTGATACGGCTTCGATACTGTGAATTCACACAAGGAGTTGGGGGATGAGTTTCAGTTGTTGAAGGAATCCAAAGTGGGTCTTGGCGGGTGGAAAGTACTTAGCGAGGAGGGCTTTTGTCATTTGAGCCTGGTTCATGATTGAGCCGGTCTCAATGATTTAAGCCATGATTGCGATCGTTCTCCTAGGGAGAATGGGATTAATCGTGTTGCAAGCATTCTTGAACTTGTTGAGGTGGATCTGAGGGTTCTCGTCTGATCTTCCTTAAAAAATACTCCTAGTCACCAAGTTGACATAGGTGTTTTTAATGTCTGAATTGTTCGCCTCTATCTCAGGTATTTTGACGCTGTTTTTATCCTTTAAATCTTGTGGAACGACGAGTCCCTTAGTGGCCGCGAAGTGTTTGCTCTTGCTATCGGGCCTACATCGGAAGGTTGATTTACCGTCCTAGCAGGTTGTGACGCGTTATGAGGTGGATTGGCGGTGGACCGTGGCATGTTTAACCTTCGCCTTGTGTCCATACTTCGCATCATAATTCTCCCAAGAATTTTCAAGCCAAGAGCTCAAAATTTGCTTGGCAAATTCTTTGTTAATGGCCTCTTTTGATGCGATGGTGTTGAGAGTGGTCGGTGGAGGCTTCGATTCTAAGATTGGAACCTTGATCTCTTCCAGATCGTTGGGATTTGGAGTTGACTCGCTATTGGAATGCTTGATCTGAAGCAGTGATGTGTGAACTCTCTTCCAATACTCGTCTTCATCTTCACTTTCCTTCATATTTATTTCTTCTTTGTTGACTAAAGTGAAAGGGAAATATTCCTGCAACTTGTTGTTATGGGAAAGTATTTCCTCATGGAATTTTGCATAAGATGACAATTGAGTTAGTTTATTAGTAACTAGTACTGGAATATTTAACTCTTTCACCTTTTTTACAATCTCAACGAGGTACTTGTCCCAAAAACACATGACTGACCTTTCAAATAGAGAAGTTTGAGGTTCATAAGGTGGGGGATCATACCTAGATTCGTCGATTTGATTTACCTCACCTTCTTCCTCTATAGTATTCTCTATGGCTGATGGGGAGTTTGTGCGGCATGGATCTGAATCTGCATGCGGCATGGGGTGTGCCGCATGTGTTAGATCTGTTGCAAGTTCCAGTATGCTCTGCGGCTTGGTAAGGTCGCATACGGCATAGATTATTCCCGTACGGTGTATTGTCGTGCGGGTTCTTTAGGCCGCATGCGGTCTTCTGATGCCGCAAGATGACTTGGAGTAGTTGTTGGTTGGTTTGGATGAGGGTGATGGATATTTCCAGGCCATGGTGGATCTGTGTAATGCGTACCTTGTCGTGTTGTTATTGAGTTACATGTTTCTGCGGAAAATTTTGCGAAGGCTTGAGCCATGTAGAAGACTTGATCTTCTAGAATTTCCGTTCTTTGTACTAATGACTCCAACTTCAAGATAAACAACGCATACGCTGCTTCTTGTATGTCCAGGAATGTGTCCACTATGTATTCAAAATACGCCTCGATAGGTAGCTGCTGCTCGTGTGGATAGCTCATTTGATTCTCTAAACCTGCGTTATAAGTATTAGTGTTTGAATTTTTAGTTTTAAAAGAATGACTCACAGGGTTGACTTGTTCTATTTCTATAAGAAATGGGCACATGTCTTCTGGGTTATGGGTGACTCCCAATAATTCGCATAGCGACAATTCGACTATAGTTTCTCATGTTGAATAAAGAGAATCTATGAGCTCGGATAGCTCATCGAGTTTGGCGTTGATAGCAGCGCGACCACTAAATCTGTATTCGTTGGCTACATCGGTTTGAGCATTCATCCTTGAAAGTTTCCCAACACTCCATGTCTTTAGCTCCAAGTTTGAAAAATATGAGCTCATGGCGAAGATAAAGTAGTCTCTACTCCTAAAGATGCAAGTGCTGAAAAATAAATATGTTACTATCCTAATTGATATTTTTGGGGTTTTTATGCAATAAGAGTGCTGAAAAATAGATATGCAAAAATTAAACTAGAGGAGGGTTCCACTGCACCATTATTTGGTGCACCTAACGTGCACCCAAAACTCATATGGTGCATTTTCAAAGTTCAAATAGTCGATTCGAACCTTCCAACATGTTCTTCATATTAAAATGTGCTTGGAGACCAAATTTTACATTTTTGGGAAATTTTTTACTATTTTTTCAGAATTTTTGAAAATCATCACTTTGCTGAATTTTTTACTATTCATCAAATTATTGTTTATGATTTTCAAAAATTCTGAAAAAATAATAAGAAATTTTCAAAAAATGTAAAATTTGATTTACAAACACATTTTAATATGAAGAACACGTTGGAAGGTTCGAATCGACTATTTGAACTTTGAAAATGTACCATATGAGTTTTGGGTGCACGTTAGGTGCACCAAATAATGGTGCAGTGGAACCCTCCTCATTAAACTAATCCTAATTGATATTTTTGGGGTTTTTATGCAAATAAAATATGCTAAAAATAAAAGTGCAGAAAGTATGATATAATAAATTTTTTTTAACCTAGTCCCAGTTATTATGTCAGACACCTAATAACAGCGCAAAAATTTCTCTAAAGGAGAATTCTTACTCTATTTCCGGCAACGGCGCCAAAAAGCTTGATGAACCAAAATGGTACTAGTACTTTTAGTATAAATTAATATACCTTTTAACCTTAACTTCTACTTACGTTCATATCACAAGCGCATGATTGTCACACCCCAGATTTTGACCATCCGGAACGTGATTATAACATCATCATCGCACTTCTCCTTGGCCCGTCAACCTACGTCGCCAACAAAAGGAAAACAAAATAACAAACGGAGTCAGCTACAAAGCTCAGTAACCGGTTATTTAACGACGCGCTTCTCTATAATTGTCTTAATTTAACAACCATTCAAACAGGTCGGATTAATCCACACAAATACACATGAAATTATGTATGCATATTTAACCGGCAATAGCACGTCGGTCTAGATTATCCGTAAAATAAGTCACATCATATTCACATAGTTGGAATCACATCACACAGACGATTCCCAACTTCCACAACACACAATTCCTTAAACCGCCAATCCAATAGGAAATCCATCCAACATTGGAAGGCCGCCAACCCACTGGGAAATCCAACCAACAGTGGGAGGCTACAATCACAAATCAAATTCTAATCTCAGACCCGCTCTCCCGTTAAATAGCCTTCATAATCCAATATGCAATACAAATATTCAAATCAATCATACAAAACGAAAATAATGATTATAGAGAGTCCGATTACTTTTAGCGAGATATTTCAGAAATTGAAGTTAGACTGTCATCAATTGTACATAATCAACTAATATAGGATCCAAATCCAAATTGGACATACAATGAAGTTCTTCTTGATCGACTACAAGAGAAAGAGGAGAGAGAGGTCTTATTCGGCCGAAATTTTTATTTATACCATTTAAAAAAAATAAATAAACCAAATAACCACGTTTTTCTGACAATTCTAAAACTAGCACGGCCGCAGAATGCCGGAGCGGACCCATATGAGGGTGACCGCAGAATGCCGTAGAGGTCCCTCATATGGGGCCGCTATATGCCGTAGAGGTCCCTGTTCTTTATAGGCCGAAAATGACAGCGAAATTTCATTCCACACTCTCACACCTTCTCTCTCCTGGGTTAGCTCTCTGATCTGTAAGTTTTTTCTCTCTTCTTTTAAATTTTTTATTTTTATTTCAGTAGATAAATAATTAAATTAGAATAATTAAATTAGAATAATAATTAATTGAAATAATTAATTTAGTTAATTTTTAATTGTAGGTTTCTTCTGTATTGGATTGAAAAAATGGCTCTTATGGTATCCATATACACTGGTGGGGATGTTTTAACAGGTCCTAATGGGGTTTACTATAGTATTAGACCTGTTACTGTGATCCCGGTATTGCCGGGTACTGATTATTTGGGACTTAAATCAAGTATATGTCAGAATTTGGGGTTGGATCAGGGTCAGTATGACCTTAAAATTGATGCCAAAATTAGCATGCCGACTAGTTCATCACAAACCTGGTTTCAACTATTTCCAATTTAAAATGAGGGAGTCTGGCAGGTATTGTACAACCAAACCATGAGTTTTTCTGGGGGTGCATACAAGATAATTGACCTATATGTGGAGGTTACCAGAGCCCGGCGTTCGAACCCAGTTATGAGGTTAATACAGGGTCGTAGTCGGGGTAACTCATCCGGCTCTAGTCCGTCCCCTGTCTAAATTGACCAACCGTCCAGTAGTCGGGCCCCAGTTCAGAGGGACCGACCCTCCCGTCGGGCCCCATTCCAGACTGACCAGCCTTCATCTAGTCGGACCGCTCATTGGGGTCAAACTTGTAATCCGGATGAAACCGATGAAGAAGTGGATCCGGAAATACTAGAGGCAGAGGAAAATTGGGGTCATGTTGATCCTGAGGGTATGAGCGATCAGTCTGACCAGGAAGATACCGGGCCTGTGCTCGGACTACCAAGGACTTTCAAGATGGATCGCGGGTTTCAGCACCCGATTCATGCTTTCAACGACACATCAGGGTTTATGGAAGCCAATTCGGGTTTGTTTGGAAGGAGGGCAGAGTATGATAATGAATTGTCTGAGGGACAAACATATGACTCAAAAGAGGCAATGAAGAGCGCAATTGCCAGGTTTCACATCCTTTGCAACAAAGAGATAAGGAATACGCACAGTGACCGCACAAGAATTAGGTTCAAGTGCAAGGACAGTTACTGTGGGTGGTACATACTCGCAAAGGCCACCTGTTATGGAACACAATGGCGTGTCTCCAAGTGCCCAACACAACATTCATGTCACGTGGATGCGACAAGAACATATCACGCCCAGTTGTCAGCTACTATGGTTGCCGAGTGTATATCCGCTCACAGGAGGAACGATGTTGACTTGAGTATTCAAGCTGTCCGAATTGCTGTTGCTGAAAGATACAACGGTCAAATACCGACGTACAACAAACTGTGGCGTGGCCGTGAGTTGGCAATAGCCCGTCAATTTGGTAGTTGGGAGGGGTCATACTCTCTTGTAGTTCCATTGTTGGAGGCAATCAAAAGAAGCAACCCAGGTACTACATTGTTCCTTTATTTTTTACGTTATTTTTCTGTCCGTGTGTCGTCTCCGAGGCATCGACCCTGGCGTCTTTGTAAGTCACTACTATCACATCCATACACTGATCAATACATGGAGCGCTCAATGGCATGTGTATGGAAATCAGTCGGAATGGCCTCAACACGATGGCCCGGTCCTTGTTCCAGAGGATAAAAATATTTCTGTGGGCAGAAGACAGCACAACAGAATTCCGATGTGGATGGACGTTCTAAATAATAGGAGAAGAGGACACCAAGCCGGCCGAGATACACAAGAAAGACAAAACAGAGCTGCTCGAGCTGCACGAGATTGAGAGTTAATGTTGTTTTTTTAATTGTACTCGTAAAAATGTTGTTTATTTTTGGTTAATTAGACGTATTTGTAATTTCCGATAACATTAGCATTGTTCTATTATATGCTTATTTATATGGCTCCTTGTTCTATTGTAATGTTTCTTTTCATCAAACAAACAACGAACAACAATTTCAGATTAAACAACATTTCAAACAGAAGTAATTACACACAACTTCCAGTACAAACTTTACATTTTTGATAAAAATTTCGAAAACAAAATCATAATCAACTTCCAAGTCAGATTAAAAAAAAAATAACCAGGACCGGGACCTCTACGGCATATAGCGGCCCCATATGGGGGTCCTCTCCGGCATTCTGCGGCCTCCCTCAAATGGGTCCGCTCTGGTGTTCTGCGGCCGTGCTAGTATTAGAATTGTCAGAAAACCGTGGTTATATGGTTTATTTATTTTTTGAAAATGGTAGAAATAAAAATTTCGGCTTATTCGGGGTCTTTATCTGAGTGCCGAATGAACTTGATATGAGGAAATTGAATGGGGGCGGTTAAGACAAAATAAGAACTGACAGAGAAATAAAATTAAAGGGTGCGGTTTGATATATTTATAGAGGGTTTAATCAAGGGGTGCGGGAATTTATTTATTTCTCTCCGTAACCGAATCAAATCAGACAAAATAAAGAGAGGCGGTTTTATCATTTATATACAGTTGCTACGAATAGCTGCCTGGAAGGAATGTCATTTTTTTTATAATTTTTTTAACAGAGATGTACATATAGTATATTTAATATTATAAAATAATTTTAAGCATAAATAATAATAACTCAAAATTTTCGGGATGTTACATTCTTCCCTCCTACAAAAAGAATTTTGTCCTCAAAATTCAAACATAAAATTCTAAATAAGTATATTACGCTTTCGTTGCGCAACTCTGATTAAATTATAAAATATATTTTCAAGAATAAATAAAATAAAATAATGATAACGAATTTCATGAGATCAAATTAAATATGGATTGGTTTGATTAGTAAAAAAAAAAAACTACAAAGTAATTGATATATCAATGAAATTCAATAAAGGACAGTTGGATTGCTAACAATTTAACTACCCAAAACCAAGAGGGTGATTAATTTGGACAATAATAAATACTTCAGAGGAGTTGTCAGTGAAAATACAACTTATTTAATGATGACATCAATTTATCATAATATTTTATGAGTGCGATTGCAGAAATTGATGGACGAAATAAAATTTAACTGATTGGGAAAATTTACAAATTGAGGTAATCTCAAATAGATTTTAGATCAGATCATACAGTGCAAATCGAATAAAGATAGAATGAGAATAGAAAAATGTATATTTTATAGAAACAACATTTAGCAAGGACCCAAACACAGTCCGAGGAACGAATGCTCTGATACCATATGTCACACCCCAGATTTTGACCAGCCGGAGCATGATTATAACATCATCATTGCACCTTTCCTTGGTCCGTCAACCTACGTCGCCAACAGAAAGGAAAACAAAATACAAAACGGAGTCAGCTACAAAGCTCAGTAACCGGTTATTTAACGACACGCTTCTCTATAATTGGCTTAATTTAACAACCATTCAAACATGCCGGATTAATCCACACAAATACACATCAAATTATGTATGCATATTTAACCGGCGATAGTACGTCGGTCTAGGTTATCCATAAAACAAGTCACATCATATTCACATAGTTGGAATCTCATCACACAGGCAATTCCCAACTTCCACAACACACAATTCCTTAAAACGCCAATTCAATGGGAAATCCATCCAACATTGGAAGGCCGCCAACCCACTGGGAAATCCAACCAACAGTGGGAGGCTACAATCACAAATCAAATTCCAATCTCAGACCCGCTATCCCGTTAAATATGCCATCATAATCCAATATGCAATACCAATATTCAAATCAACCATACAAAACGAAAACACAGATTATAGAGAAGTCCGGTTACCTTTAGCGAGATATTTCACAAACTGAAGTTAGAGCCAGCACATACAATATCTGGTTGTATCATTCGCGATTCGTGATTCGCCGCATGTGTATACGCCTTAGTTGTCACACCCCGACTGTCCAACCAACAGTCCAACCAACAGTGCCGGGATGTGGCGGTTTTATCATTTATATACATTTGCTACGAATAGCTGCCTGGAAGGAATGTCATTTTTTTTATAATTTTTTTAACTGAGATGTACATATAGTATATTTAATATTATAAAATAATTTTAAGCATAAATAATAATAACTCAAAATTTTCGGGATGTTACAATGATCCTACCGTGTAGTATAATTGGGGTGTCGATCCACATGGATAGTGTATTAGATTATAAATACTTTTCACTAGTCTAGGTGCTCCGGTTAGTTGAAATCAATTTAGAAAATAGATTTAAAATAGTTTTGAAAATAGTTTGTTGGGTTAAATACCCTAAAGTTGTAGGCGGTGACGCTAATTGTGATAAGGTTAGGGTTAAACAATTAAATAGAGATTCTCTAGAGTTCAGGTTTTCTCCTTCTAAATTATGCAAAATGTATATTTCTGACGTCTCTCTACCCGCATGCGGCCTGTCACCTCGTATGTGGCATAAATTGTCCCACAACTACCCCACATGCGGCACTGTCACTACCCCGCAGGGCGTGCTGGGTTTCTGTGTATGTGATTTGAAAGGTTTTCCGATCTTGCGATTGGCTTTTGGGCTAACAGTTCAGAGTGTTATAAGTATGCAATTAACTTTCTCACACAAACATAATTATTCATATCCTATTATACCCCTCAATTGATTATCCCAATGACCCTACCTAATCTAGGTGTTTCCTAATATAACCTAAATTACAATTTACGCTATCTTTGAACCCTAGTTTTTGAACTGCTGTCATGAATCGTTAGCCTAGACGCTAGTACTTACACGTTTGTCCCTCACACAAGGACGCAACGACTATAGCTTAGGTGTCAGTACTTACATGTTTGTCCTTCACACAATGATGCAACGACTTAGATTACTTTGGCATATAGTAGACAAAACTATGTATGCAAAGATACTATAAAAAGGGATTTAAAATAATAAAGGAAACTCAAATCAACATAGACAAACATAAATATATATTAAAACATAAAGAATTCAATTACAAACCCTCACCCTAGAGATGAGGAGTTTAGTTCATCATGGACATGGCAAAATAAAAGAAATAAAATAAAGAGAACAAAGACTACAACCCAATTGAAGATTGAAAAACTCTAGCCTCTTTAGATTATGCCTTCTTCTCTTGCTCGGCTTCTGACGACTACTCTCATCTCTCTAAGTAACTCTCTAACCTAACCTAGCATAAGGATGCTAATCGATTTTATGGACTTAACACAATTAAACACGCACAAATTCTATTACAAGAGGAGCTTTTATAGCCTTCCTAAATGAGAGGTGAAGTAGTGAGAGTAGTGGAGCAGGTGGAGACTTGGAATGCCCTCCAAGTTTGCATAGAAGGAGCCAAAAATAGGTAGCCAATCTTGGCTCTGAAGAAATCACACCCTTCTAGAAGAATTCTGCCGAAATTAGCATCAACGGTGGAGATTTGATCAGAATCTGAGCAGTCTACGGATTGAGTCTACGGATCGTGCCACATAAATGTTGGACTAAATTCATTTTGGGAAGCTCCATTATTTCATCAGACGCTCTAATCAGACTTGGATGAGAGATGAGATCCTACGGTAGATCTGCCCATCAGAACCAAACTAGGTCCAATGGACATCGGACCTACACCTATTCCCAAAGAAAGAGTGTCCAGTCTTTCAGTAAAGCAAAAAAAAGAAGCTTTCTCTGACAAATGAGAAACAACCACGTAGCCCATGAGCATAGCGTCGCTTGGGCTGAATGCCTGAATCTCTATATCCCTTTTCGTTATCCTAGTCCAACAAGTCGATTTTTTATTGACACATCCTCTATTAAATCCAACTAGCGAAATGCCTCGCTTTACTTCGGCAATAATGATTGAAGAGGTATGAATCGGCAATAATTATTGAAGAGCTATGAATTGTTGGTTATAACATATGCATATTTTATAATGTAATGCAAATAAGATTTGTGTAAAAAATCAAACTTAAAACAATTGTCCCATTTTTAGTTGAATTACTGAACACTACTTTATGATTTGTTGACCTCTTTTCTTCAAATTCATTTGTAATGACTATTTATATCTAAGAAGAATAAAATAAACTTCAATACAATAAAGTACAATTAAAGTATATTATCACTACTAACTTTATAAAAATTCAGAATTCCGTCGCACCTTGAACTCTACATTGAAGTCCGCAATTATTAAGAGAGACTTAAGTTGTCTGAATGTGTGGAGCTTGTAAATTCGGTCTCAAATAAATATATATTTTTTTCCATGAACTTGATTAGCTATTCAGAACGGATTCAAATCCGCTGCTATTTCACTCTCTTTCTCTCTCTCATCCACTGTTTTTCTCTCTCTCTAAAACAGGATCCTGCTATTCCTACAGGAATAGGAACAGATTTGGATCCATTGAGAACTATCTGGCTGGGAACAAACTGTTAGCATGTAATAATCTAGAAGTCAATAATACAATAAATTTATCATATAAGCTTTGTTCATGAATTGGATGATTAATAAAATGTCATTTTGTTGCCTTGAGTATTATTGCATTTATGAATCATTTCGAGTTAATGACTGGAATTGTGAAACTTCATAATATAGATGATATATACTCTTAAAAGTCTCTAACCGAGGTAATTAGCAGGAACACTAATTAACTGCTACAAGGTTAGTATGTGGATTAAAAGATGGTTAAGTTTTACAGACCATAGACAAGAGATGTCATTTTAATCACATAGATACATGTTCCTGAAACATGGTATTAGACAGACCCCGAATGAAACATTAAATGGAATTGTGTTCGTGTCATTAATGTTTTCATTCAGTGTTAACTTCTAAAGTATGAGGTATTTATCTTTCCTACATAAGAGATGTATATGTGTGAGTGTTGTCTAACGCTGTCCGTAAAAGGTAGCCATAACGGTAGCATTTCGGTATACATAACTTATGCGGAGGAAGAGATGTTCACCAAAAGTACTATTGTCCCTCGTATTTCTGTACGAGTAATAGTATCACCGGGCCCCTTGATAGAGTAAGGTTATCTGCTAGCAGTATGATTACAAGAGTAATCATATTTGATAATCTACTCAGGATCAAGAAAAGATTAAGTTTGCAAGGATGACACACACCTACCTTGAAATTGATCTGATATCTATGAGACAAAAGAATTAACACGAGTAAATAGTTTACTGGATCGTGATATTGTACAGTACAAAATCATCTGTGTAATTGGATGGTCATAATACATTTTGTCAGGTGCCTCTTATGATTTGTAGAGGTTAAAATAGTTTTAATTTCTATTTACCAACATAACACAGATCCTATAGGGTCACACCAATAGAAAAGTAATCAAATAATTAATTTATTTGATTAATTATAAATGTTATAATTAATAAATAAATATCATAGAGATGACAAGCTTAAACACATTAAATTTATAAGCTTAAACACAAGCTTAAACACAAGAAAATATAATTGTTCAGAATTGTTCAGAATAATTATATTAGAAATAAAAGAATTATAAATATTAATTATGAATTAATATCTTATATTTTGGGCTTATTTGAAATTAGGCCGAAATTTAATTTTGGAATTAAATTTAAAAAGCCCAAAATCAATTCTTTAATTTTGGGCCAATGGCAATTTGGTAAATACCACATTGCTTAGAGGGCATTTTGGTCATTTACCACATTTTCAAAGCCTATAAATAGAGGGGTAGGGGTAGAGAAAAAATTAGAATTCCATTTGAGCCGAATCAGATCGGATCTAATCGAATCGAGTTTTTCTCTCCCAAATAGTGTTTTCGTGAGAAAAGAAAGAATACGTAATTTGATTACGTATATCTTGCGAGTCGTGAATAGTGTTTACGGTGAATAGTGTTTTTGCGAAGTACGCAGTATTTTTGCCGTCGATCGTGAATCATCTTTTGCGAAACTGTGAATAATGTTTTTGCGAATAATGCGGTTATAGTATTTCTGGCAAAAGAAATAACCGCTCTCTGGTTATTCCTGATGGACAACCAATAGAGGCATCGACGTCTGGTGCTACGAGACGTAACTTCAATCCAATTGGAATTTGAATACACGGTATAAATGTTATCTTAATTTATTTAATTGTTAAATAGATTTAAGTTTTTAGAAAATCAATCATGGAGTAGATTCTCGTAGGATTAAATTGTTACTTCAAGAGAAAGACTGGAAATGGACAAATTTCGTTTGACTTTCCGACGTAACTCTTTTAATCCTAGAATTAAGTTAAAAGTAAAATTTTTGTTCTACGATCTTTCCGCATACTTAATCTAATCAAAGGGTACAGCAAAACCTTAAACAAACTTGCCTGAATCCTTTGATGAGTACTAATTATCTTTATATTGATCTGGCACCTTTGATGAAATTTATGAAATTAATGGGAATGTGAAATAAGATGGTTGGAAAATGTAAATCCAAAGATTGATTACAGTTTCATTCTCACAGTCAGAAAAATAAAAATCTTTTGAATGGAATTAACTCTATGGTAAACTAATTAGCGGTTGTCTTATATTTATTAATTGTACCAACAAGGTTTAGGCAACCTGATGATGATGGGAGACGTATCAACCTAATTCAATATTCTGGTTTTTTTACTTTAATTTAGCGTGTTCTACAGTTCTATAACCAAATCAAAGGCCTACTAAGGATTAAGTGTTGTACTTTGATAGAAAAATAAAATAAAAGAACACTATCCGAGATTAGTCACATATATGTAGAAGGGCTGTCTTTCAAAGGTTCAATAGTTCCATGCTGACTGATTGTTGATTAGTCACATATATGTAACAACATACCAAGAGATGGTTGTGGTGGAAGGACTGTTTTTCAATTTAGAAATTTCCAGGCAGCATAAACCCCAGCTCGTTCTCCACCTGATGTATTTCCCTATTCACATTTACTCCAAATTAGAAATAACAAAGTGGTGACGTGCTTAACAAAACATCAAATGAAAAATTAGTAGGTGAGTATTACCATAAGTCCACCTGTGTTGAATTCCTGTATATATAGATGCCCCTCTAACAGTGCAATGGCAATGTAAAAAATGAGTGTTGTTATAGTAATCATTCATCATTCAATTGAAGCATGATTTTAGTACACGTACCATTTTTATTGGTTATAAATACAACTTTTAAAATAGAATTTCAGTTTAATCATCTGAGTCTAATTAGTAAACAATTTTAGTAATCTAAACACAATTGGATTTTCATTTACTTAATCCACTTCATTACCTTCTGAATGTGGATGATTGCAGGTTCATAGGACATAAATTGGGTTTTCATTTATATCCATAAGCTTAATATATAAGAGAAGAAAGATAAGCCATGAGAAATTAGCATGACTTGTATGAACTAATTTAAAATAAATGATAATTTAGGGATTACTGGTCCATGGAGGAGCAACAGATCGATTCCTTTGCACTGTACCACATCTCCTTCAGTACATCGTGGCACCAATAGAACTCCCCTCTATTGATGAGGTTCCATGTGAGTCGAAGTGAAAGTCTGATCATTGTTACCGGGCCACCTCTACATAAAGAATAAATCGATTCTGAAAAGAGAGACGGAGAAGATTAAATCGATTTCTTTCAAGAGGGAAAATGGGAATTTTTTAGGTGAGCAGTTCATTGGAAGTTGGAGAAGACGGTGGGGAGAGTGGAGAAGGGGATCTACTTGTCACAGGACATGTTAAGTGAAAAACAAATTAAACGGTGGAAAATTGAGAAGCAAACACGCGTCCATAGTAGGGCTGTCAAAAAAGCTCAGAGCTCGTGGATCGCTCGTGACTCGCCTTTGGCTCGATCGGTAACAGCTCGTTCGATAGTGGACCGAGCTGTTAACGAGCCAGCTCGCTACCAGCTCGGGCCAGAATTAACAAGCTGAGCTAAGGGGCAGCTCAGACCGAGCCAGCTCGGCCCATAACGAGCTATACTGTAGATGTTGAATTACAAATTTTAATGGCCCAAACGCCCAATAGTGATCGTTCAGCCTTTTAGGGTTTAGGCAGCGCCTCATCTCCACTACTCAAGTCTCTCATCTCCCTCTCTTCCTTCTTCTAGCGAAAAAGCTCTCTCTCTCTCTCTCTCTCTCTCTCTCTCTCTCTCTTTGATTTTCGCTGAGCACATCTCTACTCTCTCTCTCTTTGATTTCCTCGCTGAACACCCCCCCTTCTCTTTGGTTTCTCTGCCGTCGCTGCTCTCTCTAACCCGCGGACAGAGGAGACCCGAACCCGATAACCCCGCCCCTTTTCACTCTCTTCTTTCTCCGATCACCCCTCTCTCGGCCTACTTCACTTGGGTGCTGCGATTTTACCAGAACCCGAAGGTAGTGCTGCGATTTTACTGTGCTGTTGTGCTATTGCTTGTGGTGCTTGGTGCTGTTGCTGTTGTGCTGCGATTTGTGCTTGCGATTTGTGCTGTTGCTGTTGTGCTTGCGATTTGTGTTGTTGCTGTTGTGCTTGTGTTGCTGGTGCTGTTGGTGCCGACTCTCTTACCGGGTTCTGGTGCTGTTGGTGCCGACTTTGAAAATTTAATATTTTGAATTTGTATAGTAGCAGCCCAATAAAGCCCAACGAGCCAGCTCGTCAGCTCGCGAGCTAGCTCGGGCTGGCTTGTCACAAGCTGAGCCAAGCCTTTTGGCTCGGGACCCCTAGGTCTGGCTCGCTCGGCTCAGGCTCGGGCCAGAATTAACGAGCTGAGCCAAGGCCCAGCTCGGCCCGAGCCAGCTCGTTTACAGCCCTAGTCCATAGAATGAGAAAATAATGGAAGACACGCGGCGGTCCATCGAAACCAGTAATAAAAGATGTCGTAGAGGTAACAGATTAGGCACAAAAGAGAGTAGCGAGGAGATCTGACCGTCCGATGAAAACAAAGAAATATATAACCATCAGATGTAGATCCTACGGAGGAGGGACAGTGAGTTACTGTAGTAGTACTGTAGCGCTACAGTAACCCATCCATCCAAGATTAAATATATAGATATATATATATAGAGAGAGAGAGAGAGAGTATGGCTAATTTGTTGCTGGCAGCATTTTGGCTAAGTGCTGCCGGGGGCAGATCTGCCATACCGATGTTCAAACAACAAATCCAAATTGTTAGATGTTCAATCTATATTAAAATCTACATGGAGACCAAATTTTACATTTTTTGGAATTTTTTTACTATTTATTAAGCCACTTTGAGAATTGCTGATCCAGGTGAACAGTAAAAACAGTGCAACCAAATTCTGGACCATGTGATCAGCAATTTTCAAAGTGGCTTAATAAATAGTAAAAAAATTTCAAAAAATGTAAAATTTGGTCTCCAAGTAGATTTTAATATAGATTGAACATCTAACAGTTTAGATTTGTTGTTTGAACATCGATATGGCAGATATGCCCCCGGCAGCAGCTGGCCGAAATGCTGCCGGCAGCAAATTAGCCATACGCCATATTTTCATTTTGAAAATCCAAACAACCGATCCGAACCGTTCAACTTTTTCTAAATATTGAAATGTGCTACTTGGAGACTAAATTTTACATAGTTGGGTTACAAAAAATATGAGCTGGATTTTCAAAATGAAAATATGAGCGTGAAGTAAAAATGACATCTTACTTCACAATTCACCATAGCCCAGCTCTCTCTCTATATATATATATATATATATATATAGAGATGGGATATTGTACTTCGCGAAGAACCCCCGTTTACTTCGGGCCATATTTTGTCATTTTGAAAATCCAAACAATCGATCCGAACCGTTCAACATGTTCTAAATATTGAAATATGCTTGGAAACTAAATTTTACATTTTTTGGAATTTTTTTACTATTTATTAAGCCACTTTGAAAATCGCTGATCCGGTGGTCCAGAAAATTTTACTGTTTTTTTACTGTTCACAGTGGATTAGCGATTTTCAAAGTGGCTTAATAAATAGTAAAGAAATTTCAAAAAAATGTAAAATTTAGTCTCCAAGCACATTTCAATATTTAGAACATGTTGAACGGTTCGGATCTGTTGTTTGAATTTTCAAAATGAAAATATGAGCGTGAAGTAAACGGAGGTTTTACTTCGCGAAGTACAATAGCCCATCTCTCTATATATATATATATGCGCGCGCGCTCTGATAAGAATTTGGTGTCGATAACATCTGCACTAGTGCAGTGATTTACAAAATATAAAAAGAAAATTGATTTTTTGTTCTTATATTTTTAAAGAACCAATATTGTTTTTGAAATTTCATTTGAACTAAATTGATACTAAGTCTTTTCTTTAAAAAATTAAGTTGGCTCCTAGAATTTTGTTGCATCAAATTGGTCCCGATATTCGATGAAGAACTTAGTCTTTCATCTTTTTTCAAAATCTAACATAGTTCTCCTACAGATCACTTTCAAAATTATCAATAGCATTATTTTTGTTATATAAGTTCAATGATAAAGGTTATTGAAACTTAAAGGACCAATGTTCAGTAATATAAGTTACAAAATTATGTTCACAATACTTTTTAAGAAAATATCAGGAACCATAATCAGATTTTTTATAAATAAAAAAAACGCTACCAATTTGAGAATGTTTAAAATTAGTCCGTAGGAGCACTACACCACCACATATGACAAGAGTCTAAAACAAAGTGTGGGCTATCACTTGAGAGTAGGTCCGATGGGCATCGGACCTGCCCATCGGACCTACTCTGGTTCGATGGGTTTAGTCACCATTTATTTTCTTTGAGATTCGTGCGTGTTTGTTTCAATTTTCGTGCGCACAAATCTTAAATTAGATCGGATGGTCATCATGCTCGTTGAACCTAAAAGTAGGTCCGATGGACCTACTCCGTTCTCGTGGGCTATATGACAAAGTTTCAACAAACATGTACTCTTTGCTTCTTCTTCCTGTTTTTTTTTTTATTGTTCAAACGCCCGCAGGTCTGTTACATCGACTTGTCTTTTCAGTCTTTGAGATAACAACGCTACCTAAGTACCCTTTCCCCCTATCTTAATCTTAGACAGAGACTGAGTACAAAGGACATGTAAAGCCTATGCTGTCCCAACCCTGAATTCTACATGTTTTTGCCGGATAGTCAGCCACTTCATCTGAATTTCTTTCTTCAAAATTGCAAACAAACCCCTCATTGTTCTTTACCAAGAGCCAGATGGCATGGATCTCCGGATAGGCTCTCCAGTCGGCATCAACTGGTGGGTGCAGTTGGGTAACCCGATCCACTAACCATTTGCAATCCGATATGAAAATACAGCTTCAGATCCCCAGTTTTTGTACCTCCTGTATTCCCTCCAGAAGTGCAATCGCCTCAGATTGTAAAGGGCAGCTCGATTTGACCGCCCTGGATTTATGCAGGAGCATTTCTTCACCTCCATAGACGACTACCCCAATCCCCCCGCCATTCTCGGACCCAGGCACCATCAGTATTGCACTTGTACTCGGTTTGGGGCTGCTCCTCCCTTACACAGAATCTCCTTTGTAGATACTTTTTTGTTTCCCCAATATGAGTTTCAATATGAATCAAATTGAGGTATTTTCAGAACGTATCAACCCCCCGATTCTTCCCTCCATATGCCTTGTTATTACAGCATCGCCAAATAGCCCAGGCAGTGTTTGCAAAGAGAGTCCACTGCTCCTCTGTAAGTTGCTCAAAAAGGAACTGAGGGCCCTATTGCAATGCTTCCCCCACCGCTTCAGATCGGAGTGCGAGGGGACTGATTATCCAGCATGCTCGAGAGAAAGGACACCTGAACAGGAGGTGCTGAGCATCCTCACTTTGGTCTCCACACGTAGCACAAGTCGGGTCTGACTGAAATCTCGATGCCAGTATTGCTGATAGGGCCAGAGCCAATTGTACAAGTGAATTTGCAGGTTCAAGAACATTATTATTATTTTTCTTTTTTTTCTGTATATAAATAAAGTGTTTATCTGACTAGTGTTTCTCATCTTCCATCAATAAAATGGGTAAGCTTCATATGATCATATGTATAATATATAGTGATATCAGCTTTTATTAATTGTGTATTATGAGGTTATAGTTACTAGAACTAGAGTATTGAAAAGGGTCCGGGTCGGGTCGGTCCGGTCCAAACCCGACCGGTCCCCGGGTTGACTCGGGCACGGGTTAGCCCGGGTCAACGGGTTGAGTCGGGTAGGGGGGGTCGAGTTGGGGTCTGAGTTGGCCGACCCTTACCTGGCCTAAATCCGGCGGGTTAGGTCGGGGCGGGTTAGGTCGGGTCGGGGGTCGGTCCGGTCCGGGTAGGTCCGGTTCGGGGTTTTTTTTTTTCTGTTTCCAGAGACGTTTTCATATGTTTGTTTTTCAGTTTTTTTTTTTTATTTGAACTCAATATATTTTTGTTATAACAAAATCAAATTAAGTTAAAATCGAATTTTGTTAAACCCAAATTAGTCTAAAACCAAATTATTCTAAAACCAAGATATACCGAATTAGTTTAAAACCGAATTAGTTTTTATCTTTAAAACTGAATTATTTTAAAACAATAGATTTAAAAACAAAAGTTACCCTCCTTCTTTATTCCGGGCTTGGGACCGGCTAGTAAAATAACATAGGCGGAGTTCTAACTTTTTTTTGTTAGTAATTATTCTTTAAAATGAAACAATTGAAATATTTAGAAATTATAATTTAAAAAAATAACAATAAAGATTAAAAGAGGTTCGAATTTTATACCGACACAACCTATCTAGTAGTTGTTGTGCATATATCATAGGTCGCTCTCTTGCTCACCGTCCGAATCTTCGTTAGGCTCAGGTCCCTCGGTACCGCTTTCTTGAGTGTCGACACCGGATGATGACGCTTCCAATCTCATGGCATGTTGCGTGCGATTTTCAACATCAATCCAGTCTTTCAAGCACACAAGTCTCTCGAAAACATGTGCACCCAGCTTACTTCGTTTATCGGTAAGGATCCTGTTCGCCAAGCTAAAACAGGATTCAGAAGGGACGGTTGACACGGGCACGGCAAATATGTCACAGACCATCATCGCCAGTGTTGGATAGGCAGTTGCATTCCTCCTCCACCAATCCATGAAGTCAACTCCTTTATTTTCGTTGGTCCCCAAACAGTAGCTCATTAACTCGTTCGTGTTACCTTGGGATCCCGTCGGGTCGTCATCATCCTGGAAATCGCCTAACAATCCAGTACTGTTGTGTGTTGATAGATTATTAAAACAATAGAAAAAATTAGTGGACAAATAATGTAGATATTATAAATAATAAATATTAAAAACATATGTATATTTATATTCATACCTCACGCCACCGGTCGAAGGCGGTTGGTCGGCATTTCTTCTTTCGCTGTATATGGCAAACATGTCCTCCAATGCCTTTTGTACGCGGGGCTCCTCGTCCCTCCAGTTTAATTTTAGATTTTTCTTGTAGGCTTGAAGTACTTTTACCGTGAACTTCTTCTTGTATGCCGGATGGAGGCAGTTTGCGAGAACGGTCAAGAGGGGTACCTCTTCCCAATATTTAAGAAATTTTGCCTTCATGGCTGCTACGATCGGATGGAGAGGGGAATCCTCACTATCCCTATCTTCCATATCACGGTACACCTTGGAAATATAGTAGAGATGGTGCAGCAACTCATGTGCCGTCGGTGTGTACGAGCAAGATAATTTCACGGTTGCGGTGAAAAAAGTTCCAAGAAATTGTTCAAGCATTATTATTCGCTGCCATTCGGGGTCGGTGAGTTCCAAAGCTTGTCCTTCATTCGTCGATCTCAACATCTCCCCTATAGCCGCCTTGTAAGGAATGCATCGGTGCAGCATCCTGTAGGTGGAATTCCAACGGGTGTCTATATCCCAAGGTACCCTCATTTTGCCCAAACCTATTCTTTCGCACAAAGTTGCGAAATTTTGTTTTCTTTCTTGGTTTGAATAAATATGGGCAAGACCTCCCTTGAATTTAATTATCAAGTCCTTTACGGCTTCTACTTTAAGGCCATCTTTTACGGTAAGGTTTAGTATATGGCAAGCACACTTTTGGTGAAACAGTGCACCATTCATGATTGGGTTTAGGGACCGGATGAAATGATCGATGGACGCTACATTGTTGCTAGCATTATCGAATGAGATAGAAAAAATCTTGTTCCGTAAATCCCTTTTGAGATTATATTCTTGTAAAACCTCAATAATTGAATGGTAAATAATTTGTGCAGTGTGCGGGGAATCTAACACCCGAAAACTTAAAACCCGTTTTTGTAAAACCCAATTCTCATCGATCCAATGACCGGTAATACAAGAGTACCCTAGGCCGTGTTTACCGGCCGTCCAAATATCGGAGGTAATGGAGACATTATAATTTGCATATCCAAATGTAGCTAGTAGGTCGTTTTTCTTTTGGATAAACTGGTTTTTCATTTCACGTACCATTTTTCTATGATGAATTCTCTTATACAATGGTTGAGCACACCCCCGAATTACTAGCCGGGCAAAACTACTACAATTACCCATACTAATTGGTTGTTCCTTGTGGGCAATATATCGGGTAAATTCTCTAAGCATTATTTTTTCATCATATCTTTGGTGGGTTCTACTACCATCCGGGTTCATAAGGGTTTGGACTAACCGCGGGTCCGCATGTTCTTGCGGTAGCTCACCCTTTTTCGCATGACCATCGGCATGTTTCTTAAATGTGGACATACCATTTGCAAGTTTATACTCGTAAATAACCTTGCAACCGCGTACCTTACATTTTAGAGTATGGACTGTTAGTAAGTAATAATCTAGAAGTCAATAATACGCTAATTTAATTATATAAAGCTTTGTTCATGAATTGAATGATTAATAAAATGTCATTTTGTTTCCTTGAGTATTATTGAATTTATGAATCATTTCGAGTTAATGACTGGAATTGTGAAACTTCATAATATAGATGATAATACTCTAAAAGGTCACTGACCGAGGTAATTAGCAGGAACACTAATTACCGCTACAAGGTTAGTATGTGGATTAAAAGATGGTCAAGTTTTACATACCATAGACACAGAGTTGTCATTTTAATCACATAGATACATGTTCCAGGAACATGGTATTTGACAGACCCCGAATGAAACATTATAAGGAATTGTGTTCATGTCATTAATGCTTTCATTCAGTGTTAAGTTCTACAGTATGAGGTATTCATCTTTCCTAACTAAGAGATGTGTATGTGTGATTGTTACCTAACGCTATCTGTAAAAAGTAGTTATAACGGTAGCTCTTCGGTATACATAACTTAGCTGAGGTAGTGATGGTCTACCAAAAGTACTATTGTCCCTCGTATTTATTATACGAGTTATAGTGTCACTGGGCCCCTTGATAGAGTAAGAATATCTGCTAGCAGTATGAATACAAGAGTAATCATATTTGATAATCTGCTCAAGATCAAGAAAAGATTAATTTGCAAGAATGACACAAACCTACCTTGAAATTAATCTGACAGCTATGAGACAAAAGAATTAAACACGAGTAAAATAGTTTACTGGATCGTGATATTGTACTATACAGCATCATCTGTGTAATTGGATGGTCATGATGCATTTTGCCATATGCCTCTCATGATTATAGAAGTTAAAACGGTTTTAATTCTATTTATCAACATAACACAGATCATATCGGGTCACACCTATAGGAGTTAATCGGAGAATCTTATTGATTGATTATAAATTGATTATGATCAATAATAAGATGGCTTATAATTAATTATACTTGATATAATTATATTATAAATGTCATGTAAAAATGACAAGCAAAAACATTAGTTAATTTATAAACGTGTATGACACGTTGTATAAAAGTTAACCGGTTAATTTATAAATGTGCAGGACACGTTGTATAAATTACCGAAATCAACAACCGCAAGAAATATAATTATTCAGAATAATTATACGGATATTAATTGTGTTCGGGCCGAGGGCATTCTGATCTTTTCAGATTCGTCCTTATCCGTATGACACGTCACCGATCCTATCCACATGACATGTCATCAATCCTATCCACATGACATGTCATCAATCCTATCCACATGACACCTCACCCCTAGGTGGCATGCCTTGTCATGGGGGTATTTTGGTCTTTTCACAACATTTCAAAGGCTATAAATAGAGGGGTAGGGGTAGAGAAAAATATAGAAATCAGATTCGACTCGATTCGATTCGGTTATAATATTTTCTCTTCCAAATAGTGTTGCGGTTTAAACGAAAGTTATACGTATCTGATACGTATTATCTTTCGAGTTGTTGAATAGTGTTTGCGGGATTTTGGTGAATAGTGTTTTCGTAAGAAAAGAAAGAATACGTAATTTGATTACGTATATCTTGCGAGCCGTGAATAGTGTTTGCGGTGAATAGTGTTTTCCCGAAAGTCGCGGTATTTCTGTTTTGCTTATTAGTAAAATCAGAATAACTGCCGGTCGGGAATTCTGCTATTTCGTCTTTTTCCCGTGAATAGTGTTTTTGCGTAATACCGTGGTTTACAGTATTTCTGGCAAAAGAAATAAACCGCTCTCTGGTTAGTCCTGGTGGATAACCTATAGAGGCACCATATGTTTGGTGCTCCGAGAGAAGTTGGTGCTCCGAGGGAAGTCATTGCTCCGAAAGAAGACATTGCTCAGATCCGGTCTTCTCGCTCGGTCTGCATTCCAATTGTAATTTGGAAACAAGGTATAAATGTTATATAAATTTATTTACTTGGTAGATAGATTTAAGTTTTAGAAAGCAATTACGGGAATAGATCCTTAAAGGATTAAAAGAACGATACCATCTTTTAATCCTTGGCTTGAGATAGACGTAGAAATTTTTGTTCTACGGTCTTTCCGCAGCTTGAGCCTAAAAGTTAATCAACGGGTTTGAACAGTCAAAACCCAACAGTGGTATCAGAGCACAAGGCTTTCCCGTTAAATTGATTTTCTAAAAGCTATAACTTATACAGCGTATCGGTTTAATTCTTAGATTTGCAGCTTAGGTCCAAACCGAATAGAACTGGATTTTCTAGGTTCGGTTTTCCGACCGAGAAAGTTTTAAATTAGATTTAAAAGCTTTCTTTACATGTTCTTTTGAAATGTAAGTTTTTACATTTCTTGGATCGGTTTTCCGACCGAGAAAGGTAAAATAGGATTTTACGCTTTCTTTTCGAAAACTTTTGATTACGGTAAAGTTCATCGAAGAATGTGATGAAGCAATAAAGTATCCAAGTAAGAACTGTTGATCTCCACACGTAAAAAATAAGGTTATGTCAAGGGAAAGACTGGAAAAGGAACTTTCGTTTGGCTTTCCGACGTAACCCCTTCTTTTACGTGTCCTGACAACTGGCCCAAAGGAAACTTTGTCACGTTACTAAATTGCTTTACGTTTTCAAAGCATGGCAAAATGTTACTTTTTCGCTTTTTCGATAACCTTCGGTTATGTAAAGTACATCTAAGAATGTGATGAAGCAATAAAGTACATGAGTAAGAACTGTCATTTCCACACCATAAAAGAGATGGTTCTGTCTAGGAAAGAAAGATCTTAAGACAGTCCTTGTGACTCTCTATCTTTCCTGGGAGCCCCTTTTACATGTCCTAATGGCTGGCCCAAAAGGAACTTTGTCACGTTACCAAATTGCTTTACGTACTGAAAAGAATAAACTGTGTTTTAAACATATAAACTGTTTATATGCTTATTACGGTATAAATAAAGAACAAAAGCATAGCTGCAAAATAAAGAATTAGAACTGATAAAAATATACGTGACTTGATCACGTATATAAGTAAATAGGATTTACTGCTTTGATATGAAATGCCTAAATTAGATTTAACGCCTTGTCATAGCCGCATAACTATTCCTATATGATAGGATAGTTGCTATGGTCAGCAATAGAACTGACAGCTTACTAGTTAAGCAAATGCATAAATTAGATTTATCGCTTTCAAGGAACCGTGAAAGAATGTGATGTCAAAGAAAGGCTGGAGGTGGACACCCTCGGTTGGTCTTTCTGGCAGACAACTTTCACGTGTCCGTACAACGGTCTAAAGTCAGTTAAAAGAACTGACGGCTTACCAAGCTAAGCAAATGAAAAGGTTTTTAAAAGAAAGATATGAATGGGATTACATTCGGTATGCTTTCTCTCTGACTTCCTTCCCACGACTGCTTACTGAAGCATATGGAAGAGGTCTTTAAGGAAGATAGGAATGGGATCACATTCGGTAATTTTTCTGACAAAAGATGTATTTAGAAAAATAGGAATGTAGGACCACATTCGGTATTGTTTCTTTCTGACTTCCTTCCCACGACTGCTTACTGAAGCATATGGAAGAGGTCTTTAAGGAAGATAGGAATGGGATCACATTCGGTATTTTTTTTCTAACAAAATAACTTTCACATGTCCGTAATGCTGACCAAGGTCAACATTACGAACTGATAATAATATACGTAACTAGGTCACGTATATAAGTAAATTAGATTTACTACTTTCATATAAAACGAGTAGATTAGATTTATCGCTTTATAAAGAAACCGCAAAAGGGAAAAACTACCTCTACAAGATAGACGGTAGCTAAAGTCAGCTTTACAAACTGACTGCTTATAAGGCTAAGCATGTGAAAGAAGGTTCTGTCAAAGAAAGGTAGACACGAACCTTTTGGTCGTCTTTTTGGCAAACCTCTTTTAAAGATTGCTTACAAACTTAAGCATAAATCACAAACCCATCGAATTAAGTAGTATGCCCTTCCTACTCTATCCTCCTCACACCATTGTTCATTGGTTGATGTTAATCCTACTCAGTAGGCATCGCCTTTTACCTTTGGTGGTCGAGGGTTATGTGAGACATAACAAAACAAAATAGAGTGAGGTTACTTACCGATGATTTCTAAAAGAGTTTTAGGCTCGGGGCAAAGTATTCGTTAAAACACACGTTGTTTAACGAAACCAAGAGTCACAAGGAGAATATGTGATTAGCACCTGAGTTGCTTACCTAAGATAACTGATGACCATGATATGCATACACTGCCGTGGTTCTTGGTGAAAATATGGATCTTGGTCCTACTGCAAAATGGGTATAGAACAAATTTGCAGTGGGAGGTTTTATTATTGAATAAAACATTACATGAACAAAGCTAAAAATCTTTACAAAGGTAGAACATGATTAAAGAAACGTCTTTCTTATTATGTTCCGTATTTTGACTATAGTTCAAAGACAAACATGAGAAAAATAGAATATGTTCTGAATATACCGGTCCCTGACAGTCCTAAAAAGGCTGAGAGCAGCTTTATCAGTACTCACACACTTCGTTTGACAAGCGATGCTGAGCAACTGAAGAAGCTTAGCTATCTGTTGAGCCACGAGTTGGTCAGGGACGTTATCCTGAACTCTCTCCCTCCTAGCTATTCGGAGTTCATCGTGAACTGCCAAAATGCAAGGGATGGATAAGAGTTTGCAGGAGCTGAAAGGGATGTTGAGGATTAATGAAGGTAACATCGAGAATAGATCTCGTGTCCTCATGATCCAAGAAGGTGGGAGGAAAATTAATAAAGCAAAGAAGGAAACGGCTATTAAGTACAAAGGCAAAGGGATGTTTGTTCCGGTAACAAACACTCCCAAGATAAATGTTTCTGCTAACATTAACTGCTATTATTGCAAATAGCAAAAGTCACTGCAAGAGAAACTGCCCGAAGAATCTAGCAGATCTGAAATCTGGGAATGTACCAGAAGTTTCAGTCTCTGGGATCAATGTTATTGAAGTTAATATTGCAACTTCTCTTAAATGATTAAGTACTGGATACTGGATCATGTGCTCATATTCGTTCAAATATGCACGCACTAAGAAATAAGAGAAAATTACGCAATAAGGAAATACAGCTCCGAGTTGGAAGCGGAGCACACGTTGCAGCCGTTACAGTCGGTAGTATAGAATTGTATTTGCCTAGCGGGCTAGTGATCAGGACATAGAAAAAGGTTCTAGCAAGGAAAGACTGGAAAAGGAACTTTCGGTGGTCTTTCCAACGAACCCCTTTACGTGTCCTGAGAACTAGAAATAAATAAACCCGTGATTAACATCAATAACAAACAAACTCAAAAGTCTCATGAAAGTACGACTTACATGTGACATTGTCGCCTTGGTCATATTAAGGCCTTACGGTCTGACCATAGAGGCGAGTATTTAAGTTTTGAGTTTAAAAATGTACTTAAAAGAATGTGAGATAGTCTCACAGCTCACACCTCCAGAAACACCGTAATAGAACGATGTTGTCTGAGAGAAGGAGTCGAACCCTGCTGGACAAGGTTCGTTCCATGATGAGTAACGCCACCCTTCCCAAATTATTTTGGGGACACGCACTAGAAACTATCGCACTAACGATAAATATGGTTCCATCCAAGTCAGTTGAAAAGACTTCATATGAGTTATGGTTTGGGAAACTCCCAAATATGTCTTATCTTAAAATCTGGGGTTGCGAAGCATTTGTCAAACGCCTGACGTCTGACAAACTTGGTCCCAAATTTGACAAGAGCTTTTTCGTAGAATATCCTAAGGAAACGAAATGATATTACTTCTATACCAATCCAAGAACACTATAGTTGTTGCTCGTCATGGTATACTTTTGGAGAACGAGTTTCCCGCAAAAGGAAGTAGTGGGAGTAATGTAATACTTGAAGAAATTCAAGATACATCACACAATATAATATCTGATACAGATCAGATAAACCACCACTTGATACTTCGGCTGATGAGCATCTGGAAGAACCAAATCCACAAATAGCTGTGGAAGAGGTTCTAGTCCCGAGCTGAGATACTTTGACGCAAGTCGAAATAGAACTGAACCCGCACATTGTTGCGGATCAAGTTCAAACAGCCAGAAGAACAAGTGCTACGGAGGTCAGTAAGGACAGTCCATGCACCCAAGAGGTACATGGGACTGCACGAGGTCTCAGTATTTGACACTGAATATCCTCTGACCTATGCGGAAGCAATGGATAGGCCCGACTCTGATAAATGGCTGTCCATGTATGACAATACGGTCTGGAACCTAGTTGTTCCACTTAATGGGATAAAACTCATAGCTAACAAGTGGATTTTCAAAAGGAAAATTAGCATGGATGGAAATTTGACTATATACAAAGCACGGCTGGTAGCGAAATGTTTCAAACCAATTCTCAGGAATTGATTATGATGAAATTTTTTCGCCCGTGGCTATGTTCAAGTCAATAAGGATACTCCTAGCAATTGTCGCTTTTCATGATTATGAAATATGACAAATGGATGTCAAAACTACTTTCTTAAATGAAAATTAGAAGAAGACCTGTACATGATACAACCTTCAGGTTTTGAAGATCCAAGGAATGCTGGGAAGGTGTGCAAGCTTCTTGAATCCATTTATGGAGTGAAGCTAGCATCACGGAGTTGAATTTCTCAGTTTGACAAAGTAGTCAAAAACGTTTGACTTCATCAAATGCAAATAAGAACCATAAGTGCACAATAAGGCTAGTGGGAGTGCAATTGCTTTTCTAAAAACTTATATGACATACTCCAAATCATTAACAATATTCCGCTAAAACAATTAGCCAAGTCTTCAATAAAAGGACTTGGGCGAGAATGTCTATATACTAGACATACAGATCTACCGAGATAGATTGATTTGACTCATAGGATTGAGTCAAAGAACACACATTGACAAAATACTGAAATCGGTTCAGCATGCAGGATTCTAAGAAAGAATTCTTGCCAATGAGTCATGATGTACAGCTTAGAAAGACTCAGTATCTTTTGATTTCTGATGAGTAAAGCGAAATGAATAGAGTGACATACGCTTCGGCTATTGGCTCTATCATGTACGACATGTTGTTCACTCGCCCTGATGACTCGTACGCTTTGAGTGTGACGAGCAAATATCAGGCTAATCTTAGTATCGCTGTAAAAGATTACACCGAAGCTAAGTATATAGCTGCTCCCGAAGCAGCTATAGAGGGTTTCTGGATCAAGTAGTTCCTTAGCGAACTATGAGTGGTTCCAAGTGTTCAAAGCCCTGTGGACCTCTATTGAGACAACAATAGAGCTATAGCTCAGGTCAAGGAACCGAGATCGCACTCGAGATCCAAACGTGTTCTACAACGTTATCACCTAAAGTAAAGATTTGTAAAATTGACACAGTCAGCAACACAGCTGATCCACTCACAAAACTCTAACTCAAGCCATGCACCGGATGCATACAGCTTCTATGGGTCTGGAACACATAGAAGATTGGCTGTGAGATTTTCTTTAGATCTACGAGATCTTTTAGAATATAGAGCTTTGTATAAAGTAGAGCCTACGATGATTGGCTTCTAGCTTAAGTGGGAGATTGTTAGTAAGTAATAATCTAGAAGTCAATAATACGATAATTTAATTATATAAAGCTTTGTTCATGAATTGAATGATTAATAAAATGTCATTTTGTTTCCTTGAGTATTATTGAATTTATGAATCATTTCGAGTTAATGACTGGAATTGTGAAACTTCATAATATAGATGATAATACTCTAAAAGGTCACTGACCGAGGTAATTAGCAGGAACACTAATTACCGCTACAAGGTTAGTATGTGGATTAAAAGATGGTCAAGTTTTACATACCATAGACACAGAGTTGTCATTTTAATCACATAGATACATGTTCCAGGAACATGGTATTTGACAGACCCCGAATGAAACATTATAAGGAATTGTGTTCATGTCATTAATGCTTTCATTCAGTGTTAAGTTCTACAGTATGAGGTATTCATCTTTCCTAACTAAGAGATGTGTATGTGTGATTGTTACCTAACTCTATCTGTAAAAAGTAGTTATAACGATAGCTCTTCGGTATACATAACTTAGCTGAGGTAGTGATGGTCTACCAAAAGTACTATTGTCCCTCGTATTTATTATACGAGTTATAGTGTCACTGGGCCCCTTGATAGAGTAAGAATATCTGCTAGCAGTATGAATACAAGAGGAATCATATTTGATAATCTGCTCAAGATCAAGAAAAGATTAATTTGCAAGGATGACACAAACCTACCTTGAAATTAATCTGACAGCTATGAGACAAAAGAATTAAACACGAGTAAAATAGTTTACTGGATCGTGATATTGTACTATACAGCATCATCTGTGTAATTGGATGGTCATGATGCATTTTGCCATATGCCTCTCATGATTATAGAAGTTAAAACGGTTTTAATTCTATTTATCAACATAACACAGATCCTATCGGGTCACACCTATAGGAGTTAATCGGAGAATCTTATTGATTGATTATAAATTGATTATGATCAATAATAAGATGGTTTATAATTAATTATACTTGATACAATTATATTATAAATGTCATGTAAAAATGACAAGCAAAAACATTAGTTAATTTATAAACGTGTATGACACGTTGTATAAAAGTTAACCGGTTAATTTATAAATGTGCAGGACACGTTGTATAAATTACCGAAATCAACAACCGCAAGAAATATAATTATTCAGAATAATTATACGGATATTAATTGTGTTCGGGCCGAGGGCATTCTGATCTTTTCAGATTCGTCCTTATCCGTATGACACGTCACCGATCCTATCCACATGACATGTCATCAATCCTATCCACATGACATGTCATCAATCTTATCCACATGACACCTCACCCCTAGGTGGCATGCCTTGTCATGGGGGTATTTTGGTATTTTCACAACATTTCAAAGGCTATAAATAGAGGGGTAGGGGTAGAGAAAAATATAGAAATCAGATTCGAGTCGATTCGATTCGGTTATAATATTTTCTCTTCCAAATAGTGTTACGGTTTAAACGAAAGTTATACGTAACTGTTACGTATTATCTTTCGAGTTGTTGAATAGTATTTGCGGGATTTTGGTGAATAGTGTTTTCGTAAGAAAAGAAAGAATACGTAATTTGATTACGTATATCTTGCGAGCCGTGAATAGTGTTTGCGGTGAATAGTGTTTTCCCGAAAGTTGCGGTATTTCTGTTTTGCTTATTAGTAAAATCAGAATAACTGTCGGTCGGGAATTCTGCTATTTTGTCTTTTTCCCGTGAATAGTGTTTTTGCGTAATACCGTGGTTTACAGTATTTCTGGCAAAAGAAATAAATCGCTCTCTGGTTAGTCCTGGTGGATAACCTATAGAGGCACCATATGTTTGGTGCTCCGAGAGAAGTTGGTGCTCCGAGAGAAGTCATTGCTCCGAAAGAAGACATTGCTCAGATCCGGTCTTCTCGCTCGGTCTGCATTCCAATTGTAATTTGGAAACAAGGTATAAATGTTATATAAATTTATTTACTTGGTAGATAGATTTAAGTTTTAGAAATCAATTACGGGAATAGATCCTTAAAGGATTAAAAGAACGATACCATCTTTTAATCCTTGGTTTGAGATTAGACGTAGAAATTTTTGTTCTACGGTCTTTCCGCAGCTTGAGCCTAAAAGTTAATCAACGGGTTTGAACAGTCAAAACCCAACATGGACAACTCCACTCGCATGAAAGGTCTTTTGATAATACCGCCACCAATCAGCCTTGTATTCGGGCACCTTGGTTTTCCTCTTCTTCGGTGGTTCGATGGGAGCAACACCTTCGGCTTGGGTTGCGGGGACAACTTCGACTTGAATTTCCGGGACACTTGTCGAGGGATCGCTTCCTATAGGGGCGGTGTATTGAGTCGATCCTGTAGAAGCAGTACCTGCTCCATATGAAGGGTTAGAATAATAGTAATTAGGTGGTGGCATTTGGGAGGGATTTTGTGGATAATAGTTAGGATCTTGTTGATGATAAATATGTGGTGGCATTTGGGAGGGATTTTGTGGATACGGCGGTTGCATTTGTGCGGGATTTTGTGGAAGCCTACTTTCTATTGTGTCCATATTTTGATGGTATCCAGATGGCGTAGGGTCGAATAAATCGGCGGAAGCTCTATGCATCCATTCGTCCGACATTTGTTCTACATATTAAAATTAAATCCATTCAAAATAAATCCGAAATTATCTAACCTATTTAAATGTAAATCTAAATTCAATATAAATTAGATTAAATGTAAATTAAATCTAAATTAAATCTAAATTAAATCTAAATTAAATTCAAATCTAAATTAAATCTAAATTAAAGTAAGTAAAAGAAAAAAAAAACTAGGCTCATAAGCCTCTGCCTTTGCCGAACTTCAAAGGTAAAAGAAAAAGAAAAAAAATAAACAAAGCTCATAAGCCTCTGGCCTCTGCCTCCTTGGCTCCTTGGCCGAATTTCCAAAGGAAAAAAAAAATCCGAAACCCCTCTGCCTCCAGTCCTTGGCTCCTTGGCCGAATTTCAAAGGAAAAAAAAAAAAAACAATGTCTTTGCCGAACTTCAAATGAAAAAGAAAAAGAAAAAGAAAAAGAAAAAGAAAAAATAAGTCTAATTCAAATTTAAAATATATATTTAAAAAAATAAGTCTAATTCAAATTTAAAAAAATAAGTCTAATTCAAATTAAAAAAAAATAAGTCTAATTCAAATTTAAAAAAATAAGTCTAATTCAAATTTAAAAAAAATAAGTCTAATTCAAATTTAAAAAAACTAAGTCTACTTCAAATTTAAAAAATAAGTCTAATTCAAATTTAAAAAAAAAAAGTCTAATTCAAATTTAAAAAAAAAGGTCTAATTCAAATTTAAAAAAACAAGTCTAATTCAAATTTAAAAAAACAAGTCTAATTCAAATTTAAAAATTTTAAAAAAATAACTCTAATTCAAATTTAAAAAATATATTTAAGAAAAAATAAGTCTAATTCAAAATAAATATAACTTGTTCTAACTTATTTTAAAAATCTATTTTACAACAACAACTTATAACTCTAACAAAATAAAATATTTTCAAACAAATAAGTCTACCAAATCCAACATATTCAAAAATAAAATATAAATCCAACATATTTATCTAACAAATCTAACTTATTTATCTAACATATTTAAAAATTAACAAAAATTTAAAAAATAAAATCTAACATATTCAAATCTATTTATCTAACATATTCAAATCTATTTAAAAAATAAATCTATTTATCTAACCTATTTATAAATAAAATCCGAATTTTAAAAAGTAAAATCTAACCTATTTCAAAATAAATCCGAAATTCAAAATAAAATACAATAATCTAACAAATCCAATAATCTAACATATTTAAAAATAAATCTAAAATCTAACATATTTCAAAATATTCAAATGTAACCTATTAAAAATAAAGATAACATGTTTAAAAATAAATCTAACTATCCAACAAATTCATAAATAAAATATAACTTATTTATCTAACCTAATTAAAAATAAAATCCGAATTTAAAAAAATAAAATCTAACCTATTTCAAAATAAATCCGAATTAAAAAAAATAAAATCTAACCTATTTCAAAATAAATCCGAAATTCAAAATAAAATACAATAATCTAACAAATCCAATAATCTAACATATTCAAAAATCTAACATATCCAACAATCTAATATATTCAAATCTTATTATCTAACATATTCAAAGTTTAAAAAATAAAATATAACATATTTATCTAACAAATCTATTTATCTAACCTATTTATAAATAAAATCCGAATTTAAAAAAATAAAATCTAACCTATTTCAAAATAAATCCGAATTTAAAAAAATAAAATCTAACCTATTTCAAAATAAATCCGAATTTCAAAATAAAATATAATAATCTAACAAATCCAATAATCTAACATATCCAATAATCTAACATATTCAAAAATAAAATCCAATAATCTAACATATTCAAAAATCTAACATATCCAACAATCTAATATATTCAAATCTTATTATCTAACATATTCAAAATTTAAAAAATAAAATATAACATATTTATCTAACAAATCTATTTATCTAACCTATTTATAAATAAAATCCGAATTTTAAAAAATAAAATCTAACCTATTTCAAAATAAATCCGAATTTTAAAAAATAAAATCTAACCTATTTCAAAATAAATCCGAATTTCAAAATAAAATATAATAATCTAACAAATCCAATAATCTAACATATTCAAAAATAAAATCCAATAATCTAACATATTCAAAAATAAAATCCAATAATCTAACATATTCAAAAATCTAACATATCCAACAATCTAATATATTCAAATCTTATTATCTAACATATTCAAAATTTAAAAAATAAAATATAACATATTTATCTAACAAATCTATTTATCTAACCTATTTATAAATAAAATCCGAATTTTAAAAAATAAAATCTAACCTATTTCAAAATAAATCCGAATTTTAAAAAATAAAATCTAACCTATTTCAAAATAAATCCGAATTTCAAAATAAAATATAATAATCTAACAAATCCAATAATCTAACATATCCAATAATCTAACATATTCAAAAATCTAACAAATATAACATTTATTCGAACAAACAAATATAACATTTATTTGAACAAACAAATAAATCTAGCTTATTTATCTAACAAATTTAAAAATAAATCCGAATTTAAAAAAGAAAATCTAACCTATTAAATATAAATCCGAATTACTCAAAATTACTAACAATATCTAACAATTACTAAAAATTACTAACAATTACTAAAAATTATCTAACAATTACTAACAATATCTAAAAATTACTAAAAATTACTAACAATTACTCAAAATTACTACAAATTTCTAAACATTACTAACAATTACTAAAAATTATATAACAATTCCTAACAATTACTAAATTAACCTATTTAAACTAATTCTAATTATCTAACAATTACTAAAAATAAATCTAACCTTTTAATCTCGCGGAAAAATCTTGCGGGAGGTAGAATGAAAAAAATCCTTCGTAATTCCTTTGCGTATTTGTAGAATGAAATAAATTGCAACTCTTTTTTTTTAAACAATAAAAATAAAATTTGAGAATAATGAAAATATTGAGAGTATGAGAATATGAGATTGAGAGAATGAGAGATTGAGAATAATGAGTATGAGATGTGAAAATTTATGAAGAATGGGGGTATATTTAATGGGTTTTTTTTTGGGGGGGGGGGAAAGTTACCGTTTTTTTCAAAAAAAATTTGAAAAATTTCGGTGGGGGTCGGGTTGGCCGGGTTGGGACGGGTCCCGCCGGGTCTGGGGGGGGGGGGGTTAGGTCGGGTTAGGGAGGGTTAACCCGGGTTAGGGTCGGGTTCACCCGGGTTAGGCCGGGTTTGACCCGGGTTATGGTCGGGTTGACCCGGGTTAGGCCGGGTTTAGGGTCGGGTTCGGGCGGGGCGGGTCGGGTTTTGGCCGGTTCGGGTCGGGTTCGGGTAGGCGGGTTGAAACGGTGGGGGTATGGTCGGGTTTCGCCCAGAAAACCGCATCCGACCCGTTTCAAACCCGACCCAACCCTTTAGGACGGTTCGGGTCGGGTTCAAGGTCGGGTCCGGATCGGTCCGGATCGGTCCGGGTCGACCCGCCCGGGTTTAATCAATACACTAACTAGAACTCACTTAATAAGAATAAATGATATCTGCCATGATATTTATTAGAGAAAATTATATTATAATTTTTTTTCATATTTTAAGTACTCGCTTACTTTAGTTTAGGTTGGGCAATTTCTAATAGAAAATACAAGGAACAAATGAATCCGAAACTTTAAAATATATTGACTACCTCCTATGAACCTGGCCCAATACTCTGGCCCAAAACTATGGTACCTTTAAGGGTCTGTTTTTGTAGCAAGCGTTCCTATGGCTATTATTGGGAAAAATGAATTTACCCATATTTGTTGCCTTGAACTGTTCGGAGGCTCCAATTTATATTCCTATTCCCACAACCATATGGATTATTTTCCTATTCTCTAACACATCGGACCTAGAAAAAAAAACATCTACTCAGACCTCTGTTATTTTTCTCAAATGCTGAGCTTGTAAAAAGTGAGAAAAAATTACACAACGTGAAAAAAATAGTATTTGTATTTCTTTAATTCTCTACGTAGATCTAATATGATATATAATCAGATCTTATTTTTTCTGTATCAATCGATTAATGTTCAAGCTAAAATATACTCTATTAAAAGAAGTCAATTTTAATATAATGATACATTGAAACTTTACATGTCTCAATTGGCAATATCATAGAATTAGGAGAAAAGAATAAATAGTTTAAACCTTACGTACCCGTTCGGCAAGGTAGATTAAGGTTACTTAGAGTTCCTTAACCGTCTAAGTGGGCCGAATAGTCTTTCCTTTGTCAGACTTAAGGCCTTTTCCTTAGATTTCCTTAAGACCAAAATTAAAGCCGATGATTTCCCCTCCTTAAGATATCAGCTTTCTTAGCGCCTCCTTAGACCCAAAACTGCCTTTTCCGATTACAATTTTAGCCCCACTTGAGCCCACTTGAGCCCACTTTTCATTTTTTTATATTTTTCAATGGCTCTCTTCTCTCTCCTAGTTGTGCGCTTTCCTAGACACGTGAAAGGAAAAATTCAGCTTTCTCCCAGCCTCCGTGGCGAGTTCACCGGCAACGAACTCATTGATTCGATGTTATAAAGAGCTTCACATTAAGGTGCTCTTCTAATCGAGATCCATTTTGACGGTTGCACCTTTCACACTTTCGCTGGAGACAACCGGCTGTAGGAGGCGGAGACAGACGTCAGATGGATACAACCGCCTTTCACACTTTCTCTGGAGACGTGGCTATTGAAAATTAAATGGGGTGATTTTGAGAGACCGCTCTTGGGAGGTCGTTGGAGATTTCTATTTCACTCGGAAGTAAAGGGGGTGAATTTTGTAGCAACTTCTACTTCACACGGGAAACTTGCATTTTTTGTTGGCACTAATTAGTAGTCATCAGATTAGGAATATGCACATGAATTACTTTTTAAAATGCCTCAGAGAAGCATAAATGGGATATATTTTATAGGATTTATCTGATAACTTTTCGAGTGAAACTTTTATCAGTTTGTGTGCGGTGCTATATTTGCAAGTCTAATTGTGACTTTTAAGTAACTATTTTCAAACTTTTGAATATAATTAACAAAATGATTAGACTGAGGGCAATATTTTAGTACAAACACATTTCAAACTAATACATAAAAATTGAAAGTTCTTTACTTTTTAGTTTTTCTTTTGACCAATACATGTATATGTTGGTCAAACGTGGAAATCATTGTTGTCTTGCCACTAGGTGACCTTGTGCAAGTGATACCAGTTAATTTCTGTATTAACCGGTACTAGGTTGAGTGCTCCCAAATGCTTATATTTCATATCAGTGTAATTTTTTTAAGGTACAGAATGAATTGGTACAGAAATTGAGAAATTCATATTAGAATGAACTGGTACAAGTTTATTTGATGTGGTCTGAATTTATGTACCAGGGCACAACCTTGTACCAGTCAATTTTGTATCAGCTTTGTACAGCCTTGTATCAATCTTTTATGTGTGCTGGTACTAATTTAACCCTATTTCGGCTTTAGGTAGACACAAAAAAATGAGTCTAAGCTTTGTGTTTTACACGACTAAAAAATTTGTTAGGATGTTAGTTTTTAGAATATAGCTTTGTACAGCCTTGTACCAATTTTATTCGACAATGTTCTTAATATTTTGAAAAAGCTAAATGAGTCTAAGCTTTGTGTTTTACACGACTAAACAATGTCATATTTTGTGCCATCTTTTTTCAATTATTTTTACATTTTTTTTTTTGTATAACATTCAAATATTCAATTCAAAATATCTGTGTTATTAATGATATCTCGATGCAAACTAATGAAGAAGTTGATTTGTGCGCAGTAACAAATATGACCACACAAGCAGGGACAAAAAAAAAGATATTGAGGATAATTTGGTCTTTATGTTTATTCTCATAGTAAAACACATTTTTTATTCACTCATCTTACATTCTTAATCCATGAAGTTGTTGCCGAACACCAACTCCTTAGTGGAGATTAAATTGTTAAGTCCCAACCTCTTAAGTCATGGTGCCGAACACCCCCCAATTCTATCATTAGTTTGAGAATATGATATATAAAGCTATATTGATCATAATCAGTGATTAATATCAATACATTCAATATAGTTTAATTTTAGTATATATTACATCTTCTATAAAAAGAAAAAGAAAAAAACTAACATCCTAACAAATTTTCCAAGCATTAACCGAACACCTATATTCTAAAATTTTCCATAAGTTAAATGACTTTGATTTTGACAAATTAAAATTCCCATGCCCATATTAAATATTATCATTCCTACAAAATTTCTATGTTGCCGAACAGGCTCTAACTCTACGATAGTTATGTGGTGGTGCATCTCATAATATAATTTCAGTCACTAACCAAAAGTAAATATTTCTAGAATCATTAAGCGCCAAAGAAAAAAGAAAAGAAAACTGTACTAGTACTTCTTGGCAATTCTTGAAACACATAATTTTTGGAATGCTGAAGACTAAAACAATTCAATATTTGTTCAAGAATTTCTACTTTGTTGTGCGTTCTTAGTATCGCATACCTTCCTTTTTTGTGTTATCAAATGTTAGCTTTTTTCGTTTCAATAAGATGACAAAGAAATGATAAATTAATTGCTAGCTAACGACTTATTACTATGCTATTTCAACTAAAATTTCTGTTTCCGCAAATCTTCAGCATGATGTCAAATTTGAATTATATTTTTCTTGGAGTGAGGCTACGGTACTATGCATAGCACGGTTTGGTCCGTGCTACGGCTCAATATTTGAGTTTTCAAAATCCGAACCGTTCAACATGATTATGAAATGAATATGTACTTGCAAACTAAATTTTATATTTTTTTGAATTTTTCTTAGATAGGTAGAAAATCACTTGATCTGAAAATTCTGGACCATCCAAAAACAGTGATTTTCTACCTATCTAAAATAATAGTAAAAAATTCGAAAAAATGTAAAATTTGGTTTGCAAGTACATATTCATTTTATAATCATGTTGAACGGTTCGGATCGACCGTTAGAATTTTGAAAACTCAAATATTAAGCTGTAGCACGGCTCAATCCGTGCTATGCATAGCACCGTAGCCTCACTCTTTTTCTTGTCTGGCTATCTTAATATTTTCATGGCTTAACATCAAATCAAATAAGGAGAAAGACTTTTGTTTTTCACAGTTCTTTTAAGATTAAAGTAAAATAAATTAAAAAAACAATAAATACATCCTATTTTACAAATATAATGATTGTTAAAAGTTACTTGCCGATAAACCAATAAAAAAAAAATAGATTATTTGAGTATTGGATAATGGAGTAATTAAACAAGTAATGTTTTTCGAAATAATTGTTGGGTTAAATACAAAAAGGAAAGAAGTTATTGATAAAATATATATTAAATATTGGTCTCATTATAACGAACAAAAAAGGCAAATATTATGCCAGCATAAGGTGTTCTTAAGTTCACGAAACACTTTTGTGAATTTAATTCTAAAATCTATTGAATTGGTTTTAAACAACGAATTCAAACCGTTGAAACTCATCTACGTAAGTAATGCGTGTACATGCAAAAAATGTATATTTTCAAACTAATTTTGCATAGAGTCAAGTGGTAAAAAAACGTTTAAAAGATGAATGCATTAAAATTGATTTATAAACTTTCTAATTTTGACCGCTTGACTTTATACTAAATTAATTCGAAATTTAATGTAGACGCATCACTTACGAGATGGTTTCAACGGTATAGATTTGTTGTTTGAAGTCAATCCGATAGATTTTAGAGTTCAATTTACAAAATAGCTCGGTGAAATTAAGAACACCCTAATTCTACTCGATATTTATTAAAAAAATGATATATACATTAAAGTATCTAGATTTAGAATTATTTCAGGATTAATAAATATGGAAGGGCAAAATGCAAAATAGCCAGGGGCGGACCCACATGGTCTCAGGGAGGGCAGCTGCCCCACCCTGAATTTTGAGTTTTAGTGGAGATCTATCAGTCCCAACTGACTTTGTCCCCCTCCCCGAAATTTTTTTTTGTCTCCATCTGGATGTTTGATTTGTAATTCGGGTTAAATTTAGAGTTAAAATTGAAATAAATTTGTTGAATTTTTATTGGTAATTAGAATTATAAGTTAGAGCATTAGAAATTATAAGCCAAAACATTGGAAAGTATAAATTAAAGTATTATTTTTTATCGAATACCCAATTAGTTAATGAATTTAAATCCGATTCAATATTTTTTTACCTCTCATGACGAAAATCCTGAATCTGTCCTTGAAAATAACAGAAAAATTATAAGTTGTTCTTGTTACGCGGTAGTTAAAAATTAAAATGGTATACTAAATGAGATTTTAACTAGTCTGTACGGATGGCACGATCTAAAGCAAGTAACACTGATTGCCTAGAACCTAAAACCTACGGGTTTTACCTCAAAGAAAAAAAAAACACGTACTTATATGATCATCAGGCATAAAATGGTATGTATTGACGAAAATAAATCTCCTGCGATTTCAAAGAATCGGACGGAGCCTCTTATTTCAAATCTAATTGTTCATCAGTTTTGAAATTTATACATAAAACCATTATTTTTAATTCGTGCATTTAAAAAATTAATTATTAAATTTGAAATAACAAGCTCTCTAGAATTCTTTAAAATCGCAGCAAATTTATTTGCTGAATTGATAATCCAACTCATCATGCTTCATGCCCATAATGACACTCTTTAAATGATCTTTTGTGGCGTTAAGGGGTTCAAATTCTGCCACATTGTTGTTTGTAGCACAAGCCCATTAAATGTTGGGTACCATTCAATATTGGGAGAGCCTAGCTATCCCCCGGGATCCATCCCCGTTTCATCCCCCAGTCAATACCTACTTGAGTAACTACTAACTACTTGGAGGGACCACTTACTATTTAGAGACCGCCTAATATTTGAAAGATTTTACAACTGGCGCGCGCAAGTATTCATACATAATACATCAAGTATTCATACCTAAGATATCAAGTATTTAAAAAAAAAACTGGACACATCACTCACCAATCTTTTACACGTTTTTAGAGATAGTTTTTTTTTTTCTCCATTCAATCTAACCAATATTTCTGACGATCTGTAAGGAATTTTGCAAATCTAAAATCACGAATGTCTTCTACACAATTTTCTCTTTCAAATGAGATCCATGATGACATACTTTGGAGTTGTCCGTTGCACAAGTATTTATACCTCCTCGAGCAAGTATTCATACCTCGTCGTGTAAGTGTAAATAGTTAATGTATCAAGAGTATTACAAGCATATGTGTATACCTCGATTAATTTTACAAGAGCAGCCGAATAGTATTGAACATTATTTTATTATTTTCTAGTTCAATTTTATTTTTTGGAAATAAAAAATAGTTGCCACATGTTTCACTGTCGAAACAAAAATAATCTATCAAATTTTACAGATCATGTAATTAAAATGTTACAAAAAAAAAACAAAAATAATATTTAAAAGAAACAAAACATACTTCATTGAAATATTCATACATATACGTTGAAGTATTCATACATATACGTTAGAGTATTTATACCTAAGATATCAAGTATTCATTCATACACGTTGAAGTATTCATATCTACGACATCAAGTATTCATTCATACACCTCTAATTTTTTCAAAATTTGTTTTTCTGTCATTTCTTAGTACTTAGTACGCACTGGCCTAATTCACCATTAATGAAGCTTTGTTCTTTGCAAATAACTCGCTACTGCATGAGGAAGAGAAACATAGACACGATGGATCTAACCCGATGGTCAACAGTGATGGATTTGACCCGGCGAAGGCATGCTTGATTGGGATGGAGTGACGGAGGCGGAGGTGGAGGCGGAGGTGGGAGGTGGGAGGTGGGAGAGGGAGGCGGAGGCGGAGAGGGAGAGGTGGGAGAGAGAGGTGGAGGCGGAGGTGAGAGGCGGAGGCGGAGAGGGAGAGGTGGGAGAGACGGGTGGAGGCGGAGGTGGAAGGCGGAGGCGGAGGTGGGAGAGGGAGGGAGAGGGAGGGAGAGAGAGGAAAAAAATAAAGGGAGAAAATTTGCTAATTAATTTGTAGGGACCATTAGGTAGTTAGAATTTGTAATTATAGTTAGAAGAGGAAGTTAGTTAGTTGGGGATGAAATGAGAGAATGATAGATGAGGGAAAATATAATTACCCTTCAATATTAACCTTTGGTTCATTTATTTCTTTATCAGTGATAGAAATAGGATGACATTTAAACATACGCTTGTATATCTATTATAAAATTACAAGTAGGAAATTAAACAATTTATCTTCACAAACCGGAGTCAAACATACGCTTGTATACCTTTTACACATAGTACAAAATTCTTTTTAATGAAAAATAAAATAAAAACTTTATAAATTAGAAATGAATTTTAATTGAAAAGAAATAAATTGGATAAATTTTTGAGTTCTTAAAATTTAAAAGGATAAATATGATGTTATGAATTTTAGAAAGAGATGACGTAATTTCGATTTTTTTTTTATGGTGTACATGAAATTTGCCCTATTGTTAGAAGTTTTAAATTTATATGCCGAGTCCTAAGTAGTTTGTGTTAGCCGTGGTTTACTAAATATTGCAATAAAAATTGAATTCAAATTAATATACGCATGTCACTATTAGACTGCCAACTAATTTAATTGTGATGTTAATATACTATCCGTAGATGATGTTTACAAAACCTTTGTTCAGCACACTGATTACAAAATTTTAAATTAGTTCAAGGAGAAAACACAAGGAAGCAAAAAGGTTTTGAGTCATATGTGGCAATGGACCAATGAGAAGGCAATTTGAGATAACTTTCCTTAGATTATGAGATCTATAAGAATCTTTTCATTAATTTATTTTCATGTTGTGAGCATCTTTTTACAGTTCATACAACGTGGTTTTCATATACTTGTTTTCATTTATTTTATGGTTATATGCTTGGGATCTTCCAGTTGCAGTCCCATATGTGTTTATTTTCACTAGTACAAAAAACACGACCATACACGACATATCATACACAGATGCAAAAATATTCAAGATTAACAGTGTGTAATGGGAGGAGGCCGTCGGGCGAAAAAAAGCTCCCACATACACACACGGTTTGAAAGTTTTGAACCGTGTCTGTGTTGTTGTAAGCAATCTTCTATGTTGTTTGACTAATTTGCAAAACAATAATCATTGAATTTTACACACTTTCTGTGTTTGAGAATATGTGCAGGTTTAATCACGGCCAAAGGTCAACGTAAGTCAGCAGTTCATATCATGACAAGTTGGCGTAACAATTCGCGTCCGAAAGTCAAAGAAAGTCAAAGTGTTATCATGACAAGTTTGAACGTGACCAGCTGCATGAGATAATCTGTTACATAATATTCTCGAGCTACAAGGAATGATTTAATACATATGATCTAACGGAAGATTCACACAAGCTATTTGGAATGTCGGATATTGATGGATGCTGAATCATGAAGATTATAAAGGATCATATGAATATCAAGATCATGAAGATTATGAAGATCATACTTTACCTTTTGTGTTGTAATTTTTATTTATGTCCAAAAGTATGGTAAAGTAGATCTGAGGTTGGAATCACCCGAGTCTAGTCGTTGCTTGGCTGGATATCAAATTCAAAATTCAAATTACCGGGTATGATCAATACTGGAAAACTTGGGCACAAGCAAAATAGGCTAAACCATTATGTTGTAGATCTTGTGATCTGCAAAGAGCCGTTGGCTCTCATTTGACTTCCACTATAAATAGTGTCTTATTGACGAGAGAATACCCTCACAAATCTTACATTTTATAATCCTTTTGAAATGTTTAGCCTAATCCATTTGTTGTTTGTGCTCAAACTTCAATTATTTCTCCAGCAACCTCAAATTAGAGTGAAACCAGTGATTGTATGAACTTACGTCTCTGAAGGACAACCCTACAATCACTGGTTTCACTCTAATTTCACAGTGAAGCCGTGTAGGGTTGTCCTTCAGAGACGTAGGTCCTTCAGTGAAGCCGTGTAGGCGCGCCTCTTAAGATTATATGCCTTCATACACAGTCATTTATTAAGTAATCGTGTATGCTCTTGTTCCGTTTTCAAACACTATTTTTTAGTTGAAGTCAAATTTAGTTTGCTCCTGAGGTCTTTCCTGGAATCCACTGTTGGAAAAGTGCTTTGAGGTCTTCTTGACCACCAAAAAAGAGAAAGAAAAGAAAACTGTTATGCCAACCAATCAATTAATACCTTATAGTCCTCTCATGGCTACCACACGCCTCACTGTTTATTTGATTTATTACAAGGGAAAACAAGCGGGACCCACATGTCACCCCTTGAAAGCAATGTTGGCTTATTTAATATATTGGATATATCTTTGTATATTACAGAAGTTGGCATATGTCATTGCATATGTAATGGACAAATTTGTGGATCCGCCTCTGAGAAAAGGAGGGTCCTCATTTTCCAATCCCAATCATTCAAATTCGTTGAGATTTGTACATGAAAAAGTTTCTTTATCGAGATACGTAAATGAAAATTTTTGAATGGTTGGGATCGGAAAAGGAGGACCCTCCTTTTCTCTAGAGGCGGATCCCAAATTTGTAAGCATCCTGTCATTGATTGGTTGAATCCTATATTCATGTGACAATATGAGAGAAATGGAAGAGAAGTTGGAGATAAAAAGTTCTCATTCAATTTGAGCATTTTTTATACAAATTTAATTCGGTGTACATAAATTTTTAAGCTTGCTAACAGTCTCCCAAGTATGGTTGTCTTTGAGCTCTCCATGGATAAATGCAACTTGTGTAGCCTCTCAAATTAAACAGATATATCCAATTAAGGACAAATAAATGGAGCTGTGTCAAATGATTAACAAATATTAACCATGAACTCAATATTGGTAACTATCAATTTAATATTTTTCTAAGTATGAGATGATTAAAAATTACAAATCTTGAAACATTTTTTTTAGTAAACATTGGAGGTCAAGCATCCAACTATTTAATATCTATAAGGAATTCTCTCATGTGGTTTCGAACCTGCGACTTCTCATACGGAGAGCATTGCTTTTGCCACTAGATAAAAAACTGGTTCTCAAAATCATAAAAACATTTAATAAATAATATGTCTATCAATTTAAATATATTGTCTAATGTTCATCAAGATATATCTAAGTATTAACTAATCTAATGCATTATTAGAAATAACTATGAGGGTGTTTGATTTTCTGAATTTCTTCCGTACAAATTGAAAGAAGAGATTTTCTAAAGAAATTCCACACACAAGTATTTAATATATACAAGGAATTCCCCCATTCAGGTTTCGAACCTGCAACCTCCCACACACAGAGCATTATCTTTGCTACTAAATAAAAGGCTGATTCTCATAATCTTAATTTTTTTTTAATAAATAGATACTGAATTTAATTTCAAACTTATAACCTTTAACACTACTAGAATATGAGTTTTTTACATGCGCAGGAAAATAACTTGTTGCATGGAGATACCCTTGCAACAAGCCCGAAAAGAACATTTACATGCGCTTACCCTTGCAACAGTACTCTTGAAACTGCTATCGACACAAATACTAAGTATTTATAAGGACGCCCATGCAACAACTTTGTTCTGACTTGTTACATGAGACTACCCTTGTAATAAGGGCGTATGCAAATACTATTAGAGTTGACCCTGTTTGTAGTATTTGCAAGGGGAGACAGCGTGGGCCCCATTTGATTATTTGCAAGGGGAGCAAATGTGGGTCCCACCTGACTATTTACAATACTAGGAAACATGGGTCCTACCTGACTATTTGTAAGGCTAACAAACGTGGGTCCCACCTGACTATTTGCAAGGCCAGCAATGGTACTTTTTGCATGCTCCATAGTTCTTAATATTTGCATGTATATGTTGTCCCTAACGGCACCTAAAGGGGGGTGAATAGGTAGTCTTAAAGACTTCTAGTCGTTTTTCATTTTAACCCTCTAAATTAACAAGTTAATCAATTTAACAAGCAAGCGTGTACAAATAAAGTAAATAGAGTAGAGTTAGAGAAATTTGACATGCGGGATGATAACAGAGTTCGTCGTAAAATGCCTACGTCTCCGGGGTAGAGCAACTTCGTCGGCGCCCCTTTCCAATTACCCAAAAAGAAAGGATACAACTCGTGACATGTGAGCCCAACAATGGTGGGAAGTCACGACCTAACTCTTGTACAAAGTTGAGCCTAGAAGCTCGAGTTGGAGAGTCCTACGCAGAGAATCGTCACACAACTATGTTTATATGTGAGCGGAAACACTCAAGCGGTGAGCCCCTTAATGCCCTACAAGCGGGGAAGTCACTCGACTATGACAAGGGAGCACTAAAGTAGATCTCCACACTATCGAACAAGAACCAACACTCTAACTAAATCTAGAGAAGATTTGTCAAGTGGATTTGAGATTATCAATGGAGTTTTGAAGTTTAAGCTCTCTTAAAGAAGGAAGCTCTCAAGAACACATTTGTGCTTTTTGAAATTAGAGGCGGCTTGCTTAATTCTGAAGTGGGGGTATTTACTCTATTTATAAAGAGAGCTTCAGAATTAGGTATTTGAACTCTTCCGTTCAGTACGGTAATCTTTCGTACCAAACAGATAGTTCAAATGTATTTCAATTTGAATTTCACCTTTCATCTTTACACTATCCATTCAGTACGTTTAGGTCCGTACAGAACGGATAGTATATTTTCCCCAAATCTGTGTTTTTTGAGTAGCGTACAGTATAGACTATATCTATTCAGAACGGAACACCAAGGGGGAGTCCTCTGACTTGAAACAGAACGTTCAGTTCCGAACAATAGTCAGACGGAATAATTCTTTTGTAATGTAATGCCTCATACCGTATCCGTCCGATACCATTTCAATACATTCTGTACTGAACGGTTTGCTTCTGTACCGAACGGATAGTTCCTGAAATCAACAATCTAAAATTTATTTTACTAATCTATTTGATATTACAATCTATATTCTTGATCTTCGTAAAGTCTTGTTGATTCCATTGGTTCTTCAACTTTAATCTTGCAATTATAATGTTCTTCAACCTGCAAACTCACTCATACAATGAAATCGTTAAATTCAATCATTGTATGTTTTGCAAATTAGTCAAACACGGTAATTAGAGAATTGCATAGAACAACAATCTCCTCCTTTTGACGATTTGCAAAACCTACAAAGCAAGTAGGTGCATAGAGCGATTTGTTCCCAATTTAGTTTGCCAAGCAAAATATTTTTGCATCTTTTGCTATTTCTCCCCCTCTTTTGGAAATCGACAAAAGGGTTGAAAAATAACAAGGAAGAAGTGCTCCCCCTCAAATTGTGCACTTATTTCATTTACAATTACGAAGTGCTCCCCCTCAATTTAGTAAAAATATTGCAATTTTAGAAACAATTGAGGGTTGTAATTGTATCTTCACATCTAATCAAAGTAAGATCTAATAACAATAGGATCCAATAAGCAAGTTAACGGTTTATTAGATGTAAGAAATGACAATTGGGTATGCATGCAATTTAACAACATATTGTCGACCAAAATAGTGTGTACTCCAATTTTGACATGCATGCAAATTTCACAAGTATAAATTTCTAAAATTAATAGAGTTTTGCAATTGTAAATCATTATGAAATTCAATTGTATGTGAGTTTGATAAAAGCTAATGACAATTCAATAGATTCGATAATTATGGACCTAAACAATTATTGTAATTCAAGCATTTTCCAAAAATAAGGATATCAAAATCATGTCATATAGCATATGGATGCATGTTGATTGATCTTGCATATTTGCGCAACACCTAACAATTCAATTTGATCAATCAACTATAGCATGCACTCCATCCAATTCATTTGTGATCCAAACAATTATGCACACATGGCATACAATTTTGCAATTAAAAACAATTATCACAAATCAAGCACAATTCAAGCATGGCATATTTCCTAAAGATAAAAAATACCAATATAACATGCAAATCAAGCATGCTACACAAATTATATGTCATGCACCCTATCACAAGCAATTCAAGCATATACAAAAATTCATATGCAATCCATATATCAAAGATTGATAAGATTGATAAAACAAATATAAATGCATAAAACAAGCACAAATGCATATAGATAGAACTAATTCATACATAAATAAGTTACTTGTTCAACATGCATCACAAAGAGCAACCATCCACATATCCAAAAAATAATCGTACCACAACCAAGTTCATGCATATCACAAATTTTTAAACTAACATAATATATATAGAGTAGAACTAGGGTGTTCTTAAAAGTTCACCAAGTTCCTTTGTGAACTCAACTCTAAAATCTATCGGATTGACTTCAAATAAAGAATCCGAACAGTTGAAACCCTTCTACCTTATGAGTGATGTGTCTACATGTGAAAATTTTAAACTTTCGAATTAATTTAGTATAAAGTCAAGCGGTCAAAACTAAAAGGTTTATATATTAATTTTAATGCATTCATTTTTTGAACGTTTTTTTACCACTTGACTTCATACAAAATTAATTCCAAAATTTAAAATTTCCGCATGTTGATGCATCACTCGTAAGGTAGAAGGGTTTCAACGGTTCGGATTCTTCATTTGAAGCCAATCCAATAAATTTTAGAGTTGAGTTCACAAAGAGATTTGGTGAACTTAAGAACACTCTAGTTCTACACATATATATATATATATATATATATATATATATATATATATATATATATAGAGACTGGCTAATGTGCTAACGTTAGAACTTCGGCCGAAGTTCTAACGGGTCGTTTTTGCAATTTCAAAATCCAAACAACCCATCCGAACCGTTCAACATGTTATCTATATTAAAATGTACTTGGAGACTAAATTTTACATTTTTTGGAATTTTTTTACTATTTATTAAGCCACTTTGAAAATTCCAAATCATATGGTCCAGACTGTTTTTACTGTTCACCCGGATCTGGAATTTTCAAAGTGGCTTAATAAATAGTAAAAAAATTCCAAAAAATGTAAAATTTGGTCTCCAAGTACATTTTAATATAGATTGAACATCTAACGGTTTGAATTTGTTGTTTGAACATCAAACACTAAGATATGCCCCCGGAAGCACGAGGCCGAAGTTCTAGAGGAAGCACATTAGCCATACTCTATATATATATATATAGAAGGGTTCAAATGCACCATTATTTTTGTGCTCCAATATGCTCCACATCTTTTATCTTCATTTTTAAAGTCTGAACATTTGATCTGAACCGCTCAATATGATCTTCATAATAACATATGCTTGGATACCAAATTTTATATTTTTTAGAATTTTTTTACTATTTTTTTAGATAGGTACAAAATCACTTTTTTAAGGAGATTCTGGACCATCCAATAAAGTGATATTGTACCTATCTAAAAAAATAGTAAAAAAATTCTAAAAAATATAAAATTTGGTCTCCAAACATATTTTATTATGAAGATCATGTGGAACGATTCGGATCGACTGTTCGGACTTTGAAAATAGAGATAAAGAATGTGGAGCATATTGGAGCACAAAAATTATGGTGCATTTGAACCCTTCTCATATATATAAAGGTTGGCTACTCTACTTACATAAGCATATGAGAGCATATGCTTATAAGTCATTTTTGCATTTTCAATGTCTAAATAGTCGATCTGAAGCGCTTAACATGTTCTCCATATTAATATGTGTTTGGAAACGAAATTTTACATTTTTTTACTATTTTTTTAGAATTTTTCAAAACAGTGTTTTTCATATATTTTTTATTTTATTTTTAGATTTTTTTGTCATATTAAAATACTGTTTTGAAAAATTCTAAAAAAATAGTAAAAAATTTCCAAAAAATGTAAAATTTGGTCTCCAAGCACATTATAATATGGAGAACATATTGAGCGCTTTAAATCGACTACTTGGACTTCAAAAACACAAAAATAACTTATAAGCATATGCCCTCATATGCTTATGTAAGTAGAGTAGCCACTCACTATATATATATATATATAGAGATGGGCTATTGTACTTCGCGAAGTAAACCCCCGTTTACTTCGGGCCATATTTTGTCATTTTCAAAATCCAAACAATCGATCCGAACCGTTCAACATGTTCTAAATATTGAAATGTGCTTGGAGACTAAATTTTACATTTTTGGAATTTGTTTACTATTTATTAAGCCACTTTGAAAGTTTCTGATCTGGTGGTCCAGAAAATTTTACTGTTTTTTACTGTTCACCGTTGGATCAGAAACTTTCAAAGTGGCTTAATAAATAGTAAAAAAATTCAAAAAAATGTAAAATTTAGTCTCCAAGCACATTTCAATATTTAGAACATGTTGAACGGTTCGGATCGGTTGTTTGGATTTTCAAAATGAAAATATGAGCGTGAAGTAAACTTTGTTGTAACTCAAATTTGTTGTAAGTGGATCCCTCCTCTATATATATATATATATGTATATATATATATATATATATGTATATATATATATATGTATATATATAGGAGTTGGCTATGGTGTTATGCATAGCATAGAGGGCCTCCATGCTATGGCTCAATATTTGAGTTTTCAAAATTCTAACTGTCGATCCGAACCGTTCAACATGATCTCCATATGAATATGTACTTGCAAACAAAATTTTACATTTTTTAGAATTTTTTTACTATTTTTTTAGATAGGTAGAAAAACACTTGATCTGAATGGTACAAAATTTTCAGATCAAGTGATTTTCTACCTATCTAAAAAAATAGTAAAAAAATTCTAAAAAATATAAAATTTGGTTTGCAAGTATGCAGATCATGTTGAACGGTTTGGATCGACCGTTAGGATTTTGAAAACTCAAATATTGAGCAGTAGCACGGAGGCCCTCTATGCTATGCATAGCATATTAGCAATTTCCTATATATATATATGGCTAGGAGTTTATGTGATAGGGTTAGCAAAATTTGAGACGTAAGAAGGGATTAGATGATCATTTGAAACATTCTAACCTTTATTAGAACTTTCCCCCTTCTCAAGCGCAATGCCTCCACTCCCGGTTTTCATTCCACCACACTTGCACACTAGGCACTTCCACTTTGAGAATCTCGAGTCCTTCTTGTAGCGGCCAACACACTTTGTATGTGAAGCTCTGTGGCATATTTCACAGTGAAACATCTCGTGTCCCTTGCCTTGTTTCATGCAAGTGAAACACTTGTACCACTCAACAAAATCCATTTTCCATCTTCTTCTTCCTCACTCGAGTCATCACTTCCAATGTCTGAGTCGAGAACCGGGTCAGAGTCTAGTATGGCATCGACAAAGAGTTGGATACCGGGATCATCGCACTTCATGAGTTCCTTGATTTCCTCCTTAGTGAAATGTTCAGAGAAATCATGACCTAAAGTGTTCTTGATACGTCGAACCATTTCTAATACGGAAGAAAAACAGGTGAAAGTAAGAATATAGAAAATAGTTTACCGATTAAAAAGAAATCACCAAAACCTTGAAGGAATGTCCAAGGGGAACCTGATGGTGAAGTCCGATCTTCGAACCAAAGGTCAGATTTTTCTGATTTGAAAGGTGGTAGAAATTAGGTTTTTGAAAATACGTCAAGGAAAGAGGTTAAAACTCAAAATCCTTGTGTAGATCGGGTTCAGGGTGAAGAGGCGAGAGTGTTCGTACGAAGGATTTGGTGGGCGAAGGTGCACTAGTACAAAAAAGCCCTTCACTGACCCACAATCACCGACGGTTCTGTTATCTAAACAGTCGGTGTTGAGCAGCTTACCAACACTGACATTTTATTAGCGGAAGCATCAGTGTTGCTCATATCCTTCACTGACGGTTCAATTAAATAACAGTCAGTGTAGAGTTACTACACTGACGGTTTTACTCGAACCGTTAGTGAAGAGCACCTACACTGACGGTTTTATTCGAACCGTCAGTGTAGTTACTCAACACTGACAGTTTTTTAAAACCGTCAGTGTAGCTACCCAACCCTGACGGTTTTCCGAACCGTCAGTGTAGGTACTCTACACTGATTGTTTTTTCAATTGAACCGTCAGTGAAGGTACCCAACTCCAGCTATTAATCTGTTTTTTTTTTTTTGCATTTTTCACATTTCAGCAACCAAATTGTAATGAAAATTTTATTAGTGATATTTATGCAATATTTCATTTTATAGCATGTGCCTGAATTTAGAGCAAAGGTATCCAGTATTTCCTGAAAGCATTCACCTCCGTTGGGTCAGCTTTCCCCATGATCATCAGGTCGTCTGCATAAAGAGCATGAGATGGCCTTGGTGCAGTTGGGGCTAATTTGATGCCCAAAATCTGCCCTATCTGTACTGCATCATTTATCTATTTGGATAGGCATTCCATTGCCAAGATAAACAAATAAAGCAATAGGGGACAGCCTTGCCGCAATCATCGCATTGGTTTGATAAACCCACTACCCGAATTTACCAGAATTGTGGTTCTACTAGCCCTCATGCATGCTTGTACCAGTGAAGTGATTTTGGACGGGATTCTCACTTTGTTCATGGCTGCCTCAACGAAATCTCATTGTACTGTATCAAAAGCCTTACTCATATAAGCTTTTACCAAAATAAGCCGCTTCCTTATACTGCGAGTTATTGAAAGAATGCATTACCTCGTTTACAAGGATTACATTATCAGTAATATTTCTCCCTTTGAGGAAAGTTGTTTGCTATTTGGAGATTATACCCTGCATATAAGGTTGTAGTCGATTTGCTAAAATCTTCATGAATAGTCTATAGATGGTATTACCAATGGTGAGCTGTTTGTAGTCTTTGGGCTTTGCAGTTCTTCCATCTTTGGGAGCAATATCACGTGACTGGCCAACCACTGATCAGGTAGTTGCTCCGATTGGAAAACCAATTGAATAGCTGTTGTTATCTCTTTCCCAAAAATTCCCCAATTTTGTTGAAGAAATCTTGTCGTAATTTCGTTAGGACCCGGTGCCTCGCCTTGTCGGGCCCCATACTAAATAGGGTTTTTTTAATTTCCTCATATGTTGGAGGTGCAATTAGGGAAGTTTGTGCCTGAAGCAGGACTTTTTGCTATTCAGTAATCTCTAGCTGTGATAAGTACTGATTTGGGTCTCGATGTTGTTACAGTCGCGCTGAGCCGTACAGGTCCTCGAAATATTCAACAAATGCTCTTCTTATATCTGTCTCTCCCATTAGAATTGAACCATCGCTCCTTCTGACATGAGAGATGTAGTTAGCCCGGCGTCGCTGTGTTGCCATAGCATGGAAGAAAGAAGTGTTTCGATCTCCCTCGAACAACCATTGGATCCTAGAGCGTTGCTTCCAGTAGATTTCTAGATCCTCTTCTGCTTTCTCCTATTCTCTCAACAGTGTCTCCTCCGCCCCATGAATCTGTTGGCTAGGGTGGACCGATTGTACCTCCAAGATCTTCTGTTGCAAATCTTTAATTATGTTCTGTGGGGATTGTTGACCTTTGGCCTAGTCCGTGATATGTTTCTTTAATAATCCAATTCTCACATCCCAGGACAAGCCCACTATTTGCTGCCAGCCCAATTCACACATTTTATTAAAACCCTTCATATTTTGCCACCAATTTTCAACTTTGAAATTTCTAGCACTGAACGGTCTGTTCTTGGCGCGCACTAGGATTGGATAATGATTGCTATGAATTAGGGGCATGTGATTTACAAACGCATGTGGGTGCGCTTGCATCCACTGCACCGTAGCAACCGCCCTATCAAGCCTCTCATGGATTGCTTCGGAGGAATTCAGTTTGTTCGTCCATGTGTAGGCCAGACCAGTCTCAAACATGAATTTTCGAAATGTTCTGTTATTGGAGTTCATCACCGGGTTACCCCTATATTTCTCATAGTCGCTTGCAATCGCATTGAAGTCTCCTACAACACAAGCCGACTCTTCCGTGCTCAAAATGAATTTTTTCTCATCCCATATTCTTGAATTGCCTCAATGGGATGGGTCACCGTACACACAAACAAGAGTCTATGAGTAACCTCCTTGCTCATGTATTCTCGAGTGTATTTTGAACCTATCGTGCGACACAATTGTCAAATTTGTTTTAGTATCCCAAAGTAACCAAAGTCCCTCGGACCGGCCACGAGCCGGTACAAGATAATTATTTAGCAAAGGAAGAAGATTAACTATTTTTTTGGATTTTTCGTAAGATCGTTTGGTTTTAGAAATGAAGGCGATATTCGCCCTTGTTGCCCGGAGAATGTTAGCTAGGAATCGTTGTTTCTGTGGCCCCCCGGCTTCATGGCAATTCCATGACATTATAGTACTCATTGTTGCTGCAGAGGTAGAGCCGAGCTCCCCTCCAAGGTCCTCTTCTTAGTTGCGTTACCCTTCAACGCGACACCCGAGGTTTGGGCGCCAAAAACATCTTCACTGCTTGCACACACACTTGTAACAGTCCCTGTGACGCTTCTCAGGTCACTATTATACTGGGCTCTAAAAAACTTGGACCGATCTAGGGAGCCCTCAATTTCATAAATGTTGAAATATCCCTCTACAGTTGCCTCCATATTCAGATCTTGGGCCAAGTTATTTACACCACTTTGATTTTGCAGCAGGCCAGAAAGGCCCGATAGTGCAGCCTGGCCATTGTTTGGATTTGTTCCGTTTTGTGGGTTGGTGTTTTGACCAGTATTTGTTGGCTCAGTATTTGTTGTATTATTTTGGTTGGCACTCCTTGACCCAGACAACAGAACAAGTGTCGAGTTGTTTATCCAAGCACCTACCTGTGCCCGAATTTGTTGTTGCATCTATGGCAGGTCTTTAAATAGTGGATCAATCCTGAGGCGTTATAACCTCAATTTCTGAGCACAACTCAGCTCATGCCTAATTTTTGAGCAAAAAAAGAAAATTCTTGGAAGTTTTTCATAGGTAATATAAATTGGGAAATTACCTAATTCAGGGTGGTCGACATCTACTATGTCTTTCAGTTTTCCATTTATTTTATCAACAGTTTGACCTTATAGAGCTTATGCCCTCCAGCAAACAATTACACTAGTTCGGATGTTGGTGTACCCAATTCGAGTGTCAGGATCAGAATCCCTTCATTCGAGATGGCAGCCGGTGGCACCCTATGCCATTGGATCCATACTTCAGCTATATCCACCTTTGGTTGTTTGAGATCTGTTGGACCTCCAACCCATTTAAGGATGATTGCATCCATTCTATATGTCCAAATGCCTCTCTACATCACTTTCTCTTGATCCTCTGTGTTAGTGAATTATACTAAGAACATATTGCGTGTCAATATTGAGATATCAGTGTCCGGATCGACCCCCCACGCCTTCATCATTGTAGTAGAGAATAAGTGATCTATTATACTTTGCCGGATGCAATTCTTAATAGTGCACATAGGTTCAGTGCAGTGCAGCAAATTGCTCTACCAATTTCTCGTCAGTGCAGTGCAGTGCAGCAAATTGCTCTACCAATATTGAGATATCAGTGTCCGGATCGACCCCCCCCCCCCCCCCCGAGCTCAGTGCAGCAAATTGCTCTACCAATTTCTCGTCAGTGAAGTCCATCACTAGCTTAGGTGTTGTTTGTGCGTGATGTTGGAGTAGGGTAGACCTTTACTGTATGGTGTGGGGTTGTATATGTGTTTTTCTTTGGCATGACAGAGAATAACTCTTTACTAGGCTGGAGTCTATTTGGTGCAGGGGTTGTGGTTTTGGGCTTAATTAATAGACCTTTTGTATCTTTGACCTGGAGAGTTTGGTTTGGAGTTTGTCTTGGCCCTTTAAGTGGACCTGCCTTTCCAATGCCGTACATGCATGCGTCTGTAGCAAAACAACTTTGTGCACCCCTCATACTTTTATAGCAAGTTATACCTCTTTCTTTTCCTTCTTTTTTGTTTTGCACCACAGAGTTTTGATATTGTGTCTCTATAGCTTTCCCTCATAAGTTCACCTTGCAACCCACTTTTTGCACCCACTCATCTCTCTACCTCATTTATATGTGGGGCGCCTATGGAAGCCATTGATTTTTCCTTTGGTTTAGCCATAATAGTTCATGTACCTTCTTGAGCTTTTGTTGTTTGAAGTGCCTCAAAAGTTTGAGAGAGCTTTAATATCAACACCTGCCCCATAGTGACGTTGATATTGGCCAGGTAAATGTTTTGGCCCTCATGCATCTCATGTGGCTCTCTTCTTTTCACTGGCAATGGGGCCCACCTCCTTTTACCATGATGGTAAATTTGCCCACTTTCACTGCTGCTTTTTGTATATAGGTAGTAAAAGGGTTCCAGTTTTTTTTTTTGTGTTGACTACCCCCTCACTTTTTCCTTCTGACTTTCGAGCATGTGTGTGCACTTGGTGTGGCATTTTCTTCAGTTTATTGGCTCTCTTCTTTTCACAAAGTTGTGAACACTCGGTTCATTGTTATCTGTTGGGTTAGAATTAGAGGACGGTTCCAGCGATGATGGTTGTGTTCGGTTGGCGGTGGTGATTCTATCATGGAACTGCGTACAAAATACTCATTATCCTGTGTATTTGATATGTATCGCTCCCCATTGTCCTCCGGCGGTGGCAGGTCGGGATCAGTCGGCAGTTTACCTATGTATTCCCATGCAATCATAGTTATAAAACACTATTTCCATTGACATCCATACCGCAGTGGAGTGGAGTAAGGGATCCTCCGTGAGTCAATAACCCTTGCCTACAAACAGAGGTTCATATGATTGGGCCATTGTATGTTTTCTTCATTTGTTCTATATCCCCAAACTGTGCCACTAATTATTGTATGAAGAAAGGGTGCCAGAATTCTTCAGGAAAATTTGTCACTTTAACCCTTACTCTGTACGATTTCGCCTAGAATCTAGCGTCCCAATCCGAGTCCCATTCTCTCATTTTCCATCCGTGTTGAGATCCCCAGCCATTGCCCTCTTCAATAACCAGAAACCTGCTTAGTGCATGGGAGAGTTTGATCCGAAAAGTGGTGGGACTACAACGCCAGTATGGGTAGTTGTCGGTGTTGCCTCCAAAGGTTGCAACGAGAAACGTTGTACCTCTCTGATGGATCCACCCATATCTCGAGTTCTACCCTCTACTATCACCCGTATAGACCCCTCTAAGGCCTCTATCCCCTTATGGTAAATGTCATTTTGTTGGAAGTACATACAACCCCATAGTTTTTATTGAGTACACAGGGGAAATTCTCTAGCCATTTGAGAAGGTGATTGTCTGATTAAGGAGTGAAGGAAAAGGTAGTGATGAGTAAAAAGGTGGAATTTACTGGTTAAAGAACTTGGTATGGAAAGAAAATATGAGAAGCTAAATCAAAGAGAATAACAAATAGCTTTAATTGCACTGCGGAAATAGAGAGAGAGTTTTGGAACTGTCTTTAAGGCGGCTAACAGTAATAATTGCTTGTCCCATACAGGGAAGGTGGTTGGGGAGCAATTGAATGTACGTAGTAATTGGTTTCCTTAGAGGTAGCTGTGTCAAGAGATGAGGTATTAGGCAATAGGTAAGTTGTGATAGTGTGTAAGGTAGTGTATAGCTGTCACCTTCATGTTACTTCCCTGTGACCATCAAAAATTGCCACCATTGTCGCCTTCTTTAGACAGTTCAGTCTATGCTCCAATCAATCATTTCTCCTTCTTGCTTTGTTCAATTCAGTCTATGCTCCAATAAATCGTTTCTCCTTCTTGCTTTCTCTATTAAGTGTGTTTGACAATTAGATACTTCTAATGGATTCAATTCAAGGATCTTAATCTTGGATTCAAGCTCAACAACCTTTGACCTTAAGTTTTGTATTGAAACCTCTCTTCTAAGTGAGGCTTTATTGGACTCATCAAGTAAGTTTTGTAATCTAATTTCCTCATTAGATCTTTGACCCTTTTCAATTGAATGCTTGCATTATCAATCTTATCACCCTCATTAATGATTTCATCATATTCTACCATCATTTCTGCTTCGTCCTCAAAATCATCATCAACAAGTTCTAGAGTTACCTCTTTAGCGGAGATTGTCGAGACATCACTTGCCTTGTTTGATTTTCCTTCTTGGTTCCTTGAGCGAGCAATTTCCTTAAGTGTTTCGATGGTGCATTCATCGGTGATATTCTTGCTTGCAATGATAAAATCGATATCTATGAAGGTTGAACTTTCATTTGCAAAATGGCCACCAAGACGGAATGAGGCTTTTGTTTGTTGATCATCTTTGTGATCCACCAAGTTCGGGTATTTCCTTCAAACAGATTTGTTAGTACTTCCCACATATTGTGTGCAGTCATGGATTGTTCTATCAAAGGTTCCATACACTCCTCAAGATAAGTGAATATCATAGATTTTGCAAAATCATCCCTTTTGGCCTCAATTTTGGAATTATTGGTTAACTCATTTTGGTCATCAAAATTTAGTACATACTCAATTTCTACAATATCCCAAAATTTCAAGATATTGAGGTAATTAACCATAAGTATCTTCCAATAGTCAAAATTGCTAGTTGTTTCACCAAGAATTGGGGGTAAGAAATATCTATGAGGTGTCATTTCTTAGATCTTGTAAAATCAAATTAAGTGTGTCTTAATTCAAGTTAACTTGCTCTGATACCACTTTGTTGTCCCTAACGGCACTTAGAGGGGGTGAATAGGTAGTCTTAAAGACTTCTAGTCATTTTTCGGTTTAACCTTCTAAATTAACAAGTCAATCAATTCAACAAGCAAGCGTGTACAAATAAAGTGAATAGAGTAGAGTTAGAGAAATTTGACATGCGATAACGGAGTTCGGCGTAAAATGCCTATGTCTCTGGGGTAGAGCAACCTTGTCGGCGCCCATTTCCTATTATCAAAAAAGAAAGGATACAACTCGTGACACGTGAGCCCAACAATGGTGGGAAGTCACGACCTAACTCGTGGTACAAAGTTGAGCCTAGAAACTCGAGCTGGAGAGTCCAACGCAGATGATCGTCACACAACTATATTTATATATGAGCGGAAACACTCGAGCAGGTGAGCCCCTTAATGCCCTACAAGCGGGGAAGTCACTCGACTATGACAAGGGAGCACTAAAGTAGATCTCCACACTATCGAACAAGAACCAACACTCTAATTAAATCTAGAGAAGATTTGTCAAATGGATTTTGAGATTATCAATGGAGTTTTGAAGTTTAAGCTCTTTCAAAGAAGGAAGCTCTCAAGAACACAAAATTTGTGCTTTTTGAAATTAGGGACGGCTTGCTTAATTCTGAAATTGGGGTATTTACTCTATTTATAAAGAGAGCTCCAGAATTAGGTATTTGAACTCTTCCGTTCAGTACGGTAATCTTTCATACAGAACGGATAGTTCAAATGTATTTCAATTTGAATTTCGCCTTTGAACTTTACACTATCCGTTAAGTACATTTAGGTCCGTACAGAACAGATAGTATATTTTCCCCAAATCTGTGTTTCTTGAGTAGCGTACAGTACAGACTATATCCGTTTAGAACGGAACACCAATGGGAGTCCTCTTACTTGAAACGGAACATTCCGTTTCGAACGATAGTCAGATGGAATAATTTTTCCATACTATAACGCGTCATACCGTATCCGACCAGTACCATTTCAATTATGTACCGAACGGATAATTCCTGTAATCAACAATATCAAATTTACTTTACTAATCTATTTGATATTACAATCTATATTCTTGATCTTCGTAACGTCTTGTTGATTTCATTGGTTCTTCAACTTTAATCTTGCAATTATAATGTTCTTGAACCTGCAAATTCACTCATACAATGAAATCGTTAAATTCAATCATTATATGTTTTGCAAATGAGTCAAAAACAGTAATTAAAGAATTGCATAAAACAACAGTATATACCAACGCAAATAATGACCATAATATTTGCAATATATTAGCATGCCATAATTCTACAATTCTCCCTCCTCCCTGTACCAATCTGGTACCAACCCAGTACCAACCCAATAATATATTACATTTCCCATTGAATCAGATTTACATAAACACATTGAAATATAGAGATAACATATGTAATAAGCATTAATCAAAATAGTATAATCATCATACATTGTATCAAGATATCAAAAAACATTACAACAAAAGTGCTAAAAAAAGATTATATATATACTCAAAATATGTCCTAATTCAAGATGACTAACAGTATATATACGCAAAAATGCTTTACGGGAATGATGTAGTCACTATTTCTCTTCTCTTGCTATGGCTATGATGTCCTCACTGCAGTAAAAATGAGAAAGTGAGTTAGTTTGATTTGGAGAGTGGAGTATTGTTGATTATTGAATATTTTAATTTTTCAAGCATTGTTTCAATAATGTACAAAAAAAATACATATATATAAGCATTTGACACAAATTTTGAATTTTATGAATTATAAGCAAAAAAAAAGATAGGCTGACTAATATATATAAGCACTTGACACAAATTTTGAATTGAGCTTTAGTAGTACATATATATAAATAAGAATCTAGATATTATTAATGGATAAGATGAAAATAACATATATGAATAAATAAGGCTTACTTTTGTTTGGAAAAGGATAGCAGTCAACATCATCCTTCATTGCTATGAAAATTCCATGCATTATGGTCTAAATCAGTAACAATTTTCCATTAAACCTTGTTGCTGAATCTGGAAGCAAGTTATTTAGATGCACATGTTCACTGATTTCATAAGCAATTAATGTTATAAGTTAAATACCTTCAACAAATCTTCAAGTGGGAACCACTGCTTGCTTTCTGACATCGTCAGAATTGAAGTGTATGAACATTGGCATGGAAGGTTTAGTAGTGTTGCACTCTTTGTATAACTGATATTAGTTGCTCGGATACCTGATGCAGGTTCAAAAAAAATATCAGTGTTGCTGACAATTGGGACCCAGTTTGTATTGAGTTCGATCTCTCTCAAACTCTTAAGTATTTGTCGGTAAAAAAAATATCTGGCGGCAACCGACAAAAATGAAGGGAAGTTAGAAAAAAGTTAGAGGGAATCTAAATTTTGGTAACAATTTTAGAGGGAAATGAAAATTTCAGTGGGAAGTAAAAAGTTTGGCAAAATAGGAGGAAAAAAAATAATTTCAACAAAATATTTGTTATGTATTGTTGTATAATTAAACATAGTAGCAACAAATAAAATTTTCAACAAAATATTCGTTACATATTGTTGTATAATTAAACATAGTTTGTCCCATAATTACTATTTCATGTTTAATATTTAGTATGTAGATTAAGTGAATTATCTTGAAATATTTTAAAAATAAAAATCTAACGGATTGACTTTTAACGATTATGTTTCATATATATTTTATTGTTCTAATTTATTGAAATTTATATAATGCATGTACCACAAAACGATATGAAAAAAAATTCAAAATGTTTTTCTTCTAATTTTGTATAGCTTCTATGAGCAAATCATGCTTATAATTATCAATTTTATAGAATTTCATTATTATTTGCCTCTTCAACATATGCCAATATTTGTGGACCGTTCATTTTAACATGAGGAATATTTGACGGTCAATCTGCAATGATATGACTTCAAATTTGTTTTGAAATGATCAATGGAAACCATTGAACACAACCAACATAAAAGTTTTGAAATTTGATTATCACTAAACTTCGATCCAACCGAAAGTGTTTATAACCCTTCGATATTTCAATATTTCGTCAACTTGATGGATATGTAAATGAAAATATAATTTCATCAAACTTTCCTACAATAAAATAAATGCAATGCTCTTTAATTTCAACGGTTCCGATCGACCAAAGAATGATATATTACCGTGCGTCTTCATTAACTCACAAAACTAGAGTTTATGACTCATATCCTACATGCATGAACATGAAACATAAACTTTTGTTTTGTGAGTTAATGAAGATGCATGTGAATATATCGTCCGTTGGTCGATCGGAATTGTCAAAATTAAAGAGCATCGTATTTATTTTATTATAGCAAAATTTGATGAAATTTTATTTTTATTTACCTATCCATGAGTCGATGAAATATTAAAACATCGAAGGTCTATAAACACTTCAAGTTGGATCGAAACTCATACACAACCAAACATTAGATATTTTATATTGGTTATGCTTAATATTTTCCCTTGATCATTTAATAACAAATTTGGAATCATTTCGTTGCAGATCGACCGTCGACCGCTCGGGTGAAAATGAACGGATCACAAATATTTACACATGTTGAAGGAGCAAATAATAATGAAATTCTATAAAATTGAAAATTATAAATATAATTTCACCATAAAATCGGTAAAAAAATTAGAAACTTTTTTTTTAATTTTTTTCATATTATTTGTCATATATACATTAACTAATTTATACATATGTAAATCTAAACCGTCCGATAGATAATGTGTTGTTTTGATTATTAATGGACATCTCCAATTTAACAATATTGTGTGGCAGACAAGAGGAACCTACTTGTCAGCTCCAAAAACTTCTTTTTTCCGCCCTCTCTGGAAAATCTGCGGTGCGATACAGAGAGCTCCTTGTAACTCCATCCAACTTAATGGGAAATTTCATCAAACATGTGGACTCATGTGGACTCATGTCTGCAAGCACATTTTAATATATCCATCATGTTGAACAGTTTGGATCGATTGTTTGGATTTTGAAAATTTTGAAAATGTAGAGTGTAATCCGGTGTCACCAAAAAAGGGTGGAAGTGGATCCCTCCTCTTCTTATATACTGCTATTATTCATGTTGTTGTGATTTATAATAAAATTCATCATTCAAAAGGAGATATCAATAAACAGAAATGAATCTGTCTCTAGGAACTAAACAATTACAAGGGTAAGCCCATGCAATTAATGAGATTCGACAGTCCAGACTATTTACATGCGCATGGTAGTGGAGTATTTACATGGACCTTCAATAAAATATATTATAAATAGGTTGTTAAGTATTTACATGGGCATGGGGTTAAGTAGTTGCATGGACCTTTAATAAAATATAATATCTAACATGTGGTTAAGTATTTGCATGCGCATGGAGTTGAGTTGTTGCACGGACCTCCAATTAATTATAACATCTGACATTCATAATGTATTTACATGGGGAGATAGAAAACATTTACATGGTTGCACATCACACATTTCCATGTGATACAAGTTACATGAGACTACCCTTGCAACAAGTTTTACGAATCTAGAAATGTCATTTCTTTTACATGGACCGTACTTCCTTGCAACAAACTAGTGCTCTCCATGTAAAAAAAAAACTCATATTCTAGTAGTGTTCAAACATATGGCAATAATTTAACCAAGTGTATAGACATAATATGTCAATCAATTTAAATATAATGTCAAATTTTCATCAAGATATATCTAAGTATTAACTAATCTAATGCATTATTAGAGATAACTATGAGGGTGTTTGATTTTCTAAATTTCTTCCGTACAAATTGAAAGAAAATATTTTCTAAAGAAATTCCACACACAAGTAAAACAGAATAGAAGATGGCAAATTCTAAGGTTGAACTTGAAGAGATCTCTAAGAAGACAAAAAATCTTCTACCTTTTATTACAAAATGTCAATTAGTTTCCTTTCTTTCTACTTTTTGATAAATTCTTCTATAATAATAGTAATAATACAAACTTTAATCATGACAACAACAATGATGATGTTAATAGTAGTTCATAGTTATTTAATATGTTTAATAAGAATTCCATTTTATTCATATCATCATCATTATTTTGTTGTTCATGATGTTATTACTAATTTATTATTAACATTCTATATTATATTAATATCAAATATTGTTCTTTTATTTATTAATATTATTATTATTATCATCATTGTCATCATTACTATTTTTATTTCTGTTGTTGTTGTGATCATTAACATCATCATTTGATTTGCTGCTATAATGCTATTGTTATTTTTAGGATAATTTCATTATAAATGGCAAAAGGTATATAATCAATGCCACAACTAAAATTAAATTTATTAGTAATATTTTAATAATATTAATAAAATTATGGTATATGTATATTACTGATGCAGATGGTGACGATTTTCATAATTTTCCTTTAAATTTTTTATTATGCTTCAGCTTAACCAAAATGGAATAGACTCATATTACGTCCATTTTATCTGAAAATTCAATTAAAGATGGAATGAATGCATGTGCGATCATTTTTCTAGATGGAATAGAGTGGATTTTGGTATATTATTGATATTTTTGTAAGCCATTTGAGTACTATTTCTAAAATCATATATTATTGATATATATAGCAAGTTTGCAACTAGGTCCCAGGAATATATTTTAATATTCCTAATAGTACTGTACGATTTGAGTAACAAACAGTGGAAGTTGAAATTTGTTTCTTTTAATTAAAAAACTGTTATCTACAAAATGAAAACCATCTCTGCTGCTCATGGAATTATTTATAGTACGGCTTCTTCAAAGTTAAAATTCCGTCTCCCCAGGAATTCAAAACCCTACAATTTAGGGTTAATACCCATTGGCGAAATAAATTAAAATTGGAGCTAGTATCTTAATTAATTGTGTAAGAACCACTATTAGGGCTGTGCCAAGTGGTCAAGTGGGAGAGCAGCACATAGTATGGCAATGTTGTTTCATTGGAAGTTGGAAGTGCCTTCTGATCTCTCTAATTTTCATTACCCACTTCAATAAAATAAGTATCTTTTGCTAATCCGCCCTTTTAATTTCTACATCAACATATTTTCCTAAAGATTTTATTTTGGGTGAGGCTATAGTAATATACATGTTACACAACGATTCGTGACATGGACCCATATCTTTGTTTTTAAAGTTCAAACAATTGATTCACACCGTTAAACATTATTTCCATATGAAATGTACTTGGAGAGCAAATTTTATATTTTTTAGAATTTTTTACTATTGTTTAGATAGTTAGAAAATTATATTTAAAAGCAACGATTTTTTATCTATCTAAAAACTATAAAAAAAAAATGTAAAATTGGCTCTCCAAGTATATTTTTTATATGGAGATCATGTTTAACTGTTCAGGTCGATTGTTTAAATTTTGAAAATAATGATATGGTTTTATAGTATAAGTTCATTTGTAATATGCATATTGTCCTAGCCTCATTCATTTATTTTAGGAAAAAAATTCAGTACTAGATATCTAATCATTTGCTGCACTGATAGATTCCCTGTGATAGACTTTGATTGTCACAAGGCAAACTAAACTTAGAAGAACATAATTACAATATTAGAAATTAAACTAATATGAGAAAGCACATAATTAGTGATTTTTAACTGCAAGTGTTTCACCTAAAGTTTCATGATCATTAAGACTTGTTATAAAAATATTTTATTAGTTGAATTAGTTAGAGCTGCTACTCTAATTGGAATATTTGATTAACTCGTAATAAAATCTGCTTTAATAACACACCAGTTCCATCTCTTAAGAGTATTGGTTCTGCAATTATTTCACTCACTTCTTACTGGTGCAAGACTAAGTATGATGACACTTACTTTAAATTAATCTTAATTTTATCTATGAATGTATCTCTTTTGGACCAGGTAGGCAGTATCATTGTATCCAAGGAAGGATAAGCTCCCAGCCGGGTTCAGAGGACGATCCCGGATGTGGGTTAGAAGGATCTGATATGTCTAACTAAGTAGGATGACACTTACTTTAAATTAATCTTAATTTTGTCTATGAATGTATCTCTTTTAGACCAGGTAGGCAGTATCATTGTATCCAAGGAAGGATAAGCTCCCAGCCGGGTTCAGAGGACGATCCCGGATGTGGGTTAGAAGGATCTGATATGTCTGACTACTTGCGTGACCGAGCCGAGATTGCTGCTATTGATGCTGGCCTTATATCTTCTGATTCGGACTCTAGCTCTTCTGGTTCTTCTTTCGATCATTATGTTGGTTGATTCAGTTGTATGCTGGCTTTTGGTCTTAGATTTACCTTGTTTTGTAATATTGTAATATGTTTGATACTTAGTTTAGACTACTCTATGCCTCAGTTGTCTTTCTATCATTCTGAGGTTGTTATGTTTTAGATTTTGATTAGTATCTTTTGTCTCAATGGGTTTTGTACTCAATCCTATTAATGCTATTGTATAAACTATATCGTTTTAATATGAAACATGTGGACACTCTCTACTTTATTAACAAAAAAGACTTGTTATAAAATGCAGATTAGAGATGATGCTTGATTTTATAATTTTATCAACGGAAGTCAATGTACGCACAAAAAACAGCAATACTTTTATCCTATTATTGGAATAAATAAATGTTCGAGAGACGTCATCGATAAAAAAATCATAGAAAAATTTGGGTTCAAATTTAGTTGTCATATATATTTTCAGCTCTTTAATTTAATTAATTATGTGTCAATACTGAATAAACGATGGCACATTTGTAGGCTGTAGACATAACTATGCAATTTTCTCTTAGTCTAATAACAGTTAACATTACTTACCAGGCTGTAGAAATCTAAAATATTTATTTATATTGGGTCAATTGTGATTTGTGAATGACTCAAACGGCAAAACCTTCCGAGAAAATATAGAACATGGATCCGACAAGTTAATTACTATGAAAAAGGAATAATTTATTCCATTGGTCTAAGCCGAATATGGTATCGGACTATATACAATGGATGCACCCGAATATGGACTCAAGTCCTCTGAGGCGGCCAGAGTTAGTTCAAGAATGTGGCGAGTCATTATGTTTCACTAGTACAATATGTACGTGTGATTGTGTGAGTGCTATTTTGAAAAATAAAAAGAGATAATAAAAAGAAAGAATTTTGATTTCTTTTATAAGCCAAAGAAGAATTTAAAACGATTCGATGAGCCAAAAACTTAGAGCATCTACATCCCTCAAACTCTTAGAGTTTCTAAATAACTGTTAACTGCTTTTAAAAAATGAGTTTTTAAATGTTCACATCCCTGAAACTAATTTTAGAGTTTCTAATAAGCCACATAATTAGTAAATTAAAATTGATAAGCCACATCAGCAGTATATTGAACTAATTTTAGCGAATACAGGCCAATCGTTTTGCCACGTCTGAGTTCATAAACGATTTCTTAATAAGAAATTATTGAGCAAAGTTGCTAAATAAGAAATCCATCTACATCTCTAAAACTGGTTTAGCAACTGCCACATCAGATTAGAAACTCTAATAATTTCAAGGATGCAGATGCTCTTACATTAATTATTTAACGAGTAACAATTTTAATGTTGATAGTATTGGAGTAAGAATTTTATATGCTACGAAGAAATGATCAAGTGTAAGTACGTACATTAATGTGCCATATACACTCACGTAAAATTCAATTAAGGTGCTTACTAAGATACAGAAGATCTGAGCATATAGAACTAGTGAAGTACAGAAAACAAAAAATGCCGCCCACAGTAGCGAGGCGAAACCGCTACCAGTAAAGCAGGCCTTGGATAGGCAGTCATTGGCCCGATGAAGAGGGTCCAAGGTTATCGGAATACATGTACAGTTGTACTGCATTTTGTTTCTTCCTATTGTAGCCTCTTTAGTCTCAGATACTTCGTTTCTGGTTGCACTTTTGAATTGGTCAAAGTATGTATATATGGATTTTTTTTTTAAAACATAATTAAAAAAATTATTTTTACCAAACCAACATGATACTTTTTTTTTTTCCAAAAACCATAAGAACTGAATTGCCAATTCGGTCCCAGTTGATTTCACAGCGTTTCAGGAACAACGCCACAGAAAATCCGAAAAGGGCCAAACCGAGTTGCCAGTTCGGTCTCTTGTTTTTTTTTTTGCCGAGACCGAATTGGCAATTCGGTCTCCCTATTTTATTATCCCACCCGAGACGGCTTCTTCCTTTCTTCTTTCCCCTACCCGAGACAAATCCTTTCCCTTCTCCTTCTCCTTCCCCTACCCGAGACAACCAAATTTTTATTTTTAACCCTCTCAAAAGTTCATTATTTTTTATTCTAATCACATATTTTAGTATAATTTTGAGAGGAGAACAAGAAAAACTTCAGATCTACAAGTTTCGTTAGGTATGTGGTTAAATTTTTAATTTGAAAAAAAATCCGAATTTTATATTTCTTTTGTAGAATTATTTAGTTTAGTTTGTATGTAGAGTAATTTAGCTTTTTTTAGTGTATTGTAGTGTAATTTAGTGTATTGTAGTGTAAATAAATTGTATAAATATTTAGTGTAAATAAATTATATAAATATTTAGAGTAATTTAGAGTATTTTAGTGTAAATAAATTGTATATAAATTGTATAAATATTTAGTGTAAATAAATTATATAATAAATAAATTGTATAAATATTTAGTGTATTTAGTGTATAAATTTAGTGTATTTAGTGTAATTTTACTAATTGTAGAATGGTTTAGTTTGCATGTAGAGTAATCTTGCTCATAATTTTATTTTTAAATAAATGTAGAATAATTTAGTTTTTTTTATTGTAATTTAGACTTTTTTTAGTGTAATTTAACTAATTGTAGAATTTTTTAATTTTGTATGTAGAGTAAATTAGCTAATGAAATTTTTTATTTGTTAACTAATTGTAGTTTTCTTATATTGTAATTTTATTTATATTGTAGTGCAAAATGGATGATGAACAACCCTTACAACCCTTGTTGCAATTGTCTAATGAACAACACAAATTACATGGCGAATACGAAGGTATTTGTTTAATATCGGTTTGGATTTAAATTTCAAAATAAACTTGCAAGTTAGGATTAATTTTTTTTTGTTTACATTTTTTTGCATGAAATTATCGTTCCAGCCTGATTATGCATTGCGTCCTGGTCCTCGCCAAATGGGCGTTAATTACCAACATCGGATGAAACAAGGTTTGGTGAATTTAGGCTTGAGTTAATTACCAACTCATTGTTATGTTCTGTTAGGTTTTGACTGTTCAAACCCGTTGATTAACTTTTAGGCTCAAGCTGCGGAAAGACCGTAGAACAAAAATTTCTACGTCTAACTCAAGCCAAGGATTAAAAGATGGTATCGTTCTTTTAATCCTTTAAGGATCTATTCCCGTAATTGATTTCTAAAACTTAAATCTATTTACCAAGTAAATAAATATATATAACATTTATACCTTGTATCCAAATTCCAATTGGATTGTAGTCACGTCTCGTAGCACCAGACGTCTGATGCCTCTATCGGTTGTCCACCAGGAAATAACCAGAGAGCGATTATTTCTTTTGCCAGAAATACTATAACCGCGTTTTTCGCAAATACACTATTCACGAAAACCCGAAAACACTATTCACCGCAAACACTATTCACAGCTCGCAAGATATACGTAATCAAATTACGTATTCTTTCTTTTCTTACGAAAACACTATTTGGGAGAGAAAAATATTATAACCGAATCGAATCGAGTCGAATCAGATTTCTATATTTTTCTCTACCGCTACCCCTATATTTATAGGGTTAGGGAGGTGCTTGTAAGCAGCTTGCAGCAGAGGTGCTTGCAAGGACGTGCTTGTAAGCTGCTTGCAGCAGAGGTGCTTGCAAGGACGTGCTTGTAAGCTGCTTGCAGCAGAGGTGCTTGCAAGGACGTGCTTGCAAGCTGCTTGTAAGCTGCTTGCAGCAGAGGTGCTTGCAAGGACGTGCTTGTTGCGATAAATTTATACAACGTGTCGAACACGCTTATAAATTTAATGTGTTTAAGCTTGTCATCTCTATGACATTTATTTATTAATTATAACATTTATAATTAATCAAATAAATTAATTCTCTGATTACTTTCCTATTGGTGTGACCCGATAGGATCTGTGTTATGTTGGTAAATAGAATTAAAACCGTTTTAACTTCTATAATCATGAGAGGCATCTGGCAAAACACATCATGACCATCCAATTACACAGATGATGCTGTACTGTACAATATCACGATCCAATAAACTATTTTACTTGTGTTTAATTCTTTCGTCTCATAGCTGTCAGATTAATTTCAAGGTAGGTTTGTGTCATCCTTGAAAATTAATCTTTTCTTGATATTGAATAGATTATCAAATATGATTAACTCTTGTTAATCATACCGCATGCAGATAATCTTATTCTATCAAGGGGCCCAGTGACACTATAACTCGTATAATAAATACGAGGGACAATAGTACTTTTGGTAGACCATCACTACCTCAGCTAAGTTATGTATACCGAAGAGCTACCGTTATAGCTACTTTTTACAGATAGCGTTAGGTAACAATCACACATACACATCTCTTAGTTAGGAAAGATGAATACCTCATACTGTAGAACTTAACACTGAATGAAAGCATTAATGACACGAACACAATTCCGTATAATGTTTCATTCGGGGTCTGTCAAATACCATGTTCTCTAACATGTATCTATGTGATTAAATTGACAACTCCTTGTCTATGGTCAGTAAAACTTTAACCATCATTTAATCCACTTTAATTGGGTAATTAGTGTTCTTTGCTAATTACCTCGGTCAGTGACTATTAAGAGTATTTATCATCTATATTATGAAGTTCTACTCATTTCGAATCTGAATGCCGAAATGATCCATAATTCGATAAAACTCAAAGAACAAAATGATAATCATTCAATTCATGAACAAAGCTTTATATAATTAAATTATCATATTATTGACTTCTAGATTATTACAAACTAACAGATAAAGGGTTGATCACTGCGCTCGTTGAGAGGTGGAGGTCCGAGACAAATACTTTTCATCTTCCGGTGGGGGAGTGCACAGTGACATTGGAAGATGTCAGCTGTCTGTGGAGCTTACTGGTTGGCGGTAACATATTTTTTGTTACTAATTTATATTTTTGTTATTAATTTATATTTAATGCAATTATATGTTTATCTAACATCTATGTTTACAGGGAAGGTCATTTCTGGACATACCGATGATAATTGGTCACAATTGATCGAAGATTGCCTAGGACATGAAGTGTATGACGGTAACGAAGACAGTGATGATGAATTTTTTTTATCAAAAGGTGGAAAACAGAGGCGAACTCAATGAGAGAATTAAGAAATCAAAATACCATATGCATCTTAAATGGTTGAATGACCACTTTGGTGAGGAATTGACACAACTCACTGCCCAGCAGACAGTCGACTGATACACACGAGCATATTGCATGGACTTGTTTGGGTCTGTAATGTTTCCTGATGTGAATTCAAGTTCTGTCCCGATAATGTACTTACAGTTCTTAGAGAATTTGGGACCTCGGAATCAAGACTACAATTGGGGAGGTGCTGTGCTTGCCTACCTGTATCGCGAGTTGTCCCGGACTTGCAAAAAGCCAACGGCTTTGATTAATGGTCCATTGCTACTGCTGTAGATGTGGTATTGGACTCGGTTTCCTATAGGCCGGCCTAGACCCAAAAACAAGATTTACCATTTGGCGGCGACGTCATATTAGAGAGACTGGCTTTTAGTGCAAAATGGACTATTTCACATGAATGTGATGGCAACCCTGTGAGAGGTATAGTTATTTAAATATGTATTTTTAATATGTATTTAAATTATGTTTTTCAATATAATTTAGTGTTGATTCAATATGTATTTGTCATGTGTTCACAACTTAGGCATATCGCAATTTCGGAATCAGTTTGAGCGTTTGAAGGTAAATGTTGTCAACTGGAGGCCGTATGTGAGTTACTACAACGATCTACCTTGGCGCGGGATAAGAGACCAGAAGATATTTAGATGTCGCGTGTGGTGCATCCATTTTTGGGAGGTAGAGATTCACTGTCCTGAGAGGGTTCTTCAGTAGTTCGGATTATTTCAGACAATTCCTTCGCCGGCTCCACCACCCTTTGATTATATTGAAGACCTTCGCAAATGAAACCGTGCGAACGGTTTGTTAGATGATGGATTCAGTGTAGACTGGAGCACTCATTTTGAGGATTATATCGCGGCACCACCCGTTACAATTGGAGAGCAGAGACCTTACGATATGGATAGGTACGAGTAATTTTTTTTTAATTTAGAATTCGGATCCAGTGATGAATTAATTAATTTAAATTTTTAATTGCAGGTATCACGAGTATATGGATTGGTTCTTCAAGAACGACATGCCATCGATTTATCCAACTCAAAACAATGAAGAAATTCAGAGCCAGCCAGTGCCAGAACCAGAAAAAGACGTAGGAGATCTCGAGTATGTCTCAGATGCCATGCAGCAAGCTCGTACCGTAAGTATTTTATTTTTTACTTTTAATATATCATTTTATTTTATTTACGAAGTATCTTTCATTTTATTTACGAACTATCCTTTTTTTTGTAGATATTTCACCGCTTGAAAATGATCGCAGAAGGAATTGAGATGGTGAAGACATCTGGACAGAAGGCTTACGGACTCCTATTGCTTGAGCGTAGTCGCGATTTTTATCCGATCTTGGGCATATCGCACTGTTCATAGCCATGGTCGAGAAGGCCGGACTTCCATTTTGACCTAAACTGTATGGATATCAGTGATGATAATCCAGACCATTGTGCGAGGGATATAGCGGTCGAAGTTCCTCCAACGTTCGTCGACAATGTTATGGCTGGACTTTACCACTCGCTTGAATCCATAATCATAGACGGGCGCAGCCTAGGAGATGATGCGTCGCCATCAGTAGTGGTTCCTCCTCGACGCAAGACAAAACAACCCAACAGATTTAGTCACTCGAGATTCAATAATCCTAGGAGCGGAGAAGACATGGATTGATTTAGTGTAGTTTTTGTTTAGTGTATGCTTTGTTTAATGAAATTTATTTAGTTAGACCTCTTCTACGTCTAATACGTGCTTCCTTCTATGTCTCTGACTTGTTCAAATCTCCTTCATCTCTGAAATTCTGAAATTCCGAGTACATGAAAAATTAATAACTAAAGGAAGCAGAAAGTCTAGTTTTTATGAGCAGTATTGTAATTTTGTCCAGATTCAAAATTCAATTTAGAGAAAATGGCTACATGAATTTTTGTGTTCTTTATATCAAAATAAAGGTATGAAAGTCTAGTTTTCAGATAATATAATTTGTATATACAAAAATATTACAGATTGGTACAGTTTTAACAATTAATTGACAGAGGTCATAAATCAGAAAAGCAGAATGAGAGTAGTGAATATAAAAAATATTAATACAAACATTAATACACACATTAATACAAACAAGTCTTACAAAAAAGCAGTCTTACAGTAAAAAACATAGTCTTATATAAAAGTCTAAAATAAATGGGTCTCCGTCATGCATCTCTCTTAAAACTATTCATCGTTTCTTACGTCTGAATATTCTGTTCATCAGATGACCAGCTGACCGGCTAACAGATGGTCGGCTACCAGATGGTCCTGCTTAACTACCAGTTGCCTCTGGATTACTAGCAGATGCCTCTGCCCGGGTACCAGATACGCTTCTCCGTGCCCCTTGTGTAGCAGTTGCCTCTGCATACATAGCAGATGCCTCTGCTCGGGTGCCAGATACGCTTCTCCGTCTTCCAGCAGTTGCCCCTGTATAATGCAGACAGAAATATAATTAAGTGTGTAAAATCTTAATTTAATTAAAATATGTACTTATTCACTCTTATAATTTCCAACCTGAAATTCTTCTTCTATTGGATCCCTCTGGACGTTGTACTCCACTACGTGGCCTAATTCGAGCTTCCATATCATCCATAGAATTAGGATTTCGCTTGTGCTTCCTCCTACACTTATTAATTTTATTTGGGTCTGGCCTGATTATAGGTGCTCCCATGTCATATGGCCAATTGGGGGCGTTACCGAAGCTGTGAAACTCACATATCCATGTGTTGACATAATTTTCAACGCTATAATAGTGACTTACATAGTTCATCGGATTTAGATGTCTCTTACAACACACCGCCAAGACGTGGTTGCAAGGAATGCCAGTAAATTGCAGTTTCTGGCACTCACAAACAGGCATTCCCTGCTCCCCTTCTAGAAATCAAGTTATTTAAATGTTACAATTTAGAAATGTTGTACGAAATTTAAGTAAATAGTTGACATACCGTTCTGACGACTCCATCATGATCGACGACCTCATAGACGGGAAATTCAGACCCCATTGGTATCACTCGGCCCTCATTTGCTTTTTTAGTCCGGTGTTCTAAAACTGATAATATGTTTGCTGATTATCCCATTCTGTTTCGAAGCCACTTTTGAGCAACCTCACCTCTTTTGACATACCAATCCACAACTTTGTAGAATGTGCGCTCAACTACTGCCGTTACAGGCAGTTGGCGAGCCACTCGAAATACATTGTTCAAGGATTCTGATCCGTTCGTACTCATAATACCCCACCTATTCAGGTCTCCGTCATGACATTGTGCCCATTTATGGAGTTGCAAAGGCTCTTCTTCGAGATTTTGTAACCTTTTACCGCACCACATGATGTACTGATGAGTAGTAATACTCATACCTTCTATCAATTCCATACCCTCATTAAACCTCCAAGGTTTCATCTTACCCACAAATTTTGGGAAAATATTCTTGATTATTTTGTCCTTGCACAACTTGAACACATTCAACGCAATATGATGAGAACATAATTGATGAACTGCTTCACCCATTTCCTCACACCACCCTAAATCAGGTAGATCAAACACTGAACGGATTGCAGCATGCTGGTCTGATATAACACATATCCGACCAGGGCCGACAACATCTTCGCGTACAAATTTCATAAACCATTCCCAATTAGATGAAGTCCCATCTTCCGCAATCCCGAATGTTATTGGCAGTAAATGTTGTTCTGCATCATAAGCGCATGCCATGAATAGTTTTTCTTTATACCTGCCGGATAGGTGTCCAGCATCTACATTTATAACTGGTCGGAGATATGGCCAGGCTTGAATGCATGGACCGAAAGCCCATGCCACATAGGTGAAAATATGGATGCCTATACGTGTAGATGGTTCATGCTCAATTATGTATTTTGTACCTGGGTTAGACCTTTGGATTGCACCGAGCAGAGAATGTAGTAGTTCGTAGTATTTTTCCCAAGAACCAAATAAATCAGCAATAGCCAGCTCTCTCCCTCTCCAAATCTTGTTGTAATGAAGGCTGAACCATTTTGTACTCCCTTCTAACTGCAAATCGACATGCTTTTATTGACATCTCCAGGTCCTCCATAAGACCCGGTTTGATTATATTTGCAATCATCCTGGCAGTCATCTGACGACTGTCTACTGTACAAGCAGTACTATAACAATTGTGCTCGTATTGCCCATTTCAGTGGTTTTTGCGTATAACCTCCAAGGACACCCCTCTGCTCTACATATAACCACATAGACACTACGATTGCTATGGGTTTGTTGTAATTCCAAGTTATTATCCATGGCAAATCCACTCAACTTGGATTTAAGATCAGCTTTGGATTCGAATATCTGTCCCACCGAAAATGGACCGTCAATTCTGGGTGGATAACCAAAAAATGATTCATCCTTGTACGGCATCGGCACATCGTCATTAAATGCCGGACAATGATGCTGCAATCCCCGATTAATAAAAGGAATAGACGATTGCCACTCCTTCCTTACATCTTGCATCCTAATCTGATCCTCAATTTCGGCCATATCATCTTCCCTGACAACCGAGTCACCAAGGTCAGAGTTTGTGTCTGAGCCAGTATCATTATTCAGCTGGTCAAAATAATTATGCACTATATATGGGTGAATCAGTCATCGGTATGTCTCTGCTAGTTCCAGGTACACTACCCGGGTATGGATCATAATTGGTCTGACTAACTGATCACCCAAAAGTGAGCGATGTTATCTTTTAAAATTTATAAACTCAGAAATGCTATTGGTTCAGATCGTAAGCGCACAATCCTATCGAGTAGTATAATCGAGGTCGATCCACAGGAAATATTGGTTTAGAGTCTTGAGCGATCAAATCACAATCTTTCGAAAGGCTAGACAAAATCTGAAAATTTGAGAGTTGAAGTTGTGATCAATGAAAATTTGGCAACAATTAAAAGTAATTAAAATAAAGGTAGAGATGAGAATTCCTAGGATTTCGGCACACCATTGCTACTCAATCCTCTTTGATATTATACTTCTGTCGAGTCTGATTTCCTGTTGTTGTATATGGAAGACACTACATAGGACACTGCGAGTTACTTACGCAAATGACGGACTTCCATCGAGATACTACATAGGACACTGTGATTTACTTACGCAAATGACAGATCTCTAAAATACACAAGTTACTACATAGGACACTGCGAGTAACTTACGCAAATGATAGAACTTGGTTCGCATTTTGTTGTTCTGATTTATGGTTTCCCCGCTAAGGTTTTCTTTACATAAATCTAATGGCTCCCAACAAGACTGACTCGTCCATCATAGTTTCTCTTACCATTAAAGCACTGTCATTACCCTAACGGATTAAACTAGATCATCAAAATCAGGTGAAGGGAGAGTAAATCACAAAAGCATTTCAATCAACAACAAGAAAAATCAACAGAAAAAATATATATCAAAGCATCATGAGTAACAAGGTTTACTGCCTAGCCCCTAAGAAAAGAACTTAGCCGCGGAACGGCATGGTTACAACATTCCTCTCTTTCTCACTTAATCAAATTTAACCAAAATTACAAATATGCAAAACCTAAGCCAAAACCCTACGTAATTCATCATCATTTTGACTCTGATCACGCCTCCCAACTTGAATTGTTGCTTGTCCTCAAGCAACGACATCCTAGCTAGTCAAAGGTCCGGTCTAGGTTAAACCATACAATCTCAAGGACTTGCTTAAAATTAAATTAGAACTTGGGTTTGGTACAATTGTCATGACATTTAAAAGTTTAGAACTCTAAAATATTCATGACCTCTCCCTTGAACAATTTATTCACCCCATGATTGACCTTATTGTGCATTCCTTAGAAAAATTATTATTGAACAATTAGTTTCACAAATATCCTTAAATCTGAGAGTATTAATTTCTCCTTCGATTATAAATGGATCCCTTCCAATCAATAGGAATTCTAATGATATAAATTTTGATTTTCCTTCCTAATTGATTGGAGCAAAGTATGACAACTAAGTGTGTTGGTACTTGTGACTTTTTTGAAAAATTAAATATGCACAGAATTTAAAATTTGGGAGGTTTTATCGAGCCTATTGGTAACCAGTCTTGTGTAGGCACCCGTACTCTTTTTTTTATCCTCCATCTTTTATTCTATTTTTTTTCTATTTTTTTGGATTTTTCTCGTTTCTGATTTTTTTTGTATTTTTTTCTATTTCTCTGAAGAATTTAATATTTTTGTGTCACAAGTATCATGATTAAACACAATTCCAAGTATTCATTCATACAAGGAATTATTGCATAGTTTCGCTAGGGGTCTATTTATAATAAATGGGTATTCTAAAACACTTTCAAACTTAAAAGACTTTGCAAAAATAAATTACTCAACAATAAAAGTTCTAGGGTTTGCGGTTTTTGGTCAATATTCATGGTTAGCAATTAATTGTTCACTTTGAGGTCACTAATTACTTTAAAAATTCTGAATTTTTGGTATCACAGTCAATTTTCTAAACCCTAGCTTAAGTCAATTCGAAACAATTCCTTATTTGATTATCCTACATGCAAACTACTCCTAAATTATATGCTCCTATCAATACAAATGCCTATATGCATGCTAGATAAAAACCTCAATCGTTCATCCCATTTCTCATGGTTAAGCCTTGAGAAATAGTCCCGATTAAGTAAAACTGCTAGCGAAAAATAAAAATAAGGGTCCTATATGCCATGATCCTAGATACAATGCAATCCTAAACTAAGTTTCTTACCCCTACCCCCATGCTAAAATTTTGCATTGTCCTCAATGCAAGAAAATAAACTATAGAGATAGAGATAAGAAAGGTCTCACAGATTACTCGTGGTGAAGGGGTGGTGGTGGGGTGAATGGAATTGGTGGTGTGATGAGTGGTGTGATACGCTGTGTGTCTCCTCCATGGGTTCTTCGGTTGGTTCTTCCTCGATTGGTTCCTCCTCGATTGGTTCTTCCTCTATTGGTTCTTCTCATCGTTTCGTGCATCATCTCCATGTTCAGATTCGTAGCCAAACGGAATGAGCCATTGTCTGTTCCAATGTGAAGGGTCATTCCCTCGCCTATCTTTAGTGTGTACTTGATATCGCTCGTATGTGCATTGAATACCACTTGCACAAGATCATTGTTGACGAGATAGTTCATATTGAGGAGGTTGGATCCGAACACTTCGTCTTCGCCAATGAGTTTCATGTTGTGATGATGCGCAAGAAGGGTTGCATAACAACCAACCGAGACTACATGGTTGTTCTTTTTATCGTCGGCCACCGATTTGAGGTGGTGTAAGATGTGATAGCCAAGGTGTGGTTGGTGTTTGTGGCTTCTTATGCATCGCATGATGTAAATGTCCCTTTCTTTAACCTCCGTGTTGTCTTCTCCTGTGGAAAAAATAGAATTGGCAAGAATGATATGGATATACCTTAATTTGATACTCGAGATGAGGCGTGAGTCTTTCGATAAACCTTCCGTTAATCCATAGCAATTGTCTCCCAATATTTCATGCGTTTGTCCCTTATGACCAGTTCGGTTTCGTCTTTAGTGGGAATTGATAGCGCCTTGCAAAATTCCTCCATTGTCACTGCAAAGGGGCGGTTGAAGAGTCGGTACTTGATTATGTCGCCATCACTTTGCAAGATTGATAAGAATTCAATGGTTGGCCTCTCATAGACTCTTGTGGCTCTCAATCGGTCCGCTAGATCCCATAAATTTATGTTATTAAGGGATACTCTTACGTAGTCGTAGCAGCCGAGGACCTTCTTGGTGTTGATGCACATTGCTTTATTATTCGCAAAGGTGCGATCAAGCTTGGTTTGAGCGCGGTCGAATTCTTGTTGATTGCGGAACTGGATTCCCATGGCTGTCAGGAAGGATTCTTCATCATTGGATTGAGAGTTGGAGGTTCGAGGGCTGTTGTTCGCCATTTTTCCTAGGTTTTCGTGCTCTGTTACGGTCCGTATTAACTTGATACGGGGCTAATACGGGCCTGACTTGGAGGGATTCTGTGAACAAGGGGCGAATTTTTCTGAAAATTTTATGAAATGGTGCTTGAAAAGGAAAGTTGATGGAGGGTTTATAAGGTGGTGAAAGGATGTGATGAAGATGCAGAAAGTGGTGGTAGTGGGAGGTTATTTCTAGTTACAATTCGACCTTCCTTTCTTGGAGCGCCAGAAAATAGAGAATCGGTTATTTCTGCTCAGTGAATACGATCCGCAACCACTATACAGTTTTAAGTCAAATCTTGTGTTTTCTGTGCCAAGTCACGGACAAGTCCGTATTGAAGTATTACCCCATATTGGACTGATACAGGCTGTAACAGAGAGTAAGAATTCATGACGGGCTTCGAATTTCTTCGATCGAATTCTTCCAGCATCTCTTCCTGCAGGTAGGATTAGTAACCATGTGATTAGTGTTGTAGTTTAGGATAAAATGAATTATTTTTTTTTGTTTTTATAGAGAAAATAAAGTAAAGAGTGGCCTTGGGTTGCCTCCCAAGAAGCGTTTGTTTATGGTCATTAGCTCGACCCCTTGTTTCATTGAGATTTCGGATGAACCACGAACTGTTTTATCTTCACTTTCCGACCATGGATCGCATCGTAGTTCTCCCAAGTACTTTTTGGTGCGATAATGTTGAGAACTGTTGGAAGAGGCCTTGATTCTATGATTGGAACTTTGGTTTTTTCCGGTTTAAAAGAAATTGAAGTCAACAGAGGATCGGAAAGCTTGTTTTCATGCAGTTGTGTGTGCCAACTCTTTTCTAATTCTTGCATTTCCTCCATTGTCTTATATTCAAGTAGGATGCGGTATAGGGGAATGGTCGGGCTAAGGCCTTTGATGTCATCCATTTTGTCGCCAATAGCCTTTTGGTGCATCTTGAGTATGTTGACGAGCTTCCTGGCTTGAACATTATCGAGTTGAGAACTGACAATCACTGGACAGGTTTGGTTGGGTCCCAGGAATTCGTAGCGTAGGTAGGTTGGATGGAAGGGGTTTGAGCTCGAGTTGTGGATGAGAGGTTGTCTTCTCTGTTTTCTGTACTTTGCTACTGACCGTGCTAGGCGACATGGACTGCAGAATTTTAGATTTGGGTGATTCTTCCTCTTTCTTTTCTGTGACAGTGGCACAACTCGCGCAACGGCGTAGGCTTCATCAGGTTCAGTGGTGGTGTATTGCTGATCACTCAAAAGAGAGCAATGTTTCTTTTAATATTTATAAACTCGGAAATGCTATCGGTTCGGACTGCAAGCGCACAATCCTATCGAGTAGTATATTCGAGGTCGATCCACAGGAAATATTGGTTCAATGCTTTGAGCAATTGAATCGCAATCTTTCGAAAGGCTAGACGAAATCTGAAAATTGAGAGATGTTGTTGTGATCAATGTAAATTAGAAAGCAATTAAAAGTAATTAAAATAAAGATAGAGGTGAGAATTCCTAGGGTTTTGGCACACCATTGCCACTCAATCCGCCTTGACAATATATTCCTGTTGCGTCTGATTTCCTGTTGTTGTTTAATGAAAGACACCACATAGGTCACTGCGATTTATGTTACACAAGAATGACAGATCTTTCACCGAGATTCTACATAGGACACTGCGATTTTCCTTACGCAAATGTCTGATCTCTCAAATACCCTAAATTACTACACAGATCACTGTGATTTACCTTACGCAAGTGATGGAATTTGGTACGCGTTTTGTTGGTCTGGTTTATGGTTTCCCCGCTAAGGTTTTCTTCACATAAACCTAATAGATCTCAACGAGGCTAATTCATACAAATAGTTTCTCTTACCATTAAAGTTCTGTCACTACCCTAACGGACTCAAACTAGATCATTGAAGTTAGATGAAGAGATAGTAAATCATAAAAGCATTTTGTTTCAACAACAAGAAATCATAATCAACAGAAATATATATATCAAAACATCAAGAGTAACAAGGTTTACTGCCTAGCCCTAAGAAAAGGAACTTAGCCGCGAAACGACATTGTTACAAGCACTCCTCTCTTCTCACTTTAATCAAATCTAACCCTAATTACAAAGATAACTATTCCTTCTGCCCAAGGGCCTTATATAGGAGTGGAGGGACGTCTGGAGGTTGAGTAGGGGCTAAGAAACTGATCTGGATACAGCTGTCAGCAGTTATTCTCCAAAGGGCGCCTTCATTACGGTCCGTATCAGGTGATACGGTCCGAATTGAGACTTTCATTACTGACCGTATCAGTTGATACTGCCCGTATTTGGCTGGGTCCGTATTAGGCAATACGGGCCGTAACAGAGACTTAGTCGATGAGCGTCGCTTATCCGATTGACCCGATTCTTGCTCCATTTGGTGTAAAATAGTCCCAAAACCTGTTTTCTGCAATAAAACATAAAGAAGGGTGACAGTAGCCTTGTTCTCTAATAAATTAAACATAAGTGTGAGATAATATGTAAAACCTAAGCCAAAACCCTACGTAAATCATCATTATTTTGACTCTGATCACGCCTCCCAACTTGAATTGTTGCTTGTCCTCAAGCAACGACATCCCAGCTGGTCAAAGATCCGGTTTAGGTTAAACCATACAATCTCAAGGACTTGTTCAAAATTAAATTAGAACTTGGGTTTGGTACAATTGGCATGACAATAAAAATTTAGAACTCTAAAATATTCATGACCTCTCCCTTGAACAATTTATTCACCGCATGATTGACCTCATTATGCATAGCCTAGAAAAATTATAATCGAACAATTTACTTCACAAATATCCTTAAAATTGAGAGTATTAATTTCCTCTTCGATTATAAATAGATCCCTTCCAATCAATAGGAATTCTAATGATATATAAATTTTGATTTTCCTTCCCAATTGATTGGAGCAAAGTATGACAACTAAGTGTGCTGGCACTTGTGACTATTTTTGAAAAATTAAATATGTACAAAATTAAAATTTGAGCGGTTTTATCGAGCCTATTGGTAACTGATACGTCCTATCTCGGGAGATGAGGCCGTATGGAAGTTTGGGCTGAGCTGGATTCGTCCTGCCAAGGGATGGCAGGCCGAGATATGGATTGAGTTAGGAACTCGGGGTGGATCGTGAGAGATTCGGACTCTGACCTGTATGATCTCTCTCTTAGTTAAAAATTGCGTCCCCTGTTTCATGGGAATCACTGCCTTATATAGTCCAGCCATAACTGCCATCTCGGGCGTTTATGGAGAACGTGGGCAGTTATGTCAACCGTTACTGGGACGTGGGCATTAAGCCAGCCGTTACTGGGACATCGGTATTAAGCTAGCTGTTTCCCCGGCTATCCCGTATGTCGGTTGGCATGGGCCTACTTTAAGGCTCTGGTTTGGGGCCGGCATATTGGACCCCGGCTTAACGAGCTTTTGGGCTTTTTCATATGACGTCGGGTTGGCCTTGTAAAGGTCCGAATCCCAGTCTTTCATGGCCCAGTTTGGAACAAGTAAAAGGGCCTGTGGAACATGGCCCTATCAGTAACCAATCTTGCGTAGGCACCCGTACTCTTTTTATCCTCCATCTTTTATTCTATTTTTTTCTTTTTCTGACTTTTTCTATTTTTTTGGATTTTTCTCATTTCTGATTTTTTTTGGATTTCTCTTTTTTTCTGAAAAATAAAATATTTTTGTGTCACAAGCACCATGATTACACACAATTCCAAGTATTCATTCATATAAAGAATTATTGCATAGTTTCGCTAGGGGTCTATCTATAATAAATGGGTATTCTAATACACTATCAAGCTTAAAAGACTTTGTAAAAATAAATTACTCAATAAATAAAAATTCTAGGGTTTGCGATTTTGGTCAACTCTCATGGTTAGCAATTAATTGTTCACTTTGAGATCACTAATTATTTTAAAAATTCCGAATTTTTGTATCATGGCCAATTGTCTAAACCTTAGCCTAATTCAATTCAAAACAATTCCTATTTGATTAACCTACTCCTAAGGAAAAATAAAAAATGCAAGCTAGCTAAAAAGCTCAATCTAATCATTCTAGGATTTTCGGTAAAGCCTCCAACCATAGTCAAAATTTGAGTAAAACTACTAGCATCTAAGAATTTAAAATGCAAAAAATTTAAAGATAAATGGTCAATTTACCTCCTACCTCCCGAATAAAATTGAGCATTGTCCCCAATGCTCGAGAGATAAAAATAAAGGAAGTAAAAAAGTAAAAAGACCAGAGAAAGATACAACTCACTGCACCTCAATCCTGAGGTGGTGGAGGTGTGGATGCTGGATCTCCTTGTAGAATGATGGGTCGAAAAGTCTGTAGAGCAATGGCTGGTACTGGAGTCCGGAGTCGAGGGCGAACTGGTAGTACTGTTGATTGAGGTAGCGCGCTTACTAGATCTCGCGCCTACCCCCGTCAACGTTTCTCCAGATCTCCTCCACGCTGTTGCGGGCTTGATCGACCTTTTGCTTAATCCGCTGGCTGCTCTCTCGCGAGCGTGTGGCGAGATCTTAGAAATTCAGGTCCATCCATTGCATAGCTTAGGTGAACTGATCATATTCACTTATAGGGGCATCGGATGGTGCAGAGAGGAAGGCAGCGGCGGCTCCAAGGAGAGGCAGTGATGAGTGCGGTGGCGATGGTGATCGGCGGCAAGGAGGTGGGCTCGGTCTTGGCAAGGAAGGAAGAGGAGAGATAGAGGGAGAGAGAATAGAGAGAGAGAAGGAGTTTTAGGAGTTCAAACCAAAGGGTTTAACGGTTATGAGATGTGATTCTCGTGGGTTTTCAAATGTCTCTTTGTTAACGGGTTTACATCTCCCGGATTAGCCTTTATTCGGACCGTATAGGGTGATACGGTCCGTATCTGATCCGTTATGCATAATACAGATAACTGCCTTCAGTTTTAACTTCTTTGAATACAGACTGTATTGGGAAATACGGGCCGTATTCACCACTTCTCTCTTCTTACTCTCCTTCTTTCATCCCGTATCCACTAATATGGTCCGTATTGATTGATACGGACCATACCAGGGGGTATTTTCCTGTCTTCTGTGGTGTCTTTGATCGAGTCCTTCCTCTGATATGTTCACCTGATCATAGGAAAAAGATGGGTATGAGTTGTTTCTCTTGTTAAGGTCCCAAATAAACTAGAAATAAATATTATGAAAAATATAAAAATGGCCTTGGGTTGCCTCCCAAGAAGCGCTTGTTTAAAGTCATTAGCTCGACCCCTTGCTTCATTGAGATTCCGAATGAACCATGAACTGTTTTATCTTCACCTTCCGACCATGGATCGCATCGTAGTTCTCCCAAGAACTTTTTGGTGCGATAATGTTGAGAACTGTTGGAAGAGGCCTTGATTCTATGATTGGAACTTTGGTTTCTTCCGATTTGATAGAAATTGAAGTCAACAGAGGATCAAAAAACTTGTTTTCATGCGGTTGTGTGTGCCAACTCTTTTCTAATTCTTGCATTTCCTCCATTGTCTCATCTTCAAGTAGGATGCGGTACATGGGGATGGTCGGGCTAAGGCCTTTGATGTCCTCTATTTGTCGCCAATAGCCTTTCGGTGCATCTTGAGTATGTTGACGAGCTTGTTGGATTGAACATTATCGAGCCGAGAACTGACAATCACCGGGTAGGTTTGGTTGGGTCCTAGGAATTCGTAACGGAGGTTGGATGGAAGAGGTTTGAGCTCGAGTTGTGGATGAGAGGTTGTCTTCTCCCTTTTCTTCACTTTGCTACTGACCGTGCTAGGCGACACGGACTGCAAAACTTTAGATTTGGGGGATTCTTCCTCTTCTTTTGTTATGACAGTGGCACAACTTGCGCAAGTTTCAGCGTAGGCTTCATCAGGTTCAGCGGTGATGTATTGCTCGAGTTGCCTTTCGTCATCTTCCCCTCTAAAAAGGTTGTCCAATTGCTCTATACCCATGGATTCTCCCAATTCATCATATGGATATTCTTCCTCTTCAAATTCATCCGTGATACTCAAACTGAAGACACGATCAATGTCAGCGTCATCTTCCCCTCTAAAAAGGTTGTCCAGTTCCTCCATACCCATGGATTCTCCCAATTCATCATATGGATACTCTTCCTGTTCATTCATCCATGATACCCAAATTGAAGACACGATCAATGTCAGAAGGGTATTTCAAAGCTCTATTTATGTTGTAGACCGCCTTGTCTTTTCCAACATTAAGTGAAATTTTCCCGTTCTTAACATCAATCATTGCTCCGTATGTGGCGAGGAATGGCCTTCCAATGATGATTGGAATGTGTTCATCTTCTTCCATGTCAACCACAACAAAATCTCCAGGTATCCAAAAGTCTCCAACTTTGATCGGTACATCCAGCAACACTCCTTCAGGATATCTAATTGATCGATCAGCCAGTTGCAGTGCAATTTGTGTCGGTGAAAGTTCTCCACATTCTAATTTGTCAAACACCGCCTTTGGCATTAGACTCACACTTGCTCCCAGATCACATAAAGCCCTCGTAAAATTTCTCGGGCCAATTGTGCACGGTATCGAGAAGCTTCCCGGATCTTTCAACTTTTTCGGTAATTTGCTTTGCACGAGCGCACTACATTCCCGATTGAGCGGAATTGTTGAGAATTCTTGGAGTTTGTTGCGATTTAAAAGGATCTCCTTCAGAAACTTAGCATACGAGGGTATGCTTGCAATTGCCTCGGTGAAGTGGATAGTGACTTGTAGTTGCTTGAGCGTCTCCATGAATCTCGCGAATTGTGGCTCCATCTTATGCTTGGCTGGCCTTGGAGGGAATGGCAGAGGTGGCTTGTAGGGTGGTGGTGAAATATATTCAGGTTCGGTCTGTCTGCTCCTCAATAAGGTCTGCCTGCAGTTCGAATACGGGCGACTCTGGTTGTTGCGGCTCGTATTCTTTGGAATGTGCTGGCTCTGCATGTATCTCATCGGAAGTTAGATCGAGCATAGGGGGTCCCTTGTAAGCTGTGCCGCTCCTTAGTGTGATGTTCTTGCAACTCTCTTTAGGATTTTCTTCCGGTTGGCCTGAAAATTTGCCTTTTCCGCGTGTGATGCTTGAGAGTTCTTTTGCCATCTTGGAGATGTGACCCTCCAAGTCCTTGACGTGGCTTACTAAGGTTTTGACCGTTTGCGTGATTGCGGCGTTTGTCTCGTCTTGCTTCTCTAGGAATCTCTCCATTAGTGATGTGATATTAGGTTGCTGTGGTTGGTTGCACTGCCTCGGTTGGTAGTTCGGTTGAGATGCAGCAGGTCTTTGATTATTTGCATATGAGAGATTTGGATGTTTTCGGTTATTCGGATGGTACGAATTGTAGGCAGGCTGAGGTCGAAAGCTGTTGTCGATGGCGTTTACTTGCTCTGTTTCTTCCTCAGTTTCCGTTACATTCATACATTCGGTCATCTCATGCACTCCTCCACAATAGCCACATGTTGTTGCGGCATTGACTACTGCTACCGTTCGCTGCTTGGTCTGCTTGTTGAGTGCTAGTTGCAAAGCATCGATCTTTGCGCTCAACATGGAGATTTCATCTACTCGGTGCATGCCAGGTGTTGGGGTTGGCTTCTTTCGCTCAGGGATCCAGTAGTGTTGGTTGATTGCAGTCTCTTCAATTCGGTTGTAAGCCTCGTCAGGTTCCTTGTTCATGATTGCTCCCCCTGCGGAAGCATCAATAAACAACCTATCAGTAGGGTTTATACCACTATAAAAAGTTTGAACAATCAACCATCTTTCTAGACCATGGTGTGGACAACACCTTAACATATCCTTATATCTATCCCATGTTTCACACAATGATTCACCATCCCTTTGTTCAAAATTAGTAATTGTTTTTCTAAGTCTTGAAGTTTTGGATGGTGGAAAATATTTTGTAATAAACACATTAAACAATTGGTCCCAAGTTTGAATGGAATTGGCCGGTAAGGAAAACAACCATGCTCTTGCTTTATCTTTTAATGAGAATTGAAATAGCCTTAGCCTGATTGCTTCATCGGTAATTCCGTTGATCTTTATCGTCTCGCATATCCCTAGGAAAATTGACAAATGAAGATGTGGATCTTCATGTGGAAATCCTCCAAATTGCTGTTGCGAAACCATATTTATGAGAGCAGGTTTGATCTCAAAATTATGGTTTGTAACAGTTGGCGGGTTTATGCTAGAATTAGGATCATTCGCGCCCGGTACGCAATAGTCTCGTAGAAGTTTGGGTCTTGCTGCATCGTGAGCCCCATTGTTAATTGGTTCGTTCGGTGGGATATTCATGTTGATCGAATCTGAGTCTTCTTCGCTTTCAGAATTACTCGAGGAAGAACTATGATTGGTTCTTATCGGTGATGTGGAAGCGAATTGTCCTCTCTTACTAGCAATCCTCTCGGATCTTTGTACGGATGATTCGGCCAGCATGCAGTGTCCTAAAAGGAAAAGGAAATCTGAAAATTAAACTAAAAACTGAAAAATAAAATGAAAATAAAATGAAAAACGAAATTGAAAATAAAAGAAAAATAAAAAAATGCAGAAAATAAAAAGAAATCTATACGTTTCTAGTAAATTGGATTCGATGGTCAAAGCAAGGACGTCTTGCGAGGCCTTGCACAATGAACCGTTATTCCCCGGCAACGGCGCCAAAAAGCTTGATCACTCAAAAGAGAGCAATGTTTCTTTTAATATTTATAAACTCGGAAATGCTATCGGTTCGGACTGCAAGCGCACAATCCTATTGAGTAGTATATTCGAGGTCGATCTACAGGGAATATTGGTTCAATACTTTGAGCGATTGAATCGCAATCTTTCGAAAGGCTAGACGAAATCTGAAAATTGAGAGATGTTGTTGTGATCAATGTAAATTAGGAAGCAATTAAAAGTAATTGAAATAAAGATAGAGATGAGAATTCCTAGGGTTTCGGCACACCATTGCCACTCAATCCGCCTTGACAATATATTCCTGTTGCGTCTGATTTCCTGTTGTTGTTTAATGAAAGACACCACACAGGTCACTGCGATTTATGTTACGCAAGAATGACAGATCTTTCACCGAGATTCTACATAGGACACTGCGATTTTCCTTACGCAAATGTCTGATCTCTCAAATACCCCAAATTACTACACCGATCACTGCGATTTACCTTACGCAAGTGATGGAATTTGGTACGCGTTTTGTTGGTCTGGTTTATGGTTTCCCTGCTAAGGTTTTCTTCACATAAACCTAATAGATCTCAACGAGGCTAATTCATACAAATAGTTTCTCTTATCTTTAAAGTACTGTCACTACCCTAACGGACTCAAACTAGATCATTGAAGTTAGATGAAGAGATAGTAAATCACAAAAGCATTTTGTTTCAACAACGAGAAATCATAATCAATAGAAATATATATATCAAAACATCAAGAGTAACAAGGTTTACTGCCTAGCCCTAAGAAAATGAACTTAGTTACGAAACGGCATTGTTACAAGCACTCATCTCTTCTCACTTTAATCAAATCTAACCCTAATTACAAAGATAACTATTCCTTCTGCCCAGGGGCCTTATATAGGAGTGGAGGGACGTCTGGAGGTTGAGTAGGGGCTAAGAAACTGATCTGGATACAGCTGTCGGCAGTTATTCTCCAAAGGGCGCCTTCATTACGGTGCGTATCAGGTGATACGGTCCGAATTGAGACTTTCATTACTGACCGTATCAGTTGATACTGCCTGTATTTGGCTGGGTCCGTATTAGGCAATACGGGCCGTAACAGAGACTTAGTCGATGAGCGTCGCTTATCCGATTGACCCGATTCTTGCTCCATTTGGTGTAAAATAGTCCCAAAACCTGTTTTCTGCAATAAAACATAAAGAAGGGTGACAGTAGCCTTTTTCTCTAATAAATTAAACATAAGTGTGAGATAATATGTAAAACCTAAGCCAAAACCCTACGTAAATCATTATTATTTTGACTCTGATCAATTGCTTAAATTGCCTTTCGTCATCTTCCCCTCTAAAAAGGTTGTTCAGTTCCTCCAAACCCATGGGTTCGCCCAATTCATCATATGGATATTCTTCCTCTTCAAATTCATCCGTGATACCCAAATTGAAGACACGATCAATGTCAGACGGGTATTTCAAAGCTCTATTTATGTCGTAGACCACCTTGTCTTTTCCAACATTTAGTGAAAATTTCCCATTTTTAACATCAATCACGCTTCGCATGTGGCGAGGAATGGCCTTCCAAGGATGATTGGAATGTGTTCATCTTCTTCCATGTCAACCACAACAAAATCTCCAGGTATCCAAAAGTCTCCAACTTTGATCGGTATATCCAGCAATACTCCTTCAAGATATCGAATTGACCGATCAGCCAGTTGCAGTGCAATTTGTGTCGGTGAAAGTTCTCCACATTCTAATTTGTCGAACACCGTCTTTGGCATTAGACTCACACTTGCTCCTAGATCACATAAAGCTTTCTTAAAGTTTGTTGTGCCAATTGTGTATGGTATCGAGAAGCTTCCCGGATCTTTCAACTTTTTTGGTAATTTGCTTTGCACGAGCGCACTACATTCCAGATTGAGCGGAACTGTTGAGAATCCCTGGAGTTTGATGCGATTCGAAAGGATCTCCTTCAGGAAATTAGCATACGAGGGTATGCTTGCGATTGCCTCGGTGAAGGGGATAGTGACTTGCAGTTGCTTGAGCGTCTCCATGAATCTCGCGAATTGTGGCTCCATCTTATACTTGGCTGGCCTTTGAGGGAATGGCAGAGGTGGCTTGTAGGGTGGTGGTGCAATGTATTCAGGTTCGGTTTGTCGTTTGTCTCCACCTACGGTGTCATTCTGCTCCTCAATAAAATCTGCTTGCATTTCGAATACAGGCGGCTCTGGTTGTTGCGGCTCGTATTCCTCGGAATGTGATGATTTTGCATGCATTTTATCAGAAGTTAGATCGGGCATCAGAGGTCCCTTGTAAGCTGTGCCGCTCCTTAGTGTGATGTTCTTGCAACTCTCTTTAGGATTTTCTTCCAGTTGGCCCAGAAATTTGCCTGTTCCGCGTGTGATGCTTGAGAGTTCTTTTGCCATCTTGGAGATGTGACCCTCCAAGTCCTTGACGTGGTTTACTAAGGTTTTGATCGTTTGCGTGACTGCAGCGTTTGTCTTGTCTTGCTTCTCTAGGAATCTCTCCATTAGTGATGTGATGTCAGGTTGCTGTTGTTGGTTGTTCGGTTGAGGTGCAGCAGGTCTTTGATTGTTTGCGTATGAGAGATTTGGATGGTTTCGGTTGTTCGGATGGTACGAATTATAGGCAGGCTGAGGTTGAAAGCTGTTGTCGATGGCGTTTACTTGCTCTGTTTCTTCCTCAGTTTCCGTCACATTCGTACATTCGGTCATCTCATGCGCTCCTCCACCATAGCCACATGTTGTTGCGGCATTGACTGTTGCTACCGTTTGTTGCTTGGTCTGCTTGTTGAGTGCTAGTTGCAAAGCATCGATCTTCACGCTTAGCATGAATATTTCATCTACAATGTGTATGTCAGGTGTTGGAGTTGGCTTCTTGCGCTCAGAGGTCTAGTAGTGTTGGTTGATCGCAATCTCTTCAATTAGGTTGTAAGCCTCGTTAGGTTTCTTGTTCATGATTGCTCGTCCTGCGGAAGCATCAATAAACAACATATCGGTAGGGTTTAGACCACTATAAAAAGTTTGAACAATAATCTTTCTAGACCATGGTGTGGACAACACCTTAACATATCCTTGTATCTATCCCATGCTTCACACAATGATTCACCATCCATTTGTTCAAAATTAGTAATTGCTTTTCTAAGTCTTGAAGTTTTAGAAGGTGGAAAATATTTTGCAATGAACACATTGAACAATTGGTCTCAAGTTTGAATGGAATTGGCAGGTAAGGAAAACAACCATGCTCTTGCTTTATCTTTTAATGAGAATTGAAATAGCCTTATCCTGATTGCTTCATCGATAACTCCGTTGATCTTTATCGTCTCGCATATCCCGAGGAAAATTGACAAGTGAAGATGTGGATCTTCATTTGGAAATCCTCCAAATTGCTGTTGCGAAACTATATTTATGAGAGCAGGTTTGATCTCAAAATTACAGTTCGTAACAGTCGGTGGGTTTATGTTTGAGTTAGGATCATTCGCGCGCGGTACGCAATAGTCTCGTAGAAGTTTGGGTCTTACTGCATTATGAACTCCATTATCACCATTGCCTTCTTGTCCTTCATTGTTGAATGGTGGATTCGGTTCGTTCGGTGGAATATTCATGTTGATCGAATCTGAGTCTTCTTCGCTTTCAGAATAACTCAAGGAAGGACTATGATTGGTACTTATCGGTGATGTGGAAGCGAATTGTCCTCTCCTACTTGCAATTCTTAGGGATCTCCGTAAGGATGATTCGGCCAGCGTGCAGTGTCCTAAAAAGAAAAGAAAATCTGAAAAATTAAACTAAAAACTGAAAAATAAAAAGAAAATAAAAAGAAAAACGAAATTGAAAATAAAAGTAAAAACAAGAAAATAAAAATGCAGAAAATTAAAAGTCTAGGCGTCTCTAATTAATTGGATTCAATGGTCAAAGCAAGGGCGTCTCGCGAGACCTTGCACAATAAACCGTTATTTCCCGGCAACGGCGCCAAAAAGCTTGATCACTCAAAAGAGAGCGATGTTTCTTTTAATATTTATAACCTCGGAAATGCTATCGGTTTGGACTGCAAGCGCACAATCCTATCGAGTAGTATATTCGAGGTCGATCCACAGGGAATATTGGTTCAGAGTCTTGAGCGATCGAATCACAATCTTTCGAAAAGCTAGACGAAATCTGAAAATTGAGAGTTGAAGTTGTGATCAATGTAAATTTGGAAACAATTAAAAGTAATTAAAATAAAGATAGAGATGAGAATTCCTAGGGTTTCGGCACACCATTGCTACTCAATCCACTTTGATAATATATTCCTATCGGGTCTGGTTTCCAGTTGTTGTTTTATGAAAGACACCACATAGGTCACTGCGTGTTGTTTTACGCAAGAATGACAGATCTTTCATCGAGATTCTACATATGACACTGCGAGTTATCTTACGCAAATGACTCATCTCTTAAAACACAAGTTACTACACAGATCACTGCGATTTATCTTACGCAAATGATAGAACTTGGTTCGCGTTTTGTTGTTTCGGTTTATGGTTTCCTCGCTAAGGTTTTCTTCACATAAACCTAATAGATCCCAACGAGGCTAATTCGTGCAACATAGTTTCTCTTACCATTAAAGTACTGTCACTACCCTCATAGACTAAACTAGATCATCAAATTTAGATGAAGGGATAATGAATCACAAAAGCATTTCGATTAAACAACAAGAAATCATAATCAACAAAAAATATATATATCAAAGCATCAAGAGTAACAAGGTTTACTGCCTAGCCCCTAAGAAAAGAACTTAGCCGCGGAACGGCATGGTTACAATCACTCCTCTCTTCTCACTTTAATCAAATATAACCTAAATTACAAAGATAACTTCTTCTTCTGTCCAGGGGCCTTATATAGGAGTGGAGGGACGTCTGGAGTTGAGTGGAGGCTAAGAAACTGATCTGGATACATCTGTGGCAGTTATTCCCCAAGAGGCGCCTTGGTTACGGTCCGTATCAGGTGATATAGTCCGTATTGAGACCATGTCGCTGAAGGGTTTAATGCGTATCACGCCATCTCCTGGTTCGTATTCGGCTAGATCCGTATTAGGCAATACGGACCGTAACAGAGACTTAGTCGATGAGCGTCGCTTATCCGATTGACCTGATTCTTGCTCCATTTGGTGTAAAATAGTCTCAAAACCTGTTTTCTGTAATAAAACATAAATAATGGTGACAATAGCCTTTTTCTCTAAATAATTAAACATAAATGTGAGAAAATATGCAAAACCTAAGCCAAAACCCTACGTAATTCATCATCATTTTGACTCTGATCACGTAGCCTTTTTCTCTAATTAATTAAACATAAGTGTGAGATAATATGCAAAACCTAAGCCAAAACCCTACGTAATTCATCATCATTTTGACTCTGCTCACGCTTCCCAACTTGAATTGTTGGTTGTCCTCAAGCAATGACATCCTAGCTAGTCAAAGGTTCGGTCTAGATTAAACCATACAATATCAAGGACTTGCTTTAATTTAAACTAGAACTTGGATTTGGTACAATTGACATGACATTAAAAAATTAGAACTTCAAAAATATTCATGACCTCTCCTTGAACAATTTATTCACCCCATGATTGACCTCATTGTGCATTCTTTAGAAAAATTATTATCGAACAATTCACTTCACAAATTTTCCTAAATTCGAGAGTATTAATTTCTCCTTTGATTATAAACGGATCTTTTCCAATCAATATGAATTCTAATGATATGAATTTTGATTTTCCTTCCTAATTGATTGGAGCAAAGTATGACAACTAAGTGTGTTGGTACTTGTGAGGTTTTGTCGAGGTTAAATATGCACAAAATTAAAGTTTGGTTAAATATGTACTTGTGAGGTTTTGTCGAGATTTTCCTTCCTAATTGATTTTCCTTAAAATTAAATATGCACAAAATTAAAGTTTGGGAGGTTTTGTCGAGCCTATTGGTAACCAGTCTTGCGTAGGCACCCGTACTCTTTTTTTTCTATCCTCCATCTTTTATTCTATTTTTTCCTTTTTCTGAATTTTTCTATTTTTTTGGATTTTTCTCATTTCTGATTTTTTTGTATTTTTTTCTGTTTTTCTGAAAATTAAAGATTTGTGCAAGTAAATATTTTTGTGTCACAAGTATCATGATTACACACAAAATCCAAGTATTCATTCATACAATGAATTATTGCATAGTTTCGCTAAGGGTCTATCTATAATAAATGAGTATTCTAGAACACTTTCAAACTTAAGAGACTTTGTAAATTACTCAACAATAAAAATTCTAAGGTCTGCGGTTTTGGACAACATTCATGGTTAGCAATTAATTATTCACTTTGAGGTCACTAATTACTTTTAAAAAAAATTGAATTTTTTTTGTTGGTATCATGGCCAATTGTCTAAACTCTAGCCTAACTCAATTCAAAACAGTTACTTATTTGATTAACCTACTCCTACGGAAATTAAAATGCAAGCTAGCTAAAAAGCTCAACCAATCATTCTAGGATTTTCGGTAAAGCCTCCAACCCTAGTAAAAAATTAAGTAAAACTACTAACATCTAAAAGAAAATAAAAATGCGAAAAATTTAAAGATACATGGTCAATTTACCTCCTACCCCCCGAATAAAATTAAGCATTGTCCCCAATGCTCGAGAGATAAAAATAAAGGAAATATAAAATAAAAAGACCGAGAGAGAGATACAACTCAATGCACCTCAATCCTGAGGTGGTGGAGGTGGTGGCGGATGATGGATCTCCTTGAAGAATGATGGGTCGAAGAGTCCGTGAGGCAGTGGCTGGTACTGGAATCCAGAGTCGAGGACGAACTGATAGTACTGTTGGTTGAGGTAGCACGCTTGCTGGATCTCGCGCCTACCCTCGTCAACGGTCCTCCTGATCTCCACCATGCTGTTGCGGACTTGATCAACCTCTTGTTGAAGTGAGGAGAGGTTTTGCTCAATCCGCTGGCTGCTCTCTCGCGAGTGTGTGGCGAGATCTTCAAAATTCAAGTTCATCCATTGTACTGCCTGGATGAACTAATCATATTCGTTTGTAGGGGCATCAGATGGTGCTACCCCAGAAGACTCGGCTCTAGCGGTCGCTGCGCCTGCTCTCATGCGCTCATCAAAGTATATCTCCTCCTCGAGTCTCCGCTGTCTCTCAGCATTCGCCTAGTTTTGCAACTCAGCCTCTCTTTCAATTGTCTCAATGTAGTCTTGAGGTGGCTGATATTTTTTAAATTTTTTTACTATTTATTAAGTATTTTACAAAACTGTTATTTTTCAGTGGTCTATAATTGTCTAAAAATAACAGTTTTGTAAGATACTTAATAAATAGTAAAAAATTCAAAAAAAAATGTAAAATTTGATCTCCAGGCACATTTTAATATAGATATCATGTTGAACGGTTTAGATCGACTGTTTGAACTTTGAAAATCACAAAATCAAATTGTTGTAACATATTGTAACTTACAAATGTTGTAAGTGGATCCCTCCTGTAATAATAATAACAATAACAACAACAACATTAATAATGATGAGGTTTCAAATCTCTCCATTTTTTATACTTCCATCATACCCCTCAATAATAATAATAATAATAATAATAATAATAATAATAACAATATTATTATTATTAATAATAACAATAATAACAATAATAATAATAATAATAAAATAATAATGGAAAATGATAGTTGGGGAGTAAATTTAGGGCACTTTATCAAAGCTCAAAATTATATGTGGCAACCTGGGCGTAGCAACTGACAGCGTCCCCGGTTGCATGGGCACCACACGCTGACCAAAAAATATTTCATTCGTCACTTGTTTATCAAACCACCTTCCACACCTTTCCAAAACCGCTGGTGCTTCTCACCAAATCCATGGGAGCATCTCTCCAGCTTTATATACCCATCCCCACCTTCCCTCCTTTCTTCATCCCACATTAGCACTTGCGCATTTTAAATTTTTAATCTCTCTCTCTCTTCTCTTCTTTGGAAGTTGCAACAGCCCATATTTGTATCAGACCTGTTGTGTTTTGATTAATTATAAGGGAGGTAAAATGAGGATGAGCTGCAATGGATGTAGAGTTCTGAGGAAGGGATGCAGCGATAACTGCGTGATCAGGCCGTGCCTCCAGTGGATTCCGAACTCCGAAGCTCAGGCCAACGCCACCGTCTTTCTCGCCAAATTTTACGGCCGTGCCGGTCTTATTAATCTCATCGCTGCTGGCCCCGAGCACCACTGCCCAGGTATTAATCTTTCTTCATCAAATATAGAAGTTGATTATCTATTGAACAAATAAGGTTCTCAACAAGGACTTAATGTAATTATGTACTGATGTATGAATGAATTGTGTTTCTTTTTGACAGCTATTTTCCGGTCGTTATTATATGAGGCCTGTGGAAGGATCTTGAATCCAGTTTACGGCTCGGTCGGGTTGCTATGGTCAGGGAACTGGAAGTTGTGCCAAGCAGCTGTCGAGTCCGTCTTGAGAGGGCATCCAATTACTGCAGCACCTGAGGCTGCCACCGCTTCGGTCCCACTACTTAAGAGCTGTGATATCCGTCATGTGGCAAAGAGTCATGATATTGCGGCCGCGCTGCACAGGGTTTCTGATAAGTCAAGGTCTAAGTTTAAGCGGACCGGTGCAAGTCACAACCGGTCAGGTCTTGCTTTGCCTGAGCAAGTCGGATTCATGTCGGGTGACTTAAGATGCGAAGCAAGCCATGAGTCTGCTAACCGAGAAAGTGATAGTCATCTCTCACTGGAGACGGTAGTGGATTCGCATGTCAGTAAGGCTGAACCGAGCGGGAAGGACGATAAGAATGGAGAGATGGGTTTGGATCTTACACTGGGTTTGGTTTTTATGACCCAGTCAAGTGAAGATGAGCGAACTGTGACGGCCGATGAGGAGAGATCTCATGGTGACGAATCGAGATCCAACACATACCCGGTGGAACTCAGTCTCACTGTGCCTGTAGCTGTGTGAAGTTGTACTTGTGTCTTTTTGTGAAATTTAAAATTTCAGATCAGAACATATTTACAGGAGGAGAGGAAGAGAGCTTGGGAGGGAGATGGAGAGAGAAAAAGAGAGTGTGTTAATTAAAACCTCTGGCTGTCATCTAAAATGAAAAAAAGTTTTGGCCGGTTTTGAGAAATTAAACATCCTGTATGGAAATTTTTATCTGACATATATTTAATTCTTCTTTTAAGGATAGTATTATACATCTGCAATTGTATGTTCTTCCCCAGTGTGAGATGTACAATCTTTACGTACGGCATGTTTTGGTGCACACTTAAATGTTCAGAAATAATTAAAATGAAGTATATAAAAACATATAGTTGTTCTTTACATGTGTGGCATTACCATGATTATATTGGCTACTTTACTGTCATAGAAGAACAAACAAATTTTGCTTTCCCAAAGCAGAAACCAAGGTTATAAAATGCGGTTTTCATGTGGTATGCGGAAGGCCACCGCATACCGCATATACGGTATACGGTCGCATATGCGGTTTTTTATGCGGACTTATATATGCGGAAGTTATTAAATAAAATATACTATTACAAGTATTCATTTGCAATTTAGTGATTAAATAATGGGTAAATTATAATATTACAAATCTTAAATGGCATATATAAAATAATGGGTAAATAAATGGGTAATTAAAATAATGGATAAATAAATCAATCAAAAGATGTAATCAAATAGCAACAAATTGATGCTATATGCGGCAGAGGCACTGTTCTTCAACTTAAATATTTTATTAATTAAATAATGGTTGAATATGATACAAGCCCAGCGGCCCAGTCAGCCCACCTAAATTGCAAATCTGCCCAGTCAGCCCATCTATTAAATAAAATTAATTGGATCCAATTAGAATTGGGTTTTATTAATAAAAATATTCGGATCCGATTTGGAACCGCATAATAAACCGCATATTGGTTTTCTATGCGGATTGGAACTGAATAAGCATATGCGGCCGCATAGACCGCATTTTATTACATTGGCAGAAACTCTTGCATCTTTCTCAAACATGACAAATTAAATATGGATAAAATAAAATAAAATAAAATAAGTAAATTGCAAATGGTCAATTTTTGACTAATTAATTACTCCACAGTTCTAATTTTTGACTATCTAAGTTCTTAATAAAGTTATATTATATCAAAGAAATATAACGAGATTTGTTGTACGTAGTAGTTTATTTTCAATAAAAATGATGCTACTGTTCTCACATTTGGGAGAGACATACATATGTTAGCCTTTGCCAAGGCCTCCAAATGCGTGCATAAATGAAATTAATACTTCTTATATATATTACAGGTGATTCCATGGCACCAATTGTGTATTCCTATCTACATATGTCAAAAATATTGTGAATGACTTATTTTTCATTACTTTTGTGCTGTCAAGTCCAAACAAACAAAATGAGTTAGTTCTTCTAAATTGTAATTTACGTATCAAAGATTTAAATAGCGCGTGGAGGATTCATAGCGGTAAGCAGTTGTCATAGATAATGAATATTTAATTGGCGCATCGGTTCATAGCGGAAATTATTTCTAGCTTAATTTTTTATATTTTTGTAGGCAATAAAATCCAATTTTAAAATAACTAAAATTAACTGCAAACTCATGTTGCAATACCAATTTAAATAATTTTTTCATATCAAAATAAAAGTCAAGTAAATCAAATTTGTCTAATAGTATTTACGACAAAAATCCAGCATTGTGTTACAGTAAAAAACTAATTATTATTATAATAATATTAATAATAATAATAATATAAGTTTTTAACCATGCATGTTTTATATATAAATAGTCATTGTCACAATAAAAACACTAAATGGAAAAAATGAAAGATGATTTAATATTAAAAATTAAAACTGGAGAAATTATATGAAAATCCACTAACTTGGTGTAAAAAATCACTGTTTCCGCTAAAATACCCACTATTTTCCGCTAAAAATATGCCGCTATTGATGAGCTAAGTCAGCATAGCGTTTATCATATAGTCCTCCTAAAACTAAAACACTTCTATTTAAAATCGTTGCTACGTATACTATAATATCAAGAACCACAAGCTTAGCGCAGTGGCACGAGCCGACTCTGTACAGAGATCGAGATATAGGTTCAATACTTCAATTCTCAAGAAAAACACCTAAAAGATGCTGAATTTACCGGGTCCTTTAATAAAAAAATACTATAATACTGAAAAAGAGAGACATTAATTAGGGGAAAGCAGCAGCTAAATTAATTCTATGTATACAAAACACAAAAGAGACCGAGTATAACAGCCAGCTGCACTCCATATATACTGCATATATGCGGTATTGGATACACAGGATTTAGAAACATATTTTATAGTCTTATTTGAAACTTCAAAGTATGAATAGCAGTTAACTGTGCTGTTTGCAGATTTGGCGTTAGTTCAGTATATAATTGTTTGCTCTCTATACATATATATATCGAGTAATATTTACTATTCAAGTACTTGAGTTCGATATATGACATATCGAATCATAATACAAAGGTAATTGATATTTTGTCATGCCATTATGTTTAAAGATATGTTATCCATAATTAAATTTCTAAAACTAAAAAAATGTTGATTCTATAAAGCATGGTTATCAATAACTCTTCATCAAGCACGGTAACACTGACACTCCAATTAATCACTAAGAACAACATACGTTTAAATAACAGCATAGCGGTACGTTCATATAGTGCTGCTATCGCGATCTGGAAGACAAACTACTATGAGTATATCATTTTTTTTTCTTGCAATTTTGCAAATTTTTACCTATATACATGGTTCTGAAAATCGGAATCGGAATCGGGTAGTTGATTATTGACTCAGAATCGGAGGAATCGGTTGGAATCGGCCGAGTCAACTCGGAAACTCGGATTTATTCGAAAAAAACTTGTTTTGTATTAAAAAAATAAAGTAAAAAATGTAATAAAATAATTAGTTCAAAAATGATGTTAAGATCACTTTTGACATTAATATAATCCACTAATAAAATGAAATATGAACATTCAAAGCTAATCAGATAATATGTGAATAGTCGCACATAGTATAAAAATATAAGAAAAAATAAAAATAATAATTTATTCAAATATGCTAAAATAATTCCACTTATCCACTAGTGTAATAAATTAAAATAGAAGCGTACATAAATAGTCAAAATATTCATGCAGAATTAATTACACATTACATAGATAATAAAATATTACAATAATTAATAACATACATTATATATATATATATATATATATATATATGACATTTAAATTTGGAAAGCTGAATTATAGAGGAAAAAAAAAAGTAGAATGGACTGATGGATAGATGTATAAGAATCCACTAGTTTATATTATTTTGTACGTGCTTTTTTTCTGTGACCAGTAATGTGGCAATTAGAAAAAGTATATAAAATTGACCCGCTACATTGAGAGCATGAAGTTCCAAATGGACATATGTAAACAACTAAAATTAAATGTGTTCAGTTTATCTAGGCGAACATGGTGTAGCTTGAACCATGAAGCGTATTTAAAATTGTTGAGCAATAATATAGTGAAACGAGTCTATGCAGATGAACTGTCTCCTTTGGCAAGCAATGCATCTTTCTTCTCCAAAGTTTCTGTGACTTTTTGTCCCAAATCGAAAACCTAGATAACCTTCTAACAAAATTCCTTCTTCAATCTTCCGATTACTTAACAGACTCGGCCTGACTCGGTCTGATTCGCCTAACTCGGCTTGACTCGGACCAAAAATCGGATAACTCGGCTGAGTCAATCCGATTCAACCGAGTTTTGATGAAAAAATCGCATGGGCACGAAACTCGGCTCGGACCCGACCGATACCATTCTAACTCGGCCGAGTCAACTCGGACTCGGCCGATTTTCCAATCTGGCTATATAACTGCTCAAATAATGGTTGTGACATGAAAAATAGCACAAATATATTGGTTATTGGGCGCTATGAGCGCTTAAAAATCAGTTATCATTTTGTTAGAAATGAGATGAATCTTGCTATTCAAAGTTTCAATCACCACCAACAATTTTATAAGAGAAAACAGAGCATAATATCTTCACGAATGTATCCAACGCTCTCTACATCGATACTGGTATGACCTTAAACCCTTAACGAATTCAATGCACCAGTGGCACAGCTAGATCAGCTTCAGTGGTGTCAATAGAAGGACCTTAAATTATATGATCTTTGAGCTTCATTTGTTTGAAAGTTCTTTAATCTCACACTTATTGGACGTACAGCTAGTACCACTGAATAAATAAAACTTTTGGTTATTATGCCAATGGTCCAAACTCCAAATATGGAAATAGTCACTAGAGATTAATTTCATTATCATCCTTTGAAGTTGTGGAAATAGTCAGGCAGGTCTAAACTATCAGAATATAGTTTTATATATTTTTTTCAAAATTTTAATTTTCAAGTAACATTTTACTTAAAAGACATGAAGGATGCTTATGTATCAAGTGTTTGCTTTGGGATTAACTACTTTTTGTTGAATATTTTCCTGACTTATTTGTTTGTTCAAAAATTTAGATTCTAAAATTAATTTAGGAAATTAAAACAATCTTATGCGATATGGACTGATAGCACACAATATATAGTGCTGCTATCCGCTAACCGCTACAAAAAAAATGGACGGCCGTCAAGAACCTGCTATCTGCATATGCTTGCAATAAAAACAATACATATCTAAGGAATTCTAGGAAGCCAAGTTTGCAGGTAAAGAAAAATATGAAGTTGCTTCATATATTCCAACTTGCTCATATGGAGTAGTTTTGAATTGAAACTTGAGTCTACAAGGAATTTGCTCTTAAATTAAAAAAAAAAAAAAAAAAAAAAAACAGGTTTATGCGTACTAGAAGGAAAATAGAAAAGTATGACTCAAAAACGGCGGTACCAGGGTGGGGAAATGAAAACCAAGGCCTGCAAAGAGCTGACAACTTAATTATTCATATATTAAGTACTACATCTATATGATAGTTGTTGGATATATATTCAAGTTCATCGGTCCATATTAGTTGCATCTAGCAAGTGGTCCATGAACAATATCATATTATTTATGTACTCCCTGGATTGTGCTGAATCAACAAGGCTGGGGGTTGATTAGGTCCAGTCAGCATGCTTATCTGATTCCTTAAGAAAATGAAACATATAATATATCTTATGTTTGATTAAATTATGAAGAGAACCTTAAAAGCATAATAAATTGGCATCATTTCATTGACTATTAATTGTTTTATTATCTTTCTAAAGTTAGTCCTGTCGGACGTTGCAAACCGGTTGCGACTTCATATAGTTTGAAACAGTTGAAAAAAAAGAAGTGTTCTATAATTGCATAAAATAATTAAACAGAGACAACTAATTAGTTTTCAGTAGATATTCGCTGAAAATTGCATCAATGCCAGAGTACATGAAAGTAATTAGTGAGCTAATGTTTTTGGTTTTTGACTAAGAACTTATTTGTGAACTTGTTTTGTTGAAAGTTGACATATTCAGTACATTAGTTAATTTTTTTCTAGTTAAGCTATTCTCTTTGGTAGCTAATTGTTTTGTCAAAAGAATCTTAAGCCAACAAAATTTAATAATATAAGATTCAAAGCTTGTTCTTCGCTTCCTGTTTCTTTTTTTCTTTTCTTTTTGTTCTTCGCTTGGTCTTAGATTTGTCAGCTAGTCAACTCTTAAAACAGGACACGAAAGTACTTAATCACTTACACAGAAATATTATTTTTATCTCCAATATCGACACCATTTATTCCATGAAGTAGTATAAATCTTCATGGGATTAATTAATTATATACTGATTCTAATGATAATTTCCAAGGTGCTTTTATATATGAATAGAGTTTGTGGTAAATATATCATCCACTAAAGAAACAAACTCATCCGAATCTAAAATATATAGACATTCAATCTTTCAAATTACAAATTTTAGTTAAACTCCTAGGGTATGTTAATATGAAACTGACTAGATGAATTCGAATGGAAATTAAAACAATAAAAAAAAACGGATTACCTAAGCCCTTTTGCTCACTCGAGAAATTATAATAGATGAGAACAAGTCTTTGGTCTAGTGGCAAAGACAATGCTCTCTGTATGAGAGGTTGCAGGTTTGAAACTCAAAAGGAGTAATTCTTTGTAGATATTAAATAATTCAGTGGCTTGACTTTCAACCTTTACTCAAAAAAAAAAAAAAAATTCTTATGGAGTACACTATTTCTTCGTGCAGATAAGTTAGTTAAAGGTACAAAAAATAGGCATAAAAAAGAAAAAGAATAACACAGTTTTTTTCAATTGCCGAAACACACTGTTAATGGATGGAAATGTTGTATTTAGTTCTTTTATTGGCAACTAATATTAAACCACCTAGTGGAGTTTCATAAATGAGAAGTAATATTTGGGGTTGGCACTAAATCAATTTTGTACCATGCGCACAGTATTTACATCTTAACTTATTATTATGTTTCTAAAGACGATCCATATACTAGCACTAAAAACATACATCTAATTGTTTGGATCCGTCAAGGTAAATGGTAAATATATCAATTGAATAAACTATAGTATTATTACGGAAAAGTTTGAACTGTTGATCTCAGAATTTCAGAATCCTGCGATCCCGACAGAGATCGCAGCAGATTCAGACTCTGCATATAAGACCTGTAGTACAGATTCACTGCACCTATTGTATAGATAGCACTAGTATCGTGTTGAGGACATGAAATTCATATTTTATTAATCAAAGCATTATTTATTTTGTATAATTAATTGCATGTAAGTTGCGGATTCAAGTTGCTAATTTCTTTCCTCATTAGTAATTACAAGTTTGAAGTTGCTCATTACGTGTTATCCTCTTTACAATATTAATTATTTATTTATTAACACAAGTTGCCATACAATTATGTAGCTGAGCTATGATTCAATGCACAGAGTCTTTCGTCATATATTATAGTATGGATTCCAAAACAAGCTAATTAAATTTCCAAGCTGTCATTGTTAACCTTTCCAAGTTCCAACTAACTTCACTGATTGTATCTTGAAATATTATTTGTAATATTCCTGCAATTTGGGCTATCTAAAGCTTTCCAAATGCATCAAACGAAATTCATTATGATACCACAGGAAGGTTGGAATATAGCTGCATGCTAACAGAATCTCTTTCAAACAAAAAGTTGTGAAATCAATTTCTGATCAAAAATATAATGTTTTGGAGTTTTCTTACGATAAGGAGTACTACTAATAATTAATTAAGCATGTAGTTTATTTGTTTTGGTAGCAACTCACAATTTGAAGCCAAGTTCGGATATCTGATTTCCTGTACTTCTCTTCTTCTTCTTCTTCTTTTTCTTTTTTTATGTGCATTAGTAGAAGTTAGCATTCTAATAATCAATAAATTTTAGATAATCTATAAGTTCGAATTTTCAATTATTTCAATTGCCAAAAAAATAAAAAATAAAAATTTCGACTATATATTCGATCTTGAATTTGTTTGCACAGCTTTTGAATATGGTACGAATGAATAGATAAAAAGCTGGAGACCATGATTTTTATTAATATTCAAAGTTAAATCCAAATTAATAAATATACCCACGTTAGCTGGGTACTTTTAAAAATGCCCAAACCAGTCATTTAATAGCCGGTCCACTTTTTTTCTCAACCGGCCATTAAATGTGGTTGAGACCCTTTTTTTTTTTTTTTGCTGTTTTAGACCCGATAAATATCCATCTTTCTCTCTTTTACCTCTCACAACTCACTGAAACCCACATAACAGAAAGAGAGGAAGAGAAAGAGAAGGCGATTACTAAGGCGAAAAGGACGATATTTGAGGCGATTTTCCTGTAAATTTTTTATTTTTTTCTTTTGGTTATTTTTTATTATTTTATTTATTATTTTTATTTAAGTTTTTTTGGAAATTGTTTAGAATTAATATAAATTATCTCATCCATAACTTTCATTTCAAAACCTAGATCTTACCATGGCATTCAAACCCGAACTTCGAAAAAGAAAAAGTGAAACCGCATGTAATGCTCGCATATCCCTCGCTAACAATTTTTTGACGGGTGAAGCCCGCTTGAGGAGACGTTTATCTCGTTATGGGATGCCACCCAACGAGGTTGAAGAATATGCTATCACGGATTATCCAACTATTAGAAGCGTTCTTTACGAGAACTTCGGCGATATCGACCCTCCACCTGATTAGGAAGTGTGCCCCGCATGTCTTGTCAAGGGAGATATTGCGGAGATGTTCTTTTGTCATCTCTATGGCGTAAGAGTTCACCCCAAATGTATCAACAAGAATGCTGATCTGGTAAACAATTATCGTTTCCAAACGTGGGAGTGTGTTGCGTGCTGCTGCAGGCCTTCGAAGACGACGGGAGAAAGTTTCACTACTTCTAAGTCATAGCATTTGCTATATGAGAATATGTGGTGTGTATTTTATGTTATTGTAGTATTTTCTGTTTAGATTTTTTGTTGTAGTATGCATGTTGTTATTTTTGTTTTGTTGTTTGTCTATTCGAACTCTCCGAATTATTTTAGTATAATTTAGCATAATTTAGTTTAATTTAGTATAATTTAGTGACAAAAAAAGATCTAAAAATATATAAATACTACCATAAAAACACACATAAAAAAAAACCTAAACATAAGATAATGCAAACATAAAATACCAAACATAGTATACCAAATATAAATAGTACAAAATAATCTAACTAAAACTAACATAAAAAATGGTCAGCGACGATATGCTATTCAGAAGGGGACTATCCCTGGGCGGATGTCCCCTGTTCTCTCTCTCGGGTAGTCCCGACCATGGTCTCGGCCAGACTCTCTCTCTCTCTCGGTGTGACGACATCAGCCTCGGCCTCTCTGCGCACCTGTACCGCGATATCCCAGACATTCTCATCCTCACCCCTAGGGACTGGCGGGGGTGTAGAGAAGATAGATGTTGTCAACGCAATCGTAAAGTCAGGTTGAGTCTGAGACCGGCTACCACTGGCCTCTCTATCATGAGGTAGCTCTGTATCATATCGGCATCTCGTCAGCTCAAACTCTGGAGGGTCCCCGAACTCGAAGTCGTCCAGACTGAAAGATGGCCCCTCATCCTCCAAAGGAAAGAACTCCAGAGGCTCCTGTTGCGCTGGCGGTGGCAGCATGTAGGCCAGACCCTGCAATCATACAAATAATTAAGTAAATTTGTTCTGAAGGAAGAAATTTGTACTAACTTGACAACTAATGAAATAGGACATACCGGAGGCTGAATTGGACTTCCTTACGCGTCATAGAATGCCTGCCAACCAGTCATAGACAATACCCAACGATGGTAGTCCCACTCTGGCTGCTCTCGGGGGGGGGGAGATAGCATCTCACTAGCTATAACAGGGGCCACGTCAGGCTCGGTCGGATATTCCTGACGCCAGTTGATGTTCTCTCTGGCATCTCGCAGCATGGTGATGAGCTACCCACTGTGACCGGCATCATCAACAAAATTGGCATGGCTCTTCAATAACAACCACCCAATAGCTCTCCAGCCCCTTTTTCCCAACATCTTGATCCCATGCGCGCAACCTTTAAGCGCCACTAAAAGCTGCCAAGAAATTATTTTGTTAGATAAAAAATTTATGAACTAATCAGTTAAGAAAAAAATGTGTAGTTTTAGGTGCATTACCGCGCGAGCCCATTTGCGATCGTTGGGGTGTAACCCTCTCGGTCTTCCTGGATCTTCTAGCGTAAGAAGGCACCGTAATCGCCCTGCAAATACACTGATGCCATGCAGACTCGCAAGTACCAAGACTCATATCTCAATAGGGGATGTCCCGGGGTCTGTGTGAAGTCATCTGGCATCTGCCACATATCTACATGTCCCGGAGCCGCTGCCCTAGCGTAGTACTCCTCATAATGTGTACTCCAGTCTTTGTCGGGATATGAACCGTTGCTAGTACTGTAAGGAACACGTTAGTTGTAATACAAAGTTATCAAGTAATATGGGGATAATAAATAATAGAATATGACTTACTTGTGCATCTTTTTTATCTCAGACCTCGGTAAATATGGATCTGCGGGAATCAACGGCACCTGACCAAACTAACGGAGTACCCGATTTGGATAGTGGTGCTCCACTATCCAGAAGCAGACTAGTGGACCTCTGTACCACCATCTCGCCCGCTGCTCCAGACAAATCCCTGGCAACTTCTCAGTCTCATAGAGCTTATAGTACGAAGTTCAGTCAATCTGCTCTGCAGCTAAACTCTGTAGCTGTGAATGGACCGGCCTAATACCTAATGTACCACCGTGACCCTGATCTTTGTAGTGGTGAGTACCATGCCATTTCTTGCCGTATGTCGGGCATCTGGACTGATCGGGCTCTTCCCACGTCGGAGGCTCATTCGGGATAGGCTGACCCACCGGTAGCCATGACCACGACCAATGCTGCAGCAAAAGTACCGGTCCATACATTTGCTTCGCCTCCTTCTGCATTTTCAAGAATATTAGCCGTTAGGGTATTTAGATTGGTTGAGAAAATAATTAAATAAGAAAAGAGATAGGGACTTACCTTACAACCATGGCATTGATGATGGAACGTGTGCGTCTCGGGAAGCCACTCCACTAGTCCAGCAATGAAAGATGCATTGATGATGCCACTCCCACTCTGCACTATGGAGACAATACTGTACAGCCCCGGATTGATGAGATACGGGTCCATCACCTCGTAGTACCGCTTGTGAACGCACCGCATCATGACATCTAAAAGAAACTTGTCCTGCATTGAAAAAAGTTATCCATAATATATTATAGATAGTGTTAACACAACAAAATTTAAACTCATCAAAATTTGAACTTTAAAAAAGAGCTTAAAAAAAGTTACCTCACGAGAAGCCAGTGAGACTCGGTGCTCGGTGTGGGGCATCCATAGGAGAGGACTGAAATACTCCGTGCAATCAGGGGCGATTGGCTCATCAGCAGCAGCTGGTACTGGCTAAGTCCTAGGCCGTCCTCTAGCCATCATAATGTCAAAAATAAAATTATGTTAACATACACCAAGTAAATCCTAAACCCTAAACTCTAATTTCAAAAATTAAATTATGCTATAATTACGCTAAGTAAACCCTAAACCCTAAAACATGATAATTACACTAAAATGCGCTAAATTGCGCTAAAATATGCCAAAATATGCTAAAATAGGCTAATTGCGCTAAAATAGGGTAAAATATGATAAATAGGCTAATAAGCTAACTGCGCTAAAATATGCTAAAATAGACTAAAATAGGCTAAAATATGATACAATAGGCTAAATTTTGCTAAATTATGCTGAATATGCTAAATTATGCTTAAATATGCTCAAATACGTGTAAATATGCTAAAATAGGTGTAAATAGGCTAAAATATGCTAAATACATGTAAAATAGGCTAAAATATGCTTAAATATGCTAATATATGCCAAAATACGCTAAAATATGCTAATTGCGCTAAAATATGCTAAAATATGCTAATTTAACTAATTAAAACTAAAATATACTTAATTAAACTAAAATATACTAATTTTGGTACATTTTTAACAAATTCTATCAATTTACAACCATTAAACTAAAATTTACTTAATTAAAACTAATTAAACTAATTAAAACTAATTAAACTTAATTACTACAAATTAAAACTAATTAAAAATAAAAAAACTTACTTGCAAATGTGAGAAGATGGGGAGAAACTTTGGAGACAGAGTGTGAATTTTGTGAGAATGATGTTTTGGAAAAAAATGAAACCCCTTTGCTATTTTTATAAATACCCAGGCCGGACATTTAATTGCCGGTTGAGAAAAAAAAAGGGACCGGCCATTTAATGGCCGGTTTGGACATTTTTAAAATATCTAGCTTAGCTGGGTATAATTATTAATTTGTATTTAATTATAGATATTAATAAAAATGTCGGCTCACGAGACAACAATTTTTTTTACCAATAAAAAGCTTCTGGACAGAGCTGCAGTACACGGCATACAAATAAAGAATTGAGTTGATCCATAGATTAAGGAAAATAATAAACAAATTAGATTCAATTTACATTGAACCTGCTATATGCATTAATGGATTATAATATAGTTGCATCTCCTACAAAAAAGTAAATTAAAGTTTGTTTGTCTAACAACTCGGCCAACATGACAATTTTTTAACTAGAAACTTTTTAGTGTTATTGTATTAACTCCGCAAGGTATCCACCATAACAGCATTTGGTGGTTGAAATAAATTAATGGCCACAGACCTTCAAAAACAGAAACAAATGCTCACAATCTAAATTTGAAATTTCAACTTTTAGTTTTGACAGGGTAAACATATCAGCTCATCTTGTTTATTTTTAATTTGTTGAGATAAATATAACTAAGAATCAACCTTCTCAACAATAAATATTTATAAAGAGTTCTTTCGACGGGATTTTAAATAAAGAGCATTTATTTTAGTTACTGGACCAAATTAGGGCTGCTAATGAGCCGAGCCGGCTCATGAGCCAATGAGTTAAACAACTCAATAAATTATATCAAGCCAGGCCCTAAACTAAATAAAGCCCGAACTCGGCTCGGCTCATATTTTATCACTCAAACAGGGCCGAGCCCGAGCCGAGCTGTCTCATGAGCCAATGAGTTGGAGGCTATGCATATGAGGTTTATGAATTTTAGAGAGTTGTGGTAATATTCCATGTTGGAGCTATGCAAAATGAGAGTCTTTTGTTATTTTTTAGCATGAGATTAGAGATGGTTATCAAATTATCTTGTGTCAGATTGATATGTTGTTTGTATTTTTTTTTTCTAATGCTTGGTATTAATTTGAATATTTGTAAATGACATGTTAATTTTTTTAATTTTAGTGAATTTTTGAATTTTAGTAGATTTTACAAAGCACGTGAATGTTTAGTATTAGTGTTATAATTTGAACTTGAAACATGATATAACGGAGATTTTAATGTTTAGTTTTAGATAGTATAACGGAGCTCATGAATGTTTAGTTTTAGTGTTATAATTACAAAGCACATGAATGTTTAGTTTTAGATTTTAATGTTTGTTTTTCTAATGCTTGGCAAGAGTTGAGCTCGCGAGTTATGAGCCGAGTGGGAGCCGAGCTGAAGGCTCAAACTCATTGAATTGAGCCAGGCTTTTTTCTTCAAGACCGAGCCGAGCCCGAGTTGAGCCTGTTTAGTTATATGACGAGCTGAGCTGAGTTTTGAGCCGAGCTTGACTCATTAGCAGCCCTAGACCAAATTAAGGTTGGTTGTCGACTCATCTAGTAGCTACTTTTTAGTTCTATTATTAATATTAAAATTTGTGCTAAGTTTTTTATTACTGTTCACAGAAAGGTTCATGAGAGACAACAATACACACTACTACAAAAAAACACTTCGCCGTCGGGTGAAATTGGATTCCGCACCGATGGCTATCGCCCCGATAGAAAAGGTCTACACATATGCCATCGGCTCAAAATAAATGACGTTAATCGATATGTCATCGGCAGCACACGATCAAACAGACGGTGTTAGTACCCAACGCCATATGTTTCTTTTTGCAATCGACAACAAATGTAATTAATGCTGTCTGTTGGATTTTAATAGCTGATTGTAAAAGTGTCTTAGACCATCTGTTTTGTTTGAGTTAGCATTGGCAGGTCCTAGTTTGTCATCAGTCATTAATTTTTGAGCCGATTGTGATGTATATACAATTATTATGTTTTATTATTAATTCTTGTATTAGGGGCTAGCCTCCATCATATATATATTTGTTAGCCATTTTTAAAACCCAGCAAAGCAACAATAAACATGCATGCATTATATACCCATATTTTAACCAACAATTAATATAGGCATCAACAACATATACATATACAAGTTATCCAACATATATATTAATCCATGCAACAAGCAATATATAAAGTACACAACAATTATAAACCAACAAGCTAGCAATATCACACATACAACAATATATAGAGCAATATTTCATTGTACCATAAAACTAACAATTGTTTTAAAACCACATTATTAAAACCAACACCAAAGTGTCTGACCGCAAAAACTAGAAAACAATAACTGTTTTACACCACAGACAACAATACATCAACACCAAATCCTTCCCCCGCCAAGTACTTGCACACTAATTAAACTAATTCCAAGACCGTTGGATACGGATGTCATGTAATGTGTTTTTTTCGTACGGCATTCTGGACAGACGACACTACATGAATAAATCAAAACATATGAATAACATATATAAGAACTTAATCTGAAAGCATGATAGAAACAAGTGATTGACAAACCTTTGGAAAAGAACGTGCATAATTTTTTATGAGCATGTCCATGTTCTTCATTACATAAAACTCGGACACCCATTAATTGCTTTGCGTGGGGCTCTGATCAAATGTGTATTATTTAAAACAAAATCTAATTAGTAGTGCAATTGGAACTTGAAATAAGTTGCAATGAAATACTTGATTAAAATATTTCTTACCTGAAACATTTTGACCTTCAGTGCTCTTCTCCCCGGCATGTGCCGACCTACCCGGTGTATGTATGACTTATAAGCCCTGGAATTATCAAAGGTCAATATATGGTACTTAGAAGTAGGCCAGGTTAGTATTTTGCATTTTAAATTATATGTATTTTGCTTACTGTTGTAATAGAGAAACAATATATAACTCCCGGTCATTATTTGGCACCGAGTCCAACAAGTAGGCAACATTCTATCTTGGGATAATAACGAGAAGCCTCTAACGTGCTCTACAATATAAGTAATAAAATAATAAATCAATACAAACTTGTTAAAAATAGACAATAAACATGAGTAGAATTAGCAACTTACACAGCTTCGTGGCATGGTAAGAATACAAGACTCTTATTCTGAAACTTTAGTAAGGTATCGGCCAAGTACGAAAGGGATTGTTCACCAGCATATTTAGTATATGTGGCGTTAAGCGAACTAGGGTCCAGGAAACCAATGTCAACATTATTTTGGGCACCTTCAGGAACTAGCTTCATGCAATACCTGAAAATAGTCAGTGTCAGAATAAAATAAAGGAGTTAATTGTAAAAATAATATCTCTGTTTATAATAATAAATACTCACATTATCTAGACTTGGATAATAGAGACGTCGATCTCGTTATAAGTCATAAGATCACGGAGATCTGTGAAACCCACTGTTACATAAAATCTCTCATCCTGAAAAACTCATGGCCCGATATAGCAGCGGAAGCCTCCTCCTTCAGATAGTAGCGTCGCAAGATATCTGTCGTGTTTAGAATTCCAAGCCCAGTTCGTCCAATGCCTCCTGATCTACAAGCGGCACCCGACCCCGTATTCCTACAGGTATTGGATGTCTCAGTAGCACCAATTCATTAGTCATCTTAATGGCCATCTCATTAATCACATCAACAGGCCCCTATCATGTACAGATGAATGTATCACTATCATGTACAGATAACAGCTTATTAAAATACACTAAGTTATTCAGTGAGGTGCCTTACCTGACTTGGAGTTCAAGGTGCTAGCTTCTTGGGTAGACATATCGCAGTGCATGGCATATGAAAGAACATTTCTTGCTGTTGTAATTCTCTTTGTAGCTGCATTTGGCTTTGCTCTAGCAAATATTCAATCCCTTACTCTTCTTGCATTCCTCCTAACAGGTCTTGACTAGATGCAAATCTTCAAAAAATGAAATCTATGTGATTGGATGTAAAGGCAAGGTCGTTCTTGCATATTTCATGTTATTGAAGATTTAAAAATCAATAAAATACCAAATTAGGGAATTTTACTCTTACATCCAAACTAGCAGCACTGTCGGTGGTAATACAAATTCGTTGTGGAGTGATCCTTCTCAGTTTTTTTGTACCATCCCCACAGCTCCTAGGGTCCCTTTCCCTCTTCACTGCGAGTTCTGAAGAGTGCAGGCATGATTGGGACGACATTGCTGAAATTAAATTACAAATCAAAGAGTAAGAAAGCTCCAAAACTACAAATGCTGAATAAAACACTTAGAAAAACTAAAGATATAAAACTAAACCCTAAAAACTAGAACCATATTATCCCATAAACCCCCTAACCCTAAACCCTAACTAGGAAAACCCTAGAAAGATATAGATAGAGAGTCAGATGCATAAACCTTCAATGATGGAGATTGAGTGCTCGGTGTTGTATTGAGGTGGCAGTCGATAAGTGATTAGAGACGGAGTCGCAGCGGAGAAAGCTAGCTAGAGACGACCATTTCGAGAGTGCTAGAACACTTTTGTGTTGTTGGATATATATATTGAAACCCTTAACTAGAATGGCATCGGCTCCGTAGTGATTATCCCATCTGCTCAGTAGTTCCACCGATGGTGTTATGCGGATAAATGCCAATAGTATAGCAAACTTGAATGCGTATCCTCAGCATTAATATTAGTGCGGATCTAGTCTGCACGAATCTTAAAACAGATCAAATGGCCGAGATGCATTAACTCAAAAGATTCTCTTTTGAGTTAATGTAGAGGATACGAATTCAACAAACTTTTTCCTACATTGATATTTCTTAGAAATTGCTTTGTATTTAAAATTACTTAATTTGTATTGCCAATTCTATTGAAATTTACCTTTACTAATTCAATACGTGGAGTTTGACAATACTGATCGAATTGTACATGCAAGCAATATTCTCTAATTTATCTAATTGTGCAATTAATCCACATAAATGTTACCGAGTTGTGTAAACAACATAAACTAAGTTATCTACTCAAATAAACATCCATAAAAGTCATCTCTTTATTTACAATTATAACACAACAATTACAACACACCATATTCAACAATTAGTTTTGATTTTACTAAATTCACTATATTTTATTTGACACCTTACAACAACATATTTTATCTTGGTTAGGTTCCAAAGAAATGGGTCAAACTAATTAACTTTCAACTAATAAACACTTTCTGAAAATTAAATCATGTTTTAGTCTCAAGTTTTTGGCGGTGTAGAAATGGACATGTGACGGTAGACTTATGTTGTTGTTTAAATTCTTTCGCAAACCACATCTTATTCAAAGGGGGTTTGTGTAAGAAATTAAACAACAATGCACTATCACATGCCATTCATACACTGCCAAAAACTTGGGTTCAAAACATGATTTAATTTTAAGAACATGTTTTATTAGTTTAAAGTTAGTTTGACCCATTTCTTTGAAACCTAACCAAGAAAAGCATGTTCTTATAAAGTGTCAAATAAAATATAGTGAAAATCAAAAGAAAATGAAATTTATCACAAGCTGTCCAACAACTTGCAAAACATGCATGTTCTGAAAATTAAATCATGTTTTAAACCCAAACTTAAGGCAGTGTAAAAATGGACACATAACAGTGGACTTACATTGTTGTTTAAACTCTTTCACAAATCACAACTTAATTCAAAGGGGGTTTGTGTAAGAGATTAAATAACAATGCACTGTCATTTGCCTTTCATACAATGCCAAAACCTTGGGTTTGAAACAAGATTTAATTTTAGGAACATGTTTTGCATGTTGTTGGACAGCTTGTGACTCATCTCATTACGATACAAAGTAATCCACTACTTCACATGAAGCAACAACACAACAATTAAAAAACATATCACAAGCATCAACACACAAAGTACAATTGATACTACTAGCTGTTTCTTGAGAATCGAAGATACTTCTGCCTCATTTCGATATCTTACAACTTGTCTGCAAGGTTGCATATGAGAATTTAAACTTACGTTACTTAAATTGGTAGTGTTGTTCCACCAGCCCATCCATTGATTTCATTATGGACATGTATAAAATTTCCTCCCCGAATTCTTTCTGGTCATCGAAAGCATCACAACAATCGGCTTAAGACATCTATTGCAATAAGATTTGATAAGTAACGACTATTTTGGCTACTCATTTCACCTATACAAAACAAAAAAATAACATTAAATGACTAAACCCTACTTTAAATTATTCCCTAATTTAAGAAACCATTCAAAATAACGATTAAAATAAACAGAAAATAAAGGAGAAAAGAGTGATCTAGCATACAAATGACGCCAGTAGAGGAAATGCTAGCTTCTTAGTCCGTCAATTTTGGAAAGTTGATTTTCGCAGTGAGCTAGTGTTTTGGGATATCAAATGGTTGGGGATAGTCGACCTAGGGTTTACTGGAATATATATATATATGGGCTATTGTGCTTCGCAAAGTAAATGGGGGGGTTTACTTCGGGCCATATTTTTATTTTTAAAAATCCAAACAACCGATCCGAACCATTCAACATGTTCTAAATATTGAAATGTGCTTGGAGACTAAATTTTACATTTTTTTGGAATTTTTTTACTATTTATTAAGCCACTTTGAAAATTGTTGATCCGGTGGTCCAAAATTTTTTATTGTTCACAGTGGATCAGCGATTTTCAAAGTGGCTTAATAAATAGTAAAAAAATTCCAAAAAATGTAAAATTTAGTCTCCATGCACATTTCAATATTTAGAACATGTTGAACGGTTCGGATCGGTTGTTTGGATTTTCAAAAATAAAATATGGCCCAAAGTAAACCCCCACATTTACTTCGCGAAGCACAATAGCCCATCTCTCTCTCTCTATATATATATATAGAGAGGGAGATGGGCTATTGTGCTTTCCAAAGTAAATGGGGGGTTTACTTCGGGCCATAGTTTCATTTTTGAAAATCCAAACAACCGATCCGAACCGTTCAACATGTTCTAATATTGAAATGTGCTTGCAGACTAAATTTTACATTTTTTGGAATTTTTTTACTATTTATTAAGCCACTTTGAAAATCGCTGATCCACTGTAAACAGTAAAAACAGTAAAATTTTCTGGACCACCGAATCAGCGATTTTCAAAGTGGCTTAATAAATAGTAAAAAAATTCCAAAAAATATAAAATTTAGTCTGCAAGCACATTTCAATATTTAGAACATGTTGAACAGTTCGGATCGGTTGTTTAGATTTTCAAAAATGAAAATATGGCCCGAAGTAAACCCCCCCCCATTTACTTTGCAAAGCACAATAGCCCATCTCTCTCTCTCTATATATATATAACATCACCACCTTCGGTTCAATATATAGAGCATATAGTGTATACTAAAACTGAGATTCTAATTTTTTATAGCGTTGCCCTGAGAATATATGCCATCGGTTCAATATGGTAACGAGTTGTTGTTGCTTTGTACTAACACCAACGGCTCATGTAACAAACAGATGGTAAAAGTCATCCTCTCAATGCCATCGTCCGTTGAGCCAAACCGATGTCGAAGAATCACTCAATACTAACTGTACTTAAAATATACTCGATGGCAAAGGAGGGGGGTCATCAACGCCATCGGTTGGTTAGACCGAACAGTCGGTAAAAAGTTCAAATTATTTACGACGCTGCCACTGGTTACATACACCATCCATACAGAAAGACACCAGATGGTAAAGGAGTGATAGTAAATGTTTTTTTTTGTAGTCGTGACATGAATCACTTGAAAACACACACACTTGTCCGGAAACCTATACTTAACTGTACATATACCATTATAATATCTTAATTTACACAACTTAATTAATGGTCTAAAATTGCAAAAGTGACATTTAATTCTTCTAATTCAATTAAAACTTTTTGTATCTTGATAGACACTTAAATAAATTTAATCTGAGCTAATACTTTATATTATGTGAGTAAAGGCTTCATTTTTCTTTTAGTTGTAAAGGATTCATTATCATATATAGTATTTTACTACTAATAGTCTAATAAAGAGAGCCATGGATATGGAACGCCTTGTGCATGGGTAAACCCTAACTGATCGATTTTATTAGGCGATGGTTAAAACATATCGTCTCAAAGAAAAAAAAATATATTAACAATTAATTAGAGCAATAGTACTGTATGTGTCGTGTGAACCATCCTAGGTTCTCTCCAATTTAACCTGGATTTATTTATATGTGGGGTGAGGTTATATGAACTTGCTAATTGATATATAGAAACCAACTTTGAGATCCAATCAATTCAAAAGTTGGTCTTTAATGTATTGTATTTGAAGTACTTCATGGAAAAAGTGATAATCGAGTCAAGAATCAATTGTAGTTCTCCTTTTAGTTTTAATTAATTAATCCTAATTTTTCTTTGAACAGCAATGATTGGTTGTGTTTGATATAACGACTATTTCTTTTCGATAACAGAAACTTCGGCCGAATTATTTTTCAAGTTTAATTGCTTCATTTTTTGAATAAATTAATTACCTAGGGAATATATTGCTGATTTTCAACGTATTTTTTTAAGTAAAAATTGGATGTCAAACTACTCAACTATTTAATATTTATAAAATATTTTCTCATTCGGATTTCGAACCTACAACTTTTTACACGGAAAGTATTGTTATTGTCACTAGAGTAAAGACTGATTCTGAATTTTCAATACACCGACAGAAATTAGTTAGTCAAACTATATATAGTGACTTAGATGATCTTTTTGGTATACAACAAAAATGGGATATAGCAACATGATGATTTCAAGAGGTTTTGTACTTTAGCCTTGCTATTTACCAAAATTAGCACATTCGACGCAAATCTTGCATGCATTGTGTGCTTTTACCATGATTCCACTGTTTGCAACACCCATTTGCAAAACCAAACCAAGTGTGGCACACATACACGGAGAACACCACTAACTTTTTTCTCCAATTTCTCTTTGACGCACATAAATTTTGTTTTCACGTTTTTCTTGCAATTAACATTAATACTACTATTTCGCTAGATTACCTAATAACAAGATTAAGGCAATGAGAAAATCAACTCTTGTTCTAGTAGCTAAAGACAATGTTATATGTATGGATACAATATTTTTCAATAAAAAAATTCCTTATTTTTAAATTCCTTATTTTTAAATTTTTAAATTTACCTTCAATAAATATTTTTTTGAGATGAAACGAACAATAATGCAATGATGTAACAATTACTAATTAATAAATGAGAAACATTCTGACTCAACACGCTTCCATCCCTCAATATGTCTCTCAAATTAAAGAAAATAATTCTTTCGCCCACTTTTTTTTTCTCCGATCAATCTTGCTCCTTTTTCTGACGATCTGTGGGAAATCTTACGAATTTAAAGCTACGAACATCTTCTACTCAATTTTATCTTTCAAATGAGATCTATGATAAAATATTATTTTAGTTATATTCGTGTCTTTTTTTCTCTTGGTATACTATATGTACAAAAACTTGATATGCTAGATTTAAATACTTATACACATATGTCTAAAGACTTGATATGATATGTAAAAAGACTACACTTTGAATCTTTTATAGACTTGCACTTTTTTTTTTCTCTAATCAATATCGCTCATTTTTCTGACAATCTGTGAGTAATCTTTCGAATCTAAATCTACTAACGTCTTCTATTTAATTATTTTTTCTTTCAAATGAGATTAATGATGAAGTACTTTTAAGTTATTTCGGTTGTTGTTTTTATTTTTAGATTTAAATATTTACATGCACCAACTGGCTAGCGCCAGCTGTAAATACACTAGCAATATTCTAAAATCTAAAAGATGATGTTTATATTGTAAAATATATCAAACCTTATGTTTTTTTTAATATCTTTGTGAAATGAACATTATGTTTCCATTCAAAAAGTAAAGGTTGAGCTAAATTGATTCAAATTAACGAGTCATTTCTTGGTACTAACGATGAGTTTGACCATTTGAACAAATAGATATTATTTAAAATAATTTTGAGTGTGTGTCTCTCACACACTAGATTTCCTAGGCTAAACAATAAACAAACCTACGTCTCTTGACTAGGAGCCTGGTCAATTCCAATACTAGGTACTAGACAAGTTCCAAGTAATGAATATATAGCTGGTCGCCTCTTCACATAAATAATAGTTAAAAACACCTAAGAGTCTGTGAGTTCATATTTCACGTGAGATCTCATCATGTAAAGTTAAATTTAAATCAATTAGTATTTTTTTAAATGAGTAATGAAGATTAAGCCATCTAAAATCTTTTATTTTAACCTTTCTAATAAAAAACTTCTTTTATTTAAATTTCGAACTCATAACCTCTCACATAAAAATATGTGTATTTGTCATTAGATTGACTGATTCTTAAATCATTCATTATTAATTGACACGAATTTAAGGTCTCGTAAATTCTAGACAGACCCGAATTCGTTGACTAAATTTTCAGTAAACTTACGAGGTAAGATTTACTTGTTCATTATAATTGACACGGATTTTATAGGTCTCGAAAATTCTAGATATATAGACCCGAATTCTTTATCAACTCAATTGTTAGTAACTCAATTGTTAGTAATCGTACGAGGTAAGATATATAATATATATGCAAAATTGCCATTATCTAGTACCTTAATTTTAGGGACAGATATTTCTTGTAGTTGATGAACTTGTAACAAAATATAGTACCTTAATTTTCCTCGCTTAATTTTATTTATTTATTAAAGAATTCCATTTATCCGGTATTTTATAGATGTCATTTTAAATGTCGAATATGTGTCTCTTCACATCGATCGCCCGCGATTCATATTTCTAAGGAAAACTAAATCCGAATTTAGTGGTCTATTCAATACCTTAAGATCCGGAAATCTTTCTCAAAAATACCGTATATATCACTACTACAAAAACATCAAGCATACATTGTATATTATACACGTTTGTTCAAAATTTCCATTAAATTCATGTTCAAAGCAAGAAAATATTATTCCAAAAATTTGCTCCAACATTTATACACGGTTTTTAATAAAGAACCGTGTATAAATGTGCTCCAACATTCATACACGGTTTTCTAATAAAGAACCATGTACAATTGGGCCCAATTGTACACGGATTATTTTTATTATTAAAACCCATGTATTAATGTTGGAGCGATTTTCGGACGGACGTATATGAATGCTCCAATAATTGTACACAATTTAAATGTATGATACGTGTGTGATGAAAAAAATACAAACTTTCACACGTCATCGATCTGTGCTTTTATGTTATAATGCATCTCTATCTATATTTTTCTAAGTCATTTATCTCATTTCTAAAGCATCTCTTCTCTGTACATGTATTTCTCTGAGACATCTTTTCTAAATAGACGATTCTAGAGCGAGGAATAAAGTAAGAGAGACGATATCTTCACCGAGTAGGCGATCTCCGACAAAGAAACTTCAAATGGGCGTATCTCAGCGCTCGAGTATTCGATTTCAGCGTATGACCACTTTTCGGAAAGCTCCTGAGGAGATCCACAATTTTTATGATAAAAGAGATACTCGCATTTTTCAGCCCCAAAAAACAAAGGAAAGATTCTCAAAACTTGAGTTGAAGTTAACAATTAAGTTTTTTCTTTCTAATTTTCGTTTTTTTTTGTCCTTTACCATACATTTTCTTATGCATTGTTCATGTGAATGTATGAAGTCTCAAATCTATGGTGTTTTGTTATATTTTCATTTTTTTTAATTAGAATGTTATTTATGTAACTAATAATATGTGATGTAATTGTAATTGTTGTTTATATTGGTAAATGTAGTGTTTTTGGTAAGTGTTGTGTATAAATTCATAGTGTTTTTTTAAGTTAGTTTAGTATTTTTGGTATTCATATCTAGAATTTAATTTAAATTGAGATCTAGGGTTTGATTTGAATTTAGATATAGAGTTTCATTGATTTTTTTATAAATATGAATTATACATGATTTTTAATAATAAAAAAAACATGTAGGATTAATGCTTTCATACACAGATTTATTTTGAAAACCGTGTATGATGCCGGCATTTTTATTAATACCCCAAAAAAAATGAAATTTATAAATCTGCCCTCGATGGCAAATTATTTTTAAAAATACCCTAACCGCCCCCCCCATTGGGCGGTCCAGTATCTATAGCAGACCGCCCCCCAGCTAGGCGGTCCACTATGCATAGCTGACCGCCCCCCCTGGGCGGTCCGCTAATGAATTTTTTTTTTAAACGGGCGGACCCGACCCGTCCGAATTGACCCGCCCGGACCGATACCCCTATCTCTCTCTTGCTCTGTCTCTGCTCCAGCCCACCTCCCCACCGCCCCGCCGCCCGAACCCGACCCCCACCCTGACCCCGCCGCCCCCTTGCTCTCTCTCTCTCTCTTGCTCTCTCTTGCTCTCTCTCTCTTCCGATCTCCCTCTATTTCTCTCTCTCTCTCTCTTCTGATATGCCTTTCTCTCTCCTCCTCCTCTCTACCTCTCTCTCCCCCTCTCTCTCTCTTGCCCTCTCTCGCCCGAACCCTAATTTTCGGCCATCTCGGTGACAATCCGATTATTTTCGGGTAAGTCTCTAAATAACTTTTTTTATTTATATTTTGTATCTTGTATTGGCATTGGAACGATTGGTAGAAATTGAATTGTTAATTATCGTGTGCGGGTTGTTGATTTTCCCGACGCGATTTAATTGTTCAAAATTAGGGTTTCTAAAATTAGAGTTTGTAAATTAGGATTTAGGGTTGACAAAATTGGAGTTTATAAATTAGGGTTGAATTGTAATTATCGTGTACGGGTTGTTGATTTTCCAGACGCGATTTAATTGTTCAAAATTAGGGTTTCCAAAATTAGAGTTTGTAAATTAGGATTTAGGGTTGACAAAATTGGAGTTTATAAATTAGGGTTGAATTGTTAATTATCGTGTGCGGGTTGTTGATTTTCCCGACGCAATTTAATTGTTCAAAATTAGAGTTTCCAAAATTAGAGTTTGTAATTAGGATTTAGGGTTGACAAAATTGGAGTTTATAAATTAGGGTTGAATTGTTAATTATCGTGTGCGGGTTGTTGATTTTCCCGACGCAATTTAATTGTTCAAAATTAGAGTTTCCAAAATTAGAGTTTGTAAATTAGGATTTAGGGTTGACAAAATTGGAGTTTATAAATTGGAAACTATGAATTGGGATTTAGGGTTTATAAATTAGGGAGTAGGGTCCAAAATTGTCCAAAATTAGAGTTGTTAAAGTTCGGGGTTTATAAGTTAGGGTTTATAAGTTAGAGTTTATAAATTAGGATTTATAAAGTAGTAATCTTCTGTTTCAAATGTAGTATGGCCAAACCTAGACGAGGACGTGCATGGGATACTATGGAGACGGGGAAAAGTTCACATGATCACAGTGCAGAGGCATCCAGTGCAGAGGCTCCCGTTGGAGATTATCCCGGTCACCATCTTGACACATTTTGTCCTCTTATGTGGATCCCACATGTCAGGCACCGTGTCGCACTTGCATCTATAGAGGTATGTTGGTTTTGTATTCCTAAGTTAAATAGCATTATTTAATATTACAGATAATCAGTCGTTTATATTGAAATCACTGTAAAATGCAGGACGAGACGATGATGACAGTGAGGCATCGCACCCCTGAGATACCATACATCGCTCATCCGTTGATGGAGCGGTGCATCATGCATCTCGGCTTGTATCAGTTGGCCACCATGCCTCACTGTAATATTGACCAGGCTCTCGTTTGCGGTCTAGTGGAGAGATGGCGACCGGAGACGCATACATTTCACCTTCCGATTGGGGAGATGACAGTCACACTAGGTGATGTCAGCGCCTTATGGGGTTTACAGATAGATGGCGACCCCATAGGTGGTGTCTCAGACCATCCAGACCTGACGGGGATGATACTAGAGCTGCTGGGGGCCGCTCCGACGGTGTTGCAGAAGAAGAAGAGAGAAGAAGAGGAGTATCAGTATTCTGGGTATTGCATTAGTCTTGCGGCGCTCCGCATTTACTTCTACCAGCATAGGATCACCCCCGATACAGCTGACGAGGAGGCCGTTTTGAGGTAATCACAAACAGTAACAAATTAAAATATGTTATGGACTCAACAATAATTGTAGTTATTTATGTTGACTAATTTATATTGCAGGTATATTAGGGCATTTATCATGAATTTATGTGGCAGCGTCATGTTTGTCGATTCCAGCGGTGATGCAGTTCTGATTATGTTCCTTTCTCTGCTGAGGGACATTGAGCGGCCGTCGAAGTGGAACTGGGGTGCAGCTGTGCTCGCCCACTTATACCGGAGCTTGTGTCATACTTGTCTGGTAAGTTTGTACAAATATTTTAATTTTTTTATTACAAATATTAGGGTTCAATAATTACCAAAAGTGCACCGCATGTCCAAAATTTAGGTGAAGAACAAGCAGATTGCCGGGCCACTTCTTCTACTCCAGCAGTGGTCCTGGTCGCATATACTGGTATGTCAGCCTGTTCCTTCAGCTCAGGAGGGGTTATGGACAGGAGATGACCCCGAGAGACGTCTGGCATACGGTGTCATATGGGGTAGTCCCCACACATACGAGAACACGGGTAAGGGGAGGACCGTGGGGATTTCGTATATCTGGAGTCAGCTCCAGATGCTTCACGAGACGAGCATCACCTGGTACCCTATCGTCTGTTCTACGATAAGAACCTTCTGTGCCGGCTGACATTAGAGCAGAGATATCTCTCGTTTTATCGGGGGCCGTGTGTATGTTTCTGGATATTTGAGTATCACTATCCTGATTGAGTGCCCCGTCAGTTTGGCGCGAGATAAAGCCCCCACCACCAGATCCGGAGCAGCCTCGAGTCGCTGTCTACCCTAATGAGATGCCGCCACCTCCTACAGGTAATAATCTGTCATACACATGATCATTATTATGTTTCTCTTTAAAAGTCCATTCTTATTAAGTTATCTTTATTTCTTCATATGATGACTCGGGTTGGGCGATCCACCAATGGGTGTTGAACAACAACGCGTGGAACGCGTACTACAACAAGCATGGAGTTCAGTGCAACTCAGCGAGGTAGTAAAACTTCATTGTTTAATTAATTTACTTGTTATTTCTATGTAGCAAAAGTAACATTGTTTACATGCAGGATGAAGCTGCCGCCACCTTTGACTTCTCATTGGATGACCTCACTAGAGATGATGGCGGATTTGAGCCACATAGCCCCCACAGACCGCGATATATGGAGACCAGACAGCACGACAGCGAGGCCAGTGGGAGTGGGGCACAGACTGCAGATGGCTTTGCCTCTGCTATATTTGGTACACCGCCTCCGGCCCCGTATCCTTCTACTTGGGAGGCCGATCCGTGGGTGTTGCGTACACAGCGGGAGGATGAGGAGCATACATTTCACCTGGGGGAGGACCCATGGGCGCAGGCGGATGTACACGATGACATGCAGGAGGATGAGGTTCACCAAAGGCGTGTCTGGTACCAAGAGGCAGAGTTGAAGATGAAATCGAAAACCCTGGAAACGCTTTTCTCTATCTGATAAAAACCAAATTTTACTTTCTGTCATTTTAATTATTTCTGTCATTATTGAACTTAGGAAATTAAAACAAACCAAATCAACATTTTCCAACTTCTAGTACCTAATTGATTTAAGTAGAGTCCAGATTAGATTTTGAACCGTCCTGTGGATCGATACCTGACTAAACTATATGATAGGATTGTGCACTTGCAGTCTAGTCGGAAGTTAATTCAAGGTTTAAAAGGTACAGCTTGCTGTACTGAAACTTTGTGATACACTTTTGTGCGAACAGTAATCGTGCTTGCAACTCCCGATCTGGTCCAATACTCTAGTAATATGGTCGATGCACGGTGTTGTTGGAGGAGATCGACTACGGAGCGCGGTCGACGAATGAGGCAACCAGCTACTCCGCCCAAGTCTGAGACCATGGAGTCGACAGTAAGGAGGAGGGTGTGGTGCAGTGGCGAGACGAAGGGACAAGCTAGAGGGAGGTGGAGGCTTGACGAAGGGAGAGGAGCGAGAAGAGGTGAGAGTGGCGAGAGGACCTCCGACTGGAGATGGTGAGAGTCGATTCTCAGATCCGCCATGGCGGACTGGAAGGGAGAGAGCAGAGATAGAAAATTCCTTTTTTATTAAAGATTTAAATGGGAGAGAGAGAGAGCAGATTGATTTAGAAAATTACAGTTAGATACCATTAAAATGTGGTTTAAAAGTGGTTTTAAAGTTGATCGGATCAGTTTGGGTACAAACCGGGGATAGAAAGTTGGGTACCAAAACCTTTTCTCTTAATTTACATCTAATAGTTTATTTAACTAATGGAACGGTAATTAGGCCGTATGATTTCTTTAATCCATATTCTAGACGCTTCTAGAACTATGTAAATAAAAATAATTGAAGAAGCACGACTTATAGGAAAAGATGCATTACTACTCCATTGGAGCTTAAAATATTTTTTTAATAAAAAGAGGGGCTTGTGATCAGCACTTTTCACTCAAATTAATTTGGAACTGGATCGATCTTAAATTATGCTCATGACATATATTTAGCTATTTAATTTTGATTAGAATTGACGCATCTATATTTTATGTTCCAAAGGTGATATTTCATGTATATAGGCATGATTAAGAACATCATAATTTGAAGTTTGATTAGTCAATTCGTGTGGTGAATCAAAATTGATAAAGGAAAGTCCAAATTATACCAAAAGGATTCTCGAGGTTTTTGATTAAAGCAACTCATGTAAATTTTCACATTTAGGAACTTAATTTGCATTTATGTAAGATTAGAGTCCAACCCGGTACCTAAGTATGGATCTTTGCTTGAGGACAAGCAAGATTTAAGCTTGGGGGAATTTGATGTCTCGTTATTTAACCTACAAATCCGACCAATTCCTGTACCAAAATATGTGTTTTAAACCACCAAATCGTGTCTATTACATTGAATATCTATAGAATGTGGTACTGCTGTGTTTTTATTCTTACTTTGCAGAAAACGAGCGAAATCAGGGAAGATTGCGAGTTCTAAAACCCTACACGCGGGCTGCGTCACATCCGAAGCGGGCCGCATCAAACCCGGACGCGACCACAGACGCGATCACTCTTTACACACGCGAGAGACACATATACGCGGTCCGCATCACACCACACGCGGGTCACGTCAGCCTATTCCGGAAACAAAACAGAAAAGAAAACAGAGGCTCAATGAAGGAAAGGTCGGCCAGATTGGCTATATTACGGGATCCCTTGCTACATTCATATTCATTCTGCATTTTAGAGAGCAAGAGACGAATTCTAGGGTTTGGACTTGACGGCTAGCTTGGAGACGAAGTTCAGAAGCGAAAGACGAAAGTTCTTCACGGATCTTCTTTGTATTTCGGGTTTTGTCATGAATACTTCTTCTATCATTTGTTTTGCTTGCTCTTTGACTATGTGTGAGTAGTTTACTTAGTTTCTAGGGTTACGATGTAGTTTGATACTTTGTTTTGTATGCATGTTGTTTGAATCTGTGTTGAATGTTAGTGTTTAATTGTTTGAGTACTATTTAATTGCTTTGTTGAAGTTGATTGAATGATTCTTGATTGTCTACTGTTAGATGTCTATAGCATCTTTTCTAGTACTTTGGCCTTGATGTTTCTCTCAACCAAACTTAGTATTTGAGGTAGGTTTACGAGCCGTGAGGCGAGACCAAATAGTAACCGAGAGGTGAACTTTTCCATTTATCGAGAGGTAGTGGTTACCTTTAGTAAACCGGACAATTAACTTAGATTAAAAACCTAAGAAGGTGAAATTACAATTCCGATACCAAGTTTATTAAGCCAACAAACGAGAGTTGAGGTTTAGGAACATTAGGTTCGGTCAATGAACCCTTACACCAAAGAACAACGCAGAAACAGACAGCTGCTGCATTCACTCGAGGTCCACGCGGACCGCGTATGAGAGTATGCGGGTCGTGTCTGGTACCGAGAGGCAGAGTTGAAGATGAAATCGAAAACCCTGGAAACATTTTTCTCTATCTGATAAAAACCAAATTTTACTTTCTGTCATTTTAATTATTTCTGTCATTATTGAACTTAGGAAATTAAAACAAACCAAATCAACATTTTCCAACTTCTAGTACCTAATTGATTTAAGTAGAGTCCAGATTAGATTTTGAACCGTCCTGTGGATCGATACCTGAGTAAACTATACGATAGGATTGTGCACTTGCAGTCTAGTCGGAAGTTAATTCAAGGTTTAAAAGGTACAGCTTGCTGTAGTGAAACTTTGTGATACACTTTTGTGCGAACAGTAATCGTGCTTGCAACTCCCGATCTGGTCCAGTACTCTAGTAATATGGTCGATGCACGGTGTTGTTGGAGGAGATCGACTACGGAGCTTGGTCGACGAACGAGGCGACCAGCTACTCCGCCCAAGTCTGAGACCATGGAGTCGACAGTAAGGAGGAGGGTGTGGTGCAGTGGCGAGACGAAGGGACAAGCTAGAGGAAGGTGGAGGCTTGACGAAGGGAGAGGAGCGAGAAGAGGTGAGAGTGGCGAGAGGACCTCCGACCGGAGATGGTGAGAGTCGATTCTCAGATCCGCCATGGCGGACTGGAAGGGAGAGAGCAGATATAGAAAATTCCTTTTTTATTAAAGATTTAAATGGGAGAGAGAGAGAGCAGATTGATTTAGAAAATTACGGTTAGATACTGTTAAAATGTGGTTTAAAAGTGGTTTTAAAGTTGATCGGATCAGTTTGGGTACAAACCGGGGATAGAAAGTTGGGTACCAAAACCTTTTCTCTTAATTTACATCTAATAGTTTATTTAACTAATGGAACGGTAATTAGGCCGTATGATTTCTTTAATCCATATTCTAGACGCTTCTAGAACTATGTAAATAAAAATAATTGAAGAAGCACGACTTATAGGAAAAGATGCATTACTACTCCATTGGAGCTTAAAATATTTTTTTAATAAAAAGAGGGGCTTGTGATCAGCACTTTTCACTCAAATTAATTTGGAACTGGATCGATCTTAAATTTTGCTCATGACATATATTTAGCTATTTAATTTTGATTAGAATTGACGCATCTATATTTTATGTTCCAAAGGTGATATTTCTTGTATATAGGCATGATTAAGAACATCATAATTTGGGAAACTCAACTAAAAATGGTTGCATAATAGTTAGTTTTCAATAGGCTTACATATTGTTGGTCATTTCTTATAATCTCATCATTTTTTTAGATAGAAATTTAGTACTTCAAATTATTTCATTTAATGGTAAAAAAAAAAATTCTTTCAAATTTCAATCTAACGACCTTCCACACGAAAGAGTTGCCCATTAATTGTTACTAGAACAAAAGTTGGGTTTTATAATCTCTTCATTTGTTTTATTGTTTTTTATAAACTTCTCATTTTGTAAGTTGTAAATGTTTACTTTTATCAATATAGTCTCAGCTAGCAATAACTAACTAATTGTTTGTTATGTTTGATACAATGGGAAATTGGAAGCGCTTATAATATTAGATGGATCACTAAATATTTAGCAATCTAAAAGATATCTAGTTTTCTAGAAAGTTAATGATATGAATTTCCAAGTTGTATCGGTGATTAATCTCAACACTTGTAAAAGAAGAACATATTATAGAAGTACATATTAGGTCAAGTTTTAGGTATTTCACTGTTAGACCGCTACGTCAGGGGGACAATATCCTCTCCTATACTGTAAAAGATTTTCTTCACTTTACGGTTTGAAATTAACTCTCAGCCGCTTTGAAATTCGAGCTAGCGCAGGGCAGTATTATTGGGCTTTGAGATTCGTGCCAAGTTAAAAAGAACTGTCCAGATCCAGTAATTGTAAAAGAATCCCTATTACGGTACCGGGGAGGATCTGAATTCACGTCAGGGAGGGGGGCAGTCCAATACATATGGGACCAAATTATTAAGATTCGTGCTAACTTGATTCATATAAATTTTAAAGTTATTTGCATAATTTTAATGTGGATCGGATCAAGAGCGAAGTTATATATATATATATTAAATATGGGTAAATTAATCTTTTTTTTTTTGCTTCTGTGAAGATTTAAAAAAAAAAACATCTCAGAAACAAATTAAGACGAATAAAAGGGAATTTGAGTAAATGGGCCGATTATCACATCTTTTTGAAAAAAAAAAAAAAAGGCTTAAAGCCCGTTCTATTTAAAGAACCAAACAGTTAACTTACATGACCTTGTTTGTTTCAGGGTAGCTTCTACCATGCTTTTTGAAAAAAAGACTTTGTTTGTTTCAGTGATATCTCGATTATCACATCTTAAATTACGAAAAGCTGATTGAAGACGGACAATTTGACTCAGGAACAAGTCCTGCATTTTTATAATCGGATAAACATCTACTTCTCCAATTATATCATGATAAAAGGCCAAGGGATTTATTTATTGGGTCTAATTAGCACTTCAGGTGAGCATCCTTTCTAAGCTTTGGGTTCCTAGACTTTACGGTTTCATTTCGAACTGAAATTGGGGCACGAAATTAACTAGGCCCATTAACTGGGAATCATATTTTTCCTTTTTCCGAGTTTCTAATGTTTGGTGTACAAAAGCATGGGAATTCAGATCCAGTGCAATACTTGACTGTGTAGAATGAGATTTGAGTCGTTCGTTTCAATCTGGCACGAATCTCAAAACAAACCACAGTCCCTCCTGATATTCTAAATCGACACCGCGAATTCTAAATAGTCCATTTATATAGCAGATTTGTCGGGGATAATAATGAATCTTTCACTTGACAAGCATAGGTCATAATAAGAGTTGATTTTGCTAGGAAAATTATGTTCTAATGAGATACGAGTCACAACATATGATGGACTTGATTCTCTTTTCCGATCTTATCTTCTTCTTTTTTGTTCGGTTCGACAGGTGATAATATTCTAGCGATTAATGATAGCAAAAAAAAATTTGTTCCACATGACAATTTTAAGACAGTTGAACTGGTACACATGGAAGGGTATTAGGATAAGTTTTTCGAATTTTATCTTTTACGATTTGTAATTAATGTTTAATTTTGTTTTGTTCTCTAAATTTCTTCATTTTTTATCTTGTACTCTTTTATTTTGTGTAATTTAGAAGAAAAAATCTACTATTTATAAAATTGGTATATATACTTATAATATTATGTGAATTTTTCTTAGTCAAATAATATTTTGTGAATATTTTGCCTTCTTATTTGATTTGTTCAACCTATCCTAATCAAATCATATGGTCCCCACATAGACATAATCAGGAGTGTTAATCCTTGAATCAACCCGACGGATCAATTGGTACCCAATGACTTATTGTCCTGACTCTAGCCTACTCAATATATAGCTTATAGGGTCAGTGCAGTACAGGTTACAAATTTCTGACTCGTCGTCATGGGTCATGCTGGGTACGAGTTTGACTCAATTCAACCCATACATATATATAATAGGGTTAAAATGCACTATTTATCTTATACTCCAATTATGATCCACATTCTTATTTTTATTTTCAAAGTCCGAACAGTCAATCCAAACCGTTCACCGTAATGTTTGGAGACAAAATTTTATATTTTTTGGAACTTTTTTACTATTATTTTTTTAGATAGGTACAAAATCACTTTTTCAGGAGATTTTGGACCATTTCAAAACAATGATTTTGTACCTCTAAAAAAATAGTAAAATAATTTCAAAAAATATAAAATTTTGTCTCCAAGCACATTTTAATATGCATGAAGATCATGTTGAGCGGCAGGGGCGGACCCACACACAGCCAGATGGGGGCAGCTGCCCCTCCCTGGATTTTGAAATTCAGCGGAAAAGTACGGGTCCGATACCACTTTGCCTCTCCCTGAAAATTGTATTGCCTCTCTCTGGAACTGGAAAGCCCGCCAGACCAGTTCAAAAGCACTGTTAATGAGAAACTTTGTTGTTTTTATAGAAATTTTATAGAAATTTACGGATCCGACCAACTTTATTGTTTTTTAATATGTAAAATGATATTATTTTGTTGTTTTTTATTATGTAAGACTATACTATTTTTATTGTTTCTTATTATGTTAAATGTTTTTTTATCTAGTACCCGATTAGTTAATGAGTTTGAATTCGATAAGTTATTTTAACCCGATTCCTGCCCCTCCCTGACATAAATCCTGCGTCCGCCCCTATTGAGCAGTTCGGATCGACTATTCGGACTTTGAAAATGGAGAAAAAGATGTGGAGCATGATTGGAGCACAAAACCAATGGTGCATTTTAACCCTACTCATATATATATATATATAGAGATAGGCTAATGTCATAACGTTATAACTTCGGGGGAAGTTATAACGAGTCGTTTATTAGTTTTTAAAATCCAAACAACCGATCCGAACCGTTCAACTTTTTCTAAATATTGAAATGTGCTTGGAGACCAAATTTTACATTTTTTGGAATTTTTTTACTATTTATTAAGCCACTTTGAAAATCGCAGATCTGCTGTGAATAGTAAAAAACAGTAAAATTTTCTGGACCACCGGATCAGTATTTTCAAAGTGGCTTAATAAATAGCAAAAAAATTCCAAAAAATGTAAAATTTGGTCTCCAAGCACATTTCAATATAGAGAACATGTTGAACGGTTCGGATCGGTTGTTTGAATTTTGAAATTGCAAAAAGTGACCCGTTATAACTTCGGCCGAAGTTATAACGTTATGACATTAGCCGGTCTCTATATATATATATATATATATATATGAGCTATGGTGAGACGTGGAGTAAAACAAGTTTGTACTCCACGTTATATTTTCATTTTGAAAATTCAAACAACCGATCTGAACCGCTCAACATGTTCTCTATATTGAAATTTGCTTGGAGACTAAATTTTACATTTTTTGGAATTTTTTTACTATTTATTAAGCCACTTTGAAAATTGCTGATCCACTGTAAACAGTAAAAAATAGTAAAAATTTCTGGACCACCAGATCAGCGATTTTCAAAGTGGCTTAATAAAATAGTAAAAAAAAATTCCAAAAAATGTAAAATTTGGTCTCCAAGCACATTTCAATATAGAGAACATGTTGAGCGGTTCGGATCGGTTGTTTGAATTTTCAAAAAGGAAATATAGTGCCATGAAGTAAAAACTTGGTTTTACTCCACGTCTCACCATAGCTCATCTCTATCTATATATATATATATAGAGGAGGGATCCACTTACAACAAAGTTACAACATTCATTTTTTTCATTTTCAAAGTCCAAATCGTCGATCCAAACCGTTCAACATGATTATCTAAATAAAATGTACTTGCAGATCAAATTTTATATTTTTTTGAATTTTTTTACTATTTATTAAGATGGGTACAAAATTCAATGGTCTAAGTATGGCTATTTTTTGTAAAATACTTAATAAATAGTAAAAAAATTCAAAAAAATGTAAAATTTGATCTGCAAGCACATTTTATTGTGGAGATCATGTTGAACGGTTTGGATTGACGATTTGGACTTTGAAAATGAAAAAAATGAATGTTGTAACTTTGTTGTAACTCAAATTTGTTGTAAGTGGATCCCTCCTCATATATATATATATATATATATATATAGAGACTGGCTAATGTAATAACGTTAGAACTTCGGCCGAAGTTCTAACGGGTCATTTTTGCAATTTCAAAATCCAAACAACCCATCCGAACCGTTCAACATGTTCTCTATATTGAAATGTGCTTGGAGACCAAATTTTACATTTTTTGGAATTTTTTTGCTATTTATTAAGCCACTTTGAAAGTTTCTGATCCAACGGTGAACAGTAAAAAACAGCCAAATTTTCTGGACCACCGGATCAGAATTTTCAAAGTGGCTTAATAAATAGCAAAAAAATTCCAAAAAATGTAAAATTTGGTCTCCAAGCACATTTCAATATAGAGAACATGTTGAACGGTTCGGATGGGTTGTTTGGATTTTGAAATTGCAAAAACGACCCGTTAGAACTTCGGGCCGAAGTTCTAACGTTATTACATTAGCCAATCTCTCTCTATATATATATATATAGAGATGAGCTATGCTACTCCATGGAGTAAAACGCGTTTGTACTTCACGCCGTATTTTTATTTTGAAAGTCCAAACGATCGATCCGAACCGCTCAACATGATCTCCATATTGAAATGTGCTTGGAGACCAAATTTTACATTTTTTAGAATTTTTTTACTATTTATTAAGCCACTTTGAAAATCTGAAAATCCGGGTGAACAGTGGAAAACAGTAAAAAATTCTGGACTGCTGGATCAGTGATTTTCAAAGTGGCTTAATAAATAGTAAAAAAATTCTAAAAAATGTAAAATTTGGTCTCCAAGCACATTTCAATATGGAGATCATGTTGAGCGGTTCGGATCGGTCGTTTGGACTTTCAAAATAAAAATATAGCGGCGTGGAGCACCAACGCGTTTTACTCCATGTAGTAGCATAGCTCAATTCTATATATATATATATATATATATATATATATTGGCTAATATCAAAACATTTGTTCCTAGACAGTGGAACAAACGCTTTGGTTTTTATATTTTCAAAGTTTAAAAGTCGATCCAAACTGTTCAATATTCAACCTATATTAAAATGTGCTTGGAGACCAAATTTTACATATTTGAATTTTTTTTACTATTTATTAATTCAGTTTTAAAATCGCCGTTTTCAATGATCCATAAATTTTTCATTGTTTATTAAAATCAACGATTTTAAAACTGACTTAATAAATAGTAAAAAAATTCAAAAAAATGTAAAATTTGGTCTCCAAGCACATTTTAATTTGGAGGTCATATCTAACGGTTTGGATCGACCGTTTGGACTTTGAAAATCGGAAAACCAATTGATTGCACCACGGCTCCGGAACAAATGTTTTGATATTAGCCAACCTCTCTCTCTCACAATATATATATATATATATATAGAGAGAGAGAGAGAGAGAGAGAGAGAGAGAGAGAGGGAGATAGGCTATCATGCTTTGGGAAGTAAAGAGGGTGTTTTACTTTTCGCTCATATATTTATTTTCAAAGTTCAAACAGTTGATTCGAACATTCCAACATGATCTTCATATTAAAATGTGCTTGGAGACCAAATTTTTTATTTTTTTGAATTTTTTAACTATTTGTTTAGAATTTTTGAAAATCACAGCTTTTCATTAAATAAAATAATAATAAAAAATTGAGAAAAACAATGTTTTTAAAAAATTCTAAAAAAATAGTAAAAAATTTCAAAAAAATGTAAAATTTGGTCTCCAAGTACAATTTCAATATGAAGATCATGTTGAGATGTTCGGATTGACTATTTGAACTTTGGAAATATAGATATGAACAGAAAGTAAAACACCATTTTTACTTCCCAAAGCACCGTAGCATCACTCTATATATATAGAGAGAGAAAGAGAGATGGGCTATTGTGTTTTGCAAAGTAAAACACCCTCTTTACTTCGGGTCATATTTTTCATTTTGAAAATCCAAACAACCGATCCGAACTGCTCAACATGATCTCCATATTGAAATGTGCTTGGAGACCAAATTTTACATTTTTTGGAATTTTTTTACTATTTATTAAGCGACTTTGAAAATCGCTGATCCGTTACTGTTCACATTGGATCAACGATTTTCAAAGTGGCTTAATAAATAGTAAAAAAATTCTAAACAATGTAAAATTTAGTCTCCAAGCACATTTCAATATAGAGAACATGTTGCAAGGTTCAAATTGGTTGTTTGGATTTTCAAAATGAAAATATGGAGTGGAGTATAAACATGTTTTACACCATGGCTCACCCAAGTCAACCTCTATATATATATGTTTTAATTTTAATCTTAGTTTAAGCACAATAATTTGAAAGAAGTGAGGAAAAATCTAGAGAAAAAAATTACTTTGATTGAGTTGAAGATCATATCTACGATGAGCACATGGAGAAACAAGATACCAATACCATACACTATCCAATCAACTTTGTTGTCTAAATTTCTTTTCTTACAAAAAATTGTTGTCTTGTAAATTTTTGTAATATTAATTTTTTTATTAAAGGTTTTGGTGCACTCTGCAGAATATTTATAAGAGTGAGCCTATGGTGCTATGCATAGCACGGATGGCTAGTATACTACGGCTCAATATGGTACTTTTTAAAATCCTAACGGTCGATCCAACCGTTCAATGTGATAACCATATGAATATGTACTTGCAAACTAAATTTTATATTTTTTCGAATTTTTTTACTATTTTTTTAGATAGGTAGAAAAATCAGTGTTTTCTGAAAATTCTGGACCATCAAAATTCTACCTATCTAAAAAAATAGTAAAAAAGTTCGAAAAAATATAAAATTTAGTTTGCAAGTACATATTCATATGGTTATCACATTGAACGGTTGGATCGACCGTTAGGATTTTAAAAAGTATCATATTGAGCCGTAGTACACTAGCCATCCGTGCTATGCATAGCACCATAGGCTCACTCTATTTATAATGTTATTTTCGGAGAATCGAACATGCACCTTTCCATAAAGAGACGGATTAATCTATGTCACTACCCTAAGTCCTGCATTTTTTTGTAATATGAATCTATTTTTAGTCATTTTATGAGGTCGGGTCAGATTGACCCTTTAACCATCCAAGTTAGATTAAGTCGGATCAACTATCATATCGGATCGGATCGTTGATGCCAATGTACTTCATTAATATATTATTTTATTTTTGTTTGTCTGTAATATGGGACCATGCATAATCTGATTGGTTATTTTAGTTCATAAAAATTATTTTTAATTAAAGATTTTTTACAATTATTTTTTTGTTTGGTGATACCATGTATGATTTGACTGATATTGCATCTCATTTAATTCATAATCAGAGAAATAAAGCCGAATCAATTCCTCGTGCGATATTATGACATAAAAATAATTAAGGATCCCACTTCTAACAATAATAAATGAAGTCCCAGCCAATTAATTAATCAATCAAATGAAATCATGCCATACCATGCTATGCAAATTTTGAAATAGGAAAGGACAATTCCATTAGGTTTCTAGGGCCTGATGTAACTGGGTGTTATGTTGAATGAATTGATGTCATGTTAAAATGGCATTGGACTATTGGAGAGAAATGTGTGCATGAGGCGACAAAAGAGACGACAGAGAAGCCATCAGAGGAGAGAAAGCAACAAGCGCAAGGTGCCAAGAGAGATTTGGAAAACAAACAAGGGAAACAGAGAGAAGTGAGATGCTATGCATGCTTATACTTAGTAATTTTAAGTGTTTATAGTAGACACATGCAGTGGAAATTGGAGCAGGCCGGTGTAATCTTGCAACGACAAAACCCACCTTTCATGGGAAACCTTTTCTCTATTTTGGACTCCTCTTCTGTTCTTTTCTTCCTTGCTTGCTACTTCATTTAAATAATTACATTATGCATACAAAATTTTATTGTATTGTATTTTTAGGACTAGCATTTTAATTTATGTATCATTTTTTGTAGAGCATTTATTTGCTCTCCCAATTTCTCAACGTACACACCTCCTAGAAAAATAAATATAATAAATGAATCATTGACAGAGGCACCGACATTTTTATTAATATCCAAAGTTAATTAGAAATTAATAAATATACCCAGCTGATTTGATAAAAATATTCAAACCGGCCATTAAATGGCCGGTACCAATTTTAATCCATTACCGGCCATTTAATGGCCGGCACCCCAATTTTTACATTTTAATCCACTAACTGAATTCTAGTCAGCCCTCCCTGAGATTTGACATTTTGTTGATATAACAACTTGAGTGGTTAATTAATTAACCAGACCCATAGTCTACTTCAATCAGATGGCCTTTGATCGGTTGGACATATTTGCCATTTTTTCCGATAAATGTCAGGTCTGATATGAATAAAAGAAAGTTTTTGACATTTCTGAATTATTATGCAACAATTAACCACAAAACAGTCCTCGTCATCATAAAAATATATTTGAGTTATTTGTAATCCATTAATATAAGATTCAATTAGCAATACTGACAATTGTTTTCAAATTTTAAATTTTGATTTTAAAAACGTCATTAATATTTATATATGTCATTGTAACAACCGAAAATTTTAATATTTTTTCTGTAATTTTTTTAACTTATTTATACAATGAGAAAAATTCAAAGTTTGAAATGTAAATATGCAAAAGAGAAAGAGCCAACGTGACACCCTTGCCACGCGGCTCGCTGCATGGTAAAAACCCCAACCTCTAAAATCTAACTAACTGAAGATTTAAAAAATTGGGGTGCCGGCCATTAAATGGCCGGTAATGGATTAAAATTGGTACCGGCTAGAGGTGATTAATGAGCGAGTTGGGGTATGCTCATGCTCGGCTCATTAGCTTAATGAGCGAGTTGATAATGAGTGAGTTATAGCGAGTTGATATTGAGCGAGTTGAGTTATAGCGAGTTGATAATGAGCGAGTCACGAGTTGATAATGAACGAGTTGTGGTATTAATTCTGCAATACATTCCTTTATTAATTGGACAACCTCTTCATAAATCTCAAGTAATAAAGTGTTCACAGGTGATTATGAAAAAATAATAATAATTAAAAGAAAAGAACTCAAAATGGTGCTTTCGTTTGGTAAATGAATAAAATTAGGCCAAATATTTGTATGTTGTATAAAAATATTACTTGAATAGATCTCAAGTATTGTTACCTAATTTATTTGAGTTTGATTCAAGAGATTAGATGTGGCAGGATTTATGTAACTCAGTTCTCAATGAGCGAGTTATGAGCGAGTTGGAGTATGCTCATGCTCGGCTCATTAAATTAATGAGCGAGTTATAACGAGTTGATAATGAGTTTTTAACGAGCGAGTTATGAGCAATTTACTCACCCCTAGTACCGGCCATTTAATGGCCGGTTTGGATATTTTTATCAAAACCCAGCTGAGCTGAGTATATTTATTAATTTGTAATTAACTTTGAATATTAATAAAAAAATGTCGGCAGAGGCAGGATTTCAATCCATATATCCACAATATGATGTGAAATCAAGTGAAATACTTCAAACTTAATTAATAATTAATATATTCGATTTTTATTATATTTTTAGGATGAAATGAGAATTGTATCTTCGGATTACGGGTCCACATCCTCAAAAGCACTACTGCCTACTGGCCATTAAGCGTGTGCCTGCATGATGTTGAATTTCGAAGAAATTTTTTTATAAGAGAGATTGATATTTGGACTCAGCCTAAATTTTTTCAGGACTGTCGACAATATTTATCCTCAATTATATTACCACCATAATTTATACAGAATTTAATCTCGTATATATATCTAATCTAAAAATGAGAAATATGAACCATATTATTTACACTATATCATATATGTTCTTTCTTTTCTCATTAAATATGGAACCATGTAATCATGCATGTCAGTACAAAGTACATGACATGTTTCATGAACAAAATCAACATACTCCTGTTCTTTGATATTTATTGTATGTCAAGTTGGCATTCATTCTACAATTATTCACCAGTCCCTTCTTTTGTTTGCATTTAGCTTGAAGTCAAAATTTGTGGAAATCAATTTATAAAATCTTAAATAATATGGAGGCAGATGAAGTTTAATTACCAAACTTCTAATTGATGATTTTTTCTTCTAAATTAGAGCAAACAAATTGATAAATTGATTGGAGGGGAAGACAAGGTTGTACGAGCAAACATGTGGAGTCACATGTTATTAAGAGCCACTCTTAGACGGTTTCGACGAGGCCACACCGGCCTAAATAAATGCCTGTTAGAATCCGGATCATTTGTGCACAAATGAATATCCTCTTGTTTAGTAATTCCATATGAGATTGTTATGCCTTAAAGAAAACACTATTTTACAACAAATTAGGTTTTCTTAAAGTTAGTGATTTTAAATACCTACTAATAATTTCATTAATAAAAAAATATATTTACAACAAGTCAAGTAAAATTCATCTAATTCTACTTATCTACACTCTCAAACACCCTATTAATTATCTAATTCTCCATCTCTCTTTACGACCGATGATACTGTGCTCTTGACTCTGCTCGGCTCAACTCCCTCCCCTCTTCCTCATTCTTCTCTCTGCTCAAGGAAGTAGAGACAAGAAAGAGAAAAAATATCGTTGTGTCGCTGGATCCCTCCCCTCTCCCTTATGATAATATTATTATTATGCAAATATCAAAACAAATTCTTCAAATAAAAAATAAAAGTCCGGATTGAATAAGAATAGTTGAAATTAATAATATCAGACAACAACAGTGTCCACTTAAATATTCTTTAAATATACAAAACAAATTCTACAACTTTTATATATTGAAGAAATACAAATTAGACAACATCAGTGTCCCTTATGATCAGGAGAAGCTCACTTCCTCTCTTACAATATCTAATCTTACTCCCCTCTTTTTTATATTAGGTATTCAAACTCATGCTGATTTAAGTGTGGAAAAAAAGGACTAACCTCCCATATAAATTGAAAAAATTATATGTTTTTTCCTATTAAATTTTGTCAAATTTTCTGCATCAATACTTTTTAGTCCTCCTTATTAAATAAAATTATATTAAATATAATAAATTTTTCAGCTACCCCAATCTCATTTTTTTAGTTCAGCTAGTCCCTATCCAGACTATATGAAATATAATTAATAAGTAGAGTTCACAGGTCCGTTGCAAGGTAATAAGTAAATGATCCCATTTTAGTTCTCCCACAGAAGATCAGGATTAGGCGTACAAACACTAGCCCGTCTTCTTCGGGGCCGTACTGTATCGATCGTCGGCCATGAACAGTATTCTCACGTCAATGGCATCCCCTGTAATTCTCGCCATTTCCCTTCTTTCATTCTCCTCAATTTTACAACTTCTTGTGTACCGGGTTATACACACTTAACATTTAAACCACGACACGGTTGTCCCTAATGATGTGGTACATATAACCCCCTCTTTTCTTTTCGTCTCTTCTTCTTTAATATAAAAGGTACTCGCTCACTTTGATGCGCTAGCTGCTGCCAAGTCAATGAATGACGAGGAGGATTTAACAATGTAACATTTATCTCCATTTTCAATTAGAGTATCCTCTTGTTTTGGTTGAACTGGATAGCCAGCAGAACACCTTTACCTCTCCTGTTTAGCAATAAATGGAGAAGCATTGATTCTCGTAATTTTGTCACCTAGGTCCTAGGCTATATAACCTTTTTTATTTAACCAATCCTGGTATTCGCCTCTCTTATTCTCTCAATAAATCAAGTTAGCCAACAAAACTGGTTCCTCAATTTTTTATCTCGTTTATTAAAGCGATACATATTGAAGAAAAACAAACAAAAATATTTTCTCCTTCTACAACTTCTATGTGCTAACACTCTGGCGATGGTATCTGCTACAAGTAAGAGGAGGAAGGGGAGATCATTAGTACTATCTGTTTTCTTCATCTATGCTATTACATCCTTTTTCTGCTTCAACTCTACAGCAGTAGTGGCAGTTCCGTTATTACATCGAAAACCCCGATCAATACTTCGGAGACCGTTTATCGGGACACGGCCGATTCCTTCAGATCATGGTGGAAGTGTTCGGACTGACGATGATAAACGGGTGATCCCTAGCTGCCCCGACCCGCTCCACAATAGGTAGAGACTGTTATGGTATGGTATGATCGATCAGTTTATCGTTTTTTCTTGTTATTCTGAAAGAAAAAAAAAATGAAGTAACTACAGTCATAACATATCATAACAGAGACATGGCGTCTCTTTGATATTTTGTATCTTTATGAGAAAGCATATAGTACTGAGGCATATTTAGTAGCTTTTCTTTTTAAATTTTGGTGGCTGTTACTATTTATTTGTACATTTCTTTTTGGTTTGACAGGAGAGGAGAAGCAATGATAAGGTGAGAACTGTATACTTGCCTTTTTCAAATTTTTATATTATATTGTTAGTGTAAAATCATGATTTATGCTTAAGATCCTATGATCAAGCTAACATAAGTTTTTGTGTTCTTAAATTCTTTTCATTATTAATTGTTTACCTTCTACATTGACGTCCACAGATTTTTGGACACTAATACCTAATTTTTGGCTGACAATGAGATTCAAATTTAATACATCAATTAGATTACAACATATTGAGTACTTCCAAAGGCAATATATACTTTGTATAACTTCTAGTATGTGATTTGCACATTATGCCGCAATTATTGATGATGTACTTTTTTTTTTTTAATAAGCGAAGAATCATGTCAGGTGAAGTAGTTTATATGTCTAAAATGAAAATATAATCGTTGTTTCTAGACTATTCTAAAATAGTGATTTTGTACCTATTATGTTGAACAGTTCGGATCGACAATTTGAACTTTGAAAACAGATATATATATATATATATATATATATATAGAGAGAGAGAGAGAGACAATGGTGAGTTGTGAAGTAAAACAACGTTTTACTTCACACCATATTTTTATTTTGAAAATCCAAACAACCGATACGAACCGCTCAACATATTCTAAATATTGAAATGTGTTTGGAAACTAAATTTTACATTTTTTGGAATTTTTTTACTATTTAGTAAGCCACTTTGAAAATCACTGATCCACTGTGAACAGTAAAAAACAGTAAAAATTTCTGGACCACCGGATCAGCGATTTTCAAAGTGGCTTAATAAATAGTAAAAAAATTCCAAAAAATGTAAAATTTAGTCTCCAAGCACATTTCAATATAGAGAACATGTTGAGCGTTCGGATCGGTTGTTTGGATTTTCAAAATGAAAATATGGCGTGGAGTACAAACTTGTTTTACTCCACGTCTCACTATAGCTCATCTATATATATATATATATATATATATATAGAGCTGGGCTATGGTGAGTTGTGAAGTAAGATGTCATTTTTACATCACGCTCATATTTTTATTTTGAAAATCCAAACAACTGATCTGAACCGATCAACATGTTCTAAATATTGAAATGTGCTTGGAGACTAAATTTTACATTTTTTGGAATTTTTTTACTATTTATTAAGCCACTTTGAAAATCGTTGATCCACTGTGAATAGTAAAAAACAGTAAAAATTTCTAAACCACCGGATTAGCGATTTTCAAAGTGGCTTAATAAATAGTAAAAAAATTTCCAAAAAATGTACTCCAAGCACATTTCATTATAGAGAACATGTTGAGCGGTTCAAATCGGTTATTTGAATTTTCAAAATGAAAATATAGTGCCATGGAGTAAAAACTTGGTTTTACTCCACGTCTCACCATAGCTCATCTCTCTCTCTCTCTCTCTCTCTCTCTCTCTATATATATATATATATATGAGGCACGATGAGGCATTTGAACCCTCCTCCTTGCATATTTGTTGAAAATGAAAAAAAATGTATGGGCCGATTTGAATATATTAATATTGATGAAAATTTAGATGTAGACTTACAACTTTTTAATTAGGTTTTTTTTTAAAATAGCTTTTCGAAAAAAAAAAGAAATAACAAGCATATATGTAGATAACTCAAACTTAACTAATATCAATCATAATAAATAAAACATATTCTAAAATCAGTAAAGAATAAAGACTAGAGAATCAAGAATCAGTTTTTAATGTAGTGGTAATTGGCAAAAGACAATGTTCTTTGAATAAAAAGTCGCAACTTCGAAACTCGATCGGATAAAAAATCTTTTGTATGTAAATATATTAGAGAGCCGGATACCAACAGAGGAAATAGAAGGGATATGAAAAAACCATGTGCTGGTTACAATTGGCTGCTCAGTGGTGATATGGAAAAACCAGTTCTAAATTAAGTGACTGAGCAAATAATTAACCCATCACATCTCAATTGTTCTTTTACTACAAGTTTCTTGTCTTTTCTTTCCTTAAAATTATATATATATATAATTGTACCAATTAAAGAAACTGTTTGATATGACGCCTGATTGCCTGTCTTCAATAAGTTAGCTGTGTTGTCAATCAAAAGTTTGTACTCTATTGGGCTGAATAGTTTCCATTGGGGCCCAATAATAAAGTAAGAAGGTTTTCGTTGGGGCCCAATGAACATCAGAATTAGCATCACATAATTCAGAATAGAAGTTATGACTTGGGGTTAATGCCATCTCATCCCTCTCTCCACAAAATTATTGAACTCTCTACCTGATTCCTCTCTTCTACAATACTCATTGTCATCCGTGGCAGCTTCTGCCAAGGTTTAAAAAAAAATACAATACTCATTGTCACATTTGCAAAAATGTCCTGGATCCCATTTGTTCTCACATTAATTATAAACATTTGTTGTTATTAGCACAATTCTCACATCAATATTGAAACAATTCTAATACTGTCTTCCATTATAAAGCAAAAAATGATAATATTATTTCGGAAATCTGTAAATTATTTTTTTAGTCAAGAACTTGCCAATTATATATACAATATGGAATTATGGACGCAAAGTTAGATAAAGGGAAGTTATAATTATACATTTGTGACGGAAAACTAGATAAATGGTAAAAAATGAGAAAAGCAAGACTTGAAAGTGTAAGCAGTGTGATGGTCCAGTTGCCATGGTGCAATCTTCAGGTATTCTCTGACTCATAAAAATTGGAACTGGAAAATGCATCTATTCTGACATTTTTACTATCGGCATATATCTCTTTTTTTCTTATTAAGTACGTAGATGTCCTGATCCGTCAACAGCTGTGAATAAAAGATAAAAATTTGAATGGAATATTAGCCCTCCGATCAAATAATTAGTTTTTTTTTATTTTATACATCTTTTGATGTATTTTTACGTGTAGAAGTCTAAATTTATTTAGATACGTACCCACCACACTTATTTGATTGTCAGATCGATACTCGATTTTTAGATTGGTCCTTATTTCTTTTTATTTTTTAAATATAATTTAAGATTTTTTTAATTGATTGGTCATGTCTTCATTTCTTTTCATTTTCTTATATCATTTAAGAAATTTTATTTGTCATTTAATAATATATTTTGAGTAAACAAGATTTTATTATATTCAAAATTTGTGCTAATAATTTGAGATAATTAAGGACCTATGCTAATAAACCGAGTTAACATTTTTACCTTAACCAAATTTGCTAAAAAAAACTATGTTGAATCATTAAAATGTAAAGGATGAAAAAAACTCAAAAGGTGAAGAAACAGATGTAGACTGACAAAAAAAATCGGATGAAATGAATAAAAGAAAGATTATGGCGGGATGCTAATTAAGGATGACCTCCTTGTCAGGGAAGTAAATAATAAAAAAATCTTAAATTTGAGAGGAGGTAAAAGCCAGATCTATTGTCATCACTGTTTATTTAACTATTTATTAAAATAAGTGGACTCTTATGAGTCTAAAACATGGTAATAATTAATATTGGCAAGTTGTAATCTGTTTTGAAGAGTTCAAAAGAGATCAGGAATGCACACTTTACAAATTTTTTTTACAAAAAAAACTAGCGATTATCTAAAATATAAATTTAAAAGGTTACAATTCTACTGACTGAAAAAAAAAAAACATGATACCCTAGAAGTGTATACTAAAAATATATTTTACCGAGAGTTCTTAAGATAGGAATAAGATATGAACCATATTAATTTAACATTTTTAATTTTATTATATGTTTTCAGTTGTAGCAAATGAATATTTGTTTTCTCTTTTACATATACAATGTGTATAATATAGCTACTATTATGATATCTTCAAACTGCACTAAGTCAACGTTATTTCTCATTAACCTTTATTATACTAATTGATTTTTTTTTATAATTTGAATTTAGATACAATCTATTTTAATATTATTCATGAATATTGTTGAATAATTATTCTTTTCACTGATCTATGAAAATATATCATTTTATATGAATTTTTTTTTTGTTCTCAGATAATATATCACCGTGGCAACGTGTGGACACAATATACTAGTTAAGTAGATAATTGAGTACTATTCCGACGGATACAGCAGCGACCGACATTTTTATTAATATCCAAAGTTTAATACAAATTATTAATTATGCCCAGAATTCGATCCAATATCGAAAAATACCCAAGCCGGCCAGAAAATGGCCGGCTTAGGTACCCCAGTAAACCGGCCATTTTCTGGCCGGCTTACTCCATTTTTTTTTTTTTAGAGAGAGATACTATGAAGATCAAATATTGAAATCTAACACTAAAAATTTGATTTTTTGTTTAAATTGTTTATTATATTACTTCTTTTGATATATAATTAGCATATTTATACTAAAATACGCTAGATTAATTGAAATTATGTTGAATAACACTATATTATGTTAAATTACGCTAAATTACATTACATTACGCAAAAATACGGTAAATTACGCCAAATTACAAATGAATAGGGACGATATCTTCACTGAAAAGGCGAAAAACGACAATGAAACTTCAAACGGTCATAAAACGGCGCTCGAGTGTCCGATTTCAGCAAATGACCACTTTTCGGAAAGCTTGCGAAAATGCGCATGCGTCCGTGCCACGATGCTAGATTCCAAAATTCATAATCGCCAAAAAACAAAGGGAAGAGCCTCAAAACTTGAGTTGAAGTTTCCGATTAAGATTTTCATTTCTATTATTCAATCCAAGTAGCTCAGTAAATTAGTTACATAATGAACTTGTAGAATACCAATTTTTACTATTTTTTGAATTTTTTAACTATTTTTTATGATTCATAAAAGATGAGCAAAATCAGTCTACTATAGCGTAATTTTGTGTAGTTTAGTGTAATTTACCGTATTTCAGCATAATTAGAGAAGTTATTGTAATTTAACGTAATTTAGTATAATTGAACAAAATTTATTGTAATATAGTGTAATTCAACATAATTTAAAGTAATCTAGCGTATTTTAGTATAAATATGCTAATTATACATCAAAAGAAATAATATAACAAATAATTTAAATAAAAATTTCAAATTTTCAGAGTTAGGTTTCAATATTTTGATCCTCAGAGTGTCTCTAAAAAAAAAAAATGGAGTAAGCCGGCCAGAAAATGACCGGTTTACCTAAGCCGGCCATTTTCTGGCCGGTTTACCTAAGCCGGCCATTTTCTGGCCAGCTTGGGTATTTTTTGATATTGGATCGAATTCTGGGCATAATTAATAATTTGTATTAAACTTTGGATATTAATAAAAATGTCGGCAGCAGCGAAGACAATTTTTGTAGCTTATTTCTTTATGCTTAAAAAGTATTGCAAGTAATGCGAAGGCATGATTTACATTCACCATACTCAAACAAAAATTTAGTCCTCTCTGACATGAGCCTTGCATCCAAAGTAACGACTTTCAAGGGCTTTGTATTCTTTAGTTTCAAAAAAGAAGCATAAAGAACGCGATGAAGCGGTGGAAAAGTTATACCGAAATAGTCATTTTCACATAGAATATCCATGTAATAATATATGCAACTGCGAAACGACCTAATCTTGTTTCCATAAATGGTAACCAACCTAAAAGCCATAATTAAAAAGTTAAAAAAAAGTATGATTGACAAATCTTTCAGAAAGGATGATCATCTATTGCAGCGACCGTACCAGCGGTACCAACATTACTTGTTAAATTCAATTATTTTATCCATTTCACTTTATTGATTTTCTATATATAAAGAATGTATGTGTCCCTGGCTCCCAGCAAATATTTTGTAATAATAATAAAGTTATGTTGTTCCACGTAAGCCTAATTTTTATGTCCAGATTTATAATTGGCAAATTCTTGATGAAAAGTATTTTTATATATAGCTATGTCTTTTATTCATCACAAACTCATATGGGTCAAATTAGAGCAAATGATGTAAAAAAAAGATTTGATTTGATTTGATTAATTAACACTGTAAAAGTTTTTCATTATCTCTCTGAATTTATGTTTTGGCATATAATTTGAGTTATAAAAATGAAAGATTGTACACTAATAACAGAAAATGTGATAAAAATAAAACTAATCTGGCACAACAAATTTTCTTTAGAGGTTTTATTAAGAACCAATGGATTATGTTTTTCATGCAAGTACCTCCATAACACGTTATTTCCATGATCCAAAAACTTTACACAGTAGCGATGCAAATGCGCAAGACATGAAATGAAGTAAACATTTCGAAAGCATGTGGCTCTATAAACTGCTATATTCATATAATTACGTCCAAGAACTTAACAAAAGAAAGTTTATGAAATGAGCTTTCGGAAGAGTTGAAACAAAAAAAAATTTAAGTATAATATATTTTTAATTCTAAAGTTTTAGTAAGTATATTGGAAGAAAGTTGATTTTTAAGGAAGATTTTTTGTAATTTTATATATATATATATATATATAGAGAGAGAGAGAGAGTTGGGCTACGGTACTTCGCGAAGTAAAACGAGTATTTTACTTCACATCTATATCTTCAATTTCAAAGTTCAAAATGTTGATCCGAACCGTTCAAGTTGATCTCCATACTAAATTGTGCTTGGAGACCAAATTTTACAATTTTTTGGAATTTTTTACTATTTTTTTGGAATTTTTTAAAATCACTGATTTTTTATGGTCCACGATTTTCTGAAAAACAGTGATTTTAGAAAATTCTAAAGAAATAGTAAAAAATTTCCAGAAAATGTAAAATTTGGTCTCCAAGCACAATTTAATATGGAGATCAATTTGAACGGTTCGGATCGATATTTTGAACTTTGAAATCTTAAAATATGAGTGTGAAGTAAAACACTCGCTTTACTTCGCGAAGCACCGTAGCCCAACTCTATATATATATATACTACTTCATGGAAGAAATTTTTTATTATTTCTTTAGAATTTTTGAAAAATATTTATTAAAAATTCTAAAAGCAGAATAAATGCCAACATTCAAAAGATAAGTGAAAACCTCAGCTGCACAACCTTGTACGGGGATGGTCGTAGTAGAGGAGTTCGGATGTTCTAAATAACTCAATTTTTTTGTTTAGACCGGACTGTCAGATTCGAATCGGGCCATCAGATTAAAGGGCCCCGTGCGCTCCACCTCGGGGAAGAGCGGCCCTGAGAGAGGTGTTACATCTAATGATCTAAAGTTGAATTCGGTGGAAAAAGGAGAAAAGCAGAAGAGGCGCCTGAATTGGGGGGTGACAGGTTTTTCCAAACATAGCTGTTGGGCTTTTGGGCTTGCTATTTTGTTCCTTTCATTAACATTTTATTTTTGTTGGGCTGTGGAAATAGCTTTTTAGCTATAACTTGTTCCTCAATCTTATAATTTTTTTTTCTTTTAATACATTCAACCCTAACCTTTTTTCTTATCTTTTCATATTCTGACTAATATAAGAGTTGGTATTTGACAAAAAAAGAAGGTGAAGCAGGAGGAGAGACAGGGGAAAACAGGCAGGAGACAAGAATTACATATCCTGGAAAAATTGTCAATCAAATAGCTAAGAGCAAGCATAATACCAGAAAACACGTACCTTTCCTCCATTTTCCATTCCTCTATTTTCCTACATTTTCCAGTGTATCAAAGAGGAATGAATGTACTATATTGTTTAATCGACCCATGTGAGTTGAGATCATATCTCCTGCGGTACTTGATGCGATAAGCTTAGTTAAAGTATAGTAAAAAATATTTCGGATCTATTTGGATTAGGAAGATTCGTTTTAACATTCGCGCAAAGGGGAGGGAGGTGAGTTCGTAATTAAGAAAAAATTAGCCTTTGAGATCTTGCTTGTAATATATCCTTGAAGTGCTAATTATCGTACAATTCATATTGCCTATATTGCTGCATTTGATAATTGATATAAGAAAGTAAAATATGTTTTTTGTCAGGATTGGTACTAGTGGTTTGGTACCAATAGCTGTTTTCGTTTTCTGAAATGAAATCGGTGGAGTACTCCACTTTTATCAAAAAAAAAAAAAAGTAAATTAATTGCCTATATTGCTGCACTAGGATGAGATTATCTTAGAATTAGTTATAAAGCTATGTAAAATTAATGGGGAGGCTTCATTCAAAGTTCAAACATTCTTATGATAACATTCCTAAACTAAATTACATTTATTTATTTTTAACTAATTTTGGATGTCAAAACTCACTAAGTGAGAACATGACCACGCTACTACACCGGTACAGCCAAATCAAACAAGATAAGCACTTGTTACCAGCTACATTTACAACATTCCTCTCTACATCATATATGGTACAGAGCATGCTCATGAAATTTCAAAATTACACCGGTCTTTACACTTTGCTCTTATGCTCGGGTCTATGCGTGTACTCAAAATCAAGATGCACAAATGCTCGCTCTACCTCTGGCAACTGCTCCAATTTCTCCTGCAGCGACTCACCAATATCATGTGCCTGGTTGAGAGGCATTTCACTCGGCAACACTATGTCAACCTCCACAAAGTAGTGGGTCCCGAAAGTGTACGCACGCACTGTGTCTATGTGCCGAATTTCCTCGTTGTGGTTCCATACCAGGTATGTTAGTTTTGTCAGGTACTCAGCCGGTGCCGTTTTGCCGATCAGTGTCCTCACATTTTCTAACACAGTTCTTGCCCATGTAATGATTGTATATAAAGCAATCTAAATAAACAAACATAACATAAGTATTATAAATTAAAGAAAAAAATTATTGAAAATGAGAAATAACAGTTTGAGATGATTTGTGATACTATGGTACTATGCATAGCACAGATTGGTCTGTACTATGAATCAATATCTTCGTTTTCAAAGTTCAAATAGTCGATCCGAACCGTTCAACATAATCTCCATATGAAAATGTACTTGCAGACTAAATTTTCTGATTTTTTTTACTATTTTTTTAGATATTGATCCATAGTACAGACTATTCGTCACTATGCATAGTACCATAGCCTCACTCTTGAGATGATATAAAATTACCAAGATAGCCCCAACGGGGTCCATCCACCAGTAGTAGTGCGCCGCGAGTAAGGACGAGACAAGACCGATGGAGTTAGTAATGACATCAAAGAAATGGTCCTGTGCATAAGCTCTGACGATTTCATTTTTAAACGAACGACAATATATCATCAGCACAAATTTCACTACTGTCACTGAAGCCATGCTGCCCACCATCCACATCTCCCTTTTTTTGTCAAATGTAGTGTGCTCCTACACAGAGAACAAAAACAAGAAATTTAATTTAGCTGACTTTATTTTGTGCCAAAAAATTCAAATTTTATAATAGAAAAATTGAATAATTGCTATACATTTGTAACAAGTTGACGGCCAGATTCGATTAGTATTTGAAAGCCAAGTGTACCCATAACCGATGCAAAAACAATTATTCCCTGCACAGTTTAAACAAATGATATTATCTTTTATGCTACACCAATACATAATAAAAAAAAAAATTATAAGAGAGAGACATACTACGGGTTGCATTCGCTTCTTTCCAATCGGGTAATGATACTTATTGGGTTTCTTCATCGCATACGAGGTGAACCAGAGAATAAGACCCGATAAGAGATCCAATAAGGAATCAAGGGTTGATGCAATTACTGCCATAGACCTACTTTCAATTGATGCCAGAACCTTGCTAATAAAAAGTATCAAGTTTACAAAATTCGATATATTTATTGCCATTCTCTCACTTTTTGCCAACTCCTCCAACTCTGCCTGAAAAAATTAAAGAAAGAATTTTGAGATCACTAGATAAAAAAGCAATTGACAGCATACATTAAAACACCCAAATTTCAAAAAAGAAAATAAAATGGTACATCTGTAGGAGTTCCATCCAAGTAGCCTAGTTCTTGGATATTTTCCATTTCTGTGAACCCTTTAAGAAGGCTCTCCTGCTTCTTGTAGTATTTTGCAATTTTCTGTTGCTTCCCTGAAAATTTACAAAAACATTTATGCATATATTTAATTATTATAATAGGATCTTATGGGAAGAACAAGAAAAGCAACAAACATAACTAAGTTTATTTATTAGCATGCATATTTGTGCAATAAGAAGCTTCACAGAAAATAGAGACATCAGGAGAATTTAAGAAAAACGAGAGCACTTCCTGGTAAAAACTTGAATATTGTTAATCCAGTAGACTATAGGGATGAAAATGTGAAGTTTCTTTTTTTTTTTTTTTTGAGAAAGGAAAATGTGAAGTTTTACTTAAATCACAATAGAACTAGCCTCGCGGTAATTACAGTTTACATTAGATGTAATTAGAATTATGGCGCAACTACGCAGTTACTTATTGAAATTGAGCAGTTTGATTTTAATGGACAGTACGATTGAGATTAAATAGATAAATGAAACAACTGCGCCTTAAAAATATTGAAACTTGTTCAAGCCCCTCCAAAATTTTCAATTTACATCCTTCTTTGAGGAATTCTTCACAAAGAAATGAAGGCACTATTTTAATCTACAATATAACATACATATGATAAGTAAAATATTAATATTCTCAATAAACTAATTACTATGATAAGTTAAATATTTTAATCTATTATATTCTCAATACACTAAATACTTCCAGTGTTGTACCACTTGATTAATATAAATCTCTCTCCATAAAAATTAACAAAAAGAAATTAAACAGAGCTCTGTAGCTTGTGTGTGTGTGAGAGAGAGAGCACCATAGGGTCTAAGGAAGAGGCGGTAGAAGAAAGGTTGATTGGGGGGTTTATCTGCAAAATCGAAATCACTTGCTTTTATTTGCCATGCAGTTCCTGAACCGGATAGCTCCGTTTCCTCTTTCTTTCTGCCCACATCCATCGCCACTGTAATCTTTTCTCCTCTATTCTCTCTCGATTCTTTCTTCTTAGAAAAAAAGAGGAAAGTACGCTGCACAGAGACTTTGGAGTGCGGGCACCTATCTCCATTCTTTTATAAGCAATTATTTTTTCTGATTCCACTTTGATTAAAAAATAAAATTTTAGATTGAATATGAATCTTTCGATTAAATATTTTAATTCTCTGCGTTGATTTTTTTTATATATAGATACGTAGCCACCACACATACTCGTTATATACAAATTATATTATTTCTTTAATTGATTTTGATTTTTTTTCTATTTTTTAAATATTATTTAAAAAAATTAATTAGTCGTGTTTTCATTTCTTTCTAAATTTTTATATCATTTAAGAAATATTATTTCTCATTTAATATGTTATTTAAGTAATATTTTTTACATGTAGATGTCATATAAGAAATATTATTTGTTATTTAGTTTATCTTTTTTATAAAAATATGTTATTTTGTATGAGAATCTTTTTGTTTTCTTATAATATATCTCCCGCTACAATTTACAGACACGACTAGTTGTTTATTATATATATAATCATCTAATTGCAATGATGGATCCGCAGTTTTTTCTTATTGAAATCCTTACAGTTTTGATGTTTTCATATTTGTACCTGATATTTTTCTGATTTACACTAAATTGTACTATGGTAACAAGAGAGAGGTTACGATACTATGCACAGCGCACTTTGATTCATATTGCGAACCCATATCTTTATTTCCAAATACGATAAAAAATAACTAATTTAATTTTAAAGACAACCAATTAACCAATTAAGTATTAATATGTACAGCATAAATATTAATAATAATTATTTTCGAAGGTAGATATTAAAATAAACACTTAAAAGATCACTCAACACATCTCCCTTTCAAAAAAAAATCAGGCATCACTTGATTCCCCGCTCATGAAACGAAGATTGAATGTATATAAATTCAAATATGGCCTACGCCGGGCACACTACAGTATGGTTGGCTCTGTGGAGAAACCAGGAACCTAATCAAACAAAGAATCTGAAATCATTTTCTGGAAATGAGAAGAATTTGATGAGAAGGCTCCAGGAAACATCCAGATGTCAACAAAATAGAATCTATTATTCATTTCTTCTTCTATCAAGGTAAAATTACCTAGGACAGGTGTTATTATTCAATAATAAAAATAATAATTATATATTACCTAGGAGCTACGACAGTTGTCAGACTCTTATTGGACCGACCTGATGCACCCGCGTACGTATGGTTGGTTATAAGTCTTCGAATCTTTAAAAGAGTGTGAAATTATCCTGATAGTGTCTACAAAAGTGAATAGGAGAAGAGACCAACTCGCCTACGACAAACATAATTATATCCTCGCTTTTTTTCTTCTTTGGTGTTTACTTTCAGGCGAACTTAAGATAAGGTTGCATCATCTTTCCGTATTAATTGGTACTTTGTGCAGTGCGATCCACCACGTGTTCAGAACTAATTTCTCTATTACAACCAAGTTCTAAAATTATACGCCTAAATTAGCAATGAAAGAGAATTTTAGAAGATGCTAGAGGGACCATAGATGTCGGTACAAACTTTGTACTATAGGAACTTACAAGAAGATTTCGTCAAAAACCCATAAAGGTCGGCGGATAGATTTGGGAATTTTTTATTCATAGAAATTATTAAAAACTAACATAGAAAAAGAAAAAAAGAGTACTTCAATTATTAGATTCATAGAAAGACCGGAATCATTGTCTCCGATCCAAAAAAAACTGTTTTGTTTTCTCCAGTATACTTTCTTTCTACAAGACTACACCTCCGTGGAGAATGCTCAAAGTGGGCCCCACCTCTACCTCTTTCTCCATCAGCCAATGAAATCATTGGGCACCACATGTCCCTCCTCTCTTGTATGTTTGGATCTCAGAGAAATGGAGAAGAAAAATAATAAGTTTTTGGATCGGAAACAATGTTCCCGATTTTTCTATGAATCTAACAATTGAATTATTCTTTCTTTTTTGCTCTGTCAATTTTTAATAATTTCTATGAGTAAAAAATTCTCGATAGATTTGAAACAATAAAATTATATTTGAAACAAAAATTCTCGATAGATTAAAATTAAAAAATACTAAAAAATATGTATTTTATTTTATTTACTTGGAGATTAGAAAGTTGGGAGATCAAAGATTATGAAACAAATTTCTTAATATAAGATACTCAATTGTCATGGAAAAACGCTTCCTTGCCTTTGAAGAATTAACAAGTTATTACTCTTGATAATAGTTGATATACGCTCAAATAAGATGTACATAAAAATTTTGAATGTGTTATAGAATTGCGAATTAGAATAGTAGCATGAGTTCCGTCTCTTTACATAGAGATGCAGATTCAACTCTAGAAAATGACATCTAATAGATATCAGTGTGTACTGGAACTCTTTAATAAAAAAAATATTTATTTATTTATTTTAAACAATCAAACAAGCTCGAAAAATTAATAATCTATAATATGAATATATATTTCATCAAGGAAATAACGGTTTGATTTTCTCTATTGTTCAGGTAACATGAGGGGATACTGATTCAATTTTCTCATGTTTTTCCAGCTTTTCAGAGTGTATTGTTCTACTTATATTTCATTTTCATCATACTTAATTAATTAACATCCTTGATAAAATGTCTACTTGTTCGATTGTCTTAGATTCTTAGATCAGATGTTTGATTGATTGATTAAAAATAAAATAGAAGCTGCTGTCAATAGTACTGACTAGGTGCTTCTATTTGTCTCTGTCTGGAAGAAAGAAAGAGATAGATAGATAATTACATGATATGATATTTGAGAGAAGTGTTTCGGAGGTATTAATGCTTAGAATATGTTTTTCCAATTGAAAAGGACGAATTGTCCTTGTGCACAAAATATCCCAAAAGCAACTAAATGAATTCCATTTGCAAAAAAGTTTTTGACTTTTTTAACTTGAAACCAAAAGATAGAAATTCATGGTAAGGACTGATATGTAGTATGCATATCACTATGTTTTTAATATTGTTATTATTATTATTATTATTATTATTATTATTTCATTTTCACGCTCCACTTGTTTAAATGACGCATATCCGCAGTCAACTAAACTCTTTTTGACACAAGCATGAAGCATGCATGGATGCACTCAATCTAACATTATTTGATGATTTTCACTTTTAGCAAAAGATGCTGATTTAATACTTACTGTACGCAATTGAAAATTCGAAACAGCCAAGATTTGGTACAAGAAGCAGTCTTGAGATGTCACTTTAACTTGGATATATGATAAATTCAAAAGGTTTGTTCAAAACTATGTCAGCAACCTAAAAGTTGCCTTAAAAGATGGCAAACATATTATTTGTCTCCTTTATTTTAATCTAGGTGATAATGATATTGACTATTTGTGTGGCAACATAGCCTTTTATTTCAATTTCAATTGTCTCCACAAAGATTTGGTAAGGTAACTTGCTATTATAGATTAGGAAGTTGACCTATTAAGATAAACATGCAAACTTTCAATTTCAACATGATTTTGATTTTTTATTTTATTAATTTCCTCCCTATATGATAATTAATTAATTAATCTAATTTTCTAATTATAAGAAGGAAGATAACCCAAGTTTCTGCTACATAATTTGGAGAGCTACTATAAATCAACTTGGCAACTACTTTTTTTTTTTTTTTTAAAGACAGAAAAAGATGCCAAATATGTGTACAAAATAGTAGAAATCTAGCAGGAAATGTGCACACTTTATTTTAATTGTAAAATTGGAAGGGAAAAAAAACAAAATGCAAGATATAAACTGAATATAGCCACCAATTTTGATCCTATATTTGTATTGTTACATGTCACAAGTGGCGTGAGACAGTAAGTAAGTCACAAATAAGAAGTCTATGATTTCTATTTTGGAAGAAGCATAACTGGCATCTTTCATCAAAGAAAATACATTATATGACATTTTTGGTTCTCTTTATATATATGCTCTCAAAATTATAGCCTATTTTATTTCCTTAGTTGCACAGATAAAAGGCAAAAGTTCTATCATTATATAGAGAAAATAAATCACATCTATAAACTAACCCCTGTACCATTACGTACTTAAGAAAAAAATGCTGATGCTTGAAAAGATGTTGAAGAGGGAGGAAGATGTGAACCCTAATTAGTTGATTTGATGATAACGATTATTACAAATTTGGCATGATGAATATTTAATGTTAGCAGAACAGGAGAAATGGTATTCCAAAATCAATCATGAAATTAACATATAAAAACCTAAAAATGTAAAATAAAACTAGTAAGAAAAAGTACAACCAATATATAAGGTACATACCATGCCCTCTTTTAAAAACTCTAGTGACAAGTGGCTGTTCTTGAGGCCGCTCCGGCATGCGAAAGTCGCTGAACCGGAGACGCCACGCGGATGCCGGTTCCATATCCACATGTTCTTCGCTTCCCTTCTTCATTGGAGAGAGAGGCACTTTCTCCATCTAGGTAACCAATGAATTGTTGGCCGGTATCAACGAAAGGGTTTTAATTTCTTCTATATTTCGTTTCTTTTTGTGGTGTCTTGCATGGAGATATATATGGAGAAAAGATTGTGAGAAATGTTAGGTTTAAAAGTTGGGTTGCCACTAAATTAATTAAATTGTAGAGGCGCCAGATTAATTGATGGTGGGGGTGGTTATGATTTTACAAAAACAAAATTGCTTTCCGTCTCCGCATTATATCACTCACACGTGTTTATGATGAGTATGCATGCCTTCACAAATTATATGATACATATATTTATTATGATTCAATTCGCTAGAAGGAACTAGATGTACTTGTAAGAAGAAACAAAATATATATGAAAAAAATGCAAAGTCTATATATAGTTTTTGTATGATAATTTTTATATTGGCGGTAACAAAATAATTAGAAAGAGGCATCACGTAAATCAAAACGCTGAGATTTTTTTTTTCAATGCTCTACATTAAACAATCCTAGATACAAAATAAAAGGTAGGTATCAATTACTTAGAAAATTAATTTGTAGTATATAGACACACCACAAACTTATGGTTTTTATTTTATTTTATTTGAATTATTTAAAAAAATATCAAGAGATCATACATATCTTCAACAACACACCACATACTTATGAATTCTTTTAAATTAATTTGAATTATTTTTTAAAAAGAATGTTAAGAGTTCATACAGATGTTGTGTCAATCTATTTGACTACTTAATAAAGATGGAAAAATAAAAAATGAAAAAGGTTGGAGAGGATAAACACCAGCTTTCAATATCATCCAAAAGAATATTTGTCCAAAAAAACTTTAGTGACTAATCTTAAATTTTGCTATACATTAATCAACTCGATATTCTTGATAATAATATATAATAATTTTTATATTTTAAAATCCGACATTTAAAATATGATCTGTATCATATTTACATGATACACATTAAATATATTGATGTAAGTTTATCGTTGATTAAGCGAGTTAAAACTTTTAATGGTCCATATGTAACGACAATATTAAATGACACTAAAAGTACATAAAACTAGCACGATACACAACTATTTATAAGTCTAGCAACATGTTTATATTTTTTATTTTAAAAAAATTAAAATTAATTTAGAATTTGTTGTCAAAATTGTCAGAGTATGAATTTGGAAAGGATTCCGACCCTGTTTTTATTATGAAGTTCTAGATAAATTTAAGACTCTGTAGTTCACATGGAATTAAATGTTGAATTAACTCTTAACTTTATCTCAATAAAATAAATCATAACGGACATATAAAGAACAGATATATTATCAAAGTAAATCTGACGGTCCAATTTAAAAGAGACAGTCCAGACCTATATAGGATATTTAAAATAATTAAGTTTTCTCAATTAAAGAGGAGATTAGGAGATGCCCAATATATTTTTCTTTTTCCTTTTCTTTTGAGTTCCGTTTATGATCCAATTCCAGAAGCAGTCTTCCTCATGTTAGGATCATGCTATTAAACGAAAATAGATATTGATGGTGATATAAATTGGAGGTGGAGGTTAGTGATGGAGAAGGAGGTTTAAGTCACTTTTATAATTTTAAAAATTAATTTGGTCTATTAAATTTTTTAAATTTTACATGTATCAGGGCTGCAAACGAACCGAACCGAATCGAACTTACTCCCAGTTTGAATTTGGTTTGAATTAATTTCGAACGAACTCAATTTCAAATCAAACTTTTCACGAACTCAATTTCGAACTTTTACGAACTTTGTTACGACTTACGAGTTATGACTTATGGCTTGGCCATAGTTCGAAATTACAGCACTTCAATAAAAACTCAGGCATTCTGAATTTTAATTACACAGTACACCAAAGTTTATATCAAAGTTCATTACAAATACCAAAATTTATATCAAACACCAAAGTTTAGTACAATCAATCAAAGTTCAGTACAATCACAGTATCCAAAGTTTTTCAAATAGCCAACAGGAACAACATCACCAAAGTTTTCAAATATCTAAAGTATTCAAAGTACAATTTAAATATCAATAGAACTACAGAATAATCACCAAAGTCTTAGAATTATTACAAACCCAAATATTATCCTAAATAAAACATTAAAGTTCATTATCAGCGGAAATCAACGGTTCACGTTTGAGTTAATTTTGAACTAAATTTGGTTTGCGAACCTATTTCGAACGAACTAGGTCCAGTTTGAGTTTGGTTTGAATTAATTTCGAACTAAGTTTGGTTTGAATTAATTTCGAACGAACTCAATTTCGAATCGAATTTTTTACGAACTTTTTCGAATCAAACTCGAATCGAATTACGAACTACGAATTTTTTGTGCAGCCCTATGTATCAGTATATATCCCCTTAATAAATAATTATTATTGTATAATAAAATTACCTTCGTAAATATTATTCGGCCTCCAATCTCAAATTTTTAACATGACTTCTGAATATAGATATAAATTAAAAAAATATTATGAAATATAAACCCTCCAATCTCTAATTCAGTCTCCTACAAAGGCAGTTGGACAGTTGACGCTTCACACAACGTTGACACTTGACAGAGATTTAGATAACTGTGACATTGTTTCTCTACAGTTATGGTCACAGACAATCCCGATTCAACTTTTAGGTGTGCACACGTACAAAGCGCATTGCCCTTTTTTTTATGTTTTCTTTTTTTGAAAAATGGCATGGCAGAAGCTGCCAAGTTGACTTTCTTTATGTTTTCGTTTATTGTTTTCTATAGATGCAAATATGCAATTGTTCGTCATCAAACCTTATCCCAAAATTATCCTAATATTAAAAATCTTCAAGTTTGAATTGGTTAGTTACGCAATTTGCACCCCAAAAATTTATGATTGAGTCTTCTGTGCAGCATGTAATATAGCAATTGGTAGGCACATATATACACAATCAATCTATATATCAGGTCAATAATATGACTATAACTGCCGCCAACTATCAAAAAAAAAATATGACTATAAATTTTTTTTATTTTTGAAATTTTTTTATCTTCATAACAAAAATATTGTCGAAATTATTTAATTAATTATTGTCAATGGATGGTGACTCTTAATTTTAATCTACAGAGCAATTGAAGAACACAAAGTACTCTTGTGAGATGAAATAAATTTGAATGATTTGAAATTTGACAACTTTTAAGATATGTTTTCAAATAATTATTGATCAATGGTAAGGAACAATCTTACAAAATGCTGCTTATGGTAATTTAGTGACTTGTCTTTGTGATATCATTTCACAACTTTCTTGGATATTTTTAATCACGTTAAAATTAAACAATTTTAATCAGATCAAAAACAAATTTGAACGTTCTGGATTGAATAAAATTAAAGGAGATCCAATAATGACGCAATGATCAAAATAATGGCACTAGAAGCAAACTACAGAAAAAGGTACTAACAAAAATCCAAATCAATTAGATGGTGAAAGTTCATAAATCATTTGTTTTATCTTATATGGTGTGCATAATTGGCGCCATTTTGTTGTCTTCATTTTTCCTTTCCCAATCATCCCAATTGAAAATCATTTTATTATCCTTCTTTCTTTATCTAGATAGTCATTCAAACAAAAAGATATTATATATATAGAGATAGGCTATGGTGAGTTGTGAAGTAAAACGTTGTTTTACTTCACGTCATATTTTTATTTTGAAAATTCAACCAACCGATCTGAACCGCTCAACATTTTCTAAATTTTGAAATGTGCTTGGAGACTAAATTTTACATTTTTTTTGAAATTTTTTACTATTTATTAAGCCACTTTGAAATCGCTGATCCACTGTGAATAGTAAAAAACAGTAAAAATTTCTGGACCACCGGATCAGCGATTTTCAAAGTGGCTTAATAAATAGTAAAAAAATTCCAAAAAATGTAAAATTTAGTCTCCAAGCTCATTGCAATATAGAGAACATGTTGAGCGGTTCGGATCGGTTATTTGAATTTTCAAAATGAAAATATGAGCGTGAAGTAAAAATGACCTCTTACTTTACAACTCACCATAACCCAGCTCTATATATATATATATCTTATAGTGCATTCCTTGTAATGAGCAACAATAGCATATGTTCTTTATGTGGAACGAAGATACTTATTTAATTTTTTTTTTTTAATTTCCACTGAGAATTGAATTTGAAACTTGGTCTTATCATAAGAGTTCAACCAAACCACCTAAACAGCTAAACTCCAATTTATCTGATTAAACCAGGCAATTATAAAATTAAACCCAACTGTTTGTAATTTGCAACTTGTGTACAATCAACCTCCTCTTGGGGGAACAAGGTGTCTGATGGACATTGGATCAAATTCAATTCAATGTTTGATTTGAGCTGCTCAATTTGTTTTAAGATTCGTACATATCAATTGAATATTAGTGCAGTCAAATTTCCACAAATATTGACATGAATCGAACATCTCCAATCAAACATCAGACCGAATTTGATCTGATATCCATTTAAATACCCTCCAACTAGACATTTGCTCTCGGGTACCTCGGACCGGGCAGGGCAAAACCCGTCCCGGGTAGCGGGCACAACGGGTACGGGTACAACGGGCACGGGTAGACGGGTTTTTTTTTTTAAAAGTCCGCCCTGCCCGTTTCAAACCCGTGCCCGTCCCGGGTAGACGGGTAGACGGGTTTTTTTTTTTTTTTTTTACTGTTTTTTTTCTTATTGTTTGTACCGTGTCGTAGAATATTATTACGTGTTTATAATTCGACTTTTAAAATCTGAATAGTTCAATATCAAATATTGTATATATATATACATAAAATTATCAAGTCACATCTTTATAATTCCTAAATAAATAAAATTTGTAACTTATATATAAAAATTATTTGTGCGAAAATTTGTATATTTATTCGGCTAAGTACAAGTCTAATTATTTATTTCTTTACACGAGTAATTTTATTTTATTTTCAAACTCTCATTCTAATTATATAGTTTCATAATTTATTTATATCTCGAAATTTGTAGTTTACATTTTAAATTGATAATATATTTTGTAAACGTTCAATTTAAATTGATAATATAAATCTAAATCTAAATTCAAATCTAAATTAAATATAAATCTAAATTCAAATCTAAATTTAGATGCAAATTAAATTAAATCTAAATTGAATATAAATGTAAATCTAAATTAAATCTAAATTGAATCAAAATCTAATTTAAATCTAAATTAAATTAAATAAAAGAAAAAAAAAACAAGGCATGAAGCTGCTGGCTTTCAGCCTTTGCCGAATTTCAAAATAAAAAAAATAATAAAAAATAACAAGGCAGGTGCCTCTGCCGAATTTCAAAAGAAAAAAAAACAAATCTAAATCTAAATTCAAATCTAAATTAAATATAAATCTAAATTAAATCTAAATTCAAATCTAAATTAAATTAAATCTAAATTGAATATAAATCAATTACTTTAAAAATAAATATGAATTATTTTAAAACAATAGATTAAAAAATAAAAGTTACCCTCCTCCTTTATTCCGGGCTTGGGACCGGCTATGTAAAATAACATAGGCGGAGTTCTAACTTTTTTTTTGTTAGTAATTCTTCTTTAAAATGAATAATTTAAGAACTAATTGAAACGTTTAGAAATTATAATTTAAAAAATAACCATAGAGATTAAAAGAGGTTAGAAATGTATACCGACACTACCTATCTAGTAGTTTGGATTCATATACCATTGTTCGCTCTCTTCCGCACCGTCTGAATCCGAATTAGCCGCGGGCCGCGGCTCGGTACCGCTTTCTTCAGTGTCGACTCCGGATGATGATTCTTGATGATCTCGATGTTGGTTGCGCTCATCAGCATCAATCCAATCTTTCAAGCACACAAGTCTCTCAAAAACATGTGCACCCAACTTACTGCGTTTGTCGGAGAGGATCCTGTTCGCCGAACTAAAACAACTTTCGGAAGGGACGGTTGACACGGGTACGGCAAATACGTCGCGGGCCATCATCGCCAGTGTTGGATAGTTTCTTTGATTCCTCTTCCACCACGTCATGATGTCAAATTCATCTTCTTTTTCGTTTACCCCCGCAAAATAGCTCACTAACTCGTTTGTGGATGTGTGCGGTTGGATCTCCGATTGGAAATCTGCTAACAATCCACCGCTGCTAGTGCTCCTGGAAGTGGAACTATTAAAAAATTAAAAAAATTAGTGGACAAATAATGTAGATATTATAAATAATAAAGATTAAAATAATGTAGATATTTAAATTGTTACCTAGGGCCGGCACGGGACGAAGACTGGTTTTGGTTGTCACCCATTCTTGAGTGGTATATGTTAAACATCTCATCAAACTTCGAAGTCACGAATGCCTCTACCCCGGTGTTGTCTAAATGTAGATTCTCTTTGTACGCTGCAACTATTTTGACCGTGAAATACTTGTTGTATGCCGGGTTGAGGCAGCTTGCAATAATGGCCAGGAGGGGTACATCGTCCCAATATTTTAGAAAAAAAAATTTCATGGAATCTACGATCGGTGTGAGAGACTTGCTTTCAGCTTGTTCCAATTCACAGTACACCTTGGAGATGCTATAGAGATGTTTGATCAACTCAAATGTCGTCGGTGAGTACGAGCAAGATAATTTGACGGTTGCATTAAAAAAGGTTCCTAAGAAATTACTCAGGGTTTGTAGTTGCTCCCATTCGTCGAGGCTGGGCTCCAATGCCATTCCCTCGGGGGTGGAGCCTCTCAAAAACTCTCCTATGACGGCTTTGTAAGGAAGGCATCGGTTCAGAAACCTATAGGTAGAGTTCCAACGGGTATCTATATCCCAAGGAACTTTCAACTTGCTCAATCCATAGTTGACGCACATCAAACCAAACCGTTGTTTTCTTTCTTGGTTTGAAACAATATGGGACAGACAATCCTTTAATTTATTGATCAAATCTCTTACGGCTTCTGTTTTAAGGCCCGCCTTCACGACGAGGTTAAGTATGTGGCAAGCACACTTTTGGTGAAACATTGCACCATTCATAATCGGGTTTAGTGACCATTTAAAAATCTCAATGAAAGCTACATTGTTACTAGCATTATCGAATGAAATAGAAAAAATCTTGTTATCCCTATCTCTCCTAAGGTTATACTCTTGTAACACCTCAATAATGAATTTGAAAATTACATGTGCTGAGTGCAGGGAATCTAACACACGAAAACTTAATATCCTTTTTTGTAATACCCACTGATCATCGATCCAATGGCCGGTAACACAAGAGTACCCAAGGCCATGTTTACCGGCAGTCCATATATCGGAGGTAATTGAGAACTTATTTTGTTGATACGCAAATATAGCTCGGAGCTCATCTTTTGTTTTGGTAAACTGGTTTTTAATTTCACCAACCATCTTTCTATGATGGATCCTCTTGTACATTGGTTGAGCACACCCCCGAATGACTAACCGGGCAAAACTCATGCAACCACCCATGCTTATTGGTTGTTCTTTGTGGGTAATGTACCGGGCCAATTCACTAAGCATTCTTGATTCATCGTATTTTGGATTGGTTCTGGTACCATCCGGGTTCATAAGGGTTTGGATTTGTCTCGGTCCAACATTTTCACTTGGAACCTTACCCTTCTTTTGGTGCATTTCGACATGTCTTTTAAAGCTGGTCATACCACTACTTTGTTTATACACAAAAAACGGTTTCTTGCAATTTTTTACCTTACATTCAAGGGTTTGCATGTGGCCATTCTCATCTGTGGTCACCTTGTACCATTTGACCCACGGCTGATTGTATTCAGGAACTCTTCTAGTCTTCTTTACCACTTGTTGTTCTGGGGGGACACTTGTCGGAGGAAGGATTGGTTCTTCTTCAATTTCAGTGACACTTCTCGACGGAGTACCTTCTATAGGGGGGTGACTTGACTCGATGCTACAGAAGAAGTGCCTCCATATGCATATGGTGGTGTCGGTTGATGTGTTTCTTGTGGAATATACATGTTTGGATCGTTTGAAGTATAATACGGTGCATACATTTGGGGGGGTTGTTGATAATTTAAATCTAGCGTTTGATCCCTTCTTTGATAAGTTTGTGGATAATTTTGTGGATAATTAGGTGGTGGCATAGGTGGAGGTGGGCCAAAAATTTCTTGTGACATTCTCGCTTGAAAATCTAAATCCTCATCGTGATTAGGAGATGTCATCTTTTAAACCTATTCAAAACAATAAATGTAAATTACTTCACATATTCAAAAAAACAATCTAAATCTAAATTCAAATCTAAATTAAATATAAATCTAAATTAAATATAAATTCAAATATAAATTAAATCTAAATTGAATATAAATGTAAATCTAAATTAAATCTAAATTGAATCCAAATCTAATTTAAATCTAAATTAAATTAAAGAAAAGAAAAAGAAAAAGAAAAAAAAAACAAGGCAAGCCTCTGGCTTTCAGCCTCTACCGAATTTCAAAAAAAAAAAAGGTGCCTCTGCCGAATTTCAAAAGAAAAAAAAACAATCTAAATCTAAATTCAAATCTAAATTAAATATAAATCTAAATTAAATATAAATTCAAATATAAATTAAATCTAAATTAAATTAAATCTAAATTGAATATAAATGTAAATCTAAATTAAATCTAAATTGAATCCAAATCTAATTTAAATCTAAATTAAATTAAAGAAAAAAAAAACAAGGCATGAAGCCTCTGGCTTTCATCCTCTGCCGAATTTCAAAATAAAAAAAAAAGGTGCCTCTGCCGAATTTCAAAAGAAAAAAAAAACAATCTAAATCTAAATTCAAATCTAAATTAAATATAAATTCAAATATAATTTAAATCTAAATTAAATTAAATCTAAATTGAATATAAATGTAAATCTAAATTAAATCTAAATTGAATCCAAATCTAATTTAAATCTAAATTAAATTAAAGAAAAGAAAAAGAAAAAACAAGGCATGAAGCCTCTGGCTTTCATCCTCTGCCGAATTTCAAAATAAAAAAAAAAAAAAAAAGGTGCCTCTGCCGAATTTCAAAAGAAAAAAAAAACAATCTAAAAAAATAACTCTAAGTCTAATTCAAAATAATCTAATTCAAATTTTAAAATTCTAAGTCTAATTCAAAATAAATACAACTTGTTCTAACTTATTTTAAAAATCTATTTTAAAAAAATAACTCTAACAAATTTAACTTATTCAAAAAAATAACTCTACCAAATCCAACATATTCAAAAATAAAATATAAATCTAACTTATTTATCTAACAAATCTAACTTATTTATCTAGCAAAATATAAATCTAACATATTCACATATAAATCTAACATATTCAAAAAATATAAATCTAACATATTTAAAAATTAATCCGAAATTAAAAAATAAAATCTAGCCTATTTTAAAATAAATCTAACATATTCAAATGATCAAATAACATATTCAAAATTTAAAAAATAAAATATAACATATTCAAAAAATAAAATCTAACCTATTTAAAAATAAAATATAACATATTCAAAAAATAAAATCTAACCTATTCAAAAAATTAAATCTAACCTATTAAATTTAGATCCGAATTTAAAAAATCAAATATAACCTATTTGAAAAATCTAACCTACTAAAAAATCCAACCTATTTATAAATAATCCTAACATATTTGAAAAATTAATCTAACCTATTCAAAAATAAATCTAACATATTTTAAAATAAATCTAACCTATTCTAAAAATAAATAGAACTTATTTATATCTAACTTACTTACAAATAAAATCTCACATATTTCAAAAATAAATCTCACATATTTCAAAAATAAATCTAACCAATTTTAAAATAAATAACCTATTCAAAAACCGATTTCAAAATAAATATAACCAATTTTAAAATAAATATAACCTATTTAGCACAAATAAAACCTATTTAAAATAAAATTTAACTTACTTAAAAATAAAAACCGAATTAAAAATTAAATCTAACCTATTTAAGCTATTTTGAAAATAAATCTAACCTATTTATAAATAAATCTAACCTATTTCAAAAATAAATCTAACCTATTCAAAAATAAATCTAATCTATTTTGAAATAAATCAAACCAATTCTACAAAATTAACAACAAATCTAACATATTTAAGCTACTTTAAAAATTAATCTAACCTATTTATAATAAAACTAACAATAAATCTAACATATTTAAGCTACTTTAAAATTAATCTAACCTATTTATAATAAAATTAACAATAAATCTAACTTATTTAATCTATTTTAAAAATTAATCTAACATTTGCGAGATGAAATAAACTTGCGCCTTTGCGGGATGAAATAATCTTGCTCCACCGTATCTTGCGCCTTTGCGGAATGAAATAAACTTGCTCAACCGTATCTCGCGCCTTTGCGGAATAAAATAAATTTGCAACTATATTTTTTTTTTCTAATAATTAAACTAATTTGGGAACAATAAAAAATAATGAGAGTATGAATGAGAGATTGAGAGTATGAGAAATTGAGAATTAGATTGAGAATAATGTGAGTTTGGTGTGAAAATGAGAGAAGAATGGGGTGTATTATAGAAAAATTTGGGGGGGAAATTCGGATTGCTACAGTAAAACAGTAACTGGAGCCGTTGGATTCAAAATTTTTCAAAAATCTACAGTGCTACAGTACCGGTCAAATCTACAGTGCTACAGTAAATGTCAAATCGGGTCCAGCACTCCAGGCGGGTCGGGTTCGGGTACACGGGTAAGGGTAGCGGGTAAACGGGTGCGGGTACACCCGGGGCGGGTTCGGGTACACGGGTATTCGGGTTCGGGTACGGCGGGTACGGGTACACCCGGGTATACAACGCTCCCTCTTGACCTGCCCGTTTGAAGCCCGTACCCGTTTACCCGGGTATACCCGGCCACGGGTACGGGTACCCCGGGCACCGGGCACGGGTGGACCGGGTTCGGGCAGCCCCTAATGGGTAGTGTCAAACCACTACCTCCAACCAACATCTAGTATTTCCCAAATTTTATGTGCTCTGGTCATTTAATAAAACCCAGCCCATATTTTTGGGCTTTGGTTGAGCAAATAAATTACTGGTTTAGGCTTTATAGATTACCATATTTGAACTGGGCTGGAAGAAATCAACAAGACGATAAGAATTCTCATTTGGGCCGTGATTAAGACAAAAAAATAAGATGATTGATTTATTATTTAGAGCATAGGTTTTTTAAGGCCTAAATTTGACAATTTCTGTGAGATTGAAACAACACAAATGCAATTTGAAGGAAACTGAAGACGGAAGGCCTCAACTGGAGCTGTTTAGTTTATCAAACTATTTCGTGATTTATAGTTTTACTTCTTCTTTTTTGCATTGTTATTTACAGTTTTATTTCTTTGTGAATTCCTTTGCACCATTTGAATTACTGTAAAAAAAAGGTCGCCATATATAGGCGAGGTGCTTTTATTCTTCCCTGGTCTGAACAAATGAACCAGGGGTGTCTCACCGTTATCGTATCAAATTCAGTTTAATTTAGATTGGATTTGTTCTATCCGTATCAAGATTCATGCGAACAGATTCAAAATTCGTGTGAATGTAGTGCATGTGAGTCTTGACACGAATCAAATGGTTATGACTAAGTATCAAATCAAATTTGATCTAGTATCAAAATGCCACTGACTCCATAAACAAACTTCTGCGTCACCGAAGTTAGTAGGAATTTCCAAGAATTAAGCACTCCTAAATTAAAATTAGGATAATAATAATGGAGAGGAGTTGAGAGAGATAAATCTCGAGGAAGAATTTGGAATTCAAAAAATCCCTTTCAAAATTGGGACATCTCAAGAATCAGCCTTTGATCTAGTGACGAAGGTAATTCTTTCCGTGTGAGAAGCAGGTTCGAAATCCGAAAGAAGTATTTTTTTTGTGGATATTAAACAGTTAAGTAACTTGACCTCTAACCTTTATTAAAATAAATTGAGACATCTCATTGGCTGATTTTATAAGGTGAATTTATTTGACAAAAAATAAATTGCTAGATCCGGGATATAATATTTAAACTTATTTTTTGCTCTTTTGAGGTTAGATCCGTGATATAATATTTGCAATCTTTCTTACCCGATGCAGAAAACATGCTAATCAGTTTGGTAAAAGAAAAGAAAAGTATTATAAGGCTTCATCGTGAGAATTTTTATTAATAGCTGGGATTGTCAATGAAAATGTCAGAACTTGTCTCTTCCTTGCAATTTTATAATTCTCCCTCAGATTAGGGTCGGAACTCTGGAGTCTACATTTCAGTGAGTAATTTTATATCTTCTCTACAATCTTAGTTGCATTAAATACTTTCTATAATTTTCTTTTTAAGAAGAAGAAATGTGGAGGCTGAACCTCTACATTATTCCATTAATATATATCAAATGTTCCCCGTTTAATAAGGTTGTAAAATAAAAATAAAACATTTTTTAACACCTGTCATTATACAATTACAACTGATTAATAGAAACTTACATCAAATGTTTGTAGTGAAGAAAATTAGTCACTCTGTAATCGGCTCTGTCATGATATGTCACAACACACATGTTGATCGTGTAATGTGATATGTTTCTCTTTAATCAGAAATGACATGGTACAACACATCACAGCAAACTGATCTGATTAACAATGGTTGTATGACGATGTATCATTAATCTTTTGAAAAGCGATGAACGACCCTCTGGAGAGAACCGAGCGACAGGCGGCGACTAGACTGGAGGCCCTAAAAGCGATAAGAACCACCACCCAAGCAGCGATCCTACGGCGCAAGACTGAGATAGCAAGCTTCAGACGACACTCGTATGCACAGGTCCTCAAGGCAGCCATCAAAAGAGAGCAAGCACGACAACAGGTGTACACCGCTCAGCAAACTCCAACTGTTAGATACAACAGTAATGGCAACAAGAAGACAACCGAACGACATCACAACACCACAGCCTCTCAAAACAGTGAAGAAGGATGGACAGTAGTTACGCGGAAAAAACACAACCGACAAGCTCGACCACAGACCCTAAAGAGCTTGGCCAAATGCAAACAAGATCTTATGACACAAGGTCGCTGCTTTAAATGTCTACAGAAAGGTCATAGGCGGTTTCAATGCAGAGGACAGCTCAAATGTCTTAAATGTGGACATAAGGGTCACACAGCAGGTAGATGCATTCACCCCAGGGTGCAAAATGTATCACCTGCAAAAGCTACAATGGGACAAAAACAGACCGAAGCAACCAGAGGAGTTAATGCAACAGAACCTACTACTATGCCACAACCAGCAGTTATTGCTCAACCAACCCCAACATAGAACCCCCAGCAGCCTACTTATCCTCCACTCACCATGGTGCAAATCACGCAACAACCATCACAGAACAAACTGAATACACACTCTAACATGGATGCTCTCGCAAACTGGGAAACCATGCCTTTAACAGATCCGGCATACATGCAAGATGGCAGAACAGAGGAAATGCGCGTTTTCCTGCCGAAACGAACCACATTGACACCGGCAACCGAGTGGATAGAAAGGTCTGCGGTCATCCTCACGGGACCCAACTACAATGATGACCACCTCATCAGAAGGATCACCAACAAACTTGCACACCATTTCTCCCGACACCCACGACAGTTTGAGGTGCGAAAATTACCACCGGCACATGGCGACCTCTTGGCAATATTTCCAGATAGGGATATGATGAAGAGGGCAGTGCAAGTCGGCGCCTTTACGCTCAGTCCGGGGGTACAAATCCAAATCATGGAGTACTCCAAACATGCCGGCATGTCATACGACCCGACAACCCACAAAGCAAGGATTCTAATCCACGACTTACCACACTGTTTTTGGACCTGGGAGCATCTGGCGCAGCTCGTTTCAGGATTTGGGACACTAGAGAAGATGGCACCGGTCTTCGTTAACGGGAACTATTCGGAGCTGCGCATATTGGTTGCATGCTACCACCCCACCAAAGTACCACCACAACTAACCGTCACCCAGGATCCGTTAACAATCACATGCGGCATTGAATTGGAGGGATGGCTGCATAATGAGATATTGCATGTAGAGGCACCTTAAACTGGGGGAGAAAGATCGGACGACAACAATTTTGATGGAGGCGAAGACGAAGCTGCATATTGGGAAAACGAGTGGCGAAGAAATCTACGAGGAACACGAATTCATTCGTTTGACTCGAGACAGTCATCAGGACCGGTCACAAGGTTCAACAGAAGTAGCAGACAAACTGAGGCTGAGAAGATACTGGAGGGTTCTGTCATCACCAAAAATGGAGAACTAGGCCGTGCAGGGATTTTCAAAATAGGCGACACAATGGTGACTATACTTCAAACTAGCTGTTACCAGTACCTGTTACAAGCAAGCATTAATGGCTCGCAGAGCGCAGGGATATATGTAGACATCACACCTAGCCTATTTGCTCAGCTACGAAGTAATGACATCCCCAGTATGTGTCTAATAGGTGTGATGACAGCACCGCAAGCAGATCTAGAAAAATCTCACCAAATCCAACAGCAGACAGCAGCTATCTACGCCACATCTCCATCACTCGATTTAAGCCCAGTCCAAGGAAAAATGCAGCAACAGAGCCCTGGTTGCGGGCCATTACACGGCCTGCCTACCAACGGTCCAGCACAAAACCTACTCCCTACATTCGGGCCGGCAAAGAAACCAGCAACTGGGCCGCATCCTACAAGCCCAAACAACATCGGTGTTGATGGGCCAGAGCAGCTGAGTTTAGAAGGCCCAGAAATATTAAAAGGACCGGAACAACAATCTTCCATCGGGCCATTGCAGATCTCGGACAGGCCAATGCAAATTCCGGAAAGGCCAATGCAAATCTCGGACAGACCAATACACCAGTCTCTGAAGGAGATATCACCGAACATAGACTCAGCAGAACAAGAACCTTCCAGTGAGCCAGAACAACGTGATATAACAGAAGGATCGCCACCAGGATTTCCGGGGCCCCCACAATTCCTTGTCTCGCCACGAAGGAGCCCGAGACTGAGCGCAAAACTCAACGGAGTATACATTACCACAGAGGAGAGGGCGCGCCTAGTGTCCAAGCCGGGATCACTGCAACATTCAAAAACGAAACCAAAAAGGAAAAATTGCCCCTATCAGCCGCAGCTCCAATACTTCAAAAATTACGGGCCGTTCAGTCAGGAACAGGCGGAATTAATCGCACTGGCGGCAGGAATTGAAACACAGGGCAAGGTGCAGGATCAGATTAGCGCCCTCCTGGCAGCTTAGCGGGAGATAGAGTACAAGAGAAGCCCCCACCCCCTATTTAATGTTAGGTTTTTCCGTTCTGGTAGTCAGATGGTTTAGGAAGGTCATTTCTTTTGGTTTCTCTTTCAAAGGCAGCAGGTGTAAGAGGAGATTAACCCTGTATTTTGTATGCACTGAATATGTCACTAAGAGGAGGACACCCAGGTCCGAGGGCATGTGGCCAGGATTAGATATAGATAATAGGATAGCAGATAATTATAGGCAGTGTAATGAGTTCAGTTGGGAGGAGGTGATTCTCATTGTTATCAATGTTGCTTTCATAAATATTATTGAGGGGGTTTTTTCAGACATGGCTCACAGAGAGACAAAATACTTCACATGAATTACAAAACAAAGATAAAGATCATCACTTGGAATGTACGAGGTTTAAATTGGAGACCGAAGCGCCTAGCAGTGAGGGAAACCTTTTTTATAGAGAAGCCAGACATAGTGTATCTCCAAGAGACAAAACTTTCACAAATAGACGATGCAATGAAGAAAGAGATTTGTGGTCGAAGGCTGGACAGATATGAATATGTTCCAGCAAGGGGCACTAGAGGAGGCATGTTCATTGGATGGAGGTCGGCAAGATTCCAGCAACAGTCGACAACCCACAACGAGTACTGTTTGACGGTAAATTTACATGATACTATGTTGGATCAGCCTATTCAATGCACCACTGTGTATGGTCCCTCAAGCCCAGCAGCAAGAAGAGAATTCTTTCAGGAATTGCTCAACCTCAAAACAACCTCCAATGAGCCATGGCTGATAGGAGGTGACTTTAATGTCACACTCGACGCCTCCGATAGGAACACAACCACACAAGACTGGCGATGGCCTAGTGCATTTGCAGACCTTATCTCCAATTTGGAAGTACAGAACCTACCAATGAGTGGTAGAAAATACACTTGGGCAAACTCAAGAGATCGACCGTCAATGGCGAAGTTAGATCGCTTTCTCTTGTCCAACGAATGGAGCTTTCTCTTTCCAAACACCAAACAGATCACACTCCCCAACACAAGCTCAGATCACTGTCCGATCATGGTTGAAGCACTTACGAATTTCAAAAAAACGAAGATATTTCGGTTTGAAACTTTTTGGCTAAGGCTGGCGGGTTTCAGGGACATGGTTGCAACTGAGTGGCGGGCAAGGCAGCAAGCATCCACGCCGGCTCAACTACATGCAAAGCTGGAAAAATTGCAACATGCAATAACTTCATGGGTCAGAACACAAATAGGCAGTGTCAAGTCACAAATTCAAGTATGCCGGCAGTTCCTAGAGTGGATAGAAAAAGTGCAGGAATTGCGGCAACCGACACACCTTGAAAAAGAACTCAAAGCAAAAACCAAACAAAGATTCACCAAACTCGCAGTATATGAAGAAGATATTTGGAGGCAGAGAGCAAAAACCAAATGGGAATTAGAGGGGGATAAGAACACAAGATACTTCCACAGATTTGCATCAAACTCAAAGACACGGAATAACATTGGTGGTGTTGAAAGGGACGGCATATTATACAGGGATCAAAGATCGAAAGCACAAATTTTTAGACAATTTTACATAAACCTCATGGGGATAGAAATGGAGGAACAATACGACATTAACTGGGATCAGCTATACCCAAACAGAACTGACCTCTCGGAGTTGACAAGGCCGGTCACGGCGGTAGAAATCACAGACGTTATCATGACTTGGCCAAATAATAAGGCGCCGGGCCCGGATGGTTACTGTGGTGAGTTCTATAGAGAATTCAAGGATATACTACTACCGGACATTCAGGAAGTCATCTCCCGGGCGATGCAAGGAGACGGCACACTGTATCCCCTCAACAATTCGGTCATAGCCTTGATCCCCAAAACAAAAAATTCTAGCCACCCAAAGGATTTTCGACCGATTAGCCTAGTTAATGGGATTCAGAAAATAATGTCGAAAATACTCGCTAATAGGCTCCAGGTTTGCATCGGGCAGCTTATTCACCAATCGCAAACAGGATTCCTAAAGGGTCGTCAAATTACGAAGGGTTTTGTGTACGCACAAGAACTTATGCACTTCACCAGAGAGAACGACATTCCATTGGCAATTTTTAAAGCTGACATACACAAGGCCTTTGACACGATTAGTTGGGCCTTTCTCTCCAAAGTCATGCTACACCTAGGCTTTCCCCAAATTTGGGTCTCTTGGATTCAAAGGCTGGTTCTGCAGGGGTCATCACAAATAACAGTAAATGGGCTGCTCGGGCGAAAGATCTTATTGAAGAGAGGGGTACGGCAAGGAGACCCCCTCTCGCCTTTCCTCTTTATACTCGAGATGGATTTCATACCCCGGTGGTTACAAAGACTGACACACATAGGCGCATTGAGAATGCCTATCGAAGGAATGCAACCGTCCCTCCTATACGCCGATGATGCACTCTTCTTTGTTAAACCTGATTTGCAACAGGTACAAGTTCTCACATTGGTGCTCTCGGTCTTTGCCACTCTATCGGGGTTGAAAGTCAATTTGGACAAATCTGAACTAGTGGCGGCTGCTACAGCCCAGGTACAAATCACACATCTCGCAACTCAAATTGGGTGCAAGGAGGGATCCTTCCCCTTCAGCTACTTGGGCCTGCCGCTATCTGACACAAGACTACAAAAGGAGATATTCATGCCTCTCATCCAGAAGATTACCAACAGATTGTCGGGGTAGTCGGCCAAGTTACTCACCATGGCAGGAAGAATTGCACTTATTAATTCGGTGATCACGTCAATGCCAATATACTACATGTCAGTGTTCACTATGCCGAAGTGGGTGTTGGATAAAATTGATAAGTTAAGAAGAGACTTCCTATGGCAAGGGCAAACGCAGGGGCAGCAGAAAATTCACCTGGCATGTTGGTCTCTCATTTGCAAACCCAAGAAATTGGGGGGATTGGGGATTCTAGATATTGCAAACTTCAACAGAGCTCTCATGTCTAAGTGGTTCTGGCAATGGTGTTCTGCTGAACAAAGGCTTTGGAAGGGTCTGTTTCGGACATTATACTGCAGACGAGCATCTGACGGGGTATTCAGCTCCTACTTCTTCAGAATACACCTCAAGCAAACCACAAGTTTTTGTGCATCCTTTATGCGCAGAATACAAGGAAGGGGCAACACAATTCCGATGTGGGACCAAAATTGGGGTATAGGCATACCCAAATATCAGTTCGAAACCCTCTACACATTTACTACACATCCGGACATCAGCCTGGAGGATTTCCTCAGGCATCGGCAGTTGTCATCACTGTTCAGGCCGGTGTTGTCTCTGACTGCGGAGGAACAGCTGCAAAAATTGGAGAATGAAAGAAACCGATACATAACAAACAGGCAACAGCAACAGCAACAGCAACCTCAGCGGGATACCGATGATGCCCAGTGGTCACTCACGGGCAGCGGACAATTCTCGGTGAGTTCGGCATATCAAGCATTGCAGGATGGACCGGCTGTTATCTCCAACATACAGGCAATCTGGAAGTTAGCGGTACCGCCGCGTTTTAAAGTATTCGCGTGGCTTATGCTACGAAACAAGATTCTCACGGTTGACAACCTCAAGTCAAAAGGCTACAGCATGCCTGGTATATGCTACATGTGCCGAAGAGCTGACGAAACGGTACGCCATTTGTTTAACGAATGCAGCTGTGCAATACTCATATATGCAAAAACTCTAAGGGGGACTACGGTATCGGTACCGGACAGGGACTACCTCAAGCTCCTGGTACAGCAGGACGCGGCAAAAAAGGTCCGAGAACTGGTTCTAATTTCGCAGTTTGTAATATGGAGGGAGCGCTGCTGCCGAATTTTCAGGGATCAAACCAAACAAGTGGCAGAACTGGTACAAGACATAGAGCTACAGTGGTTGGCATCAGCATCATACAAGAACAGAAGAGAAGTCCAAGGGGAGCAAATACAAGCATAATGACAGATCCGATTATTTAGTTTACTATCTTTTTTTTTTTTTTTTTTTTTTTTTTTTTTTTTTTTTTCTCTACCTTCTGCTCTCTTTTCAACTATCCTCCTTTCTCTTTTTTCAACTTTTTATTTGTATCTTTCTCAGAGTTTCTACTCAGAAACTCAACCCATGTAACCATTTTCGGTTAATGAAAACAAGGGCTAGACCCTTGTTGTTTCTCAAAAAAACAAACTGATCTGATTACATCAAATCACATGATAAACTTTTTCAACATTATTTTTTTATTCAAATTTATTTTTGCAATATTTCAATAGATTTAACTTTTTGTATGATTGTTTCATTGATCTAACTAAGTTCCAAAATATTACATTTATTTACCTCATATCATTATCATATCATGTAACGTGACGTGACGTAAAGTCGAAATTATTCAATAATAGTACATCAATTGCGTTTTGCTTTTGTGGAACAAAGAGTTGAGACAAGCAAACTTTGAACATTCAAATCCAACTGTCAATGAATAACTAATAGAGGTTAAAGATTTATGAAATCGTTGAAAGGGCCAACATTTCGGTTGATTATTGGAACAAATTCAACGGTTATGAGTTGATAACAAAATGTTTCATGTGAAATCAACATCCCTTATATGTGAAGGACACCTTTCAGTTTGGTCATTAATGAAAATAATTAAAGAAGTTAAAGTCGTAACCAATATTTTTGAAAAAATCAAAAGATGAATGACGTCATGCTGATACCAGAATGTATCATTGTGCAATAATAAATGTGACTTTGTCTTAGGAAAATTTTAAAACACTAGAAATTGAACAGCAAAATATGAAACTAATAAAATAATTCGATCTCGCGTTTAGTCTTAAAAAAAATCGAGAATGATCCGAAATTTTTATTAATATCCAAAAAAAATATTAAATTTCAAAATCTACATCCTGTTTGACAATATTTCGAAAATTGTCCAAACTGCAGATTTATTTCCCGGTTTTATGCCGAATTACCGCAAATTTATTTCCCAGTTTTGGAATTCCAAAACCAGGAAATAAATTTCCTGTTTTGGTTTTGGACTTTCAAAACCGGAAAATAAATTTCCGGTTTTAAGTTTTAAAAAAAAACAGAAAATGTTATAATTTATTTATTTTTTGTATTAAAATATTAGAAATATTTATATATTTCTTTGAAAATATATAGAATACTATATAATTTAATTTATTAGAAAGACTGCGACAAATAATCCGGATCAAAAATTTTCAGGTCGGATTTTTCGCGGCTGTAAGAAAAATTAAAATATTACTTTGTGTGTTATTGGAAAAAAAAATAAAAATGTTTTGAGTCTGAGTTATTAATCCTGGTTCAAAAGTCACTTCTAGGTAAATACAGAAAATATTTGAATTCTTCTATTTTTGAAAAATCAAAAAAGTTTGTCAAAAAAATAATTTCAAACAAAATTTTTGTCAGAGTTTTGTCAGATAATTTTTTAATTTTTTGGAAAATAGAAGGATTATAATATTTTATGTATTTACCTAGAAGTGACTTTTGAGCCAGAATCAATAACTCAGATTCAAAATATTTTTTTTTTTCCAATAACAAACAAAGTAATATTTTAATTTTTCATATTTTGCTGTATGACTTGTATATAGATTTGTAACACAAAGTCATACAACAAAGCTTGTTTAACACTTATATAATTATATTACTTAAAGCATGTTTGAATGATACGGAAGTTAAAATTATATTTCTTCTGATTCTTGCATTTTCTACGGCTGACAAACATACCTTAAGAATGTAATATATAAGTTTTAAGGACAACTATATAAATGTTAAGAAAATAACTAGATCTTTGCATTAAAATACTTTTGTTTAAAAGTAAAAGTTTAATCTTAGAACAACGTATTAAACTATTTCATAAAAAGTCAACCACGTATTTTTGATAAATATAATATAAAAAGTAACTAACTGTTTTATAAAATAACTAGGTAAACATTTATTAAAACAAGCTGGCTACCATGATACTTTGCCGGTTTTTTTTATTAATACCCCAAAAAAAAAAAATTTACAAATCTGCCCTCACCTCAGATTTTTTTTATTAAAACTACCATAACCGCCCCCCAGTGGGGCGGTTCGCTAACTTTTTTTTTTTACTGTTCATACCGAACCGTCCCACGGTGGGGCGGTTTGCTATGAACAGTAATTTTAAATTTGTTTTTTTTTAGACAAAATGAATATCAAGATGCTAAATTCTAACGCTAAAAATTCGGATTTTTTTTAAATATTTGTTAGATTATTTCTTTTGATGTATAATTAGCATATTTATACTAAAATACACTAAATTACTTGAAATTATGTTAAATTACGTTGAATTACACTAAATTACGTTAAATTACGCTAAACTCTTATTTTGGACAATTTCTAAAACCCTAAACCTAAACCCTAAAAATTACCGTACAAGTTAGGGTTTAGGACAATTTATAAATATGTTATGTGAAAATTGTAAATCATTTAATGTACGGTAATTTTTAGGGTTTAGGGTTTTAGAAATTGTTCAAAATAAGAGTTTAGGGTTTAGAGTTTAGCGTAATTTAACGTAATTTAGTGTAATTCAACGTAATTTAATATAATTTCAAGTAATTTAGCGTATTTTAGTATAAATATGCTCATTATACATCAAAAGAAGTAATCTAACAAAAAACCCAGCTAACGTGGGTATATTTATTAATAAAAAAGTCGAAAACTAGGGTTTAGAAATTAGGGTTTAGGGTTTAGGTTTCTTTTAAATATCACTAATTTTTATAAATATGTTATGTGAAAATTGTAAATCATTTAATGTATGGTAATTTTTAGGGTTTAGGGTTTAGGGTTTTAGAAATTATCCAAAATAAGAGTTTAGGGTTTAGAGTTTAGCGTAATTTAACGTAATTTAGTGTAATTCAACGTAATTTAACATAATTTCAAGTAATTTAGCGTATTTTAGTATAAATATGCTAATTATACATCAAAAGAAGTAATCTAACAAATATTTAAAAAAAATCTGAATTTTTAGCGTTAGAATTTAGCATTTTGATATTCATATTGTCTCGCTATAAAAATTAAAAAAATAAATAAAAAAAATCACTGTTCATAGCAAACCGCCCCACCGTGGGGCAGTTCGGTATGAACAGTAAAAAAAAAAAGTTAGCGAAACCGCTCCTCTGGGGGGCAGTTTGCTATGAATAGTGGACCGCCCCACGGGGGGCGGTTAGGGTAGTTTTAATAAAAAATCTGAGATGAGGGCATATTTGTTCATTTCTTTTTTTTTGGGGTATTAATAAAAATGTCGGGATACTTTGACGGGAGAATTTTTTTCTATAGAAAATAATAAAAAAGAAGATAAAGAAATAAAAAGAGTACATGTTGTTTTCTATTAGTAGAAAGATCGGTACTAACTCCACTTTCAAACAAACCAATATTAGAAGCGATACTACTTTCACCGGTACTACTTCCACTGATCCTAATCTAGTTTTTTTCAAATTCTAATTTTTGTCAACTATGTACCAAATCGTGTTGTTGCGGCAGATTTAAAAAAAAAACTGAGTTAGAATCGGTGAGAGTAGTACCTATTATAATATTGGATTTTTTGAATAAGTAGAATTAGTACCGATCTTTTTATCAATAAAAAAAAAAGATATTATTTCTATTTCTCTCTCTTCTTTTTTATTATTTTCTATAAAAACAAAATTCTCTCTTTTAACAGTAATGCATTCTGCCTAATTCAATTCAATGTTAAACATCAATATATCTCAAGTCAAAGACCGGAATTTTGAAGTACGACTTTTCTTTTACAGGCATGCCAAACTTTGAAAATCAGGTCTTTAGCATTTTAAATATTGTACAACTTTTTTTTTAATAGAGTAAAATTTAGCCAATAACAGATGTTGCACTAATAAATTATGTTACAGAGCATTTTAAATTATTCTTGGACATTTTATTATAGCATAGATACTGTGAATCTAATAGGTCTATAATTATATTAAATTAAGCAAATCTCCAAGTCAAATATTATTTTAACATTAAAGTTCTTTGAACTTGCCCGGTAAATTAGGTCAGAAGTTTTAACAAATTTCGAGAGATAACCGGAGAAACATCTATCTTTTGATGGCGACACTCCAACAAGAGAAACATGTACACAAACCCAGATGTTTCATTAAAAATATATAAAATATATAAAAAGGTGATACCTAGAATTCAGATTAAAAAAATATAATAAAAGGTGACTAGTGTTCGTATCAATGTTTTAAATAGCGTTTATAGTGTTATAGTGGGAAGGTTACACAAAAAGCTATAGCGTAAGCTGTGTTACATAGTGTTTTTTTTTACAAAAATTATATTATATATTTGTACTAAATATCAACATTATCTAAAGTCTCATAGAACAATAAATAACACCAAATTAATTAAGAATTTATAATATTCATATTGAACCAGTACAAAGTCCAAATTGCGGTTCAAAATATCCATAGTAATATCATAAACTATCGGTCTTTTTCTATTCAAAATATCTTAAGCATCATGATTCATAACATAATCTATTTTTTTCTATTCAAATTTCAAAATAACCTAGACAAGGGTTTCCTTGTCGGTTTGGGCAAATTAAAAGATCTGTAGCAACGAAGCTTTAATTCATGATTTTGGTTTGGACTTTTATTTAACTTTTTGGGTCTTTATTTAAAGCCCATATAAATTACCTAAAAAAGTCCATTATGCATAGCGCGCGCTATTTGCGCTACACGCTATGTGCTATAGCGGCCGTAGCTCAATAAGCGCATTTTGATGTCATAGCTTAGTGTTTCGGGTCCAAAAACGCTATAACGCGTTATTTAAAACACTGGTTCGTATACAACCAAATTAACTTGCTCAGAGCAAGGATGAAAAACTGAACTTGTACTATATATGCTTGTAATATTTTAATTAACTTGCCAAAACTGATTGTAAATAAAGTGCAAAAGAAATGTAAACTAATTCAATTTGCACTTCATTCTAGATTTTTCTTATTTTTTTCCTGTTCTTTTTGTTTCCCTTGTTGACAACATTTCAGTCCAAATTAAATTGAACTGATCGATTTTGTAAAGGGGTAGCTTATCTATATTCATTTGGTAAAAATATATTATTTTTTTTTCAAACTTGGTTTATATTCATTTGGTTTTATTCATCTGTAGTAATTCAGTTTTTAACTGGTCTCGATGTTAAGAATTGAAATATTTGTTAATGATGATGATGATGATCTAGTAATAATAAAAAACAATAATTATTATTATCTTTATGGTCGTTGTCTTCATCGAGTTATTACTACATTATAATAGTTGCTTATAAATAAATTATCATGAATAAATCATCAAATAAAAATAAGGTGTCTAACATGTCAAGAAATTACAGAAAGAACACATGAATGGACATATTATTTGCTATCAAAGATATAGTTTCTAATTTGTTTTTCTTTGTTTTTTCAATCATAAGCTCGCAGGCAGATACGACTTCTATCAGTTTTTTTATTTTAAATACTTAGCAGATGCTGCTAAGTTGTTTACATCTTGGACTTCTATCAGTTATAGTTAGAGAGACTTATTTTGTTACTTGCAAGCAAGAGTATTGTGACGTGTAAAGTCTAATTTGTGCCTAATCGGCAACTGCAGGAAATAATCATTCAGTCAATCGTGGAGGTAAAAAGAAGAAGAAGAAAAAAAAAGAACTTCCGTGCTATCTAAATTCTCCTTTCTCACAATATTCTGTCTTATATCAAATGCACCATGTTTCGCTGCTACTTTGTCTTTATTTCATAATTTTTTGTTATTTTTAATATTAAGCATTCAATTAGAGAGAACACATTATTGATAATCGAGAAGAAATTGAACTTTATATCAACATTTTAGCATTTGAAAAAGAATTCAAAAATACCAACCGGTGATAATACCAAGCACAAACGGTTTACTGACCATTATAAAAATTATAAAACAAATTATCTTTTAAACTAATATTTGGATTACTCCATTTGAATCGTATATGTCGTCATTTTTAAACTTGAATACAACCATGTAGAAATATGTGGAATTTATTATCTAAAGTTTTTATCAACATGAGCTGAGTAAAATATTTTTAACATTTTGATCAGGAAAAAAGTTTCGAATTTCAATCAGTAACAACACATTTGGTTGGTAATTTATTTGGTAGATTATTTGATATATATGCAAAAAATAATAACCAATCAAAGATTCTTCCTCTTCATCGGTTGAAATTGTCAATGCACAAAAGGGATCTTTAATGAGTAGTTTTACAGATAAGTTTAATTTGAAATTGTTGGTACATTCCATTTTCACTCAAAATAATTCACAACAAAAGAGTAATTGTATATGTATTTAAGCAAAGAGATGGTAATAGTGATAAAAAATTTGTTAGAGAAAATCAGATATAGATGATATCTTTAAAAAACACAACCAGTATTAATATGACAAAAACTTTCAAATTTTACTACAGTTTATTTTTACGTAATTGTGCAATTATGTTATTGCATTATCTAAGACAATTATGTACATGTTTAGATTATTAATAGTAATTGAATACTTTTTGTTAAAGTCTGAAGTCTCAATTTGTTCTAGAAAACCTGAAAAATGCATTATAATTATTTCAACAATATTGATTTAAGAGGAGAGTTCAAATGCCTTCATTTTTTGTGCCTCCACCGTGCCTTCATTTTTAAAAACTTTAATAACTCAAAATTTAAAAATTAAAAGTCAAAATAAAACCGTTGAATATGATCTACATCATTTTATCTATGTGCTCATAAAAAATTATCACATTTTAATTTTGTTTTTATGTGAATCAATTAGTTGAAAAATCAACGTCTAGAAATTATCCACATTAGTATGTTTTTTGCAAGCTCTTGATGACAATCAAAACAAAATTGAAATGTCATAATTTTTTACACGTGCATAGATAAAATGATGTAGATCATATCCAACTGTTTTATTTTGACTTTTAAGTTTTAAATTTTGAGTTATTAAAGTTTTTAAAAATGAAGGTATTGTGGAGGCATGAAAAATGGAGGCATTTGAACCCTCCTCTTGATTTAAAGAAATATAATTTGTATCTTATTTGTTTTCGTATATTTTTATAACGAAGTTTCTTATAATATCTTAGTAAAGTTATAATACGTAATAAAATATATACTATGGCACTTCTTATTTTTTTTTAAATATTATGATTTTATTATTAAATTATAAAATTATTTTTCCAACATTTTCAAAGTTAAAAGGTTTTAATGTATAAGGATAAGAAAGTCTATTCTTGATGTCTACTAATGCATGAAACACCAACTTGTTAGTCACACATAATAGAACATAACTCATTCAAATTGTAACCCTATTCATTCTAACCGTCTTGCAATGTACATCGGATTTCCTTTTTTTATTATTCCATTTTTTGTTATGCATTTATTTTTGGGCAATATTTCAAATGCTAGATAGGATTAACATGTAAAAGAGAAGAATATATGACTCTATAAGGTCATACTCATGCATACAATTTTTTTTTTCTTTTACATGTTAAATTATGTCAAAATAAAACTATTAGATGTGGTCTATATTATTTTTTTCGTGCACATAAAAGAATTATCACTTTTCAATTTTGATTTTATATCTATAAGTCGAAAAATCAATGTCTAGAATTTATCCATTTCAGTGTATTTTTACAAGTTCATGATACTAATTAAAACATTATCAAAATGTTGTAATCATTTGCGTGTGCATAGAGAAAATGTCGTAATCATTTGCGTGTGCATAGATCATATCTAACGATTTTATTTTGACATTTAAGTTTTAAATTTTAAATAATTGTCGTTCTAGGAATAGAAGCATGATGGAAGCACAAAAAATGAAGACATTTGAACCCCAATTAAGTTTTATATAAATTTTACCCGTTCAACAAAATAGTATAAAATTTGCAACTATTCATATTCAACAATATATGATGGAACATCAAAATAATACTTAAATTACATAACACTTTTGACACACTACTAATCTCTATAAAAAACTTGTTATAATTTTTTCTATTTTTGCTAAATATTTTGGCATAATTTGAAATATTAATATTAAAGTTAATTGTAGAGTAAGTTGATCTGTTTAGAGAGATAATTGAACTTATTCGGTCATAACTTCATCTTACATTTTCTATTTTACATTCCATTTTACAGCCAAAGTATGAAGTTAGAAATTTACTATATCGCACAACTAAAAATGACCGTATAACACAAATTGTGCATAATTTAAGCCGAACTGATGAAAAAAGTTTAATATTATATAAAGCCACTCTATTTCTACATCTTAAAATATCTAAGTAACTTCCTAAAAAAAAAATATATATATATCTAAGTAACAAAATCATGACTAACACACATTACAGATTTGACGGAGAGAAACTTTGAAAAGTCTCAAAATGACCATCTTTTTCACAAATGTACCCACAGACCAATTTATATTCTCTACAATCAAGGATTTATTTCTCATTCCTACTCCATTTTTTGGGGGAAAAAATAAAATTCACTTCAACCTCCGTATTTTTTTTCTCAATCACTGGAGCACTCTCTCACCTTCCTTTGTCAGGGTTAGTTGAGTTTTAACTAGACCTTTTTCAACTTAAAGCATTATCTTTGCAACTTGTGTTCTCCAATTTTTTTTTTCAATTATATCCTCGTCTTCCATCATAAAAATTCAAGTAGTATTTATCTATATATACTGCACTAATATTAATAAAATATATATATAATTAAACAGTACAAGAAGTTGCGCAGACGCGATCCAAATGTGTCAATACACATTATTATTTTTTTGGGGAAATTGATATGTACAATTATATTAATTCAAATCAGTGTTAGTATGAATTCCCTTAACAGAGATTGATATTAGTGTTTCATATTCTACAAAAATGACAAGAAAAAGTCAGCTTCCTAAAAAAAATTCCATGTACTCACAAACACCTATGTTGTAAATTTTCCTGTGGATTTTTTAACTTTGGAAATTATCAAATTGCAATAAGAAAATCCATATCCAACAAATCCAATTCCAATAAAAAATTTCATGCCAAACATACCATTAGAATCTGGAATAAGATAAGAAATTTTCAATTAACTTTTCCCCAAAAAAAAATTACTTTGAAAATTATCATACAGCAATAAGAAAACCCATATTCAACAAATCCAATTCCATCAAAATTTTCATTGTTGAACATACTCTTATAATCTGAAATCCAGAGGCTACATTTCAATGAATAAATTTATTTCATCTCTATGATCTTAGTTGCACTAAATACTTTCTAAATATAATTTTTTTAATGTATCAAACGCACCCACATTCAATAAAGTTATAAAATGAAATTAAACATTATTTTCACTCCTACAATTATATAATTACAACTGTTGAATGTATCTTTGAATAGAACGTAAATCAATTATTCAAAATTAGTACACCAGTTGCCTTTTGCTTTTGTTGAGACAATCAAGGAAAGCAAACTTTGAAAATTCAAATCCAACTGTCAATGAAATACTAATGGAGGTAAAAGATTCAAGAGATTGAAATTGTTGAAAGGCGAAACATTTCGGTTGATTATTGGAACAAATTGAATGGTTATGGGATGATAACAAAATGTTCGTATGAAATCAACATCCTTCTTTATGATCGACACCATTCAGTTTGGTCATTAATGAAAATAATTGCCAGTATCATTGTCCAGGAAATAAAATAGAATTTAGAAGTAATATTACATGAATTTTAGCTCTGGAATGGGGTGAGATATTGAATAGTATTGTAGGTGAAATCTCATACACCCATGCTAAGAAAAGATCATCTTGGAGGTAGAAATTGCCAGTAACTTCGGAAATTAGATCATTATGTGACACGGTATAAAATTTAACAGAAACTAATCTGGTTAAGAAAGGGTGGTCAGGAAACAACACATGTCAGTTTAGCACAATACTGAAAATATTGCACATCTTTTTGTTTAATGTAAATTTGCTAGACAGATGGTTTTGGATGGATAATTTTATGAAATGAGATGATATCATAATATAGACGGCATTATTCAATTTGCACATAAGTTGCATAAATTGGATAGAATATCATTTTTATTAGCTGCGAGTGAATTGATTTGGACTGTGTGAAAACACATGAATGAGTTCTGTTCTGATAAAAAAAATACATTCTACTAGGAATGTGATTACCAGTACTGTCTTTGCTTTCTTAATGGCTAGGTCACACTAAAGAGGAAGTAAAAAAGCCTGTTGCAAAATGGTGTCCAGAATACTTTACTGTGGTGTGGGACCCATCTGACAAATAGGTGGTACAATGAGAGGACCAGGCTGACAACTGATGCAAGATCAGAAGTTGCAAGCATTTATTTTGTCAACTCAAGCTTACCTCAGGCTCAGCCCTTTGTTGTATGACTTGTATTAGATTTTTAATAGCACTGTTATGTTTGAGTTACCTCAGCCCTTTGATGTATGACTTATATCTAGGATTTTAACAGTACTGTTATGTTTACAAAAAAAAACAAAAAAAAAAAGTACTGTTATGTGTGAGTTACCTCTGCGGCTCAGCCCTTTGTTGTATGACTTAATATCTAGGATTTTTAACAGTACTGTTATGTTTGTTTTTGGTGATGTTTTGGTTATGGTTATGAATCTGCATCCTCTGCATTAACGTAAGCGTACTGTTTGAGTTAATTTCTCTGTGCCCTTTAATAGTAGTACGCATTTGAATCGGACGGTCGTGATCTTAACTCAAAATTTGAGTTAACTCAGAGGATACGAATTCTATGGTTGCCGGGTAGTGCAAGTAGCATTAACTTTAAGTTGCTGATGGTAGCTGCCAGTAACCAAACATTAAACTTGAGTAGATTTTAAACAGAATTGTAACTTAAGGGTTTCATATTAATGAAACGGACAATTTTGTCTTTTTATCAAATAAAGTATTCATCGAAAATTTCGATCATTATTTTTCATCATAAAAAAAATATTATTTGAAAATACATCGTGTGACTGTATAGTTTTTACACTAAATTAATCACTTGTAACAAAAAATTATTTCTGTAAGCATTTAACTAATTTTCTTTAACATTCAAAGGCTTTTTTAACACTTATATAATTATATTTCTTAAAGCATGTCTGAAAGAAGTCATTATTGCAGCCGACAAGCACATCTTAAAAAATGTAATTATATAAGTTGTAAAGAGAACTATATAAATGTTAAAAGAAATAACTAAATATATCTTTGCACTAAAATATTTTGTTAAAAGTAAATAGTTTAATATTAGAAGCACACAGTCAAACACATATTTTTTATAAAAACAATATAAAAAGTAACTAACTGTTTATAAAAATAACTAATTAAATATTTCTAAGAACAATATAAAACACATTTTTATTAAATCGAATCAGCTATTATTTATTTTAAGAAGAAGAAGAAAAGCGGAGGTCAAGCCTCCAGATTACATTGATTCATTGATTCGAACCAGCTACCGTATTACTTTAACAGTAATGCATTCAATCCAATTCAATTTTAAGTTTTTAACATCAATCGATCTCGTAGAAGACCGGAATTTTAAAGTAATCAAATTTTCAAGTCAAAGATTAATTTAAAATTTAGGTTCTTTGAACTAGCCCGGTAAGTTAGTCAATTTTTTTAAACCAGATGTTTCATTAGAAAAAAAATATAAAAAAAAAGGTGACTATGTAGTATCCAGATTAAAAATTACAACAAAGTTTTAATTGACTTGAGGTCCTCTATTATATTCAAAAGTTTAATAAGTTCTATTACAACCAAACTAATTTGCTCGGAGCAAAGATACAAAAGTGAATTTATATTAAATCTTATGACATAAATTTATTATAATATTTTTCTATATTTTTTAATCTTTTGAAACATAATTTGAAAAATCGGTATTAAAGTTATCAAGATAACTCGTTACGGAGATCCCACCTCTTTATCGAAACGACATAATTTATCGCTAATTATTGACTTCCAAGTTCCATCCAACTCATTTGTGTTGGATCTGTCGGACCTAGAAGTTACGCTACAATTGAAGAGTTTCTGTCCCAAGTATTTTCTGCTCTGCCCATAGTGCAATGAATTTGCAACAGTGCAAAATTAAGAGCATAATTATCATTAGTCCTTAATTCAAAATATATTACGTCGTACATTTGACAATAAAAAGTAAGATAACCTTAACTACCGGGAAACTTTCTGAATCCGACAAAGTTTGGTATGGATACGAGTGCAAAAGTTTTAACTTGTTGACTCGTGGAGTCAAGAATATTAACAACAATAATTTGAGAACCCAAGCGTGTGATACAGTGTTTATTGAAATAATACAATTATATTCTTGAGTTGAACTAGAGTGTTCTTAAGTTCATCGAACTCCTTTGTGAACTCAACTCTAAAATCTATTGAATTAGCTTCAAACGACGAATTTGAACCGTCAGAACCTATCTATCTTACGAGTGATGCTCTACATGTAAAAATTTTGAACTTTCGAATTAATATAGTATGAAGTCAAGTGGTCAAAATTAAAATATTTATAAAATAATTTATACATTTTTTTTTTGAACATTTTTTTACCACCTAACTCTATACAAAATTAATTCAAAATTTTAAAATTTTCGCATATAGACGTATCACACGTAAGATAGATGAGTTTCAACATATCAGATTCATCGTTTAAAGACAATCCGATAGATTTTATAATTGATTTCATAAATAGCTTGATAAACTTAAGAACACCCTAGTTCCACTCTATATTCTTTTTTACTCTTCTAGCGTTGATTTTAAGTAAATTATAATTAACTCATCAAATAGAAAAAATAAGGTGTCCCTAATTTTCATCTAGTTTGAATCTATGGACATTATAGAAAGAATACATCTATGGACATTATCTATTTCAATCATTTATGGTAAGAGAGACGTGTTTCGCAACTTACAAGCAAAGAGCACTCAATATTGCACTGCATTTTATATTATTGTGATGTAGATCATGTTTGGTTATTATTAAATTTAAAGAGAATTAAGTTTAAATGTTTACTCTTATCTTACTTTTCTAGTTTTACATCTTGTTTACTCTATCGTCTACTCCACAACCAAACAACCAAACATGACGAAAAATTAAGATTGTGTTATTTGAGCCTAATTGATGATAAAAGCCTCGTATTAAATAAAATACCGATATTTTTATTAATATCCAAAGTTAATTATAAATTAATAAATATACCCAGTTAGCTGGGTATTTTTAAAAATGCCCAATCCGACCATTTAATGGCCGGTCCCCTATTTTTTCTCAACCGACCATTAAATGGCTGGTTCTCAATTTTTTTGTTGTTGTTTAAATGGTCATTAAATGGTCTTTATTAGCGTACAATTAAATGGTTGGTGAGTTTTATACGAATGCAGTGGTATTTAATGTCATTGGATGTTGTGGCAACCAATAAAAACTCATTTCTACACAGAATTTGTCAATGCACAAATAGTTTTTTTTTTTTTAATATGAGTCAATACTCAATAGATGGTTGGTGAGTTTTATTTAAAATTTTATTGAATCAAATTTTAATAACAAATTTAAATAGTTAAAATCAATTTACTTGATGGTTGATTAATAATACGTTTTTATGCAAATTTATTAATTTTAATTTTATTTAGAGAAATAAAACGGTCAAATATGATAAAAAAAAATAGATGTATTGAAAATAACTTATAAACTTTTTTTTTTTTTTTTACCATTTGACTTATAAAGTAGATCAGTTTCAACAGTTACATTATTTTAGTTCGATTTAATATATTTTAGAGTTAAGCTTGAGTACATATTAGCATCGCTCATCAATTCATGGAGTCTTAGAAATGATGATGGTGCGCCTTTTCGATGTGGTTTGTTCAATTAAGCGAATCGGAGCACACTATTATGATTTATAGGAGGCTTTTTTCTTTTAGTTTCGGTGTTAATTTGGTTCATCCATTTCAAATCTCATCCTAATATTTTTTTTTATTTTTTTTTTGAGTAAAAAGGCACAAGACCCGGTTTCATATAAAAATGAAACAAATATTTTTTTTATATATAAAGGTGAAGATTACGGTATTTTGCATAACACTGTTCAAATAAAGCTTTTTTATATAAAGGTGAAGATTAAGGTACAACTTAAGGTACAACATCTTTAGTTTGATTTAACGACCATTTAATTGTAAGCTAATAAAGACCATTTAATGACCATTTAAACAACAACAACAACAACAACAAAAAATTGAGATCCAGCCATTTAATGGCCGGTTGAGAAAAAAAAGTAGATCGGCCATTTAATGACCGGTTTGAGCATTTTAAAAATACCCATCTAACATAGATATATTTATTAATTTGTAATTAACTTTGAATATTAATAAAATGTCGGTAAATAAAGCACTCGATTTCTACGTCTGTAAATATCTAGTACCTAGATCATGACTCAACAGGCATTACAGATTTTACGGATAGAAACTTCGAAAAGTCTCAAACTATCAAAATGACCATTTTTATTCAAATGTACCTGCAAGCATATAAATAATTTCATCCAAATTTAAAGTATCCACAAAATTCTAAAAATATTCAAAAAGTAATTCCCCAATAACTGAACTGGTAATTCACAATCTCATATGTACCCCTCAAAAACCTCAAAAATATTACATACACCTCTGAAACACATGGCATATCATGGATCCCTCCTAAGCCCTATTACATCAGTATTTACACTATTGGAGTTCAAAAAGAGTACAGGAGCTGCATCTATGATATTTTGGTGATTTTGGCAACAGCACATGCAATATTTGGAGATATTACAGGGACCAGATTGTAATTCGTCAAAATAGAATAGAGAAAGATTAGCTTAGCACATCAACCCCACTTCCCTTCACACGCCACGCCTGCGCTGGATCAATACACAATTACACATACTGACATACACAGGCGAGGGGGGGTAATCTAACCGGTAATGGGTCCCATCACCGGCTCGGGCTCTGGATCTTCGTTCAAATCAAGAGGTCTTCTCACCGCCAGTGCTCTGTCGCCACTCTGCACCTCCGTGGCGTCAGGATGCGATCGCACCGCCGCGTCCTCCTTACGCTTGGTATCTCTCTCGTCTTTCCTCACTTCGAAGTCTTCTAGCGCGAAGGAGGGGTTCCACGTGGGGGGAGGCGATTGGACCGGGCGGCGGGGCTTAGCTGATAGGCGGATGCGGCGTAAGATGGCGTAGAACTCATCCACCTCTGCATCCGTGACGTCATCTCCCGGTCCAATTCGCCTGCGCTTGGAACTGTCCATCTCTGATCTGACGACTGGGATTACGAGCGGATTTTGGGTTTTATACATTAGAGATAAGAGAAGAGAGAGAGGAGAGAAGAAGAGCCGGAGCAAGCGAATATATGAGAGAGAGAGATTGTATTGGTAACTTGGCGAATTCATATCACCCAAAGTAACTCAAATTTTGAGTTTAAATCAGAACCGTTAGATCTGTTTTGGCACGATTTTAAAGAGACGGTGAGTTTCATCTCGAGATCGGATTTTCCTGAATTTTGATCAGATGATCCGAATCTAAACTAAAAACTTGAGTTACTTTCGAGTATCCGGACATCAAAATGTGACCCCATTTTTCAAACTTTCTCTTTCTTTCTTTAAGACTTTAATCCCAAATTGCAAAAAAAAAAGAAAAAGAAAAAAAGACTTTAATCCTTCTCTTATTCTATTGTGTGTAATGTTTAATATTCATGTTTGATGTTTGTTTTCTTAGATTGATATTCTCCACTAAGTGTTTGCATTGGTTAAACAAATATTTTTGTGTGCATGTTCTCAAAGATGAAAAGTTCAATTTGCTTATTTGTAGATCCTTAACATATTTTAAAAACAATTTTCCCTTTGAAACAGTTACCGATCTACCCTCCCATAATCGGAAATTTTCATATACAGTCCAAAAAATGCATCTCCTATATATTATCTCAATTATTTTGGTTGTGGCAAATAATACAATTAACTTTAAAACAATTTAATAGAGAATAAATTATTATAATGCTCTTGAATTATACGTACTCAGTCAAGTTGTTATTCACTTTCATATAAAAAATAATAAAGAAAATATAAGTTTTCCTCAAAATATTATAAAATAAAAATTGTATCATGTAATTACAAAATAAAAAACCAAACTGATGCAATGTAAAATTTGTTCAATATTTTGTTAAAACATAATATATATTTTTCCCTTCTGGCTAAGTGCATAATTTACATGTACTAACATACAAACATTTAAAGCTATTTTTGTAAAAAAAAAATTGGTTATATTGTTTTTTTCAAAATTCAATACAGGTAAGTGAGACCAATGAATCAAATAACAAATTCCTCAATTGGAGAACATATTTAGATTGTTGAATAAAAAAAACTCCATCAAGATTTTAAATTTTACACTCCGATGCCAACTTAAAAAGATAATCTAATTTCATGTATATGTGCCTAAAACATTAAAATTATATATATTCTCTTTTAAAAATACAAATGACATCCAATTATTCACAAACATAAATACTTTCATATTTTCTTTTAAAAACTTTAAATTATATGTTTTTCACTGCAGCAAATGTCATATTTATTATTAAGTGCAAGTACAAAAATGCATTGATGACGAATCTTTAAGTGCAAGTACAAAAATTCATATTTTCTCATCAAACGATCTTTAAGTGCAAGTACAAAAATGCATTAATGACGAATCTTTGACCCGATCGAAGAATGCGTGTTATCTGACACGACATGAACCAGATTTGATTTCATCTAATTTGGAAATAAAACTAACTCGATTTCGACCCGTGTCACTGTCACCCACCGAATTTATATCCAGTGCAGTACTGTAATAGGGAATCTTTTACATTTACTTGATCTGGACCGTTCTTTTTAACTTGGCACGAACTCAAAGCCCAATAATACTGCCCTCCAGTCAGCCCGAATCTCAAAGAGAGTTAATCTCAAACCGTAAATAGCTAATTGTAAAAGATAATCTTTTACGGTACCGTCGAGGATATGGATCCGTCACCCACCTACTGAAAAAGGGTACCTCCAAATGTCAAATTTCTCTGATTTAACCGCATATTGCATATTACTATTAGTGTTGTAAAAACAGTCTAAACGGTAGATTATGTCTATTTTGTTTATTCCCATTAATCGTTCGTTTATTTCTATTTGAGCGTCGTTTATTTCTGTTTATTTTTGTTCATTCAAGTAACTATTTATTTTCACATCGATTTTTTTTATTAAAACATTGTTTTTTTTTTCTGTGCGTATGATAATAAATTTCACAAATATATTATAGATTTATTTGTACTTGAATATATATTTAATATTTTTATATATGTATTTTCTTCTTACTTATTTTGAAATTGATTAATTCTTCTATTAATTTTTTTTAAGTAAAGGTGGAGGTCAAGTCACTCAACTATTTAATATCCATAGAGGATTCTCCATTTGGGTTTCGCTTGTGACCTTCCACACAGAGAGCATAATTCTTCTATTATTTATGTACTATATATTTTTCTTACTTCCTGATATAATTTTTTCGACTAGTACGACATGTTCACATATGAAATTAAATTTTTATCACTAACTAAATTCAGTGATTTTAGGTTAGAATATTTCATTTCTTTCTAATAATATGTTATTAGTATTTGAAAACGCTTAATTATCGAACTTATTTTTCATTAAATAAATGTGTTACTTACACGCGTATGTGTTTATTAAGAAGAAATAATTGTAGTGTCATGTTATAATAATAGAATTAAGTTAAATTAAGTTTATTTGATAAATTTGATGCGTTAAAATTAATTTTTTAAATATATTATAAGTATATGTACATACTTTAAAAAGAACGCAATTTTTTCTGCAAAATTCCAATTAATTGGTCACATACCGACAAATTGTTTGATGGTACCATATTTAAATGACGAGAGCATACCGTTAGTCACAACACTGATGCATACTCAGTGTATCGTCACAGAAGATCAAGAACTAGACAAAACCACTAACTCCATCTTTTTATTTTTTTTTATTTTAAATACGATCGCGTAGGAAAAAGTAAAAGGCAGTAATATTTTAAACGAAGTGTCGTGGCATGTAAGACTTGTAGCCAGGCGAAACCGACATGATGACGTCACATTCATGTCGCATCTCATCCGACGCCACGTCATGAGGGTCCCGGGCACTACGCTCAAGACCAAGAATCTACTGTAAAAGTCTTCAAGTCAAGGTCAAGTTAAAGTATGCATTAATTGTTTCTCTCCAGTTGAGTTCAGCTTAAAACTTCCATTTATTTTTTCTATTTTTTTAAGTCACAGGATTTACCTGCTATAATACGGAAATTTTCATTTGTAAAATTTTAAAAAATTAAAATTTAAAAAGTAGTACGCAGTTGAAAAAAGTTGGACTCCAGTTGAAACACAAACTAAGTCTGCGCTTCACTCAGAGGTGAAATATTTTCGGGGTGCGCGTTTAACAAAAATGTTAACTTTTTTTTATATAAAAATGTATTTAGACTATTACTATACTTAAATTTAGGGAATAAGAGAGCTACTGCACTAATAGTAGCATGTATACATAAAAAACATAAAAAAATGGTCCTTGCTCAAAGTGCGGATTTTTTTTTAAAACCATAATTAAAATAATCAATTTTAAATAAACAACATGATTGCGGCCAGATTTACAAAAACCATCAAAACCGAATTGCCAATTCGGTCCGAAGGATTTTTTTTCTCTGGACCGAATTGGCAATTCGGTCTGGCTGTTTTTCACCGGGTTGTAGAAAGAACGCCACAGAAAATCAAAAAACAGGCCAGACCGAACTGGCAATTCGGTCCAGGTATTTTTTTTTTTTTTTTTTTTTTTAGAGACGAGCAAAATAAAGAAATCAAAATTTGAATTTTTTTTTTAAATTATTTGATAGATTACTTATTTTGACATATAATTAGCATATTCATACTAAAAGAGGAGGGATCAAGTTACAACAAAGTTACAACAACTATTTTTTTCATTTTCAAAGTCCAAATCGTCGATCCAAACCGTTCAACATGATCTCCACAATAAAATGTGCTTGCAGATCAAATTTTACATTTTTTTTTGAATTTTTTTACTATTTATTAACTATTTTACAAAAAATAGTCATATTCAGACCATTGAATTTTGTACCATCTTAATAAATAGTAAAAAATTCAAAAAAATGTAAAATTTGATCTGCAATCACATTTTATTTAGATAATCATGTTGAACGGTTTGGATCGACGATTTGGACTTTGAAAATGAAAAAAATGATTGTTGTAACTTTGTTGTAACTTGATCCCTCCTCATACTAAAATACACTAAATGACTTGAAATTATGTTGAATTACACTATATTAGTTAAATTACACTAAATTACATTACATTACGCTAAAATACGATAAATTACGCTAAATTACATATGAATAGGGACGATATCTTCACTAAAAAGGCGAAAAACGACAGCGAAACTTCAAACGGTCATAAAATGACGCTCGAGTGTCCGATTTCAGCAAATGACCACTTTTCGGAAAGCTTGCGAAAAGACGCATGCGTCCGTGCCCGTGATGTTGGATTCCAAAATTTAGAATCACCAAAAAATAAAGGGAAGAGCCTCAAAACTTGAGTTGAAGTTTCTGATTAAGATTTTTATTTCTATTATTCAATCCAAGTAGCTCAGTAAATTAGTTACATAATGAACTTGTAGAATACCAATTTTTACTATTTTTTATGATTCATGAAAGATGACACATAATCGGTCTACTTTAGCGTAATTTACCGTATTTCAACATAATTAACGAAGTTATTGTAATTTAGTGTAATTCAACATAATTTATTGTAATATAGTGTAATTCAACATAATTTCAAGTAATTTAGTGTGTTTTAGTATAAATATGCTAATTATAAATCAAAAGAAGTAATCTAACAAAAAATTTAAATTTTCAGTGTTAGATTTCTTTATTTTGTTCTTCTTAGTATCTCTAAAAAAAAAAAAAAAAAACTGGACCGAATTGGCAATTCGGTCCAGGCAGAGTTACACGCAAGGCCACACAGCGATTCGCGGGGAACTGTGAAAAACAGCCAGACCGAATTGCCAATTCGGTCCAGAGAAAAAAAAATCCTTCGGACCGAATTGGCAATTCGGTTTTGATGGTTTTTGTAAATCTGGCCGCAATCATGTTGTTTATTTAAAATTGATTATTTTAATTATGGTTTTTAAAAAAAATCCTCAAAGTGCATATCAGTACGCAGCAGTACATCTGTCAGTTCATACCAGTACATCTATCGGTCCCAATCAGTACATATATATTACATAATTTCTTTTATAAACCATAATTAGAAAAAATATTTTTACCAAACTAACATGATTATTTTTTTTTACAAAAACCATGATAACCAAATGTCATTTCGGTCCGGTAGTTTTTTTTTTGGGACCGAAATGGCAATTCGGTCCCTGTTGGTTTCACAGTTTGCCGTATAGTCTTTGGTGTAATACCCTAGGACCGAAATGTCATTTTGGTCCAGTGTTTTTTTAGCCCGGACCGAAATGTCATTTCGGTTTTTTTTTTTTTTTAGGGTTTGCATAATGTTGAATTTCTCACTTGTGTATCATATATCATATGAGATGTAGGTCAAATTGAATTTGAAATTGAAAGACAATTAAATGTCTTTTTAGTCAGATCATTTTTTTTTATCTCTCATAGAGGATATTTGTAACACCCGGTAATTTTTCTAATATTTATTTGGACTTATTTATGACATTGAAAAAAATATGAAGGTCTAAGATATAAAAATGCAAAACTCTATTTAAAAAAAAAATACCGTGGCATTCGAGCCACGTGGCTCCGTGCATGTAAATTTATGACCGCCATCATTTTTTTTTTTTTATAAAGCTTCCCTATCTCTTTTATTTGATTAAGAAAAAAAAAGGTGAAAAATGAAAACTTAAACCGAAAGAGATGAGAGAAAATGAAAAGAAATATTTTGATATTTGATTTCATATCTGATTGGAATTCTGACTACGTCGCATTGATTCTGAATAGTTATTGCAACTCGATTGAATTTCTGAATTGATCGCTATCAGGTAACCGGACTTCTCTATAATCTGTGTTTTCGTTTTGTTTGGTTGAATTGGATATTTGATTATGAGGCATATTTAACGGGATAGCGAGTCTGAGGTTCGAATTTGATTGTGAACTGATGAGATTGTGTGTACTGTGAATGTGGGAATGGTCTGTGAGAGACATTCCAAATACTGTGTGACTTGTTTTACTGATAACCTAGATCCAGGTGCTATCGTCGTTAAATATGCAGGCATAATTTAATATGTATTTGTGTGGATTAATCCAGTATTTTTGAGTGGTTGTTTAATTAAACCAATTATAGAGAAGCGCGTCGTTAAATAACCGGTTACTGAGCTTTGTAGCTTACTCCGTATTGTTTCTTTGTGTTTTTGTTTACGACGTAGGTTGACGGGACGAAGGATGGATGCGAGGGTGCCTCTCTTGTCGCGAGCCCTGGCCCGGCGGCGGGGTCGTGACAATATTAGATGAAATTTGAATTTACTCTATTTCATTTTCAACTTTTTTGGCACAACCTAGCGAGTAAGAATTACACATCTTTTTAATATAAATGTTTTCTTAACTAAATTGAAAACATGATAGTTTCATAAAAAAAAATTCAACTAAACTAGCTACAGGATCCGAGCAGGCGCTTCTCTCTTAGTCTGATTTGGTCACGACTCCTCTCCGCCGCTTTGGTAGTTTTATTTTCTTTTCTTCTCTCGTACACTTTGAAAAAATAAAAGAGTGAGGCTACGGTGCTATGCATAGCACGGATTGGTCTGTGCTACGGCTCAATATTTGAGTTTTCAAAATCCTAACGGTCGATCCAAACCGTTCAACATGATTATAAAATGAATATGTACTTGCAAATCAAATTTTAAATTTTTTGGAATTTTTTTAGATAGGTAGAAAATCATTGTTTTTGGAAGGTCCAGAATTTTCAGATCAAGTGATTTTCTACCTATCTAAAAAAATAGTAAAAAAATTCGAAAAAATGTAAAATTTGGTTTGCAGGTACATATTCATTTTATAATCATGTTGAACGGTTCGGATCAACCGTTAAAATTTAAAAAACTCAATTATTGAGCCGTAGCACGGACTAAACTGTGCTATGCATAGTACCGTAGCCTCACTCAAAATAAAATATTAATATTTGAGTGAGACTCAGAGCTAGTACGCCTTTCACTATGGGTGAAACATCGATGTATCTAACGCAGACTTAGTTTGTGTTTCTGGTAGAATCCAAATTTTCATGGAAACCATGCTGCTTTTTGAATTTTTATTTTTTAAAGTACTACAAATAAAAAAAAGGGGCTAAATTAATACTCTACAATAATTATTAAATTTGAATCGACTATTGATTATTATTGAATTTATTCATTAAACAGTAATTCCCTTTTTTTTCTTATGGTAAATAATTCTTATCTGAGCAGCAATAATATTGAGTATTTTATTTGAGGATTATCTAGTGTTAATTTTTTAATATACTTTTTAAGGATATCTATATATCTAGTACAATAATTGGTGGTGGTGTCATCTACCAAATTCATTGACTCGAAATAATGTGCATAGTACTGAATTGTCGTTTCTGCAATAATGTCAATTTTGCAATCAAAATTGATGATGGCATTATGAAAGGAAACTAGATCACTAATTGGTGGGATTATTATTAAAGAAAAAGACTCCGAACAAGTTGAGTAATTATCATGATGTCTCGCTCTTACGCTACTTGAGCAATTTATTGGTCTGACCTTGAAAATGATAAAAATATTGTCATGGTTATAGTGATAAATTCAGAAATAATTTGTCAAGCTCAATCATTTGTGATTCAGCTATTAATACGCATATAGTTTGGACATAAGTTGGTTTTATACATACAAATGTATGAAAATATTGAAGTTTGAAAAAAATAAAAAAAAATCTGCAAATTATTTGAGAATAACGTAAATATGATTCATACAAATTGCAAATTATTTATAAATAATTTGGAAAAGTTTGAATGTCCATTTAATCGTTTATTCATTTGAAATGATGTTTAAAAAAAAAAGCAATTTATGAAATTTTTTGCAAATTTTATTGCTAAAGTCATGGACTCATGGCCACTTGTAATTATTTATCACAGGATCTTCTAGTGAGAAAAAAAAAAATGAGACACATAGAACCTAACTTTTTGAATTTAATGTTAGGATAACAAAGAAATGCTCCAGCAATAATATGCACTGAATTTAAATAAAGCACAGTATGGCAATGATGGTTTCTTTCCTTTATTCCATTCCCATTTTACTTTTGTCCCTTTTATCTCAGACACGGACACGCTGTCCCTGATTTTAGCAAAGTTTGACATGTGAAATGGGTTTTGAGGCTCTAGGTAAAAGCAACTAGACAAGTTGTCATATTTGTCAAAGATGCGGCAAACGAATTTTGCGCACAAATCCTCTGAGAATCTGAAAATAATTTGATAAAATTTAAAATTCGAATTTAGATATATTATATGTAAATTAAAAAGTAGTTATTTTCAGAGGCATAATTAAAAATTTAGATTGAAGGAGCTCAAATGTAAAATAAGTAATATGTGACAACTGAAATTCAAACTCAAATTTTCACAGTCACTCATTTATCATTTCTTTTATTGGCTGAATCATATATACATTTTTAAAAATTATAAATAACAAAGAATAGTGTCTTACATGATTACATCAAGTAGGGTGTAAACGGGTCGGATATTATCCGATTTTGTTTGTATTCGGATCCGAGAAATTACTTAAATTATCCGATTTTTATTCAAGATTATCCGTGTCCGTATTCGAAAAATTATAACGGATAAGGATACAATTTAATATCTAACTATCCGCAACTATCCGTATCCGACCGTTTACACATCTAAACTACAACAAAGGTACTATATGTTCTTAAAATTATTTAGTAAACTTTATATACATAGCAATGATTTATTACTTATATATTTTTTTTCTATATCAATGATTTATTACTTGCATTTTTAGTCGTATGGTTATTGACATATGATAATGTTGAGAAAGTAGAAACAAAAGATACAGGTGGTTTAAGGTTCTTCTAGTTCTCTTTTATCCTATATGCTTAGAAAAAAATATTATCAAGTTTGGGTTGGTATATTCCAATGAACAATATAACACTATGACATGATTAATGACTATCGTTTTGGTAAATGATATATGCTTTGTAACTAACAAACTTATTATGAAAAATATTAGTTCTAATTTATGAATGAAAAAAATTATTTTAGATGTTATTCTTTCTTAGAATGTGCATTAGTAATTTATTTTTAATTATCCGAATTATATTCATATCCATATTCGTATTCGTCCGATATCTTATTTATATTCATATCCGGTTAATATCTGATTCGTATCCAAAAAATTATAACAAATAAGAATACGATTTGATCACTATCCGATCCGTATCATTCCGTTTACACCCCTAACATCAATAGTATGATTTTTTTTTTAGAACGAAATTTGTTATTAATTCAGATATAATTACAAATTCGCCAATACTTTATTAAAAAGATGCCGAACACAAATTTCTTCCTTCTAGCCTCATTTTCAGAGGGTTAGGTGAAAATACCTTTTTCTTCAACCGAATAAAAGCATATGACATTTTATTTATTATTAAAACACAAGAAAAAAATATCTGCGTTTCAGATTCTCTGTAACATGCAAAATGTCAAGTGATAGTCACAAAGGAGTTCAATTAAGATGATTTTGCAAGGTTAGATCTGAATTGTTCACTTTGAAGTAATCTTAAAATGGATATCCTATGTTTTAAATAGGTTAAAAAATTAGTTTGATTTTGAGCTAATTTAATGCGGTCAGCCGGTCATGTATCACGGAAAAAAAATTCTCAATCAAGGACACACAAAGTTACAAAGTTCCATTAGAACGAATCTTTAAAGCCACATAATTTTGATGACGTCACATGCATGACGACTCAAAATGTGGTACACCGAACACAGCGACTCAAGGAAAGGCACTAAGAAATTTATGAATGACTTTTAGGCCCTGTTCGGCGGCCAAATTTCTGCTGGGAATTTGATAGGTTCGGGCAAAGTAACCTGAAAATTTCCTGCAGCTGTTCGGCAGACTAGTTATTTTCCAAAATCAGCTCATACTTCATAGGCTATTCTCCACTGTTTTCATCTCAATTCATTTTTGTGGGAAAAAAATTATCATGTTAGACTCAATTTTTCTTTTCCCACTCTTCTCTCTCCTCACATGAATTGTTTCTGATTCATGCTATCTCCCCACGTGGCTCAATTCCTACCATCACTCCTCACTCAAATTCACTTCATACACACATAACAAGTGATATATATAAGGTCTTCCTTTTTTATTTTACTAGAACTTGTGGGACTAACAATAGTCCGGAACTTTAAAATGACTTACAGCGTTACTAATTAAAATGACTTGCAGCGTCCAGTTTAATTTGACGAGTCCTAAATTTATAAATAAACAATATATTTTAATTTGCTTAAAACACCATTCGTAAAATTTTGTTTATTTTTTTACATCTCATATTTTTATAAATTATTTAAATTTAAATATATGGAAAAATTTACAACCCGTTATTGTATATTAGTGCACAATTTTTTTATAGCATATTAGTGCACAATTTTTTACAAATTACAACTAATTTTTTATAGCATATTAGTGCACAATTTTTTTCTTATTTAAATTGAAATTCATTTTTTAAAATAGTAAAAACCAACCTTCTAAAATAGTATTGAAGCAAAATTAAAAATATACATTTTTTTATTTTATTTCAAGCAAATTAAAAATGATTAATTATCAATTTGCTAATTTAAATTTATTTTTCGGTGATTGGATAACAAGTTTACAAGGAAAAGCATCGTTATAAAACAATAACTAACAAGTGTTATTATGTTATTCATATTATTTTATTATACTAATAATTATTAATAAGAATAATTGTATTGATATCAAGCATTTTAGAAAGAAATAGAATTTCCCACAACTAATTCCACCGTACAACCGAACACTCATTTCAACTTTCCTATAATTAATCCTGTTTGTACCCGTACCCATGGGTTCCCGCTTTTTCAAAAGTGGATTCCCATCTCCATCAAATCCCATCCCGTGTAATACCGTGACAAACGAACAAGCCCTTAGAGCTTTGACGACATAAAATTTTTGTAAAAATGAGAATTTTTAATATGAGAATGAAAATTTCGATTTGTTAAAATGATAGTCATTTAATTTATGAGAAATTTTAAAATATAAGTGTTCGATAAATGCATGAGAAATTGTAAAAATGTTGGGTTTTTTTTTCTTTTTATAAAATATGTAATACTAAAATTAAATTATATTAAATGTATTGATACTAATCATTGATTTTGATTAATATAATTGTATATATCATATTTAAAAAAAAAAGAGTGAATTACACACTGCTAAGTGATATTAGAGTGAACTGACCACACACTGCAAAGTGACAAATGAGATGAAATTGCTTACTTATTTGACATGATTATATTAGTCGTCAAAATAGAAACTTAATTTAAAAATTAGTTTGTGTTTTATTAAATTAAAATTTCTTGTATTAAATTCTATTTTATTTAATTTTTTTTAGTTTTGTGTTTGATAAATTATTATTGTACTGTTGAAATGCTATTTGAAGTTATTATTAGTCTTGTGTTTCAATTTTAATATATATGTATTTTAAACTATTTTAGATTAACCGCAATTTAATGAATTTAATAAATGGAACAAATGAGAACTTTGATTAATGAACAGTAAGAATGGGATATGAACAAATTATTGCTCCATTGCGTTTAATCACAAATAAGAATGAGAACTTTCATAAATTATTGTTTGCAACTTTTGCTCCATTGCGTTTAATTAATTTATTGATCAAGCGAAGAAATCAGAATTTGGGAAAAACCCGGAGGTGGGAGTTCATTTGTTTTTCCCATGAATAACAAGACAAGAGTTAGGAACAAAATTCACAAAGTATTACAAATGAAAATTATAACTAGACCACCGAACACCTTACTAGAAAAAATACCTTTGACTTCATTTTTTCCAAAATTCCCATAATATTTGTTACTACCAAACAGACCTTTATATCCTTATATATAAAAAATATCTTACATATTGGCGATAATGCAAATTCATTTTTTTTTTCCTTTGTTGTAACCACACGGATTTAATTAATCAAATTACATACAAGTTCCATTGCAATTTATAACAAGCGACAAATTCAAAGCCAAAAAAAAATTACCGTTACAACTTACAAGACTATATATCTAAAATTTGACAATACATGCTTGTAAATAGTAAGATCCTATGTCAGAAAGTATAACCATTGTGATCATAAAAAAAACATTGCATGCTATTAATACATATATTTTAATTTTGTTAATCATAATAATATTAAAAACTAAAAATTTGAAATCCAAACTAATAAGTATATAGATTGTGTTATCTACATATATTGTCTATAATTAACATATGATAAGCTTTGGTGTATGATTCATTGTACAATAATGACTTGAAATTACAGTACGATATGCACCATCAAATTCTATTTAAATTATAAATTTTATTGTTCGGTTGTATATATGTGTCCAATAACATATCTATAAATATACTTTTTAATTTTGTAATTATTTGAATTCTGTGAAAATTCATAGTTAAAATTGCCAAAATAACCAAATTGTTTAAATTCTGTAAAAAATATTGATTTTTTTTAAAATATATATTGTAACAACAATAGTTAAGTTTCGATTTCTTCAAATCATATTGGAGCATAAATAGAAATTTTGAGAAAAACTGGAAACAATTTTAAGAAAAGAACAAAGACATTTAGACACTCCAGAATAGACACAACACCTTCCCTCTCAAATGGTCGATTGGATCTTTTCATTTAACATTTTTTGAAACAAATTTCATCCTTATTAAGTTCGCACAAATAAACAAAAATGTTTTTTTCTTATAGTTAATAAACAACAAATTATAATGATATACGGTTGGCGCGGCCCCGTAAGATCAATTATTGGAGCATAGTTTTATAATTTTATACATGAATCAGATAATATTTCGTATTTCCATTTCTATTTGAATTAAACACTTGAACTTAGTAATAATAATAAAAAAAGCTTAATTTGAATAAGGAACTTGTTAGTTCAAATCTCTAATAATTAAAAGTCTCTTTTAAAAATCAATGAAAATGTTAGAAATATTAAGAAACTGTGACAAAATTAACTAATTTTTTTTTACCGCCAGACCTGATACTAAACGAATTCAATTTTTTTATAAATTTTGCATTAAAATTCGTGAAGTAGATAAGTTTAAACAGCCAACCAAAATACTTCAAATTGAACAACAAAATTTCATATTAAGTTATAATCAAGCCGAACTCGTAATAGTCATCTCAAATATATTTAAATTCGAACTCAACCTATCTTAAAATTTAAATCTAATCGAGTGAATTAAATTAAAATCAGCTTGAATAATAACAGGAAAAGGAAGAAAAAATAAAAATCATGATGTCAAGCTTGCTTGCTTTAACACGTCACTAACCTCGTCATCATCCATGGTCTCACCTATTTAACAAGATACCTTGCTCCAAACTATCATATCATATGCTTTCCCAACTAGCCCTTCAAAAGATCAAAAATTTAAAACAAGGTATGTCCATGGCTAGGAAAGACCGCTACGATTCGACCGAGCAAGAGGTCGACTCCTCGCATATCAAGTCTGTAGTGCCACCGGTTATAAATGTCGAAGAAAAGAAAGTTACGGATGAAGAGGTTGACGAGTTTTTCGCTATTTTGAAACGAGCACAAGAGGCGAGAAATTTGATTCGAGGAGCGAAGAAAGATAATGGAAGGAAGGTGATGAGGGATGTGTGGCAACCGAGGTTTGCACTCGAGGATTTTCAAATGGAAAACACCGCGAGAGATGATGGTGCAAGGAGAACTGGTGCTGTTGCTGAAAAGATGTTTGTTGCACCGGTTGTACCGGAAGTTACAAATAACGTGGCGGTACCAACAAAACTTGATCTGAATGCAATTCCTGATGAATCTATGTAGACATGGCTACGACATGTACGGTAAGGCAACAAGTGTAACATGGGTTCATTCGTATCCCCTTGGGTACCGAATCATCGAGGAGGAGATCTAGGCCATCGGTTTTTGATAATGCAGGAACGATATTCATGCCGTACCGGTATCGATCGGAAGAGGTCAATGTCTAAGATTTTGTCACCAGGACCTGCTTTAAGAATTTGCTGAAATGCAGGTGGTGGAAAGAAAATTAAATCTCATGAAATGTGGACTAATCTTAATTAGAGAAATTTATTATTTTTTGAAAATGATTTGTGGTTTTTGAACAAACTTTGATATGTATATTTATGAAATACTTATTATCTACAATATGATTCTCGAAATGAGATGTGCGGATACTGGTGAAAATATACTAGCGCACGTGAAGTATGTTCTATTACAAAAAAGAAATTGTAACAAGTTTGCAATCAATTTTCTTTAGTAGAATTATCATAAAAATTAATTATTAGAAAGAATGAAAGAGAGTTATCCAACTAATTATCATAAATCTCTCTAATTAATATTAGTCTAGATAAATAGAAAGGGTTAATTAATATCTACAAAAATTTACGAGTATGCAAGAGTAAGAGTGCTTAACAATATCAGTGTCTTCGCAGATATTCTTATTAATAATAGCGATATCTTTAAAAATAATCATTTATGTTAGCTACAATAATTATTTTTAACTATTGCCGATACTTACAAATTCTTGTAGTTGGCTGAAATAGTAGTATTATCAAAATTTCAAATCCAACTAACAATCATTTGAACAAAGAAAATGGCAACCAATCAAACCCTAAGTAGGCCACATTTCTCAATTGTTCTGCACCCATGATCCAAAATACTGGCGTATAATATCGTTGGCATGTTTTGTTTTTTTAGTAAAAATTGGAGCTTAAACTACTCGACTATTTAATATATTAATAAAAAAATTCGAATTTCGAACCTGCAATTTTTTACATTGAGAACATTATTTTTGCAACTAAATTAAACTAAAGACTGATTCTAACTATCGTTGGTATGTTAAAACTTCAAACAAGGTAAAAAGATTATCAAGTATAACTTCAAATATGCATCACATTTGGCAAAAATGTAATTCTTTTTGGGTTACATCACATGGAACCCAACCGACATAACCTGCTACTCAATTGATATGAATTTTGTTGGGTACTTCAGCGGACCACATTGAAAAGAATGAAATTTGTCTCTGCCCATATTAATTTTGATTTTTTTATTTGCAGCATTTTGAAAAAAAAAAAAAATTGTCTACATTTCAAAAAATCTCGCAACTAAGCAGACACGCAGGCTAAGGGTAGCACGCAAATCTAATATGTGTGTTACTAGATATGTGTACAGATAATTTTGAACGACTAATTTCGACAAATATGCTCCAGGAAAAGAAAGAGCGAAAAAAAAAGAGGCCCGCAGGGGATTTCAAACTCTAGGTAGCCGCCTCTTTTTCTCCTCCAACACACCTCTACTTTCAATTCATTCCTCTGTCATCTCTTCTAGGTTTCTCGTTCGACAAAGCACCTCCTCTCTCTCTCGTCTCTATCTTGAGAGGAGAGGAGAATGAGAGAGAGGGGAGGAACCGGAGCCGAGAGCTCGGTATTGTCGGAGTTCGGAGCATTGAGTCTCTACGCCATCTCGATCGGAGCGCGGGTGAGTAGATCCGGTCGTAGAGAGCGATAGGGAAAGGTAATAGAGTAATTATGAGTGTATATAAGTGAGGTTAGAGTTATTTAGAGTAGTTTGGAGGATTTTGTGAGAATAAAAGAATGGATTTAGGTTTAGAGTCATTTGACTCGTTGTAAGTTCGTTTTTTTTTTATCAATGAAATTGTTAGTTGGCACTTAAAGCCACTAATCTTCACAAAAAAAAAATTCGACAAATATTAGTACGTAATTTTCTCAATTATAATAACAAATTATACATAATTTTCTCAATTACAATAACAAATAATACATAATTTTTTAAAATAAAAATAAGTAGACAATCAGAGTGACATGCATACTTAGTATGTATTTCTGCTAAGTTTCAAAATTTCTTCAATTAGATGCTACTCAATGAATATTATTATTTAAAAATAATACCAAATAAAAGTTTCGGATATTTACTTCTCTCTTTCCTATTTTTCCGCCCCATTTTGAAATGCATATATCATTATTATTTTTCCAGAGTAATGTGACAACTTACCATCTTACGATTTTCATTAATAAGAAAAGTATTTACACGGAAAAAAAAACCAAAAAAGTGAAAAAGAAATATTTACACACTATTCTCACACATAACTAAGCGGAAAAAAATGAAATTCTTCACTCGATCAGTTGCTAGCAACAACTTCGCCACATCTGTACATCATGTAGGATTTCTCCCGATAACGTGTGAGTTGGTTGTCTTTTGAGAAAAGCTTTTGTTGTTCCTCTCTCGCCAGATTGACTATAATATTACCACCCAAATGATGTCCCATGTTTTTAATTGCTTCTTGTCGCGAACGCGCGACATCCAAAAAGAAACGTGAGACTCATAACCAAATACAATTATCGGTGTCCGTGTTGCATAGATTATGCTCAGCCATATGGCTGCCGAGTATGTGCAGTCCCAGAATAGGTGAGTGCTTGTTTCCATGCAATCTTCCCCACACAAGACACAACCCTGACTTGGCATCCTCTTCTCATGAGGATCTCCCTTGTCAGGATTTTGTTTTGCAACAAGACCCAAATGAAAACTCTAACCTTGGGAGGTGTCTTGAATTTCCAAAGTCTGATGTAGTAAGGGCACTTGACTCCCCTGTGATGCATAAGCTTATATGCTGAGGCCGTAGTGAAAATACGACTTGTTCGTCCCGAGCTTACTTCCGTTACCGTTGATGCCTGAAAGAAAAAAGTTAGTGATGCTAACTCTTTTACGAAGGAGTGGTCAGCACAGTGATCCAGTTGTGAAACCTCCTCTATCTCATATAGGAGTCTCAATGTATGTGTCCAGTTGCTTATGCGGCCTGTCTGCAAGACCCAAATCCACTTAGTTAGTAATACTCTGTTCTGTGTGAGGAGATTTATAATTCCAAAACCGCTATTTATTTTTAGAACGCATATTTTTTCCCAGTTTACTAAGCAATTGCATATATCATTATTATCGTAAGCTTGATTACAAGCACATGGAAACACGACAAAGATGAAAGTATGTATTTATAATAAGACAACATCTATGTGACTATGTGGTTATGAGTTTTGTTGTTGATGGAGTGATACATTTAATAGCATTAATTGTGTGATATTAATGCCCCGTCCTGGCCAACTTTTTATATCTGTATTTTATCTTAAGAGTCGCTCTGCTGGTTGACAATGAAATGAAATAGATTTTTGTTGATTGCAGTATGACAACACCATCCAAGGAGAACATAGAGAATTTAAATTGTATGTTTCATTTATCTTCTTCAAAAAAATTGCATGTTCCATTTATCCAATTGTAAAATTTGAATTTATTTGCTACATTAGTAATTTAGTAATTTTTTTCACATTAACTTCAAATTGTTCCTGTTCATGTAAACTTAATTTCGCTGACATACAAAAAGAATTAATTTTTAAAATTAGCAAGGAAGACAATATTTGACGATTGGAAACCTTCAAAAACAAAATATTTGACGATTGGAGGCAAGGAGATGCATAAACAACTTCCAAATCAATTACACAAAACTTATATGACATTTCCAGACAAATTACTAATTTAATGAGATTGCTAAATTAGCAAGTTCATCACATTCAACAATTAAAATTACAAATGCTACATTAACATTTATAAAAAAAAAAGTTCTAAGTACGATGAACATGCAAGATGTTTATGATCTTGCAGGGAGGCATTATTTTTCTCTTTCACGTGGACCCTTGTAAGAACAGGCTAGTAATTCAAGAACTACTTTCTTGGGTCTAGGTCCTAAACTAAATGCCTAATTAAATCAGAGAAACTCTGGTTTTTTCATAGTTCTTAAATTACCACGCTTTCAATTAGGCCTGCTAATGAGCTTGGCTCGGCTCAGACTCAATGAGTGAAGCATAACAGCTCGGCTCAAACTCGGCTCAAACTTGGTTCAGACTCAATGAGAGAAGCATAACGGCTCGGCTCCAGCTTGGCTCGATTTTGAAAGAAAAACTTCGGCTCGGCTTGTCACATAAATACTCGGCTCGGCTCGGATTTGGGCCCAGCTCGGAAAAAAACCTCTCCCAAAAATTGTTGTTATGTATCTCGTTAGTCTAATTTGGTATTTTTTTTAATGGCATTTATGCTGTCAGTGTAATGTAACTTGACTAATTAATGTAACAAGTATTTTTAGTTTCTGAATTGCCCCTTAAATTTTTATTTATTACAGTTTATGATAACTTCAGGTGGGGTCTATCTGTTCTAAATAGTTTTTTTAGTAATGTCTCACGATGTATGTTGAACCTCCCATAGCAAAGGTTGGTTTTACTAGAATTATGCTGTTACAGAAGGAATGGCGGGTACCAGTGCACCAGTAATGAGGCAACATACTGGCACGCGTACCAGTCTGTTTCTGAGGCAACATACTCAGTTTTTTGCTATTTCTTTCCTTTCAATTTTCTTTCTTTATTTTCATTTGACTCTTATTTCTATTTTCTAATTTCTGTCAAAATTTAAGCTCAAATGTTTTGAGCAATGTTTTCCTTTTTATTTTGGTGGTTACCACCCTTGTGTAACGGAACCTTTTATTTAATATAAATGCGGGCATGACCCTCATTTTTTCTTCAAAAAAAGAATTATGTTGTTACTGATGCAGTGAATAGTAGCAGTTCTCTCTTCTTTTCATAAAATGCAGGTACTGAATTTGGTCTCACTTGGTACCACATATCAGAAAACAAATCTACACTGAGATCAATTGCTTGACTCACAACTCAATGTAGTGAATTTAAAATGATTAGCACTAGTAAAGTATGCTCAAATAACACATTATGCATCACTTATTGGATGGGCTCATGAACCGGCCCGGCCCGGCTCGGATTCACCTTGGTTGAAACGTAGAAATTTGAATCAAGTCGAGTTCGAGCTTTTTTCAGTTCAAGGGCCGACTCAATATAAAATATTGAGCTGTCTAACTCATTAGTTCATGAGCCGGTTCGGCTCATTAGCAGCCCTACTTTCAATCGATGAAATGCTGCACATTATTGCTGCATAGATGAAAAACCAGAGTTTCTCTGATTTAATGGGCCAATAATGTGCTGATTAAAAGAGCTTGCATCTCTAAGCCCAGATAAAAACGATACTTTATTCAGCTATGCAGCAAGTGCTTTGTAATTTTACGATGTCGAAGAAATTTGGGCCCATCTTCTGTTCTTGGGTTTAGGTCCAATTAGCATTAGACTAGAAACATTATCAAATGAAACCATGGTATTATCAATGACAGCCCGTTGGAATGGAATAGGCCAATGGGCTCCACTTTAATGCTGCCTGATGCATTAATCAAATAATTTAAAACAAACAGCTGATGACTTAGAATGGGCAGTAAACTAGGAGTGTCAATGGTAAATCCGGAGTCAAGATATGATTGTGTTCAAGATGAAGCTTCAACCCACTCGTTAACAAAATAGTGGTCAGTCATTCCAATCATAGCTTTACCGCAAACTAATTAAGCGAGTGCTAACTAATCGAATGCTACTGATATGCCGTTTCAGTCAGCCTATCCGAGGCGAGGCAAGTAACTCTTGGTTTAAGCTCTGGTTAAAAAGTTTGCTGTTACCAACTACCATCTTACTCTTTCCCGGTCCCCTATCTGTTCGAATTGTCGGTATAACATACAAGCAGTAATTATAAATTAATAAAGTATACGTAATATAATATGCATCTCCTTTTATTCCAAAATTTAATCTATCTTGCATTCCTAACGGCCATTGCTCTATGTAGGTATGGAGAAAGGCTTGGGTCCGATGGGTTTCGGGACCGTCCGATCCACTTTAAGATTTGTGCATACGAATTTTAAAGCAGACACGAAAGTTGCAGGCGCGAATCCTAAAGCAGATCGGACGGTGAGCAAACCCGTCGAACTCACTTTGGGTCCGATGCCCATCGGACCCAAATTTCTCCCGTAGGTATGACATGCCTTGCGCATTTTTCGTTGGAGCAAACCCTCATACACAATCCACCTTGTTTGCGTGCGCCTTACTCGCCGATGAGAAAGTACCCAACTACCGGTGGGCTTTTGACAAGTTCAAGATATGCATGTCTGGCAAATCACCAAGAGGAATAAAGCAAGTGAAGGCACAGATCCAATTTCCTCGGTCTGGTCCTATGTCAAAAGTGCACGGCTAGCTGCTTTGGTGACCTTTCAAGCAAGCGTCTGTGTTGACTTTGAAGGTCCCCTATAGGTGCCCAATCACCCGGGAGAGTGTTTTCGGGAGGAAGGCTGCCGTTAACGTTGGGAATCTAGATCTGTCGCAAGATGGTTTGCAGTATAATAGTCTGTTTACTTGATTCGTATTGTATTTGATAAGGCAGGTATAGATAAGATTTTTTTTTATTAACTTATTGGGTATAGATATAGGTAAAAAAAAAATTATTAGCCAAATGAGTAAGGGTGTGTTTGGATGCACTAAGAATAGTGCTATTCTTAGAATAGCATTGCTATTCAAATAGCTTGAGCAACCAAACGTACTACTTGCTATTCGGAACAAGAAGAATAGCGTTGTTCCACTATTCTAACAAAAAGTTGGATTAGTGATTGGAGCTTTCAATATTAATACAAATCTAACATTTAAAATAATATTATATTACATTTAACATTTAAATTAATATTATATTGTATTATATTTAATCTAATATTATATTATATTTAATCTAATATTTTATTTAATACTAATCTAATATTTAAAATAATATTTTATTACATTTAATATTTAAATTAATATTATATTGTATTATATTTAATCTAATATTATATTATATTTAATCTAATATTTAAAATAATATAATATTATATTTAATCTCATATTTTATTTAATACTAATCTAATATTGAAAATAATATTTTATTACATTTAATAATTAAATTAATATTATATTGTATTATATTTAATCTAATATTATATTAAATTTAATCTAATATTTTATTTAATACTAATCTAACATTTAAAATAATATTATATTACATTTAACATTTAAATTAATATTATATTGTATTATATTTAATCTAATATTTTATTTAATACTAATCTAATATTTAAAATAATATTTTATTACATTTAATAATTAAATTAATATTATATTGTATTATATTTAATCTAATATTTTATTTAATACTAATCTAATATTTAAAATAATATTATATTATATTTAACATTTAAATTAATATTATATTGTATTAAAATTAATCTAATATTGTATTATATTTAATATAATATTTTATTTAATACTAATCTAATATTTAAAATAATATTATATTACATTTAATAATTAAATTAATATTATATTGTATTATATTTAATCTAATTTTTTATTTAATAATTAAATTAATATTATATTACGTATTGATAAAAAAAGATTTAATCTAACACATAAATTATTACTCTATTCATTTCCTCCAAACTCTATTCCTAATATGCAATCCAAACAACTTTTTCACTATTCCGAATAGCTTGAGTTAGCACTGTTCTTAAACAGTAGCTGTTCTTATTTACTATTCTAAACAGTAGCTATTCTAGAGTGCATCCAAACGTAGCCAAGAGTACAGATAATAGCTATTTCGTACCCGTTATCCATAGAGTAATTATAAAATCTAAAATATTAGAGGAGGGTTCCAATGCACCATCTTTTTGGTGCACCCTACTTGCACCCTCCCCTCATTCGGCCATTCAAAGTCCAAATCGTCGATCCAAACCGTTCAACATGATTATCTAAATAAAATGTGCTTGGAGACCAAATTTTACATTTTTTAGAATTTTTTTACTATTTATTAAGATGGGTATAAAATTCAATGGTCTAAGTATGGCTATTTTTTGTAAAATACTTAATAAATAGTAAAAAAATTCAAAAAAATGTAAAATTTGGTCTCCAAGCACATTTTAATATGAAGAACACGTTGGAAGGTTCGAATCGACTATTTGAACTTTGAAAATGGCCGAATGAGGGGAGGGTGCAAGTAGGGTGCACCAAAAAGAGGGTGCATTGGAACCCTCCTCAAAATATTATATATATTCAATTTATCACTTAAATTTACTCTTTCATTTCAGCACCTCTTAATTATGCCTTTCTATTCCAGCGCATTAAATATTATGTAATTGTGTCTTTCTATTTCAGCACCTAGATTTACTCTTTCCATATATTTTCTTTCCATCTTGGATTTCTCGTCTTTTTACTCAATCATAAGAACGAAAAGTAAAATCCGTAGAATTTGACTTTCATTTTCAATTCAATTTCCTCTAAAAGTTTTCTTTTACATGGATTTTTGGAAAAAGTTTACAGTATAATATATCAAAGTTCTTGATATGACGTTAGCTTTGTAAATTTCATGTTTGTTTCGTCTTTTCCTCTTAGAATGAGAATTTGTCTTCCCCCTTAATGATTGATATATCATTAAAGTTGTGTTGCTTGTTAATTTCTGACAGTGTTCTCCGGTATTTATTTCAGATATATCGGTTCGTGAACAAGACAATTATTTTTGGCGGAAGTATTATGTCCAGCTGAACTATGCTTGAATAAATTATTTTATTAATTTTTGTTGCTCTTTTAGTAGAGTCCATGGCTTTGTTTGCTTCTCTTTTATTGAATGCGTTTTTGAGCAATAATTAATTGGTGATGTAATTTTGTTATTTAGTAGCGTATGTCTTTTATTATAAAAAATGTTAAACATGTTATTTTTATTTGCATGTCTTGTCTTGTTATTTAGTTAAATATTTAAATTTGTTTGAAGAGATATTTGAGTTTTTGAATTTTCTTACTTTATAAAAAACAATTTAGTTGGAATTTGCACATTTTTATTTTATTTTATTAATAATGCAATTATATATGTGTGAAATGAATGAGTTTTTAATGTTCTATTTGTAAAATATAATAAAGCTAATTATTATATTAGTAGTTAATCTTAAAAAAATATTATATTAGTATTATCGGTTATTCATCCGCTACCGTTTTGTTACCCGATAATATTAATGGGTAAGGGTAGAGTAGGTTAAGGTCAATTTTTAATGGGTAAGAGTAGAATATGAATAAGACCAATTTTAATGGGTATTGGTATGAAAATGTCTCTACTCAACTCGTACCGTACCCATTGACGCCCCTACAGTAAACGAGCCGAGTCAAGCTAAGTTAGGCAAATTTTTGAACTCAGGTTCATGCCAGAACAAATTGAGTCTAATTTTAGCTGAGTTAATCATGAACCGAACTAAACTAGCTTGTGCTGGTTTATGTCATGAACCGTAAATAGACTAAATAACTTCATTTTTCTCTTACAACGAACTGCGAAACGAAATGAGACAACAAAGTCAAAGCTGGATCAAACTTGAAACTTTCTAATAATGAAGGCAGAATCAAACGAGCTAATCTAAAAATTTTCGGAACTTGTCGGAGCCTCTAGGGACAATGGACAGGCAACAGGATAAGCGGAATCTACTCTTTTCTCTTTATACCTGCTTAATTACTTGTTTGCTTCCGGGCTTGCGGCCAATTCTTTCTTGCATATAAAAATCCAAGCGTAGTAAAATTGCTTTGTTTGTCTTGAATTGAGATATTTTGCGTTAGATTAGGGGACATGGATCATGATTCATGCATGGCCTTGCTATTTTCATACGCCATAACATGCCCCGCAGAGCACGTACTTGTGTATACATTGTTTATTGCCCAAGGGTTTCTCCTCAAAAAAAAAAAAGTATACATTGTTTATATTTTTAAGATACGGAGGCAATGGAGAGGGCAAAATATAAAACTTTTGTGCCTGGAAAAATACAAATTTTAATTTATATTTGAGATTGAAATTATAAAGTTGAAAATAAAAAAGAACGAATTTTCAAATTTCAGTCGGAATTTTTTTTTGCTGTATACTGATTTTAAGTTTGTATTTGGATATTGTTGTCGCCGGCCGGTTTATATCCACTCTAGACTAGACCTTCACAATTACATTTCTTGTGCTTCAATTTTTTTATTTTAATTTTATATTTTCCAAACAAAATAATTTTCAAACAGAAAACTAAATTGTTTTCATGGAGTCGTTTTTACAATAATTGAGAGATTTTGAATTTTGATATATTTTTTTACCATCATGCACATGAAAATCCGTATTAAAAAAAATCGACAACGATTTTAGGGGAAAACAAGGATTACCACAAAAATTGTTTCTAAAAACTCTTGTTGAAAAATAATAGAAGATCTTAGATTTATTCATCATTATCCATCAAGGGCTTGAGAGACATAATAAAATTGTAACGTATTTTGTAATTAGAACACAAATAATTCAGAATCTATAAATCTAAAATAAAATAGCAAACGTAATTTAAACAAAAAAAATGTGTCAAACACAAAATTCAAACAAAATTTTTGTCAGACACATTTTTTTGTTTTTTCAAAATAGAAAAATTCAAATATTTTCTGTATTTATCTTTTTTTTTAAGCAAGATTTTTTGTATTTATCTAGAAGTGACTTTTGAACCGAGATTAATAACTCAGATTCAAATTTTTTTTATTTTTGCCCAATAACACACAAAGAAATATTTTAATTTTTCTTACAACCACAAAAAATCCGGCTTGAAAATGTTGATCCGGATTATTTATCGCAGTCTTTCTAATAAATCAAATTGTATAGTATTCCATCTATTTTCAAAGAAATATATAAAATATTACTAATATTTTAATACAAAAAATAAATAAATTATCAACATTTCTGTTTAATTAAAAAAATTAGAACTGCAAAAACAATTTGCGGTTTTGGAATTCCAAAACCTCAAATTTGTTCTGCAATTTTACACTGAATTACCGCAAAAAAAATTTGCAGTTTGAATAGATTTTAAAATTCCTCTGCATAGGATGTAGATTTTTAAATTTAATTTTTTTTAATAAAAACTTCGGGTATCTATGCGTTTCAAATACAAAAAAACATACCAACGGTACAAATAACGGCTAATAGAGCGGCTCTGTATAAATATACCCAAGATCATGTAAAAAGAACGAAAAAAATTCAAAAAGTTCAATTTTCTCCTCAGATTCTTTCTTTCTCAAATTCTCAACAGCTCTTAAAATAATTTTATTTCTTGTTAAAGAAAAAAAAAATAGAGATAAGGTGGACCCCAACTCTACATCCCTGGGACCACAACCACAAAAGATGATAGGAACCACGTGCCATAGCATGCGTGGGCCCACTAAAAGAACGCACTATTAAATCAGATAATAAAATAAGTTTTCATTGAAATCAAGATAAGAGAATAGTAATGATAGGGCTGTGCAAAATTGCTCAAAATTCGTAACTCACTCGCTAATGTTCGTTTTAACTCGTTTATTTATAATTTGAGTCAGTTCCAACTTGAGTTGGCTAACTCGTTTAATAAATGAGCTGAGTTTGAGCATACTCCAACTCGCTCATTAACAACTCAAGTTACACAAAATTCGTCCCAATAAATCTCATACATTTCTAAATGATTTCTAAGCGGCTGTTTGGATTGTTTGTTTTATTAGTTGTCTTTTAATTATGTTTGAATTATTTGTGTTTATATAAATTCTTACTAAAACATTTGAATTGTTTGTGTTTAGATAAACTCTTACTAGTATATAACTATAACTAAGGAAATTGACTTGTCAAATCAGTTATAAACGAGTTGTGAGCCAACTCTAGTTAGCTTTACAGCTCATTATTACCATCCCAACTCGAGTTGACTCGCTTATTAACTAAATGAGTTGAGCACGAGTTAGGAGTAACTCGCTCAAACTCGACTCATTTACGGCCAATCATCTATATATTAAATTATTAATACGTACAACAGTTTAAAAGAATTGAAGTCAGAAGATGACATCACTTTTACGATTGTTAATACCAAATGATGAAATGATTATTGTTCAGTGATCAGCTAATGCAAATTTAAAAAGTTCCAAGCCAGACCAATAAAAAAAGTTCCTCTATGCATTTCTTAAATCTGATGCTGAATCAATCATCTCATTATTGAAATATCATTGGAGGTTAAACTCAACAACTTTTATTTTTTATTTTTTTAATATTATATATTCTTGTGGTCGTAATTATAATTTGAGAGCATGTTCGGCAACATGGGATTTGTGGGAATAAGAATTTTTAATATCGTAATGGGAATTTCAATTTGTCAAAACCAAAGTTATTTAACTCATGGGAAATTTTAGAATATAGGTGTTCGGCAAATGCACGGAAAATTTGTTAGAATGTTGGTTTGTTTTTCTTTTTTATAGAAGATGTAGTGCTACAATTAAATTATATTAAATGTATTAATACTAATCACTGATTATGATCAATATAATTGTATATATCAGATTCTAAAAAAGTTTAAATGAGTGAATTGACTATACAATGCAAAGTGATATCAGATTGAATTGACCACACACTGCAAAGTGATAAATGAGTGAATTGACCACACACTGAAAAGTGATATCAGAGTGAACTGACCACACACTGCAAAGTGATAAATGAGTGAACTGACTACACACTGCAAAGTGATAAATGGGTGAACTGACCACACACTGAAAAGTAATATCATAATTGACCATACACTACAGAGTGACAAATGAGTGATCATGACCATTTTCATTTAAAAAAATCTAAATTGTTTATATATAGAGCTATTGCAGCAAATGCTTCTTCACCTCTTTTACAACAAAATAATGAATCATTTTCTTAAGTGAAAATGAATAATGATGCTAAGGAATATATAAATCTTATTATGCCACGTGTAAAGAAAAATATAATAGAACCAACTCTGTGTCACACTTCAATCCTAACTGGAATGATGTATGTCAATGAAGTCTTAGATGGTCATGAGTGTCGTTGTAAGCGAGAATTTCGTATGGAGACTTGTTTTCCGTGCATTTGTCAAGCTGTTGAGAGACAGAGAGTTGCTCCAGGATGGACATATATTGATTGAAGAACAAGTTGCAATGTTCTTATACACACTTGCTAAAAATGCAAGCAATCGCACTGTGCAAGAACGATTCCAACGGTCGGGTGATACAGTAAGCTGTTACTTCCATATTGTAATTAAGGCTATTACTCGACTATCTGCAGAAATCATAATATCTCTCGACTTCATACGCCCCAACTTATCCAATCGAGAACAATATTTAATCATTTCTTTAAGGTAAATTTAATTTCAATCATTCTCAAATGAATGTCTTTTTAAATTAAGGTAAGTTTAATTATTCACTATTTTTTAATATACATTACTGTATTCGTGTTATTGATGATACACATGTTTCTGTAACTATTGCTTATGAAGATCAAGCTTCATATCGTAATAGAAAATAGACATTGCACATAATGTTATGCTTATGTGTGATTTCGATTATCGGTTTACTTATGTAATAGCCGGATGAAAAGGATCGGCTTCAGATGCAATTATACTAAAAAGTGCACTCAATGACAGACTCACAGTACCACGAGGCAAATATTATTTGGTTGATGCGGGTTATGCCAATACACCGCAATTTATTGCTCCTTATAGGAGTGTAAGATATCATGTGCGAGAACAAGGTGCAGCCATTTCAAAGAGCTCTTCAATCTTCGTCATGCGCAACTAAAAAATCATATCAAAAAACTTATTGGTCTATTAAAAATGCGATTTTCCATTTTAAAAGTTGCAACATATCATGTAATTGATAAACATGCGAACATAGTTCAAGCAGCATGTATTATACACAATTTTATTGTATATCACAATAGCGATGCCGCTTGGACTGCAAACGCTAATTTGGAAATTGATCCAAATGATATTGTGGATGTACCAGATGGAGATGAAGAGTACGACGAAGATGTTGAAAGACTTAACAATCAACGTCAGGCAGGGAATATAAAAAAGAGATGAAATTGCTAAGTTTATGTACGTGGGATGATTATGTTAGACGCCAGAATAGAAACTTAACTTAAAATTAGCTTAATCTATTAAAATTAAGTGTTGCTAGTTTAATTATGCTTGTTTAATAATTTCTTGTATTATTAAATTGTGCTTGTTTAATTAATTTTAGCCTTTGTATTATTAAATTGTTATTTAAAATAATTATTTGTTTATCATTGTATTCATTTCTGAATGTGTTTGATTATTATTCGAAATGTATTTAATAGTCATGAAATCAAACGGGGCTCTGTTTTTCACATCTGAATGCTATATAAAGCGAATTGTATTCATTGTACGTAATATCTTTTCTCACCTCCAGCATTTGGGAAATAAAACGGAGCTCCGAGTAGAGTTTTTTTTTTTTTTAGCTTTGATCTGTTATAAAATAGGAAAGTTACCCACATGATTTTGAAAATAGAAATATACATTGGAACCTCCGAACACTTCATGGGCAGAAATAAGGGTAAATTTAATTTTCCTATGAATTCTTATGGGAACACTTGCAGCCGAACAGGTCCTGATGTGTTTAATCTTCATTATCCAATACTTTCACAAATATAAATTCTTTTAATATGTTTTAGTACGAATTTTAAAGCAGACAAATGTTTTGGATTAGTGATCTAATCTAAAGCTGTATCTGATAATTTATGGATCTGCATATGAATCATGAAAAAGAATCCACCTTACTGATTGGATTCGCATTTGCATCTTGCATGATTTTAAGAATTCAGTAAGTAATGTTATAAAGTAAATTAAATATAAAACCTATATGTTTCACGTTTAAAAATTAAATTATTATTCTATAATGTACATTTATCATATAAAATAATTATATTCACTAGTGTATTTTACTATTTTGAACTTTTAACTTAACAATGTAATATGATTTGAAATCCGTTAAGATAGTAAATATGAAATCTCTATTTTTGTTTAGAGAGAAGAAATCGGTATATAGATTCTCAAATTTTATTGGATATGAATCCGCATGTAAATTTTGTACAAAATTAATAAATTCACATTAAAATTATAAAAGAATCCTATTTATTGATACCGGCCCGCCCCATATATCTAATAAACTAAAGTCACCCCTTAAGAAATTATTATTCTATGACTGTACAGTATTTACTGACAGTAGTAAGATTAAAATTGAAACTCAGCGCAAATGTCACTAAATTCCCTTATTATTTTTTTTTTTTTGATGGAAGGCAGAGGCTGCCAAAATTTTATTAATGGTGAATTAGATATTTACAAACTTTCCGACCAGTAGGGGATCTGATACCTATACATGCATGGTACTGTGTACCGAAACTACTAATTTCCCCCCCAGCTCAAAATCACGACCTATCTATATCAATAGTGTCCACAGTTATCCTTCCACGTCCTACCGACCTGTAAGGCGCGATAGGCGACATTCTCCGGTGGTAGATATTCCTCTCTAAAGATCTTGGCATTGCGCTGTAGCCATAGGTGCCAACATCCCGAAATAAGCCATATAGATAGAATGGTGAAGCTGCACTTTCCTTTAGCTCTTAGCCTTTCCCATGACCTCAACCATAGTGTTTGTATATCGGTTTCCATCACAAACAGCCTACATTCTGCCATCCTGGTTATTGTGTTCCACATTCGTTGTGCATACTGGCACTGGAAAAATAGGTGCATGGGCGTCTCCTGGTTCCCGTTACAGAAAACACATTCGAGGGGGCAGTTGATGTGCCTCCTTTGTAGCTCATCCCTGGTGAGGAGCCGGCTCTGCAATAGCAAGTATATAATTCCCTTATTATTACCCATGCAAATCGTAGTCTGATTATGTTGCATGTGAAATGAGCGTGGCAAGAAATATCAAGCACAGCAAACACACAGAGCTATCCAATTAAGTTGCCCATGACTCTTTCCAGCAACAGCCAACAGCAGATCATGGCCATGTCGGGCCCACCATCCAGAATTTTCGCCTATAATTTTGCTCAGATTGATGAGGATTGAAGGCACCTATGCCTCCGTAATTTCGAACATATAAAAGTAATGAACATATACAATATGGTAAATCTCAATTCACACAAAATGTTTACTTCTGAGTTTATATTAATTGGGCACTTTTTCCGCGATAGAACTAGAAAATTAAGATTGAGAGTTGGAAACTAAGGGTATGTTTGGATCGTGCAAGAATTAGTGCAAGAATAGTGATTTTTGGGTTAGTGGTTGAGAATAGTGCTAACCTGAGTGGTTTGAGAATAACGCTAACTTTAGACTATTCGGATAAGTAAAAATGTCGTTTGGATTGTATATTTGGAATAGCGATGGAGAGAATAAAATAATGATTAAACTAATCTAATATTCAAACTAATATCATATTATATTTAATATTTAAACTAATATTATATTACATTTAAACTAATATTTTTAATACTAATATGATATTATATTTATTTAATACTAATCTAATATTTAAACTAATATTATATTATATTTAATGTTTAAACTAATATTATATTATATTTAATATAATATTTAAAGTAATATTATATTTAATCTAATATTTAAAGTAATATTATATTATATTTAATATTTAATACTAATTTCATATTTAAAGTAATACTATATTACATTTAATATTTAAACTAATATTATATTATATTTTTATTTAATACTAATCTAATCTAATCTAATCTGATATTATATTTATTTAATACTAATCTAATATTTAAAGTAATATTATATTATATTTAATCTAACATTTTATTTAATATTAATCTAATTTGATATTATGTTTATTTAATACTAATATTTAGATGAATATTATATTACATTTAATATTTAAACTAATATTATATGTAATACTAATCTAATCTAGTATTACGTTTAATACTAATCTAATATGATATTATACTTATTTAATGCTAATCCAATATTTAAACTAATATTATATTACATTTAATATTTAAATGACTACAATATGATATTTAATTAACATTTTATTTAATATAAATCTAATTTGATATTATATTTATTTAATACTAATATAAATTTTAAATTAATATTATATTACATTTAATATTTAAACTAATATTTTATTTTAATACTAATCTAATCTAATATTATATTTATTTAATACTAATATAATATTTTATTTAATACTAATTTAATATTTAAACTAACTCTAATTGAGAGGAATCAAATATTTTATTAATATCACTAACGCCACTAGCTTTATTCTTGCTAACCCACCATTTCTATGGGTTAGTAGAATAGAGTTATTCTTGAGCTAACTCAATTTGCTAATTTTGAGAATAGTGGAGCTAATTCAAAGTTAGCCCTATTCTTGGGTGATCCAAACGAACCCTAAATGAGATATATTATATTGAAATCTTTATTTTATAAGGACAAATAATATATAAATACTTATGATAATTATAAAATATAAATGCTTAACATATGCTATATGTGCCGTACTGACGGATAATCACCGCAGCATCTGTTTGGGAAGTGCTCAGTCACGGAGCAGATTATAGGTATCATCAGAGATCAACAATTGACCCCGCTACAATGTCGACACTTCTCGCAAATGAATTATCACTCTGCAATCCTTCAATCACAACACATGATCATTAGACAAATACAGACTGGTACTTGTAAACGAACTTTTACAGATCAACACAAGACGGTGCAGCTAGTAGCACGAGAGATTTTGGATGAATTTACAAACTGGTGCTGCTAACAGCAAAAGAAAAAAGAACGAAGAGTTGGTACACTGTAGGCAATTAATCAGGGGTGATTTAGGAATTCTGGTTTACTGGCACATTTCAGAATTTGTTTTCTTTCTCTCTGTTATGTCTTTACTCCTCATTGTTCTTTTTCTTTATTTAAACTCATCCCCAACTTTTAATTCTTTTAATTAAATTTTTTTTTTGGTACCGTGTTGTAATTAAGACACATTTTGTGTCAAATTTGAGGGCTTGACACTCACTTTTCTCTATAAAAAAAAAACCGAGATCCTCAAATACTCTTGAAATTTTTTTTGGCTAATTTTACAATATATAGAGGTTGGCTACTCTACTTATATAAACATACAGGGGCGAACGTAAGATTTTTGTCAGGAGGGGCGATCCCAGGAGCGGACGCAGGATTCAAATAGCTTATCGGATTCAAACCCATTAGCTAATCGGGTACTATATAAAAAAAATCAACATAATAATTTAGCTACCATCGATTTTGGGTATGTAATTTTAGCTACCATAGATTTAGGTAACATAATAAGGCCTGATATATAATTTTTTTTTTTAGGAGAATCCGGTAGGAGTAATATATTAAATCGTCTAAAATGGTTGGATTGCTGTAAAAGAGAAACAAATAAATAAAGTAACTGCACCTAATTTCAAAAGTAAATTCTTATAACTAAATTCAAAAAGTAAAGACAAACCTCCAACTACCTGCCCCCTTTTCAGTCTGTAAAAAGTGAAAAAATTACAGGATTTACTTGTAACTTTCCAAGTTCCCTTACCATGATATATAATCTTTCATATTGATTTCCTGATAAATATAAAATAAAAGATTTTTGAAGCCCGGTCCATAACTTATAAGAAAAGGAAAGTTGTTTTTTCCTTTCCTCTTCGTTTCTCCAGTTCTTCTCCACCTCACTGTAATGGTTTCAGAGAAGGGCAAGCTCATTTCTGGCAGGGGGCAAAATGAAATCGAACTCGTTTTTTTTATTAAATTTCAAAATTCAGTAGTGTCAGCTGCCCCTCCCTAGGCCAACGTGGGTCTGCCTCTGTAAACATATGAGGGCATATGCTTATGTATATATATATGAAGAGGGTTCCAATAACTCATGCTTTTCAAACCTCATCATACCTCATATTTTATATCTTCATTTTCAAAGTCTAAAATGTCGATCCGAACCGCTCAATATGATATCCATACTAAAATATGCTTGGAGATGAAATTTTATAATTTCTGGAAATTTTTTTACTATTTTTTTAGATAGGCAAAAAATCACTGTTTTTGAACGGTCCAGATACAGTGATTTTGTACCTATCTTAAAAAATAGTAAAAAAATTGCAAAAATTATAAAATTTCATCCCAAGCATATTTTAGTATGGATATCATGTTGAGCGGTTCGGATTGACTATACAATATGAGGTATGATGAGGTATGAAAGACATGAGGTATTGGAACCGTCCTCTATATATATATATATATATATATATATATATATATATAGGACAGTGCTACGGTGCTATGCATATATAAGGGCCCCTCCGTGCTACGGCTCACTTTTTGAGTTTTCAAAATCCTAACAGTCGATCCGAACCGTTCAACATGATCTCCATATGAATATGTACTTGCAAACCAAATTTTACATTTTTTAGAATTTGTTTACTATTTATTAAGCCACTTTGAAAATCGCTGATCCAATGGTCCAGCAGATTTTACTGTTGTGTACAAATTAGTGTTTTTTCAAAGTGGCTTAATAAATAGTAAAAAATTTCTAAAAAATGTAAAATTTGGTTTGCAGGTACATATTCATATGGAGATCAAGTTGAACGGTTCGGATCGACCATTAGGATTTTGAAAACTCAAAAAGTGAGCCGTAGCACGGAGGGCCCTTATATATGCATAGCATGCTAGCCAATTCCATATATATATATATATATATATATATACATATACATATATAGATAAGAAATTGTAAAATTCAACAAATATATGTTTTGCAAATCTAGTCAAACAGACAAGTAAATTATTGCATAATCTCCCTCCCCCCCCCCCCCCCCCCCCCCCCACACACAGACATAGGATTGCTAAGATCAAAGTGGTATGACCAACGCCTTGGTGCTACCAATTAATTTTGCAATTTTAAAGTTCAAATAGTTGATTTGAAGTGCTCAACATGTTCTCCATATTAAAATGTGCTTGGAGATCAAATTTACATTTTTTTGAACTTTTTTTACTATTTTTTATGGATTTTTGAAAATCATTGTTTTTCATAATAAAAAATAAATAAATAAAATCTGAAAAACAATGATTTTCAAATATCCATAAAAAATAGTAAAAAAATCCAAAAAATATAAATTTTCTCCCCAAGTACATTTAATATAGAGAACACTTGAGCACTTCAGATCGACTATTTGAACTTTGAAAATCGCAAAAACGAATTGGTAGTGCCAAGATCTTAGTCATACCACTTTGATCTTAGCCAACCTCTATATATATAGGAGTTGGCTATGGTGCTACGCGTAGCATAGAGGGCCTCCGTGCTACGGCTCAATATTTGAGTTTTCAAAATCCTAACGGTCGATCTGATCCGTTTAACATGATCTCCATATGAATATGTACTTGCAAACCAAATTTACATTTTTTAGAATTTTTTTACTATTGTTTTAGATAGGTAGAAAAACACTTGATCTAAATGGTACAGAATTTTCAGATCAAGTGATTTTCTACCTATTCAAAAAAATAGTAAAAAAGTTCTAAAAAAATGTAAAATTTGATTTGCAAGTACATATTCATATGGAGATCATGTTGAACGGTTCGGATCGACCGGTAGGATTTTGAAAACTCAAATATTGAGCCGTAACACGGAGAACTAGTAGAACACGCGTAGCATATTAGCAATTTCCTATATATATATATATATATATATATATGATGGGCTAAGGTGCTTTATAAAGCACAGACCATTTGGTGCTTTACGCCATTCTGTGATGTTGTCAAGGTTCAAACAGCCGATTCGAACTGCTCCACGTGATATCCATATTTAAATGTGCTTGGAGGCAAAATTTTACATTTTTTTTAGGCTTTTTACTATTTTTGAAGAACTTTTTGAAACTGTTGTATTTTATTGGTCCAGAATTGTCTAAAAAACAATGATTTTTAAATATTCTAAACAAATATTAAGAAAACTCAAAAAAAGAAAATGGTCTCCAGGCACATCTCAATATGGAGATCATGTTGAGCGGTTCTGATTGGGTAGAATTTTAAAATATTTAACCTAATCAGCCCGTAACATCATAGAAACTAGAAAGTCTCTTTGCCTTTTTTTTTTTTATTGTCGAGTAGAATTTTAGGAAGTGTGTTCGTTATAACTTTGGATTCTCTTCGAAATTTAGACCCATCCATGATAAAATTGGGTGTTTTTTTTCAGAAAAGTTTACATAATGTCCTTCTTTTTCAAAAAATAGAACAAAATATCATCCTCTCAAAATTCTTAACAAAATGTCCCTGTCTCATGTTTTCCCACTCTTCACCTCCCTCCCACTCTTTCATATTTGCTCTCATTTATTCTTTGTTTAAATAAAAAATACAAATGTGATCTCGTTCACATTTTGAATCATTTTTTATTTTATGTGTATAACTAATTTAGAAATAAAAAAATTAGTATAAAATTTTATTTGTTAAAATCAGAGAGGAAGGTTGTATGTCTTTTCTTTTGTTGCAAATAATATACTTTATGTTATAGATGACTGGTCAGATATGAAAATAACTGAAATTAATGTTAGCATCCCCAATTATTTCGATACATATTCATCATTATTTTTTGTAAATTTTTATTTTGTCCGATTTAACAAGTACAATGTCGTTATAAGTTATAACATTTCTAGATTTACAGTTTCTTTAATCTTTATTGTGTACACGTCAATATTTATCTATTATGTTTTATAATTCAACACCTATTTCAAAATTTTACTCACTAGTTTGTAAATATTTTTTAGTTTTATTTAACAAGAACAATGTAATTATAATATGAGGAGGGTTCAAATGCACCATAATTTTTGTGCTCCAATATGCTCCACATCCTTTATCTCTATTTTCAAAGTCCGAACAGTCGATCCGAACCGTTCAACATGATCTTCATAATAAAATATGTTTGGAGACCAAATTTTATATTTTTTTACTATTTTTTTAGATAGGTACAATATCACTTTATCGGATGGTCCAGAATCTCCTTAAAAAAGTGATTTTGTACCTATCTAAAAAAATAGTAAAAAAATTCTAAAAAATATAAAATTTGGTATCCAAGCATATTTTATTATGAAGATCATGTTGAGCAGTTCAGATCGACTGTTCGGACTTTGAAAATGGAGATAAAGGATGTGGAGCATATTAGAGCACAAAAATAATGGTGCATTTGAACCCTCTTATAATATTTATAAATGTAAAGTTTTTTTCAACATATATATTGTAACTGTTGACCATTATTTATTTCTTTATTATACTCGGACACTTATTTCAGTACTTTATATATATATATATATTTATATACATATATATATATAGAGATTGGCTAATGTAATAACGTTAGAACTTCGGCCCGAAGTTCTAACGGGTCGTTTTTGCAATTTCAAAATCCAAACAACCCATCCGAACCGTTAAACATGATCTCCATATTGAAATATGCTTGGAGACCAAATTTACATTTTTTGGAATTTTTTTGCTATTTTTTAAGCCACTTTGAAAATTCTGATCCGGTGGTCCAGAAAATTTGGCTGTTTTTTACTGTTCACCGTTGGATCAGAAACTTTCAGAGTGGCTTAATAAATAGCAAAAAAATTCCAAAAAATGTAAAATTTGGTCTCCAAGCACATTTCAATATAGAGAACATGTTGAACGGTTCGGATGGGTTGTTTGGATTTTGAAATTGCAAAAACGACCCGTTAGAACTTCGGCCGAAGTTCTAACGTTATTACATTAGCCAATCTATATATATATATATATATATATATATAGAGTATGGCTAAGTTGCTGCCGGCAGCATTTCGGCGAGGTGCTGCCGGCAGCGTTTCGGCCATTCTGGTGTTCAAACAGAAAATCTGAACCGTTCAACGTGTTCTAAATATTAAAATCTACTTGGAGACCAAATTTTACATTTTTTGAAATTTTTTTACTATTTATTAAGCCACTTTGAAAATTCCAGATCATATGGTCCAGACTGTTTTTACTGTTCACCCGGATCAGCAATTTTCAAAGTGGCTTAATAAATAGTAAAAAAATTCCAAAAAATGTAAAATTTGGTCTCCAAGTAGATTTTAATATAGATTGAACATCTATATAAAAAAATTTGTTGTTTGAATACCAGAATGACCGAAACGCTGCCGGCAGCACCTCGCCGAAATGCTGCCGGCAGCAACTTAGCCATACTCTATATATATATATATTTATATACATATATGTACATATTTAAAAGTTATTTTTAGATAAATGAGCTTATATAATATAAGATATTCTACTAATTTTTTTCTAGTGCTGGAAACTTGTTTTAATCAACCAAAACATAAAATACACAATAAATATAAGCTAACTACCGATGTGGCAAACTAATTAATTAAGTTATTTATAGAACGATAATTTTAAAATATAACCATGTTGGTGAGAACAGAAAAAAAAAAAAAATGCTAGAGTGATATAGTATAATTGAAATTTAATTTTAAGTGTCAGCTACACACATCAGTCTCAAAAACTAAAAGAATTTCAAAAATATTATTTTCTTTTTTGGGTTGAATCAAAAAATGTATTGACAGGAAATTTTGGAAAATGTGTTATGGTCTTATGGATGAAGGGGAGTAAATAGGAGTGGGAGGGAGGTGAAGAGAGAGAAAACATGGGGTTCATTGGAACATTTTGTTAAGAATTTTGAGAAAAAAATATTTTGTTCTGTGTTTTGAAAAAGAAAGATATTACGTAAAATTTCCTTTTTTTTTCATCTCTTGATATTGGGCCCACGCAAGAAAAGCTCCAAACTGTAGATGTCTTGATCCAATTTATTTCGAATGGACAGCTTTTTGCATATGCATTATCACTTAAGGTAACTCAAATTCTGAGTTCAGATCCTAAGTGGTCGATCTGCTTTGACACAAATATTTTGTCAAATATTAAATTAGTTTCGTATATTTATCTTGAGCTGGATTAGTCTGAATTTTGAACAAACGATCCCAGTCCAAACTCAAAATTTGAGATACCTCAAAGGATCCGGACTCCATTATCTCACTTTACCAGCATTACACCAAGTGAAAAATAATATGTATTGTTCTTTTTATGTATATTGTGATGTGACGAGGAATGAGGGTTTTTCAACGGACATTGAACCCAAGTTCGTTTGATATCTGGTCTAAGTTGTTTGACTCGTGTTGAGATTGGTACGGACAAATTGACATCTACATTACTGGTCTCTGCATTCGGTAAATCTAAATCATCTACACGAATCTTGACGTTAATAAGACGGATTCCAGTCTAATACCCATCGGAACTTCTCTCCCATTGTGATGATGCTGGAAATATAATACATAGCCGCAAACTCTGAGAATTTTAATGCGCAACACTGTGACAATTTTACTGATGTATGAGGTGAGCTCAAGCATTATATAACGATAAAATGATAAGTTGGTAGCATATATCTTTTTTGTAAGTATGTTACATGCGGATGTCAGTTTTGATTTTAGCCTGTCATGCGTGCTCAAATGTGGCCCCGTAAATTATGGGCATGATTTGGGTGTTTGCACAAATTGCAATTGCACAGCCAGTGCCGATTTTTTTTATTAATATCCAACGTTAAATAAAAAATAATAGAAATATCTACGTTTTTTTGAAAAAATTTAAAAATGTTCAAACCGCTGAGATTTTCAGCGGTCCACTTTCTTTCAGAACAGTCAAGAATCTCGGTGGTCCAGAAAAAATGAACTGTTGAGAATCTCAACAGTTTGGTCATTTTGTATGATGTTATTACAAAAACCTGCAAATTAAAGAACAAATTTTGGGTTGTACAGTTCGTTATCACATTTTCCTCATATCCAAAGGTCCCTAGTTCGAATATTACAAATTTTTCATTTTCAAAAGAACGTCCATTATTTTCCAAGTTTTTAATGGTCAAAAGCTGGAGAACGGAGTAGGTCCGATCCCCATCGGACTTACTTTTAGGTTCAACGAGCATCATGACCGTCCGATTTAATTTAAGATTTGTGCTCACGAAAAAATTGAAACAAACACATACGAAGTTTAAAGCATTATGCACGAATCTTAAAGCAAATCGACAGTGATTAAACCCATCGAACCAGAGTAGGTCCAATGGACATCGGACCTACTCTCAAGTGCAAAAGCTGGTGGTCCCCCTTTACTCAAGTGCTGCCTCCATCCTTTCACTCAAAGAAATAGGAAATTTCTTTAGAAACCATAAATAAGAAAAAAAAAAAAAATTTACTAAACCAACTTGATTGCTTTGATTTTTACAAAAATCATAAGAACTGAGATGTTATTTTGATCCGAAGTTTTTTTTTTTACGGACCGAATTACCATTTCAGTCCGATCCGTTTTCATAGATTTCGAAAAAAATGATGTAGCTATTGGTGTAAAACTTGTGTTAACAACTCGGACCGAAATAGCAATTTGGTACAAGAAAAAAAAACTTTTTGGACCTAAATGACATCTCAATTCTTATGATTTTTGTAAAAATCAAAACAATCAAGTCGGTTTGGTAAAATCTTTTTTTTATTTATGGTTTCTAAAAAAATTCAAGAAACTGCTATGTGTTTCATTATTTTCAGTTTTTAATGGTCAAAAGCTGGTGGGTCCTCCTTTGCTTGAGGCTGCATGGAAATATTGATTGTTTTTTTAGAGCCTGTTCGGCGCTAAGAGAGAAATGGGCGTGGGGAAAAAAAAATTCAATCATAGTGAATTTTTTTTTTTCCACGGACACAGTAACTTGCCCAACAAGTCCTTAGTGGCACTACAGCTATTATTGTTGTTAAGCAAGTAAGTTTATTTCTTTCTTTCTTCCTCCGTATAACGCTAATCTATTATTTTGTTAGTTCGTTTTCAAATAGCATTTGAATATGACAAAATGCTATTACTTTTGAAAATAAAGGTCCCCGGTTCGAATTTCTGCTTGGACGTTACTTTTGAAAATGAAAAATTTGTACAAGCGGAAATTCGAACCGGGGACCTTTGGATATGAGGCAAATGTGATAACCAAATACACAGCCCAGAATCGGCGAATAGGTTTTTATGATGTTAAATCTTTAATTCGCAGGTTTTTATAATAACATCATATAAAATGACTAAATCGCCGAGATTTTCGACGGTCCATTTTATTTTTGGACCGCCGAAATTCTTGGTGGTTCTAAAAGAAAGTGGACCGTCGAGAATTTGGACGGTTTGAACATTGTTGAAAATTTTCAAAAAAACGTGGATATTTCAATTATTTTTGTTATTTAACGTTGGATATTATCATATTAATAAAAATATCGGCAGCCAGTGTTGATGAAATAATTTGCCTGAGAATTGAGTCCCACATTCGTGGCGTCATTAAATCTAAGAACACATTTTTAAGCACAGGCGGATTCAAATACTTTCATTAAGTTTTTATTTTCAAAATTTTAATTATTTGGAAATTTAAAAGTTGGATGCCATAGTAAAATTATGAGATATGATCAATATTATTTTATTCATACTTGTGTAAAAGATCATGGCATTCGAATTTGTTTTGATTAGTATAAAAAATTCACTGTTGTGAATAATTTTTGGAAGTTCATTGATTACTCATTAATTCATTTAAAAATAAAAAATGAAAAGTGATAATTTTGTATATACATGTAGAGAACATAATACATATCACATCTAATAATTTTATTTTGACATATAAATTAAAAAAAAATCTGAAGACGACCTCCAGAAAAATGTTTTGTAATCATGTTGAATCGATGTTTTGTTGATAATTAAGCGCATGAAAAATAGTACATCAAAGACCGAATTAATGCGGATCACTTTTCATATGATAGAGGATTTAATACTTCTCAGTTCTCAGGAGGAATTAATGGAGATTTTTATTCATAGAAATTAATAAAAAAAAAAAAGTATTCTCTTATTTTTACACCCATAAAAAAGAGAAGACTCGTTATTTCCGATTCAAACCAACACAACACATTGTTTTCGATGGCACAATGCCGGTGCAGCCTCAAAAGACTGGAGTCTGCTCAATGTTTCTGCAGCCTCAGTTTAGGGGCCGCTCTGGCATTCTGCGGCCCTACAAATGAATTCAAATGTGACAGATGAATTCAAACATTCAATTTGCATGAAATAAATGTTTTTGTTTGGCAGTGATATCTGCTTGCTACGAAGCAATCTGTCAAAAATATTTAATATGAATCGACGGCCTTAATTATCTCAGTTAGAGGGCCGCAGAATGTCAAAGTGGCTTCCTGATTGGGGCCGCAGCGGTATTCTGCGGACCCCAGTGTTTAGGGCCGTAGAATACCAGAGCGGCCCGGGTATTCTTCGAATTCCACTTTTTTTTTTTTGAGATTATGTTAGAAATTGTTATGAATAAATTATTAATGTGGATGTCCATAACTCCCAACATTCATTCTCCACTACCCCCACTACTATTGGAATTCATTTTCTCATTTATTCTTGTAATTAATTTAGATGGTTTTTCATTCACAATTTGTGGCCTATAAATAGAGCCTTTGTACTATTGTGTTGGACACATATGAGAAATGTATGAATAAAGAGATTGTCATATTTTTCCTCTCTATCTTGTTTATTCTTCTTTATGCTTGTTCATCTTTATTTTATAACACGTTATCAGCACGAGAGCTCTACTAGTTGAAGATTCGAGGTAACTTTGATATTTCTTTATTTCAATATATATCATTTATTTAAATAATACTTCTAATTAGTAATTGCAAAATGAAATAAGATGATTTATTTATATGTACTTGAGAAATCAATTTTTTTGTTTTTACATTATGACGTGTCTTTGTCAAATGGCCCAAAGACCAATCTATTATTTTATATTATGTTATAATTATATTGTGTTAAATATAAATTTCAAATGGCCTGAAGACCAACTTTTTAAATTTGAGATAAATTGGAGATGAACCGATTGATTTTTCACCGATACGGTTCTTCAAAGACAAAGCACAAAGGTTGATGTAATTGACTGATGATCGGAAGAGAGATTAAGGTAGCGTGAGGTCAGATCCGGTATAGCAATACAGTAAGGTACCAAGGTCAATTGATGTAAACGAAAGAGAATTACTACTCGATTTCATAGAAAAGAGAATTACTACTCGATTGATTTTTAATTTGAGATAAATTGTCAACTTTATCAAATGGCCCGAAGCCATTTATTAATTATAAATTCTCAATTTTATCAAATGACCCGAAGTCATATGTTAATCATAAATTCTTAATTTATCAAATGGCCTGAAGCCATCTGTTAATCATAAATTTTATAATGTGAAATTTAGATTTGATTCATAATAATTTAATCTTTCTGAAGAAGATTTATATGATGTACAAATTTTGTATGATGTTCGTTTTGTTATTTTTTTTTTCAATAATTTAATCTTCTCGAAAAAGATTAAAATATATTAAGAAGGTCTTCCTGAAGAAGATTTCAAAAAATATTAAGAAGTTCTTCTTGAAGAATATTTCAAGAAATTTTATATGATGTTCATGTTAATTTTATTTTTCAATAATAATCTTTCTGAAGAACATTTCAATAATATAATTTGTTCACGAAGATTTTAAGAAATTTTCCTGAAGAAAATTCCAAGGAAATTTATATGAAGCGAAAATTTTCTTGAAGAAGATTTATAGACATATTTGAGTATATTTCTTGTCTTCTTATGGTTGAACAAAATAATAATTCCACCAGAAGTGGTAAATAATATGATAATAATTTATGGACAAACTTTTAGATATGGACGTGGTAATGAAAAAAAAAAGACACATCATTTTACCAGAAGTGAAAAATGAGAAATTTGTTTTTAATCAAGGAAATAAATTTGTTTTTAATCAAGGAAACAAACTTTTAGATATGGACGTGGTAATGAATTTTTTTTTAATCAAGGAAATAAATTTGTTTTGTTCCGATTGCAACTTTGTTTGGAAAAGCATTTATATGATATGGAAACCATTTTAGAACTGACAACACCTGATGCCTTCTGTGGGAATTATATACACAGCTTAATTAAGTATAATTACAAGAAAAATAAAATAGTCAGATCATTAATTAAGTTGGCCGGTTCTGGGCCGTAGGCTGCTTGGATTTGGATTAAACTATGCATTCACTAAAATATATGTTTTTGATATTATTGAAATTATGTTTATGGTAATTTTTTTTTTTTTGCAATTGTTGTTATTATTTTCGTTATTGTGGTGGTATTTTTTATTTTTGTTAATTGTAATTGTTGTTAATAAAACAAATTGGTTGAAGGCTCCGGAAGAGCAACCTTGTTGTTACATGGAGGAACACAAATTTATATTGATGATGCATTATATTTTTCTAAGTCTCAAATAAATTTGTTAAGTTTTAAGGATATCCGCCGAAATGGATATCATGTTGAGACAGTCAATGAAGAAGATGTTGAATATCTTGTTACTAGCTTAAAAAGATGCATATTAGAAAAATTGCTTATGTTTTCCTCCAACTTGTACTACACATATATTAGTACAATTGAAGCACATATGATTGTAAATCTGAAGTTTACAAATAAAAATATGTTCATAGTTTGGCATGACCGGTTGGGCCATTCCGGATCAATAATGATGCGAAAAAATAATAAATAATTAATATGGACATTCATTAAAGAACCAGAAGATTCTTTAATCTTATGAATTTTTATTTGTTGATTTCATTTCTAGAATGTATACAAGATGATATTTGTAGACCAATGTATTCACCATGTGAACCATTTAGATATTTTATGGTTATAATTGATGCATCAATAGTATGGTCACATTATCAACTCGCAACCTGACGTTTGCAAGATTATTTGCTCAATTGATTTGATTAAGAGCATAATATTATGATTATTCAATTAAGAAAATACGTCTAGACAATGTTGATGAATTTATTTCTTAGACAATGCATGTCTATTAGAATTGATGTTGTACATCATGTAGCTTATGTTCATATACAAAAATGAGAACTTGTTATTTTGCATGCAACAATATTAATTCGCATCATGCCAACAAGCTATTATAAAACTTCCCCTTTATAATTGGTTTTTGGTCACATACTTAATATTTCCCATATAAGATTTTCTGAATGTGCGATATATGTTATAATTGCTCCACCACAACGCACTAAAATGGGACATCAAAGAAAGTTGGGAATTTATATTGAATTTGAATCTCCATATGTAATAAAGTATCTAGACCATTGATGGTAGATTTATTCACGGCTAGTTTTGCCGATTATCATTTTGATGAATTAATATTCCCAACCTTAGGGGGAGAAAAACAATCAGCTGGGAAAATATATTAGTTGGAATGAATTATCATTGTCTAATTTAGATCCTCATAAATAATGTGAACTAGATGTTTAAAAGATAATTCGTTTAGATTAGTTAATCAATCGCCAGACGCATTTACAAAGAAAGTGACCAAATCACATGTACCAGCTGCTAATGCTCCAAATAAGGTCGATGTCCCTGTTGAACAGACTAATGAAATTATAACACGCATGAAGCGTGAAAGACCAATCGGTTCCAAAGATAAAAATCCTCGAAAAAGAAAAGGAGCAAAGAATGAAAATGGTCAAGTCGAGGATATGATAATTTCAGATAAAACTCTAGAAGAGAATCAAATTATAAGTAATATTGGAGTTCCAGCAGAAACTCAGGTATCTGAAATTTATGAAAATAAAGAGATCTCGATAAATTATATTATGAATGGAATAAGATGGAACCGAGATGAAATTGATATCAATGATATTTGTATATAATATAGCGCTAAATATAATGAATAATGAGGATCATGACTCGAAGTCTATTAAAGAATGTCGACAAAGAAATGATTGGCCAAAAACGGAAAGGCACAATTGAGGCAGAATTAAACTCTCTTGAAAAATGAATAGTTTTTGGGCCTGTAGTCCCAATACCCGAAGGCATAAAGCCAGTGGGATATAAATGAGTATTTATGCGAAAATAAAATAGGAAAGGTAAAATTTTGAGATATACTCATCTGTGGTGGATGCAACAACTTTTTAGTACATAATTAGTCTGGCAGTCCATGAATGACTTGATTTTCGCCTAATGGATGTTTTTACAGTCTATTTATATGGCTCGCTTGGTAATGATATATATATGAAAATCCCTGAAGGATTTAAGATTCCGGAAGCATATAATTTAGGTTCTCGAGAACATTATTCAATTAAATTGAATAAATCTTTATACGATTAAAGCAATATGGACGCATATGCTATAATCATTTAAGTGAATATTTATTGAAACATGGAGATAAAAATGATACAATCTGTCCATGTATTTTTATGAAAAGATATAGAAATGATTTTGTTATAATTGCAGTTTATGTTGACTATCTAAGCATCATTGGAACTCCTGAAGAGCTTCCAAAAGCAATAAATTATTTAAAGGAAGAATTTGAGATGAAAGATCTTGGGAGAACAAAATTTTGAATTGGATTGCAAATCAAACATTTAAAAATGACATTTTTATGCATCAAGAAAATTATATTGCAAGAGTGCTGAAATAATTTTATCCATTAAGCACTCCGATAGTTGTAAGATCATTAGATGTGAATAAAGATCTTTTTAGACCTCGAGAAAATGATGAAGAACTATTTGGTCCTGAAGTACCATGTCTTAGTGCAATATGAGCACTTATGTATCTTAATGGACATACATGGTATATCATTTGCTATAAATTTATTAGCAAGATATAGTTCTTCTCCCACGCGAAGATATTGTCATATAATTAAACATATACTTCGCTACCTATGAGAAAATTTAGCAATACACAAAAGTAAGTCAAGTATGTATTTGGTTAATATCTGTGATTCAACACATTTGTCAGACATGTAGATCGTCTTTTAGAGAAATGATCCCGAAGATCATATATGAATATAATATTGTATGTATTGCTCAATGAAAGGAATGATACATTAAAGGAGATAGAACAAAACATATTTCACCAAAATTCTTTTTCACACATGATTTCAAAAGAATAATGTTCAGCAAATCCATTCAAGTGAAAAATCCAACATATTTATTCACTAGGGCACTCCCTACTGCAATATTCGAAAAGCTAGTTCGTAATACTGGAGTTTGCTGACTTAAAGATCTTGATTGATGCTGTCATGAGGGGGAGTTAATATGCACTATATTTTTCTTAACCATGGTTTTTCCCACTGGATTTTCCTAGTAAGGCTGTAGTTGCATATTTAGAAGAATATTGTACTCTTTTTCCTTCACTAGGTTTTTATCCCATAGGGTTTTTCCTAGTAAGGTTTTAATGAGGCATATTCTTAGGTAATGGACATCCAAGGGGGAGTGTTATGAATAAATTATTAATGTGGATGTCCATAACTCCCAACATTCATTCTCCACTACCCCCACTACTATTGGAATTCATTTTCTCATTTATACTTGTAATTAATTTAGATGGTTTTTCATTCACAATTTGTGGCCTATAAATAGAGCCTTTGTACTCTTGTGTTGTACACATATGAGAAATGTATGAATAAAGAGATTGTCATATTTTTCCTCTCTATCTTGTTTATTCTTCTTTATGCTTGTTCATCTTTATTTTATAACAGAAATAAAAATTTCGGAGTTGATTGGGTTCTCTTGTATACGGTACACGTGGAGGCACCTATTCAATGGCCAGCTTCCACCTGATCTGAGAGGATACAAAGAATCCGTCTAATTAAGAAAAAAAAATGTTAGTTTGGATCGGAGACATTGATCCTGATTCAAATTTTGAATCGGAAATAATAAGTCTCATCTTTTTATGAGTGTAAGAATAAGAATATTTTTTTTATTTTTCTTTCTTATTTTTTATTAATTTCTATGAATAAAAAATTCTCTAATTAATGCACGCACTTCTCATTTAATGGGCAGTTTTATTATCTTGTTTTTGTTCCTTCATATTATTATAATATTTGTTTGCAACATTCAGTAATTTACTTTCCCAAACGAGCATTTTTTTTCCAATCGAAATGAAATAGCACGAACTGATCAGATGCGTATGATAAACTAAGCTAATTTTTCATATGTAGATAATATCAATATGCATCAAATATTGTACAACTAACTCTAGCAATCTCCATTTACATTGTGCATGTTGCATAGCTTTGAAATGATTATATTCTAACTTAGACCATTTATTTACTATAATAAAAGTAAATGGTTTTCGTGCATTTTTTTTTTCTCTTCTTGTTTCTTCGTTTTTTTTTTCGTTTATGGTTATGTTCCTACTACAGCTTCTGGTTTGAAAAAATTGATACATGATATATAATTTTTTTAAAGGACATTGACTGTTTTGCGGACTCTGTCCCAAAAATAAAAATTCGTACTTAAGAAAAATAATGAATTAGTTTTTATTGGTTAACAATTTTTTTCAATATTTTACAGGTTCAATCTAAAATATTATTGACATGGTTATAAAATCTATTTAAATTAGACTTGTTTTACTCATAAATATGGAACTATTATTTTTGTAAAATTAATTTAACTTGATCTAAAACTTAAGCTGAGCATATATATATAATTCATTCTATATTGAGATGTTTTTATATCAATAAATTTTACAGAGATCAATATACAAAAATATTGTATGAGCTTATCCTGCATAGCATCTGCGCTTAAATAATTTATAACTGTTCCGTTAAAAATTGATGATATTGATTGCTAGAAGAAAAATTATGGCTAAACTTGAAAATTTGAAGAAAATTTAAACCATTATGATAAGATTTAATACGTGAACCCCACCATGTTGGTGCAAGGAATTCATACAATTTTTTGTGTGGCCTTTTCTATTGTAAATTTGTAATATATTACCCCAACTTATTTTTACTTTTTATCATTCTATTTATAGTATGTTGCATGGAAATTGCACAGTTTATCCTGTTGATAATTCCGGTTAAAAAAAGTAAATCCTAAACGTTAGATTGCATTAGGGCTGCACAAAAAATTCGTAGTTCGTAATTCGATTCGAGTTTGATTCGAAAAAGTTCGTAAAAAATTCGATTCGAAATTGAGTTCGTTCAAAATTAATTCAAACCAAACTTAGTTCGAAATTAATTCAAACCAAACTCAAACTGGACTTAGTTTGTTCGAAATAGGTTCGCAAACCAAACTTAGTTCGAAATTAACTCAAACGTGAACCGTTGATTTCCGCTGATAACTTATATTCGCTGATGAAAATATAAGGCCGCCCAGTCCATAATTGCTCTCAGTTCTGACTTCTGAAAAATGTTTCTTGAATACTTTGGATATTTGAAAACTTTGGTGATGCTTCTCCTGTTGGCTATTTGGAAAACTTTGGATACTGTGATTGTACTGAACTTTGATTGATTGTACTGAACTTTGGTGTTTGATATAAATTTTGGTATTTGTAATGAACTTTGATTTCCAACTTTGGTGTACTGTGTAATTAGAATTCAGAATGCCTGAGTTTTTATTGAAGTGTTGTAATTTCGAACTATGGCCCAGCCATAAGTCATAACTCGTAAGTCATAACAAAGTTTGTAAATGTTCGAAATTGAGTTCGTAAAAAATTTGATTCGAAATTGAGTTCGTTCGAAATTAATTCAAACCAAACTCAAACTGGAGGTAAGTTCGATTCGGTTCGGTTCGTTTGCAGCCCTAGATTGCATGAATGTAGGATAATAATATTGAGCATGCTTGATTCTCAATTATTTATAAGAGTGCAAAGATTATTTTTCAAAATTCGCACCGTAATAAAAATACGTATTGAAGAAAAATATATATTTTTTAAATTGAGACAAATACTATCAAATAAAATGTATCATGAATAAATATATACAAAAAAAATTATAGATTATCACGTGATAAATATTGACTACGAGCAAGAATTTTTAATAAATTAATTAATTTTATATGATGAATTAGATATACACATTGATTATGAGTAAGAATTTAAATACTTTTCAGCTATACAATTAAATTTGATAATATTTAATGATTGAAATTGTTCGATGACTTAATATTTTTATAAGTTTTAAAACTCAACCATAAAATGAAGTATCGGTAAACTAGATAATTCTTGCCAGAAAAAACTTACGCGCAATATTATCAATTACTAAAATTCGGTTTATAACATCTTGACCATAAAACAAATATTAAACTCTTTTAATTTAAAAAATAACAAACAAAAAAACTGACAAAAATTTCGTTTGATGACCTCACCTGGATTACCTGGACATATCTATAGAGTAAGGTCAAAAGACTGCTTATCTCCCTAAACGGCGAAAAAAATCGAGAACCGCCGATTGATCTCATCAGCAAAACGGTTCACAATCAGACGGTTCGTAACAGATTTGAAACAATAATCCTTCCAACTGCCTTTGACTCTTGCGCTGCGTGAAGACAAAACAGCGCTGTCAATATATTTGCCCCTTTAAAAGTTTGATCCACACCGCCAATTGATTTCATGAATAACAATCGGACGGTTCATAACAAATATAAATAAATAATTCCAACCGGCTTTGGATCAGACCGCCGATGCCGTATCGAACTGACTTTCCATAATTGGTCTGAAAGAGACGAACACCTCTTTATCGAACGCGTATCCTCTGCATTAACTCAAAAACGAATCTTTTGAGTTAATGAATCTGGACCGCCTCATTTTAAACGGAGCCAATCCGACTTCTGAGTTCTGACTATAACTTAGGGGGGTTTTCAATATTCGTGCAGATCTAGTTCGCACGAATCTTAAGACAGATCGGATGGTCAAAATTCATTAACTCAAAAGATTCCCTTTTGAGTTAATGCAGAGGATACTAATTGCTCTTTATCTGCTGCACCAGTCACACTGTTCGTACCACTCAACACACTACAGTACTACACCTCTTCACATTTCACATCTTAAAAACAGTACTATTCATTAAGTAAACCCATGCTCTCTCCTTTGCCATTTCGCCATTAAAACCCCAACTCCCCAGAGAGAGAGAGAGAGAGAGAGAGAGTAGAGAGAGAATGGTGTTCTCTTCTCTATCCCTGTGGTTTCTTGGGTTGCTGGTTTCTTCTCTCTGTTTGAGCAGTGGAAACGCTGCGTCGGAAGAAAAAATTGGGTATGGTTACCGCTTGGTATCTCTAGAGGAGAGCGCCTTAAATGGAGGTTCTCTTATAGGATACCTCAAGGTGAAAAGGAGTACTTCAAAATATGGACCTGATATTCCCAATCTCAGACTCTTTGTCAAGTAAGGACATTTTTTTTAAGCTTCAGTTGGAATTTTTTAGAATTAGTTCAGAGTCATAATCAAATTACTTAGTTTGACAATGTTCTTTTGCATCTTTCTTTTTGTAAGCTTTGAAATTGTCGAGAGAAAAAGACACTGAAAACACACTTTTGTTGATTTTTTAAAGTAGTGTAGTCATAGAAGCAAACAATGCACTCTTGATTTACTTCTCCCCCAAAATTTCTATTAAGTGGAAAAAGACAGACATGCTTCCTGTTAGTGAGATCTTTTATTATTATTTTATTTTACAAAGGATGGTTGAAAAGAGTCTTTGTTTGGTTTCCGCGTATTGTCTGATTTCTTTGATTTTTATATAGTAATTTCAATAAAAAGTATAAGAGAGAAGAATTTTTTTTTACAGGTGAAATTATATTTTTGGTTTCCGCGTATTGTGGGATTTGGGACACATTCATTTTTTTTTCCCCAAAATATTTTTTTCAATAAGATTTTTTTACAGGCATTGATTACATCCTGAGTTAATCGGATCCATATCCTCCCCGGTACCGTAAAAGATTCCCTTCACTTACGGTTTGAATTAACTCCCAGCCGGTTTGGGCTCGGGCTGACAGAGGGGGCAGTATTATTGGGCTTTGAGATTCATGCCAAGTTAAAAAGAACGGTCCAGATCAAGTAATTGTAAAAGATTACCTATTACGGTACCGGGGGTGATGTGAATTCGAGTTAATCTTGCTTTATCAAAGATTGTGCTAATAACAATTATTAAGTGTACTTTTGGTGCTAAATTCAGTACTTAGTCCAATTCGGTGCTATCTGCCTGATCATTGCACAGGGCCCACAGTACAGTGACCGTCTGAATATTGGTACCACTACCAAATAGAGGAAATACAGCATATATAATTTCCAATATCCGTACCGGTACCAGCATGGTACAGTGTTAGATCGTGTATTAGTGCATCCATTTCATTTATTTGTGAAACTAGATGCTTTAAGATTGAATCAAGTCATTGTTTGCTTCTATTATGGATCTAATGTCATACACTAGCAAAAATTTCACATTATTTTTAAATTTTGTAAAATATACAGACACGAGAATCAGGAGAGATTGAGAGTTCAAATAACAGATGCTGATAATCCGAGATGGGAGGTACCATACAACCTCTTACCGCGGGCCCCACCCCCTCCTCTCAGTGAAACCCGCAAAATCTCCTCTCACTTTTCTCTCCCCTCCTATCCCGGATCCAACCTCATCTTCACATTTCAACCCGACCCGTTTTCCTTTGCAGTTACCCGTAAATCCACCGGGGAAACCATTTTCAACACATCCGGGTTTGATTTTGTTTTCAAGGACCAATACATCCAAATATCAACCCAATTACCAAAAACCGCATCTTTATATGGTCTCGGTGAAAATACACAACCCGGCGGTATACGGTTGAAACCCAATGACCCGTACACAATATACACAACTGATATATCGGCAATTAATCTAAATACGGATCTGTACGGGTCCCACCCAGTATACATGGATTTGAGAAACAGTGATGGAAGAGTATCGACACATGGGGTTTTGTTGCTTAACAGTAACGGTATGGATGTGTTTTACAAGGGGAATTCACTAACTTATAAGATCATCGGAGGATTACTCGATTTCTATTTCTTCTCGGGCCCGGGCCCGTTAGATGTCGTGGATCAGTATACCGCTTTGATTGGTCGACCCGCTCCGATGCCATACTGGGCTTTAGGTAACTTCGTTTATTAATTATTTGTATTCGATTTTATATTTGGTTTGTTGCTGATTGCATCATATTATATAGGTAGCATGGTTTACTATAAAATAGAAAATAGAAAAATACAGACATTGGAGCACCCGCAAATAGAAAAATACAGTTCACTTAACTTATAAAATATTTTCATGTATTAAAATTCGCAGAAACATTCAAATGGGGATTTGGTACCTTGTGTTCACAACCAGACACCATACCTTCTTTTACTATTTGGGGATTGCAAATGAGTGAAAAATGTTTATTAACTGCCTCCTTTGGATTTTGCTTATGAATTATACAAAATTTTAACAGTGCCATCACAAAAATCACTTTATTTTGATGCTAACTGTGACCACAAGTAATCAGTATGCATTAAAGTGTAAAATTTCCAACAAGAGAAATTTATTGCAATTGCTGTTCTCTATTTATATATATATAGACCTGTGAAACTGCTGAGTGCATTAAAACATTTCTCCTTTTAAGAAGGTAGGGAACATAATGCATGACTTTAAATGTAGAAAGATGCTTCTCCACTTTCGGAATCCTTAGCATGCCTATCCATGAAATTTGAATAAAATAAAACATATCCAAACAACCTCTGTCAAAAAGAATTCAAGTAACTATACCTGGTCATAAGTCTGTGTGGCTGTGAGCTGAAAAAATGACCCCACTTACTGACACCCAATTGTGACCACATACGATTATAATTTCAAGCATAGTCTTGTAATGTTTTTTTAACTGGGCACTTCTGGAATTTTTTTTAAGTAAAAAAAGCAGGGATGAAAAAGGTTAAATCGCTTGTGTTTAACGTTGCTTGTGTATGTGTCGATCTTTATTTTCTTTGTGTTTTTGCTATGTCAATTTCCCTTTTATCTTAGATTGGTCATACTACAAGGTTGCTTATCGACAGCATATACAATTTCCACCATCTATACTAATAATTTAATAATTTGGGTTAAAAGAGATAAATATATGGTTGACAACCACATTCATGTATACCTTGTTAGAAATAATATGTGTATATATATATAGGAAATTGCTAATATGCTATGCATAGCACCGTAGCCAACTCCATATTTATATATATATATAGAGAGAGAGAGCTGGGCTATGGTGAGTTGTGAAGTAAGAGGTCATTTTTACTTCACGCTCATATTTTCATTTTGAAAATCTAAACAATCGATCTGAACAGCTCAACATGATCTCCATATTGAAATGTGCTTGTAGACCAAATTTTACATTTTTTTGAATTTTTTTACTATTTATTAAGCCACTTTGAAAATCGCTGATTCGGTGGTCCAGAAATTTTTACTGTTTTTTACTGTTCATAGTGGATCAGCGATTTCAAAATGACTTAATAAATAGTAAAAAAATTCCAAAAAATGTAAAATTTAGTCTCCAAGCACATTTCAATATAGAGAACATGTTGAGCGGTTCGGATCGGTTGTTTGGATTTTCAAAATAAAAATATAACATGAAGTAAAACAACTCACAACTCACCATAGTCTATCTATATATATATATATTAGCGAAACTGTTGTTGGAGGGAAGAGAGACAAATCCAACGCAAATTCTGTAATTGTTCTATTCAAACTATTTTTTTTTTTCTCTCTTACTTGTTACAAACGACTTATCTCCTATTTACAAGTTATATGGTGACCTTTACAAACCCAAGAACATAAATATTATTAAAGACAACACAAATACCACATGCATGAATTGCACAATCCAACATAACTCTAGAAAACCTAAACATTTAATCTATCTATAAATAACCAAATACATTCACCCTAACTATTTGACTAATTGACCAATTAATTAAGATTACTATGTCCAACATACCTTTATCTGCACTAATAATTGATATTTTTAGATTATATAAAAGTAGTAGAGAATGAGATATGCAACTAAAAGACTTGTGATCTGGTCATTTCAGAAATTGCCCATTTAGATTTACTAAAATGAAAAATATTGCACATTTCGAAGAGTAGTGAGTTGTTGAGGCCCACTTCATACAGGGACAATAGCAAAATGAAGACATATTTGCCGTGAATGCTAAACATTATCTATATGGGTTAGATGCACAAAATGTGGTCCAATTGGTCCTTGTAGCATGTGTTGTACTGGCTTCTTTTGTGCAAGAAGTTTTGAATTCCTATTGTACTCTTGGCCTTAGATAAGACTTGTTGTCAATGTAAACCTGACAGATCCATGTTATAGAGTATAGACACAAGTAATGCTTATGTTTTCATGTCATTTCTTAGAACATTATTAAAGAGTACTCTCATCATAGTCACATTGGTTTTCCAAGTAATGCTTATTTTTATTTTTTTAAACAGTACTCTCATTATAGTCACAAGTAATGCTTATGTTTTCATGTCATTTTTTTTTAATTACAAAGTACTCTCATCATCATAGTAACATTGTTGATAGTTGAGCATTCTAATTTTATTTCCACCTTAAAATTTTACTTTATTCATTTTTTTTGGAACAGGATTCCACCAGTGTAGGTGGGGATATAAGAACCTCTCTGTAGTAGAAGGTGTAGTCGAAGGATACAAAAAGGCAAACATCCCGTTAGACGTGATTTGGAACGATGACGATCACATGGATGAAGCAAAAGATTTCACTTTAGACCCGATCAATTACCCCCGTCCAAAACTCCTCGAGTTTCTCGACCAAATCCACTCGCAAGGCATGAAATACATTGTACTAATCGACCCCGGTATAGCCGTTAATTCATCCTATGGTGTGTACCAAAGAGGTATGGAAAAGGATGTTTTTATAAAGTTAGATGGTCAACCTTATCTAGCGCAAGTGTGGCCAGGACCGGTATATTTCCCTGATTTTCTAAACCCTAACGGGGTCACGTGGTGGGTCAACGAGATTTCTCTGTTTCACCAACTGGTACCGGTCGATGGTTTGTGGATCGACATGAATGAGGCTTCCAACTTTTGTACCGGCAAGTGTGTCATTCCAACTACTCACCAATGCCCCGATCCAAAGTCCACCACTCCTTGGGTATGTTGTTTGGATTGCAAGAATCTTACTAATACGAGGTGGGATGACCCTCCTTATAAGATAAACGCATCTGGCAAGAGTGCACCTCTCGGGTACAATACCATCGCCACCAGTACCACACATTATGATGGTGTTTTAGAGTATAATGCGCATAGTCTCTATGGGTTTTCTCAAGCTATTGCCACACACAAGGCGTTGTTAGGGCTTGACGGTAAGCGACCTTTTATTCTTTCAAGATCAAGTTTTGTCGGTTCCGGGTCGTATGCTGCGCATTGGACGGGGGATAATAAGGGCACATGGGAAGATTTAAAATACTCGATCTCCACTGTGCTCAATTTTGGTCTCTTTGGAATGCCAATGGTCGGGTCCGACATTTGCGGGTTTTACCCGGCAGCGGTGCCGCTGGAGGAATTGTGCAATCGGTGGATTGAGCTTGGTGCCTTCTATCCTTTCTCTCGAGATCATGCAAATTTTGCATCACCAAGGCAAGAGTTGTACCAATGGAACTCAGTCGCTAAGTCGGCACGGAATGCACTTGGCCTCCGGTACAAGTTATTACCTTATCTCTACACGTTGACACATGAAGCGCATCTCACAGGTGCACCTGTTGCTAGGCCGGTTTTCTACTCTTTCCCTGAATTCACTCCTAGTTACGGGCTCAGCACACAATTTCTACTGGGCCCGGGCGTCATGGTCTCGCCGGTACTTGAGCAAGGAGCCACATCAGTCAAGGCAATGTTCCCTCCTGGTACTTGGTACAACCTTTTTGACATGACCAAGGCTGTGATATCAAAAGACGCATCCTTAATAACCCTAGATGCACCCCTAAACGAGGTCAATGTGCACGTTTATCAAGGCACAGTGCTCCCCATGCAACGTGGCGGTTTGATATCAAAGGAAGCGAGACAGACACCATTCACGCTTGTTATAGCATTCCCGTACGGTACCGATGGGGCTGAGGCAAAAGGAGAGGTGTATGTAGACGAGGATGAGAGACCTGAAATGACTCTGGTAGAAGGCGAGGCAACTTACGTGGAGTTTGCGGCGAATGTAAAGGGCAAAACAGTCACAGTAACATCTAACGTACAAATGGGCAAGTATAGTTCGTCAAAGGGATATATGATCGAGAAAATGAGCGTTTTAGGGTTACAAGGGAAGGGAAAAGAGTTAGCAATTGAAGTAGATGGTGTGGCAATGGTGAATACATCGAGTGTTTATTTCGATCATTCGGGTGAGGTGCAAGATGTAGGTGGAGGTAATAAGAAAGGAATGTTAGCTGAGGTAGGAGGCCTTGAGTTGCCTCTTGGAAAGAGTTTCTCTATGTCCTGGAAAATGGAAATCACGGAATGAACATTTTCATTTTCATTTTTCTTATTTTTAGGGTTTTTAGATGAAATTAGGATTGCCCACTTAGGTGCTTGCTTCTTTTGTGAACTGAAATGTAAGGTTATCTGTTGAGCAAGGAATAAATTTGTAGCCCCGTTCCCTTTTTAATTTTTTTATCTGCTGTTTATGTTCTCTTGCGCGTTTTTGGTAACTCATTTTGCTCTTGCTTGGCACGATTGATGAAAAATTATTTGATGAAATTTAATAAGTGGATTTAATGGTTGGTTGGGAAGTCAGTATTCTTGTAAAAAAAATCGGAATACTGTGTTACTATGTTGCATGGATACGGGTACGGGTATCGTATCGGATACGATACGGATACGGCGGTACGGCAATTTTAAAAAATCAAAGATACGATACGGCTATTATATATATTATTTTTATTATTTTAATTATATTTTATTCAACAGTTATATATATAAATTAAACTTATTAGCCTAGTCCGTTAGCCTTATTAGCCAAACTGTCTTGACTTATGTTATTAAATATAAAAGATTCTAACTTCTAACAGCAAACATGTAGTGGTGTAGTGGTAAAGGGGTGTATAGTTTGGATAAGAGACGAGGGTTCGATTCTTGCTTGCCGTTGAAAAAAGTGAATTTTGGCTGAATTTTGACTGATGGTGCATGCGCGGTGTACAGAGATGGTGCATGCGCGGTGTACAGACTTCAGCTCAGCTCATGGTGCATACGCGGTGCATGCTTGGGTTCAGCGCGTCAGAGCCGTATCCAAAGTATCCAAAAGTGTCAGAGCCGTATCCAGAAGTGTCAGAGACGTATCGGAGACCGTATCGGATGATTTAGGATACGCCACGTAAGCCGATACGCCAGCTGGCGTATCGGATACGTATCGGTGCCGTATCGGGCGCGTATCGGTATCCGATACGCACCCGATACGGGTACGGAGCCCAATATGAAGTATCCGAGTAACATAGCTGTGTTATTTTTACAAAAGAATTGCACCTCATTAACTTCATCCTAAAATATTTATACTTTCCTAAAATATTTTTGCTTTGTTGATTTTTGTTAATAGTGATTATTAAGTTTGATTTAATCTAAAAGTAGGGATAGACAGAGAAAAAAAAACCTTCATTGAACTGACAGTAAAATATTATTATGGTCATTTCATTCTTTAAATTGATCGTAATTATAAAGTATTAAGTAGTGAATTAACTGTTGGAGGGACTTTTTGTCAAAATGAAAAATTCGGAGGTCAACTTATGACAAATAAAAATTTAGAGGCCTTTCATGACATTATCCAAAAAAATTGTTTACGTGTGAGATCATGATTTAAAAATTGCAGAACTGGGATGAGTTTATGTAACCATATTATTTCGTTTTAATATAAAGCTCTGACCAATTTAATACTGTTAAAGCAGTAGCAATAATTACGCAAAATAGTTAACACAATTAATATTCTTTTCTCTAAATTTGTCAGTTTAATTTTTAAAATAACTAAATAACATGTTTAATGAATAATTGGCAAGATACATGTATTATGGAATGGTCAGATATATTATGGAATGCGAATCATTATTATATTTTTTAGATGATAAAATATTAATTATGATCTTTGAAGATTTTCGGAGAATGCAAGATACATGTATGCGACATTAATACCCTGTTTGGATGGAGAGTAGAGGAAGGGATGGAATGGAAAGAAGGAAAAATTTCTCTCGACAATCTCGGGGTCTTTTGTTGTTTAATCTATGGATTCAGGTTTCTCGATTTCTTCTGAAAAGAGCTGGTTTGAAGGATTTTTTTTTAAAAACATAATTAAAAAAAATATTTTTATCAAACTAATATGATTATTTTTTTTGTACAAAAATCATAAGAACCGAATTGCCAATTCGATCTGCTTGATTTTTTTTTGGACCGAATTGGCAGTTCGGTCTCTGTTGATTTCACAAATTTTCAGAAAGACGGCTACGGAAAATCCGAAAAAGACTCCGAACCGAATTGGCAATTTGGCCCCAACTTTTTTTTTTGTTTTTAGGGTTTGCTTAATAAATAGCATTATTGTAAATTTAGTTAAGAAAACATTTACATTAACAAAGATGTGTAATTCTTACTCGCTATGTTGTGCCAAAAAAATTGAAATGAAATAGAGTAAATCAAATTTCATCTAATATCCTCTATGGGAGATAAAAAAAAGTGATCCGGCTAAAAATACATATTTAATTGTCTTTCGATTTCAAATTCAATTTGACCTACATTCGATATGATAAACTCTAGGTGATGAATATGGTGGAAAAGATGACTCCTCTGGAAGCGCGCCAGGCGAACCATAGGGCGATCCATCTAGTGATTCAGCGGCGACACCAACTCACGGAGGCGGCCAACAAAAAACCCACCTTTGCAGACGTCGTTCGTCAACAACAACCACATCCCCCACTTCAAACCTCGGTCCACAATCCTGCACTCAACCCGCAACCTGCAAGCAACATCTCACCCACCAACCCCACCGGGATTCCATCTCACCTCATTAATGAAGATACCATCACATCTACACCAACCGCAGCCCAGAACCCGCAGTCTGACAACAACCAACCTGAAGAAGAAGGATGGACACTGGTGGTACGAAAGAAGCCTCAGACTTTTCACAGGGATTCTCATTCAACAAAAATCAGTAACATGAAAAGAGACTACGCATGGCTTCTGCAGCAAAGAAGATGTTTTAAATGCTTCCTCAAGGGTCATCAGAAACAGCAATGCCGCAGGCCCATTAAATGTCTCTTATGCAACACAGAGGGACATATTTCCAAGCATTGTACTACTCATATTAATGCAGGTAAACCACCAGCCAGCAAGTTTAATAGCTTTCAACCACCTGCGGCCAAGATGGACACCCCACGGCAGACCATGCCTTTGCCTGCCGGTATGAAGCAAGGCTCCAGTACCTTCCTACAACAGCAGCACATATGGTTACTAAAACAAGGGAGATGCCTTAAATGTTGCCTCAGAGGACACACAAAACAACACTGTACTAGGCCAACAAAGTGCTTTCGTTGCAATAAAGATGGGCATATCTCCAAACAGTGCAAACTCAGCACCATTAATGCCAAGCCATCCAACAGAGTCACCACTCCTATAAATTCTGACGAAGAACACCAACAAGATGCACACCAACCAAACAGTGGAAATCACTTACATCAATCACCACATATGGAGGCTAACCAGCAATGGGAAACAATGGACCTCATGGAACCCGACGACTTCGAGGATGGTCGCCGGGAGTCCTTGAGAGTTTTCCTTCCACCAGGCAACCCACTCCGCCCGATTAATTCTTTTCTGGAGAGATCGGCCTTGGTGCTTGCCGGGCCGCACCAAATCAACAGGTACGTCGCTCACCGCCTCGCTGTCAAGTTGGCAAACTACTTCAACATGCAGCCCCGGGACTTCCCTATCTCTCGGGTGCATCAAAACTACGGGGACTTCCTCGTGCGCTTCCCTAATACAAGCCTTAGGGACCAAGCCGTGGCAGTTTGTGTGTTCACATTGGGGCCGAATATGCATCTACAGCTCGTCGAATGGTCGCCGGGCATGGGTGGCGTCTATGACCCAGTCACTCACAAAGCGAGGTTGAGGTTGTACGGTCTCCCAAACCATAACTGGAATATCCACAGCCTCGACATTCTGGTGTCGGGCTTCGGTCACCTGCTACGTGTCGAGTCATTTCACTCAACCGGTAACCATCAAGAAATACGGATCCTGGTGGGATGTTTTCACCCAATCAACATACCGCGCACTCTAGATCTATCAGAAGAACCCCACTCATCGATTGTGCATGTTGTGATCGAGGGATGGATGCATGACGGCACCGCTTTCTTCCCGAGAGATGTTAGCAACATAAATGACGATGAAGATCCATTCGCGGGACCAGTGACCGGCCGACGCAGACAGCGTGATCCGGAACAGCAACAGGTGCAACAGAGACGGGCAAACGCACCCGGCTCCGACAACCCTACTCCGGGCAACTTAGCTCGAAACGGCGACGGGCAACCACAGCACCGGACCCAAATGGAGAAGTCACTGGAGATCATACCGTTCATACCAAATGGAGAGAATGTAAACATGGCTCAAATCGAAAGTAGTGATCAAAAGGCAACTGGGATTTTTCCATTCGAAGATCTGTTGCTCTGTCTTATGTTCAGGAGTCTGGCTCTTTATCAAAAGACCAAACGCACTGCACGCATTGATTACCTAGGTCAGAAGGTACCAGCTGCACACCTTTTTGAGTTAACAAAGGAAATAGCAGGGCCCAACATACCATTAATCCAAGGCACAAGGCTGCAAGATCACGGAACTGATGTCCCTTTGGGTCTTATATCCAATCAGCAAGGCCTCCTTACGGCCCAAAATACCACAAGACCTGGGCCCATCATTGAGGAAATTTTAGAGAAGCAGCAGCCCCATATTGCCTCTGGGGATGTAATAGGCCGGCAGTCCCACAGTAATGCAGACGAAATACAGGGCCCGCCACCGGGTTTTGAAGGCCCGCCAGCCTATCTAGCACAGTGTCGCAGAAGCCCAAGACTACTGCAGAAACACAATGGGAATTATGTCTCCATTTTGCAACGAGCCCAGCAGCTCAAGGACACCGACCACTGCCAAGGGATCCTAATGGCGAGACAAACAAAAACCCGAACTCCATCTCAGATTCAAGCCACCTATCTCAGCGAATCGGGTCCTTTGACTACCTACCAAGCGGAAGCAGTTTTGGCGGCAGCTGGCGTCGATATGAAGGAGGAACTGCTGGCAAACATTAAGAAATTGGCAGAAGTCGTGCCGGTGGCCGTGCAGGAGGGTGCCGTGAGGGGCTAGAGCAGAAGAATTGAAGGGATTTAGAAGGTGCTATTAGCTGGCTCAAGGGCAAAGCTAATGGTACATGTATCTTGTGTTAGAGAAGGTTTTTCTTTAAATGATTAGCAATTTTTTCTGGGAAGGGGAAAAGAGCAGTAAGGGTAGCAGAAGAGGAGGAGTATTTAGCAAAGTTATGGATCTAGGTGGTGTATTAGCTTTCTGTATTAATGGCAATCTTGAAGTTCTAAGTTTTAATGAATAGCACAACTTTTAAATTCATAACTTGGAATGTGAGAGGCATCAATGAACGACAAAAGCGATTGTCAATACGTCAAACATTTCGGTTGCACAGACCCGACTTTGTTTGTCTTCAAGAAACAAAGATGGAGATCATTGATACTCAAATTAAGAACGAGGTGTGTGGGAGCAGGATGGATGGTTTTGAGACATTGGATGCAACGGGCACTAGAGGTGGGATTTTATTGGCATGGCAAACAACCAAATTCAGGCAAGTAGACATCACGAAAGGGAACTATTGTCTGACTTTGAAATTTTGCAATTTGCAAGACAACACACATTATTGTGTCACAGGGGTATATGGGCCTTCCACGAGACAAGGTAGACGAGTGTTTTTCAATGAGCTACGGCAGGCCAAACCGGTTGACGGAACGCCGTGGCTGTTGTGTGGTGATTTCAACCTCACAATACTAGCGGAGGATAGAACAGACAACACAAGTGAGTGGCGGCATACACTACGCTTCGCAAATCTGATTCAGGAATTGGGATTAATAAACCTTCCCCTTCATGGCCGAAGGTTCACATGGTCAAATGAAAGGCAGCAGCCCCATCTAGCGAGGTTAGACAGATTTTTGATTTCTGATGAGTGGAGTTCGAAATTTGCTAATGGAGAACAGGTCGCCTTGCCTAACACATCATCGGACCACTGTCCCTTGATGTACTCGGCAAGAACGGGATTCGCAAAATCGAGATTCTTCCGGTTTGAAAATTACTGGCTCAAGTCACCTACATTCGTGCAGATGGTTAAAGAACAGTGGGAAATAGAAGAGACAGCAACTTCCCCCAAACACCTTCATGAAAAACTCACTAAATTGCAACAGAGAATCAGGTTATGGGTCGGACATGAATATGGGAAATTGAGAAGGCAAATTCAAGTTTGCACTGACTACATAACCTGGCGAGATAGGGTGTATGAGTTGAGACCCCTTACACCACTCGAAAAATTTATCACATGCAGGATAAAAAGGAGAATAGCTGAACTGTCAATGCTGGAAGAAGAAAAATGGAAACAACGGGCAAAGACAAAATGGGAGACCGAAGGGGACCGAAATACAAAGTATTTTCACGCGGTGGCCTCTAACGCAAAGAGGAGAAGTGCAATTCCAACAATTGAATTCAATGGACAGCAACATGCGGATCAGCAAACCAAAGCAGCAGCTTTTTTCAGATTCTACTGTGACTTGATGGGCCAACAGCCACCAGAGCAGCCGAACATCAATTGGGGCAATCTGTACCCAACATCGCATGACCTCCAAACCCTGGGCAGAACTATCACAGTGGAGGAAATTACGGCTGCAATAAAGCAGTGGCCGAATGGAAAGAGCCCGGGGCCTGACGGATATACTGCTGAATTCTATAAGGCATTTCTGCCCATATTAATACCGGATCTCTTTGAATGTTTTAACTCGGTTTTCAAAAATCACCAATCTCTGGCACCCTTAAATACATCCTACATAGTTCTCATCCCCAAAACGGACGCGCCTCTGACGCCGGCAGATTTTCGACCCGTAAGCTTGTTACACGGGATTCAAAAGATTTATTCGAAAATCATGGCAAACCGTCTGAAGGAGAGACTCAATGAGTTGGTAGACGACAAGCAAACAGGTTTTGTCAAGGGAAGACAAATTACTGATGGATTTGTCTACGCGCAACAAATTCTACAACACTCGAGTAAAGCAAAAATTCCAATATCGGTGTTTAAGGTGGATATCAAAAAAGCTTTCGACACCTTGAGTTGGAACTTTTTGCTCCGGATACTGACAGTGTTGGGATTCCCAACGGTTTTTGTCACAACAGTAGCGAGAGGGATACTCCAAGGTTCTTCGCAAATTATAATAAACGGATTACTGGGCAAAAGAATCGTTCTCAAGCGAGGAGTCCGGCAAGGCGACCCGTTGTCACCGCTTCTGTTCATAATAGGAATGGACTTTCTTGGAAGATGGATGGATAGGTTGGTCGCGACTGGAGCGATCAGACTGCCGTATGCGGCCATGAAGCCGTGTCTGTTCTACGCGGACGACGCACTAATATTTGTCAAACCGGAAGCGCAACAAATACAAGCGATCAAGGTCTTACTGCTTGCATTCGAGCAAATTTCGGGGCTGTCCATCAACCTTAATAAGTCCGAAATGGTATTCTCAGAAGTGCCACCGGACCAACAGCAGCAACTGGTCAATGTGTTGGGATGCCGGTTAGGAAAATTCCCATTTCTCTATCTCGGCCTACCTTTATCCAATCGAAAAATACCAAAGAATGCATACACACCCCTCATAGAAAGAATGCAAAAAAGATTGGGATGTTGGATGGCCAAACACCTTTCAATTGCGGGACGATTGGTGTTACTAAACTCGGTTTTATCCTCTCTACCGACCTACTTCATGTCGGTGTTCAAACTACCAAAATGGGTCATACGGGATATGGATAGGGTCCGGAGAAGGTTTTTATGGCATGGAGTCACTCAACAGAACAAACGCATAAATTTAGCTGCATGGGAGTTAGTGTGCAAACCAAAGGAAGAAGGCGGTATGGGTGTTAAAAATTTAGAGATTTTTAACCAAGCACTGTTGTTGAAATGGCAATGGTACTGGAGGAGACAGGAAGATAAAATATGGAAGTTGATTTATCGTCTCACTATATCCACAAGCACATCGGCCATTGGTATCTCCTTAAATGACAAACAACTAAGGCAATTCTTCAATGTGTCGACCACAATCAAACCGGGCAATGGAGCTACTACAGGTCTGTGGGAACAAGAATGGGGGGAGGGCATACTTAAACACCGATTCCCTGTCTTGTACACGTTTGCCACGCATCATGATACCACACTCCGACAAGCAATGGCGACACAAGCACCACACACCTTCCTAAGGCCGAACCTGTCAGTGGATGCACAAGAAGAATACACCCAGCTGCTTCAAATTTTTGCATTACACACGCTCAACGACGACGCCAACGATGAACTCACATGGCGGTGGGAGAGTGCAGGACAATTCACGGTAAGGAGTGCTTATCGATTATTGACCCGGGGACCGACCATCGGGTCTGAAATTGCAAAAATCTGGAAACTCAAAATACCCCCACGAATGAGAGTCTTCGGTTGGCTTATGAGATTGAACAGAATCTTGACGCTGGACAATTTAATTAAGAGGGGCTGGATTGTGACAAATTGGTGCGTTCTCTGTAGAAGGGAAGCGGAGTCGGTGGAACACATGTTTAACAAATGCAGTTTTGCTAAGGCCTTGTATGCCCAAGTGCTGCCGGCTGCAGATTTCTCTACCCGACTCAACAGGAGATCGATCACTTACACGGCTGCATTAACAGATGGCGGGTTCACTACAAAACAAAAGAGCATCCTGCTAGTTACACAGTTCATTCTGTGGAGGGAGCGAGGGGCGAGAATTTTTAGAGATGTCGATAAGGATATTCAACAGCTGACACAAGAGGTATCAGACCAGCTCACCTACATGGAGATGAAGAATTTCAAATAAAGGGCAATGAAAATCGCTCTCTGCTGAGATTCTAATTTTCGATTTTTAAATTTACTTTTCATGTACTTCTGTTTCTTCTTTTCCTCTTTTCCTTGATGCTCAACTGTCTGAGCAATCTATTTGTGTTTCTAGATGGGAGTTATCACTCTCGTGTAACAGAACCATATTTCAATACAACTGAGGGCATGACTCTCATTTCTATCAAAAAAAAATACATTCGATATGATATATGATACACAAGTGAGAAATTCAACCAAACCCTAAAAAAAAAAAAAAAAAAAGTTGGGACCGAATTGCCAATTCGGTCCGGACTAAAAAAACTCTAGACTGAACTGGCAATTTGGTCCCTAAGAATTACACAAACGACAACACAGTTTTCCTGCGGAAACTGTGAAATCAACAAAGACCGAATTGGCAATTCGGTCCCAAAAAAAAAATCAAGCGGACCGAATTGATAATTCGGTTCTTATGATTTTTGTAAAAAAAATAAATAATCATGTTAGTTTGGTAAAAATATTTTTTTAATTATGTTTTTATAAAAAAATACCTCTATTTCTGTTGTTCATTTGCTATGTGTGAAGCGCGTTGTTCATTATTCTTTTCTTTTTTTTCTTTAACAACACATGGCATGCATAAAGTCGAACATTGCTGCTTGTGGATCCAGGATACGTTTTAAAGACAATAAAATTCGATTAAAAAGAAAGTGAGATTTGACTGCTGTGGATCCTGGATACGTTTAAAGACAATAAAATTCGATTAAAAAGAAAGTGAGATATGTCTTTTATCCTTATTTTTCCCTCTAAATTAGCAACATGAACAGAACAAGAGAAGAGAGAGAGAGAGACGCTTTAGAGCACCTAAAACTCTTGACGATTAAGTTTTTTTTTTCTTTACGCACTCGAACTCTCTCTCTTTGTAACATCTGTACTCACAACCCAATTACCCTTGGTCAAGTCTATGGAATCAGGGGCGGACCCAGGAATTTGATCAGGAGTAGGCACAATACTAATAAAAGTGCAAAATATTTTTTTACTATATAATCTCATAAGCTATTGTACAAAAGTGCAAAATATTTGATCAGGGCGGAGGCGTGTGTGTGCTAGCGCATGAGATCCTTTCTCTGACTCTCTAGCGATGACAAAGTTCGAAGGGTTTTGTTTTTGCTCGCGTGAAATTTTTTATTTTGCTCTCTGACTCTGAACAGCGAATAGGAAGCAGCAAGCAAGTCTTTTTTTTTTCCCTCACGTGAAGAAAGGTCTTTTTTTTTTCCTTGGCGTAGCGTCTCTACTTTCTTTTGTTTGTTTGATTGGGTTTCAATTTTTTCCAGCGATGACAAAGTTCAAAGTTCTGTAGCGGAGCGGACCAACCTTTGTATTTCAATGGAGTATGGACCTTGCTATTTAAATTTTTCTGAGCCCAGAGGTAGGCACAATAATGAATCAGGAGTAGGCACTTGGATAAATTTATGCTGGACCTAAATTTTTTTTTAAATTCAAGGGTAGACAAGTGCCTACCCCTGAGCCTTTATGGGTCCGCCCCTGTATGGAACTATACATCTTCAAGCGCGTTGAGTCTCCTCAAGTACCTTTATTTACATGTAATCTTTTAACTAAAAGAAAAGAACTACAAAAAAAAAGGAAGCCTTTGCAGAGCGAATAATTTGTCTGTACCAAAGAGTTAGAGAAACTATTCTGAGATCTTTTTTAAAATTGTAGTCCGAGCCTAAAATGAATTACTGACATTAAAAAATTCCAATATTGAAGCAAACCAGTTATATCCAAGGTTTCCCTTTATTGGTCTGAAAAAACCCTAAAAATATCTACTATGTACTGAAGAGAACACTACCGTTTATTGCACGCATAGAAACTGAACTAATTTTTCCTTTCAATCAGGCCATGGAATTTTTAATTTGTGTTCAATTAAGCCCGGCCCATATTCAATTGGGCTTGTCTATGAGCCTAATTACAACAACAATATTACTGATCCCACCTTGAAGCAATAACTGAAAACAACTTTTAGCACATTTGTTGGGTTTTTTGGTTCGAAAATTATTGTATACTATTGCTATTATTAAGAATATGAGAATCTAATTCAATAACTCTTTCGATACAGTCATTTTGACTATGATAAAAATATAATTTGAAGAGTGATTATTACTCAAAATTCGACAGTTTGATAATATCGCTAAAATTCTCAAATGAATATTTAAAGTTGGGAGACTTAATTTTTATATTTTGTATAAAAAAAGCAATTATTTCTCTCCTGATTTCTATTGTTTCTGATAAATATTCAATTGCTGCGTCACTGGACTGTTAATTAAGATTGATTGTTTTATAATTTTCGAGTAGAACTAAGGTGTATTTAAGTTCATCAAGCTTAACTCCGGAAACTATAATATGGATTCAAATGACAAATTCAAACTATTGAAATCGATTTACTTCACAAGTGATGCATTTACTAACATAAAAATTTTAATTTTAAATAAATTTAGTATAAAGTCAAGTGTCAAAAAAATAAGATTTATAACTCAATTTTATCAATACATGAATTCCTATACCATCTGGTAGCAAATACAGCAATTTCATTTCTGTCCATACAGGATTTTCTTAGGGGGGGAAATGACTTGAGATTGAACTGAAACATTTTGTTAAGTTTTTAAATTTCTCCATTCATCTTTTACCATAACAGAAACGGTTAAGAAAATCTCCATCCCAACAAACGTTTAGAAATTAAAACAAGCCACGTAATGAGTTTAGCAATTAAAGGGATTCATAATTTCTAAATCACTCTATTCTAGAAATTAATTAAGAATTGCAATTGACACTACAAACACGGAAAGAAAGAATTTTAACTAATTAATTAGCCAGTGTGTCATTAAGAAAACGTTTTCTTTTAAAGCAAACTTGCTAATTTAGAAACTGTGTACATCCCAGCAATTAACACATCAAATTAGCAATTTAAAAGAAATCACCGTTGTAGATGCGCTCACTGATGCGACAACCGAACAAGGAAGGTACTGTACATTGTACTGTGACCCCCCCCCCCCACACACACACACACACAAAAAACCCAAAATCTCAACTACCCTTCTATCTCCTCTCTTTTTAATACATGTTTTCCATGATTTTCTTTACTTGTCATGTAAGTGTTATAATGGCTCACAAATATGATGTTTCCTACTTTCCAACTGTTTCATTCTATACTTGCTTCAAATAAAAACTTCTCTGAATTCCTAACCTCTTCGATCAGTTTGTTTGCCTCAAAATGTAAAAGATCGGATTTATGAGAAATTGAGTCGTTCATATGAGCTAACAATGGTTGATGTTTTTTTTTTAAAAAAAAAATAGGCCTTGCTATCGTCCAGGAATTCTATTAAACGGACCTGTACAAAAATTCAAGGGTGCTAACTGCCTAACTATCGTCTAGAAATTTTCACTTGGAGGTAGAAAAAGAAATTACTCAAAAGAATAGCAAGATATTTTCATAACCAGCCCCCATAGGCCATTTCACTTGGACCCACAATAAACTACTCCAATAGTTCACCAATTCTAAACCGCGGCCTTCAATCATACACATTGTAATTATGGGCCTATATTAATTGGGACTCGTTAAGCCCAAAAATGTACAATTGCAAATATTGGGGGATTTTCAGAAACAAACGATATTCACATCTCCAGTACAATGGATTAAAACAACTACCAGAAATGATTAAATAATTAACCATGTAAATATGTTGGATACAGAATCGAATAAAGCATATTCTATCCTTACAAATTGATAATTTGTTGTAATTTTATCAAATTATTTTTGTATGATATTGGAGCTTATACCTTAGAGAATTATCTTTGCATTTGTTAATTTAGAAGCTTTTTAGTCTTTTGCTTATCATCTCTGCAATTGCTTTTAAGTTATAAGACCCATATATACTTTTAGGTGTATGAATAACAATTATTTAATTTTACATTTCAGTGATCACTATACAAGAATGATGAATGCAAAATATTTCTTATCCTTAAACTTGATAAATTCACAATTAATTATCACCCTTATCCATACTCCGATTAATCAGATGTTCTGTACAAAGATCTAAATTTGAAAAATTGTGCTTTGTTATTATTTCTCAAAAGTAGGTTGTTTAAACTAAAATATAAAATATTAATGTTATCCATTTAATACAATTGAATTCAAATTAAAAAATATCATTAACATTTTTAACTAGTTAAATGCTCGCTTAGAAGTTGCAACTAAAAGTAAATTAATTTATTTTAACAAAATTCAAAACTAAACTCGGAAACAAGTTTCAACACAATATTACAAATAAGACCTTTACTAAATGCAACAGAATAAAAATATTAATAATTAAAATGATTCAATTATTTATTGTTAAAAGTCGAAATCACCGTCTTTTAGAAAGATATTTGTAGCTCAATTAACAACGACTTAAGGACAGAAAAGCAAACAAATGGTTTACTAAAGAAACAAAATTAGAAATTTTAAACAACAGAACTGCAAATGTAACACCAACCTTGACAAATGTATTTATGACGGTAAGGTTAGGTAAGTTTGAATTTTTGTCAGAATAAAATTAAATACAGATGAACACAATCCTTCCCCTCAAATTGAGAAAAAGGCTTTTGCCTACAGGTAGAAATGAATTTAATTGACAAAAATAAAAGATCCGTGCATTACCATCAAAACTTACACCTCCAAATTAAGTAGAGTAAATTAATGAGGAGAAAATAAATTATTTATCAACTTAAATATTCTCTCGTCCTGATTAATTTGAATCAAGTTAATTTAATTTTAGTAGTAATTTTCAAATGACCGTCAAATTATTGCATAAACTTCTATTGTGTCAAATATCAACTGGCGTATGGGTTAAATTTTGTAAATTCACGAGCTAATGTTCACGACAAATTTCTTATTTAATACTCCTTGTAATCTTATATAAATTCTTGGAAGCCTTTTAATATTTTATACTAATTACTTCTTTTCCAAAGTTATCTGTTTTTTAACCATACTCTACTTCACCACCAAGAACCCATAATTTAAAAGTGAAATGGATTAACCATTATTTTATTTTTACTCTACTTCATTTGTCAAATGGAGATATACAATTAGGAATCTAGAGAATCATGGCAAAGGCAATGCTCTCTGTGTGGGAGGTCGTACGTTCGAAATCCAGAAGGAACAATTATTTATGAATATTAAATAGTTTGATGACTTGACTTCCAACTTTTTTACTCAAAAAAACAATTAGAAATTTAAGATTAAGCAGTTGCGGAACTACGTAGAAGTGGAAGGAGACTAAGTTATATCTATAAATTGAATTTTTCATTTTTCTCCTTTAAGTTTTTTATTTTTACGAAAATTATTACTATTAATTATTTTTATAAAATAAAATAATATAATACTTATTCATCTAGTTCTCTTATTTTAGTTTTCTATTTCCGTCTATAGAATTATGTGGTTGTATATCACCGGTGTAGACATGTTGTGTTGGCTGTCGTGTTGAAATCATAGTCAAATTTGTAATTGTACTTTTAAGTTTCATGTTTTTTGTTTTCATTTTCTATTTATTGAACTGGAGTTTCACATTTTGTCATGTCAAAATTATAGTTTAATTTCTAGATTAAAATATAATTAAACAAAGAGAAGAAAAGTATGAAATGTTTTTTAAGTATTGAAGATTGGCCTAGATATCGGTTATCCTTCCACAGCGAAAATAGAGGAGTACAATTCCACCGAGAACATTTTTATTTTATTTTATTTTAGTTTAGTTTCATGAAACTTTCATACAATAAGAGCAGAACAAAGGTTGATGCCTTGATAGCGACTTGACCGTGATTTTTATTAATACCCTCCAAAAAATTAAAATTAACAAATATGTTCTCGGTTTTTTTTTTAAAAACACCCTGACCGCCTCATGATTGAGCGGTCCACTATTCGTAGCAAACCGCCCCCCGTTTAGGCGGTCAACTATGCATATCAGACCGCCCCATATTGACTATATAATGGGGGTACCCCTCCCGTTTTTCACCCCATTCATTCCAACAAAAATCTCTCTCCTCTCTTTCTCTCTTTCTCTAGCAGAAACTAGGTAATTTTTTTATTTAATTTATTTAATTAATTTATCTTATATATTTTATTTGTTTTATTATAAATGGTTAGAAATTGTTAGAAAATATACAAAATTGGTTAGAAATTATTTATAATTAATATAAATTATTTAATCCATCATGGTCTGATGAAACCCTAGATCTTACCATGGCACTAAAATCCGAACTTCGAAAAAGAGGAAGTGAAACCGCATGCAATGCTCGCATATCCCTCGCTACTAATTTTTGGACGGGTGAAGCCCGCTTGAGGAGACATTTATCTCGTTTAGGGTTTCCACCCAACGAGGTTGAAGAATATGCTACCACGGATGATTCGACTATTAGAAGCGTTCTTTACGAGAACTTGAGCGATATCGACTCTCCACCTGATTGGGAAGTGTGCCTGGCATGTCGTGTGAAGGGACATGTAGTATTAGTATTTTTATGTTGTAGACTGGACATGTAGTATTTTTATGTTGATTGGCTTGTAGTATTTTATATTATAGTATTCTATTTATGCTTTGTTGTAGTATGCTTCAGGGATAAAAAAAACTGTCAAGTCTGTGTTATGTACCAATTTCTTAGGCGACCTATTCGGTTTGAAATTTCATACGATGATTTTGTAGAAAACCCTTGTGGTTACGGTTTGAAAAAAAAAGGTTGATCCGGAGCCGCTAGCCACGGACGATGAGTTTGTTCATTGTACTTATACTGGTAAGGCTAGCACTTCGTCTGCTGTGACTGATCCAAATCCGCCAACATCGGATGATGACTTTGTTCCATGTACTTTCAAGGCTCGTTGTAAGAAGTAGTACTACTTATGAAGTGTTTATTTTGTAGACTTTATTTCATCAATTTGTGTATATTTAATTAAGTTATGAAAAAAAATGAAATTCAAGCATATAAATTAAGTTCACAAACTCCAAATAAAACAGTCCACAAACTTTCAAATAAAATAGTTCACAACATGCATCTCAAGTAACATGGTAATTAGCGATGACGTCCGAACAAACTAAGTCGTTGGGTTCTTCCAGATGGTTGTGCAACTGGACCGGATGTCTCTCTCTGGCTTACTAGATGCTTGGGAATCATGAGAGGGTTGTCTTCTACCGGTTGCCTCAGCAACAACACTAGCATTTTCTCTTTTATTGACTTCGTTTATGGCATCTGCATTGCGTTCCAATTCACCAATCACAGTACAATAACGACATAGTAAAATATAATATCCGTTATAAAATGTGAAATATACCTGCTCGCTGTCTGTCAGAAGTGGAACGGTGAGCCTAATGTCCCATTCGCCTACCTTGCATCTGGTCCTTGGTCATTACTAAACGCTTGTGTTTCCTTCTCCCCATCCTGATCCACCCCTTTGTAGGAAGGATTCTATCCCCAACAAAGGCCGGCCACGCATGCTAGTTGGGACAAGGATGGAAATATGCACCCCAAATACTTGCAAGATAGTCAGTACGGTACATGTCGGCGACAAAATCATCATCGCTGAAGCTTCTCACTCGGCACACCGCCATTAATTAAATAAAACAAATAAACAAACAAAACAAATTAAATATATAAAATTAATTAAATAAAAAAATTTACCTCGTTGCTGCTGGAGGAAGAGAGAAAGAGAGGAGAGATATTTTTGTTGGAATGAATGAGGTGAAAACGGAAGGGGTACCCCATCATAAAGTCAATAACAAACGGCCTCATCATTGGGCAGTCTGATATGCATAGTTGACCCCCTAAACGGGGGGCGGTTTGCTATGAATAGCGGCCAGGGTAGTTAAAAAAAAAACCGAGGGCATATTTGCTAATTTTAATTATTTGGAGGGTATTATAAAAATCACGGGCGACTTGAACATATAATGAAATAAAAAAATATATATTGACAACACATCCACAATTATCCAATCATGTAAGATAGTGCTATACTTTTATAGGAAGGAAAAGTCGCACCATCTTATTAAATTGAGCACAGAAGTATTATTCTCTTATACTACAATAAATAAGATAAAAAAAGATTGACATGACAGATCGTATTTAAAAAAATACAAAAGAGAACATGATAAGATGAATGGTAACGCGAAAGAGAAAAACAAAGGAAATGACCAATAAATCACTTAAATATACAAAGAAAATTATAATCAGTTTTTTATCTAGTAATTAAACATAATAATATTTGTGTAATAGATCACAAGTTTAAAATTCCAATATTTAAAAAAAAAATATTAATAGTCGGGTCAGCTTGACCTCAAACCCCAACTCAAAAAAATAATTTTACGGTTTTGGAAAAATGTGAGAGTATATAAATTTAACTTAAGTGTTGTGCCATGCTCAAAAATAATTTCTAAGAAAAAAAAAATCAACAGTACAAATTGAGGTAATGATGTGGTGATGTTTACATAAAGAACAAAATGTATTCCCCTAATCATATCATGATTTTCAACTAGTGATACATGTTTAGTAGTAGTCATTATAGTGCCTATAATTAAAATACACTTCTAAGTTGTGATTCTAACTATTAACGTAGTGTAGCACATGATTTATCTTAGACATCAAGCATAATATATGAATATGATAATTCAATTAATTGTGAATTTTCTTCTTTGTTTAGGATTTTTTTATTACCTATACATGACCTTGCATCTAGCTTTGCTCTTGTGGCTTTGCAACATAATATTTTTTCTTCATGGAGCATGGCCCCGACATTTTTATAATATCCAAAGTTTAATACAAATTATTAATTATGCTCAGATTTCCAAACTTTCGCTAAAAATACCCAAACCGGCCAGAAAATGGCCGGTTTACTCTTTTTTTTTTTTTTTTTAAACCCGCATTATTCAACTTCTAGATATTAATAAAAATGTCGGGTATTAGTCCACAGAAAAATTTGCCATAAAACAAGATAGTGCATATACTCTTATAACTACATGATATACGGCATTCTATAATTTACGACTTACGATTTATAATCGAATTTTTTTTCAAAATAATTTATAACATGATACGTTTCGAAAGTAAAATGATAGATAAAGGGTGAATTTTGACTTAATTGCATTATTTTCATATTTTATTTATTTTTACAAAATTTCAGCCTTTTTTTTTGGTTAATTACAACCAAGGCGTGATCACATTTTCATATTCAAACTTTTGAAACCCCAGATGATGGTTTTCTGACTAAGCTCAAACTTTTGAAACCCCAGATGATGGTTTTCAAACTTTTTATTCAACTTTGGATATTAATAAAAATGTCAGTTTAATCTTGATGAGTTTATTTTTGCTGTTTAACATATTTTTCTGTTTATTTTTTATGTTGTGCTACTATTTTAATGTTGTAATATTTTCTGTTTAGCATTATCATGATAATTTTTTTTATCTGTAAAATATAAAAATAGTACCATAAAAACACACATACACAAGAACCGAAATATAGGATAATCCAAATATACCAAACATAAATAATATATCAAATATAAATAGTACAAAACTAGTAAAAATACAACTAAAACGGAGAGGGGGACCATCGCTGAGGCGATACTCCAGCGTTCGCCCGGCGCTCGCGCGGCCAGACTCTGTCTCTCTCGGTCTCCACACTAGCATCGACAGACCTGAGTATCTGATCGGCGGTATCCCATCTGGCATCACCCGTAGGGACTGTCGGTACTGGCGGAGGTGTACTAAAGATAGATGCGGCGAACTCAGTCTCAAAGGCAGGCTGAATATGAGACCCGCTACCACTCGCCTCTCCATCATGCGGCATCTCTGTGCCATATCGAGGTACCCTCGGTGCCGAGCTGAACTCATCATCCAATATCCCGTAGTAGTCCTGGAGACTGTACGAGAGGGACTCCATATCAGAAGTATCGAACCCCGCAGGTGGTGGCTGTGACGGCATCTCTGCCGGACCCTGCAATCATACACATAAATTATTAAATTTGATCTGAATGAAGAAATTTATTAAAACAGATACTGAAGTATGACATATATGAGGCTGCACCGGACGTCCATGCTCGTCGTACCATGCCTGCCACGTAACGTTGGACAATACCCAATCATGGTAGTCCCACTCTGGATGCGAATCGGGAGAAGGTGGGAACTCCTGTCCAATAATCAGCTCCAGGTCAGGCTCGGTCGGATTTATCTCACGCCAGTTGATGTTCTCTCCGGCGTCTCGCAGCATCGTGATGATCTTCCCACCGTGCCCGGCATCCTCAACTGCATTTGCATTTTTCTTGACGATGCGGTACCCAAGATATCGCCAGTTCTTCTTGCCCATCGTGGAGATCCCATGAGCGCACTCCTTGATCCTCGCCAAAAGCTGAAACAAAATTGTCATGTCAGATCAAACCTTGATGAACTATTCAGTTAGAGAAAAACTATGTAGTTTTAGGTGACTTACGTTGCGAGCGAATGAACGGCCGCTGGGATGGTAACCATCATCAGTCTGGATCATGTCGCGGAGATGGGCACCTTAATCGCCCCGCAGATAGACATTGGCCATGCAGATCTGCATGTACCAAGTATCGTACCTCAACTGGGGATCTCCCTGGGTCTGCTGAATCAGATCTGGCTCGTGATAGAAGTCCAGATACTGAGGATCCTGGGCTGTCCAGCAGTATGCATCAAAATGGGTGCTCCAGTCCTTATCCAGCCGCCCTCGGTGGTTCATCCTGTAAGGAAGACGTTAGTTGCAATACAAAGCTATCAAGTAATATGAGAAATTTGACAATAGACTACGACTTACCTGTGCAGGTCTCTGTGCGTGTGCATCGGCAAAGATGGGTCTGCGGGAATAAATACCGGTCGATCAAACTGGCGGAGCACCCGATCTGGGTAGTGGTGCTCCACTGTCCAGAAGTGTATGAGTGGACCTCGGTAGAACCACATCGCCTGCTCCTGCTGGTCAATCACCGTGACCGGCAAGAGGTTCTCCAAGTAGAACTGCTCGTAGGGCGTCCACTCAACTAGAACGGATGGCAAACTCTGGATCTCTGACCGGACTGGCCTGATCCCAACGGTAGCACCGTGGGTCCGATTCTGGTAGTTGTGGCCACCGTGCCACTTCTTGCCGTATGCCGGGCAACTCCACATACTCGGCTCTCCCCATTGCGGCGCCTCATTGGGGATAGGACGGCCCACCGGTAGCCGTGACCACGACCAGTGCTGAAGCAGGAGCACCGGCCCATACATCTGCTTTATATTCGGCTGCATTTTTAAGAACATTAGACGTCAGTGTATTTTGATGGATTGATTGATTAAATAATTTACACTAAATTAAGAGTTGGTGACTTACCTCACTACTACGGCACAGGTGGGAATACAGATACGCGAGGACAGCTCCACCCCAGTTGTACCGCTCCGGCTGCTCAAGGTCTCGCAGCAGCGGTAGATACATCATCGGCATATGGTCACCACTGGAATCAGGAAACATGACAGAACCAAAAAGGTCCATCACGTAGCCCCGTGTATATCTGCAATACAAAACATATAAAAATTCTAATATAATCCTCGTATTATAAATTGATTAATAGAAACAAGTTATAAATTTTACCTCTGAATCTCTAGCGCGGTGAAATCTGCCGAGAGACCTGTGCTGAAGTGTTGTAGTAACCTCGTCATCCGCAAATGAAATTTGGAACTCTCATTGTCCCCATTGATATAGGCCGGATCAGCTCCCAACAACTCCTCGACATCACCTACGAATCTGGTGCTGTCAGAGACGCCGCAGACGGGTGTGCCACGGATAGGCAAACCCCAAAGAGCACTCACATCCTGGAGAGTCACCGTCATCTCTCCGAATGGCATGTGAAACGTGTGCGTCTCGGGACGCCATCGCTCCACCAGTCCAGCGTTGAGATAAGCATTGATGATGCTTTTCTCTGTCCGCACGATGTCCACAACCTGGTAGAGACCCAGGCTGATGAGGTACGGGGCCATCATATCGTAATACTGCATGTGAGGACACCGCAACTTCACATCTAACAGACCTGTGTCCTGCGTTGAAAAATGTATTCCGCATGGTGATAACATAATAAAATTTAAACCCAACAAAATTTAAAAAAAATCTAAGAAAAGGAACGTACCTCACGAGAAGCTAGTGAGACTCGGTGCTCGCTGTAGGGAATCCACAGGAGAGGACTGATGTGCTCCGTGCTGCTGGTACTGATCGGCTCGTCCACTACTGGCCGTGCTCTAGGCATCCTGATGTCTAAAATAACCTAATTTCGGTAAAATTACGCTTAATTAGCCTAATTATGGTAAAAAGGCCAAAATAACCTAAATATTGGTCAACCATGCTAATTTCGGTCAAATGACGCTTAATTAGCCTAATTATGGTAAAAAGGGCCAAAATACCCTAAATATAGGTCAATTGTGCTAATTTCGGTAAAATTACGCTTAATTAGCCTAATTATGGTAAAAAAGACCAAAATATCCTAAATATTGGTCAATCGTGCTAATTACACTAAATTAAGCTTAATTAGTCTAATTATGGTAAAAATGCCAAAATACCATAAACATTGGTCAACTGTGCTAATTTCGGTAAAATTAAGCTTAATTAGCATAATTATGGTAAAAAGGGCCAAAATACCCTAAATATTGGTCAATTGTGCTAATTTCGGTAAAATTACGCTTAATTAGCCTAATTATGGTAAAAAAGACCAAAATACCCTAAATATTGGTCAATCGTGCTAATTACACTAAATTAAGCTTAATTAGTCTAATTATGGTAAAAATGCCAAAATACCATAAACATTGGTCAACTGTGCTAATTTCGGTAAAATTAAGCTTAATTAGCATAATTATGGTAAAAAGGACCAAAATACACTAAATATTGGTCAACCGGCTAATTTCGGTAAAATTACGCTAAATCAGCCTAATTCTGATAAAAATGACCAAAATACACTAAATATTGGTCAATTTAGCTAATTACACTAAATTACAACAATATAATTTAAATTCTAACACCTAAATCCTAAATCCTAAACCCTAAAATAAATAAATTAAAAATTAAATTAGATAAAAAAAAATTACCTCAAAGAAGAGAGAATTCGGTTGAGAGATGAGAGAATTGTGAGAGGAGAGAGAGAAAAAGGGGTATATATAGGGGTTTTTGCGGTTTAAAAAAAAAAAAAAAAAAGAGTGAACCGGCCATTTTCTGGCCGGTTTAGGTATTTTTAGCTAAAGTTTGGAAATCTGGGCATAATTAATAATTTGTATTAAACTTTGGATATTAATAAAAAAGTCGGAGCATGGCCTAGTAGTTTGATTATTATATTTATAACTCCAATTTTTTACCTCCCACTTATAGGGTATATTTAACATTAGACACAGAGGCTGATTTATGTATAGTTCAGGGGTGTTCGGCCACTTCTATAATTTCAAATTAAAAAATTTAATTATGTATATTGAAATATAATTGAATTTTTATTTTCCTTTAAGTTTTTATATAATTCAGTCCTTCTCGTAAATTATCGCATGTGTGTTTGTAATATGATGATTAGAATTAGAATTTTTATTGTTCAACTTGAATTCAAATCCCAATCATACATTATGTATTTTAAATTGTAGTCTCTCCTATTTAAATTTTCTAATCATGCCCCCTTATTAGACTCTTGATGTGATTATGCACGCACAAAATAAGTTTGCATTTGAATAGAAGTATTCAGCGTTTACTAAATAAATAAAAAATAAGGAATTGCGGAAAAAAAAAGTCAGGGATTATAACTAATATGAACCAGTGTTGTAAAAAACATCCGTTTAGACCGATTAATCGGCCCATTAGTCGTTGGCGGTAATCAAACTGTTACGGATTTTTCTGACTAATCAACTTATTATTTCTGATTAATCGCTTAGCGATACCATGTCCACCCGTTATTTACAACACTGATATGAACAGTTATTTGGACTTGTCTAATCATACAGTCATGCATAGGTTTCTTATCTTAACGTCCATTTCTTATGTTATATCATATCAAGTTGAAATTAATGTAAAATAGTTATGAAAGTTAAATAAACGGAAATATTATTTAGATAACACCCTAATTTACATATTTTAACGGCCACCTCCGTTTTTTTCTATGTATGCATATGTAAGTCTGTATATTAGAAGTTTTTTTTTTTTTTTTTCTCCAAAGTATCTACATCAGATATCACAATACAAAAATAAAATTCCTTCAGAAAAAATGAAGAAGATGAAAGTTAAGCCTTCTAAATTTAAAAATTTACAAATAAATTCTTCAGTTGAATTTTGAACCGACGAGTTCTTACGTACAAAACAAATAATTAGATTAAAAAAAATGATTCTCAAATATAAAAAAATATAAAATTAATTAGATCATTATATCAACTGTCCCTCAAATTTGATTTGCACTAATTAGCTGTGCTGTCCAAAATATGCCACGACCAATAAAAAAAAAACATGTTCTTCGTTCGATGAATCAGTACAAAAATTATGTCCTGATTCTAACCAGGTCACACGGCAAACGATGCAATTTGCTCTGACACGACTATTGATCATTTAAAATTACATAACGATGAATCAGTACAAAATTTGAACAGAACGATGAACAATCCAAGCACCTGTTTTCGTGACAAGATTCCAGTTAAAGACAGCATAGTACAATTCTCTTGACCTTGTAGCAAATAAATTCGGAACTTTCAAAATTTTGCATGTACATGTATCACTCATGAAGTACATGGATTTCAACGGTTTGGATTCGCCGTTTAAAGCCAATCCGATGTACTTTTGAAGTTGTGCTCATCAAAATTCTCTTAGTGAGCACATCACACCCTAGCTTTGCTCTTTAATATTATATACTAATTACTTCTTTTCCAAAGTTATATGTTTTTTAACCATACTCTACTTCACCACCAAGAACCCATAATTTAAAAGTGAAATGGATTAACCATTATTTTATTTTTACTCTACTTCATTTGTCAAATGGAGATATACAATTAGAAATCTAGAGAATCATGGTCTAGTGACAAAGGCAATGCTCTCTGTGTGAGAGGTCGCACGTTCGAAATTCAGAAGAAACAATTCTTTATGGATATTAAATAGTTTGATAACTTGAATTCTAATTTTACTCAAAAAAAAAAAAATTAGAAATTTAAGATTAAGCAGTTGCGGAACTACGTAGAAGTGGAAGGAGACTAAGTTATATCTATAAATTGAATTTTTCATTTTCTCCTTTAAGTTTATTTTTATGAAAATTATTACTATTAACTTTTTTTATAAAATAAAATAATATAATACTTATTCATCTAGTTCTCTTATTTTAGTTTTCTATTTCCGTCTATAGAATTATATGGTTGTATATCACCGGTGCAGACATGTTGTGATGGCTGTCGTGTTGACATCATAGTCAAATTTGTAATTGTACTTTTAAGTTTCATGTTTTTTGTTTTCACTTTCTATTTATTGAACTGGAGTTTCACATTTTGTCATGTCAAAATTATATTTTAATTTCTAGATTAAAATATAATTAAACAAAGAAGAAAAGTATGAAATGTTTTTTAAGTATTGAAGATCGGCCTAGATATCGGATATCCTTCCACAGCGAAAATAGAGTACAATTCCACCGAGAACCTTTTTATTTTATTTTATTTTAGTTTCATACAATAAGAGCAGAACAAAGGTTGATGCCTTGATAGCGACTTGACCGTGATTTTTATTAATACCCTCCAAAAAATTAAAATTAACAAATATGTCCTCGGTTTTTTTTTTAAAAACACCCTGACCGCCTCATGATTGAGCGGTCCACTATTCGTAGCAAACCGCCCCCCGTTTAGGCGGTCAACTATGCATATCAGACCGCCCCATGATGGGGCGGTTTGATATTGACTATATAATGGGGGTACCCCTCCCGTTTTTCACCCCATTCATTCCAACAAAAATCTCTCTCCTCTCTTTCTCTCTTTCTCTAGCAGAAACGAGGTAATTTTTTTATTTAATTTATTTAATTAATTTATATTATATATTTTATTTGTTTTATTATAAATGGTTAGAAATTGTTAGAAAATATACAAAATTGGTTAGAAATTATTTAATCCATCATGGTCTGATGAAACCCTAGATCTTACCATGGCACTAAAATTCGAACTTCGAAAAAGAGGAAGTGAAACCGCATGCAATGCTCGCATATCTCTCACTACTAATTTTTTGAACGGGTGAAGCCTGCTTGAGGAGACGTTTATCTCGTTTAGGGTTTCCACCCAACGAGGTTGAAGAATATGCTACCACGGATGATCCGACTATTAGAAGCGTTCTTTACGAGAACTTGGGCGATATCGACTCTCCAAGTGATTGGGAAGTGTGCCTGGCATGTCGTGTAAAGGGACATCTAGTATTAGTATTTTTATGTTGTAGACTGGACATGTAGTATTTTTATGTTGATTGGCTTGTAGTATTTTATATTGTAGTATTCTATTTAGAGTGAGGCTATGGTGCTATGCATAGCACGGATGGGGTCCGTGCTACGGCTCAAAATTTGACTTTTCAAAATTTTAACGGTCGATCCAACCGTTCAATGTGATAACCATATGAATATTTACTTGCAAACTAAATTTTATATTTTTTTGAATTTTTTTACTATTTTTTTAGATAGGTAGAATTTTGATGGTCCAGAATTTTCAGAAAACACTGATTTTTCTACCTATCTAAAAAAATAGTAAAAAAATTCGAAAAAAAATTCGAAAAAATATAAAATTTAGTTTGCAAGTACATATTCATATGGTTATCACATTGAACGGTTGGATCGACCGTTAGAATTTTGAAAAGTCAAATTTTGAGCCGTAGCACGGACCCCATCCGTGCTATGCATAGCACCATAGGCTTACTCTTCTATTTATGCTTTGTTGTAGTATGCTTCAGGGATAAAAAAAACTGTCAAGTCTGGTGTTATGTACCAATTTCTTAGGCGACCTATTCGGTTTGAAATTTCAGATAATGATTTTGTAGAAAACCCCTATGATTATGGTTTGAAAAAAAAAGGTTGATCCGGAGCCGCTAGCCACAGACGATGAGTTTGTTCCTTGTACTTATACTGGTAAGGCTAGCACTTCGTCTGCTGTGACTGATCCAGATCCGCCAACATCGGATGATGACTTTGTTCCATGTACTTTCAAGGCTCGTTGTAAGAATTAGTACTACTTATGAAGTGTTTATTTTGTAGACTTTTTTCATCAATTTAGTGTTTTTTTTGTAGACTTTATTTCATCAATTTGTGTATATTTAATTAAGTTATGAAAAAAATAAAACTCAAGCATATAAATTGAGTTCACAAACTCCAAATAAAATAGTTCACAACATGCATCTCAAGTAACATGGTAATTAGCGACGACGTCCGAACAAACTAAGTCGATGGGTTCTTCTATATGGTTGTGCAACTGGACCGGATGTCTCTCCCTGGCTACTAGATGCTTGGGAATCATGAGAGGGTTGTCTTCTACCGGTTGCCTCAGCAACAACACTAGCATTTTCTCTTTTATTGGCTTCGTTTATGGCATCTGCATTGCATTCCAATTTACCAATCACGGTACAATAACGACATAGTAAAATATAAAATCAGTTATAAAATGTGAAATATACCTGCTCGCTGTCTGTCAGAAGTGGAACGGTGAGCCTAATGTCCCATTCGCCTACCTTGCATCTGGTCCTTGGTCATTACTAAACGCTTGTGTTTCCTTCTCCCCATCCTGATCCACCCCTTTGTAGGAAGGATTCTATCCCCAACAAAGGCCGGCCACGCATGCTAGTTGGGATAAGAATGGAAAGATGCACCCCAAATACTTGCAAGATAGTCAGTATGGTACATGTCGGCGACAAAATCATCATCGCTGAAGCTTCTCACTTGGCACACCGCCATTAATTAAATAAATTAATTAAATAAAACAAATAAACAAACAAAACAAATAAAATATATAAAATTAATTAAATAAAAAAATTTACTCGGCACACCGCCATCATGGGGCGGTCTGATATGCATAGTTGACCGCCCAAATGAGGAGCGGTTTGCTATGAACAGGGGACCGCCCAATCCTGAAACGGTCAGGTAGTTTTAAAAAAAAAACGAGGGCATATTTGCTAATTTTAATTATTTGGAGGGTATTATAAAAATCACGGGCGACTTGAACATATAATGAAATAAAAAAATATATATTGACAACACATCCACAATTATCCAATCATGTAAGATAGTGCTATACTTTTATAGGAAGGAAAAGTCGCACCATCTTATTAAATTGAGCACAGAAGTATTATTCTCTTATACTACAATAAATAAGATAAAAAAAGATTGACATGACAGATCGTATTTAAAAAAATACAAAAGAGAACATGATAAGATGAATGGTAACGCGAAAGAGAAAAACAAAGGAAATGACCAATAAATCACTTAAATATACAAAGAAAATTCTAATCAGTTTTTTATCTAGTAATTAAACATAATAATATTTGTGTAATAAACACAAGTTTAAAATTCCAATATTTTAAAAAAATATATATTAATAGTCGGGTCAGCTTGACCTCAAACCCAACTCAAAAAAATAATTTTACGGTTTTGGAAAAATGTGAGAGTATATAAATTTAACTTAAGTGTTGTGCCATGCTCAAAAATAATTTCTAAGAAAAAAAAAATCAACAGTACAAATTGAGGTAATGATGTGGTGATGTTTACATAAAGAACAAAATGTATTCCCCTAATCCTATCATGATTTTCAACTTGTGATACATTTTTAGTAGTAGTAGTAGTCATTATAGTGCCTATAAATTACGCTTCTAAGTTCTGATTCTAACTCATGATTTATCTTAGATATCAAGCATAGTATATGAATATGATAATGGCAATTAATTGTGAATTTTCTTCTTTGTTTAGGATTTTTTTATTACCTATACATGACCTTGCATCTAGCTTTGCTCTTGTGGCTTTGCAACATAATATTTTTTCTTCACGGAGCATGGCCTAGTAGTTTGATTATTATATTTATAACTCCAATTTTTTACCTCCCACTTATAGGGTATATTTAACATTAGACACAGAGGCTGATTTATGTATAGTTCAGGGGTGTTCGGCCACTTCTATAATTTCAAATTAAAAAATTTAATTATGTGTATTGAAATTTAATTTAATTTTTTATACAATTCAGTCCTTCTCGTAAATTATGGCCTGTGTGTTTGTAATGCCGAAATTTTTATTTATAACATTTTAAAAAAATAAATTAACCAAATAACCATCGTTTCTGGTCAATTCTAAATCTAACACGGCCGCAGAACACCGGAGCGGACCCATTTGGGGGCCGCCGCAGAATGCCGGAGCGGACCCCCATATGGGGCCGCACTATGCCGGAGCGGACCCGGGTCCGCACTATGCCGGAGCGGCCCCTGTTTTTTTTTTTTTTTTTAATCTGATTCTGAAGTTGATTATGATTTTGTTTTGGAAATTTTTATCAAAAATGTAAAGTTTGTACTGGAAGTTGTGTGTAATTACTTATGTTTGAAATGTCGTTTAATCTGAAATTGTTGTTCGTCGTTTGTTTGATCAAAAGAAACATTACAATAGAACAAGGAGCCATATAAAGAAGCATACAATAGAACAATGCTAATGTTATCGGAAATTACAAATACGTCTAATTAACCGAAAATAAACAACATTTTTACGAGTACAATTAAAAAAGCAACATTAACTCTCAATCTCGTGCAGCTCGAGCAGCTCTGTTTTGTCTTTCTTGTGTATCTCGGCCGGCTTGGTGTCCTCTTCTCCTATTATGTAGAATGTCCATCACATCGAAATTCTGTCGTGCTGTCTTCTGCCCACAACAAGGACCGGGCCATCGTGTTGAGGCCATTCCGACTGATTTCCATAGACATGCCATTGTGCGCTCCATGTGTTGATCAGTGTATGGATGTGATAGTAGTGACTTACAAAGACGCCAGGGTCGATGCCTCGGAGACGACACACGGACAGAACATGAGAGCACGGTATTCTCTCCAATTGAGGCTTCTGGCACGTGCAAGTTACCGTGTGATCATCCCCGATTATCACCGTGTATTTGTAATTGGCCTTGGTAAACCGACCAGAATCGTCAGGTATGAAAGCGTGAACTCTCTCCTGTGTGGAGGTTACCTCGAACTCGTTGTTGTTTCCAAAGCCCCCCAGCGTCTTCATTTTATCGGACCTCTCGAACCGTTTGTTGATCAGCTACGAAAAATTAAAAAATAATGAAGAAGTCAGATTTTTTTAACAAAGTTCATTAAAAATTATGAAGAAAGAACTACAAATAAAAGTACCTGATGCACACGACACGAGAATTGTTGACCTTGACTGACTTCCCATTCTGCTTTGGCCCTCCTTTGCGCAAACCATGTCATACATTTGTAAAATGTGTCTTCAATTATTGCTGAAACCGGTAGCCTACGAGAGGACTTGAAGACCTTATTAAGCGACTCGGACCCGTTTGTAATCATGATGCCCCAACGGTAACCACCGTCCAGTGCTTGGAATATCTTCCATGGTTTGGGGCACTCGTTCTCATCTTGATCCAAATATTTACCCACACCGTCCAGCCAATTGAGGGCAATGTCACATGCCTGCCCCATTGCTTGCATTCCTTGCTCGTACCTCCTCATCTTCCTCTTAGCCACACATATTATAAAAAAACGGATTGCCTTATCACTGCAACCGTTCTTCTTCATGTTCTCGACTATGTGAGTAGCACAAAGACGGTGAACACATTGATCCTCATCCTCCTCGTTCCACCCCATATCATCTTGTCTGAACACCTTCTTGATACCCTTTCCCCTGTCAGTGATGACACACATGAATCTGGAGCGGATTACATTACGGCACAACCATTTCATGAACCACGCACAATCGTCATAACTCTCTGATTCTACCAGTGAAAAAGCCAACGGGAGGAGCTGGTTTTCAGCATCGTACCTGGTTGCAATCAACAGCTTGCCTGTGGTAAAATAAATTTTGTAAGAGCCAAAATTAACTAAAATAAATAAAGTGAAAACAATCAAATTAGTTACCTTTATACCGGCCTGACAGGAAACATGCATCAACTGTGATGACCGGTCTGATATGTTGAAAAACAGCTATGCACGGTCCAAATGCCCAAGCCGCCCTATGAAAATACCTCCATGGTCCAGGTTCACCAGTGGGATATGAGATCACCTCAAACAATGTTTCTGTCAATAAATTTAAAAAAATAAGTTCAATTTTTGATTGATAATGAAATGACGTAAAAATTGAAGGAACAATGTAGTACCTGGGTTGCTTCTTTTGATTGCCTCCAACAATGGAACTACAAGAGCGTATGACCCCTCCCAACTGCCAAATTGACGGGCTATTGCCAACTCACGGCCACGCCATAGTTTGTTGTACGCCGGTATCTGACCGTTGTACCTTTCAGCAACAGCAATTCGGACAGCCTGAATACTCAAGTCGACATCGTTCCTCATGTGAGCGGATATACACTCGGCAACCATAGTAGCTGACAACTGGGCGTGATCTGTTCTTGTCGCATCCGCGTGGCATGAATGTTGTGTTGGGCACTTGGAGACACGCCATTGTGTTCCATAACCGGTGGCCCTTGCGAGTATGTACCATCCACAGTAACTGTCATTGCACTTGAACCTAATTTTTGTGCGGTCACTGTGCGTAGGTTTTACCTCTTTGTTGCAAAGGATATGAAACCTGGCAATTGCGCTCTTCATTGCCTCTTTTGAGTCATATGTTTGTCCCTCCGACAATTCATTCTCATACTCTGCCCTCCTTCCAAACAAACCCAAATTGGCTTCCATAAACCCTGATGTGTCGTTGAAAGCATGAATCGGGTGTTGAAACCCGCGATCCATTATCTGAAATCCGCGATCCATCTTGAAAGTCCTTGGTTTGCCGAACACAGGCCCGGTATCTTCCTGGTCAGAATAATCGCTCATACCCTCCGGATCAACAGGACCCAAATTTTCCTCTGCCTCTAGTATTTCCGGATCCACTTCTTCATCGGATTCATCCGGATCACAAGTTTGACCCCAATGAGCGGTCCGACTAGATGAAGACTGGTCCCTCTGAACTGGGGCCAGACGGGAGGGTCGGTCCCTCTGAACTGGGGCCCGACTACTGGATGGTTGGTCAATTTGGACAGGGGACGGACTAGAGCCGGATGAGTTACCCCGACTACGACCCTGGATTAACCTCATAGCTGGGTTCGAACGCCGGTCTCTGGTAACCTCCACATATAGGTCAATTATCTTGTATGCACCCCCAGAAAAACTCATGGTTTGGTTGTACAATACCTGCCAGACTCCCTCATTTTGAATTGGAAATAGTTGGAACCAGGTTTGTGCCGAACTAGTCGGCATGCTAATTTTGGCATCAATTTTAAGGTCATACTGACCCTGATCCAACCCCAAATTCTGACATATACTTGATTTAAGTCTCAAATAATCAGTACCCGGTAATACCGGGATCACAGTAACAGGTCCAATACTATAGTAAACCCCATTAGGACCTGTTAAAACATCCCCACCAGTGTAGATGGATACCATAAGAGCCATTTTTTCAATTCAATACAGAAAAAACCTACAATTAAAAATTAACTAAATTAATTATTCTAATTAATTATTCTAATTTAATTATTGCTAAATTAATTATTCTAATTAAATTATTAATCTACTGAAATAAAAATAAAAAATTTAAAAGAAGAGAGAAAAAACTTACAGATCAGAGAGCTAACTCAGGAGAGAGAAGGTGTGAGAGTGTGGAATGAAATTTCTCTGTCATTTTCGGAATATAAAGAACAGGGTCCGCTCCGGCATTCTGCGGACCCATATGAGGGTCCGCTCCGGCATTCTGCGGCGGCCCCCAAATGGGTCCGCTCCGGTGTTCTGCGGCCGTGTTAGATTTAGAATTGTCAGCAAAACGGTGGTTATTTTATTAATTGATTTTTTTAAAATGGTATAAATAAAAATTTCGGTTTGTAATGTGATGATTAGAATTATAATTTGTTATTGTTTAGACTTGAATTCAAATCCCAATCATACATTATGTATTTTAAATTGTAGTCTCTCCTATTTAAATTTTCTAATTATGCCTGTGATTATGCACGCACAAAATAAGTTTGCATTTGAATAGAAGTATTCAGCGTTTACTAAATAAATAAAAAATAAGGAATTGCGGAAAAAAAAAGTCAGGGATTATAACTAATATGAACCAGTGTTGTAAAAAATATCCGTTTAGACCGATTAATCGGCCCATTAGTCGTTGGCGGTAATCAAACTGTTACGGATTTTTCTGACTAATCAGCTGATTATTTCCGATTAATCACTTAGCGATACCATGTCCGTCCGTTATTTACAACACTGATATGAACAGTTATTTGGACTAGTCTAATCATACAGTCATGCATAGGTTTCTTATCTTAACGTCCATTTCTTATGTTATATCATATCAAGTTGAAATTAATGTAAAATAGTTATGAAAGTTAAATAAACGGAAATATTATTTAGATAGCACCTTAATTTACATATTTTAACGGCCACCTCCGTTTTTTTCCATGTATGCATATGTAAGTCTGTATATTAGAAGTTTTTTTTATTTTTTTCTCCAAAGTATCTACATCAGATAATCACAACACAAAAATAAAATTCTTTCAGAAAAAAAGAAGAAGATGAAAGTTAAGCCTTCTAAATTTAAAAATTTACAAATAAATTCTTCAGTTGAATTTTGAACCGACGAGTTCTTACGTACAAAACAAATAATTAGATTAAAAAAAATGATTCTCAAATATAAAATTAATTAGATCATTATATCAACTGTCCCTCAAATTTGATTTGCACTAATTAGCTGTGCTGTCCAAAATATGCCACGACCAATAAAAAAAAAACATGTTCTTCGTTCGATGAATCAGTACAAAAATTATGTCCTGATTCTAACCAGGTCACACGGCAAACGATGCAATTTGCTCTGACACGACTATTGATCATTTAAAATTACATAACGATGAATCAGTACAAAATTTGAACAGAACGATGAACAATCCAAGCACCTGTTTTCGTGACAAGATTCCAGTTAAAGACAGCATAGTACAATTAGCACAGTAACAAATAAATGTTAATTGTATTTAGCGGGAAACTAAACAGACAGTGAGCAAGAACATAATTTTTATTTTTAGAAATATTATGTGTTGTCATGAAAAAGAAAGATGGAAACTTTTTTCATGCACTGGAAGGACTTGAATTATTTATTTGGTTTTTTAGAATTCGTATGCGGATCTTAATCCTTGGCCACAGAAAATATCTGATCTACATACAAATTAAAAAAAAAAAACTAAATCAATGGTTACATTCTTTATGTGGCATCAAAAGAAAAAAAAAATCATCTTTCTGGGTATCACAAAATATTAAATACATTTCGAAAATTAAAATGTTCTGGACAAGCAACCGTGACAATGTAATTCTGTTACTTTGTAGGGACTTGTTTGCAAAGATTTATTTTATTGGTCACTTGGTATTATATTTGGTATTTTATTAAGATTCAAGAGGCACCTCAATAGATGCTCTATTGCTGGTGAATAAATATATAAAGATTAGGATTGATTACAATATTAGCAATGATGAAGTATGGTTATTGGCACCAGAGAAAGGCCACAAAAGCAATTAGGCAGGATTATTATTTTATAAAGTGGGTTAAAGTTCAGATTTGTTAGTTTTAGAGTTATAAATGCCTCCATTAGTTAGCTTTTGTAAGATTCCCGGGCCACATGATCTCTTCTTTAATTATGTTTTATTTAATATGGAAAATTTGCAAAAAGTCTTAACAATATTTGCAATTTTCATTTAGGAGTAGTTCAATACCTCTTTTAATTTTCTTACCAGCTAAATTTTTCTATAGGTCGGTTCCTTAATACGCGGATTAAAATCATCTTTTTTAATTTTATTTTGTTCGAATTCTTGATCTCTATCAGGGCTTTTAAGGTACTTCTTATCTTTAAATTAAGCTCCTTAATCTCTATTTATGAATTAAATCAATCGAACATATAAATTGTTCTTATCCGACTGAGTACAATATATTTTTGATAAAGGTTAGAGGTCAAATTATTTACTATTTAATATTCACAAAGAATTATTCATTTCGAATTTCGAATCTGCGACCTCTCACACGTAGGGGTGTTCATTGGATCCGGTTTAGTCGGTTTTGAACCGAACCAAATTAGTTTGGATCAAACGATTCGGTTTGTTCTGTTTAATGGTTCGGTTCGATTTGCTTTTTAAAACCGAATTATAATTTCGGTTCAGTTTGAAAATTTTCAAAACCGAAATACCGAACCAACCGAACTTTTATATATTATGAATTTGATTCGGACCGTCCCGGTTTATTTCTTAATCAATTGCTTTAAATACTTCGGTTTATTTCTTAATATCCCGATTTATTTCTTAATACCCGGTTTATTTCTTAATATACTTCGGTTTATTATAAATCAATTGCTTTAAATAAAAAAATAATATATTTTGGTTTGAACCGAACAAACCGAAATAAAACTTTGGTTCGGTTCGGTTCGGTTGCAGTACTAAATCGGTTCAGTTCGGTTCTATTGTAGAAACCGAATTATTACTTTGGTTTGTCTAGTTCAGTTCGGTTTCAACCAAACTGAACCGATGAATACCCCTACTCACACGAAGAGCATTGTCTTTGACTGGGTACAACATATTCAATCAAACCAAAAATAATGCAGTGTTAATTTAAATACTGGAGGTTTCGTTTTGAGATTCGTATCATATTAAAATTTACGACTCAGATCTCATTCTTCTCAGTCAGGTATTGCACTAGATCTGAAGAAAAGATTTGAAAAATGTGATAAATTTATTGAAGTACGGAATAAATCTGATAGGCTTTGAAGTTTGAACCTACTTTTAAGTCTAATGAATATATTTGTGGACACGAATCTCATAACAGGACCATACAAATCTTAAAATGTATCAAACGGCTCTGGTGTATATGAACCTACACTTTTCTCTAATTGGAGGTATGGCTAGTTCTTTTCCTTTGCACGTTATTTCCTCTAAAAATAACACGTCGTAAGGTGTTTTGAGTCATACGCTCAAAATTTAATATATTGACTTGGCAGCCATGCCAAGAATTTCTCAAAACAAAAACAAAAAAAAACTTTCTTTGAGAGTAATTCAGATTCTCTGAGATATCTGATCGCATCATGTTAGATCCGAATTATTGGTTATGCCTCAACACAAATTTTAAAGAGGCCCAAATAGATCTAAATCCAATCGAAAAAGAGGAGGTGATTAAGAAAAGTTTTGGGTTTGACAGCAATGAAACATGGGTGGCATGGCATTAGAAAGGGAAAGGTTTGGAAGATGTGATGGGTTAATTGGACATATTGCAAATTCTTTCACTTATCATCATGTGTTTCTCATATTTGGTCCACTGGAAATAACATGTTATTGATTTTGATAACTCCATTTTATCATATTTGATTGTTACGTAGGGAGATTAAAGTGCTTATTTTATCTTACTTTTCTGTTTTTATTTTATTTTATTTGACTGTTTAAATTGTGATTTTAAGTCAACCTGTCTAAAAAAGAGAGAAATTGAGAAATAAATTTATAGCCATAACAGTAAATCCTGACGTATGGTGTAAGTATAGAATAAGTTAATTCGTTTGAAGAGGTAACTTATTATACTCCATTTTACTTCTTTAATTTTACACTCGTTTGACAACTTAAGCGTGAAACAAAAGATTTACTTACCTCTTATTTCACGTCCAAATATGATCTTTAAGAATAAAAATATTATTCATGGACAAATACAATTAGAGCGTTATTAACACCAAACCACAACCGGTACGAGCTTTGTGTCTACAATTTTTAAAATCAATTATGTTCTTTCTATCTAGAAATATAGTAAAAATAATCTTAAAATTAATATAAATTTAAATTTGTTTTTCATAATATTTTAATATATAGATTAAATATATATTGAGCTACGGAACCGAATTTTACATCTATATGTGCAATTTTTATATATCTGTCCGAGTCATTATGAAAATGACAACATTAGCATATTACATTAGAGCAAGCACCGAAATTTTTATTAATATCCAAAATAATTAAATAATTTCACAATCTACACCCCTTTTCGCCGGATTTCCAAAAATGACCAAACCGCAAACTTTATTTCTAGTTTTAAGCTATGTTACCCCGATACTGCTCCTAAGGTCCCATACCCGTTTCGGGCGCGTATCGGATACGGATACGGATACGGACCCGATATGGCCCCTATACGGCCCCTATACGTATCGAATACGTCAGCTGGCGTATCAGGTTACGTGGTGTATCATTAACTCACAGATACGGTCGCCGATATGCGTTGCAACTGACCGATACGCCATCGATACGTGTTGAAACGGACCGATACGCCTAGACACGCACCAATACAACCCCACGAACCAGCTTTGGATCCATGGACCAGCGCACCAACCCCTGCTCCATGAACCGCGCATGGACCCAAAGCTAAATTTTTTTTTTTGCGCAAGATAAGAATCGAACCCAAGCTAGTACCATCAGCAACATAGGCCCTTACCAGTTACCACTACACAAACTCAATTTTGTTGTTAAAACATAGTAGCGCGGCTATTTAACGTATACCTGGGTTATTGTACCCAGAATTTTTTATATTTAATTTATATAATACAGATGTTTAATAAATAATTTAATTAAAATAATATATATATTAGGCATATCGTATCCGGGTTTTTTGAAAATTTCCGTATCGCCGTATCTGTATCGTATCCGATATGGTACCCGTACTCGTATCCATGCAACATAGGTTTTAAGTCTCCTTTCTGCAATTTTTTTCCCGGTTCGAGCCTCTCTAAAACCGGAGAAAATTCTGGTTTCTAGAACCGGAGATTAAATTTGTAGTTCCGGAGCCTGAAACCGGAAATTTAATTCGCGGTTCTAGAACCGAGAATAAAAACTGCGGTTTTGCAGTTTTTCGCTATTTAAGCAAAACCCAGCCCCTATTCCTCCCTGCCTCACAACCCCAGCTCCCATAGGACCTCCTTGTCGCCCTTTCTCCCTTTCTCTCTTCTTGTCTCGTCTCTCCGACTCTCTGATCATTTTGTACTCCAGTTCAGGCATTTTTAATTTTTTAATTAATATTTAATTTAGAAAATAATGAATTAGTTTAGGATATTTCTAAATGGTTTAGAATATGGACCTAATAATTTAAAATTTTCAAAATAGTTTAGAATATTTACCGAATAATTTAGAAATTTCAAAATGGTTTAGAATATTGTTCGAAAAACTTAGACATTCCAAAATAGTTTAGAATAATTTAGAAAACGATTGTTCATCCTCACGGATCTGATAGTGTTTTCTAAATTATTCTAAACTAATTTGGAATGTCTAAATTTTTCGAACAATATTCTAAACCATTTTGGAATTTCTTAATTATTCGGTCAATATTCTAAACCATTTTGGAATTTTTAAATTATTCGGTCCATATTCTAAACCATTTAGAAATATCCTAAACTAATTTATTATTTTCTAAATTAAATATTAAATAAAAAATTAAAAATACCTGAACTGGAGTACAAAATGATCAGACAGTCAGAGAGATGATATGAGAAGAGAAAAAGGGAGAAAGGGCGACAGGGAGGTCCTATGGAGGCTGGGGTTGTGAGGCAGGGAGGAATGGGAGCTAGGGTTTTGCTTAAATAGCGAAAAAGTGCAAAACCGCAGTTTTTCATCCCGGTTCTACAACCGCGAATTAAATTTCCGGTTCCAGGCTCCGGAACCGCAAATTTAATCTCCGGTTCTAGAAACCGGAAATTTTTTCTCCTGTTTTAGAGAGGCTGGAACCGGAAAAAAAAAAGCGGAAAGGAGGCTTAAAACCGGAAATAAAGTTTGCGGTTTGGTCATTTTTGGAAATCCAGTTGAAAGGGGTGTAGATTGTGAAATTATTTAATTATTTTGGATATTAATAAAAATTTCGGGAGCAAGCATTGACCACACCATCATCACCTATTATTTTCATAATTCAACAAGCCACTTGCAACATCATGTCAGCTCCATAGTTTCCATTCACTGATTATTACACTACTAAATATTTTGCCACAACTGCATTATCGCCTATTTAAATAAATATGAAACTTTCCATTCAATAACCGATGAAAACCAATTGAAATCAACAAAAAAGAAAAAAAATTATATACGAGCATGATATTTTTTAAGATGAAAATATTTTTTTCTTTACGGATGTAAATTTTCATCAATAGACATAAAATATGAATAAAGATACACTAAGTATGCAGAATGGAGTATTCAGTTGCTAAACAACAATTATTATTTTAACGATTTTAAAAAAGAAAAAACGGTAATAATGGAAAAAAAAACGTTATTGAGATTTTTTTTTTTTATGGAAATAAGAGTATTGGGGAAAACCAGCGGGAATATTATTTGAAAAATAAAAATCATCGGAAAAATATTTTTCAGCTGGATTGAAATTTCCATGCCTTTCGATTTTTTTTAAATAAAAAGGGAACTCATCAACACATTCTCATTGCTCCATTTAAAAATTAAATATTTTCTGGTGTATATAACGTAATTTTATTACTAACAATAAATTTGGTGAGAACATAATCTTAATTTTGCTTAAAATAACTAAAAAGGAGGCATATGCCGACGATAAAAATGGTATTTTTTTTCACATGTATGTACCTATTTACAATTTCAGACTAGAAATTAAAATATAGTTACATTTACTTCCATTTTTTAATAATTATAAACAAGTGACCATAATTTCAATTTATGATTTATTATGGTAATTATACTTTTCCTCATCTATCCATCCCCCATTTCATCTCCCAACTAACTAACTTCTTTTTCTAACTATAATTCAAATTCTAACTACCTAGTGGTACCTACAAATTAATTACCTAATTTTCTCCATTTATTTCTTTCCTCTCTCTCCCTCTCTCTCCCACCTCCACCCCACCTGTCTCTCCCACCTCTCCCTCTCCGCCTCCGCCTCCGCCTCCCTCTCCCACCTCCGCCTCCCACCTCCCACCTCCGCCTCCACCGGGTTAGATCCATCACTGTCGACCGCCGGATCAGATCTATCGTCTCTATGTTCTCCTCATGCAGTAGCAAGTTATTTGCAAAGAACAAAGCTTCATTAATGGTGAATTAGTGAAGTGCGTACTAAGTACTAAGAAATGACAGAAAAACAAATTTTGTAAAAATTAGAGGTGTATGAATGAATACTTGATGTTTTAGAGATGAATACTTCAACGTTTATGGATGAATACTTAATATCTTAGGTATAAATACTTGTGTTTGTAATACTCTTGGTACATTATATATTTACACTTACACGACGATGATGAATACTTGCTCGATGAGAGATGAATACTTGTGACGAGGTATGAATACTTGTGCAACGGACAACTCGAAAGTATGTCATCATGGATCTCATTTGAAAGAGAAAATTGTGTAGAAGACATTCGTGGTTTTAGATTTGCAAAATTCCTCACAGATCGTCAGAAATATTGGTTAGATTGAACGGAGAAAAAAAAACTCATCTCTAAAAACGTGTAAAAGATGAGTGATTGATGTGTCCAAATATGTTTCTATTGCAAAGATGAATACATTTATATAGATGGATAAATACTAGTTGTATTACAGATGAATATTTTTTTTGCAAATTTCTAAAATGAGCTGAAGGTTATGTGGTCCCCCCACTTAATTAATGCGCTGACGGTTATGCGGTCCCCCACTTAATAACGCGTTTTCTTTTGTCGGTTGTGTGGTCCCCCACTTAATAACGCGTAATGAATGTTGTAATGTATCCTAATATGCTTCTATTGCAAAGGTGAATACATGCGTATAGCTGGATGAATACTTGTTGTGTCACAGATGAATACTTTACCGCCAATTCATAAAATGAGCTGACGGTTATGCGGTCCCCCCACTTAATAACGCGTTTTCTTTTGTCGGTTGTGTGGTCCCCGCCCATTAATAACGCGTTTTCTTTTGTTTTTAGCGGAGACAGTTGTGGTCCCCTCTCTATTTTATGCCTTATCCGAAGTCGGGGGATGAAACGGGATATTGTTCACGGAAGAGAGCTAGGCGGACCCTATATAATTTTGTGTGGTGGATTATTTTTCCTAGATGTATATAAAAAAAAGGCATATGTATATTCAATGACCCAACTGCAACATAGCCATTATTAGTTTACTATAACAACTGTCTAATTATCAGAATTTCTGGGGCCAAACTGCATAGCTGTCTTGAAAATTATGCTCTGGAAGCAAATGGAGAGGAATAGAATATTTACCTTGTTTTCTTGTTAAAATTGTAAAAATAAAGAAAGATAAAGAAAAGTAAATAAAAAAATTCTCTGTACATTTGTCCAAATAAAAGTTCCTCTTAATTTAAAATATAAAAAATGAACTTTTTTCCTCATTTTTTTTTAATTTTCTTGTTTATCTTTCTATGTTATTTCAAACACGAAGCAAACCCTAATTTGGAATAGTGAGAAAAGGATGGTGCGGTAAGTGGACAACTTTGGGAGAATATGCAAAAAAATTTGAATTGGAAACTTTGAATTTAGTTAACCTTGTTCATTTCACAACAATTAAATTTTTCAGGAAACCAACCGTTGATCTATTAATTAAAAACATAAAACGTTCTGTGTTTAAGAAGTTGTAGGTTTAAAATTTAAATAAGAAGTTCTTTATGTATATTTAATAGTGACAAACTCGTCTTCTATTTTTATCTTAAAAAATAGTTGTCTACAAATTTTTAATTCAGAGATGAAGGTTCGACCTTTGAGAAAAATATTTGCCAGAAAATTTTAACATAACTAATAACAAGTACAAAGCAGTAAAAAATTATTTGGTCATATTTATTCTAAAATATAATAAAAAAAATTGAGGGAGTATGAACGGTACATATATTTTATAGCGGCGCTTGTATAAAATCTCAAGTCCTTGTCGAGGTATAATAAATTGCTAAAAAGAACGAAAAAGTTTAAAAAAAAAAAAAAGGCGGTGAAAATCAGAATGGGAAAACACAATAAAAAAGACGAGAGATGAGAAAGCACAAGACAGAGTTGTCAATGTTGGGGAAAAGTGACTTCAAATTGGATTTGTAGTGCACATTTCTCTCGACTTTTCCAAATTTCAAGGTTTGAAAAGATCAACTCAAAAAGTCTCAAACACACCCACCATCTAACCAGAGATCTCCACGCTCCTTGAAATTTATAAATAGTATTCACATCCACGGCAGATATTTAATTAGTTTTTTTTTTCACCTAAAAAAATTGTTGCTTTTTGCAGATATTTATAATACTCGCTTTATTTTAAGGTAGTCGTTTTGTTGAGAATAAGTCTGATAAGATTGTAAAAAGACAATATTTTGTGTAGATTATCGTAAACTTCGAATTAGATTAGAAAATTTTTGGCACACAGTTGGTGATTTAGGCCTTCAATCCTCTTCAAAAAAAGAAAGAATAATTATTTCAATTCCCTCATTTCAATATTTGCATCGTACCCGCAGCAATAATAGAGGAAGGTTATACTATAGTCCCCACTAATTATATGGTTCCTCTTTTTCAGTCCCGCACTCGTCTCCGCGTCAACCTTCATAGATATAAATACTTGAAACATAAGATATTAATACTTGCATGCTTAACTTGATATGATCTCATCTCCTTTTCCAGTCCCCCAATCGTCCCCGCGTCAACCTTCCTCTAATGAAGTAGTAGGGACCCCGTATCTTCGTATCCCCGCATCAACCTTCTCCAATCGTCCGCGCGTCAACCTTTAACAAAAATAGTTGACCTTATAGGTATAAATACTTGTAATATTTAACCACCTCTAAAAACTACATGGTCCCCCATGTAGTTTGAGTGGTCCCCCACAGGTTTTTATTGTGCGGGTACGTTTTGGGAGATTTGGTTGGGGAGACAATTATTTACGTAAAACTTGCTCACCTCATATGTATAAATACTTATGTGCATAGGTATTAGGGGTGGCAACGAGCTGGCTCGGTTCGAGCTAGGCCCTAGCTTAGCTTGTTAATTATGTACCGAGCTACAGCCGAGCGAGCTGGACCTAGGGCATTTTATCTAAAACCTCAGCTTGAAATCGTGACAAGCCAGCCCGAGCTGACGAGCTAGCTCGCTGGGTTTGGCTGGATCTTTTTTTAAGAAGAAAATAAATTCTATAAATTTTTTAGATCGAGCTGGACCGAGCTAGACAGTATAAAATGCATACAAATTCACAAATTGATGCCTAACTGAGCTAGCTCGCGAGCAAGCTAGGCCCTAGCTTGAACTCGTTAATTCTGGACCGAGCTAGTGGCGAGCTGGCTCGTTAACAACTCGGTCCAGTAACGAACAAGCTGTTAGCGAGCGAGTCACGATCGAGCCACAAGCTACGAGCTTTTTTGCCACCCCTAATAGATATACATACTTCCGTGCATAGGTATATATACTTTAAAAAAAAATTTCAGCGTTGCAGTTTTTGCGTTCCCCAAATAGTTATGACAGTTAAAGTGCGGATACTGGAATACAGGTACTCATATCAGCTTCCAAAAAGAAAATACTCATTTTATTTTAACTTGTAATAAGGTAGTTGTTTAGAATCAGTCTTTGATATGATATGATAATAAATGACAATATTTTATGTTAAAATTTGATTACAAAAATATTTTTTGACAGTCAGTGGTTTAGACCTTTAATACTCTTCGGAAAAAAAATACTCGTTTTATTTTAACACGAGAAAAATAATACTACTTGTGACTTAATTTTTCAGAATTTTTTTAAAAAGATATTTACAGTCAAAAATTATTGTATATTAATACTCATGGCTCTAGAAAAAGATAATATATTTGTCTTATTTTGAAAATATTTCTGACGAAAGTCGTCTCAAAGAATGAATAAGCAATTTAATTTTACTTACATGTTAATTTGTTTTCTTTAATATCATAATTATGGATTTTATATTTTTAAAAGAATTGTTAGCATCCGACACTGTCCTGATCAATCAAATTTAAAAACTAAATCTTTATTTTTTTCTGAAAGGTGCTGAAATGATTCCGAAAAATCATTAATCAACGATTTGCTCGTCCTTTTCAATTAATAATATATATTTGTTGAATTTGACCTGAGATACGAAGCAACAAATATCTTGCTCTAAAAAATGTCATGGCTGCAAAAAGAAATATTCTTTATTGTTGAATTAGTAAAAAAAAATTATAAACATCAGGCGGTCGAAAAACCACACTGCAAAAGATAAAGACATGGAATATTTATGAGATGGTGCTTTTAGAATATAGATTGATTTATTTGTCATAATTGTGCTTGAGGAAATGGCACGGAACTATCAATAATTTGATTGTGAAAGCGAGAGATGTACACGGAGTTGCTTGTATCATGCGTTTCTAGAATCCTTTGGGGCTTGGGGCCTTTGTTCCTGGATTATGTTAGATCTAATTGTTTTTGTAACGACTGTGAGTACTGGTAGAAGCAAAGTCTGATTTTGAAGTTACACGATCAAACACACACTAAGGGCTTGTTCGGACGTGCCCACTGTTCCCGTGGGAAAAAAAAATTCACTCTTGAGTGAATTCTTTTTTTCCACGGGAACAGTAAAATTTAATTCAAAGTTTTCATATTCCCACACTCATTACCGGACACCGAACAGGCCCTAAGAGGTAATTATATAAATTATTTATATTAACTATGAATGTTAATTTATAATATTCTTATATTTTATTCTAAATTATATAGAAAATAACGTGTAAACACAGAGTTAATAATCGCTTCAACTCAGTGCTATGTAATATTTTATCGTTGATAATTATATATTTTTATTAACAGAATAGTTAGAGATAAAAGGTAAAACAAAATAGACGCATAAGATATTCTTTTAAAAAATAAAATAAAATTTTCCATTCAACCATCATCCCATAGTGGCGTGCATATCTCATTACTAAAGTTGTATCTAGAAGGAAAAATAAATAAATAAAAAGATTGGTGCATAGTAGACACAAAGCATGTTTTGATCGTGGCCAAGTGTGTGGATCCCCTCTCCGACAGATTAGGTCCCACCTAATATATCTGCAATGTAACTTTGCCATTCATACCAGGCAACAAGTTAGGTTTGTTACCAATTCAAATATCTCCACTGCCCACCGGATTTTATTAGATGGGTCACAATCATTTTAATTTCTTCGACCCGGTTGGAATCGTGCACTTTGGTCCATATCTTTTTATTTTTGGAAGTGTGAGGTTGGTTGGAGTTTGCCGACCAAATTCATGAAATTTTCAGATGACATCTTGTTGTCGTGTATTTCAACAAATATCGTTGTGTTTTTATGGACTGTATATTTTGATGGTACTTTTGTTTTGGCAGAATCAGTATTAATTATCCATTAAATTATATATATTTTTTACATGCTGCGATATTTTTTTTTTTAAAATATTATATTTCTCCCAACAACCTATTCAATCCAGCAACCTCTTTTTTTTTTAAAAGTTGGCAGTGGCTGCCCAATCCAGCAACCTCTCTCACGAAAAAAACATTATTTTTAGCTGCTAGACGAGATATTGGTTCTTAAATTAAGCTTAATGAGCATATTTTGTTAGCATTTTGAATGGAAAAAGTTATAGTACAGAGGGACATATCAAATTTGAGTGATCAATTCATAACAAAGTACAAAATTAAGTGACCTCTGGCAAAATTTAGAATTTGGTTCATACGAGATTTTGATATACAGGCCGGATTTAGTACTTCTAATTAGCTATTCAGTGGCAGAACTATATGTTGGTTAGAGGTGGCTTAGCACTCTTATAAATTAGAAATTACTTCTTCAATTCTCTAAATTTTATAATCTATACAAGTGCTTATACATTTTAGCTCTCTTTATAAAATAAATTACACTACAATAATTTATTTAGCCCTCCAATCTCAATTTTCTATTTCCGCTCCTGCATCTACTTGAATCCGAATAATCGAAATTTGAAATCGTTTTACTGATTGATTGCTGTGCACAATACGGCCGACTTACTCCTTATTTTGGATATTTTAATTATTCAGATAATTTAATTATAATTAATATAAAAGATTGTAAAAAATTAAGAATTTGACAAGAAATGCAGGAACAACACCTTTTAGTATACAGTTGTTACAAAAAAAACTCGATCTAGCTGAGCAAAAATAAAAGGCCAAAATTCTGACCATCATAACAATTAACAAATTAAAAGGTCTTTGGATGCTCATACGGATCAAATGTGGCGCTCGCCATACACACAAACGAGTCAAATTCGGGAATAATTCGGGTTCGGTTCGGCAGGGTCAAAAATTCGTGATTCGGGAAAAATACGGGTAAAAGTCGGGAATGATTCGGAATTACAAAATGAGACAATCAATGCATATTTAATTCATTACCGATGATTTACTATACGAGATACTGCTTGTATTTGCCATAGAAGATCAGCAATGTGGTAATATAGTCAAAAAGTATGATGTATTCGGCTGCCAGGCAGGAACGGGAATGGGCTTGGGTTCGAGTTCAATTTGAATGGCCAAAACACTGTGCGCGTGGGAAAAAAAAAATTCACTCTGAGTGAATTTTAGTTTTCCCACGGAAACAGTGGCAGTCGAACAGGCCCTTAGAGTTTCACTTGGGTTAAGAAATGCAAAAAGGACGACTATGCGAGAAAGGCAAATCGTTTTTCCGAATAAAACGCGAGAAAAACGCAAATAATTCGTAAAATTCGTTAAATTCGCGAATTATTCGCGAATAATTCAGAAAAAATTCGTTCCACCGAATAACTCGCGAGTCATGTTACTATGGATCGAGCATTGAACTAAATGTGCTTCCAAATCAAATTTTACATTTTTTTGAATTTTTTTACTATTTCTTAAGATGGGTACAAATTCAATGGTCTGAATTTGACTAGTTTTTGTAAAACACTTAATAAATAGTAAAAAAAATGTAAAATTTGATCTGGAAGCACATTTTATTGTGAAGATTATGTTGAACGGTTTGGATCGACAATTTGGAATTTGAAAATGTAGAAAATAGTTGTGGTAACTTTGTTGTAACTCAAAATTGTGGTAACTAGATCCCTCCTCATATATATATCCATATATATATATTTCCAAATTCCGTATCAGGAAAAAAGTTATTTCGTAATTGATTCTCGAAAAATTGTATAAGAATCGTGTTGTTCAGATTAGCGCGTGAAATAGAAAAGGTGCTATTTTAAATATTATCGAAGAGTACTAATCTATGTAAAACTTTACAAATATTGTTTAGAATGTGAATTTTAAAAATAATATAATTCATTGCTCTTATAAACTGAATGAGAAAAATACATTAGAATTACATACTGAATGAAAATTACAAAACTATCCATGAGTTTATGTTATTATCGTGCATTCAAATATATTATATATCCATCGGTCAGGTACTATCACAAAAAGTAATGAATAGTAAAATGAAAAGAGTACTAGATGCTCTGTATGAAGTGATGGATACCTATTACAATTAATATGGAAAAAAAAATACATGTAGCCATATCTCCTCTCTGGTTCTTTGCTTTGCTTTTTCAAACAACAAATCTAACATTTTTTTTCACAATATATTTTTTTCATAATTTTAGTCGGTCAAAAAAGTGGCGCACTAAACTTAAAAAAAAAAGGTGCTGCACTACAATGAAAATCAGTAAATAAAACATATGCATGTTTCCATAGATACGACAGTTTCTAACTAATGTAATATATTTAACAACTTTTTATGAATTAGGAACGGATCAGATTCATTCAAAAATATTTATTTACATGAGGTTATGAAAAATGTGCATTCGAACTTGTTTAGTCTCTTTATCTGGAATTGTATTTTGAGATCAATTTAGGATGAATTTGATTTGATTCAATTCGGAATGCAGATATATAACGTGAATTGTGTGATTTGAAACGGCACACAGTTCATGCATCAACTGTTTGGTATTTAACCAAACTTGATATGGTTTGTATATGTTAATTTAGGCCAACCAATAAGACTTTTAAATACAGACAACTATCATGACACGACATTATTTAAATATATCAAATATGATCTTGAAAAATAGTATCCTTAATTTCCTTTAATTAAAAACTCACTGCTCTGTTTTTTGTTTTTTTGTGGTGACTTGCTGCTGTAGAATCAGTTATTGAGATTTTCTTTCTTTATTTTCCTTAAATTTTTTTTCTAATGCAGTACCTTTTTTAAGATAAAGTATAAAATTGTCTTTAATAAAGATAAAGTGGTTTCCCAGAAAAGAAAATATGGAACATATTTTGTGGTATATTTTAAAGCATGTCTGCCCACTAAAAATGTAGGGATCTTTTCATACGTAATTCACCGATATTTTTATTAATACTCCCAAAAAAAAATTAACAAATCTGCCCTCACCTCAGATTTTTTATTAATTCTGCCCTAACCGTTCCACTGCGGGGCGGTCCACTGTTTATAGCAGACCGTCCCCCAGTGGAGCGGTCCACTGCCCATACCAGACCGCCCCCCAGTGGGGCGGTCCGCTATAAAACTCCTATAAAGGGAGTTTTTCTCTCTCTTGATAGTAACAATTTCATTATAACAACTCAAAAAGAAAGAGAAAGAAGAGGAAAGAAAGAGAGGCGATTTCAGGCAACAGTAAAGACATATTTAATTAATTTAATTTAATTTAATTTAATTTTTTTAATTAATTTTAAACAGTAGCTATCAAACCGAAAGATGTTAGTTGCACTGTATGTGGGCGGAAAGTTTACCCGGGGTGTGGAGGGAGCACAGTACACTAAAGAGGCAACCTATGGCTTCGAGGTAAATGAAAATACCTCATTTGTTGCACTGAAGGGAATGGTGTATGAAAAGATTGGTGTAAACCCCAACCGGTGTGATATAGATTTAGTTACTCGGATTAACACAGTAATGGGGGGTATACTATACCAGGTATCCAATAACAGATGAGTCGTTATGGAGGAGTATTTACAATACTTTTCAGTCACAGCGTACCCTGGTAATGGACTTATATTCCAGGAGAGTTCCGCGTGAACCCGGGGTTGGAACTTACAGGAAAAATACAGGTTATGACAACTCGGGTTACGACAACCCGCGTCACTCGAGTTATGATAACTCAGGTCATGAGCACTCAGGATATGACATCCCCTGCCACTCTACTTATGACAACCCCCGCCCCTCGAGGTATGACAACCCCCGCCACTCGAGTTATGAACCGTACGTATCACCCGTTTATGAGAATTATGTACCTGATTATACCACTGATCGTAACATGGACGATTATACCACTGAGCTACCACCACCACCACCTCCTCCTGAAACCCCAACCCAACCCAGATTTCCATCTGTACCACCATCAATACCTATACTGGCACCCGTTGTTACCCAGAGAGATCTTGACCTTGATGCTGAGATCGATGCCATACCAGAAAAGGATTTGGACACGGGTGACGAATGGGACGGGGATTGGGATTCTGATCACACATCGGATGGTGATGGAGATTATGTACCTAGGGAAGACAGATTTCTGTTTAGAGGTCGGACAGATAGACATCCGTGTCCCACATTCAACGATACTAACCTTTTTTGGGAAGCGTGTCGTATACAATTCAGAGCTTGCTCCGTAGCAGGTTTACACCAACTTAGATGAACTTATGAAGAAAATCAATGAGGTTCATGTTCACTGCAACTGGGAGTGCAGAGTACAAAAAAAGGACCGACAAAGGTTAGTTATTGTTTGTAAAGACATTGCGACTTCCGTCATTATGCTACCCCTGTGGGTAAGGGGGAGGCATGGATTATTAAGAAGTGCGAACCACCTCACACATGCAAGTCTGCGTCATCAAGGACAGACCATGCACAATTTAAGGCTTCACTTATTGCCGATGTAATTGAGAATGACGTTAAGGAGGACCTATCGATGAGCATTAAGGAGGTCGCTAGACATGTTAGACGCGTTTACTTACATGTCACCCCAAAATACAACAGGTTGTGGAGAGGGCGTGAACTTGCGATCTGCCGAATGTTCGGTAGCTGGCATGGTTCATACAACTTGCTTGCACCATTGCTCCAGGCAATAGCAAGTACAAATCCCGGCACTAAGTATGAATGTTGGGATCTGAGCGTAGAGGATGGCGACAACGCGTTGCAATTCAAGACCATAGCATGGGCTTCCGGTCCATGTATTCAAGTTGTGTCATACATTAGACCGATCATCAGTATAGATGCATGCTTCATGTCTGGCCGTTACGAGGGTAGACTGCTGATAGCATGTGCATATAATACTGAAAACCAGTTGTTGCCTTTGGCCTTTGCAATTGTTGAGAAGGAGGATGGGGAAAATTGGGGATTTTTCATGAGTTTTTTACGAAGAGAAGTGGTTGGCGACATGTTCTTTTGTGTCATATCAGACCAGCACAAAGGAATCAAATATGTTTTTGATCGCACAGATTACGGGTGGTCAACAGCGAACGGTGACTGTGTGCACAGGCTGTGTATGCAACACGTTGCAGACAACCTAAACAAGAACTACGGATACAAAAAATGGGTTGCAGATACATTAAAAATTGGTTGCAGGAGGAAGAAGCCGAGAATGGTGAAAGAGATGTTCAGAGATTTTGCCAAGATATGTATATTTTTATTTATTTACTTATATTTTCTCATCTAAAATTGTTTTTTTTTCAGTACTGTCCAAAGGCAAATGCGTACTTACTCAAGGTGGGAAAAAATAATCCCACTAATCTTGCTGAGCCACCCGCATATGAGAAGATATTTCAAGCCCGTGATTGAGGTTACCGATGGAGAATTATGAACACAAATGGGTTCGAGTCTTTGAATGCTGTTTTCAAGCATAACCGAATGTTGCCCGTGGCAGCAATTGTAGAGGACACCTTCTACAAGTTAAATGCATGGTTTGTCGAACGGCGTGTTAAAGCCCTCGAATTACTGTCGCAAACGTTTTCAACAAGGTAAAGGGGAAACTAAGGAAACATAGGGAGAAAGGTGCAGTTATGAAAGTTGTCCCGTACAGGGATAACATGTTGGAATTCGAAGTGCACTGTCCAAATGAGTACGCTCCAACCAGCCGTAGACCGGATGGGACTATGGAGTTTGTGAAAATGATGTTCAAGTATGTTGTTATTTTTGGACCTGACAATACTGTAACCTGCACTTGCCAAGGAATCCAATTGGCCCACCTACCTTGTTCTCATGTTATGGCGGTGTGCCGAGAGAGAAACTTCTCTAAGGATGATTATGTCGCAGACATGTACCGTACCGATTACCTTGCGAGTACTTGGGGTGCATCTTTCCATCCTTATCCCTACCAGCATGCGTGGCCGGCCTATGTTGGGGATAGAATCATGCCCGCAAAGGGGTGGATCAGAATAGGAAGAAGACCCCACAAGCGTGCTGTAATGATCATGGACCAGATGAAAGGTAGGCGAATGGGACATCAGGCCCGCCGTTCAACTACTGACAGACAGCGAGCAGGTACAGTTGATTTTATATTTTATTTTATAGTTTACGATTTCAATATCATACCATGTTTGTTGAACTGGAATGCAATGCAGATGCCATTAACGAAGCCAATGAAAGAGAAAATGCTAGAGTTGTTGCTGAGGCAACCGGTAGTAGCCACCGCACTCATGAAAGCCCAGGAACCGGTAGTAGCCATGGAGAGACATCCGGTAGTGTCGCACAACCATCTGCAAGCAGACCCAGACGTCGGCTGAGTTTGTTCGGCCGTCGTCGCTGATTACCAAGTTTTGTTAAATTATGTTGTGAACTATTTTAGATGTATGTTGTGAATTATCCTAATTGGTAGTTTGTGAATTATTTAATTTTTTATTTACATCGATTATTTTATATGCTTCAGTTTTGTTATTTTCATTACTTAATTACATATACAAAAACTGACAACATAAAATATAAACAAACACAAAATTGATGAAATAAAGTCTACGACATAAATTCTTAATAAGTCTACAACATAAATTCTTAACAGGTAGTACTACTTCTTACAACGAGTCTTGAAAGTACATGGAACAAAGTCATCATCGGATTTTACCGAATCTGGATCAGTCACAGCAGACGAAGTGGTTGCCTTACCAGTACACGGAACAAACTTATCGTCCGATGCTGGAGGCTCTGGATCAACCTTCTTCTTTTTCAAACCAAAGCCGTAGGGGTTTTCCACAAAGTCATCGTCTGAAATTTCATACCGACTAGGCCGTCTACTCCATTTCTCCATCTTACATGTCACACAATTCCGGGGATCACGACATACTTGACAGTTGTTCTTTTCTCCCTCATTTTGATCTCGACCACTAATTGACCCTCCTCTCGCTACGCTACGATCTCGGTTGCTCTCTTTCTTACCTCGATTGTTACTGTCCATCATTCTCGTCTTAAATATACCTCTACTGTTGCCTTAAGTCGCTCAAAATTGTCACAAAATCGTCTCTATTTCTTTTCTAGGGTTGTTAGACTGAATTTGTGAAGGGCAGGAGAGAGAAAACCCCTTTTATAGGGGTTTTATAGCTGACCGCCCCACTGGGGGCAGTCTGCTATAAACAGTGGACCGCCCCACGGGGGGCGGTTAGGGCAGATTTAATAAAAAATCTGAGGTGAGGGCATATTTGTTAATTTCTTTTTTTTGGGGGGTATTAATAAAAATGTCGGTATGTTGGGAGTGTTTCTCTGAAAAATAAATATATGAATGGTTTGGTGTCCATGTAATTAATTATTTTTCGTGTGAAATTGCAGATAAACCCTCTAAACAACCAGCCATTCTTTTCTTTTCTTTTTTGGCAAATTGCCCGTAGGCAGCCCAACCATTCTTATGTTAATGGTGTGGTTATTTATGTAATGTGAGATGATTAATTGATAACATATTAGTTTAATATATTGACAACCGTAAAATTTCAAACAAAATTACATCAAATGACAGTCATAGCTTTCGATACATTCTGTATTATCTCTTTCCACTTTAAGAAAATTATATCAAATTACCTTTTTTATTTTTTTTCAGTAAAGTACTACAGTTACTCATTTCACAAAAAAACTGGAGATCATACTCACGAGCGACACTTTATGCAAATAATTACGCCATTAAACTTTATCAGAGAGCACAAACTTTGAGAATCCATTAGATATTAGTGTCTAGATTGTAAGAGAGCAATGAAAGTTATTTTTGAGATGCAAAAGGACAGAAAATGTTCATAAATATTTTGTTTGTTGCAAAATGCACACAATGCCACAAATGCGGTAAACATTTGATTTAAAAAATATATATATTAATATTTTTCAGAATTGGTCGTATATGAAAAGAATTAAATTATGTTTGTGTTTGCAAATCATTCACGACTCTTGAATAAAGTCAAGTTATATTTTTATTTTTAAAATATAATCCCGTAATTTATTAAGCAATATTTGAATTATTTTTTAAATTGCTTGCTACTTCCTTATTTCTTCTCACAAGTTCCTAAAGACAGTTTTTTATTTCAAAACTTGTTGGAAAATATTTTCAAAGTTATACAAGCTCACACTAATAACGTATGGTTCGTACGTTTCAGCTAGAGTGGGAAAAATGGCACCGCGGAGCCGGCTCCGTCACGGAACGGTACGGCACGTGTGTCAGTTACGTGTCGTGATTCGCGTGTCCCGTGCTGTGACCATTTCCGTGCCGTGCCTATCTTTTGAAACTTTGGCACAGCACGGCACGGCACGTGAAAGATTTAGTCACGGTACGGCACGACACGTAGTCACGCACGTTTCAGCTAGAGTGGGAAAAATGGCACCGCGGAGCAGGCTCCGTCACGGAATGGACGATTATTGCAAGAAACGGTACGACACCCGTGTCAGTTACGTGCCGTGATTCGCGTGTCCCGTGCCGTGACCATTTGCGTGCCGTGCCTATCTTTTGAAACTTTGGCACGACACGGCACGTGAAAGATTTAGTCACGGTACGGCACGACACGTAGTCACGCAAGTCACGTGTAATTAGGACCATTAGATATTGATTTAATGGTGAATCTTGAATAAACTAACCTAAATTATGATTAAATGGTCACGCGAGTCACGTATGGTCACGGCACGTTTAGGCACGGCGTGACTCACGTGGCGTGACCATTCGCGTGCCGTGACCACCCCTTGACATTTTGGTCACGGCATAGCACGGCACGTGAAGAATTAACTTGGTCATGGCACGGCACGTTTTTTCTACTCTAGTTTCAGCTATCGATCCTCTGTAAAACAAAATAATATTTGAAGTTAGGAAAAATAATTTTAGTAAACGTTTTTTCAAATGATTTTCCTATTTTCATTTCAGAGGGTTGAAGGGCGGATAAGAATTTTATACTGAAATAAGAAGATTAATTCATTGTCTAAGAGGAATTATGTTTCCACTTAGGAACTTCTTAATTTCACCAACTTAAGGGACATAGATGAAAAGTTTTTGGATAGAAAGATAAAGATACCAAAAAAGATGCCTCGACTCGCAAAACCTAAGTTAGCCTTCAGACTGCGAATACCAATAAATTTTAGAAAAAATCAGCAAAAGGAGAGGATTGTAGATCTCCTTTATAGTGTTCTTTCACTTCAGCCCTTGAAAAGTGTAATAATGTTTTATATGAGTTCATACACGCTCAGCACTATAAATTGAAGAAGAAAAATTTAATTTTATAGTGAGCAATATTTATGATAATCATTTTAGATAATTTTATCTTATTTCATCTTTGTCTGTTTGATACAATTGTGTTAGAGAAAATGTAACATCAATTATTATTATGCGTGTATTTCTTAAAAATATTTATTTTCTACGAAGGTAATTTACATAGTCATATACTCATAGTAAAACAAATTTACATTTTGTAAACTTGGTAGCCACTATCAAGCAATTTTAAAAGAAAAAGAAAAAGAAATGATTAACCTTGTTTACCATTTAAAGACCCATAATTTATAGGAACTTAAGGACGTGCCAAGCATAATCAATTTAATTGACGAAAAAATTAGGTCGAATGGTAGTGACTTCTTTCATATTTTTTTAAATATATTTTATGTCCAAGTAAAAATTTATCAATATGTACTTCAGACACTAAATATTAAAGAAGAATATTTCCGTATTATTTGATTGCATCAGGTTGGTCAAAACAGAATCAAAAGCTTTTTTGAACCTATTTAAAATATAGAATATTCACTTTAAAATTCGTGTAAACTTAAATTAAATAGTCCTGGACCTAATCATGTCGAGCACCTTACCGGATCCGTACTCAAAGATCACACAGAAACCCTTCTCCCTTGGAAAAGGAAGCAAAATAGCTAAATTTTAAGGGTAGATTGGAACTTTTTTTTGTCTGGCACGACAAGTGGAGATTTGAGAATTTTTATGATTAGTTTACTAGAGAAGATTATCATAAGAAACATCGCATGTGGGTCCCATCTTCTCTCCTGTTTCTCAGCTAAAAAACCGGGACCCAATCTAACATCATTACCCTGCGTACTAAAAGAAAAACTAAAAATAAAGTAAAAGAAACAAACATCATACTTTTCTCTTTCATCTTTTGTTGGATATGATTCCGGTCTCCAAGTAAATCCCCCTACTAATATTCTTAATTTAAAAAAAACAATTTCAGTATATCACATATAAATTGAGCAGTATGTTTGTACGGTTTTTAGTTTTATTTTAGTTACTTATTTAATCTAAACTAGAAATTTGGTAAAATTCGAAACAGTCAAAAAAAATTATGTGGAATTTGAATGGTCTAGCTAAATATTTTTTACGGTCGAATCTGACTAGTTAGTCTAAAATTCATCTTGCATGATCAGTTACTTAATAAAAAATAAATTATTTGTCAAGATAAAAAAACACGATAGCTAACAATAATTCAAGTTCAATTAAATACTTCACAAGCGAACATAAACAAGAATTAATGTAGGTTTAAATGTTTATTTTAACAGTTTTATTTTCTATTTTTTTACTGCTTGATTCATATCATTTATGTTAAAAAAAATTACAATTTTTGTAGATAAATACATCGCTTGTGATGTTAATAAATTTGGACAATTTAGATTCGTACTTCAAGGCGAGTATATTTTGGAGTTAAAAGTCATAACCACCATGGTGAATTTAAGATAAAGCCAATTTATCTATGTTTTGAAATAGTTACACTTGAAAAATTATTAGCAGTGGAAATTAAAATGATGGACAAAATATACTGAATTTATTCATTTCTTAGGGTTTTTTATTGATATTTTAATATTAATTTCTTCAACTCATATAGATTACAATAGAATCGTATTAAAAATCTTTTGCTAGCAAACTTAAAAAGGATGCTTTTAACAATATGTTTATATTTTCATGAACCATTGATTCTTATTTTTTTTTTCTATGTTTTAAAAACCGGATCATTTTAATGGAGAAACAGTGAGGTAATATTTGGAGCTGAATATCAAATGCAAAAAATATAAAAATAGTTAGATCCAATCAATGTGGCAGGCTGGCAGCGTGTCCCGACGACACTGCACACCTAATAGTTCTCTTGACCGTGCAACTGTGCCATTAAAGAAAGGGTTCATTTTCCAAAAATAAATATAAAATCCAGGGTAATTTTATTATTTTTATTTTTAGTTGGTGCTGGATTTCAAACATATTAATTTAGAATATTATTTAAATAAATTTCATTGGACTTGATTTTTCTGGGCTATTTTTTTCTCATTTTATTATTGTTATTATTCTTTTTATTTGAGGCCAGCTAATAATTTCAGAACAATTTATACATGTCATCATCAAGTATTAATTCAGTGTACGTATCTATACTTGTCCTACTCTAGATCGATATGCTCTTGACCTTTTGTGTTGCCATTGATTGGTTATTTTTATTTTTTATATGGTTCATAATTCACACAAAAATCAAATTTAAAGATAACTAATTGCTATTGTCGGAGGTCAGTGTTCTCGGGTTTGTTTGCTACTAAAATTTAAGGAGAATTTGAGTTGCTTATTGCATCTTACTTTTTGTATTTCAAACGACTTTAAGTTATGATTCAAATTAATACAAAATTGAGAAATATATTTATATTTATGAAAGTGGGTCTTCCAGGCGAAATAATTATAAAAAAAAAGTGAATCTGTCCGAAAAGTTGATTTAGTTATCCCTTGTGTTTTACATCTGATTTGGTATTTTAAATGTGAAATTGTGAAGATGATTAAACTTTATGTCACTTTTAATTCCACAACCAAATCTGACTTCAATATTAAGTTATAAATTCCAAATCAAATTTTTTTATACCGGGCAAATTTTTTTTTCTGTGATTTTAATATTACTTTTCTCTTTTTGATATTTGTGACTATAAATTATCTCGGATCCTCATCTCCTTCTAAACGGGTCGGGCATAAGAGTTTGTTATGCGAATGGTTATCTGTCAAAATTTTATTTTTTTAACAGATATTTGGATCCGAGCCACTAAATAATTGAATGGTTTATAATTCGTACAATTCAAATGTTATGTCATGATTAGGTTTGCATTTACAACTTCTCTCGTATTTGCAAACAGTATGAACCTCAAAAAAAATAAAAGATTCCAATTATTTATTCTGTGAATAATAAAAATCTACGGGGTCCCGAAGCATAAATCGCTTATATTTTATATAAAAATTTCCAAACACAATAACATAGACTACGTAGTACTTTCAAGCCAAAATAGGCAGATACTAATTTCAAGCGAATCGGATTTTGGAAGCATCACGATCTGCACCGGAAGAGAACTGACTTTTGGTCTGTTAGCAAAGATATTTCAAACTCACAAAATAATGAAATTCTATGTAATACAAATAAGGTTCAAAATTATATTGAGTGGCTTGATTTTTAATCTATGATTTCAGAAAAAACGCTCCGCAACGGAAGGATCCGCAACACGCATCATATGTATATCCGTATAAAGTGCAATTTTTGTAAGATGTACCGTTTCTGCACATTTTTGCGGATTAAATGCGAAATAATTTGCCCCAAATATTTTAAGAATTTAGTTGGTTTTTAAATGCGAAATAATTAGTCCCAAACGTAAATCTAACTTTAAATCAGACTAAGTTAAATTATTCATTTAAATAATTTAATTTACTTTGCTTGTGAAAATAACTTGTTTATATTTACACTGCTTAATTTAGATTTTAATTTGAAGCCTTCACCAAATGCAAATAATTTTGACCTCTCTTAACTTTAAACATCTATCTAATGTAAGTGAAGAATGGAAATATTTTAATTCCGTAAAATTCTAAATGTAGTATATTTAAATAGAAGAGTCTAAATCGTCAACAAAATTATGTCTAGTTAGCTGACTAAAATATTACTTTTTTTGTACAAAGTAATAACTTTAATTTTTTTCATATCTATCTAGAATAATTCTGAAATTTTGACAATTTATTTGTGTAATAATTACCTTCCAAAATTTAAAATTAAAGTTAACTTGGTGCGGTTGCCGACTAGCCTCGCTAAAAATAAATTAAATATACACGAACCACAAAATTACAAATATTCATTTCAGTACAAAAAAAAAAACATGACAAGTTTTGGTCTTGTCATTATAAACTTTGTCTCCTATAGGAGACCTATGGAAGGGGTATAAAAGTAATTTTGTTGGTATCTTCTACTATAAGTTGCGTTGGAAAGCGACAAGCGGTGAGAATAAGAGTTACGCTCACCGCATCACCGCTCCTGCCTCACCAACCATTTCAGATGCCACGTGACTGACGTGGGTTCTTACAAATCAAGCCACTCCATTTTACTAATTCCACCTTGGAACTTTCTTAATTTGTGAACAGTGTACTGAGAAAGACAGAAAGAGTTCGAATAATTGTAGTAATGTACCAAATCTGATTAGGAAAAAGGTCACAGTTGAAATTAATTTTAGAATTATGAGTGAGGCTATGGTGCTATGCATAGCACGGATGACTAGTGTACTACGGCTCAATATGGTACTTTTTAAAATTCTAACGGTCGATCCGAACCGTTCAATGTGATAATTTTATAAATATGTACTTGCAAACTAAATTTTATATTTTTTTTGAATTTTTTTACTATTTTTTTAGATAGGTAGAAAAATCAGTGTTTTCTGAAAATTCTGGACCATCAAAATTCTACTTATCTAAAAAAATAGTAAAAATTTTTTACCTTTGTGGAAGAAATATTATTAAATATGATTTAAAATTAATAAAACTACAGTTTATGTAGACATAAAAAATAACAAGCATTATGACTAACTTTTATGATTTTAAAATTGATATTGAAAACTGCAAGCTACTTTAGAATTTATAAAACAAAAATATAAAATAAGGATAAATTAATCATGTGATGTGGTAATTTCATATTTAAAATTGTATGATAAATATAAATTTATAATTGAATGGATTATTGTCAATGATTGCATAGTTGGAGGACGTGATCCACAATATCAGAAGTCTGGAGAGCCGACTTCTCCCAAATCAAAAATCTAGAAACCCAGGAGCATCTTCATCTCTAAAATTATATGATAATATTATGTGACAATTTTTAATTCTTATTCGCTGAAATTTCTATCGCACTCTCTCGTAAAATAAATAAATAACATTGTTGTTGATGATAAATGAAGTGCTTTAAAAATTATTTCTAACTTAATTTCTATGATCTCTTGTATAGCTGTAATTAATTGCGAAGTAAATTTTAGAATGGAGATGCTCCACTTAAAAATATACCAGCAAGTTATAAAATGGTTGGTAAAATTTTAAATAATTTCACATAATTAGTTTGCAAAAATTATCTATTGAATTGTTTTCTAGTACTACAAGAAGTCAAATTTCGTATCACTCATGATATTTTTTATTTCTTATGTATGATAAATACAATTTTCAGTAAGAACTACTTTCATTTTGTTATAAATCAAATTTAATATAATTTATGTGGATGTTCATCCATCTTCATCTTTTATTTCCGCTACTCCACTAGCTATTTATTTGTGGAATTAATTTATATAATTCTTCATGTACAATTTCTAATTTATAAATAAAAAGCATGTAAACTTGTATTAGATATACATAAAACACACAAAACAAGAGAATAAAATTATGCTATTTTTCTCTCTATATTTCTCTTATTCTTTATTATTTTTGTTGCAACTTTATTCAATTTTACAACACTTTCAAAATATTGCTCTACAAAATAATTTTGTATCAACGTAAATTATACTGATTAAAAAATTATACTCTGTACGATAATAAATAAACCTGTAATCTTAATAGTTGCATAAAAGAAAAATACAAGAGTCTCTAATTTTATTATTATAAATCAAATTATTGTTGATTCATACAAACTTTACACATTCCGCCCATACAAAATAGCACTTAATTGTATTTTCGAGAGTCTTACGGAAATAAAGAATTATCACCTGTGAAAGTATTTTTCCATCCCAACATATAAAAAGAAAAACAGAATAACTGCACATAAAAACTCGATGAAAAAATTTACAAGCGTTAGTTAAAATATTTGGACGCATTTATTTAAATTTCAGCTCCACCGACAAACACAACGACGAGTTTGTGAGAGCGAATTTGATTGGCTAGTTTTGTCAGCATGAGAGAATAAAAACGAAGATAAAATCTTTCAAAAAATAAAAGAGCTTCATAGCAGTAAGAAAGAAAATGAAATTGACTCGTAGGATAATAAAATTAGAAATGCAGGATGTTGGAGATGCTATTACAGTTCATGTTTGGTTGTGGAGTAAGCGGTGGAGCAAACCCCTTACTCCACACTTAAGTAGCCAAATGAGTAGTTAAATATGAGGAGTAAGATAGAGTAAGAGACTAGTTAATCTGGAGTAACTTATTTCATCTCTCTATGTGGATTAACTTACGCCACACTTACTCTACCTGTATTGCCCATTATCATAAGCAAAGACACATTTTCCAACATCTTACTCCTCCAAATGAATTAATTTAAATTATAACATAAGCTACCAAACAAGATGTAAAATATGAGAAGTAACAGAGTAATCAATTTAATCCTCATGAATTTACTCCACAACCAAACATGAAGAAAATTAACATATTTTTAATAAATTTCTTGTTGCTCTAGTTTAATCATGTGATTTGTAGCCAATGTTGTTATCTTAAGCATATATTTGAATTTCAGTTTCATTGACGGACACAGCGATGAGTTTGTAAGAGCGAATTTGATTGGATATTTTTGTCAGCGTGAGAGAATAAATCCGAAGATGAAATCTTTCAAAGAATAAAAGATATTTATATTGGTAAGAAAGAAAATGAAATTGACTCGTAGAATAATAAAATTAGACAAGACGTTAAAGATGCTCTTACAAGTCTTTTAAATAGAAAGAATGGTTTTTTTCTCCATACTTACAAAATTAGCTAAAATTTCTTTCTGCTCTAATTTAACCAATATGTTGCTTGAAAATAATAGAATTAAATCGATCTCTTTATTTATTTTGTTTGTTGACAAGAATCAGTATTAAAATTTTACTATCACCAATTTGTGTAATTTTTGGTCTTTCAAAATGATTATCTATAAAAGGAGGGACGTGCATGTAAAAAGTTCGCAAGAAATGACGAGGGACGGGTTTTAAGAAAAAAATTAATAGAAGGAGAAACGCGATAGAGTCATAGAGAGTAATAAGCGGTGAGGTCACCAAAGGGTTGCCGTATCCAATTAGACTTTGTTTTTTTCGCTTTAAAAAGCATTTTGCAAATTGCAGTTATACCCACCGCCTTTATACATTTATAGTATATATCTCCCAGATTAATATTTCATTAACACACTCCTTAACAAATATGACGGAAAGAAAATAAATATAAGGTTTTTTTTTTGTAAGTAGCGAGTAACGAGTGCCAAAAATTACAGATGAACTCAAGCGTAAGTCAGTCTGGCTCGTATTTATACTTAATTTTAAAAAAGTTGTAGAATATTTAAATCCTTGTTACTGTTAAAACAATTTATGCATAGGTTGCTGACTTAAAACCGTCTTCGCATTTTTAACAATCTGATATTACTGGCCTTTTGTTAATATAAATACTTAGTCTATTTGTGTGATTACAGCCAATGTTGTTGTCCAGAGCACACAATGACCTAATATTAATTATTTAATAGAGGAGGATTCAAATGTCTTTATTTTTTTGTGCCTCTATCATGTTTTTATTTTTAAAACGTTAATAACTCAAAATTTAAATCATAAGCTCTAAAATAAAACCGTTAGATGTGATCTATGTTATTTTCTCTATGCAAATTTAAAAAATTATGACATTTCAACTTTGTTTTGGTTGTCATTAAGAGCTTGTAAAAATATACTAATGTGGATAATTTTTAGACATTGATTTTTCAACTTATTGATTCACATAAAAACAAAATTAAAACGTGATATTTTTTTATGAGCACATAGAGAAAATAACATAGATCACATCTAACCGTTCCATTTTAAAGTTTATGATTTAAATTTTAAATTATTAACGTTTTAAAAATAAAAGTATGATAAAGACAAAAAATAGAGGCATTTAAAGTTTGAACCCTCCTCTATTTAATACAGTATTAATTAGTACTGCGACGATGTCTGTTACTCGTAGAATCAAGTCTCATACCACCGTGACTGCTCATGTAATCTAAACTGGTTGTCGAAGAGTTAGATCCATTATTTGTCACTAATAATTTGATCTCAAGCACATTATCTCGAAATTACCAAACTAACGCTAACTTCAGAATTTTGGACCTTTGTCTACTTGTCTGGAAAGGGGAACTAGTAGGGGCGTTCATCGGGTCCGGTTTAATCGGTTTAGATTGAACCAGTAGAGTTCATATTAAATGGTTCGGTTTTTGTGATTAAATGGATTGGTTCAGTTCATATTTTAAAATCGGTTTAATTGTTTGTTCGGTTCAGTTTATAAATTTGAAAAGGCTGATAGACTAAACCGATCGAAAATTTTAAACCCGTAATGTCCGAATCAAACATTTCCGAAAATTCAAAAATTACGACATAATGTATATTGCTTGGTATGGTTCAAAAACGTTTAAAACGAATAAAATAAAAAAATATAATCCACCTTAAAAAAATAACAAAAATGTTTATTTTTACGATTAATCTTCGTATTTTTGTTCAATCGAACAAACTGAAATTTAGTTTGGTTTGCTCGGTTCGGTTGATAAGTTTGTTTCAGTCAGTTTGATTGTATTTTTGAAAACCAAATAAAATTTTAATTTCTCCATTTTATTTCCGTTTCAACTGAACCGAACCGATTAACACTAGGGGTGGCAACGAGTTGCCTCATCACGAGCTGGATCCCGCTCAAGATTAGTTTGCTACAACTATCGAACGAGTTGAGTGAGCTGAGATTAAGAACCCGACCTAAAATCTTAGCACAAGATCATCACTAGCCAGCTCATAGCTGAGCCGAGCTAGCTCATTAGCTCGCTGGAATTTGGGCCACAATCATACAAAATAAAAATAAAAAAATAATGGCCATCAAACAAAACAAAGTTTGCACCATAATTTTATTTCCATAGCTCGAAAAGTATCGTAATTCAAGTGCGATTAAGCAAATCAACTACCATAATTAAAATTTATGTTTGCAACTAAATTCATACACATAAAAAATATCAAATTTCAAATTCATACAAATATAGTTCATAAAATAAATTCATGCATATCAAATAAAACAAATTCATACAAATTCATACCTAGAACAAGCTGGCTCGTGAGCGAGTTAGAGCCCCAGCTCAAACTCGTTAATTGTAAACCGAACTAGTAACAAGCTGGCTCGTTAACAGCTCGATCCATTAACTGAACGAGCTGTTAACCAATAAATCAGATGTGAGTCACAATCAATCCACGAGCTACTAACTTTTTTTGCCACCCCTAATTAACAGACTGGAAAAAGAGTCATCATATGCATATCAAGGGCTGCAAACGAACCGAACCGAATCGAACTTACCATCAGTTTGAGTTTGGTTTGAATTAATTTCGAACGAACTCAATTTCGAATCGAATTTTTTACGAACTCAATTTCAAACTTTTACGAACTTTGTTACGACTTACGAGTTATGACTTATGGCTGGACCATAGTTCGAAATTACAGCACTTCAACAAAAACTCGGGCATTCTGAATTCTAATTACACGGTACACCAAAGTTTATATCAAAGTTCATTACAAATACCAAAATTTATATCAAACACCAAAGTTTAGTACAATCAATCAAAGTTCAGTACAATCACAAAATCCAAAGTTTTCCAAATAGCCAACAGGAGCAACATCACCAAAGTTTTCAAATATTCAAAGTATTCAAAGTACAATTTAAATATCAATAGAAGTACAGAACAATCACTAAAGTCTTAGAATTATTACAAACCCAAATATTATCCTAAATAAAACATTAAAGTTCATTATCAGCGGAAATTAACGGTTCACGTTTGAGTTAATTTTGAACTAAGTTTGGTTTGCGAACCTATTTCGAACGAACTAGGTCCAGTTTGAGTTTGGTTTGAATTAATTTCGAACGAACTCAATTTCGAATCGATTTTTTTACGAAATTTTTCGAATCAAACTTGAATCGAATTACGAACTACGAATTTTTTGTGCAGCCCTAAACTATGTGATCAAATTTGATCCAATATCGGGTCTAAGATTATTTGATCCATATATCATATCAAGAATTGTGCCGAAATTTAAAAGCAAAAGCCGTCCCGTAAAATCTAAACGGAGGTGCGAGTTTCGACTTGGATCATAGGTCGAGCATCAAACCGAAATAAGTCATGCTTTGCTTCCGACTTAAAATGACATTTTTTATGAGATCAATGGTAGGAAGATAAACTTGTTTTTGGTGCATTTATATTAATTTTCTTTTTACGACTTTTTAATCTTATACAAATAAATTCAAATAACTAAAATTTAAGGAATAAATATCAAACTCTTTGAAATTATTGTTTGATAGTTGAAACAATATGTTAGTTTCATAAGTTAGGCTCAGAAACTCTTTTTATTAACCTGAGCTCATATTATATTCGCTCCACGCATGCGTATGTGTAGGGGTGAGTAAATCGCTCACAACTCGTAACTCGCTCGCTAAATGCTCATTAACAACTCGCTCATTAGCAACTCGCTATAACTAGCTCATTAACAACTCGTTCATTAACTTAATGAGCTGAGCATGAGCATACCCCAACTCGCTCATTAAGAAATTAGTTACACAAATCCTGCCACATCTAATCCCTGGAATATTATTTGGTTCTGTAGCTAAAATTTTTGAAACTATTTGGGCGCGGCAACAAAATTTTCACAGACTAAAAACTTTAGAGGCAAAACTGCAAAAGTGCAAAACTAAAGTCACACAGAGTCAGAGACTCTCTCCGCCAAAACCTAAAGCCCTCTTAGAGACAGAGACCAAAACCTAAACCCATCTCATTTCTCCGCCAAAACTTTGAACCACCAGCCGTGTACAGCCAGCCACCCTCCGCCTGCCTCTCCGCCTCTCAGGTACGTGACAAGCCGTGAGAACGACAAGAAGATAGTTTGTTTGATTTTGTTAAATTTGCTTATGAACAATTTTATGTTAAATTATGTACTATTTAATTTGCTTATGGACAATTTTTTGTTAAACTTGCTTATGGACAATTTGTTAAATTCTATAAATGAAAATTAGTTTTTGTATTTTAAACAACTCGGTAACTCGCTCATTAACAACATGCTCATTAACAACTCGCTCATTAAGCTAATGAGCCGAGCATGAGCATACCCCAACTCGCTCATGCTCGCTCATTAATCACCCCTACGTATGTGTACCAAACAGTTCGTTAAATTAAATCTGAACATTTTCATTAAGGGCCTGTTCGGAAGCCTTAAATTCATGGGAATTTGAAGGGAATTTGGATCTGGTGGAAAAAATTCTTTTGTACATAAATGTCCGAATATTTTTTTTTGCTATATATTTTATGCATAAAAAAATATCAATAAATGCCAATATTAAAATTGTTGAATATTTATTAATTGATGTTTTTAATGATAATAAATGTAAGGTTATTGTAAATAAATATTTAAATTGATCATAATTTAAATACTAAGAATAAATTTTTCGCATCTCAAAATTTATATGCTGCTTGACGTGATATTTTTATTTTAAATAAGTGAGAAATTTAAATAGAAACACATATTTTTAAAATAAATCAAGACTTTCCACAACTAATCTCACGGTACAACTGAACACTCATTCTGTAATCAATTCTGTGCATATCTGTATCAATGGGTTCCCACTTTTTCAAAAGTGAATTCTCATTCCCATCAAGTCTCATTCTGTGTAATTCTGTGACATCCAAACATGCCCTTAAGTAACAAGGGAAAAGGTGGGATTGAGTTACAATTGCTGAAACATAGAAAAGGTAAATAGACACTATAATAGGTACTTTAATGCTAAAACAAACAAAGCATGGATGGGGTAGGGTCGGACGACTCCAAATTTAATTATATTTATTTATAAGTACAGGCAAAAAAAAGCCTTAACAGAGTGTCAGGTCCCAGAGGGTAGATGTGGGCCCATTGCGTCCTAACTTTACCCGTTGAGTCCGGTCACCTCCCGTGGAGGTGGTCCCCACCACCACGTCCTCCTCGCACGGTCCCTCAAATTGTTTTTCTGTACCACTTCTTAAGAAAATTTCCAACTACAAATTCAATATTTTTTGCAAATCTAATTTCTTCTAGGAAATATTAGTTAGGTACTTAGGTACTAATAATTATTCTGCATTTGGATTATTTATCCGATTAAATCATTTAAAATTAAAATAAAAGACACCCCCTGTGCTCTAAACTAGGGGAGTTCATTGGATTCGGTTTATTTTGGTTTTCAACCGAATGATAAATTCTGAGTTAAACTGTTCGATTTTTCAGTTTTAACAGTTCGGTTTGGTTGAATTTTTCTCTTTCTTTTCATATATATTTGGATTGGTATAATCTATTTTATTTTAGTTCCCCAAAACAAACATATATTTACACGATATTTACTCGTATTACTTTAGTTTTTTATATTTAGTTCAATTTATTCTCTTTTATCTTAATTCAACTAGAGTATATCTTAATATTTATTTCTATAATTATTAAATATATTTGTCAATGTATTGAGTTTTTGACCTTTTTGAAATTTAACTTCTATTATGTTGGTTCAATCAAACAAACTAATTTTACATCGATTTTTTTTAGTCGATTGTTATTCCGTTGAAAAGTTTAGTTCGGATCGTTATGTTAGATTTTAAAATCAAATAGAATTTTAATTCCACAATTTAAATTTGATTTAACCAAAGCGAGTTTCTTTCTTATACCTATCTACAAATGTGAAAATCGTAGCACAGTGTGCAACGAAATAAAGAAAATTTAACAGGAAAATTACAAGAAGTTGCAATAATATACTTCTTTGATGACATAATTTCCACGCTGGACAGGAATTTCGAAATAAAAAATGTCGAAAGTAGCAAAATTATGCCATGTCTGCATTTTAGCGTCGTAGACCGAGTCTTTTGAAAAACAACGGAAAGGTTAGCCTCACGTGACCTCTCCCGACATGCACGTGATTTCCTAGTTTCTGCCCAGAGGCGGTGGCTTGGAAAACTGTTAGAACAAGTGGCGCACGCGTCGGCGCCGCGCCGCTCAGCAAGAAGACGCTGAATTCGGCGCGCGCAACCCAATGTAAATTCGTATGGTACGGTGACGTGGTGGGTTGGCAGAGCCACACGTGGCCGATAAGGTTCCTCCGCTCGGCTTATAATCGGCTCGGCGTTGATTGATGGCTTGATGGGGAGATATTTTTGAAAGAGAGAAAGAGGCGGCTCACGAGAGGGGATAACGGACGGTGGAAGATAGGAACAGGTACCAAACCACGCGTTGTTATCACGCCACGTGTTCTTCACGGTAGTATAATTTCGTTATGCTTTTCTTTTCTTTCTGGCATAGCAGCCACATTGGACATCTAATTATTTATCTCAATATATTACAAAATGAAAAATCTCAAAATTAAATATAACCAAAATTACAGCTGACTTTTTTCGGTGCTCTTTGTTTCTTTCCTTTTTTTTGTGGGTAGTATTTTGCATGTCCGTTCGACATTCCACGCAATATAAAACGACAAAATTAATCAAAGCGAGAAATATATGGAAGAGGTTTGGAGAAAATTTTCATTTTCCTCTTCGGTTCCTCTTCAAACATTATTTTTCAGACACTTTTTAAAGGGTATGAAGGGGTGAAAACGGAGCGAATACGGAGCGGATAGTTTCAAATCATATTCATATATTTTTTTAATTTTTCGGATACGGATACAGTTCGGATATCAGCTGGATACATATACGAATACAGATCAGATCAGATATTTATTAAAATATTATTCAAAATATCAAAGTTCATAATATTTATTTAATTTTAATAGTGAATAACAATTTTTTTATAATATATATGATATATATCAACTATTCGGATAAGGATAATTGAAACGTAAAACCATATCAGTATTCATATCCACACGGATATTGCGATATTATTTATCTCAATATATTACAAAATAAAAATCTCAAAATTAAATATAACCAAAATTACAGCTGACTTTTTTCGGTGCTCTTTGTTTCTTTCCTTTTTTTTGTGGGTAGTATTTTGCATGTCCGTTCGACATTCCACGCAATATAAAACGACAAAATTAATCAAAGCGAGAAATATATGGAAGAGGTTTGGAGAAAATTTTCATTTTCCTCTTCGGTTCTCTCTTCAAACATTTTTTTTTCAGACACTTTTTAAAGGGGATGTTAGGGGTGAAAACGGAGCGAATACGGAGCGTGTAAAATGATATTCATATCTTTTTTATTTTCCGAATACGGATACAGATCGGATATCAACTGAATACAAATACGAATACGGATCAGATCGGGTATTCAGATATCGAATATTCAAATCTAATTTTTTGAATACGGATCGGACCGTTTTCACCCCTAGATGTTACGCAACTTTTTTTTCCTTTCAGTTTTGTTGAATTTGTTTTCCAGATCATTGTTCTTTGTTTTTTTTGACATAATTTTACATGTCTATATACATGTATGTTCTATTATATATTTATCACGGAAAACACCGGCGTATTATCAGTAGCATAGTGACATGTCCACCTTCTAAATAAACTATTGAATAGACTTCAAACTAGAGATTCAAATCATTGAAACTGATCTACTTTGCGAGTGATGTGTTTACATATGAAGTTTATATTTGTCTGTGTTTATTTAGATTAAAATCAAGCAGTAAAAAAATAACGAAACATAGAGCATTAAAATTAACTTATAAATCTTCATTTTTGACCACTTGACTTTATGCTAATGAATTCAAAAATTTATAATCTTTGCATATAAATGCATCACTCATGAAGTAGATCGATTTCAACGGTTGGATTCTTTTTTTGGTTGAAAGCCCGGAGGCAAACGGTTGGATTCGTCGTTAAAGCATGTGTGATAGATTTTTGAAAGGACCGACCGACATATTACTATGCTACGAATAGCACGCTAGTCTTATTCGTTTATTATTATTTGATTTTTTTTTGCTAAAAATAGAAAAAACTTCCACAAGTTTTATGGATAAAAAAAATCCACCAATTTTTACTTAATACCAAGCAGCTAAATTTTGATACAATCTACAATTATTAAAAAAAAAAGGAACCTATGTAGTCTAACAGACAACACCAAATTATCATAAATCTAAACAAACAGTTTGCATAAAATAAACAGACACAATTCTAATATTGCTACGAATAGCACGCTAATCTTATTCGTTTATTATTATTTGATTTTTTGGCTAAAAATAGAAAAAAAAAATTTCCACCAGTTTTATGGATAAAAAAAATCCACCAATTTTTACTTAATACCAGGCAGCTAATTTTTGATACAAACTACAATTATTAAAAAAAAGAAGGAACCTACGTACGTAGTCTAACAGACAACACCAAATTATCATAAATCTAAACAAACAATTTGCATAAAATAAACAGACAATTCTAATATTACAGAGAACTAGTCTCTGGTCTAATAAAAAAGATAATATTACTTATGTAGAAAGTCGTAGATTTAAAATTCGAATGAAAAATTCCTTTGTAAATATTAAATACTAAAAGGTTTGACCACCAACATTTGTTAACAAAAATACAATTCCAATATTGTATAATAGGTTTGAAAAACTTTTTATCTTCCTTCATTCTTCAACCAAATCTGATCCAGACCCAAACATTTCCATCACTTCATCTTCCACCTTTTAGTTAGGTTTAATAAGTAATATTCATAATTATCTATCTAACACGGACATAGCTCTTATCATTGCCAACTATTTTATTTAACCTATCTTAATAATTTATTAGTATTTTGAGACATAATTCTAAAATCCAATATTGTACGTGTATGTTGCAACAGGAACATATTATGACAGAACAAAAAAAAATTCTCATACAAAATAATTATTCTCGTAAAAAAAATATACTAATGAAAAGAATAATAATTCAATAATAAAAGAATAGACTAACATATTCTCATACAAATGTAAAGCCCAATCTTTAATGACATACCTACGAGCTTTCTTTTTACCAGTACATACCATTTTTTTTTGTTATGCTGCTTAACGGGAAAACAAGAGGAAAAAAATCATCAAAATAAGTTGTATCGTCCGTTGTTGACATATCAATTATCAAAGAATCCTACAATTCCTTAGATGAGATTTAAAAAATGGAATGAAATAAAAAATAATCAGAAAAATTGATTTTTTTGACAATTAAACAGGGAGGTTTATCAAAGGTTTTCGAAAAAAAAGAAAAAAATAAGGAAGCACAGATTATGTGAGATAGAGAGTGTTGGAGATGTGTTAACGAATACGTGTCTAAAAGAACATAAAAAATATGCACATAATGAAAAAAAGGCAGACTATTTGATCGGAGGCTGATATTCAATATAAAATTTCATCTTTTATAATCACCTCCATTGACGGATCAGAACATCTACGTGCTTAAATCTAATCCATCGTTTTGTTGATAGATCACTCATAATTTTTAAATCCAAAACACCTAAATCTCCCTGTAATTTATTTGTACAGACAATCTTTAAAGATACTAAGAACCAGTTTTTAATCTAGTGACAAGGACACGTGCCCTATGATGTGGCAGGTCATGATGAGTTTGAAATCCGAATAGAATTTTTTTTTTCTATAATAACAAAAGTTTGAAAAAAACATTGAGTAGCTTGATTCCAACCCTCCCATTTAAAAAAAACAAAGAACTTTCAAATATACCAAAGTATATATTTGTTTTCTAACTATATCACTTTCGTATAAGAATAATTATTTTGCTTTCTTTTTTTGAGAAAGAAAGGTGAGCATGAAGTCCCCACATTTCATTTATGCTGATACAAATAGTGTCTGTCGTACAAAGTTTTTGCAGGAGAAAAAAGATATTTTACTTGATTCACCATTCTTTGCCTCATCATGTTACGCTGTCGTGCGTCGAGCACTGTTATTTTTGCACGTTTTTCTTCAAATTTTGAGATCTCGAAACCGTTGTTTTTATACTTCATAATTTTGTTGGAAAATTTCCGTACATTCAGTATTTTTTAGATGATATTCTTAAAACACTGAATTATATTTTTTTACAGAAAGATGGAGCTCGCGCCACTGTACTAAATTCGCAGATCAAAATTAAAAAAAATATATTGAACTGCTACGAGCGCACTCCCTCTGTTACAATAAAACAAGTCTATAAAAAGGTATGTAAATAATTACGAATAAATGATAATTTATTTGTAATTACAACAATATATTTTTACTGCAGGTCATTTTAAATGATATTAGAACTGAAGAAATTCCGATCTTTTCTCTTATAATTCTAAACAAAATGATAAGGGTTCAAGCGAATCATTAAAATTAGGGGGAATTTCACGTATACCCCTCAAAAACTTCAAAATCACGTATGTCCCCCTCTAAAGTTTGAAATTACGTATATCCCCTCTAAACTTCAAATACTCACAAATTTACCCATTTTATTGTCTTTTATATTAAACTCATTCTAAATTTATAAAATACCCATTTTACTCTTTATTAAAAACATATAAACCCCATTAGACTCAAATTTGAATCTGAACAATTCATCTATCGTCCGAACTGCTTTTAGATTTGTGCGTGCAAGATCAGCACAGATCTTGATGCGCACACACACACATATTGAAGTGACATGCATGCACAGATCTTAATGCGATGCGCACGGATCAGAATTGCTTTAAGATCCATGCGTGCTAGATCAACACGAATACTGAAGCGATGCGCACAGATCTTAATGCGATGCGCGTGGATCGGGCGGTGGAGGAACTCTTCAGATTCAAATTTGAGTCTGATGGACTTTTATATGCTTTTAATAAAGGGTAAAAAATGGGTATTTTCAAATTTTAGAATGAGTTTTAATATAAAAGACAATAAAATGGGTAAATTTGTGAGTTTTGAAGTTTAAAAGGGGAAATACGTAATTTTGAAGTTTTTGAGGTGTATACGTGAAATTCTATAATCTGAAGTATATTGTGGAGACCATTTTCACATAATATGAGGTTGTTTTGAAAACCATGAATTATTATCAAAATCAAAAGCATGTAAACACAAAAATTGGTAACGACAGGCGAGTGGGGTCGGTTTAATGGAACCCATGTCAACACAAAAATTAAATAATTCGTCCCAAAAATTATATTTTGTTATGTACGTCAATTTGGCAATGAGATGTATAAAATATAATCTTTCAGCATTATGTAGGTGGCATGAGAAACTTGATGAAATTTTAGTACATAATGCACATTATGCCATTTTATCTAAAAATTTACAGGTACAGTGGATTAAGATGTTTATTTTTGTTGATAAAATTGTATTAAGATGATTAATAGCATAATAAATTTACAACTGATTAAAATTTGACTAATTTAAATATTCACCGGACAATATTATTTGAAACTAATAACTTTAAATTATAAAGCCAGTGCTGGGAGCATCCTCCGAGGTAGCATGAATTTTAAGTTTGTTTTAAATCGGATCCATAAATTCCGATCCGACTTAATTAAAATTCACGAAATATGTTTTTTTTTTTTAAACAAACAGCTTAAGCACGAGCAAGGAGTATCCTCTGAAATAACAAAAATTTCTTAAATCTGTTTAAAATCGGATCAATTGTTACAGATCCGACTAATATAAAAATTCATGCAATAAAATTCTCTGAAACGAACAGCTTTAGATTTCATGCTTTAAAGAAAAAAAATAAAAAATAAAATTATAAAGCCAACGTGGATGTGTCTCAGTCATTTGATTTGCACGTGGTCGGAGACATAAATTTTATCCCCGAAATTTTTATTTATACCATTTAAAAAAAAAAATTAACCAAATGACCATCGTTTGGTGGGAATTCGAAATCTAACACGGCCGCACCGGCATTCTGCGGACCCATTTCAGCGGGGCCGCAGAATGCCGCTGCGGACCCTTAAATGGGTCCGCAAAACCATTCTGCGGACCCTTTTTTGTTTTTTTTAATCCCGTTTCAAACTTTTGAGATATCTCGTAGCACGCATCCCTAGAAACCAAAAAATATAAGAAAACAATTTTTATATATTATTTTAAGATGTGAGCGGTTGGGCTTTTGACCTATCTAAGGGGTGCCGTGATTTTTTGGAATCACAGGATTATGTTATTCTAAATCCATCCATTTATTTGTTTGGAGATTCGTGTATGAAAAATAAATGTTGTTGAGATTCGTGCATTCTAAAAAATGAAGAGATAGATTTGAAATTACAGATTTATTTCTCTTTCACACACACACGCAATCCTCACTCCCATATTTATCTTATGGCACGCATTCCTAGAAACCAAAAAAGTTTTAAAAACAAAAAATTTGAGATATCTCCTGCTTTACACCGGTGCATCGATAAAAAAAAAAAAAAAAAAAAAAAGGGCCGCAGAATGCCGCTGCGGACCCAATTAAGGGTCCGCACCGGCATTCTGCGGCCCCGCTGAAATGGGTCCGCAGAATGCCGGTGCGGCCGTGTTAGATTTCGAATTTCCACCAAACGATGGTCATTTTATTAATTTTTTTTTAAAAAATGGTATAAATAAAAATTTCGGATTTTATCCGATGCTCACTGTTATTTAAATTTAATACATTTGTTGATGTTTATCAAGACGTAATAAATAGAAGAATATGCTCATGAGCCTTAATATCCAAAGTTAATTACAAATTAATAATTATACCCAGAATACCTGGGTTTTTTCAAAAATGTCCAAACCCGCCATTTTGTGGCCGGTTTCCTCCTCCCAGAAAATGGCCGGTTTCTTCCGGTTTTTTTTTTTTTTAGAGACACTATGAAGATCAAGATAATGAGATCTAACACTGAAAATTCAAATTTTTTGTTTAAATTATTTATTAGATTACTTCTTTTGATTTATAATTAGCATATTTATACTAAAATACACTAGATTACCTGAAATTATGTTGAACTACACTATATTACGCTAAATTACGCTAAATTACACTAATTTCGCTAATTATAATGAAATACGGTAAATTACGCTAAAATACGCAGAATTACGCTGATTTTGTGCCATCTTTCATAAATCATAAAAAATAGTAAAAAATGTCCAAAAATAGTAAAAATTAGTATTCTACAAGTTCATTATATATCTAATTTACTGAGCTACTTATATTGAATAATAGAAATGAAAATCTTAATCGGAAACTTGAACTCAAGTTTTGAGGTTCTTCCCTTAGTTTTTTGTCAATTCTGAATTTTGAAAAACAACATAGTGGTCGCTGACGCATGCGTATTTTCGCAAGTTTTCCTAAAGTGGTCATTTGTTGGAATCGGACACTCGAGCGCCGTTTTATGGCCGTTGGAAGTTTCGTCGTCGTTTTTCGCCTTTTCAGTGAAGATATCGTCTCTATTCATATGTAATTTAGCGTAATTTACCGTATTTTAGCGTAATTTAATGTAATTTAGCGTAATTTAACGTAATATAGTGTAATCAAACATAATTTTAAGTAATTTAGCGTATTTTATTATAAATATGCTAATTATACATCAAAAGAAGTAATCTAACAAAAAATTTGAATTTTCAGTGTTAGATTTCATTATCTTGCTCTTCATAGTGTCTCTTAAAAAAAAATAGTTTATAATTATAAATCACTATGAAGATAACAGAGAAACAAAAAATAGTTTTTAATTATACATCACTATGAAGATACACAGTAATTTACCGGAATTTACCTTATTTTAGCGTAATTTAATGTAATATAGTGCAATTCAACATAATTTCAAGTAATCTAGTGTATTTTAGTATAAATATGCTAATTATAAATGAAAAGAAGTAATCTAACAAATAATTTAAACAAAAAATTCGAATTTTCATTGTTAGATTTTATTATCTTGCTCTTCATAGTGTCTTAAAAAAAAGAAAAAAAAAAAAAAACCGGCCAAAAAATGGCCGGTTTTGATATTTTTGGAAAAACGGAGACATTCTGGGTATAATTATTAATTTGTAATTAACTTTGGATATTAATAAAAATGTCGGTGCTATGAGCCTTCAAATTTTTTTTTTCTATATAAAAAAAAAATCAAAAGCTGTAAACAGGATACAAAAAGTCGTGTTCTGCTAATGAAACAAACAGTGCCTTCGTACCTTAGTTTGAAAAGAAAAAAAGAAAGAGAAAAGAGAAGTCACGGATTGCCTCTTATTATTCCATATTTGACTAATTTGTTATTAACTTAAATTGTGATGCAAGGTTAGACTTTCAAACAAGTGCCTATGAAGCAGCCTCTTCAAAAATGTCTACCATTTTTATTCAAAGAAAAAGAAAAGGTAATAATTGCGGTGCTAAACTTCAAAATAAGGACGAAATCTTAGTAATTTTCTCTAAAAAATGAAAGTAAAGCGATGGCATCTTTCTTTCCCAGAGTCGATGCAAAGCCGACGTGGCATGTGGAGTCTAGCTAGCCACGCTTAGTTACCCTTTCATATTCCCTTTCATCAAATAACAAAAGTACTGATGGTCCCCCGATGTGCGAAAATTGAATAAATATATTTTAAGGGGCTCTGGGGAATTAACCCACACGTACAGTACTAGGCTCGACACCTGGACCACCGTACAAATTTGAAATAAATAAATATATTTGTTAAAAAAAAAATTAGATAATATAAGATTAATTTTTTGTGTAGCTATTTTTTTACGAAGTAACTGTGTTATTTTTTTTGGTCCAAGGAACTACTAAAATATGTTCATTCACATTCATATCACTTTATATCTTATTAATATTTTAAACAAATAACTGTTAACATGTTTTATTTATATTTTATATATATTTCTGTATTGTAAATAATTGTAGTCGTTAACAATTATATATATCAAATAACAAAATAAATAATATTAACAAAAAAATGGATGAACATGACAGATCCTTGAATTGCATAAAATAAAATATGCAACTAATTCATCAAATCAGCAACGTGTTTAATTATTTTAAACGTTTTTAATTCGAACTTAAAAATTTTCTTTTTGTTTAAATCGTCCCATTTATAGTCTCATCAATGCCTTAAAAAGATCTATAAATTATTACGATAGTTACAGCCACAATGGTCAATAGACTTGAATGGAGTATAGCATCTATAGATAGATACATACATAGATCTCCAATTGAAATATCTATGTGCTGCACGATTAAATGTTATTTTCAATATGACCCGGTACTCAAGTCCACAAACTTTTATTTCATTACAGCATTATTATGTATCAACATAAATTAAAAAAAAGAAAGCTAATTGAAAAGGACAATATGCAAGATGTGACAATCTCTATATCATTTAAACGCTGGCGACGCGCAATATTTTTTAATATGTAATAAATCTCATGCTTTTTAAATACATCTTCTAATATAAAATTTGTAATCACTTGGCATGGCAATAAAATGGCCACAAAAAAGTTTCATAGCGCGCCAAGCGATTTTAAGATTTTAGGATACAAAAACATCTTCAAATTTATAATTTATAGTCACACATCTAATACCGTGTAAATTTTATTTTATAATGAGAGCTGCAAAACATTTATGCATGAAAAAAAATTCGAAACTTAAATAATAAAATTACAAATTAATAATTTATAAGGGAAATTAACTATTTTTTTTTCTCTTTTTACTTTTTGTATTTGTTTTTATCTGTTTTTCTCTTCCTTTATGTATACTGACACCACTGGTTTTCTTTTTAAATGAAATCTAGGAGTTTGATTCCTGCGTTTTACTAAAAAAAAGATAGTCTAAATTAGTTATCCGATTTCTTCTCTCATTAAAATCACAAGATTTATTATCTTCATTTTACTTTTCCTTAACAAACTCTATTAGTTTCTACCTATATTTCTCAAAATAGCCCAATCAAAAAAGAAAAAAGAAAAAACAGACCGATAACTAGTTTTTTCTAGTCGTAAACCAGCCACAAAAATGTTATAATTTTAGATGGCGGATCGGAACAAACTCAACTAAAATTGAATTTCTAGTCCATATTTTCTATAACAAGATAAGAAATGGGGAGAGGAGAGATTCTAACGGATATCAGACCGAAATCTATACGATGTTTGATTTGAATCATCCAATTCATGCTAAATTTGTACGAAATTTTTAATTTTACGGAGTTGTCAAAATTAGTACAAATTTCAACATGAGATTTTAGAAAACTAAAATCGAACGAATTTGGGTATAATATCCATCTAAAAACCTGTGCCCAACGGATATATCAGATTTTAAAACCAAACGCTAAATTTAAATTATACTGAAGAAAAAAGAAACGAGAAGAGGGTAAAACTGTCAATTCACAAAAGAAGCCGTAACTAGGCGACACACGCAGTGTTGAAGATTCAAAGTCTACACCATGCCACAATCCGAAATGTATTCCTTTCCACAAAAGAAAGCAACCGTTTTACACAAACGGAAAGCAACGTTTTTCTTTTCAACCCTTGTATTATCTAAAATTTATCTCATAATTTATAAAATTGACATTCACACCAGCCCTTACAAAAAATGAATTATATGTTCTGTTGTAATTCTTTTGTCACGGTTTATATTGCAAAAGGCGCACTTAAAAGAATTTTTTTTGGACATGTCGATTTATAATATTTTAACAAAAATATTATTATTACTAAAATTTAATATCTATTTTACAAAAACAAGAGATTAATAATTTTAACTGAAGTTGTCATTTAAAACAATTGATTTTTTTTTTTCAAATATTTTTGCATGCAACTATGTGTTCGATGCTAAAACTTTGATATACTTGTTATCGTGATTGGAAAGACTTTCTCAGCATTTTTCAGTCGTACAAACACATTAGTTTCATATCGAATAAATGAAGTTGTCAAATTTTACAAAACTGAAATAGACCTTACTGTTACTGATAGAATAGTTTCTCCAGTTGAAAATTGAGAGCATATTGAAATAAAACATGTTCGAAAATTGAAATTTTAAGTATGAGCAAAGAATTAGTGGTGTGTGAAAATATTTTGAACACAATTTACAGCGATTCTACTAAAAAAAATTCTAACTCTCTTAATTTTAATTTATTTAGTGAAAAATATATATAAACTACCGCTCTCTTCTTCAATAATAATAGAATAAAAAGAAATTTTCTCGGAAAAAAATATTCCAACCTTTCCCTCTAATTTACAAGAAAATAATAACTTTCCTAGGGCCTTTGAGAAATAACCCACAGAAGCAGCCGGCTAAGGAGCCGAGCTGCACTGTCAAAAGCTAAGCCGGCTAAAAGTGGAGCCGATCCGGACGCCAAATCCGGATTTGAAAATGATTGAATGAATTTGAAGGCGGACCTCGCATCGAGAAATTAAATGGTAATAAATGAGAAAAAAAAATGCGGTCCGGGACGGATGACCCCAGAATCCCGATCTGTACGCTCTGCCCTTTTTATTTTATTTGACTTTTATTACTTTTACTAAGAACCTTCAAGAGTTAAATATTATAAAAGGGGCCTCCAGAACTTTCTTTTCCTTGTTGGTAAAATTTCATTTTCGTCCACGAGTATCTCGAAATCTCAACAAGTAGGAAGTTTAAATCACAGATCTAGTCTACGTGTCTCTGAAAGTGTGTATCAACTAAATCTGAGTTAGGTTTGAGATTTCAAGAAATACCTGTTACTTTTGAATTTTGAATTTTTGAAAATTATACTGATAAAAAGCTTGACGTTTAAGACATATTTATTTTAAATTTATAAATAATTTTATAAGGAGGAGGGTTCAAAATGGAGATGCCTCTATTTTTGTGCCTTCCTCGTGTCTTCATTTTTAAAATGACTTCAAATTTAAACCTTAAAACTTAAAATGGAATCATTAGATATGATCTAGATAATTTTATCTATGCACATGTAAAAAATTATGATATTTCAAGTTTGTTATGTTTGTAAATGTTTATTTTTCAACTAATTGATTCACATAAAAACAAAATCAGAATGTGATAATTTTTTTATGAACACGTAGTGAAAATCATATAGATCGCATCTAGTAGTTTTATTTTGACGTTTATGTCTCAAATTTTGAATTATTAGCATTTAAAAATAAAAACATAGTAGAAGCACAAAAAATATAGACATTTGAACCCTCCTCTTCACGAAAGTTGTTATTTTATTTCATAAATGACCGACTTGCTTCCATATATTGTTTCTTTTGGTATAAAGAATCTACTGTGAAATTTACATGTTTGGTTTTGAAATAAACAATCATTCATGCATTCTACAAGACTCTATATTTCACAAGCGGTGGCGTTACGTTATTTTATCTTATTTTTTTTCTTAAGTAGTTTAATTTTTTTTCTCTGTATTTATGTTGTATAATATTTATTGGGGGAGTTGTAAACCTTGAGTTCCATTAAACAAAGAGAGCTTGTAAAATATTTTTTTACTTTTTTATACAAACACAATATTATATATTTGTTTTATTAATAAAATAATTTATTTATCATAATTTTTTTCTATTTCTTACTCGTTAATTTTTTTTTTGTAACCTATAAAAAGGTGCAGACCAATAAGGACACACAAAATAATAGTTGGAGATAAAGAGGGAGTACCCGGAAAGAAATTCAAAAATGGAGATAAGAAGTAGAAAATTTGAATGGAGTGGATACTTGTGATTTTGTCTGTTTACCGGGGGAGAAAAGAGATGGGTTGGCGAGTTGTATGTCTTTGAAAAAAGCACATACTAGACGAACCAATTTATCATATTGTTTAATTTTAGGGACCTTGACAGAAGTTTACTCTGCTGAATAGTTTACAGATGAAGCAAATTTTCTCTGAAGCCCAAAATAATCAGAGAATCTCGAGAATATGCTTGCACACGTCATCTCTTATCGAAATAAGAAAAATAATTGACCAAACAGGTCACAGTCCAGTCTTAGATCCATTCATATTTTGTTTCTCCGGTTTCAAAGTTTAGTTGTATTGTTTATTTTTAGGTTCAATTCTAACTTTCCAAGCAAAGTAAAAAGATGGTGGAATGAAACTTCACAAATTATTTGATAATTACTTAAAACCCTCTGTTGCTTTCCTATCTATTTTTTTACTTATTTTAAGTTTTCTAATTATTTAAAATTAGAGTTGTTGATGGTAGACGTCTTTTAGGGAAACATCCAAAAGTGGTTCAATTTCTTGTTATTGATTCCAAACCTGCTCTTTAATCTTTTACAAATTCAACCCAAATATGTGCAATTTTATGAAAAGGTACAACCAACATGCCCATTAGCCATTACACAACTTTATGAAAAGGACTGGCTTGGCACATGTAGCATTGGGCCTTCACCATCATTACATTTTTTTTTTTTTTCATTACAACAACTTGCAACTTGCATCTCCATTTCAGCAACATATTATCTGTTCATTAATCATTCATTGTACGGAAGTTTGCTTCAAATTTTCATTACTGTTTTTAAATAATTTTCAAACACAAACACTATGTTCAAACAACTCAACAAGTCAAACTATTAAACCAATATAAGGATGCAAAAAAATATACAATATTTCTCCAGATGACAACTTCAATTTATAGAGAATCAAATTTGGCGACAGATAAACTGTGCAGAAATTCAAAGAGAACAGTAAGAATATTTATTATCTCAAGTAGTTTTAATACTAGGAAGATTAAAATTGAGAAACGACAAAATAAGAAAAAAACAAAATCCATCTGGACGACTGTTTTGAATTTTTCAAAACCAGAAGGTTTCTAGTAGAAGAATTCCCAAGTAGTGCCTAAAGCCGCCACGTCAGGTCGTACTTAATTTTATACCTTGGCCAAAAGAGAGAAAACAAACCTAGGGAAGCTCAACGGGTAATAGTTTTTAACAGAACAGTTTTGGCTTTATGGAGCTCACAGACTTAGAATTAAAACAGCTCTGTATGTAGTTCGTACGCTGCATGAAACCAAATCTGTTCTGTTAAAGTTTTAACCAGTACAACCCGCTTGAATAAAAGGGAAAACAAATTTTAAAATTTAGAAAATTAAACGGACCCCCACCCAACTATAAAAACACCTCTCCCATTCTTCCACCTCCTCCCAAAAACACCCTTCGCTTGCACTCTTACACGCGCGCCCTTTTATTTCTCCTTTATAATATCTCTCTCATGGATCCCTCCACTACTACATCCTCCTCCAAGAGGTCGAGACCTAATTCCGAAGATGACGAGTCGAATCTCTTCGAAGAGTCTCCTGAGACCTATTCGCCAGAGATGAAGCGTCTCCGGCGAGTCTCGGCGGAGGACTATCTGTTTAACATATTGGATGAGGATGATGCGACTGTGTCGCAAGAGATTGACGATGGTCTCGCCTCTGTCATGCATAGCCTGGAGCAGGAGATCAGATCTGGTGCTGGGTCTGAGTCGGAGCACACTGGCACGGTGCCGGATGGAGATGATAAGGATGCATCGGTTCAAGAGCTTGGATACCTTCTAGAAGCCTCTGATGATGAGCTTGGTCTTCCTCCCGCAGCGGAGGAATCTCCGGCGGTTCTTGCCAGAGATGTGGCTGAATTGGCCGGAGCTGAAGTGGCAGAGGCAGCCACGATGTACGGGCAGATGTGGGGATTTGATGATGATATCGGGTTCGGGTCGGATTTCGGGTTTAGACCCGAAACGGCGGATGATGGATTTGGATCGTTAGGGTTTGATGATGTTGGTTTGTTCGATCATTCTGAGCCGTCGGATCTGTCGTGGCGAACGATGCCGGCCGCATGATCGTTTTTTTTTTCCTCTCTTTTTTTGCTGGTTTTTTAGTTCTTTAAAGGAGAATGTAAAGATTTTAGCAACAGGATGACAGGGGAACAAAAGACTTGAAAAAAAAATGGATCAAACTGGAAAAAAAATGTCAGAGTCTTTTGTTTTCTAATGCTTACGTCTAATTAGTTGTAAACCGTTCGATTTTTGGCAACGGCTAGCGATGGCTTAACTCTGGATTTGTTTATTTTTATGGCGCTAACCTTGTGAAATCAACATTTTGAATTTATATTAAAATATATTTTGCGGTCCGTTGCAGTTCTGGTTGGTAATTTGCGGAGAGAACCCTGGCTTTTTAACAAAATCTAGCCCTCTGGCTCTTCGTTAGCTTAAAAAAAATATCAAATATTTTAAGATAGTGTTCCGGAATCATATACATTCGGCAATAAAATTGAAAAATAACTTTATTAAAAATGCTTTAAGTCATGTGAAACCATAGCTTAAAAGCTTTAAGTCATGTCGAACTATTACTTAAAAGCTTTAAGCCATGTAGAACTATAGCTTAAAAACTTGAGCAAGTTTAAAAAAAAGTGGACAAAAAGAACACTAAGGAGGTAGCATTAAGTTTGATAAAGGAGCATCCGTTTGGTGAGCTTAAAACTCCTTAGAGCACTAAAAATCATAAAATTAAATGTACAATATATAAAATTAGAATCCGACTATGGTGACATAAGTGTTTTTTGTCACAAACTCAAATTTTTATTGTATAGTTTTCAAACAATGAGTTTAGATCTAAACAGTTCAAACTATTATATTTGGGTCATGTTTTGTTGTGGAGTAAAATTAATGAGAATTAAATTGCTTACTTTTATTTTACTCTTTATTTTTTTACACCTCGTTTGATAGTTTAAGTTATAGTTTAAATTAATTCATTTGGAGGAATAATATGTTGAGAAATGTATATCTACTTATGACAGTAGACCCTACAAGTGGAGTAAATTTGAACTACGTTAATCCACCTGGAGAGGTAGAATAAGTTACTCCGGATTAATGATAGGACTGAAATAAACACTATTTTTTCATATCACTTAACCTAAAATATTACCAAATATCAAGTTACAAATGTCCAATTTAGGTAGAATCATATTACTTTTGCAATTTCACTTGATTCTGTAGAATGCAGGTTTTCTAGTATTTCTGGAACTAAAACATGCATAAAACGAGCATTCTAGACACACTGGTGCCAACATGCGGTTGACCATTTATCCGCATGCAACCAGAGGCCCCCAACCGCACAAAGGTGCATTCCAAACAGAGAAGAATACGCTAAGCAAGAATCTCATGCGGATGAATTAATTAACCGCATGCAACCTAGGCATTCGCATGCGATAACTGACAGACAATAATTACATCACTAAACTTGGCAGCCAAGCTCCACTAAGCCCACTAACACATGATGGACGAATTACAACTCATCTCCTTATCTGAACAAGATAAAGAGCATAGTAGGATATAAATAGAATAGATATAAGGTTCTCTAGATAGGGAGAGAAGTGTGAATGCCATTAGAGAATAAAATAGAAAATAGAGAAAATGCATAATCTCCATTAGAAGAAGAGAGGTACAAAACGTGAAGACGGCGTGTATGAGATAAAGAGAGATCCTTTAGATGTATTCCTTCTATCTCTCCCTCTTTTATTAGCTTTAATCATGTTTCTTGTATCTTGTGTTGTTGAATTCGCCATGAGCGGCTAAGCAACACCTTTCTAGGGTGAAGGCATGTAATCTTGAATTCTTATGAGTTTAATCTAGAGGTTTTATTTATATTTATCATTTGCGTTTGATCTGAATTCTTTCTGCACTTTATTCTTTGTATTACTACTTAATTTGGTGCGTGCTAACCTCGTCCGTATGGTGATAGCTACACCATAGTGCTTAGGCGTATATGGTTGACCAATTAGGAATATGATACAATTATCCAAGATCCAATAAGGGAAATAGACGTAGTAGTTGATCCCTTGTGATCCGATCTCAGTTAGAAACCTATTGGGATATAGATATGCATAGGGGTGTTCATCGGTTCGGTTCGGTTTCAACCGAACCGAACTAGGCAAACTAAAGTTATAATTCGGTTTCAAAAATAAAACCGAACCGAACCGATTTAGCATTGCAACTGAACCGAACCGAACCAAAGTTTTATTTCGATTTGTTCGGTTCAAACCAAAATATATTAATTTTTTTATTTAAAGCAATTGATTTATAATAAACCGAAGTATATTAAGAAATAAACCGAGGTATTAAGAAATAAACCGGGATATTAAGAAATAAACCAAAGTATTTAAAGCAATTGATTAAGAAATAAACCGGGACGGTCCGGACCAAATTCATAATATATAAAATTTCGGTCGGTTCGGTTATTTCAGTTTTGAAAATTTTCAAACCGAACCGAACCGAACCGAACCATTAAACCGAAAAAACCGAACCGTTTGGTCCAAACTAATTCGGTTCGGTTCAAAACCGACTAAACCGGACCCAATGAACACCCCTAGATATGCAGACGAATGTCGCGTTCTGTAGACCGATAGTGGGGTAATCTCGGTTATTTCAACTACGGAAGGTATAAATGATGGACGTAGCTGTGAACTTAAATCCTTCTAGTCGTGGTAATGAAGACTTCTCATTGATCTTTATGCTATTGATTATGGTGAGGTTAGGGTACCATCCCCTTGCCATTCATTCTCAATTAGGGTGTTATAGCGTAGCAGTGATTAATAATAAGATAAGATTAACAATTCTCAGATTTGCATTTGATACCAGAAAAAGGACACACACGGTTCTGATCAAACCGCATGCGACACCGATTGGAGTTAAATGCCATAATTGACAGGTATTGCGCTTGCATGCGGTTGGTGACAGCACCGCATGCGTTTGCATTAGTGACCAGAAACTAGATTAGACAGATAAGAAAGATAAATAGCATGATCCCTGGAAGCTCATTTTCTATACATAAACATTCATTTACTGTTTTTATTGTTCCTGCAACTAAACAACCAAAACAATAAAAAATCTAGAATTGATTGTCGTTAGATCTCTTAATACACTATCATTATGGACCAACACCCCGATCTATACTATACGATAGGTTCATATGCTTGTGAATCGATTGTAAAGTAGACAATTAGGGTTATAAATATTATTAGCTCTGATTTTGACCCATCAATTAACTCATCTCTTACTCCTAATTTACTCTTTCTTTGACTAAGTGTGGAGTAAGAGATTTACTCCACCTCTTACTCCATAACCACATGGGATCTTAAATAGTGATGCATTTACATTCAAAATTTATAATTATTCGAATTATTTTAGTACAAGTCAAATAATAAAAAATGATGACTAATGAATGCATTAAATTAACTTTGAATTTTCTAATTTGACAACTTGAATTGATACCAAGTAAATTCGAAAGATTAATTTTTTTTTATGTAAACGCACTACTCATGAAGTAGATCGGTTTAACTTTCTCAATTGGAATGATTTTCGTGTTACTTAGAATGAAACACCAATGTTAAGATAGCCGAACTAATAAAACTATTATATATTAAGTTTCACTGATCATTAGCATTGAATTCTTCTTATTTATAAAGATTCTAAATAGAGTGAGTCTATGGTCCTATGCATAGCACGGATTAGTCCGTACTACGGAGTCATATTTTCATTTTGAAAATCCTAATGGTCGATCCGAACCGTTCAACGTGATCTCCACGTGAATATGTACTTGTAGACTAAATTTTATATTTTTTCGAATTTTTTTACTATATTTTAAGATAGGTAGAAAATCACTTGATCTGAAAATTTTAGACCATCCAAAACAGTGATTTTCTATCTATCTAAAAAAACAGTAAACAATTCTAAAAAAGAAAAATTTTAGCTCACAAGTATATTCTCATATGGAAATCATGTTGAACGGATCGGATCAACCATTAGGATTTTGAAAAAGAAAATATTAATCCGTAGTACGGACCAATCCGTGCTATGCATAGTACCATAGACTCACTCTTCTAAATATATGAATCTTCTGTCCGAGTTTGGAAAATAGTATTAAAATTGTTAGAAGTCAATATATTATACAACTATTTTGTTAATTGCGCTAAATTTATTGGATGTTTCCAGCTATGATTAACGTTAGATGTGCATTGTTCATTCATTATAATATTTCATTTTTTTTTATCTAAATATGTGATCACCACTGTCAGATTTGAAACTGTCAATTTGAAGGGCGTGGTGCTTCAAAACACAACAATAATATTTATTGGTGATTTTGTATATTTTAAGTTGAGTTTTTCAACATTCGAAAGAAAGTGGCGATACATAATCTGTATATAAGGGAGTAATTTTGCGTTTTGTTATAAAATGGTCAATTAATTATGTATAATTCTTGATAACTTCATCAACTATACATTTTTTTTAATCGGACTACTCTATCTAGGAAAAAAAAAAACAAATAGTGGGTTAACTTACGAATTTTTTTTTTTTCAATTGGGCTACATTTAGAGGTGAAACGGTATGAATAATATCCAATCCGTATTCGAAAAACTAAATGTGGATATCAGATATCCGAATATCCGTGTGGATATAGATACTGATATGATTTTACATTTCAATTATTCGTATCTGAATAGTGTGTGTATATATATATAGAGATGGGCTATTGTGCTTCGCGAAGTAAATGAGGGAGTTTATTTCGGGCCATATTTTCATTTTGAAAATCCAAACAATCGATCCGAACTGTTTAACATGTTCTAAATATTGAAATGTGCTTGGAGACTAAATTTTACATTTTTTGGAATTTTTTTACTATTTATTAAGCCACTTTTGAAATCGCTGATCCACTGTGAACAGTAAAAAACAGTAAAATTTTCTGGACCACCGGATCATCGATTTTCAAAGTGGCTTAATAAATAGTAAAGAAATTCCAAAAAATGTAAAATTTAGTCTCCAAGCACATTTCAATATTTAGAACATGTTGAACGGTTCGGATCGGTTGTTTAGAATTTCAAAATGAAAATATGACCTGAAGTAAACCCCATTTACTTTGCAAAGCACAATAGCCCATCTAATATATATATCTATATATATATATATATATATATCATATAGTTTAATTTATATTATGAAAAAAATATGTTATTCACCATTATAATTAGATAAATATTATGAACTTTAATATTTTTATATTATTTTAATAAATATCCGATCTGATCCGTATTCGTATCTGTATCCGTCTAATATCCAATCCGTATTTGTAAAGAATATGTATATAGTTTTACCACTATCTGCTTCTTTTTCAACTCTAGCTACATTACCTAGAAAAATAAGCAAATAGTGGGTTAACTTTAATATTTTGTTGTTGCAACGAACTTTAATGTTTTTTTAACAATAAAAAAAGTACAGCTGAGGGATTTTGTTGGAAGAGTTTAACCAATGAGTGATCTTGGAGCTTTTTTTTTTTTTTGGGGGGGGGGGGGGGGGGCTTCCGTGTCGTGTTTTTGTATACTCATCAAATCAAACCATTCCACCAATTAATTAATTTCTTTAATTATTTATTCATGAACTAAAATTTGGAAGAAATAACATAAATCGTTTCACAGATGCACTTCTACAAAAAAAAATTTGTGGTACCAAAACAGACAACAGATAAATATTTTAACAGGTGAATAAATAAAAAAAACATGATGATTTGTTTCATTATTTGTCCATGAGAAGCTTCTAGAAAGAACATTTTAGTGGTGCAATGGACAACAACCCAAATAAATGTTTTTTGCATATGGTCATGTAATGGAAATATGGACCACATAAATATTGTGGAGATACCAAGGAACTAAAATGACAAATTTTGACAATGATATACCACCAGCGTTACAGAATCAGAATAATTATATGTACTGTTTCTAATCCTTAAAAAGAACTCTTTCATCTCAAACTCCACTTACTAAATGTAGTTTACAAAAGAGCAAGTTCCTTTTTGGATTACACATATACCCTTGCAAAAGTTTAATATTACATACCAAAAAAGAGAAAAAATAGTTTTTAAAATAAATTCAGGAATGCTCACATACGTCTAACTAAAACTCAAAAAGAAATTAATTTGATTGAACTGAGATTAAAGTCTTAACTAATTTGTGAATATATAAGATTTGATAAAAATATCTTAATTAAGTTCCTCCAACTTTTCGGATCTCGTTATACTAAAACGCAAACATCATGAACTTCAAATTAGATACTCAGATCTAATGAAAATTGGGTAAAATTTACAATGAATAATTTCAATTTGTTTGTGACAATCCAATTTTTCAATGGTAATTATTTTATTTTCTTTTTCTTAAGCTGTTGAACTCAATGATCCTTGTTACTATATAGGTTGATCAAATTCCGAAAAAAATGAGTGAATTAATAAATGTTAGTTGTGACTTGTGACGCAAGAAAACTAAAATTAAATAGTTATACGATATTGGTTTTTTCTTTCAATATTAACTAATAAGCAGCATGAAGTAACAACTTGACATCAATAGAATAATAAAAAATAGTAAATTACTATCAATTCTAATTTCTCCCCCATGGTTTCGTCTCACGCAAAGAAAAAAAATTGGAATTATGGAATTTGTATTTTTAAATTGAAATGGGCTCAAAGCTTAGCTGGACTGCCGATGCTTTTAATCATTTTAATACAATGATCTAGTGGATTATTGTATTCGCTTAATTCTACCTCTTCTTTTACGATTTTTATTTTTTTGGCATCGCTTTATTTGATGTGGTATCTATTTGATAATGACAAGATATTCTTAGGTAAAGACTTATATACGACATGGTGCCGAATAATTTAGTATAGTGTAATTTTATGTTATAAGAGGGGCTAAAAAATATTGATACGTGTAAAAATTATAAAATTTAATAGACAAAAAATTGAAAGAAAGTTCAGAATTTTTTATAAATATTTTGCAGTCTACTGAAAGAGTCTGTATTATTAAACGATGTCTATTTGTATATGACTGACCAAAAAGTCATGTTTACTATATACATTTCTTCATTTTGAAACAATTGTGTTTAACCATCAAATAATTGATGGTGAAAATTAGAGGTGCAAATTGGGGCTTGTTATTATAAAATAAATCATTGAACGGCTACGGAGTGCTCAATAAAAAGTGGTACGAATTGGAGGGGTTAGGGGTACCGTGCAAGTTGACAAGCGACAAGTGGACCGATTAATTATCTAAACCTAACAAATCTAACCTTTTGATTATACTTAATTATAATACGAGGAGGGTTCAAATACCTCTATTTTTAAAAACTTTAATAACTCAAAGTTTAGAACTTAAACATCAAAATAAAACTGTTAGATACGATCTATATTATTTTCTCTATGTGGTCATAAAAAATTATCACATTTCAATTTTGTTTTTATGTGAATCAATAAGTTGAAAATTCAACATCTAGAAATTATCCACATTAGTATACATTTTTATAAACTCAAGATGACAACCAAAACAAAGTGAAATGCCACAATTTTTTACACGTGCATAGATAAAATGATGTAGTTCATATCCAACGGTTTTATTTTGAATTTTAAGTTTTAAATTTTAAGTTATTAAAATTTTAAAAAATAAAGACACGACAGAGATACAAAAATTAATGACATTTGAACCGTCCTATTATAACATAATGCATAATGGTCTCTCACTGGTCAGCATGTCTTATCATAGCTAATTTTTATATACCCCCAAGAACTTTGTTAAAATAATACATTTTTCTCTGCAAAAAGACCCCTAAAATTTTACTTATTTGTTTATCTACCTCTCTGTCTTTTTGGAAAGAAAGACCCTACAAAATTGATCTGCTATTAGCAAGTAAAAGATAATATGCACTTAACCAAATAGGTGAGTTGTTAACAAGGATGACAGGAACGGATTAGGTGTTAATTAACCACTCCTAATTAGCGGTTTTGTGCTTTATATTTAATAAATACTTAATATTTTTTAGTTCTTTTTGTAAAACAAAATTATACCAAGTAATTTATTCAGTCTCTTCAATTTCAACTTTCTGGTCCACCGGAACTTTTGCAAATAACAAACTTCAATGGCAATTAAATGAAAATATTTTAGGGGGTATTCAATAAAAATTAAAAAGAGATATCTGAATAATTTAAGAAGGGTGCATGTTCTACAGATTTGATAAACAAAGTCAATTTGCAACAAACAAAGTGTATTAATTTAGGATTATTTTAAGTGATGGTACCCAATTTGCTTTGCTTGATAAATGGATGCTGTCCCAGCCGAAATTTTTTAGTTACCACTTGATAAAATCAAAATTAAATGAATACTACCTGTTTCAAGTTTTTTTTCATTCTTACCACTCACGTGGACTGGGTCCGCGCACCAAAATGGGACGGTGCGCGGACTGGGGAGGCGCACTAGTGGTGCGTGGACTGGTTAGGCGCACTCCTTGATGCGCGGACTGGGGAGGCGCACTCCTTAGTGCGCGGACTGAGGGTGCGCATCAAGATTCAACTAAAAAATTAAACCGTTTAAGCTCACTCTAAGGAAAAGAGTTTTTCCTCCAACAGCTAAATGGAAAAAAACAACAAGAGAAAGAGAATGCATAACAGCTGGCCTGGTCTCTGTGTTCTTTGACCCCACTAAAATTAATTCTTTAGTTGAATTCTACTCAAATTCTTGGTGCGCATCCTCAGTCCGCGCATCAAGGGGTGCGCCTCCCCAGTCCGCGCAATAAGCGGTGCACTTCCTCAGTCCGCGCACCAGTCCAATTTGATACGCAGACCTAGTCCGCGTGGGTGGTATGAATAGAAAAAATGTAAATTGGATGGTATTGATTTAATATTGTTTTATTTAGATGGTAACTAAAAAAATTCGGCTGTCCCAGTCCAACTCCAGCCCTTTTTTTTTTAAGAGAAGGACAAAAAATCCAACCGCGTTGCCTTCGCTCTGTATTAGCCTATATTAGGGGACACATATCCTCCCAGGTATCTGACTCAAGCAAATTACAACGGCTGGCCCAGATTAATTATATCTGGGTCAAACTCAATCCGATGCCTGTTGAGACTGTAGGGGGTATGTTTTGAGATTCGTGCCATGTTAAATGGGCCGTCCGATCGTAATTTGCTTGAGTCAGGTAACCTGAGGTGATGTGAATTCTATATTAGGTCTACCACACTGTGAGTTAATCTGTGGCGCTAACATGTGTAGGTCTTTGTGCGGTCCTCCACAATTGTTCATTCAAAAAGCACATTTAGAATTGATGATGATAGATATTGCCTATCAACATACCGATGAAGGTTTTTTTCTCGTAAAGTATATCCGAAAATATCTGAATTAGCATGATCTTTATTTCAGAAAAAAAATTGCATTTGTACTTTCCTTCAACGCTAGTTGGCTTCCTAATTAAACACGCCATCAAAATACGTTTAATTAATTTGTTAGATGACAATATACCATAGATAAAATAGTAAATTTTTGCGAACTTGTAATATCCAATTGTAAAACTAAAATACAAATATACACATAAATTTTATGAACAAAATATAATTTTGGAGTGCTGAACTATTATCGTATTAGTTTATATTTATGTAAAATACACTGCTTGAATTTTGAAATATGAAATAAAATTTCAAACTGGATAAATAATGCCCTCCACTAATAGATGATGATGATGATGTGTGTGTCTGTGTATTTGCTTTACGGAAGTGATGAAAAAGTTTTTGCCATATACAATAAAAAAGAGCTTACAATTATACAAATGACATGGGGTGAGTGCTTCAAGAGGTTTTTGAAAATCCACATTTCCAAATCAATTATTTTCACCAGAAGCAGCCAAACATGTCTACCCTTTAATTATTAGACTACACGTGGCAATTATAAAGTTCATCAAACATAAAATCTTATTGATTTTTGGTGGAATAATTTTGCAGATATTATTTTAGTTGTTGTCAAATATTTGCTAACAAAAAAAAAATCCAGATATTTTAAGTAGTCATGTACCGTTGTTCCCAGTGGTTCGTTTTATTTTATCTTTCTGTCTTTGTACCAATAATAAAAGTTCGCAAAATAATTTGAATTTCAAACTATGAATTGTTCTTCAATATTTATTATGCGTAGTCATGATTAAGCACCTCGCCAAAATAATAAGAAAAAAAACACAAAGATTTGTTCAACTTTATAAGGCTTTTTTTTAAAGGAAAAAATGCAGAAGTATTATTTTGAGTCAAAATAATTATAAAATTACGTTTCTTTAAAGTTTTATTCCATCTTATAATATTTTCTGACTTCGACACTGAAGGTCTAAGCCTTTAATTTTTATTAATATATTTTTTAATTTTTGTAAAGAAGATATTTCAAAACACTAATAAACTGAGGTCTTAAGTTGAAAACTAATAAGGAATTAGTTCAGTGCTTCATTTATTTATTGCTTCAGGTTTTACAAATTATTTTTTTAGATGACAAAGCAGCATTTTGACAAGTTCCAATTGTATATATATCATATACGAAGTCTTATGTTAGTCAAGGGACCTTCCTCCGTAATAACCTACCTTGATAAATAAATAAACAAATATTCTTGACTATGATTTGACAAGATATATTTAAAAGCTGCATTATTATGAAGAGTAGGGTTAAAATGCATCATTGATTTTGTGCTCTAATCATGCTCTACATCCTTATCTTCGTTTCTAAAATGCAAACAGTCGATCCGAACCGCTTACCATCATCTTCGTATTAAAATGTACTTAGAGACCAAATTTTATATTTTTTAGATAGGTACCAAATCACTGTTTTCAGAAGATTCTGGACCATCCAAAACAGTGATTTTGTACCTACCTAAAAAAATAGTAAAAAAGTTCCAAAAAATATAAAATTTGGTCTCCAAGCACATTTTAATATGAAGATCATGTTGAGCGGTTCGAATCGATTGTTCGAACTTTTAAAATAGAGAAAAAGACGTGGAGCATGATTGGAGCACACAACCAATGATGCATTTTAACCCTACTCTATTATGAATTATATTACTGCGTAACTTTGACGAGGTCAAAAAAGAAGAAAGAAAAAAAAAAAAAATCCAATTTGGCGGTTCTTTTGATAGACACTAAGTTATGGATTATATATTTTTTTATAAAAGGCATAAGTTTGATGAATTCAAATCCGCTGTCCCATATTTTTTTTCATAAATTGTGATACACAATTTACACAAATCTTAAAGAACTGTGAGAAACCACATCACAATAAGTGCATCTGATTAAAATCAGATGGTCGACATCGGATATTATAGTTACTCTCATGTCTCATCTTAATTATAAAAGAAAACACGAGCTTCAAAGTGTGACTACTCGCCACAAAACTTTTCTAGGAATAAGCGCACAAAAAATGAAAAAGGTTTGAATTGGATACAAAAAAATATCTACAAGATAGTTAGAGTGTTTTGAAAGAATACATGAACTTTCTTCAAACAAAAAATATAATGTATTTGAAGTAAATTACATGCAATGTTAGATGTTTTCGTTTATTTACAAACACATCTAAAGTGATTAAATCGTCAAAACGAACAACAAATCAACAATGCTTCAAATAATTTTTAAATCATGTACAAATTATTGTTAGAATAATTTCAAAATATATATTAATTTCGGAAATTGTAGATACATTTTGTCTCGTTTAATTCTAAATGATACAAATGGCACCTCTGATGTGTGATGTGTCACATTTCTCAAAAAAAAAAATGTCTACAACACCTGGGAATTTTGCCTAAGACGTCCCAACTAATCCAACTAAACATTTGGTGCCAAAGCACCAACCCAACAATTCAATAATTTATTAAGGTGCACATGCATTTTAGTTACATTCATTACATTTGACATTTGTACAATTTATCCTATAATTTAAAAAAATGCCCTCTTAATAGGCCTTCAAATCTTGATCCATAACTTGAAATAGGCCGAATAGACTTTCCAAGGCCCAATTAAAGTAAAGACCCAAAAAAACACTGAGTCTAATCACATCCTATTATCCTACAAGCCTATATACATCCCACGATTAATCTGCTAATATAAGAACCACAATGTAATAGCTTCATAATTAGGAAAATCATCCTTTTGTCAAGAAAATATAGAAACACGCGATCAGTGGAAAAATGTTGATGCATTCAATAAGCAGTACAATGCATTTTGTTAGAATTCTCGCAGCTCCGGTTTGTGATCGAGTACCAGAAATTTTTGTAATAATTTATTTGTTCTCCTAGTAGGTTGCTGCCATCACTTTTGCATGTTCATAAGCTCAGATTTCCTATTATATACCTTTCTTTGTTCAAGCACATCAGCTAAACCGTATATTGACTTGGAAACATAAATATAAAGGAAATGTATCTCAAATTGGGCTTGTAAGATAGAAGGTTGTCAAAGATAAATCTTCATATCACATTTTTGCTGGTAAAAAAACTGTTAAAGAGGGAGAGAAAAATCGCTGATTTAGACAAATTAGGCCCATTAAGGTTGTCAGGCCTTTATATGGACCTGGCATACATACTTTTCAGTTTATGAAAGTTGATCTATAATTCTTTACTGAATTGTAATTAAGGAAGATGAGTAGACATGAATGGATCTATCATGGTGCCACGCAAAAGATTAGATAGGCAATCAACCACCCCCTCCCCAACAAAATTCTTCTACATACTGGGTATGCACTGCAAAGCCCAAGTCCTCTACTTGATAATACACAACTGAAGATACGATGATTAGAGGCCTACTAAATAAGCGTCTTATGAAATAATTTCATTTTATGAAGGAGAACAATAGTAGTAATATATAATAATTAAAAAATTTAAAGAACAAAAATAATAAAAATTTAGGAGGTTTTAGTCTCTCTTTTCCCCACTTCCCTTCTCCTTTTTTTAACTCTGACTTGGATTGGGTATAGTAGATCCAATTACTATTTTTTTAATATGAAAACAACAACTTATTTTTTCAACTAATTGGAGATTTTTATAGGGAAAAAAGAGGTAGTTAATATATCTTGATGACTAACGCCCCAAAATCATTCTAAGTTGAAACTTCAGACTACCACAGGCTCCACAGCCCAAAAACTTGTAGGGGCAAACTAAACAAAAATTGAAGTGTACTAGTTGGAGCACTTAATGTAACAGGTGGTGTCATTTTGTATAAATTCTCTATATATTGGTGCGTTTGGATGAAGGTTTTAGTTAGTGAGAATAGTGAGCGCATAGTTTTATTTAAAACGACCAGCATCACAAAAAGGAAAAATGTTTTTAAGGAACAAATAGCACAAAATCTCGGCATTCTCGTGTTGTGATGTGCACTCATCAGCATCGGTACCAGTGGTACAGTGGTACATCCAACGGGTCTAGGGATTATAATGGAGATCATCTGTCAATATGTGTGGAATTTTCAGCTCCCATCACATCGTGACATTTTACACTGTCATCCTCAAAAAGTTTGGAAATTAATAAGTGGACTGAGTTGTAAAATGTCCTTTTGAGTCTCATCTCCACAAGGAACAATATGTATTTATAGATAATTGCAATGTGATCTTGCCAATCTTGAAGTAATATCCCATGTAATCCTTTTTTGAATTGTAAAATATGACCATGTAATAACATCACATCAAGTAAAGTCACGCATTGATTAGTGTATAGTTGAAATAAACGTGGAAGAAAAGTGCTTGACAATGAACTAATGAGAAATAATTTTATTTGACTATTATAACAACTGATTGAATAATTATCAAAATTAAACGTAAAATTACATGTACCTTTACTTTTATTAAATACGACGTGTATTAAATTTGATGTTAATTGGAGATCCATCAAGTAGTTTACAAAAATCACGGTTTAGTTTTATCACTACTTGATCGGTGATCAAATGGATTTCCAATTCTACTAAATTTAATATACAAACAATTTAAATGCACTGATAAATGTTATGCACCAGGACCAGGATCCAGATTTATATTAACTAATGCACTGATAAATGTTTTGCTTTTGCTGGTGCCTTCTGACATTTTATACAACTACTATAGTGAAAACCAATGCAAAATGGCATCTCTTATAAATGGAATGAAAACGACAACAATTCACAGAAGAAGTGGGAAAAATGGCACGCCGGAGCCGGCACGGAACGGCACGGCACGCGTGTCATTCGCGTGCCGTGACTCGCGTGTCCCGTGCCGTGACCCGCGTGTCCCGTGCCGTGACCATTCGCGTGCCGTGCTCATCTTTTGAAACTTTGGCACGGCACGTGAAAAATTTAGTCACGGCACGGCACGACACGTAGTCACGCGAGTCACGTGTAATTAGGACCATTAGATATTGATTTAATGGTGAATCTTGAATAAATTAACTTAAATTATGATTAAATGGTCACGCGAGTCACGCGGGTCACGGCACGTTTAGGCACGGCGTGACTCACGTGGCGTGACCATTCGCGTGCCGTGACCACCCCTTGACATTTTAGTCACGGCACGGCACGGCACGAGACCAAAATCACAGCGTGTTAGTCACGGCACGGCACGGCACGTTTTTCCCACTATAATACACTGCACTTCCATCCTAATCCCGTATATATGGGTGCCATCTGAAAGTAACCCAAATAAACGGTACAAATAAAAATTGGTGATCCTTTTTTATTTATTTCAAAACCGTAGGCAAGACTGCCCCGACATTTTTATCAATATGTGGTCATGTCAGATTCACATTTAGTTTCACAGTAACACTGCCCCGACATTTTTATTAATATCCAAAGTTAATTACAAATTAATAAGTTTACCCATGATTTCCAATTTTTTTCAAAAATATCCAAACCGGTCATAAAATGACCGGTTTTTTTTTTTTTTTTGAGACACTATGAAGAGCAAGATAATGAAATCTAACACTGAAAATTCAAATTTTTTGTTTAAATTATTTGTTAGATTACTTTTTTGATTTATAATTAGCATATTTATACTAAAATATATTAGATTACTTGAAATTATGTTGAATTACGCTAAATTATACTTATTTCGCTAATTATAATGAAATACGATAAATTACGCTAAACTACTCAAAATTACGCTAAATTAGGCCGATTTTGTGCCATCTTTCATAAATCATAAAAAATAGTACAAAAATTCCAAAAATAGTAAAAATTAGTATTCTACAAGTTCATTATATAATTAATTTACTGAGCTACTTAGATTGAATAATAGAGTGTAATTCAACATAATTTCAAGTAATTTAGCGTATTTTAGTATAAGTATACTAATTATACATCAAAAGAAGTAATCTAACAAATAATTTAAACAAAAAATTCAAATTTTCAGTGTTAGATTTCATTATCTTGCTCTTCATAGTGTTTCTTAAAAAAAATAGTTTCTAATTATAAATCACTATGAAGATAAAAGAGAAACAAAAAGTAGTTTCTAATTATACATCACTATGAAGACACACAGTAATTTACCGGAATTTACCGTATTTTAGCTTAATTGAACGTAATTTAGCGTAATTTAATGTAATATAGTGTAATTCAACATAATTTCAAGTAATCTAGTGTATTTTAGTATAAATATGCTAATTATAAATCAAAAGAAGTAATCTAACAAATAATTTAAACAAAAAAATTTGAATTTTCAGTGTTAGATTTCATTATCTTGCTCTTCGTAGTGTCTCTAAAAAAAGAAAAAGAAAAGAGGAAACTGGCCATTTTATGGCCGGTTTGGACATTTTTGGAAAAAATCGGGAATCATGGGTAAACTTATTAATTTGTAATTAACTTTGGATATTAATAAAAATGTCGGAACACTGCCAGAGTAGTTGGACAACTTTTAATTTAAATTAAGAGTTTATTTTTTTTTATATATATTTTCTTCTCCCAATTTATTCATATTAAAAAGTTTAGTTTAGCTTTTGAAGAGAACAACACAAATAACAACTTATAATCAGGTCAATCAGAATTTTTATTTTTATAAAAATAATAAATATTTTGCAAAGAAACAGAAAAATGACCAAATTCTTTTGATTTCATAGAAAGAACCACATCAGTTATACGGTTCCTTCAGGCATTTTTTAACCGCATCAGTTATATGGATCCGTATCCTCCTAGATACTTGACTCAAGTAAATTGAAATGGACGGCCCAGATTTATTCTCACCTGGTGCCTATTTGGGGATAGCGCAGGGGCAGTATTATTTGTGTTTTGAGATTCGTGCCAAGTTAATAAACAATCTTGGACTGTCCGTTTTAATTGTCCTCAGAGCAACTATATTCCTGGTATTTTTAGAGTTTCTAATATGAGGTGGCAGTTTCTAATCTAATTTTAGTGATGTGAGAGAGTTTTTTATTTAGAAATTATGTAAGAAAGTTTCTTATTAAAAAACTGTTTATAAACTCCACACTGGCTAAATGATTGACTCAAATTATTTCTTCTTTTTAATTTGCTGACGTGGTTTAATATAAACTCTAAAATTTATTTTAGAGATGTGAGAGTTTAGAAACTTTAGATACTTTAATTTCTAAAAAGTGATTAACAGTTATTTAGAAACTCATTTGAATTGTTGGGATGTAGATGCTTCAGTTAGATAACCTGAGGGGATGTGAATTCATAACTGATGCTACGGGTGTAACCTTTGAATTACATGACTGCGGATATATAGTGTATACTAAAAGATTCACATCATTTATGAGAATTTTTAGAAAATTCGTATAAGTCATATCCGTGTTCTTTAAAAATATTTATTACTTTTTACACACTCAATTATTTTTGGGTTGATGATCATGACTTTACTTCTAACCTAAAAATTCCGATTTGAGATATCATGATGTGGATTGTGGGGCCAATTGCATTTTCACACCGCACAAAATTTCTTTCACATCCAATCAATGAGCAGAAAGGTCAATAAGTTGAGGCGGATTATTTTCTTTTTCCAAAAGAAGGGGACTTCGACTGAGACCAGTCGCGTAATTAGAGTTTGAGTCAGACCGGACAAACATATTAACAATTATAAATTTTATCGTGTTGGGAAATTCGAACTTCACATGATAGGATAAAAATAACTTTTAAAATAGAGCAACAATACAATACTATATCAGTTTATAAAAAATATTTAAAATCCAAGATAGAGCAGATGTTCAACTCTGAATAATAATGGCTTCGCCACTGACTGAGACTCCCACCACATCTCCACCAAAACAAGAATTCGGATCCCTTATGTACCTGAGGTGCAATAATTAAATCTGAACTGTTCTTTTAACTTGGCATGGATCTCAAAACGAACCCCATAAAATTTTCATAGGCACTGGATTGAGTTTAACCATGTTGGAATTAATCTGGACCGACCATTATTAATATATATTGCAAATTGGGTACTAAGGGGATATGGATTCTCAAAACAAAGAACTTGGGATTCTCTGGATCAATTTTAAAGCATTAAAATTGTAGGAAATCATTTATAAATTCATTTGCGACCTCAGTGACGGACTGCATTCAAATCCTCTGTAAAGGGTTGTCGGGGAGGGTGATAAGGCCGTCCGTCTGAACCCGTCGCACCACGAGGTACTGTCAGTGAGTCGAGTTGTTTGAGAATGCAACACAAATTGGGCGATAAACTTCATCTAAGACTAAATAATAACGAGAGACCGATAGCGCACAAGTGGTGCGAGAGAAAGATGAAAAGAACTTTGAAAAGAGAGTCAAAGAGTGCTTGAAATTACCGAGAGAGAAATAGATGGAGATTGGCGATGCGCCTCTGTCGGACTCGATTGGGCATGCTTTAGCATACCATCGTGCATGTTGTCTCAGAGTGTGGACCGATGACGATTTTGCTGGCGGCTCAAGACCGGACTTGACCTAAATTATGCCGGCGGTGTGGCCGTCAACCCCCGCGCTCTCTGCATCCCCTAGCAACACTGTGTTATGAGCGCCTCGATCGCCCTGCGAACTCCCCATCTGGCCGTCTTTGGAAGCACCACACGGTTCATAGCATGGTAGTAGTCACATGGAATCTGGGATAGGGACAGAGGACAAGCGCACCACGGCACCAGTTTGTTTATCGTTTCACATTGTACCACTAGCCGTAATTTTTATTTTTAACATTTTAAAGAATTAAATTAATAAAATAACCACCGTTTCTGGTCAATTCCATATTTAACACGGCCGCAGAACACCGGAGCGGACCCATTTGGGGGCCGCCGCAGAATGCCGGAGCGGACCCCCATATGGGTCCGCAGAATGCCTGAGCGGACCCGGGTCCGCACTATGCCGGAGCGGACCCTTTTTTTTTTTTTTTTTTTTCTTCTGAAGTTGATTATGATTTTGTTTTGGAAATTTTTATCAAAAATGTAAAGTTTGTACTGGAAGTTGTGTGTAATTACTTATGTTTGAAATGTCGTTTAATCTGAAATTGTTGTTCGTCGTTTGTTTGATCAAAAGAAACATTACAATAGAACAATGAGCCACGACACATGGAGCGCACAATGGCATGTCTACGGAAATCAGTCGGAATGGCCTCAACACGATGGCCCGGTCCTTGTTCCAGAGAAAAGAAATATTGCTGTGGGCAGAAGACAGCACGACAGAATTCCGATGTGGATGGACGTTCTACATAATAGGAGAAGAGGACACCAAGCTGGCCGAGATACACAAGAAAGACAAAACAGAGCTGCTCGAGCTGCACGAGATTGAGAGTTAATGTTGTTTTTTTTATTGTACTCGTAAAAATGTTGTTTATTTTCGGTTAATTAGACGTATTTGTAATTTCCGATAACATTAACATTGTTCTATTGTATGCTTCTTTATATGGCTCATTGTTCTATTGTAATGTTTCTTTTGATCAAACAAACGACGAACAACAATTTCAGATTAAACGACATTTCAAACATAAGTAATTACACACAACTTCCAGTACAAACTTTACATTTTTGATAAAAATTTCCAAAACAAAATCATAATCAACTTCAGAAGAAAAAAAAAAAAAAAAAAAAAAAAAAGGGTCCGCTCCGGCATTCTGCGGCGGCCCCCAAATGGGTCCGCTCCGGTGTTCTGCGGCCGTGTTAAATATGGAATTGACCAGAAACGGTGGTTATTTTATTAATTTAATTCTTTAAAATGTTAAAAATAAAAATTTCGGTACCACTAGTTCCCTTTGCTTTGAAAATTAGCATTGTAACGTAGTACAATTGACTTAAGCAAGTGCTCAATTTTCTATATTTTGATTTTTAATCTAACTTTGGCTAAATGTACCAAGAACATTTATATATTTTAATCTCTTTACGAATTTTTTTTTTACAATCCCCACATATTCATAACTCCTTAAACTTGTGACAAACAAAAATTCTTTGTTTTTTAGAAATGAGAAAGAAAAAGATGGTCAATGTTTTCCAGAATTTTTTATTTTATAAATGTATTAAATATTTTGTGATGAACAAGAAAGAGGAGATTTTTTTTCAATGTCATAGAAATAATCGATTCATTTGATTCGGATCTTCGGACATTTTTTAAGGAACTAAATCAATGATTTGATTTTTTAAAAAATGTAATTCAATCAATAATTCGGTTCTTTATAGTGCATTGAAGAATAAATTTCAATTTTCTCTTTCCTGATAAAATATTTATTATATCTCTAAAATAGAAAATTCTGCCTTTTGTCCACTGTAATTTTTTTTTATCATGTAACTAGTCACTGCGTTGCGTAGAAACAGACATTATATAAAAGGGATTTTTTTTAAAAACAGTAATTAAAATAATAAAAATTAAAGAACCAACATGATTACCGGGTTATCTACAAAAACAGCAAAAACCGAATAGCCTATTCGGTTAAGAGGTTTTTTTTTTGCTTCACCGAATAGGCTATTCGGTTTAGGGATTTTTTTGCCTAAACCGAATAGCCATTTCGGTTTAGGTTTTTTTTTTTTTTTTTTTTTTTTAGAGACTAAGAAGATCAAAATAAAGAAATCTAACACTAAAAATTTGAATTTTTTGTTTAAATTTTTTGTTAGATTACTTCTTTTGATTTACAATTAGCAACAACAAAAAATACACTAAATTACTTAAAATTATGTTGAATTACACTGTATTACAATAAATTATGTTGAATTACACTAAATTATGCTAAATTACAATAACTCCGCTAATTACGCTAAACTACACAAAATTATGCTAAAATAGACCGATTTTGTGCCATCTTTCACGAATCATAAAAAATAGTAAAAAAATCTGAAAATAGTAAAAATTGGTATTCTACAATTTCATTATGTAACTAATTTACTGAGCTACTTGGATTGAATAATAGAAATGAAAATCTTAATCGGAAACTTCAACTCAAGTTTTGAGGCTCTTTCCTTAGTTTTTTGGCGATTCTGAATTTTGGAATCTAGCATCATAGGCACAAATGCATGCGTATTTTTACAAGCTTTTCGAAAAGTAGTCATTTGCTGAAATCGGACACTCGAGCGCCGTTTTATGACCGTTTGAAGTTTCGTCGTCGTTTTTCACCTTTTCAGTGAAGATATCGTCCCTATTCATATGTAATTTAGCGTAATTTACCGTATTTTAGCGTAATGTAATGTAATTTAGTGTAATTCAACATAATTTCAAGTAATTTAGCGTATTTTAGTATAAATATGCTAATTATATATCAAAAGAAGTCAAATAATTTAAATAAAAAAATCAAATTTTCAGTATTAGATTTCTTTATTTTGCTCTTCTTAGTCTTAAAAAAAAAAAAAAAAACCTAAACCGAATAGCCTATTCGGTTAAGCCCAAAAAAACACCAAACCGAATAGGCTATTCGGTTAAGCCATTTCATGGATTTTCTGTGGCGAATTGCCCTGCAAACTGAAGAAATTGCCCTGTAAACCGAATAGGCTATTCGGTGAAGCAAAAAAAAACCCTTAACCGAATAGCCTATTTGGTTTTTGCTGTTTTTGTAAAAACCTCGGTAATCATGTTGGTTCTTTAACATTAATTATTTTAATTACTGTTTTTAAAAAAAATCCTTATAAAAGAGGACTACAAAAATTCCCAAATTGTGTGCACCAAGAAAAAGGGCGCAACGACCCCTTGATCCTTATCCTTTGTATCCTACGTCAACATCAGCAGAGATACTCATCTTGGCCACATCATACGCCATGTCATAACCCACCAAAATGATGGTCCAGTAGAGTACAGTACAGTGTACGAAAAAAACAACGAAAGAATGAATGAATGAGGCTCACACCATCTTTTTCCCATTGGATAAACCAACCACATCTCCCAAATACTAAGAGTGCGAATTCAAATAACTAAGTTCATGTTTGGTTAAATTCGCATCCCCTGAGATATCTCATATTTTGCGTGACTTATTGAACAATCTCAACTGTTCAAATACGTTCTGCACGAATCTCAAAACTCAAATAATACTGGCCCCTGCGCTATTCCCCGAATAGGCACCGTATACGTCGGTCACGCAAAATATGAGATATCTCAGAGGATACGTACTCTGTTTGGTTGTGGCCTAAACCATATAATAAAGGGTTTAGGCTTCAGTTAAGTCACAAAACATGATTTAATTGAGCCGGATTAAGATGGAATAAGCCGAATTTTAAGCCGGTCTAAGGTGCAAAAAGTTAAACCACCTATCAAAGTGGTTTAACGTTTAGTCTCTCATGTGGCCTAACCTATTTTTCATTTTCTTTTTTTTGCACGATCTAACATTTGTGTATGCTTGGAGTCTCTTGATTGATCTAAGTTGTGATATTTTTTCTCTTCTCACTTGTTTTCATTTGGCTTTGATTGATGAAAATAGTTATCAATGAACCAACTTGATTACTCGAGAAAATTAACTTTTCTTAAAGCAAAAATACTTATTTTTCACATTTAGCAATTGACAAATTAAATAATAAAAATAACAAAATGTATTTGAATCTAGCATAGACAAATTAAATATGAACTATCATGAACTTTTGTTTACATAGACAAATTAAAAAGCATGATCAATGGACCAGCTTTATTACATTTAGCATGGACAAATTAAAAAAAAAAGATTAGATCTAGTATGAACTCTTGTAAGATATTGCTATTATGCAATTGCATTTGAATCTTGTTGAAATTATGTAATGATATTATTTCACATTCCTTCTTTTAATTTTTACTATTATGTTTGAAATTATACGATTTTATAATTTTTTTGTAGTAATTATACATTTTTTGTGTTATTTCTCATTAGTAATTTTCCATTATTTCTCATTCATTGCAAAAATCATGTGACTCGTAATTTTGTACTACTATGTTTCAACTATAATTAAGCTTGTACTATAAAGGCTTGTTTGAACTGATACCAGCATTTTGTATTATGTTTTGGAGTAATAAAAATTAAAATTATTTCAGTTTTCTTTGTTTTGTTTTTGTAGTACAATCAAGTTAAGATAAGTAAACAAAAAACAAAAACAAAAAAGATAATTAAAAAAAAAATTGCAAGACCTACAATTTTTTCATTAAACTTATTGCAGTATTTGACACACAAAAAAAAAACATACTTTAAGCTACTAAAATCTAACCAAACAATAAATAATTTAAAACATGGCAAAACTTTAATACTCAATTAAATATGAATAACTTATGCCGGCTTAAGTGAGAATAACTAATTTAGGTTTTCTAAACTTTAGGTCTCAACCAAACACCACCTAAAGGCCTAATTAATCGGAACGATAGAATAAAATGCATATATGGGCATATGTAGTGCAGCACTTCAGCCTGATATGGTGTATCATGCCATAGATTCTGTGATACCCGGCAAAATTATATTTCTGAAATATATTTGTCGTGATTTATTTATAAAGTTCAATAAATTTGAGGATTAGTATTAAAAAATGATAATACAGTCTTAAAAAAAATCTGAACACATGGCGGTCATGCTTGAATCGTATATCTCTCTCAAATTCATTTGTGAAAGAGAAAAAAAATTACAGACAAGATATAAAATCGGAAAAGAAAAGAAAAAAAACAGAGAAGAGAAAGGAAAATGAAAAAAAAAAATAGAAGGAAATTTTGTAATCCGTCCGAATAAAGTTTTGATCTTACGTCGTGGGTGATTTTGATAGTCAATTGCAATATGATTCAAATTTATGAAATTCTCGCTAGCAGGTATCAGATAACCAGAGACTTCTCTATAATTTGTAATTTCGTTTTGTTCTGTCTAAATAATGTGTACTTTACCATATCTGAATGTCGGATTACGAGGGTATATTTAAAGAGATTTTGGGTATGAAAATCCGAATCTAATATGGGATTTAACTGTCTGAGTATTGTGATATCTGAAATCTTAAACCCGACCGGTTAAATATGCATACTTAATCTGATATATTTGTGTTGATTAATTCAATTCTGTATGTACTGTTGTTTTGAATAATCAATTATAGGAAACGTTTCGTTAAATAATCAGTTACTGAATTTTGTATCTGACTTCTATTTATTTCTAGCATAGATTGACGAAACGTCGTATGGATAGAATCTCGTTCTATCATCGCGTGTGCCCAATCGGAGGCCGGAGCGTAACAGATTCTGATCAAACATTTTCCTTTCCCTTAAAACCGCTTTAATTTTAAGTATTGTTTTACGTGTTTTTAATACTCGTTTCACGTATTTCAATTGCACTATACAAATTGTATATGTCTTAGTTGAATTCAAAATGCTAAATAATTCAGTATTTTCAAAAAGAGGGACAAATGCGGAAGTTCTTGTTCACAACAAAAGCCGAAATTTTTATTTATAACATTTAAAAAAAAAACAAATAACCATCGTTTGATGGGATTTCGACTTCTAGCATGGCCGCACCGGCATTATGTGGACCCATTTTAGCGGGGCCGCAGAATGCCGATGCGGACCCAATTTTTTTTTTTTTTTTTGTGTTTTATCGAGACACCGGTATGAGATATCTCAAATTTTTGTCCCCCATGGAGCTCTAGGGATTTTTTTGAAAAACAGTAATTAAATTAATTAATGTTAAAGAACCAACATAGTTATCGAGTTTTTTAGAAAAACAGCAAAATCCGAATTGCCTATTCGGTGAAAGGTTTTTTTTTTGCTTCACCGAATAGGCAATTCGGTTTACCTATTTTCACAGCGTTTCCGCCACCACGCCACATAAAATCCGAAAAGTGAGCAAACCGAATTGTCAAATTTTCGATTTAGGGCTTTTTTTTTTTTTAAGACTAAGAAGAGCAAAATAAAGAAATCTAATACTGAAAATTTGAATTTTTTGTTTAAATTATTTGACTTCTTTTGATATATAATTAGCATATTTATATTAAAATACGCTAAATTACTTGAAATTATGTTGAATTACACTAAATTACATTACATTACGCTAAAATACGGTTAATTATGCTAAAATTACATATGAATAGGGACGATATTTTCACTGAAAAGGCGGAAAACGACGGCGAAACTTCAAACGGTCATAAAACGACGCTCGAGTGTCCGATTTCAGCAAATGACCACTTTTCGGAAAGCTTGTGAAAATGCGCATGCATTTATGATGGCTATGCTGTTTTCTGAAATTCAGAATTGCCAAAAAATAAAGGGAAGAGCCTCAAAACTTGAGTTGAAGTTTCCGATTAAGATTTTCATTTCTATTATTCAATTCAAGTAGCTCAGTAAATTAGTTACATAATGAACTTGTAGAATACCAATTTTTACTATTTTCAGAATTTTTTTAGTATTTTTTATGATTTATGAAAGATGGCACAAAATCTGCCTAATTTTAGCGTAATTTGGCGTATTTCAGCATAATTAGCGGAGTTATTGTAATTTAGCGTAATTTAGTGTAATTCAACATAATTTCAAGTATTTAGTGTATTTTTTATTTTTTTTGCTAATTATAAATCAAAAGAAGTAATCTAACAAATAATTTAAATAAAAAATTCAAATTTTCAGTGTTAGATTTCTTTATTTTGCTCTTCTTGGTGTCTAAAAAAAAAAAAAAACTAAACCGAAATGACAATTCGGTTTAGGCTAAACAACCCCTAAACCGAATTGCCATCTCGGTTTAGGGGGATTTACACAAAAGGTTACATATTTTGGGCTTTGTTTTTGTGAAAATAGAGTAAATCGAATTGCCTATTCGGTGAAGCAAAAAAAAAAACCCTTCACCGAATAGGCAATTCGGTTTTTGCTGTTTTTCTAAAAAACTCGATAATCATGTTGGTTCTTTAACATTAATTAATTTAATTACTGTTTTTAAAAAAAAATCCGAGCTCTAGCACTGATCCATGATACTCGAAATTGGGTAAGAGCTACCGAATACCAAACCAAAAAAGAGTACTTCTCGATTTTTTAATATTCTTTTTGTTCTAAAACTGCGTGCCCCATAAAATATCTCAAAGTTTGAAATTTAGCCAGCATCTGTATGAGATATCTCAAATTTGTTGGTTTTTTAATATTTTTCTGTTTTAGGAATACGTGCCACATTATAAATCTCAAAGTTTGAAAAAAAAAATGGGTCCGCATCGGCATTCTGCGGCCCCGCTGAAATGGGTCCGCAGAATGCCGATGCGGCCGTGCTAGAAGTCGAAATCCCACCAAACGATGGTTATTTGATTCTTTTTTTAAAATGTTATAAATAAAAATTTACAGAATAATTCAGCATTCTATTTTCTGCAGAACACGAAAATATTCAGGATTATTTTTATGATATGAGATTTGAGTAATAATATGTTATGGGTTGGATTTATTGATTTTTTATGTTACAAAACATATGGTTGGTTCAGTTTCCGGTCTAGTTGATTCAGTTTCTAGTTCGTTTTAATTCAGTGTCTTTTATGATAAAGTCTGCTAGCAGGATAAATTTTGCGTACAAGAAAAAAATAAGTAGACTCCTATCATTTCTATCAAGCAAGAATGACCAATTTTATGTTCACATTGTACCAATGTAGTAAAATGCGGTTCATGCGGCCGCATATGCGTATGCGGTTGGCAACCGCATGAAAAATCAATATGCGGTTCCGCATATGCGGCCGCATATTCGACCGCATATTACCGCATACCGCATACTGCATACCGCATACCGCATATACCGCATACCGCATATACCGCATATTGACCGCATATCACCGCATATCACCGCATATCACCGCATATTGACCGCATATTGACCGCATATCACTGCATATCACCGTATATCACCGCATATCACTGCATACTTGTTTATATATGTATCAATTCTCATTTTAAAACCCGCATATATAAGTCCGCATGAAAATCCGCATATGCGGCCGCATACCGTATATGCGGTATGCGGTGGCCTTCCGCATACCGCATGGAAACCGCATTTTACAACACTGCATTGTACACAGGTTTGTGCATTTTTAGTTTCTTCATAGCTGTATACTTTCTAAGATGCTTGTTAAAAGAGAAATGAAAAACGAGATATATCTAGATACACTGGACAAAACATGAGCCATGTGCCTCGTGAAAACCCAACCTGAAAATGGGCCCCAATGCCTTGTGGGAAAGACATCAAAGAATGAATGAATATTACAGCACACACAACACACACAGGTGTGCTACTGCGTGTAATTAAGTGTGATTGAATGTCATGCATCCACATAGTCATAGTATCAGTCTTATCCCCTCCATTCATTCACATCCCATTCTTTCTCAGAAATTTGTTTTGTCTCGTCTAAAGAGAATTTTATATCACAAGCCTGCCTCTCTCACTCTAAACAATTTTTTTAATATTGCTGGAATAACCAATACAAGCTTTAAATACCATCTTCAAAATATCATTTAATTATCAAGTCTAGTAGTAAAAAAATAATGCATTATGATAAACACAAAAATCTTCAGCTTTTTACTACTTTACATGATATAAATAAATTTGAAAATTTTAATTTTTTTTTGCATGGAACGAAGCACTTATCGAGAAAATAAATTTGAACGATTTGAATTCATCATTCGAAACCAATCTTTTAAATGCCAAAAGTACTTAGCTGTAATGCTAGTAGAAGCACAGTACCCGGACTCTCAAACTATAAGGGTCCGGATCCCCTAAAGTAACTCAATTTTTGAGTTTTGCATCGAGACCTTCCGATTCGAATTCATCGTCGGAATGTGTGCGCTCACTTCGGAGATGGATTTTCGCAGATTCGAATCGGACGGTCCCGATCTAAAACCCCAAAGTTGAGTTACTTCACTGGATTCGAATTCAAACTATAACAGCATTTTTTTATATAACCAGATAAATTTAATAGTAAAAAATGGTTTCCAGATAAAAGAAAAGTTGTACATATATTCTAGGTTTTTTAGGTTGGATGTGTGTTAAATTTGGTCAAGTGCTGATAAAATTTTATACTCAATATTTAAAAATTTATAACGGACAATTAACTAATTTTTAATTGATCAAATTTTGTACATAATCTATTTGAAGTTATGAAAAAAGTTTGTTATCAATAATAGCATTTTTTTTATATTTAATCCCTGAGAAGTGATGCATGAAGTAGTCTTATTGAAAAAATCCACTTTTAGAAAAGTTTTCTAACTACATTATTCATCATAAGTGATTGCCTATTTGACTAGGTTTTGACTAATCTCACCTAATGCCAACAGACTAGACATTATAATTCATATTTATTATAAAAGTTGCTAAATTGTTTTTACATAATAATAGGCAATTATTGAGCCTTATGACAATAATAGTGTGAACAATTCCAATGTGGCACATCATATTTTTTCTGCTTTTTTTATATAATGTAAACTACCTATTTCTTAATGTGTTACATTGTTATAATGTAAAATACCTATTTTTTAATGTAATAATTAATTAGTTTAGAAAACGAAATCAAGTTACCAGAATATTACAAAATGAATTCCTTTGAAACAAATTTACTTGATAAAATAAGTCATGTGTTATATATAGGTAATTATCTCGAAATTTTTATTTATACCATGATCACACAAAAAATAAACCAAAACACCATCGTTTGGTGGAAATTCGAATTTTACCCAGGCTGCCAAACTGTTTAGCGGCCCCAAAGACTGGGGGCTGCCAATTGACCTTGCGGCCCCAGCCTAGAGCCTCCAAATAGAATAGCGGCCTCATTTTTTTTTTTACACAAACACATGCACTAGAAAATTCGAAGTCCCAATTGGCCTTTCCGACACATGCACTAAAAAACAAAAAACAAAAGGGAACCACATTTCATATATTTGGCCCTTGTTTTCTGTGTAAAAAAAAAATGGAGCCGCTATTTCGTTTGGAGACCCCTAGGCAGGGGCCGCTATTTTCAATTGGCGGCCCTCAGTTTTTGTGGCCGCACGACATTTGGCAGCCTGGGTAAAATTCGAATTTTCACCAAACTTTTGGTTTATTTATTTTATGATTATGGTATAAATAGTAATTATCGATCTAAATAAAAGACGCGATGAAACAAGGTTTTTACTCATTTTATCACCGAGCTAATTAAAACAAGTGATTGTCTAATTTTGTTACGTACTGCACCAAGTTATTGTCTATTTTAAATTTTTAACACCCACAGGCTTCTTTTTATGAGCTAATTAAGTTTGATAATCACTTAATTAGTTGGGTTTAAAACGAGTAAATACATTAAAAAAAAAAAAGGTAGTTACAACCCTAGTAACACATCGAAATTACCACACGGGGGACCAAATTACATATCTACCCGAGAGAAAAGAACAAATAACTGCCAAAGGAGACAACGAAGGACCCGTACAGCACGCTAGAAACAATTTCAACCATCTTTTGTCAGTCCACAAGTGCACCTCCATGCCAATGTAATCATGGTTAAATGTGTTGCCTTAGCTTAGAAGTTATAAGCATTTAATACTGTTAATTTTTTTTGTTTGAAATATGGGTTGGGATCAAGCCACCCAATACATTTCAAACCCCTATATATTAATATAGAGAATTTCCTCATAATACTGTTAATTATGCATAGCATTGAATCATAATCTCAACAAGTGAATGAGACAATGAGCAAAAGTCATAAGATAAACGACATGTCTTAATTGGTGATTCTAAAAGCAATAGCACCACCTCAGCATGTACCCAAAATCGAACACACAGTCACTTAAACACATTCAACTAGAACCAAATAAAACAAACACATAATAACACAAAAGTTGGTTCAATGCAAATATAACCATAACGGGTGAACAATGGTTCAACACTACAACAAACAAAGGTTTTATAGTATCAACCATAGCAATCAAATTATTATCATTACTAACTGGATAGTAAACTGGTCTAGTGCCAGTGTGAGGATATTGCAAAAAAAGAGATTTTTCAGGCAAGCTCTACAGCAGGCATGTAATTTAATAAAACAAAAATTATAATAATAAATACCTATTTGCTAACACAATTTCACTTAACCTATTTTGACTCACAAGAAGAAATAAGCAAATACCCATACTGATGGATACGTAAACAGGTAATTATATATGCCTGGTTTGATTTGGTCCTGCATACTTGCAGGTAATTAATAATTTACACCACAAAAGTTACTAACTAGACCTACATTTGTCATTTCCTATATCAAAAGATTTGATCCTCAGTATTACTCTGATATATGAGATTCATGAGAAACTTGAAATTATACAGCAAGGAAATAGTGCACCACAAATGGTCATTTATTTAGGATTACACCGACAAACAGGAGGTTTTGCAAGATGAAATTATTTTGCTGGATCGATTCCCTTCTCCAATCTTTACAAACGGAATCTCAAAGATTAATTAGGTGCCAATACTTCCCATGATTTAATTTGGAAATTCCTCTCCAAGTGGGACAATTTTAGGATCCATAATTCATCAAGAGTCCTTAATTGTTGTAACAGGCCTTCTGGTAAACTCTAAAAAAAAAACAGGCCTTCTGGTAGGATTCCTATTTTGAGGCACAGGGAGAATTTAGGGGTCTTGAGCACTTCAAGTCCTTGCTACATCCCTCATGGCAAAGATGCTAGCTAGGTTGAAGCAGTCATCAATGTCGAGCCTTTCAAAAGCAACGAGGCATCTTATGCTTGATGGAAAGGAGTTCAAACTTATACATGAACAAATTTGTAGTTGTTTGAGAGTCACCAAGCTACCCAATTACTTTTCTTTTGAAATAACCAATATATTAGTTATATATAAACCTGATATCATTGAAATTCTGTTGATCTAGATCTTCCACAATTTCTAAGCCATTTAGTTGAACTTCCAGTCATAATTCAGAATTTGTCACACCTCTACTTTTTAAATATGAAAACAAAAACTTAATTTTCCAACTAATAGGAAAATCTTATAGGGAAAACAAGGTAGAGGTAGTTAATATAACTTGATAACTAAGGGCCCAAAATATTGTGAATTCAGATCCATTCAGAACCGAATTCATATCCTCCCCGGTACCGGACAAGGGAATATTTTAGAATTAGTGAATTCAGACCGTTCTTTTAAGTTATGCACGAATCTCAAAGCACAAATAATACTGGCCCCCTAAGCTATCCCCGTATAGGCACCGAATTGAGTTAATCTGAGCCATAAAGTTGTGGGTCCATCGTCCAATATTTGAAATAATACTTGTCCTCAGATACCTAGTAGAATGAGATCCGGAGATTGGTACTGAACGATGAATTTTTTTTTTATCAGAGCTATCATCCACATGAGTACTGGCGCATGCAAAAACTTATATTGTATTAAAATCTGTAAATTTACATTTTTTATTTTGATTAAATATAGTCAATATATTTTTTTCTGATCGGTTGATTCTTTCAAAACTACCAACTTTGTACCAAATAAATTGAATAAAGTTAGGTGAATATTTTACAAGGCCTTTTCATTTTTTTGGGAAAATTACAAGGCCTTTTCATTGGATGCTTATACTCTGCACTAGAACCTAGATTTATATTAACTAATACTAATACCTGATAAATGTTTAGCTTTTGCTGGCACCTTTTGACATTTTATACAACTATATAGTCAAAACCAATGCAAAATGGCATCTCTTATAAACATAGTCACAAGATTCGCAAATTATTCGCGAATAATTTATTTTTTTGGTGATGACGAACCGAACGCCGAATTATTCGGTTGACCGAACTTTAACCGAATTATTACCGAATAATTCGCGAAATTTACGAACTTTTCCCGAATTATTCGCGAATTTTTTACGAATTTTTCCCAGAATTTTTTTTTTTTTTGCTTCCTTGTAGGACTGAGATCTATGGTCCGGATAATTCCGAATCATTCCCGAATTATACCCATATTTTTCCCGAATTACGAATTTTTGACCTCGCCGAACCGAACCCGAATAATTCATTTGTCACTTATAAATGGATGAGGATGACAACAATTCACAGTAAAAGTGACCTGCCTCACGTTCTCATAAACAAACCACCACAGGAGAGAGAATTCAGATCTAAACCAGTATATTAAATGAAAGAATAAGGAAAATAGTAGAATAGATACTGTCAAATTCCAGTCAAAGATACACTGCACTTCCATCCCAATCCCATATGGGTGCCATCTGAAGGTAACCCAACTAAACTAAACAGTACAATTAAAAATTAATATTCATGATGTGGTGATGTCAGATTCACATCTAGTTATCAAAGTTTCACAGTAACCCTGCCAGAGTAGTTGGACAACTTTTAATTTAAATTAAAGTTTTTTTGTTTTATTTTCTTCTCCCAATTTATTCATATTAAAAACTTTAGTTTAGCTTATGAGGAGAATAACAAAAATAACAACTTATAGGCAGATCGGTCAGAATTTTTATTTTTAGAAAATAATAAATATTTTGTAAAGAATCAGAAAAATAACCACATTTTTTCGATGTTCTATCAGCTGTACTTTCCGTTTAGAAATTTTATAAGAAATTGCATAATTGATACCGCGGATGCCGATATTTTTATTAAAACCCAAAAAAAAAAACAAATTATCAAATCTGCTTCCATCCCAACTTTATTTTTATTTCTACCCTAACCGCCCGTGGGCTGGGCGGTCCACTTTTCCCACCTGACCGCCCAGCAGCTGGGCGGTCCACTAGAGTTTTTTTTTTTTTTTTTTTAGAGAGATAATATGAATATCAAGATGCTGAATTCTTAACGCTAAAAATTCGATTTTTTTTGTAAATATTAGTTAGATTACTTCTTTTAATCATATTTATACTAAAATACGCTAAATTACTTGGAATTATGTTAAATTACGTTGAGTTACACTATATTAAGTTAAATTACACTAAATTACATTACATTACGCTAAAATACGGTAAATTACATATGAATAGGAACGATATATCTTCACTAAAAAGGCGAAAAACGACGACGAAACTTCAAACGGTCATAAAACGGCGCTCGAGTAATTTCAAGTCATTTAGAATACCTTTCCTATGTTCCTATGTTCAAGTAATTTACAATTTAGTGTATTTCGGAGTAATTTATGTTAAATTTAGTGTAAATTACTTGAACATAGGAACATAGGAAAGGTATTCTAAATTACTTGAAATTATGTTAAATTACGTTGAGTTACACTAAATTACTTTAAATTACACTAAATAACAATAACTTCGCTAATTATGCTGAAATACAGTAAATTATGCTAAACTACACAAAATTACGCTAAAATAGACCGATTCTGTGCCATCTTTCACGAATCATAAAAAATAGTAAAAATTGGTATTCTACAATTTCATTATGTAACTAATTTACTGAGCTACTTGGATTGAATAATAGAAATGAAAATCTTAATCGGAAACTTCAACTCAAGTTTTGAGGCATTTCCCTTTGTTTTTTGGCGATTCTGAATTTTGGAATCCGGCATCATAGGCACGGATGCATGCGTATTTTTGCAAGCTTTCCGAAAAGTGGTCATTTGCTGAAATCAGACACTCGAGCGCCGTTTTATGACCGTTTGAAGTTTCGCCGTCGTTTTTCGCTTTTTCAGTGAAGATATTGATAGGTCTAAATTATATACACATTCGATCTAGTTTTTATCACATAATATCACCAAATATCTTGTATTTTAGTATAGAATAGAATGAAATATATCCAAGAATCAAGTTACTGCCAAAGTCTATTTAAGTTACAGGAAATGGAGCAAATTGTAGATCTTCTCGCAAGCTTTCCGAAAAGTGGTAGAACACTGAAAACGGAGTTACGGATCATGAGTTATGCCCGTTTGAATTTCAGAGCAAAACAGGGGAAACAGAGCCCAGTGCGGACGCACTCACAGCCAATGCGGACGCACTCAGTACTTAGTCAAATTTCCAAGATCGCAGAACTTCACAGACAAAAAATCCGAGCGCAGTGCGGACGCACTGACCCAGAGTGCGGACGCACTCAGCCATCAGACACAGAAAACAGAAAAGTCCGAGCGCAGTGCGGACGCACTCGATCCGCACTCAGCGACACACAGTTCGTATTTTGGCCATATCTTGGTCATACGAACTCCGATTTGAGTGATTCAAAGCTTGACGGAACCAGGACAAAGAGATCTACAACTTTCATGAAGGGAACAAATCAAAATTCGGAATGTATAATTCTGTACAGCCTCATCAATGGCCGCGCCAGCCTGAAAAACTGCTAAATATGGAAAGTTAGTGGGTTTAGTGGGCGCCAAAATTAGAATAGCTTGGTCTCCAAGTTATTAATCACAGAATTAGAAATATAGAAGTTAGTGGGCTTAGTGGGCGCCGAAAATAAAACGACTTGATCTCCAAGTTCAGAAAATGTTATATAAGGCTAAGGAGACCACATGAGAAAGGATCCATTATTTTACATATCCATTTTCCACAAATTGAGAGAGAGAGATCCTGCAGAAATTCTCGAAGCTTTTCAAGGAAGGAGAAGAAGAAGATTCAAGCAAGGAGTCGGCAAGATCGAGATTTTAGATCTAAGAAAGGGTGTAATCATTTCTTTATCTCATTTCTTATTGTTTTTGCCAATCTTTGTTATGGATCTCTCCATGAGAGAGTAGTTCTCTTTCTAGGGGTTTAGGTCAATGCATGAACTTGTTTAATTCTAGCTTATTCGGATATTTGTTTTTATTATGATTGTGTTATCGGATTTGATTGTTAATTTCTGTGATTTATTCTTTATGAATTTCATCAGTACTTATTCCTTTGAGTTCACATGGTTAGGGTTTATTGAATTGAAGTAGTTTTGAAATAGCGTTGATCGTGTTTTTCCGCTTTAAGTTTATTAAATTCCGGCATTGGTCAAGTAGGAGAGTACTAATTGAAACCATAAAAACACACCTTAGGATTGAGTTAGAAGCGACCGTACTTTGATATCCAATCCGGAACTATAGAAATTAAGGTTAGGATTTTGGTGAAGGACCGAAAGGTGAAGGCAAATCCTAATTAGGACACCTTAGAACAAATATCGATATATGCTTTGAAGCATGTGATTAAATATCCCTCTAGGTTAGTGACAGCCCTAGAATTCGAGGCACATTAATCCATCCACCCAAAGTATTTGTATTAATATTTGTTCCAAAGGCTAACATAGGTTAGAAACCTCATCAAATCAAACATGAATTTAAACAAACCGAATAAATAGAATTAGCAAGGAATTGTAGACCGAATGCCCCTAGATCTCCTCAAACTTGCAAACAAACCAATCTTTCTTCTCTTTATTTTATTTACTTTTATTGTTTGAAATTCCTCTCTTTCGGGTATTGAACCCAACCTTAGGATTTTAGAACAAAACCCCCCACTTTTACTTTTATTGTTTTGTTTTAGAAGTAGTTTTCTTTATTAAAAATTTGTATTTTCCTCTCTCCCTGCGGATCGACACCTAATTACTACAATCGATAGGTTGTGCGCTTGCAACTAACCTATTCATTGAGTACGAAGGTTTATAAATATTAAAGGCAAAAAGAGTACCAAATTCCTATATCTAAAATACTCAACAGATATCGTCCCTATTCATATGTAATTTATTGTAATTTACCGTATTTTAGCGTAATGTAATGTAATTTAACTTAATATAGTGTAACTCAACGTAATTTAACATAATTCCAAGTAATTTAGCGTATTTTAGTATAAATATGTTTAAAAGAAGTAATCTAACTAATATTTACAAAAAAAAATCGAATTTTTAGCGTTAAGAATTCAGCATCTTGATATTCATATTGTCTCTCTAAAAATAAAAATAAAAAACACTAGCGGACTGCCCAGCTGCTGGGCGGTCAGCTATGGAAACTGGACCGCCCAGCTACTGGGCGGTCAGATATGCATAGTGGACCGCCCAGCTGCTGGGCGGTCAGGTGGGAAAAGTGGACCGCCCAGCCCACGGGCGGTTAGGGTAGAAATAAGAATAAAGTTGGGGTGGGAGCAGATTTGATAATTTGTTTTTTTTTTGGGGTTTTAATAAAAATATCGGCCGCGGATGTAACCTTTTAATTATGTGATTGCGGGTTATATTTTTTAAAAATGCATTGGTTGCACAAATTTAGAAATTTCTTAAAAGTCATATTTTTGCTCTTTAAAATATTTATTGTTGTTTTAAAAATAAAAGTTTCGACAGATGAGGTCAAGTCACGTTCAATTATTTTGGGTTTCATTTTTTTTAAGTAGAAATGTAGGAGTCATGCTCCTAAATTTCATTAATTATTTTGGATTTCATGATCATGATTTTTCCTCTTAACCTAAAATTTCCGATTTGGAGATACCATGACGTGGATTGTGGGGCCCAATTGCATTCCTCATGAAGAAACTTTTATTTTTGAAAATTATGTAAAAATAATATAGGTATTATTAGATGGATTGTGGTAAAATTTTGATCCAATAAAAGCAATTGAACTAGTGATTTGATTCGTTTAGAAATATCTAAAGAAACCGCACTAGCAATTCAATTTCTTTAGCTGACATATCAAAACTCAGAATCACACGGTAAACTATACTATAGTTCAGCCAAAAAGGAGGAGGAAGGAATGAGGTTGCCTCGATACTTAATGGTTAGGGGTGTTCATCGGTTCGGTTAATATCGAATAAAATAGGCAAATTAAAATTTTATTCAGTTTTCAAAAATACAACTAAATCGATCGAAATAAACTTATCAACCGAACTAAAACCGAAACGAACAAACCGAACTAAATTTTGATTTGTTTGGTTGAATCGAAGTAAGAAGATCAATCATAAAAATAATCATTTTTTTTGTTAATTTTTGAATTTTTTTAAGATGGGTTTTTTAATTTTGTTTGGTTCGAGGTAACTGTTTTTTTTAAGCATTTTTTAAAATGTTTGGTTCGGACGGGAACAAGTTTAAAAATTTCGATCAGTTTGATCAAAGCGGTTTTAAAAATTTTAAACCGAACAAACAATTAAATTAGTTTAAAAAAATGAACTAAAATATCTATTTAACTGAAAAAACCAAACCGTTTAATTCAAAATCTCTCGATTCGGTTTAAAACCAATTAAACCGAAACCGATGAACACCTTTGTTATCGGCCAGAGAAAACAAACCACTGGTGCGGTTGCTTTATTATATCTATTGTGTTAAAATTTCACCAAAGGTTTCTAATAATTTATATAATTTATATATTTACTAAAAATAAAAAATAATGTTCCCCCGCCGCACAATTTCTTTCACATCCAATCAATAAGCAGAAAGGTCAATAAGTTGAGGCGGCGGCTTTTCTTTTTCCAAAAGAATGGAACTTGGACTGAGACACCCATCACATCTCGAATTCCTCACGTCTCCACCTAAACAAAATTATTATGATCCTCTGTGGAATGTTTACAGTATCTGAATTGTAGCAACTATGGTGACAAATGAATTATTCGAGTTTGGTTCGACGAGATTAAAAATTTGTGATTCGAAAATAATTCGGATATAATTCAGAAATAATTCGGAATTATACATTGAGTCCAGATCAAAGATCTTACTCCAAAAAAAAAAAGACATTTTAAGATATTTAGTGAGATGCTCCACATCACTATAAAAGTAGTAACCGTTGAATATATATTGATTACTCATTTTCTTAATCAATTAACAAATCATTTTATTTGAAATTTAGACCGTGCGACTTGTGTGGACAGGAAAGTTTTGAAATTTTGGACTTTCCTTTTATATGAGACTAGGCCCATCAATATAAACAAGCCTTAAGAAAAGAGTGCTGGGAGCAAAAGCCTCGTGTCCGATTTCTACTGCCTTTCTAATGCTTTCTGCCGCCTGCCTAGTCCAACATGCAAGAAAAAAAAGCAGTAAGAGTACTAAGGTATCTATAAAAGGAGGTTGGGGTGCATGAGTAGGTACTACTTGGACGGGGTCAATGAGTCATCAAGGAGACTCGTGGTCTAGGCTCTTGGGCACTGGGCAGTGGCCCACAAAAAAAAAAGTTTAAATATCGTGAATAATTCGGTAAAAACGTGAAATTGTTAGTAAAATTTGAGTTTTATTCGGTCAACTGAATAGTTCGTTGTTTGGTGCAAAAACCTCATAAAAACGTTTAATTCGTGAACTAACGCGAATAAAATGCAAATTTTGTTACTATACTAGCAACTAGCAAATCAACTTTGAGAACACCACAGGGGTCATTGCATGATAGCATTCACAGGGAATCTGTGATAGTGACAAAAGACAAGCCCACCAGGTACCACTGCTAGGTCCCTTTGCTTTTAGAATCAGCAATGTAACATAGTACATTCCAATTTTAAAAAAAAAATGTAACAAACATAGTACATTTGACTTGAGCAAGTGCTGAATTTTCTATATTTTGTTTTTTAATCTAATTTGGGCTAAATCACCTAATGTATCAAGAACATTTATATATTTAATCTCTTAATGAAAATTCTTTTGTATAATCTTCACATATTCATAACTCTAAAACTTGTGACATAAATAAAACTCTATTTTTTAAGAAAAAAGAAAGAAAAAGATGGTCATTTTTTCCAGATTTTTTATTATTATAAATGTATTAAATATTTTGTGAAGAACCAGAAAGATGGAAATTTTGTTTCGATACCAAATTTGATTCTGATCATTCATACATTTTTTTAAGGAATTGATTCGGTCCCTTAAAAAGGTTTAAATGAATTCAATCAATAATTCAACTCCTTCAAGTACATCGAAATAAATTTCAACCTTTTCCTTCCTGACAAAATATTTAATATATTTGTAAAAAAAAAAATTCTGCATTTTTTCCACTGTAAGACAAGTTATTTCTGAAACAAGTAACTAGCCCCTGCGTAGCGTAGAAAGTAGAAACAGACACTATAAAAAAGAAATGCAACTGGCCAACTGGGGCTACGAAAATTCCCAAATTGTGTGCACCAAAAAAAAGTGAGCAACGACCCCTTATCCTATGTATCCTACGTCAACATCAGCAGAGATACTCATCTTGGCCACATCATACGCCATGTCACAACCCACCAAAATGATGGTCCAGTAGAGTACAGTATGGTATATGAGAAAAAAAAACAATAAAAGAATGAATGAATGAGGCTCACACATTTTTTCAACTGGATAAACCAACCATATTGCCCAAATACTAAAGCCGAATTAATTAAATGAAATGCATGTATCGACATATGTAGTGTAGCCTATATGATGTATCATTTTTTATGCCATAGATTCTGATCATAGTTTTTCCTCTCTTCTTTTCAAATAGCTCTAATGCAATTATTGTTTTACTTGTAATGAATACTAGACCGCCCTTTTGTTTTTACTGGCTTTATAGGTACAAAATCTCTTGAAAAAACAGTTATTTTGTATCTATTTAAAAAATAGTACAAAAAAATCTGAAGAATACAAAATTTGATATCCAAGTATATTTTAAGATGAAGATTATATTGAGCTATTTAGATCAACTGTTTGAATAAACATAAATATGTGAGACATGATTAAAACAAGAAAATAATAATGAAACATTTTAACCCTACTAAATCTTAAAATACCTGGTAAAAATAGAGAAGATTAGAAATCTGAAACCAAATATATCTATCAACGTCAAAAGAGATACATTGGACAAAACAAGAGCCATGTGCCTTATAAAAAACTAACCTGAAAAGGGGGGCCCCATGCGTTGAGGGAAAAACATCAAAAAATGAATGAATATACACCACACACAACACACACCGGTGTGCTACTGCTGCATTGCTGCGTATGTGTGATTGGATGTCATGAATCCACACAGTCATAGCATCAGTCTTATCCCCTCCATTCATTCACCTCTAATTCTTGCTCAGAAATTTGTTTTGTGTCATCTAAAGAGACAATTTTATATCACAAGCTTGCATCTCTCACTCAAAACAAACCTTTTTTCTATGCTAGCATAAACAAAGCAAGCTTTAAATACCAAAATTAATTTTTCAAATTTTTATTAATGGAGGATTAACTAATTTTTATATTGCCCCAATTTTTGTACATTATCTATTTGAAGTTATCAAATAATTATAATGAGAAAAGATATATTCATAACCAAATAAAGACAGTAAAAAATAGTATTCAGAAGACAAATATATATATATATATATATATATATATATATATATATATATATATATATATATAGGATTTGGCTAATATGCTACGCGTAGCATAGAGCCTCTACCGTGCTACGGCTCATTTTTGAGTTTTCAAAATCCTAACGGTCGATCCGAACCGTTCAACATGATCTCCATATTAATATGTACTTGCAAACCAAATTTTACATTTTTTAGAATTTTTTTACTATTTATTAAGCCACTTTGAAAATCGCTGATCCAATGGTCCAGCAGATTTTACTGTTGTGTACAAATTAGTGTTTTTTCAAAGTGGCTTAATAAATAGTAAAAAATTTCTAAAAAATGTAAAATTTGGTTTGCAAGTACATATTAATATGGAGATCATGTTGAACGGTTCGGATCGACCGTTAGGATTTTGAAAACTCAAAAAGTGAGCCGTAGTACGGTAGCCATGTCCTATATATATATATATATATATATATATATATATATATATATATATATATATATATATATATATTCTACTTATTCAGGTAGGAAGTATATTGAATTTGATAAGTGGTAATATTTGATCCATAATTTTTCATTTTTTATTAATGGAGGATTAATTAATTTTTTATATTGAACCAAATTTTGTACATAATCTTTTTTTTTTTAAATATGCCCGTAGGCTTAATTTTGTACATAATCTAATTGAACTTACCAAATAACTTTAATGAGAAAAGATATATCCATATATAACACAGTAAAAAAATAGCTTTTAGAAAACAAAAATTGTGTGCGTATTCTACTTATCTAGGTAGGACTATATTAAGTTTGATTTAACGCTGATAAAATTTGATCCTTACTATTTCAAAAAATTATTAATGGAGGATGAACTAATTTATATTGCACCAAAATTTGCACATAATCTATTTGAAGTCATCAAATAGTTGTTTTTATATTTTATTCCCGAGAAGTGATGCATGAGCTAATCTTATTTAAAAAGTCGACTTTTAGAAAAGTTTTCTAGCGACATTATTGATCAATAAGTGATTGTCTATTTGACTAAGTTCTGACTAATGTCACCAAATGCCACAGACAAGACAGAATAATTCATATTCATATTTATTTTAAAAGTTGCTAAATTGTTTTTCGCATAATAACAGGCAATTATTCACGTTGGAGCATACCAATGTGACACATTATATATTTTCATATTTTTTATTTTTTATACATCTAGTCACTAGATATACATTTCATCCTAAAAACAACCGTATAAAAATACGGGAAAAGAGTCTTCAATAAATAGATATCTTTTAGATCCGAGAACCTTGAAATCTACCTATCTAAAGACATGTTTTTTTTAAATGCGTATTATAATGTAAAATAACTATTGAAAAGGTTTGTTTAGAACGAAATCAAGTTAACAGCATTTTACAAAATGAATTGCTTTAAAAAAAAAATTACTTGATAAAATGAGCCGTATGGTTTATATAGGTATCAAAGAGATTGTGTCTATTTTTGTTCCGTGATAAACCAAGTTATTGTCTATTTTCATGAGCTGATTAAGTTAGATAAGTACTTTAATTTAGTTGGGTGATAAAACGAGTAAATACAGAAAAAAAAAAGTTACAGCCCCAATAACACATCGAAATTAAAACAGGGGCTAAATTACATATCTTCCCCAGAGATCAAACAAATAAGTGTCAGAGACAACCAACTGGCACCGTACAACACTAAAACAACAACTCCAACCCCTCTTTTGTCAGTCCACAAGTGCACCTCCATGCCAATATTAATCAACAATGACAATATAATGTGTTGCCTTAAGTTAGAAGCATTGTATCATAATCTCAACAAGTGAATGAGACAATGAGCAAAAGCCATAGATAAACATGTTTAAATGGGTGATTCTAAAAGCAATAGCACCACCTCAGCATGTAATCCAAAATCGAACACACACAATCACTGAAACAGTTGAACCCATTCAACTAGAACCAAATAAAACAAACTCATAATAACACACAAAAATTTGGTTCAATACAAATATAACCATAACAGATGACCTATGGTTCAACACTACAACAAAGGTTTTATAGTATCAACCACAGCAATCAATTTATTATTATTATCTGGATGGTAAACCTGGTTTAGTACCAGTGTGAGGATTCTGCAAAAAGGAGACCTTTCAGGCAGGCTCTACAGCCTGGAAAAACACTAGAAATCTCCAACCCCACTGTTGAACGCACACCAATTTGCCGGATTATCCTATATTACCACGACTACCCCTGCAAACTACAACTATTTTAAATACCAGTTTTTCAAGGGGTTTTTACTAATATGAATAATAATTAATAGATAGATAAATTTAATGGCCTGCAATTTCGAAGTTCAACCAGTTATCGACACTCGCAATATCACCTATGTTCACCCCGAAATCTTCCTCGGTCCAATCATCTAGTTCCTCAACAATCTTAGGGAACTCCATTTCATCAGAATTCCCCAGTTCGTCAGACATCCCCAGTCCAAAGTCCACCGAAGATAAACCGAACAACCCGTCAATCTCTGGAATCGGCTCTTGCTGCTGGTTAAACATATCTGCAATGCTCATGTACTCGATTCTCTCTCTTTCCACCGGCACTGGTTTGACTTGCATTTCAGATTTCACTTCATTTTCAGCCTTCGATTCAGCTTCCGCTCTTGATTCCAATTCCGTCATTGTTGAACTGGAGGAGGAAACTGGAGAACTAGCCTCCGGTTTCTTCGTTTTCTTGCTCAGACCCACTTTCACTAAACCCTGCTTGACAGCAGCTGGCTTGATAACACCCTGCTTGAGAGGGGTAATGGAGTTGACATTGGCTGATTTAAGTCTCTCCTTCTCAGCCGCAAAAGAAGCCGCAGCAGAGTCATACGCAGCCTTGGCCTCTTCGGCGGTATTAAAAGTGCCAAGCCAATTGCGTTTTGCAGTAAACGGGTTGCGGATTTCAGCCGCCCATTTGCCCCACCTGCGGAGGCGCACCCCCTTGTACTTGGTGGGTCTGACACGCGGTGCACCAGGAACAGAGGGGGCTGAGGTGGGACCGGTAGAGGCTTTAGCTAGAGTGGGTTTCTGCTTTGGTAGGGGTAGGGGGATTTTAGCCGGAGTGGCATAGTAAGCCGGGTCCACAAGAATCTCCTTCTGGAAGCGTTTCTGACTGGAGTTCTCCAGTTCATTGTCACTGGTGTCGGTTGCATCGGGGTCTTCGAAGAATATGCGCAGCCGTTTGATCGCCACTCGGGGCTTCACAGACTCCATTGTGTCAAGGTTTGCTTCCTTAGTCACCGTCATTTTTTAAGTACTTTCTATCTCTACAAAATTTATCCTCTTTCTTACCAAAATTGAAAAAAAAAAAAAAGTTCAAACAAGAAAAGAAAAACAAAATTCTTTGGGGGGGATTGGGAAGTCCAATTGGGAGCTCAAGTGAGGGAGTTTATTAGGAAGATATTAGAAAAATTCGTCGGACTTTGTATATGAAGAAACCCTGAATATTTTACTCCGAATCCGTCCCTGTAAAATTACACCAAAAAAAAAAACAATCTTAGTATTACATATCATGAAATACACAATAAATCAATGTTTCTTGCATCATCGGTTTTAGAGATGGATCTGTTCATCAGCTAACTACACAGATCAAATTGATACACTACAAACACGAAGACAAAATCAGACCACCAATCAACAGATCTGAAGAACTGGATGGAAAAAATCGCCAAAAAACTCCCCTAAAACCACTTAAAATGAGGGGAAATCGGAACCTGCGCATCGAACTGGACTTGCTACAGTGGGAGCTCAGTTGCATGCGCCGCGTGCTAGAGGCGAAGAAGGAGAGAAAGAAGAAAGCGATCACGACCAGGCAGATGAAGAGGCTAGTAGACATAAAATCTCCTTTGGTGAAATTTGGCGATTTGTTTCCTTCGCTTTCTCTCTTCTTCTTCAACCTCTCTCTCTAAAACCCCAAGCGCAGGTAAAAGGGAGAATAGTAGGCCTGGTAGACAGTATTTAAAGCAATGAGAGAGATTATTGGTTCTAATCTAATATAATCTAATAGCAGTGCAAGATTGAATTTATATACTGTCCTAAACGGCTAAACCCAGCCCTAAACCCGCTTAAATCAGTAGAAAACGTGCTGTACATACTAAATGCGAACATGCACGGACATGTCATAGTATAAAAATTAATTACATTAAATTTAAATTAAGAATTTTATAATTCCAATTTTCTATTCTCAAGTTTTTGCTCGGTACAATCTGGCTGGTGAACTCTAATTAGGTTGTTTTTCTTTTCTTTTCTTTGATGTTGCAAACTTGCAATACTTTTTTATTTGCCTTGATTAGGTAGGCAATTAACTTTTTTAAGGAAAAAAGAACTATCAGATTGATATGAAATCTGTATTTTGTTAATTTTGTCAAGGAGAGATAATAGATTGTCAAATTTGAATAAGAAAATCTATGACTCTAGAAAGAAAAATCAAAATTAATCAATTTAGGGATTTGATTCCTTGCTACCAATAGGTAAAATAGTAACCCTGGAGGCCTGGACCAGATAGTATTACTCAGTGTTTTGAAAAAATCCGGCCGGTCTAGGACCGGACCGGCCAAACCGTGGACCGACCCCCCCTTCTTCTACCCGTGGACCCATCCCGGACCGGACCTGAACCCGGATTTTGTACTGTAGCAACGGACCGGACTCGAACCCGCTGCACACTGTTCTGTCTGGAACGCACATTTTTTGTTTTAATTCGGAATAAATTAAACTTTAAAGTTTATTATCTTCCCTTAAAAGTATAATAACTGTTATATATCTAAAATATTTCTAAAATATCTCTAAAGAAGCTTCGATCAAAATTTTAAACTGAACAACTGAGGCGGAACTAGAAAATTTAAATTGTAGAGCTCAAATTTAAAGTACCTAATTAATGCACGTGATTAGAATTTAAACCCAAATCTCTACAATATACATAATTTAAACCCAAATCTTAAGACAATAAAATAATAAAATGGTAATACATAATTAAAAAATTAAAATTATAGGAGTGATTAAGCATCTCTTGGCTTGTCTTAAGATTCGCACCTACGGAACAACTAATACTAAGATTCATATATAATATGAATGTCAAACTAATAAAATGAATTGTAAAATAATAATGCAACATAGGTCTTGTATCCTAATTAAGTCTTAAGAATAATAACGCAACATAGCTAATAAATTGAATATTGTAATTTAATAATGCAACCTAGCTATTTTATAGTAGAAAAATAAGGAAAATAAGTCATGAAAGGTTATTCATCATGTTGACTAGTCAATTAATAACAATGAAGGTGGCAACAATGTTCCATAAATAACATTTCTTATTTCAAAATTATCAAACAAGCTTAGAAAGTATAAATAATAACTAAGATATGCATATATTTTACCTAGAACTATTGCTAATTTAAAATTTATTAACACAAATATTGACAACATATTTTACCTAGAACTATTGACAACATATTAACTTAACACAAATACATGTAACTAGCTTATAATTTTAAAATGAAACACTAACAATGTGACATATTTTAAAATGAGGAGGGTTCAAATGCCTCCATTTTTCATGCCTCCACCATGCCTCCATTTTAATAACTTTAATAACTCAAAATTTTTAAAAACCGTTGGATATGATCTACATCATTTTATCTATGTGCTCATAAAAAATTATTACATTTTGATTTTGTTTTTATGTGAATCAAGAAGTTGAAAAATCAACGTCTAGAAATTATCCACATTTGTATGTTTTTTTACAAGTTCTTGATGACAACCAAAACAAAATTGAAATGTCAAAATTTTTTACACGTGCATAGATAAAATGATTTAGATCATATACAACGGTTTTATTTTGATTTTTAATTTTAAATTTTGAGTTATTAAAGTTTTAAAAATAGAGGCATGGTGGAGGCACTGAAAAATGGAGGCATTTGAACCCTCCTCTTTTAAAATAGAACTAGGGTATTCTATTCAATTATTCAATATATCTTTATGCTATGTCATATTAATAAAAAATGATAACATTTAATATGCAAGTATTATTATTAATCAAATAATTTGAATTTTACAATGATTATTGGAATTTTTGAGTTTGGGACAATATGGTGAATCGATCATTTCTGAAGGTATTTATATCATCTGGTATGGATCAATTCAAACGAATTGGATCGAAATCCCCAAAGACTGGGATCAGTGTGCAATCTTGTGCAATAATTTGTGTAAAATTTAGTCACTAATTATATTTTCATATAAAAAAATATAATGAGCAATTCAGATTAACTGTTCGAGGTTAATTGTTTTTAAATCAATTGTTCAAAAATATAATGAGCAGTTCAGATTAATTGTTTTTAAATCAATTGTTTTAAAATAATTCGGTTTTAAAGATCAAATAATTCGTCATTTTTTCCTAAAGCAATTGATTTAAGGAATTTTTGTAACATCAAAACCGAATGTTTGTAATATAAAAAAAAATGATCTAATTCGGTTTTGTTTTTAAATCAATTTTTTTAAAATAAATCAGTTTTAAATTTTAATAAAAGTGTTGGAATGTCGTGAATTTTAATTTATATCGTATTATAACAAAAATTGTTCGATTCAAATAACAAACTTATTGAATTGAACAAAAAACAGCAAAAAAAACAGAAAAAAACAAACAGCAAAAAAAAAAAAAAAAAAAACCGGTGGACCGGACCGTGACCTCCCGGACCCGTGGACCGGGCGGGTTTGGACCGTCCCGGACCGGACCGGACCGTTTTCAATTCACTAGTATTACTATAATTTTCTGGGATGATATCAAACAATACATCTTAGTTTTGTTAGATCTTTTAATAAATGTCATATCAAATGTGGCTTAAGTTAATACACAAGATTTGACTAAAAACATGTTAGCTCCTATCATGAATAAAATTATTTAATGGTTTCCAAATTGTATTTATAAAAGAGAGGTGCGTTATTGATCTTGTTGTATCTGTTATTAAATTGTCGGTATATATTTAAAGCCTGAGGTTGAGAATTCTATGATAGGATAAACTGGGGTTGTTTGATTAATATAAATAAGTCACATTTTTAATATAGTTTTAAATTGCCTCAACAAGATAGCTTTGTTGTTTCAAGCAATTCTCTTTTAGTCTATTTGACTAATTTGCAAAACATACAATGATTGAATTTTACGATTTTCTCTATTTTAGAAAGAATGCAGGTTCAAGACAATTGGAATTGCAATATATAAAGTGCTTGAACTGAAAAATCATCAAGTTATTTATCAAGATTCTAAATTGTAAAATTTACATTTAGTAAAGTAGCTTTGATGTTGATTCACAGGGATAAAACGTTGGAACGGTTATCAAAACGTTTCAGACGTTTTACCTCGTATAAAAGATCTAGAAATTGATCGATTAAAAGCTGAAAAATGCTCTAAAACGTTTCAGACGTTTTTCAAAACGTCTGGACGTTTTAATTCGCTTCTCAGACTTAGAATCAGGCTGAAAAATACTCTAAAACGTTTTGGACGTTTTTCAAAACGTCTGGACGTTTTAATTCATTTTTCAGACTTCAGAATAGCATTTTAGTCGATAAATTTCCAGACAAAAACGTCCTGCAACGTTTTATAATCGTTGGCAACGTTTTAGGAACTCTCACAGAAATTTGAATTTTTGAACTAAACGTTTTCTACGTTTTACAAAACGTTGGGACGTTTTATGGCAGATAGCTCATTTGAAAGCTGCCACTATAAATAGAACCTTAGGGTTCTCCTCTTCATTAACACAGCCGACCCTAATCAATTCAAAAGCGATTTTCTGTGAGCTCAAGTTCCTCCATTGTTGTGAGAACAAAAACTTCAATATCCCTCAAACAACCTCAAATCCACTTCACTAATCTCGAGTTAGATTAGGTTAGAGTGAGCCTTTGAGTGTTCATCTTGAGATTTCGAACTTAGAGACTTCGTTCTCTATTCTAGTTGGCCGTGTGACTTCTCATTGGTTGTAAGGGCTCACCGGTTCACAAGTTGTAACCTTTCTCTTTTGGGTAATAGAAAGGCGCACCGAGAAGCGGTTGCGACGCCCCGGAGACGTAGGCATTTTAAGCCGATCTCCGTTATCACTCGTGTCAAATCTCTCTAAACTCATTTACTTTATTTTATTTGCAATTAATTCTTTACTTTCGAAATTAGTGGTGCATAAGGGACAACAAAGTGGTATCAGAGCGCGTTACTCAAATTAAGACTCACTTAATTCGAGCTTACCGATCTAAAATGGCACCCACTAGATATGTGAAAGAGCCTCCAACCTTTGGTAGCACTACCAAAAATTTTAGTCATTGGAAAAGGACCATGATGAACTATCTAAACATTCTTGAAGTTTGGAATGTAATTGAGAAAGGCTATGAACCGGTATACACTACTCCTACCGGCAATGAGGCCAAAACTGAAACATTTCCATCTACCGAATTAAAGAAAGTAAATGACCTTGCCGTTAATGCAATATACAATGCGGTAAGTGAATCGGTTGCATTAATTTTTGGTAACACAACCAATGCAAAAGAAATGTGGGATGCTCTTGTTAACCGGTACGAGGGTAACACCCAAATCAAACGAACCAAAATAGCCGGTCTAGAAACCAAATTTGAAACTTTTAAAGTTGAAAATGGTGAAAATGTTGAGGATATGTATAATAGACTTATGCATATTCAAAATGAATTCATTGAATTAGGAGAACCGCTTTCTAACGATAAAATTGTAGGAAAGCTCCTTCGAGTAATGCTTAGGAGGCCTAGGTGGGACGGATTGGTGAGTGCCCTAGAAGCAATTCATGGGACACAAAAATCATTTACACCGGATGAACTCTATGCTCATTTCCGGAGTTTTGAAGAAAAGCTAATACAAGCCGGTGAGCTCAAACAAGAGCCAAAAACAAAAACCGTAGCTTTTCCGGCTCAAAACCACCGAAACCACCCAAGCTCCTCAAATAACCGTCCATCAAGCGACTCATTTATAAACAAAATAGAACATGAAACCTCTAATGATGCCCTCCTCTTAGCCAAAATGTTCCAAGCCATGCTTAACTTCGAACGCAAATACAACAAGGAACGTGAAGAAGGGAACAAACGAGTTATTTGTTTTGCATGTGAAAGAGAATGTCATACCATCCAAACTTGCTTCAAACTATTTCCCAACTTGAAGAACAAGGATAGTGAAGGGCAACATGACCGAAGGCCCAAGCAAAAGTACGACGGGTACAAAGGCAAAAAGAAGGCCAAAGCAATGCAAGCTTTATTTTGCATCGACTCCGATGAGAGCGATAGAGAAGAATCCGACTCGGAGTCGGGCGATGAACAAGAGATCAATCTTGCCCTGATGGCAATAGTGGATGAAGGTTCGACAATGATTGACTTGGATTCAATCATTGCAAACAAAAACATAACTGACGAGACCACCATCGAATTCCTCAAAGATCTCGTCAACTCAAAAATCAACAAGGAGTCGGAGGATTTTACACAAGCCTCCACAAGCTCCACCATTGAGGTAGCGGTTGATCCCATCGAAGCCTCAACTAACACCATCATCGAGGTAGAGGATGCATCCATAGAAGATGTAACAAACTCCTTAAATGAGGTACATCTTATCTCTTTTCCTAGCCGGTATATGTCTCCAATTGACTTGACCAACCCCGACTACCATTTAAATGGTTACCGAGTTAGGAAAGATGAATCCAAAATTGACATGAATGAGAATTATATAGAGACAAATGAGACAAGCACATTCATGGATGAAAATCTAATGAATTATAATGTACCTAGGTTGCTTGAGGAATCCAAAAAGACCGTGCTTGAAAAGGAAGGTACCATACAAAAATTGCAATCACAACTCCTTGAATTTGAGTCCAAAATAAAAAATTTAGAATTGGAACTACTTAAATTACATTCTTGTCAATCAAACATAGGGGATATAGAGATATTAAAAGTAAAAATTCAAACTCTAGAGACCGAAAATAGGGCTTTAAGATCTCCTAGTGAATTCTCAAATGTCACTAGTCTCGATCCATACTATGTAGATAATTTGATCAATGCCAATTTGAATCGAAAAATCGGTACTATGGGCATTGGATACAAGAAGGGTCAATCCTCATTTGAATCAAATTATTCACAAAGCCCAAAAGAAAATGGGGTACTTACTCAAAATTTAAATAAATTCAAGTTCAATTGCAAAGAATATTTTGATTACCAATTTCACTCCAAACATGGTAATACACCCTTGACAAAGGAGTCAAATAAAGGGACAACTCCTCAAACCAAAAAGTCAAAACAAAATCATGCATTTAGATACAAATTTTCTAACAAAAATTACAAAAATGAAAACAAATGTCAAAATAGTGATAGGAACACTTTCAATCCAAAAAGGTCAAACAAAACATATTTCAAAGGACCGGATGGATGGTTTTATGAAATCAACAACAAAAATATTTTACAAAACAAAAACCAAAGAAATGGTTTGATGAGAGATGTTCCCCTACATACAAATAAATTTGATTCAAACAAAAATAAGCCTTATCCATCTAAAGTTACAAATCATAAGAATCAAATTCAAGGAGTGAAAGATAAATTTCAAGCCACTTTCAAGCATGGTTCAACAAATGTCAAGCAATCGGTCACATTTTGCAACTATTGTTGTAAAATTGGCCACACCTCATTAGAGTGTAGCTTTAGGAAGGAAGCAACAAATCAAATGTTGTTTGGATTCCTAAAGCTAAACTAGCCTAAAGTTGTAATTGAAATCTCCCCAACCTAAAACGAAAATCACTAAGGAAGGGGGAGATTAAAACAAGGTATATATTAATTGAAAATATATATACTCTTGTAGGTATGTTTGATTACAACACACAAAGAAAATGCTTGGATCATTGATAGTGGATGTTCACACCACATGACCGGTGATAAATCTAATTTCAAATCTTTAGAACCATATGATGGTGGGTCGGTTACTTTCGGTAGTAACCAAAGAAAGAGTTCGATAATCGGATTAGGTTCGGTTGGTAATCAAAACTTAACCATATCGGACGTCTACCTTGTTGATGGCTTAAACTATAATTTACTTAGTGTGAGTAAATTGTGTGAAGCCGGATATTACGTTAAATTCAATACTAATGCTTGTCTTTTGTTTAGAGAATCCGATGATTCTTTAGTTTACACCGGTAAGAGAAAGAAAAATATTTACTATCTATATTTTAATCATTTCGAGTCCGGTGAAATATGTTTGAATGCCATCACAACCGGTTCTAAACTATGGCACCGTAGACTAGGTCATATCTCAATTGACTCCATTAAAAAGTTAGTTAAATTAGATCTAGTCCGTGGCTTACCAACTCACAAATTAGAACTTGTAGGATTATGCGATGCTTGTGTCCAAGGCAAACAAACCAAAAATTGTTTTAAGTCCAAAGATATGGTCTCAACCGATCAACCATTGCAATTACTACATATGGACTTATTTGGACCAATTAGTGTACCAAGTTTAGCTAGAAAGAAATATGCATATGTAATTGTAGATGACTATAGTCGCTTTACTTGGGTTATATTTTTGCAACATAAGGATGAAGCAATAGAAAACTTCATTAGATTTTGCAATCGGGTTGAAAATGTAAAGGGAACAAAAATCATTCGTATTCGAAGTGATCATGGGGGTGAATTTGAAAATGCAAAATTTGATGAAGTATGCTCTAAAAGAGGATATAAACATGAATATTCGGCTCCTCGCACACCTCAACAAAATGGGGTTGTTGAGAGGAAAAATCGAACATTACAAGAGCTTGCCCGAACCATGCTAAATGAATACCCTTTACCCAAACACCTTTGGGCCGAGGCAGTCAATACGGCTTGCTACGTGATCAATCGCGTTAGCATAAGGTCGATATTGAAGAAAACACCTTATGAGCTATGGAAGGGGTATAAGCCAAAAATATCTCATCTTAGAGTATTTGGATCGAAATGTTTCGTGCTTAACGAATCACCTAAAATTACAAAATTCAATTCTAAATCCATTGAGAGAATATTTGTGGGGTACTCCTTGACAAGTAAAGCCTATAGAATTTACATTGCATCTCATCAAATTGTAATTGAATCCGTACATGTCAAATTTGATGAGGTTACTAATCAAAAGGCCGAGAAAGGTATTCAAATTGTAGGTGTTGAAGATGCCGAGCTCGAGATTGATGAGGTTGAAGATACAAACAACAACATTGAGCAATCACTCGAGCAAGAGCAACCCGAAGAAAATTCGTTGAACGAATCAATGCAAACAGAGGAGGCACAATCTCCACAATGTGTATATCAACCTCCCGAAGACCTAAGGGAAGTTTCCTCTCACCCTCTTTCTAATGTGATTGGGAATCCTAGGGAAGGGGTTAGGACTAGATCGGGGTTAAATCAAATGATTGCCCATTGTGCATTTGTATCAAATGTTGAACCCAAAAACTTTAAAGATGCCAATGGGGATTCAAATTGGATTTGTGCCATGCAAGAAGAACTTGCTCAATTTGAAAGGAACAAAGTTTGGGTACTAGTACCTAAGCCAAGGGACCGTATGATTATTGGAACTAAATGGGTCTTTAGGAATAAGAAAGATGAAAATGGAAATGTCGTTCGGAACAAGGCTAGGTTAGTAGCTCAAGGGTATAAACAACAAGAGGGTATTGATTTTGAAGAAACCTTCGCACCCGTAGCTCGTCTAGAATCCATTCGAATGCTTTTAGCATATGCCTCCAACAAAGGTTTTACTCTATTTCAAATGGATGTTAAAAGTGCATTTTTGAATGGATTCATAGATGAAGAAGTATATGTAAATCAACCACCCGGTTTTGTTGACCCGGCATTTCCTAATCATGTCTATAGACTCACCAAAGCACTTTACGGTCTTAAACAAGCTCCTAGAGCATGGTACGGTAGACTTAGTTCCTTTCTAATTGAAAATGGATTTACAAGAGGAAAGAATGACACAACTCTTTTTACAAAGAAGAGAAATGATTCAATTCTAATAGTACAAATTTATGTCGATGATATCATTTTTGGTTCACCTAATGCGGCACTTGCCAAGGAATTTTCTTCTCTTATGAGTAGTGAATTCGAGATGAGCATGATGGGTGAATTAAATTTCTTCTTGGGGCTACAAATCAAGCAACTCTCGGATGGCACCTTTGTAAGCCAAACCAAGTATGCCAAGGAGTTAGTGAAGAAGTTTGGAATGACCGAGAGCAAGACGAGTCCAACACCAATGGCTATCAATGCAAATCTCGACTCGGATCCAAGCGGCACACCCGTGGACATCACCCAATACCGAGCTATAATAGGTAGTCTACTTTATTTAACCGCTAGTAGACCCGATATTATGTTTGCGGTATGTCTATGTGCTAGGTTTCAATCCAATCCCAAAGAGTTGCATTTGAAAGCCGTTAAACGAATTGTTAAATATATCAAAGGCACTTTAAATTTGGGATTGTGGTACGGTAAACAATCGGAATTAGATTTGATAGGATACACCGATGCCGATTTTGCCGGAGACCGAATGGATAGAAAGAGTACAAGTGGTACGTGTCAATTTCTTGGCGGATCACTTGTCTCATGGTCGAGTCGTAAACAAACCTCGGTTGCGCTTTCCACCGCGGAAGCCGAGTATGTTGCGGCCGGTAGTTGTTGCACACAAATTTTATGGATGATCCAAACTTTGAATGATTATGAAATTCGCTTCCGCAACGTACCAATTATGTGTGACAATACCAGTGCCATTATGATATCCAAAAATTCAGTTCTCCATTCTAGAACTAAGCACATAGAGATAAGGCATCATTTTATTAGGGATCATATTGAAAAAGGTGAAATCCAACTCATTCATATTGATACCAAAAATCAAATTGCCGATATTTTTACCAAGCCCTTAAATACTCAACAACACAATGAATTGAGGTTTAAATTAGGCATGCTTGAATTTAAGGACTGAAAAATCTCAATTGAAAGCATAGCAATCAATTAGTTCGTTTTAAGACAAAAATGTCAGAGAGAAACGTTGCAAAACGTTTCTGAAACGTTGGAACATTTTTTGAACCTCAGTTAAAAATTTCTCAAAATGATCTAAAACGTCAGGACGTTTTGCTCAATTCGAAAACTCCAAAATTTCACCTGAGAAAATAAGCAAATCGTCCAGGACGTTTTACAAAACGTTGTAACGATTTCGTGTTCTTCCATCTTCTAAAATTGTTCAAATCTCTCGCATGAAAAATATCTTGAAACGTCTGAACGTTTCTGTAAACGTCTGAACGTTTTTTAGTATTTCATTCTACTGAATTTTCACATCACATAAATCTACCAAAACGTCGAGAACGTTTGGTGAAACGTCGAGACGTTTTATTGAATAATAATTCTCAAAATTCCAACATAATTCAGTCAAGTAAATTCTACAAACCGTTTCAGACGTTTTCCTAAACGTTGGGACGTTTTGCCGTAAAATCAAAATTCAAAATCTCAATTTTTCATCTCAGAAAACTCAGAGAAAAACGTCGCACGACGTTTTCGGAGCCGCCTCTAAAACCCTGCTGCGAACCGACGCGTTTTTCATCTCCCTCCTTTCTTCTTAACCCGTCTCTCTCTCTTTTTCTTCTTCTCTCCGCCACCTTTCACCTTCATCCTCCATTTTAGCCATCATAAACCACCAAATCACCTATTTCAAAGTGGTTTTTCTTCTCTCCTCTCAACCCTCTTCCCATTTCTTACTTCAAAACCAAGCTTCTCTCCCTCCTTCTCTCTCTCTACCAAAACCCTATTGTTAGCCACTTCTTCAAATCCGGCGATCCGACCGCTCAATCAACGATCCGTCTTCACCATTGTGCTTGTAGAGTCGTTCTCTTCACGGATTTGTGCTTCATTCTCTAATCGGTAACTTTCAATTTTTCTCTCAAACCAATGGCTCCCAAACTTGCAAAACTCAATGCCATTAGAAATAAAAGGGCCCGAACCGAAGCGGGTCAGTCAAGTAGAACTGAGATTGCCCCGAATACCAACCTTTTTCGATCTAACACTTACCTATTCCGGAATCCAATTGCTCACACCAATTTCACGGGCCAATTTACAAATCGAAAGTTATCCAATTGCTACTATTTTAACAAAGCCTCGGTTACTTTTCATTATCCCGAGGATGACAAAATTATCGGGTATATCAATCATTGGCCTTGGGAGTCCTTGCTCACTTGCGATGAACCATATAGTGAGATGATTACCAAAACCTTCTACTCCAATCTGACATTTACCGAAGAACCCTTTCTTGTCAAATCCTATGTATGCGGGCAAGAAATTATTCTATCTCTAGAAAATGTGGCAAATTGGCTTGGGTTATCTAATGAAGGTGAAGAAACCTATCTCCTTCGGAATTGGACCGAACATGCCTTAGAACCCGCCGATCACTACAAAACCTGGTTTGATCAACGTAACCATGGAGGTGCACCCCTCTATGCATCACATCTTCCATCCCTACATCGCTTGCTTTTTCTCCTAGTCAACAACATTCTCGTACCCAAAGCAACAATCAAATCAAACATCGAGTGGGGTCCAATGTACTACATGCGACATCTCATTTCCATGGATGAAAAACAGTTCAACATTCCCTACATAATTCTCCGTCACATGATTGTTTGCTTCACAAGCTCCGTTGCCACTCTCCCTTTCGCTCATGTGATTCATCGCCTAATTCGCCAAAGTGGCATAACCGTCCCAAGTCATCTCATTGGTAACGAACCACTCCATTTGGTTGAGGTTTTACCCAAACATGGTTGGATCAAAGGTCATTCGGACTCGGGTTTACCAATGCTCAAACCCGACGGACGACCCATCAATGATTGGATAAATGCTCCCAATGCCCAACCAAACCAATATTGGGATCCGTATGAAGAAGAACCACCGGTACACAATGAACCACCACCGGTACCACAAATGGCTCAAGGTGAGATACCTCAAGGAGCGGAAAATCAATTGGCTTGGATTATTCAACACATGCAACAATACCAATTAGCCAATACCAATGAATTTACCGAGATTAAGAATGATCTTAAAGTCTTGAAGGAAGATTCGCGCAAAATCCGAAACCGAGGTCTCAAAAACGCCAAAGCCATTCATGATGTCGATGTCACTACCTCCGAACTTGCTCGGCGCTTTGTGCAACAATACGGTGCCTCTAGTGGCGCGACCTCGAGTGCTCCTTATATTCCTTCCGAAGATGATGATGAGGACGATGTTGAAGATGTTGGAGATGATGAAGAGGACCCCTCATTCTAAACTCCTCTAATTTTTCTTTGAATTAAAATTCACTAAATGGATGCTATGTTATGCTATCCCTTGAACTTGTTCTTTATCTTGCATGAATTGATTCTCTTTTGCTTAGGATATTTATGCTATTATTAGGATTTTTTTTTAATTATGGTATCAATTTGAATGCTTGAATTATGGTTGCATGAATATTTATAAATTTGCTATCTTACATGCTTTTCTCATTTGTGATTCCATAGATAATTCTCACATTTTCTTAATCATATATTAAGGGGGAGTGCATATTTTGAGGGGGAGCACTATTGATTGTGCTATTTGATGTTATTTTGTCTCCCTTTCGTTGATTTCCAAAAGGGGGAGAAAATGCAAGACATGCAAAAACCGATTAATTGGGAAGTTAAATTTTTTAAAAATTTAAAAAAAAAAAAATTTGGGAAAAATCGATTTATGCACTTACTTGCGTTGTATGTTTTGCAAATCATCAAAAGGGGGAGATTGTTGTTTCAAGCAATTCTCTTTTGGTCTATTTGACTAATTTGCAAAACATACAATGATTGAATTTTACGATTTTCTCTATTTTAGAAAGAATGCAGGTTCAAGACGATTGGAATTGCAATATATAAAGTGCTTGAACTGAAGAATCATCAAGTTATTTATCAAGAATTTAAATTGTAAAATTTATATTTAGTAAAGTAGCTTTGATGTTGATTCACAGGGACAAAACGTTGGAACGGTTATCAAAACGTTTCAGACGTTTTACCTCGTGTAAAAGATCTAGAAATTGATCGATTAAAAGCTGAAAAATGCTCTAAAACGTTCCAGACGTTTGTCAAAACGTCTGGACGTTTTAATTCGCTTCTCAGACTTAAAATTAGGCTGAAAAATACTCTAAAACGTTTTGGACGTTTGTCAAAACGTCTGCACGTTTTAATTCATTTTTCAGACTTCAAAATAGCATTTTAGTCGATAAATTTCCAGACAAAAACGTCCTGCAACGTTTTATAATCGTTGGCAACGTTTTAGGAACTCTCACAGAAATTTGAATTTTTGAACTAAACGTTTTCTACGTTTTACAAAACGTTGGGACGTTTTATGGCAGATAGCTCATTTGAAAGCTGCCACTATAAATAGAACCTTAGGGTTCTCCTCTTCATTAACACAGCCGACCCTAATCAATTCAAAAGCGATTTTCTGTGAGCTCAAGTTCCTCCATTGTTGTGAGAACAAAAACTTCAATATCCCTCAAACAACCTCAAATCCACTTCACTAATCTCGAGTTAGATTAGGTTAGAGTGAGCCTTTGAGAGTTCATCTTGAGACTTCGAACTTAGAGACTTCGTTCTCTATTCTAGTTGGCCGTGTGACTTCCCATTGGTTGTAAGGGCTCACCGGTTCACAAGTTGTAACCTTTCTCTTTTGGGTAATAGAAAGGCGCACCGAGAAGCGGTTGCGACACCCCGGAGACGTAGGCATTTTAAGCCGAACTCCGTTATCACTCCTTGTGTCAAATTTCTCTAAACTCATCTACTTTAATTTATTTGCACTTATCTCTTTAATTTCGAAATTAGTGGTGCCTAAGGGACAACAAGCTTCATAGAGTAGAAAATGCTGGTATATTTCAAGAAGAATAAAAACATGAAAGTATAAAGATATTCTTAATTTACAATATACGCACGGTATATTATTATTTTCAAGACTGATATTTAAAACATATTGATTCTAATATGAGCCTCCATAGGTTTTGAGAATGTTTCAAAATTGAAATTCAAGTATGATAAAAACGAGATTAATGGTTTAAATATCAACTCTAGAGAGGAAGAATAGGATTATTCGTATGACAGAATGCAATAATTGTTTTGGATGATATTTGGACGAAGAAATATACAGTTAATTCCCTTACTCGGATAAAGTTTAAAATATATACTTCTAATTTATGCTTTCTCAGAAGAAGTTATAAGAATGTACTTAAGATTAAAAAAACTATAAAATCGTGTTTCACTTTGAATTGTTTCTCAAAATATGCCTCTTTCTATGCTTTTCTCATAAATTTTTTAACTCGGTCCCTGATTCTTAACCTGACTCGGGTAAATGGTTGGGTTTTGTTTTTTATTATTTTTTCTTTTACAATTTCATGCTGATGCTAAGTCGCAGTAAACAGGTAATATTCTAACCTGAACAATTAACTATTGACATTAATAAAATAATATCAGTTGGCAGTGGTTAGGGCTGGACAAAATTGTTCAAATTCGCAACTCGCTCATAACTCACTCATTTATAGCTCGCTTTAACTCGTTCATTTACAGCTTGCTTTAACTCATTCATTTACAACTCGAGTTGGCTGACTCGTTTAATAAATGAGCTGAGTTTGAGCTTACCCCAACTCGCTCATTTATAACTCGAGTTACATAGCATTGGTCACAATAAATCCCAGAAATTATTTTTGTAAAGCTGCTGTATGAAAAATTGTTGGTGCTTATGTACTAAGTTGTTGTATGAAAATTGCTGGATACTGATAAATTCTTTTACTAGTAGTATATAATTAACTGGTTAAACGAGTTATAAACGAGTTGTGAGCCAATTCGAGTTGATAACGAGCTGAGTTCGAGTTGGCTCTATAACTCGTTATTACCATCCCAACACGAGTTGACTCGCTCATTTATTTAATGAACTGAGTTTGAGTTGGAGGTAACTCGCTCAAACTCGGCTCATTTACAGCCCTAGCAGTGATAATTGTAATTGAACTAGAGATGTCTGCAAGAGAATCCAAAGCACAAACCACATTAGTCCCAACTGACTCCCAAAGCATTTTGAACCTTATAAAAAGAATAATAAAACATCTTTGACTTAGTCCGAAGCATTGATAATCTAATTGGTTTTCTAATCGCCACTATCCTAATTATTATTAATATTAAGATTATTTTAATTATTATTATTATTATTATCAAAGTGGTAGTTCCTGAGTCTTGGTGTTACTAATTCGTTTTTGCCGTTTCAAAGTTCAAATAGTCAATATGAAGTGTCCAACATGTTCTCTATATTAAAATGTGTTTGGGGACCAAATTTTACATTATTTGGAACTTTTTACTACTTTTTAAGAATTTTTTAAAATCACTGTTTTGAATAATAAAAAATAAATAAATAATCTAAAAAACAATGATTTTTAAAAATTCATAATAAAAAGTAAAAAATTAAAAAAAATGTAAAATTTGGTCCCAAGCACATTTTAATATGGAGAACACGTTGAGCACTTCAATTGACTATTTGAAATTTGAAAATCGCAAAAACGAATTGATAGTATGGAGGCATTGGACCGAGATTTTTATTAATATCCAAAGTTTAATAGAAATTAATATTTATGCCCAGATTCTTGGGTTTTCGCCAAAAATGCCCAAGCCGGCCACAAAATGGCCGGCTTACGGGGGGAGCGTAAGCCGGCCATTTTGTGGCCGGTTTACTCGATTTTTTTTTTTTTAGAGACACTATGAAGAGCAAAATAATGAAATCTAACACTGAAAATTCGAATTTTTTGTTTAAATTATTTGTTAGATTACTTCTTTTGATATAAAATTAGCATATTTATACTAAAATACGCTAAATTACTTGAAATTATGTTGAATTACACTATATTAATTTAAATTACACTAAATTACATTACATTACGCTAAAATATGGTAAATTACATATGAATAGGGACGATATCTTCACTGAAAAGGCGAAAAACGACGACGAAACTTCAAACGGTCATAAAACGGCACTCGAGTGTCCGATTTCAGCAAATGACCACTTTTCAGAAAGCTGGAAAAAAGACGCATGCATCCATGATGGCTATGCCAGATTTCAAATTTTAGAATTACCAAAAAACTAAGGGAAGAGCCTCAAAACTTGAGTTGAAGTTTCCGATTAAGATTTTTATTTTTATTTTTATTATTCAATCTAAGTAGCTCAGTAAATTACTTACATAATAAACTTGTAGAATACCAATTTTTACTATTTTTTGAATTTTTTTACTATTTTTTATGATTCATGAAAGATGACACAAAATCGGTCTACTTTAGCGTAATTTTGCGTAGTTTAGCGTAATTTACCGTATTTCAACATAATTAGCAAAGTTATTGTAATTTAACGTAATTTAGTGTAATTCAACATAATTTATTGTAATATAGTGTAATTCAACATAATTTCAAGTAATCTAGTGTATTTTAGTATAAATATGCTAATTATAAATCAAAAGAAGTAATCTAACAAAAAATTTAAACAAAAAATTCGAATTTTCAGTGTTGGATTTCATTATTTTGCTCTTCATAGTGTCTCTAAAAAAAAAAAAATCGAGTAAACCGGCCACAAAATGGCCGGCTTTCGGGGGGAGCGTAAGCCGGCCATTTTGTGGCCGGCTTGGGCATTTTTGGCGAAAACCCGAGAATCTGGGCATAAATATTAATTTCTATTAAACTTTGGATATTAATAAAAATCTCGGGGCATTGGACATACCACTTTGATTATTATTATTATTATCACCGCTATTATTGTAGTTACATTTATATTTTGTGTGTCAATATCTCATGTTATTCTTTCACCTATTATCTCCCTTACACATTATATATATCGAGTTGTTCTCAGAATAACTTCATGAAGAAAAGCTATCCTGAATTTAAAATTCACTGAAGTAATTTACGAGCTTAATTTTAAAATTTATCAAATTGGATTTCAAGAATAAATTTATAACGTTAATTTGAATCTACTCAACTAGCCAAGCATTTGTATTTTACTTCTCTTTCTTAGTTCGTGTTGCATAATATGAAGAGGTCGAAACTTTTTTTTATTTAAAAAAAATAACACATGAAAAAATTCATTGTTCAAGATATTGATCATATATAAATGTACTTGAGGAATAAGAGCATTGAAATGCAAAGTTTTAATTCGTCAAACGCATCAAGATCAATGATATGAATTTGTTATTAGAAGGTATTTAAATTTTATTAAGTAAAACTCACAAACTCCTTGGTGAGTTTATGTCCGTTATAGTTTTACTTAATTTTAGGCTTTATCCTGATAATTTCAAAGGTTTTATTGTCATTTTATGAATTACTCTGTTCTTTTTTATGAAAGATGCTTTCTTATTAGGAACGTCTTTTTGAAGTGCTAAAGCTTTCTACCATAATCTATTATTTCATTTATATATCACAAGATGAAAGTTATTTTTCCAACACATAATTTTCCATAAGAACCAATAGATTTAGATAAAAAAAAATTCCAGTTCTCGTGTCTTTATAAACATTTCTATTTTATATGAATATTTTTGAACAAATTCTCTTTTTTACAAAACTAGTTCTTTTAACTGTTCTTGATTTTTTCCTGTCATCAAGTTTTTTTTTCTATTATAAAGAATAAATTTGTATGATTGAAATTCTAAGTGCTAAAAAGTTTATATAATAAGCCATTGATCTGAAAATTTATCCACTTGCTCAAAAGAATTACAACTTGAGCAAATGAACCGAAGAAAATTTCTTTAATTGATAAAATGTATGTCTAACATTAATTGTCTAAAATCCACATTGATCAAGGCCTAATTACTAAAAAATAAATGTTGATGCATCGTTGGCATGTTGATAGAGTCTCAGGAACAGATCTTAAGTTTAATTTGAAGTAATGAAGCCACTCTTATAAATTAAAAATTAGCGGCTTCATCATTTATATTTTATATTTTTTTTATAAGTACTTATACCTTTAAGCTCCTCTATAAATAAGATTACATTAGCGTAACTTATTTAGCACCTCCAATCTCAATTTTTTAGCTATGCCCTTGAATAGCACCCATATAACAAAATTTGTACAATTTAAATATCAGTTGATAATATATCAAGAAATATTAAATACGAACTATTAAAAATATTTCAAGTAGTTCGATAAACGAAAAATACGTACTAGATCTCGTTGTTTAACATTCTTGAACTTTGTGGCATACAAATTGTCTGAAAGTTCCAGATTTTGATTTCAAACTTTGCTTTTGCACTTGTCAAAATTTTAAAATAATATAAATTGTAATCAAATAACTATCAAGAGATGCAAGCTCATAACCTCATGCCCTAAATCAAACAACAAATTCTACGAGTAATTTGCAAGATTTCTAATCAACAAAAAAGAACGAGTTTTTTCTAAAAAAAAAGAATTACCTAGAAAGCTCGAGGAAGAACAGACTTAGATATATCAGGTGGATTCAAATCAAATCGCCAGTGTTGCAAGCGCAAATCCTTCAAAGATATGTTACACAGATCAAAATCAACACGACAATGCAATATGAAAGAGAATAACTATTTTAAATAGTATACATATAAAAATTTCATACAATTTAAATATCGTTTGATAATACAACAAGAATTGTTAAATGCGGTCTATTAAGAATATTTAAGAAGTTCTATAAACGATATATTATGTCATAGATCTCATTTTTTTTTTCTAATATTCTTGATCTGTGACATACAGATTGTTTGAAGTTTTAAATTTTGATTTCAAACTTTACTTTTTCACCTGTCAAAAAATTTAAATGAAATCAAACAACTATCACAAGATCCAAGCTAATAAACCCCCTAAATCTTACAACAAATACTACAAGAAAAGTAAATTCCAAAATTTATAATCACTAAACAATTAAAAAGTCTAGTTTTTTTTAAATATTTACCTAGAAGGCTCGAAGAAGAACAGACTCGGATATGTCACACAGATCGAAATCAAATCACCATTGTTGCAGGAGCAAATCTTTGAAAAATATATCACGCAGATCGTAATCAACACGCCCATGCAATTTGAAAGAGGATAGTGATTTAGTGGATACTGCCTACCTCGAAAGGTAAGGATAGATTAACCAATGCGGGAGAGTTAGCAAGAAATTAGACGCGGCTCACGTCTGTTCAATAAGAACAATGGGCACTGCTGAAGTGACACGATCAATATCCAATGGTCATCGACAATTTAATTAGCGTACAAAATGCTTTAATTCACGGTGTTGCCACTAAAAAGTATTACACAAATAATTATTAAAGCATCAATTATTTACTATTAATTTTCAAAATTTTGAAGTTTCATTTCCATATTTAAATTTTAAGATAGCCATCAACTCTTTTAATCATAATTATAAGAACTAATACGTAGGAATGAAAAAGGTTAGAATTAATATTTCTTATTTTTTTTTAAACCAAAGTAAAATTCATTGATCCTCATGGAGCATGGAACATTTGTGTAGTTTATTCTCAAAATAAAATAATACAAGCGGTAGATCATATGTATTATTTGACCCATTGATCCTTTATTTCCATAACCTACTTGGTTCAAAAGTTGTACGGGTGGTCTATTTCAAAAAATATATATATATGTGCCAAGAGCACCCAATTTAATTTTATGAAATGGAGAAATTTCACCGCTGTATCTCCATTAAATTAATGATTATCTCATCACACTATACACTATGTGCACTGAATCAATTCATCTGCATTCAAGGAAAGACATTCAGGTCCTTACTAAAAATTTTATCGGATGTTCGTCTAATTATTACAAAAGATTTAGCCTCGTCCTTTTTCATTTTAGATTATTTATGATAAATATTTTGTAACTTGCACCATGAATGTTTGTTAATACATAGTTTATATTCGTACAAGTTTGGATAGAATCTGTTAAATAAATTTGTTTATAAATTATATGTCTAAACTCAAATAACTTAGGATTGATTATGTATTTGAACAGCATTTAGATACATCTAGCGATCAGATTATTATTAAGCCGTTTTAAAGTTTAACTTGATAAAGGGACGACAAATCATAATACTGATTTTTTTTTAATAAAAACAACTTATTAATTTTATAAAGTGTAAACTATATATAAAACATAACATGACAGCAATCTTTTTTATTTCAATCTTATTCTTTAAACCGTTTGGCCGATCATTTATCAATTTATCACTTAAATAAGGGTCCGTTTTCAATATCAAGAAATAATGTTAGAACAACACTATTTGAAATAAGTGTAGAGTAGTTCTGTTTTTCACTATTCGTAAGAATAAAATTACCGCGTAGTAAATGGTGTAAAATGTGTAGTAGAAAGACGACGGCGATGACAATTACAAGAAAGAATACTGTAAATTATTGATAATAAGAATATCACTAATAGGAATAATAATCGATGATACAATAATAACATAATCGGGCTAATGTACTTCATGAAGTAAAGATAATGTTTTACTTCACGCTATATCTTCAATATGATCCGAACCCTTAAACACGATCTCCATAGTACAATGTGAGTCGAGACAAGAATTTCCATTTTGTTTAAATTTGTTTATTTTTGTGTGTGTGTGCGCGTAATTTCCATAGTACAATGTGAGTCGAGACAAGATAGGTAGGAAATCTATTGATTCAGGAAATTATGAACCATAAAATTTGATAAGTACATTTTAATATAAAGATCATGTTGAACGATTCAGATTGATTATTTGATCATTGAAAACAAAGATATGAGCATGAAGAAAATATGACCTTTACTTCATGAAATACATTAGCCCAACTCATTATAATAATATCGTAACTAAGATAAATAATAATGATAAGTAATAATTATAACGAATAATAATGGATGTTTGTAACTCAAGTCTGATCAAAGATGACTAAGCCACCCTATGATTTTAAAATTTTAATTATGTATATTGAAATTTAATGGAATTTTTTTTATATAGTCTAGCTCCTCTCAATAAATAACAAGGGTAAATTTCGCTGGAGGTCACTAAACTTTGTCTTTTGTCACGAATTGGTCACTTAAGTTTGATTTGTCTCTCTATAACCACTCAACTTTTCATTAGTTCCAATCAAATCATTCTTTAACTTTTTCATCTAAAAAATTAACAGAATATGCTCATTCTATCTAAAATATTAACGGAAAAGTTATATTTTATTAATTTTTTGATGGAAAAGTTATAAAGTGATTTGTTTGGAACAAAAGAAAAATTCAGTAGCTATAGAGGAACAAATTAAATTTGAGTGACCAATTCGTGACAAAGAACAAAATTTAATAATCTCCGGCGAAATTTACTCAAATAACAAATTTTTAGTTGTAGTCTAGTAGTTAGAGTTTTTCTTTGTAGTTGAGATGACATTAGTTCAAATTATACTCACCACATATTGTACATTTTAATTTTCATGTTAAAATTTTTTAGTTCCGTTCCTGTGTATCTAAAGGTAAAATACATGAAGTGCCTCAATACATGAACTGTTTATAACCATTATTTTTTTAATCCCTTTCTGTGGGTCCCACCTAGTGTGGTGCAGTCGTGCGATTGGCGCGTCGGCTGTACATGTCTTTTTTCTTTTTTCTTTTTTGAGGAAATACCCGTGTGGTGCAGTCGTGCGATTGGCGCGTGGGCTGTACATGTCGTGCCCAGACATGTTATTTTTTGCAGGAAATTACAGAAGAACACTTTCACCAGTCAAATATATAAAAAGATTTACAAGAAGCAAGGTGGCGCTTTGAATTGTTTTCCAGCAATGGTTAGTAAATAGTCGTATATTTTGATAGTGGATTTAAGATTGTGACTAATTGGGCATTGGTCTGCGTAAAGAGGTAACGGGTCAAGCGTTTCTGCTTTTAGCCCTTCAACGGCTATTTAGTAATAAGTAGTAGTTTTATGCAAAAAATAAGAGATAAAAAAAGTAATAAGTAGAAGTTACTAAATTGCTAATGTCAATTGTTTGCAAACATACCCACTAAAATCTTGCTTTTTAGCACCCAATAAGAAAGGGGTCCATAAAATTATCTTTACTCTGTTAAGAACTCCTTTTTTTTTTTTTTTAATTTTATTCAGACTTTCCATTTTCATGACTTCCATCGTAGGCTTGACAAGTTGGCATGTATATATTTGTGCAAGTAGTTTGGTAGCAAATGGTTATCACACAAAATGTTAACATGAACTTGTGTGTGAATAAAATTTTTCTTTTTCTTTTGCTCGCCAAAAGCAAATGGTGAATAAAATGTTAACATTCATATGTGTGAATAAAATATCACAAATTTTGCTACCAGAGTACTACTACAGTCTACATGAATGTTTTTCTTTTCTTTTTCATTTTTCTTTGGTTCACTTGTTTATATTTACAGCTGGTAGCCACCATCACTGGAGCAGGATAAGCATAAGTTACAAAACAGTTGCTAATTTTCGCATTTTGTCATTTTCTGTTCTCAGATGTAGTGTATCATCTCCAGTCTTGTAGAACTGGAGAAGTCCATTGCCAATATGTTGTTCTCAAGGGAAATACTTTTGTATTTGAAAAACAAAAATTTGGTGAATAAATACTTTCCAATATTTTTTTGTTAAATTTAAAAAAATTTCGAGGATCAGATTTTTAAATTACGACTTTTGTTTCATAATTATGACAATATTCTTATATTACGGAATAATTTTAAATTAATTATTAAGGCTGGACTTTGAAAGTGAGGTCTTAATTTTAATGACCAAGACTATATATTAAAGTTCAATATTTTGAAACTTTTTACAGTATGAAATTTTGATTCGAGAGTGTTAATTCGGTACATTTTTATTTAAACAAAATTACCCTATTTTTAAGTTTCTAGACATGTAGTGTCACATAATAAACATGACATGTTATATTAAACACAAACTAATTAAAAACTGTGACATTCAATGAGATACTTATCGAAACAAGAAAATTAAAATTTTATATTATTCTCTATAATTTTGATAAAGTAATCACACATCAAAGGGGGAATTTCACGTATACCCCTCAAAAACATTAAAATTACGTATTTCTCCCTCTAAATTTGAAAATTACATATTTCCCCTCTAAACTTCAAAAACTCACAAATTTACCCATTTTATTGTCTTTTATATTAAAATTCAGTCTAAATTTATAAAATATCCATTTTACCCTTTATTAAAAGCATAAAATACGCATCATACTCAAATTTAAATCTGAAGGGTTCCCCTATCGTCCGATCCGCACGCATTGCACTAATATCTGTGCACATCGCCTCAATATCTGTGCGTGTTCGCTTCAAGATTCATGCTGATCTAGAGTGCACGGATCTTAAAGCAATATTGACCCCCACAAATCGCATTAAGATTCGTGTATGCCGCTTCAATATATGTGTGTGTTCGCTTTAAGATTCATGCTAATCTTGCACGCACAGATCTAAAGCAGTTCAGACGGTAGATGAACCCTTCAAATTCAAATTTGAGTCCGATGGGTTTTTTATGTTTTTAATAAAAGATAAAATGGGTATATTATAAATTTAGAATGAGTTTTAATATAGAAAACAATAAAATGGGTAAATTTGTGAGTTTTTGATGTTTAGAGGGGGAAATACGTAATTTCAAAGTTTAAAGGGGGAAATACGTAATTTCAAAGTTTAGAGGGGGAAATACGTAATTTTGAAGTTTTCAAGGGTATACGTGAAATTCCCCCTACATCAAACTTGATGCAAATTTAGAATGAATTGGCCCTCTGTCGAGAAATTTGAATAATTATTAGTCAATTTCTATCTATGTTTATAGGTAATTTTTAAATTGCAATAATCTACAATACTACAGAGATTATGCCTATAATATTATTTCACAAGTTTGATAAACATTTTATAGATTATCACAATTTCAATATATCTCTTTTCAAATAAAAGAGCACATATTGTCCAATTTATATATGAGTAGAAAATATTAAATAGGGTCCGTTACATGAATTTAATGACAACAAATAATTATAACGCATAGATTCATTGAACTAATTCAAGTTAACATGATCAATTTTTTAATCATCAATTTGTCGTAATATAATAATAATAATAATAAAGAGTATTTATTTTAGACCGAGTGATCCATCCATTTTCTGTCACGTCCGTTGGTTTTCTAACAATAAGGGAGAAAAACCAATAAAAATGTTAAATTGAATATTGATCAAACATTTTATTTTTGGTTGGTTGGTGATTTCATATTTTTTCTATCTATATCATCACTCGATATATTACAAAAAAAGTTCATGAGCAAGTGCTTTAGTTCAATTATAGAAAGGCTAATAGGTGCTAGGTACCATGAACCCACGATTTAGAGAGAGAGAGGTTTAATATAGTTTTTAACAAGGTCATGCAGGGTAGAAAATAAAATATAAATGGTTGACATATCCAAATTTTTTTCAAAATTAAATAACAATAGAATTATGTTATGGTGATTTGAATAATAAAGATGTGTTGGTACTTTTGACTTCATATTTTGATGTCGGAAGTACCAACATAGAGTTGCTCATTGTCATCGGCATATAAAAAAGTTGTTAATTTTTTATTTTTTCGTACTATTCTTGTGATGGACATAATTTATTATTTATAATGTTATGGGTTAGAGAATCAGTCTTTGGTCTAGTGGCAAAGATACATATCTTACATGTGAGAGGTCATGGGTTCGAAACTCTTAAAGTAGGAAAATCTTATGTAATATAAATAAGGTTTTGAAAAAAACTGCTAAGTTAGACCTCTGTTTTTCATTTTAAAAAAAATGTTATGAGTCCAAAAAATAATAAAGAAAAATACAATATTTAGTTTTTTTAACGAGATTCCGATAATAGATCAAATTAAATGGCTTCAAAATTTTAATATGGAGTGGAAGTATCAATGCATCTTTGCACTACTAAGAAGCACCTTAACATAACATACAGAAATATTGATACTTGAAAAAGAGGAGGGATCTAGTTACTACAATTTTGAGTTACAACAAAGTTACCACAACTATTTTTTACATTTTCAAATTTCAAATCGTCGATCCAAACCGTTCAACATAATCTCCACAATAAAATGTGCTTCCAGATCAAATTTTACATTTTTTTGAATTTTTTTACTATTTATTAAGTATTTTACAAAAACTAGTCAAATTCAGACTATTGAATTTTGTACCCATCTTAATAAATAGTAAAAAAATTCAAAAAAATGTAAAATTTGATCTAGAAGCACATTTTATTGTGGAGATCATGTTGAACGGTTTGGATCGACGATTTGGAATTTGAAAATGTAGAAAATGGTTGTGGTAACTTTGTTGTAACTCAAAATTGTGGTAACTAGATCCCTCCTCCTTGAAAAAATATATCTCGCATAGTTGATTAAAATATAATTATTATTGTTTTCTAGACAGAGATGATAGAAAATGATGAAATAATCTTTGTTGATTTTTTCTGATATTTACATGTATTGTACATGGTTTATATAACCTGATTTTTTACTAGTCGTTGCCTAAATTCCTAAAATACATATTGCTGAATTTTTCCTAATTACAGAGATTATGCTAGATACTAAATGTAACCTAACAGCTGTATCATTTATGCTAGCAGATTTCTTTACTAAATGAGTCTGTCTGTGATGATTTTTTGAGACTCCTTTTGTATTTCTCAACAATTATGTACGAGAGATTATAGGTTCGATATTCAATACATACTCTCTGGAGATGATTTGAAGACTTTAATTTAATTTCATATTATAAAAATTATTAATTACCTGTATGAAAAAAATCGAAAGTCTTTGCTCGGTATAAGAAAAAATATATATAGTCGCTTGGCATGTTGACTATTTTAATATTTTTTATCTGTCTTCTATTAGCATCGTGACAGCATTGTTTGTTGCTAGCACAGATCTCAATTTATATATAATTTATATTTAATTTGATATGCACAAATTTAAATTTCGAACAACTGTGCTTTTAGTAGTTTTCCTATGCACACCGGCCCGGGCAATCATGCAGTTAACTAAGATTTGTCTAGCGATATGGATCCAAATATGATGTTGACTAATCATGGGTTCATGACGCAATTAACAAATATATTACACTTGGAATCAGGAGGCTGTTCGATGGATATCATATTAAATTGGAGCCTGTTGATAATCGAGATTCGTACAGATATTTTTAAGATTCCTGCAGATTAAGTACACACAAATTTCAATACAAATTGAATGACTCCGACTGAATATCAAACTGAATTTAGTCCAGTACCAATCGAAATGCCCCGCTCTCCATTACACTTACCATAGAGATAAGAGATGACATGGAACATGTCTGTTTTAGGCTTCAAGCGAATATCACCTATTGGTACCATAGGAGATAGAATTCCTTTAGCCGAGCTAAAATCATTTCGAAACCTATGTGGAATATAGAGGGATTGCTTCGAAATTCGTGTCAAATGAAAACGAACGACTCAGATCTGATTATACACGGTCAGGTATTGTCATGGATCTGAATTCTTATGCTTCTGTATAAATTAAGTTTAGGCCTGGTCCGGAGGCCTTTTACCTCCCAATTGATTGTGATGTCGTCCGGTTTAAGCATCGATTTGAATAATTTTGGTCGAATCATACTAACTTTAATTAATATTATTTAAAAAAAAAACTTATCTTACCTAAATCTTCAAAAATAATGTACTGTAGAGACTAATGTTCTAAATACGCCGATTGAAAATTTGAAAAATGTAGCCACGATTTTTTATGTCGGTGCAGCTATGCGCTATAGTAATTTAACTATCGTTTGTGTTTCTTTAAATAATTTTTTCAACCAACACTTTCTTTCATATATTTACCTGAACTCTATCTTTAATTTTCTATTGTTTTATGACTTTTCTAGATGCGATCACTTTTGCTTAACAGATAGATCAGATATCCTTTATCCAAATAATATAATGATTTAATTTCAATATTATCAGGATACACGCCATTCTATTGGACTAGAAATTTAATTTAAAGCAATAAACGAATATGATGTTTGAGAATTTTCCAATTAATTTGGTTGTTTCTTTATGATCTTAACATAATATGGTATAAATTAGTATGAACTGTATCTTGAATTAGTATTGTATCAACATCCATTTTGCAATTTTATTTTACTTTATTTTCTTTTGTACTGGTACAGTAGCTATAGGTATTCACCGGCATGCATGTTCATTAGCAAATAATTTTCGATTTAATAGTTAGATTTAAAAAAAAAAATTGATAAATTGAGCTTAAAGACTTAGCTTATATTAATTTGTACTACATTTCTCTAGTTTTATATAGTTACAACCACAATCTGTACATAATAGAACAAAATTTAATCAAAAATAATTTTCAATACGAGCTTATGTCGTGTTAAATATTTGTTATTTTTAGTGTATGTGATATAATTTGTACCTAGGTAATAATAAAAATATATAATTTAAAAAAATTTGCTTTGCTGAATAATTTATAACAGTCGTTGTCATCCGATTTAGATTCTTTTAGATATCTTTTCGTGATGGATCTATAGGAGGTGTTTGGTTGAGCCTTAAAGTTAAGGTCAAATTAGTTTCAATTCATGTCGAATAAAAATGATGGCTCAAGCTATTTATTGTTTGATTAAAATTTGTAGCCTAAGTTGTATCTTAAAAACATTGTTAGATAAGAATTTTTTTCCGCTCTAGCCTCTTAAAAATTGATGCAATTAATGGCTCAAAGAGAAATTGATACAAGTCTTTCGAGAACCAAACTAAAGAATTTTATGGTTGCTTTGTTGGTAATTTTTTTTATGTACAGAATTATGACATTATCATCAATTTAAAAAAAAAATTAAAACTTAGTATATTCGCACTGTGGTGCTGCACACGACTTGAAAGTCATGTTCACAACAGTGTTGCGTTCCACATTCATGTGCAACACTACGGTGCGCATGATATCCAAGTCACGTGTAATACCACAGTGCGCATGACTTTACCTTATAAAAGAGGTCATGTGCAGATAGGGTAAAAAACCGTACGAAAGGGGTGGAAGAGTGAAAATTTTCGGTCTAACGATTTTTTTTTAATTTTAATTAATTTCAAATTACATTTTATTGTTACATTTTAATAGTACAAAAAAATATACCATAATTGAATCAAATTGAACTCGAATTGTTGAAAATTGTACCAAATTAGGCCAACTTTGTACCAATGATTTCTAAAATATACCAAAATTTACCAGCTTGGTACTTGATCATATTTGATCAACCGTAGACTAAATTGCACCATAATTGAACTAAATTAGATCTGAATTGTCTAAAAATTGTACCAAATTAGGTTAAATTTGTACTAGTGATCTTTAAAATTGTACCAAAATTTACCAGCTTGGTAATTTATAGTGTTTGACTAATAGTAGACCAAAATGGACCATAATTAAACTGCTCTGGTTGAGCAGTGGTGGCCCGAGGCACACAACTTCCATTTGCATGTTGGCGAGATGGCCGTGTCCCTACATGACGTGAGTTGTCTGTGGGGGTTGCAGATACTGGAGAGGCGGTGAAGGGGGTGGACGACGACGACTTCAGACAAATCAGTGATGACTTGCTGGGTGCTGATTTGAGGAAGAAGAGAAAGAACCCCAATGTTGGTGCATGGACGGTTTCCAATTATACCATCAGCTTACTGCTTTTTGGAGCGCAGTACAGTAAGACCATCGATGCTAGAGCGAGCCCATATGAGGTTGATCGGGTGACCCTGGCTTACATCATGGAGATGTCCGCCTGCTGGATATTCCCGGATTCATCGAGAGACATTGCCCCGGCTTGTGAGGATTTGAGCAACACCCCCCACCAAGATGAATTGGGGTGCAATGTGTTGGACTAAGCAATCATCTACTTAGTTTGTTTGACTAGATTTGCGAAACATATATTTATTGAATTTAACAATTTTCTTGAGTTGAGATATTTGCAGGTTCATAAGATTTAGAATTGCAACATGACTGTTGAGGCTCTTTCTTTTGTCTTTGAGATAATTGACTGCACCATTGTTCCGATGAAGGCTAAGACTTCAAAATCAATATCTACTCCTCACAAGCTTTCCGAAAAGTGTTCATATGCCGAAATCGAATACTCGAGCGCCGAGATACGCCAGTTTGAAGATTGCTGAAATTCCACAATGCTTGATAAGCGTTATAACGGTTGTTTGGCGTTGTAACGGCTATCACAACAGTTGCCTCTGGAAGTTTTTGCAGAAATTTGAATCTCAGAAATGAATTGTTCTGTTGTAAAAATCGAACAATGATCTTAGCATGTTTACACAGGCGCCAGAGCCATCATGACCAACATATACGCTGATAGTGAAACAATTGGAGGAGCATCTTCAGAGGAAGAAGACACCGAAGAAGCCATGTATCATGTCGTCTAGATAACCGGAGAGGCGGTGACGGGAGTAGAGGACGACGACTTAAGACAGCTAAGTGACGACTTGCTGGGTGCTGATTTGAGGAAGAAGAGAAAGAACCCCCAACGCCAGTGCATAGACGGTTTCCAATTCTGCCATCAGCTTACTGCTTTTTCGAGCGCAGTATAGTGGGACCATCGATGCTAGAGCGACCCCATATGAGGTTGACTGGTTTACATTATGGAGATGTCCGCCTGCTGGATGTTCCCGGATTCATTGAGAGACACTGCCTTGACTTGTGAGGACTTGAGCAACACCCCCCACACCAAGATGAATTGGGGTGCAACGTTACAAAGACGCTAGAGCCATCACAATCAACATATACATTAATAGTGCAACAATTGGAGGAGCATCTTCAGAGGAAGAAGATACCGAAGAAGCCATGTCTCCCGTCATCCAGATAGTTGAAGACTTATTTTAGTTGTTATGTGACAAACTTATATTTCGTATTATAGAAATTTGTTGTTTATCGTATTATTTTAATAGAGTAGGGTTAAAATGCCCCATTAATATTGTGCCCCATCATGCCCCAACATCATTATCTTTATTTTCAGAGTTTAAACAATCGATCCAAACCGTTCAATATGATATTTATATTAAAATGTGTTTGATACAAAATTTTATATTTTTTGAAACTTTTTTGCTATTTTTTAAGATATGTACAAAATCACTGTTTTTAGAAGATTATGGACCATTCAAAATAGTGATTTTGTACCTCTTTAAACAATTAGTAAAAAAATTATAAAATTTATAAAATTTGTTATCCAAACACATTTTAATATGAAGAGCATGTTCAACCGTTCGGATCGATTATTTAGACTTTAAAAATAAAAATAATGATATTGGAGCATAATAAGATACAAAACCAATGGAACATTTTAATCCTACTCATTTTAATATATTGTATTATTCGACAATTTTACTACACATAATTGCTATTTTTATGCAATTCCAACACTAAATTAATAATAGACAAGTATTCGATAACTTTTTGTCAATTCCATTGGTTTTGTATCAAATTAGCAACAAGGGCACAGTCCGATAAAGATTTAAAAAAAAAAAAACTCAACTATTAAGAAAGAAAACAGAAACAAAGGTGCACCTTTTAAAGCTCAACTACTAATAAAATATGATATTACAAATAGATAAATATAACTAACGCAGATAATAGAACTGTGGTTAACACCATCAGGTTAATACGATACTAAGGCACAAAGATATATGTAACAGCATGTCATAAAAATGGCATCACACATTGGTCATCAATTGATGTACCATTTGATGCACGCATCTCCCTAGACTTTTATGGTTTTCTGCAAGAACTGTGAATAAAAAATTAGTGTAAGAAAGTAAAAATGAAGACCGATATTGTATGACTAACCGAAAAAAAATCTTTTGCTGCATAACGTGGATAATAACTCATATAGTTGGAACTTAATATTTTTCACTGCATCTGCAAAAGATAACTCAATAATTGTTCAATGTCACCTGTTCTTAAATGCACAAAGAATAACCCAGCCAAAACTTTTAGTAGACTCCTCGAATTATTATTTCTTGGCAACCCCTCCCAAACCCTAGCACCGGAATTTTTTTTCATATTAAATTATAAATTTAAGAACTTCCATTGACTCTTACTCAGTGCCAATGGCAAAGTGATCAATTTTTGTTACTAACTCAATATTTGTAGTCTTTGCAAAAACTACAAATCACCAATGCTTTTGCAAACAGACTTATGATTTTGATATTCAAATTTTTGCATTAATCCGACCAGAAGCGTACCTTAGAAACAACAATTGCCACTCAATCATTTCTGTTTAGTGGGCACAGTTCTTGTTACAGTCGAAACGCCATCAACAAATTTAGTCCGAAATATCACATTAGCATTGTTAAACATTCCCTCTTTAAGAGAAACAACAATAAACTGCACAAGAAAACCAGCCTTTTTAGAAGTGGCCTATTTCAGATAGAGGTTGTCAAAAAATATTGCAACTGGAGAGGAACAAGACAAAACCTGAGAATGCGGGAAATGTGCTTTGATCATTCGGCCTATATTTTGTGTATGGCTTAAATCCAGAGCAGCATCAACCTATAACAAAGAAAGTAAATCCAAAATCACTGTAAATGGGTCTAGTTCAGGTTACGTTTTAATTGTAAATAAGTATAATTGAGTAAGGCAGGATGAACTCAATGAACCAGTATTATCCGAATTGCATATTCTCTAGCAGGAAATTCAACCTTTTATATATATAAAGAAAGAACTAACAACCGACAAAATTAGGTCAGGTACTCAGGTTCAGTCAGACATAGTATTTCCTTTATATTTACATAGACAATTTGTTAGTAGACTTTTGAAGAAAAAAACCGAAAGCAAAAGTCCCCTGTTGAAATTAACCAACCCTAGGCTAGAGTGATGGGAAAGTTATCCCTAAGTATCAACAATGTAGCCCCCAAGTCCCTGATTATTACAAACTATTCTCTCTATGCTCAATTTCAACCAATATAGATATTCTCCATCATGTTCCTTGTATCCCTGGAAAGTAGAAACCAACAGAAGTAGAGGTTGTGGGTACAATTTACAAAAAAAATCCCATATTAGAATTACCTCATCTAGAATATAGAGAGGGGCGGGCTTGAAGAGAAGCAGTGCAAGTATGAGTGAGAGAGCGAGGAGAGATCTTTGCCCACCACTCAGTTCAGAGAGTGACTGCTTCCAGACACTTCCAAATGCAACACGCACCTCAAGGCCATCTAGAAAGTTGCCCCCTTCCGGGGGTTCAAGTTTTGCCATCGTGCCGGGCAACAGGGTGCTAAATATGGACCCAAAATCCCTATATGGCAAGTCAAAACAGCACATCGGATAAAATAAGGTATAATATATCAGAAAAGTTCTAAGGTAAAAGAAATGATAAGAAGTGCAACTAAAAATTCACTTAATTCGAAATAGTAATTGGATGGACAAACAAAAGTGTTTTGATAGAATACAGGTCACTGTTGACGTACAAAATGAAGCCAGAAATCAAGCCCTAAATTTTGAACAAACTCTAGTCATGCTAAAATCTTAAGAGGAAAAAAAGGGGCAAAGAAATATTGCATTATGAACTCACTCATTCACTTTGACCCATGTAACTTTCAATGTTTTCTTCTTCTCCTCATCTAACTGTTCAATCACCTTATTGATTTTGGACTTGTCATTCTGCAAAAAAAAAAAAATTTAACCAATGAATTTCACAATAGAAGTTATAATTTTACAATCTTTAGCCAATTAGACATTTCGCTCACCTCGATAATGCTCTTCTTGGAGATCAAGTCGTTATATTCATCCTCAGCCTTTTCAAACATCGCCATAACTTTTTTGTTCACCCTTTTCTCCAGGCTATCAGAAAAGAAGTTGCTCTTGTCAGCAATTAACTTTTTCTTATAAAGAAATCAACAATTCATTAGTTTGAAGATGCAATTCTTTTAAAGAAGTCAGCAATGCATTATTTTCTTTTCTTTTTCTTGAGTGAGGCTATGGTACTATGCATAGTGCAGGATTGATCCGTACTATGGATCAAAATCTTTATTTTCAAAATCCAAACAATCGATCTGAACCTTTAAACATGATCCCCATATGAAAATGTACTTGTAGATCAAATTTGTTTTACTATTTTTTAGATAGGTAGAAAATCACTTGATCTAAAGGTTCTAGACCATAAAAAATACTGCTTTTCTACCTATTTTAAAAAATATTAAAAAATATAAAAAAAAAATTATAAAAATATAAAATTTAGTCCGCAAGTAAATTTTCACATGGGAATCATGTTGAACGGCTCAGATCAATTATTTGGACTTTGAAAATAAAATATTGATCCGTGGTACGGACCATAGCCTCACTCCATTTCCCTTTTTTTCATTTTATTTTTACTTCAAGAGCAAAAAGTTACTTGGACTGTTCTGCTTTGAGCCTATCAAATTCTTCCCTTGCTTCACGAGGTTCGCGGGATGAAAAATCATAATCAGTGCCGCTCTTTCCAAATAAATGTTTCTCTGCTGCAATCCAACTGTACTTTTCAAGCATCTTATCTACCTTAGATGAGCAGTCCTTTTGTTCTGTTTCCATCCTTTTGACCTGTAAAGTGCAAAGGAGATTTCATATGTACCAGCCTGCAAGTTGCCCTAGAACTTGAGCATGAAAGATAAAGCAGGTTTTATCATTTTGGCAAATTAGCCGAAGTTTTTATAGATGAGTTGCATCCTTAGCACAAATTTTATTTTTCTTACACAGTTAAATTATGAAAATACGACAAACTAGATGATAAAAGTGTTGTTCCAAAGGGAGGGGCTATCCTCAACTTTTAGAAAAACATGGGTTGTTTTGCATATTTTCCTACTGATAACTAACAGTTTGGTAAATCAGTGCTCAAACAACATGATTGCTTGAGATATTATATGACATAACCCCTCAATTGCCAGAAATTACAAGATCTATCTCATTTTATTATTTTGCAAACCCCAGCTTTTTTGAGAAATTAGCAGTACACTTCAATTGTGAGTTGGATATTTAGCTGTTTACCACCATGACAATTTAATTTAAGTTGCAATATCATGAGGATTACAACAACACAGCTGGTAAACACTGAACAGAGCCATTGTATATATTTAATTGAAGTGTTATTCACAAAGGGAGAGGCTTTTTTACACTTTTCTAACATTACACGGGTCTTTTTGCAAATTTCCCTATTTAAGAATGTACCTCATTTTCCAGCCTCTTTCTGGCGACATTGTTATCACTAAACTCTTGTTGAAGAATCTGTTGCTCTTTATTCATAAGTGTTAGCTGTGAATCACACTCTTGTAGCTTTTTACGGCCCACGGCTAACTTCTCTTTGGCCGCTTCAAATTGTTCGTTTATTGAATTCATCTGCACGAGATAGACAATAGAATCTTAAAAAGCCTCTCACCAAATTCTGTATGAGCATTGACAGTAATTACTATTTTGTAATTTCCCAAAATTGGACCCCAAAATTTCCTTTATTGAATTCAAATAGTCGAATGGAGATCCTGTTGAACGGTTCAGATCGATTGTTTGAACTTTGAAATCAGAGATATGAACCCATAGTGCGGGCTGATCCGTGCTTTGCAAAGTAACATAGCCTCACTCTAAGAACTTTCAATAATTCATCTAGCTCTCCCTTATACATAATGAAAGTGAAGGAGATGAGTTGAAAATTGATGCTGAATAAATAGTACTCCAATTCTTCAAATACCTTGCTTTTATGTACTTCAAGTGTTTCAGAAAGAGATTTAATCTGAGAATTTGAAACGACTAGCTGCTCTTCTAACGTGGAAAGCTCACTGACCACTGCATCTTTCTCCATTATCAGCTTTTCTATTTGACTCTCATGCTCCTGACAACCATGTAAAAACCTGGTAAGCGAATGCTCACTGACACAAACTTAGGGTATACAAACATATGTACTTGCACATGCTCACTTGGTCAGTATTAAGAAACAATTAATATTTGTAATATATCCAATCATTTGCCCTAACCTGACCTTGGGGGCAGGGGGGGGTTTAAATGCAAAAATATTTAATATGTGATGGGTGGGATTTGAACCCCAAGTCTCCACAACCATAATGTGGGATTCTAACCACAAGGCTACAAGCACAAATGATATTTCATGAGGGGGGCTTAACTATATAAAAAACTTAAGAAATTTTCAATATATATAATTAAAATAAATAAATCATAGGGGTGGCTAAGCACCCTTTGGGTTGTATTAAGATCTGCCCCTGGTGTAAACAAGTACAGCTAACATTAAAATCCCCAATTCTATAGCGCAGGGGAAATAAGAAAATAAAATACAAACCTTCAGTTTTTTCAAAGCTAACTGCATCTGGGTTTTGACAGATTTGATACTTTTGTCGAGATCCTTGAGCCTGGTTTCTCGCTGGCTACCATGATCTTTGATGGATTTCTCCAACTTCTTGATAGAGGCGTTACAGTTCTCGTAATGCGCTTGTTTTTCTTTCTTCTCTTGTTTTGCAGCCTCGAGGTCTTGCTCCAGTTTCTTCACGAGCTCTCCTAGCTGCATTTCATAACAAGCGCCGAGAAAAATAAATACATATACAAGGGCATGCTGGGTTTAAGTTAGGAACAATCCCCTTGTGATCGATATCGGGTCTCGGGTCAGGATAGGTTTAAAAGGGAATATATTTTGACCCCAATTGCTTGCATAGCGTCTTACACCTGATTAATTGGGGTTCGGATTCAAGTCCAGCTGGGGTCCAATTTTGGGTTCCAACCCTCAAGTGTAAAATGGATATCAACAGGGATCTTTCACGTCTTATCATTTTTTTATTTACTCTATTTTATTTCAGATTATTAATAGAGCAAAAAATCACCGATATCAAAATGAAGGAGAAACTACCTTGTGATGCTCGTTTTGTTCAACTCTACTCTTAAACAAGTCTAAGTCATAGGACTTCAGCTCAAACTGCCTTTTCAGGCGATTGTAATTATCCTGATACGGCAAAAGTGCTCTGATCTGAAAAAAAAAATAGGAAAAGAAGATTTTGTAATTCAAAATTTCCAGTATACTGACTAATAAAACTATTATTTCATTCTTCAAAAAAGGAGCCAATTCTAAATATGCCATCAAGTACGATTTTCTTTTTGGTTCGTATAACTTTGAGCATTCTTTGTCTTGTCTCTAGACATTCAAAATCATACCGTTCATTAAAGTTTGAAAAAAATTGTAGCCAGTGACGGAGATGTGGGATGTGCTGTATCATGGGATAAAAATGTCTCATTTCACATCAGTCCTGACCAATGTTATAAAATGCGGTTTTGATGCGGTATGCGGTATGCAGAATGCCACCGCATACCGCATATGCGGTATGCAGTCGCATATGCGGATTTTTATGCGGACTTATATATGCGGAAGAGAACATCTAAATTAGACTAATCCAGAAGACTACATCCAAAATTAGAGGTATGATATTTTCAAAATGTATGGTATGGTATTTTCAAAATAGAAAAAAATGAGAAATTTTTTAAGGAGTGGTTTGCTGGTAAAGCAAATTCATGTTTCTTTAGACAAACATTCTATAAATTTCATTGGCCCAAGCCAAAATGACTAGAGTGGTGATGATTTTAAAATGACTAGTGGGTCTGTGCGTGGCCCAAAATCTATCAGCCAATTCCAAACCAAAAGAAACCACATGATGAATCTGGTACATATAATCAAAGCATTTGTCCCACAATTCCAAACATCGCTCTGGAGCGCCTATAAAAGAGGCTGGGGTCCTGAGATAACTTCGCAAATCAACTTAACTAGGCAATGGAGTCTGGATGAGGATTAAGAATTGGGTTTCGGTTTTATACTGGAATCCGGATCCGAAGCCGGTTTTTTTCATTAATAAATAAAATTAAGTGGATTGTATTTGGTTTTGGTTAATATCGAGACTGAATAAAATCCGCATAGTCAAATTTTATGCGGCTGGGGACCGCAAACGCATATGCGCCGCATAGAACCGCATTTTATTACACTGGTCCTGACTACAATTTTTTGATATATTTTAACAGCAAAATTTAACGCAAAATGGCGCAAGTTGAAATGCATAGGACCAGGATAATTAGCAAGTGATAATTCATGGACCAAAATGATATTAATTCAATCATACTTTGGTCATGTTTGGTTGTGGAGTAAACTCCTTACTACACACTTGAGCCACCAAACGAGGAGTAAAATAGGAATAAGATGGAGTAAGAGGTGAGTTAATCCGGAGGAAGTTACTCCACCTCTCTAGGCGGATTAAATTACTCCACACATACTCTGCTTGTAGGGCCCACTGTTCATTTCCAACATCTTACTTCTCCAGGCAGATTAATTTAAGCCATGACTTAAACTACCAAACAAAGTGTAAAATATGGAGAACGGAGTAGGTCCGATGCCCATCGGACCTACTTTTAGGTTCAATGAGCATGATGACCGTCTGATCTAATTTAAGATTTGTGCACACGAAAATTGAAACAGACAAGCACGAAGTTTAAAGCGTTCTGCACGAATCTTAAAGCAAATCGACGGTGATTAAACCCATTGGACCTACTCTCAAGTGTAAAATATGAGTAAGAGGGAGTAGCAATTTAATCCTCATTAACTTTACTCCACAACCAAACATGACCTGACTACTTGTGTAATATACTCACTTAAAAAATTAATCAGTCAAAGTAAAACAACCTCAGCTTCTATTTCAGCAAGTCTGGTCTCGTTATTAGCAAGTTCTTTTTCGGCTGTAGCTAAAGCACCGAGTTGCTTCAGGAGTTCTCCACCACCCCTACATAATTCACAAGTCCTTATAACATCAAAATTCCTCTGTACCTAAAAGCAGCAGTAAAGAAACTGACTGTACCATTATCTTACAACACAAGATTCCGTTTGTCTTTTATGGCTACTTATGTTTGTTCATTTTATTGTTTCTCTCTTTTTTTTAATTTAATTCTTGGAAAGAAAAGTTATTTTTTCTTTATTTTTACCTGCGACTACCACCAGTTAAAAGGCCACTGGGCTGAAAAATATCACCTTCAAGAGTAACACTAGTGACACCAACCTCACGATTGAATGCAACCTGAGAGAGAGAGAGAGGGAGAAAAGCAATTAAATTACATTGCTTTGATAAAATGCATTGGTACACTAATCTACATAAGTTGGTCAGGAAGGATTTAAACTTTATATTATCAAAAGCTTGACCGAGATAAAAACCTGATCTGACGTACAATAATCCCACTGTATTTGAACAGTAGAGAAATATGTACCTTGTTCATTATACCAAATATGCAAAGAAAATGAAGAGAAAAAAACAAATAAAGTAATTACAGAATGAATTCTCAAAAGTGAAAAATAGTAAAAATCCAAAGTAAAAAAGAAAAGAGAACAAAATGAGAGATTGTTACCTCCTTTGCCACATCAGTACTCCAGCAAACAAATGAGGAACCAAATGTATAAGCCATTGCATTCTGTAAGAAAAAAAATAAACAACTATCACATAAAAATTGGAGAAAAAGCTAATGAAAATCATGAGATGTATTAATTTGTAAAAGAAAATTGTAGAAATTGTTGTGATTAAAAAGGACAGTACCTTTACTTCATCATCAAAAAGAACCAAATCAAAAGCAAGCTTTACATTTTCCTGACCAACCTAGAAGCACACATAGTCAACGGCAAAGGAAAGATGTTTAGAAAAGTGAGACAAAAATATAAAATCAATGAAGGGAAAATAGCAGACCTACTTATTACATGCTGACTAGGCACAAAAATACTCAGTTTCACTGCAATTAATAATCTGACCATATGTATGTTAACTAATTAGGAAAAAAAAATCCAACGAGTAAGGTTCAGAACCTTTCAAAATACCAGGCATAAAAGTTGTTGTAAGCATCTAATGATTTAGTTTCAAATGCAAAAACACAGGAAAATGATAGGGTAGCACATTAAGAAAGAGGTTTTTTTTTGCTAGAAGAATAAGAGGCCTAAAAAATTGCCCACAAAACAGAACTTTATCTAGCATTATGTGCTTTTTTATATAATGGGCCTTACTCCAGATTATAAAAGCCAGCCAAATTTAAAATGATTTTTAATGTAATATATTATTTTGGCAGTATTCTTTCCGTACCAATCATCAGATCTCATTAAGCTATAATAGGACAAAGCCAGAGAGTCAGCTAAGTATGAAAACTAAAAAAAAGTTCATTGGGAGGTTCAGGTACAATTATATTTTTTTTCTGGTACAATTATAAAGAATTGGGCTACGGTGTTATGCGTATATAGTGTCATCATGTTCTATGCACTTTTTGACCGTCGGATGGGCTTTGAGATCGGTGCAAAGAAAATTCGTTGTATGGAGAAACAAGACTGAAAAATTAAAAGCAGAGAGCTCTACGTTAGCGGATTTTCTTTGCATGGATCTCAAAGCCCATCCGACAGTCAAAAAGTGCATAGCACATGATGACACTATATATAATTAGTAGAAAATTAAGAAGAAAAAAGTAAAATACTAGGAAAAAAAAAGTGAAATGCAGAAATTGTACCAGTTGAGCAGCTTTTTGCTGAATTCTCTGAGGAACTAAGTTTGTCTGAATTTTGTTCAACGGTATAATAGTTACCCTTCTTCTCAACTCGCCGTTTTGGAGAAGCATTTTTCCAGTATTTTCCGAATCTACGACAATATTATATAGTTTTCCCCCAGCTGCCACCTGCAAAAAAAAATTAAACTTAATCTTTTAGAGCATCAACATTAGTAAATTTAAGAAATTAAAAACAGCTGTCAAGCACAAAATAGAAATTAAGTTAATTTTAATTTCTAAACCTCTACACACGTGCAGTTAACTTTTAATTTCTTTTAGTGACCACGTCAGCAATTATTACTATGGAAGAGGGAACAAGAGCAAATAGAAATAGTTAGAAAGCAATTTCTTTAAAAGAAATTCTAAATTAGAAATTACGCTACATCTCAAATATTAGAATAGGAAGTGCCACTATACTTCAGACATAAAAAAGAAATCCCAGATACTCTAAGCTGGTGTGTGTCCTGCTGGATGATGGGATCATTTGCCGGTCAACTAGCTCAAGATCTGACCATGTTTTTATTTTAATTTTAAGTGAAATAAATCATATTAGACCCAACAGGGCCAAGTATTTCCATTCAAACTGACAGAAAATGAAGGGACGAAAATAAAGACAGACATGCATAATTAGGATCCAATTAGGCAGGCTGCTTTTTACATATATATCTATCTAGTCCTGGTTGAAATCTCTGAACTGCTCAGGGCCAGGCCAGACCATTTTTCGCAATAAAAAGTAGCAACCAGATCCTAACATGTAAGTTAAGCAAAAAAAATTAAGATAAAAGCGGATGTGTTGGGAGGGGGGGGGGGTTGTTAAGACCTCCAGAGCGGTGGCTGTGGAGCTATCTTTTACTTGAATAAGCTTTGCAAGAACACCCTTTACTTTGGATCGATCAAAATTTTTAACTGGGTCACGGTAGGAGAAATGCACATTTGCCAGTTGCCCGGAGAGAACCCGCACTTTATCTTTTAGCTCCTGAACTGTGGCTGACAAAGCTGATCGTTCCTACAGTTAAGATTGCAACACCAACAGTTCTTTGAGTCAAGTTATAGAATAAGAAAAGGAAATGTAAGCTGAATCAAATACCACATCACTATATAGCAGTACTGGTACCAAATATTATCAACCAAAGATGTTCTGGGCTGATGTTATGGAGATCAACAATGAAAAACCAAAACAAAAATAAGTCATATATATATCAGAGCAGTTTTACTACAAAAACATAAAGCAAACAACATAATACTAAATGAGAGAAAACATCAGCCACTGCAATAAAAGTAACTTTACCAATACATATTATGTTATGGTAAAAATCATAAATGGCAAGATAACAAACCTTCTGTTTAGCTTCCATATCGCCCTCTTTGTACTCAGTTGAATCCATAGATGCCTTAATGGCCTCTAATTCTTTATTCCTTGCATCAAATTCTTTCTGTGCAACAGTTGCTTCGTCTTGCTTTGAGGCCCATTGGGCTCTCTTAGCTTTCAACTCACTCTCAGAATGGCGAATTTTTGCTTCTAGTTGCTCTAATTGCGACTTGGCCTCACCAGCTGCAGCTTTTGCATCCCTCAGTTGGTCTTCTAGACATTTTTCTTCGTTCCCGCTGCTTTTACCTGCTAGAACTCCCTAAATAGAAGAGATTTTAATCTCGTTAGTCATAACTGAGTTCCAAAATTCAAGTTTGTAAATTACAAAATATTTGGTGGTGTTTGGTTGAGGCCTAAAGTTTTGGAGGCCTAAGTTGGTTATTTCAACTTAGGCCGGCCTAAGCTATTCATGTTTAGTTGAGGTTTAGTGTTATGTCATGGCCTAAGCTATTCATGTTTAGTTGAGGTTTAGTGTTATGTCATGGCTTAAGCTGTTATGTCATCGACTAAAGAATTGGATAGTAACAGACAGTGGGACCGCAGGGGGACAAACTCTTAAGCCACCTGGATAGGTGGTTTAAATTTGGAGCCCTAATTTTAGAGTTACGCCTACTTAGGCCAGCCTAGTTAATCCGCATTTAGTGGAATAATTGAGGTCTAAAACGCTTATTCCATGATTTAAGCCTCAAATAAACACCACTATAAAATATCAATTATTCTCAAATGCAAACTTTGCCTAATCCTAGCAATATTTTGTGGCAATTTGTTTTGACATGTAACCTGATAGTCTTTCTCATGCTCATCAAGCGTTTTTGTCAGATTCTCTACTTTCTCTTTCAGATCGGCAGCTCCGTTTTCCGCATTCGTAACAGCAGCTTCCCTCTCCTGTATTGATCTCTTGGTTTCTTCAATACTCTTCTCAATCTGCAAAGCACATGATGACAAAATATTTCATTTATTATAATCACAGCGGAAAACACAAATAATGCAATTGAGAAGAACTCAGTACAACGCAATTTAGACTCAATTAACTCTTTGTTTTGCAATTACTTCTCAGTTATCTCAATTTAACACAATTTGGCAGATGCTTACCCTCAACTTATCCATATACAAACAAAAGAAGAGAAAGCAACAGAAAAATAGAGTACTAGGCAAAACAAAAAAATTGCGAAATAGAACAGGTACCAACAAAACAGGTACTGAAACCAAACATATTTTTAATTATTATTAATAAAAAAACCTTCTTCGCAGCAGCTTTCTCGTTATCAAGCGACTCCTGTTGGTTAACCATCATTGATTTCTCCTTCACGAGATGCTTCTCAAGTTCATCAAAAAAATTTGACAACTCCTTCAACTCTCCACCCGTAGTTGCCTCCTTCTCCGCAGTCTTCTCAGAAATGGACTTCTCCATTTCCCTTATCCCCTCATTCAACTTCTCCATGCTCACATTCAACTCCTCAATCTTATCCTTGATTTTTTTCACCTCATCCGATGATCTATCTCTCACTGTCTCGGCCTGAATATATTCAAATGCAACACAAAACCGCTTCAACCGATCAAGCTCTTGATTCCCATTGGCCCACTGCACATATTGCGTCTTCTCCTTTCTAAGTTTCTCCAATGCCGGCAAGATCTCTTCATCTAACAGCTTGTTGATCTCTTCGACCTTGTTTTGTTTTTTCTCGAGGGTTTTTAGCGCTGATATCTTCTTCATCTCGTACATTCTTGTACCGGCAGCTTCTTCGAGCATAGAGAGAATCTCCGGCGGTTTCATGTTTAGCACCTTTGTAATGCGCCCTTGCATTATAAGGAAATGTGGATTGTTTACGTTGAGTTGCACTGAGTGAAAGAGGGTCTGCACTCGGGAGGGCTGTGCCGGGTGGCCATTTATTTTATATGTGCTTCTTGGTCCTACCACAAGCTGACAAGAGAATAAATAATAACTGTTTTTAGATTCAGTGCAAAATAATAACTGTTTTGTTTACTCAAAACTTCAATAGACACTCACTATATTCAAAAGAAACAAGGATGACATGCAAGTAAAAGTTCAAAATAATAAATTCATCCATATTGAAATAGGTCACAGTGGTGCTTAGTTTTTTTTTTTTCCAAGGACTGGTATTACATAAATTGGTAGCATTACAACAAATGTAACACAGTGCAGGATGCACTCAGATTTTCAATTATCCTTGCCAAAGACATTAATTACATGGGAGGCCCCGGACTGAAGTCATTGACATAGAGATCCACTAAATTCATGCTAATTTTATATCAAGCATTTCTACATTCTTTGCCAAAGTTCCTAAATTACAGTAGTTGCTTTAGAGATTGTGAATATCCTCCTAAATTCAACAGTTGCTCCTAATGTGCCAACTTCCCACAATAGAAATTGCAAATGTAGCCAAGTTTGTAATCAATTAGAAGAAATCTTAACAAAGGTCTAACGTTTTTAGAAAATAAACTACAAAAATACCACTATGCAAGTGCACTGACAATAAACAACATAAAACACCTCTAAATTGAAAATTCAGTATTAAAAAAGTTAAACATACAAATTACCTGTCTGGTGACAGTAATCTCGGAGCAATCTTCGTACCCGATTGGGCTTCGCGTCCGATCCGAGTTGTCAAAAACAATAGAGACAGTGGCACGGGTTATACCCGCTTGTCCCTGCTTGTACACCAGCTCCTGAAGACTCCCGACGCGAACATTGCTGAGGTTGGTAATGCCTAGAACGAAGCAGATCGAGTCCAGGATGTTGGATTTACCCGACCCATTAAGACCCGTTATAGCGTTGAAAAACGGGTCAAAGCCCGAAACCACCGTGCGGGTCGCATATGACTTGAAACCCTCCAGACATATTTCCTTGATGTACATTGTACCCTCCTTGGGTTCCTCGGAGGAGAAAGAGGGATGGCGAGAAGTGAGGTACTCGGGACAAAACCCTAGTTTTGAAAAAGAGGCGCTTGTTTGGTTTGGAATGGGCGGGAAATGCGAGGTCTTCAGGAAGGAATCAGGTCGATCGATCGGTTCGGTTCGGTGCAAGTTAAATAACCGGATAAGTTCGAACCGAACCGTTCAGCAAACAGTCCAGCCTGGCTAGCCGAAAATGAAATTTATCCAATAAACCGAACCAAATAAATTGAAAACCAAATTTTGTTCCGTCTATTTAATTAAACCGACATTACATCAGATCTTTAACTTAGCACGAAATTTAAAATTTGAGTTCACAGAATTTCCGATTTGTACATAAAAAAATAAATTGAAATGAAAATAATGAATAACACATATGTAAGAATAAAAGTACACCAAAATACACCATTAGTCGCACAAATTGAAATGAAAATAAATTGCGGAGATAAATATGATTTTAAATTGTGGTTTGACAGGAGAAACTATATTTTTCAATGAGAAATTGGCAAATAAATTGTGGAAATAAATATGATTTCAAATTGTTTTTGATGGAAGAAACTGTATTTTTCAATTGTACGAAATTTGCGAAATAAATATAAAATCCGGCACAACATTTATAATACCATATTTTAACAACAATGGGTGATACTACGAGTTTCATTACGAAACTTTATAAAGTTCTTACAAAAGCAGTGGTTTGTAGTACCACTTGAGAGTAGGTCCGATGGGCATCGGACCTACTTTGGTTCGATGGGTTTAATCACCGATGATTTGCTTTAAGATTCGTGCAGAACACTTTAAACTTTGTGCATATCTGTTTCAATTTTCGTGCGCACAAATCTTAAATTGAATTGGACGGTCATCATGCTCGTTGAACCTAAAAGTAGATCCGATGGGCATCGGACCTGCTCCGTTGTTGTAGTACCACTGGAAATACCTAATCAAAAAAAGGAAAACCTTACTTGATGTTATAAAGAAACCAATCCGAACTGTATTGTGTTCAATCCTATCCTGATTATCAATTTGAGTTGACTTGAAAGAAATTCAAGTCTCTATTTATATAGCCCTAATTCGCTGGATCGTTGGATTTTTTTTATAGATAATAATTAAAAAAATAATTTTAGAAAACCAACATGATTACCTTTGTTTTTATAAAAACCATAAGAACTGAAATGTCATTTCGGTCCGCTTTTATTTTTTCCGGACCGAAATGGCATTTCAGTCCCAATTTTTTTTTTTTAGAATTTGCTTAATAAATAACATTATTGTAAATTTAGTTAAGAAAACATTTACATTAACAAAGATGTGTAATTCTTACTCGCTAGGTTGTGCCAAAAAAATTGAAAATGAAATAGAGTAAATTCAAATTCCATCTAATATCCTCTATGGGAGATAAAAAAAAATGATCCGGCTAAAAAGACATATTTAATTGTTTTTCGGTTTCAAATTCAATTTGACCTACATTCGTTATGATATATGATACACAAGTGAGAAATCCAACATTATGCAAACCCTAAAAAAAAAAAAAGTTGGGACCGAAATGCCATTTCGGTCCGAGCTAAAAAAACACTGGACCGAAATGACATTTTGGTCCAGAGTATTACACCAAAGGCTACACGGCAAACTGTGAAACCAACAAGGCCCGAATTGCCATTTCGGTCTCAAAAAAGAAAACTACCGGACCGAAATGGCAATTCGGTTCTTATGGTTTTGTAAAAAAAAAATAATCATATTGATTTGGAAAAATTATTTTTTCTAATTATGGTTTATAAAAAAAATTCTGGATCGTCGGGGAACCAAAAAGGGATATGCAGACCCAGTTTATACAACTCTGATTTGCTGAAAATTGATCTCACACTACATCATTAGTCCAGTGTAATATTTACTGGCTTTCGATGTGGCCAAACGTGCTGTATTTGGGGAAGGGGGAAAGACAAGTATCCTCTCCAATATGCGTAAAAGATTCTCTTTACTTTATGGTTTTAGATTTACTCTCAGCTGCTTTGAGATTCGAACTAGCGCATGAGACAGTATTATTTGGGCTTTGAGATTCATGCAAAGTTAAAGGAACAGTCTAGATCCACTAATTCTAAAAGATTTCCTTTTACGGTACCGGAGAGGATGTGAATTCCCGGTGGAAATGATTTTCTGAAAAATCAACACTCAGGTTTTGTTTTCATTTGAATCATTTTGTCTTTTTTTAAATGTATATTACTGTCACTTCGAATATGAAAATTTGTTAGAAATGGACATCTCATCCGCAATAGAAAATAGAGAAGGGTTCAAATGCCTCTATTTTTTGTGCCTCCACCATGCCTTTATTTTTAGAAACTTTAATAACTCAAAATTTAAATTATAAACGTCAAAATATAACCGTTAGATATGATCTATGTTATTTTCTCTATGTGCTCATAAAAAATTATCACATATCAATTTTGTTTTTATGTGAATCAATAAGTTGTAAAATCAATGTCTAGAAATTGTCCACATTAGTACATTTTTTTAAAAGCTCTTGATGACAACCAAAACAAAGTTGAAATGTCGTAATTTTTTACATGTGCATAGATAAAATGATGTAAATCACATCCAACGGTTTTATTTTGACTTTTAAGTTTCAAATTTTGAGTTATTAAAGTTTTTAAAAATGGAGACATAATAAAGGTACAAAAAATGAAGGCATTTGAACCCTCCTCTAGAAAATAATAATGATGCTGCCATTTGAATTAATGAAAGTCTGCTGAAGATTTCACACAAGCCGTCTGATAGTTCAAATGAGAGCAAAGTTTGCCCTGTATGGCTGTATTATATATCAAAGATTCGATCCAATGGTTGGGATCGAATAACAGCACTCTACAAGTAACAGCAGAGGCGGTGGTTCATCAGCCCACGGGCCTACGAATTTTTTATTGTTAACATATTAATAAAATGATAAATGTTCTGGCCCGGCCATCAGACCCAACGAGCCCCTGAACTAGTTTAACCGGGTTTAACCGTTCGCTAGTAATGGAAATTAATTAGTTTCCAAATATTTATCGGTAAATATTATATTTGATAATTAAACGTGTTGTTGTGTTGTTTTAAACGTTATAAAAGTGAACTTTAAATGGTTTTGTACTGCGTTACATTTTGCGTTGTATTTGAAAGCAGCAGTTGTAAGCCTTAATCTCCAAGCGCGGCCATCAACTTGTTAACTGTCCGCTAATGATTGTTTAACTAATTAACTAGTTAAACTAGTTTAAGTAGTTTAACTGATTAGTACAACATCTAATCATTGAAATTAACAGCTTTTGATTGTAAATAATTGAAACTAACACCTTCCATTTTGAAGCGCCATTTCTTTCTATCTTTCCCGCGATTTCGTTCCTCTTTCTCTCTTTCTATTTTTCTCCTTTTCTCTCCATGATTGGCGATCTTCTTCGATCTGTGCGTTGCGATGAGCTAGTCTTCTCCGATCTGTGCGTTCTCCGATCTGCGAACACGGTGTTCATCGATTTGGCGACGCTGCGTTTGCTGATCTGTTGTTAAGCGGTGTCTTTTAGTCCGATCTACTGTGGTCCGATGATCGTTTTTAAGCGAACTATTTGTGCTTCGATGATCTTGAATTTGTTCGATCTGGCCAATAAATCTTCGTATTGTAAGTATTTCTTTGTTCAATCATGTTTTAATTTGATTCAATTCATTTTTTGATGTTGTGGAAGTTTAGATGAACTTCTAGATGTAAATGATTGATGATTTATTTTTCCATGTTTTATACTTGAAGTTTAAATGTTTATTGGTGTACTTTGATGCTTAATACGTGCAGGTTGAATATTGATGATGATTTACTCGATCGTGAAGTTCTAATGCTTGATTGATGATGTTTAAATGCTTTATGTTTCTATTTTAAATGATGGATCTGATTGTATATTGCAAATTGATATATATGATCTTCTTGATTACAAAGCTTGATAGTTTAGATTTACATGCGTAATATGTAAGGTTTACATGCTTAACAATTGAGATTTATATGTTTAGTAGTTAGTGCATCATGAAATGCTTAATAGTTGATATTTAAGTGCTTAATAGGCGCCGTTTTGATAGTATTTATATGCCCCTTTGCTAATTAGCCTTTTCGTTAATTAACATTGTTTCGTTATTTAATTAGCACCGTTTTGATAGTATTTATATGTGAGTTTTAGAGTTCTTTATCTTAATGTTTTGGTTTTCATGCAGAAATTATATTCAAATGAGCAAAGGATAAGTAGAAGGAAGCTTGTCCAAGGAGAAGATTTACTTGTAGGTTGCCAATTTTCCGAAGTAAAGTGGTTCTTTGTTTCTATTTGTGAAGTTAATCATTGGGTGTTGTATGCTGTCGATCTTACGAAAAATGAAATTCACTGGTACAACTCTATGGCGACAGATGGGAAATATCTACAAGCTAATCAAGGCAAATTGAAATGGTTGAAGCATTTTCTTTCTTGAAGATTAAGTGAGTTTGTCTATTTTTTGTAGAGTAAATCAATTTGTTTTATATGTATTTTAAAGTTATGTTGCCTATGTGAAATTATAATGAATTTTTTGTGTCCAGATGATGTGAAATGGCTCACTGTTGACCTCACAATGATCAATTGTCCAAAGCAATATAATTCATCTGATTGTGTCGTATTTTGTTACGTTATATTTACAATATAATCACAGGGGCTGATGTCTTTTGTTTCAATAAGGTAAAAATGTCATCACTTTGTGTAACTTTAATTTTCTTTTATTTTACGATTCATAATCTGATTTTTTTTGTTTTAAATTTTGCAGGCTAATATAAACAAAGAGTGCCTCATTATTTTGTATAAAATTCTCACATCTGACAAGAATGAGTCAAAGTGGGAAATCAAAGATTTGTGAACAATGTTTGATTTTTGCAGTTCTATCTTCAATTGTGGATTTGTGAATAGGAGTAATATGATATTGTTTGGTTGTAATATGTTGTTAACAATTGTAAATAGTGTGGTTTATAATGCAATTCTGATGACTTAGTCGATTTTTTGTTTTTATTTTATTGATGAATGAGTTTTAAATGGTTTATAACAGATCTCTAAATGCTTCAGAAAAAGCGTCAAAAGTGATTGTTTGTTAAAAGTGCGATTTAACAGTTCAAAGTAGTAGTTTAAATGATATACATTAAATGTTTAAATGTTACAAATTGTCGTCATTATCAGAAGTGCTAGTTGTTACAACATAAAATAATTTTAACTTATTTTTTTGGATTTTATATGTGGAATTTATTAGATTAAATTGTAGAGACAAGACGTTTTAAGACCTTCTAAAAGGTTGGTACGACTCTTGCAACGCGGATACCTCCAAATTTTCATGAAAAAAAGATAAACTTAAGTTCATGTTTTAAAATCTTAAACGTACTAGTTTCAATGGTATAGACTTGAGGTTTAAGTTGTTCACAATATGCGTTGCAACATGCATACAAACCTTCTATAAGATTGTCTTGGTAAAGATTTACAGTTGTCAACATTCTAGAAGGTCTACAAAAATTGTGCGCTCTGGGACTGGGGGGCGCGCTCGGGATTCGTTGTTTGGCCCAAAAAATAGAAAATTTACTCATTCATATTGAAAGTTAAACACTAGAAGGACGATGTTTAAACGTTTTATTTTACAAGTTTAAATGATGGGCATGTCGGCGTTGGATATAGCGCTGGATGGGCGCCGACATTCCAGAAGGCTGAGGAGCGTGCTCAAGGATTTATTTAGAGATCAATTATCAGGCTCCTAATAAAATAATAAGTTAAATTTACAACACGTAATTGAAAACTTTTCGAACTGAAAATGAAAATAAAGAAGGAATTGTTGGTATACTTATTAAAATATTATAAATTATCTATTTCTATTACAATTTATTTGTTTATTTTAAATCACGGTATTGTCATACCGTTAAAAAATTTCTAACTATCTATTTTTTTCATCAAAACATAAAAAAACTACTTATTTTCCCACCAAACATAGATAATATTTGTTATTTCCCCTTTCTTTAATCTAGTTTTAAATTTTTATTTGAGTTCATTATTGATCTTTTATTTTAAGATAGGAGGACTAATTTATAATTTTTCTCGAAAGCAAACATATTCTAAATGTCCACCTAAGATAAATATTTTTTTTTCTAAACTTCTAATCAATCAAAATGCTATTGTGCAAGTTTGGCTACTTAATTTGTATTAATGAAAAAACTGGTTATTTGATTAAATGTCTAAATGATGAATTATTCTAATCAATTAAATAAAAACTTAAAATTAGATAAAAAATAGGTTAAATATTATTTTTTTTCCGATGAATATCATAATCACAACTATTATTCGAAAAATAAAAAAACGAGCATGGGTTTTGCTATATTAAGAAATGATATGTGGTCCGACATTTTTATTAATATCCAAAGTTTAATACAAATTATTAATTATGCCCAGAATCGGACCCATTATCGAAAAATACCCAAGCCGGCCATTTTCTGGCCGGCTTGGTACCTTTTTTTTTTTTTTAGATAGAGAGAGACACTATGAAGATCAAAATATTGAAATCTAACTCTGAAAATTTGAAATTTTTGTTTAAATTATTTGTTATATTACTTCTTTTGATGTATAATTAGCATATTTATACTAAAATACGATAGATTAATTGAAATTATGTTGAATAACACTAAATTATGTTAAATTACGTTAAATTACATTAAATTACGTTAAAATACGGTAAATTACGCTAAAATACGGTATGAATAGGGACGATATCTTCACTGAAAAGGGGAAAAACGACGATGAAACTTCAAACGGTCATAAAACGGCGCTCGAGTGTCCGATTTCAGCAAATGACCACTTTTCGGAAAGCTTGCGAAAATGCGCATGCGTCCGTGCCTACTATGCCGGATTCCAAAATTCAGAATCACCAAAAAACTAAGGGAAGAGCCTCAAAACTTGAGTTGAAGTTTCCGATTAAAATTTTCGTTTCTATTATTCAATCCAAATAGCTTAGTAAATTAGTTACATAATGAACTTGTAGAATACCATTTTTTACTATTTTCGGAATTTTTTTACTATTTTTTATGATTCATGAAAGATGAGCAAAATCAGTCTACTATAGCGTAATTTTGTGTAGTTTACCATAATTTACTGTATTTCAGCATAATTAGCGAAGTTATTGTAATTTTACGTAATTTAGTATAATTGAACATAATTTATTGTAATATAGTGTAATTCAATATAATTTCAAGTATTCTAGCTATTTTAGTATAAATATGCTAATTATACATCAAAAGAAGTAGATGAGGGATCAAGTTACAACAAAGTTACAACAACTATTTTTTTCATTTTCAAAGTCCAAATCGTTGATCCAAACCGTTCAACATGATTATCTAAATAAAATGTGCTTGCAGATCAAATTTTACATTTTTTCGAACTTTTTTACTATTTATTAAGATGTGTACAAAATTCAATGGTCTGAATATGACTATTTTTTTGTAAAATACTTAATAAATAGTAAAAAATTCAAAAAAAATGTAAAATTTGATCTGGAAGCACAATTTATTGTGGAGATCATGTTGAACGGTTTGGATCGACGATTTGGACTTTGAAAAAAAAAAAAATAATTGTTGTAACTTGATCCCTTCTCAAAGAAGTAATATAACAAATAATTTAAACAAATTTTTCAAATTTTCAGAGTTAGATTTCAATATTTTGATCTTCATAGTGTCTCTCTAAAAAAAAAAAAAAAAAAAAAGATACCAAGCCGGTCAGAAAATGGCCGGCTTAGGGAGGGACCTAAGCCGGCCATTTTCTGGCCGGCTCGGGTATTTTTCGATAATGGTCCTATTTTGAGCATAATTAATAATTTGTATTAAACTTTGGATATTAATAAAAATGTCGGATATGTGGTCATTTATTTTGTTTCTTCATAAGGAAAAGGACAAGAGTGGTATTATTTATTGTGTCGCAACGTTACTCTATGGCGCAGCAGAACAGTACCTCCATGGCGCATGGATCGCCGGATTCGGCGATGGAGACGGCGGAGGACCAGACGGACCGCCTGTCGGAACTCCCTGAGCACGTCCTACTCCACATGCTCTCCTTCCTCCCGACACTCGTCGCCGCAAGCACCTCCTTCCTCTCCCGCCGCTTCCGCCACCTCTGGGAGACGACCACCACTCTCGACCTCGATCTCTCCGCCTTCCGACACTCCACCTGCTCCGCTTTCGTCGACATGGTCGATCGGTGTCTCCTCGACCGCGACTCCCTGTACAACCTCCTCAGCCTCCGCATCGACCTCTGTGACCGCAACCTTTTCGAAGGCGGTATCCTCACTTTCGGTTACGTCAACATCTTGCTCGTCAGAGCTGCTGAACTCGGCGTCCGCCACCTCAGCTTTTCACATCTCACCCACCAACTCGACGAGTTCTTACCCACTATCCTCTCCATTGCCTCCCTTGAGTCTCTCTCGCTGTGCCACCTGTCCCGACGCGCTGTCTTCCCCCCTTCCTTTGCTGCTACTGGGCTTAAATCCCTCTCCCTAGCCTTTGATTTCGCAAGCTTTGAACCGACCGGGTTGAATACGTTGCTCTCAAAGTTGCATGCTTTGGAGAATCTGGAACTGCAGGTCCCCACCTCCATCGACCTACGCTCTGAAACAGTGAAGAGATTGAAACTTGCCATATTTGCTTCGTGCCGTGAAGTGGGGATATGTATGCCAAAACTGGAGGTGCTTGATTTCTATGAATGGAGATGCCGGAGGACGCGCTTTCGCGGGGAGATTCCTTTTTTGAAGAAAGCTGATATTTATTTCATGTATCCTGCTGAGGAGAGCGCTCCTGCTATCTGGCAAATGCTGAAGGCCGTTGGAAATGTGGAGAAATTGTACATTAAAATTGACGAGAATCATGTGAGTATATCCAGTGTCACTATACTGTGTTTACTTAATTAATTTATATTTGCATGATAAAATACTTAATGTTTTGTGGTGTTTGGGGTAGTTTAATGAACTTCTTTTAGTTAGGTAAGCATGTCTTTGATTAATAAGTAGTCTTACTAGAGACACTATTCAGAAAAGCAGCACAAACAAAGTATATGTATAATAGAGTAATCATATTCATTCATAGATTTTAAGAAATCAGCAAAGACAAATAGCCAACATGGGAACGTTACTTTGTTAATATAACTGCTACAGAAAGGTGACAACTGTGAAATTATGAGTTAGAAAACATAAATTACGATCAGCATCTTGCTGGCACCAATGAATTTGGATTAGATATTGTGTGATACCAAAAATTTACCATAGTGCTGGCAAAATATGTGTTTTATGGTTAAGGCTAAGGTTTAGAGTTTAGTCTTATTAACTACTGTTATACTAGGTCTTTTGCTATTCTTTTATGCTCTATTTTTTTTGTTTAAACATGCACGTCCTCTGGCACCTAATTTGTTCTATGCTTTGCTGTTCAAGATAGGCAGAATGATACATCTTAAATATTTTTTGTATTTCATTTAAGGTTTGATTGGACTTGTTACTATATGCTTTTGTATATTCTGGACGTGTTGTATTCCTTTCTCATCGTATTAGCATACTTAATTAAACGAATCTTATTTCTGTATAAAAGTTTAATTTGGTCAGCCTCATTGATTATTTGCACATGTGAAAATTGCAGCTGTTTAATCCGTTTCATACCATGGTGGAGCCTGGCGTTGATCCTCCTGAATTTCCTAATCTCAAGCACTTGGATTTGGAAATGTGTTTTCACCAGTCCAACACTGAAGACTTGACTATTTTGCTCCGAAATTCCCCTGCCCTCGAGTCGCTCAATTTGGTTGATAAGGTTTGGATTTCTTTACATCTATTTTTATTCAATGTCATTACAGTGACTTTATATTATTCAGGGTGCTTATATATAATACTATAATAAAGTGATTAGCAAGAAATGTTTTACTATTATTGCTTATCTTTCCGCTGTTGCACGTAAAAATTTATTAGTGATATCATAGCCTTATTAGTATTATTACTATTATTACTGGTACCATTAATACTATTAGTATTACTACTAATATTGTTGTTATTATTATTACTACTACTAATATTGTTGTTATTATTATTACTACTACTACTATCTACCTTGGTTTTTGTGTTGGGTTTCATTTCTGGCCTACTCCAACTTGTTTGGGACTAAAGGCTTAGTTGTTGTTATTGTATCGCAAGATTTCATTGCGTATGAACACAACACATTAAATTTTTTCACTAAGTTACGTGGCACATGCTATTGTCAACATTCTGTTCATCATGCGGGTCCTATATTTTTCTGAATACAGCAGCGATTCTGTAGCACAGACACCATCTAGATACATGCTGTGTGTGTGTGACACATGTCGTCTCTGTGTGTGACAGGACACCAACACTCATGTTTCAGTAGAAATTAAATAAAAAATGTCGTGTCCATACTAAATAAGACAGTGACAATGGACAGAAACATTGGTAGTTTGTTAGAATTTGAAGAATAAGTATTTCATTGATTGAGCATTGTACCCATACATATTACAAGACATTTACATATATAATGGATACAAGGCATATAGCCACTAGAGAGGAATAAAAATAGAAAGTAAAGTGTACAACGCAATATAGCTGTTGGAAAAATATCCATAAATGGTTTATTTTAAGAAGAGGAAAAGGAAAAAGTTTGAGGGTATTTTTGTATAATTTCATCTTTGAGTTTTGGTTGGTGTACCCAAGATAGCATATCCAATTTGTATGTTTTGTTTGTTATTCTTCAACACAGATCTGAGGAAACAACCAGGCTTATGCCTCCTCTTATCCCAACCGGATCAATCTTACTCCATAATCTGAAAAATTAGCTATCAATATTGAAAGGCTCAATAACTGGCTGTTGCTAAAAATTATGCTAAATATTTTACTGTCTTTGCAATTAATATCCACCATAGTAAATGACACTAAACCACTTCTAACCAAGGTTAAGTCATTCTCTCTAGTGTGTCTATGCTGGAGGCCTAGCTAGGGTTTGAGTGGCAAGATTCGTTAATAAGGAAATAGTTTGGATATTTTTACAATTTATACTAATGAATTCTTCTCCGTTACTTGTGCTTTCCCCATCAAGGAACTCCATCCTTAAATTTTCTCTATTTTTTTTTGGTTCTTTTAAATTGAATTGAAGTTTTGTTTGATTTGGTTGCGATCAGAGAGTTAAGGGAACTAGTGATCTTCTTTAATACAATAATACCTTAACAGGAACATAAGAGCATTGTTTCCTTTCATAGATTGATAAACTGTATTTACCTGATCTTAGATAAATATCATCATCGGCCTTGACATTTATGTTGGAACATAAAGCATATGGTAGAACTTTGTCCCTTAATTAATTTATTTCTTTAGAATGTCGCAGTGATTGCCTGCGAAACATTTCTTTAGTATAGAGAAGAAATAGAAAAACAAATAAAACAAACCAAAATAATTGCGATCTTTCAAACAAAATATAATATAGGGACAAAAAGTATTTACAAAAATGACATTCAGAATAAAATGGAAGGTGTCAGTGACAGTTCCCATTTGCAAGAAGCCAGATAGTATTGGAATTCGGATCCTAAAGTAACTCAAATTTTGAATTTGGATCTGGACCCTTCGATCTGCTAAGGCATGAATATTAAAGGGACCCCTTGTATTCCACGTCGGGTCGGATTGACCTGAATTCTGATCGGACGGTCCGGACCTACACTCAAAATGGGTTTTAGGGGATCCTGACCTGAAGTATTGTGTCTAAGATTATTTCCATCTTTTATCTTGTCTTAGATTATTTCACACTACATATTTCAATTTTAATAACCATGTCTTTATTATTTTTTTTTTTCACTTGTGAATGCTTGGATACTGCCTCCACGTCTCTTCAAGACGGAAAAGGAAAGGTGGGAGAGTGATTGGTGGTGCACGCTACCTCCAAATGCCGAAGGATTTCATGTCGGAGAAGCAAAGACTAAGCTTGTGAAACGCCTGCTGCGGGAAAAACCCACCAGGAAGCGCAAACTAATGAATCATTTTCTTGGAGCTGTGGATTCCGGTTCTGTTAAAACAAGAATTTGATAAATGTTTTTTTAGTGCATGGCATTGGTTACCCAGAGTTTTTTGAATTCTAATAAATCAAGTATGTTATCAGTGTGTTGTCTTATACTGTGCCTACTGGTCAACTGGTTTGTTCTATCCAATAATAGTTGAACTTTTCTTGTTAACTCGAATTTGTTTCTCTTTTCTTGCGAAGTTGGAGATGTTTCTCGTTTAGTAAATCAATTGATTGCATTTTCGGAAATTGAAATGACCACAGCATTTAGTTTGCTTACACTGGATAATAAACCACACAAAAAAAAAATGGAGAAAAAATAAATAAATGCAAATTGGCCTAAGCTTTTTTTGCCATCTTGATTTTGGAATCCTTTTTCATTAATTTGTCTTTTCAACTATTGTTCTTAAAAGTTTTAGCCAAATGTTTGGATATCTTGCACTTTTCTTTCCAAAGGATAGTATGAGCTTGATGAAATTTAAATCCTGGTAAACTACAATCATCTATACTGGAAGTTTTCAGCACGGGAAATAATAAAAATTCAATAGTTTAGTGGGGGTTCTGTATATAACTACATATTTGAGATTCAATTCAAACCATAGTACTCGTACTTGCAGATTTAAAAGTCATCGAAGGTAACTATCGATTATTGAGTGATTTTACATAAAAATTTATAGGCAAATCTTAAACGTCCACCACTTTTTATGTCTATGATTCTATCACTTGGAGGCGAAGTTAGACAATCCGTCAGAGGTGTGCAAAAGAAAAAAATTGCAATGAAAAACTTTATAGGTTGTTTTTCTTCCTAGTTCAGCTTCAGGATAAACTATTAAGCTGTGCGGCTCTTCAAAACTCTCTCCTTTATGATTTTATTGTCTAGACAAAAATGTAGGATATGACAAATGAACAATAAATACAATAATTATTCAGTCCACTCTTGTATCAAAATATATTTTTCAAAATTCTGAAGTAGGCAGTTGCAAATTGACAATAAATACAACAATTACTCAGTCCACTTATGTATCAAAACATATTTTTCAAATTGCAAATGGACAATAAATACAATAAATTACTCAATCCCCTCCTGTATCAAAGCATATATTTCAACATTTTAAGGTAGCCAGAGTGTATGTGGCTCCACACTGTTATTACTTCTCCACATCTTTTATTCGTCAACTATAGTTGTCTATATATTATCTGAAAGTATACATTTGTTAACAATAAAGAGTAATCTGCATAAATCTATACTTATTTTACAAATAAGTATGAATTTAATAGACAATCATTAATATTTATGGAGTTTTAAGTGACAGATATATTAGTAAACAAATAAAAGGATGGAAAAAAAGAAGATGGCGGACATAGAAAATCCTCGAAAACAAAAGCCAATAACAGAAGATAAAGTTTTATACACATACAAACTTATATTGATTAAAAGTCTGTTATAAAGTGTAATATACGCCAATTAACAAGAAAATAGACTTTTGGATTCATCAATAATAAATTAATTTGACACCTGACATTTAGAATTTGATTAATACTACTATATGTATATTATGCATATAAAAATAATACAATTTAATGAAAATTTAATGTATATTCAAGCAACTTCAAATTAACAAAGGTCCACATTGAACGACTTCCAATTAAATATCGAATGATATTTAAACTATAAAAAAATTATACGTAACTAATCGATAAGATCGATTATACATTTGCAAATTATTAACGAATTCCAACCTTTTAAATCATCAGCGGAAATTCAATTCATCTCCAACCGAAAAAATGGCAAAATATTGACAGAAGTCACAGAACATTTATTGCTTCGTGCAGCTCACGGATAATAGAGCCAATACAGAACTGTATATGATTCGTGCGGTATTGCGGTGCACGTAGCACAAAATATTCTGTCAATACCATTACCCGAATAAATTTGAAACGCAAATTCTGATCGGATCGGGTAGATCGGGTTAATCCGCTTCCAGTTGCGGTCACGGGTCAACAAAACCCGAATTGGGAAAGACTTGACTCATAACAAAAAAAAAAAAAAAACGAATAACAAAGGAAAGAAGAAGAGAGAAGAGAGAGGAGAGAAATGCATTCAGCAGTGCAGAGAGCGAACGCGCTCGTCACAATCGCTGCGATCCTCCTCGCAGCACTGTGCACCGCCGCCTCCTTTCTCGATTCCTTCAACTCTCCCTCCGTTCAAGCGCATGTCGAGGTTTGGTTCGCCACTTTATCCAATTTTAATTGAATTTCTCTCAATTGGGATCTCTGGTCATTACTAGGGTTTTGGTAATTTTTTGGGAATTGATGCTGATAATATTCATTTTGTATTAATTAGTCGATTTATGGGAAGGTAATTCCATAATGCAATATAGAGTTTGGTTGTAACGGGTCAGATTGGAGTTTTTCAAAGACAGGTAGATACTGATATTAGTGTATTCAGTTCAACTGGTACATACATTAGTTCTTGGTTTTCTTGGAGGAAATCATTTTACTAGTAGATTAGGATAATTTGCTTAAAATTAAGAAACTTTTGTTAGGGAGAAACCAAATTAATTGTTTAATTGTTTCTATTATACTCATGCAGGTGGTAAAGATAAACCGATTTAAGAGACAACTTGATGGAAATGATGAGGTTAGTGAATTTTCATTTTAATTTTATAAAGGTCCTTTCTTGGTTGTACTGTTTTGTACAAGTTGGAATAGTAATTTTGCATGGTACTGTTAATGCTATTTGTTAATGGCTTTATTCAAAATTTCACATATTTCTGTCGTCTTCTTTTTTCATAATTTGCACATTTCCTGACGCATCTCTTGGTACCAGTGAGAAGAACTGGTATGATGAACAGTAATTAACTGAAGCTTTAATCTTCTGACAGGTGAAAATGACACTAAACATATCCATGAATTTGGAATCTATATTCACCTGGAACACAAAACAGGTTATACTTTTATTTTTTATTACTTATTCTGTGAATTTCATGGTACTGGATTTAATAAGTTTGATGATTGAATTGTTAAAAGGGTTTTGCAATTGTCGTCCAAACCTCTCTCTTAAAATTATTCCAATTTAATAGATTGATTTAGTTACTCTTATTCTCAGATTCACTCATTTACTTATTTCCTTGTGCAAATGCAGGTATTTGTTTTCTTAGCTGCCGAGTATGAGACAGAAAAGAACTCCCTTAACCAGGTACCATTTATATTACCTATCATTTCTCATTTCTTCCTATTTTCCAATACCTGTTATGAATGTTCCTATCTATTTTCATTTTCCCCAAGGTGTCATTGTGGGACCACATTGTGCAAGAGAAAGAGCGTGCCAGTTTCCGAGTGAAAGTGCCAACGAAGTATCCTCTTATTGACCAGGTGTGCCTTTTTCACATCATATCACTTGACATGTGTTTTATTGTATCATATTACATATATGGTTGAGTAGTCCACAAAGTTTACATTCATCATGTAATTGGTTTTGTGAACGTTCATTATTGTTTTATTGTAGGTTTCTAGACATAATTATTTGGATCTAAGTCTCATAATGATTGTTTAAAATAAATATGGAAAAAAAAATTAGAGTCAGGACTGATATTAAATGAACTAATTTGATATACCAAGTAAATGGAGAATATAACTTGCATCCACCATTTGTTTTTCTTCTCCTTTGAAAATTACGGAAATGACCATATTGGTACATGTTGAAATGTTTGCAGGGGAACTCAGTAAAGTTTAGGCACCAAAATATGAAACGGTCATACTTTAGTCATCCTGTAGGAACATTTATATTCTTTGCTGAAATAAAATGAATGTGAATATGTTTCTTTTTCTTTTTGAAAAAATAGGGAAGCAATTTACGCGGTAAGAAAATCGGGCTAGTACTGCATTGGCATGTTATGCCTAAAAGTGGCCGGATGATTCGAGATAAAATGCCACTCTCTTACTTGTCTCTCCCCAACTCTTACACCACTAAAAGTTAGCATTAGACAATTTTTGTTATCAGTTCAGTTTTAATTCCAGTAATAGGTTGTATGATGTGTTCTTTGTGCTGTTAGATTTGAAGTTAAACCTAATTCATAAAGTGCATTTTTGGTATCTGTTAATTAATTTATTATTATTTTTTTTTGTTGAAGTTCTGTCTATTTTTTTGTAATTTTTTATGAGTATGTTGTCTGCTCTCCTCCCTGCTTTTAAGTGACCCATCTATGAGATGAATTATGTCTTTGAACATGATATAATTTTAGTCGTGCACTTGCTATAGGCTCATCATGATATGACATGTACGCAGTAAAAAATGTTTTAATCGTTCGGATTTCGAAATAGAGTTTTAAATCTGACATTAATGTATTTCAATCATATAGTATGTCCAATTCTGGAAACAAAAAAAAAAATGTACATTTGCTTCAACTCATTTGGATAGACCGTCCATCCAATATGATTATTGGAATTATGTACATGAAAAAGATATTAAGTTGTTATTTTTTTTGTTAGACAATACTGAGTAAATTATCAGTCCTCTGAGAACGATCATGAAATATGCATTTTTCTCTACTATTTAAAAATGCTCATAAAGTTTTGGTACTTTTCCATAGTATTTTTGTTCGATGACATCTATATTATTAATAAGCAATATTCTTTCACATCAATGGGCATATATATTACTAAAATATAATATTTTGAAGAATTCTTTTTAAGTCAAACGTAATATAAGTTGATTTTTTCTTTTTAAATTTCTTATAGTTGGAGTCATTGACAATGAATATTTCGACAATCTTAACAATACAATTTTAAACTAAGTTTAAAAACTTGAATGAATTTTTTTAAAATTTATTGTTCGACTTATGAATATTTCATTAATTAATTTATTTTTCTTTACTTTTAACAACATTATTTACCACTTGGGTGATTTACGTTTGTACATGCTAGAGTAAACATCATATTTTCTTTTATTTTTTAACAATGAAATATATTCTTTAGAATATAACTTGAATTTTTTATTTTCTTTTACCTTCTTCATATTTTGCTGAATTATTATTAATATAAAAAATTAACACTGCCAATTACCTAAATCAAATTAAATACAAAAATAAAGGAAAACACTTTAACTCTTAAATAGAAAGTTGTAAAAATTATTTAATTAGTTTCACAAGTAAAATTATGCCTTCAAATTAATACATTGAATAAAACAAACTAAAGGATAAATTTGAACCTTATTATCAACCGTGATGCCTTAACTAACAATTAAGGGTTGACCCTTAGACATGATGGTCCCATTACCATTTAAATAAATAAATAAAAAATTAAAATAAAACTTACATTTCTCATTCTACTAATTTAGAACTTTGCATTGCTATTTATATACTTTTTGGCATGTGACCATTCATCGTATTAGTTTCATCCAATATATTAAAATGAAAACCATCAAAATTTAATATAATCTTTCATTATTAAAAAAAACTCCTAAATTTTTATTAATATCCAAAAAAAAAAATCGAATTCTACACCCTGTTTGACAGGATTTCGAAAAATGCCCAAACCACAGTTTTAATTCACGGTTTTAGGCCCCAAAACTGCAAATTTAATTTACGGTTTTAGCCCTCTCAAAACCGCTGAACAAATGCACAGTTTCGTAAAACCGGAAATTAAAAATGCGGAATAGATTTTTTTTTCATGAAACTGTGAATTTAATTCACGGTTTAAGTTTTTCTGATTATTTGTTTAGTTTAACAGAAAATGTTATAATTTATTTATTTTCTGTATTAAAATATTATAAATTTAATATATTTCTTTGAAAATAGATGTAATACTATATAATTTGATTTATTAAAAAGACTGCGACAAATAACCTAGATTAATATTTTTCAGGCCGGATTTTTTGCAGCTATAAGAAAATTAAAATATTTCTTTGTGTGTTATTGGAAAAAAATAAAAATATTTTGAATCTGAGTTATTGATCCCGGTTCAACAGTCACTTCTAGATAAATACATAAAATATTGTGGTCCTTTTATTTTTGAAAAAATAATAATTGGTTTGACAAAAGATGAATTGAATTCCCTACCGTGGATTAAATTCACAGTTTGAGTAATATTTTAATATCAAAAAGCTAAAACCGCAAATTTATTTTCTGGTTTTCCGAAACTGTGGATTTGTTCTGCGGTTTTGGAGGGGCTAAAACCGTGAAATAAAATTGCAATTTGGACATTTTTTGAAATATTGTCAAACATGATGTAGAATTCGATTTTTTTTTTGGACATTAATAAAAAATTCGGAAAAAAACTCAAATATAATAAGAGGCTATACAAACTTTTATAAATAAGTATAACTAAACGAATCTTCAAATACATTTTGCAAGCCTTGCAGCTGGACATTTCACCTTTCATTGGCAGTTGGAAGATGTTGCATGACAAATCACTAGAAAAGTATGTTTTGGTCCTTTGACTTTTACCATAATTTTATCTGCTTGTTAAGCATTTATGCCAACAAATTAGTTTTGGCCCTACCACAGTGCTTTTTGAGAAAATTATTAATAAAAGAGTTAAACAAAATATCTTTAACACTGAAAAGCTAAAACAAATTGTTTTCCTAAAAATGATTTAACAAAATATTCATATGGAGTACATCAAAATTTTGAACTTCCTTCCGTGTCCTCAAAGATTATTTAACAAAATATTCTTATGGTGCGCAATACATCAAAATTAGTTTAAACCTCATTTTTAAAAAAAATTAAAGATTCTCTATGTTTTCAAATTTCAACTTCTTTTAATTAATTAGAAACTAAAATTGTTGTCAAGCTAGAAGTAACAAATTTGATGTTAAATTCAAAATTTTCATTGCTTTCTAATTTTGATTTAAGATATATTTCTTATTTCATGTTTTAAAATATTAATTTCCATGTGAAATTTTATTAATTTAATAATTATGTAGTTGAAATCAAATAAAACATTTTCACTATATTTCTATTTGTCAGTATAGAAATCCCAAACTAAATATTAAAATTGTAAAGAGTTTGACTGCAAATTAGTTAGAACTTAGATATATTTATATTTGCAGTCAAATTGTAAGTCCAAACTTAAATTAGATATATTTATTTTTTATTTATTTTTTTTGTCTAAATTAATTATGGACTTAATATTAGTTTGATAGCTTTATTTGTTTAAATAATAAACGAGAAAAATCAAAATTGGACCACCGGGACATGTAATTCATATCACCTAAGGTAATATAATATTTGAGTTTAGATCGGAGCCGTCTGATATGCTTTTACATGAATATTAAAGAAGTCCTCTGATTTCATTTCGTAACAGATTGGTCGAGATTATGATCGGACAGTCCATATCCAAACTCAAATATATTGTTTGGATATGCATTCTAGGAAATGACTTCGTTCGACTCGCTTGAACATGATATAATTTTAGTCGTACGTGCACTTGCTGTAGGCTGATCATCATGATATGACATGTATGCAGTTAATTTATTTTTAATCGTCTAACTCGAAATAGAGTTTAAATCTGACATTAATGTATTTCAAATATATGGGTAGAACTAGGGTGTTCTTAAGTTCACCAAACCCCTTGGTCAACTCAAGTCAAAACCCATCGGATTGGCTTCAAACGACGAATCCGAACCGTTGAAACCCGCCTACCTTACGAGTGATGCGTATACATGTAAAATTTTTAACTTTCGAATTAATTTAGGATAAAGTCAAGCGGTCAAAATTAGAAGGTTAATAAATTAATTTTAATGCATTCATTTTTTGACGTTTTTTTGACCACTTGATTCTATGCAAAATTAATTTCAAAATTTAAATTTTTTACATATAGATGCATCACTCGTAAGGTAGACGGGGTTTCAACGGTTCGGATTCGTCGTTTGAAGCCGATCCGATGAGTTTTAGACTTGAGTTCACCAAAAACTTGATGAACTCAAGAGCACCCTAGTTCTACCCCAAATATATATAGTACGTCCAATTGCGGAAATACAATATATGCATTTGCTTGTTGCTTCAACTCATTTGCATAGAGCGTCCATACTATATGATTATTAGAAGTTAATTATGTATGAAAAAAATGATATTATGTTATTTTTTTGGTTAGAATACTGAACAAATGATCATGCCTCCGAGATCAAAACAGATTCTGTTATTATACAATCAAGAACAATAACACTCAGAGAGCTTTTTTGAAATGATCTCGTAGTCGTAGTACTTGATGCTCGCATAATGAAAAAAATACTGCATGGTACGTACCACAGATTTGCAGAATATATAATTTAGAATGGTGGTGCTGTTATATGATTCAGCAGACCATATACCATCAAATAAAATAACACATTCTAATTGGATATTGAAGCAAGGTTTTTAATCAAGTGCTTGAGGGTAGGGGTGAAAATGCAAAATAAGAGATTTATGTATATGGAGAGCTCAAGCTCCTATATTTACCTGATAACAATCAAGTACACCAGTGTTTTTTTTTTTTTTTTTTGTTTAAAATATGGAAGTATATCTAAGAAGGAAAAACATAACGTGATATGACTAAAATAGTGAATGACAATCACGTCACTCGAATGGTCACGACGACCACATATGACGTGACTGGTCACATTTAATTATTTTTTAAGGTTTTAAATTAGTTCATAGAAATTCCTGTGTAATGTTATTTTGAAAAAAATGATCATGTAACGTGTCACATAACGTGACGTGATGTGACCGGATAAGTTTGCGTGATGTGACGTGTAGTGCAATTTTCCACCGAAAGGATGCATATCACGTGAGTCACGTCATGTTTAACACACGTGCACGTGCCGTGACAAAACTAATAACGTTGTGACTAATTTCCTTCCCCGAGTTTTTTCAATGCTGTATTTCTTTTATAGCCGCGTTTAAAGAATCAATTGGTTAGTTTTATTCAACATTTGCATCCGATGGAAATTACTATATTGGCATGTTAATTATGCCTAAAATGGGTCCTATAATATGAAACAATATGTTTAGTACCGTGTAAATAACAGAGTAAGGTTGATAATCTGTCCAAAACTAATCAACCATTATTGTTGTTCAATTATGTAAGCTCCTAGAGTATTATATATATAAAAGAGCGTTTATCAGAAAAAGTTCATAACAAGTAGAGAAAGTCTTAGGAGCAATATTCAAATTTTGGATGATTGGACAATTGAAATACTTATTATTGATATGTCTATAATGGGCAAATTATTCAAATTTTTTTCTTTAATATATTTTTAAAGCAACTGGTTCTCTTGGAAGCTCTGGATGCAATCATCAAACATCTGCTCAATTGAGGTGAAACAAGAAAGCCCTAGTGCTCTGATCTTGCTGGTATCCATGCTATGTGGATTGTCATCTCCTTTTTGATCCCCACACCTTCAAAATATTTAGATATGTATTAGACTTGCTTGCAATATAAATGAAATTGACATATACAAGTTCAAGGTAGTTATTTCACTTTACAACAAAAATTCACGAACCTAGGGGCGGAAGGAGTTAGAGGGGATAAGCCCATCCTATAAATTGAATTTTTTTTCATTTTTGTCCTTTAAAATTTTTAACTTTTACAAAAAATACTACTATCATCCTTTGTAAAATGAAATTACACGACGCTTGTTCATCCAGCTCCTCAATGTCAATTTTCTGGTTCCCCTATGAACACCCCCCCCCATAGGTACCTTGAGGTTAGCGAATAACAAGTTTTTCAATTTAAAGCATCACTGATCACCAAATCAAATCATAACTCCAAAAGAGGATGCAAATGAGATGAATATGGGGGAGGTGTGGGACCAACCTGTCAGCGATTGGATAGTTGGGGTACTTTGATTTGAGCATCTTCACTATTTCTGACCAGTGTGCAACTGGACCAGAACAAATCAGCCGACCTGATGCTCTTTTGTCTTCCATGGCAATGATGTGGCATTCAACCACATCATCTATGTGCACAAATCCAATTGTCAGGTTTGGATAGCTAGGTATAATTCCTACATAATTTTTTTTTCATGTCATTAGATGTATGAGTCTATAGTTCTTGGGTTCTATCAAATAGGACTGTATTTGTACTGAACTCTTGACAAATTTTTGTACCAAGTAAAATAGAAGCAAATACTAACCTTTTAACACAGCAAAAGTTATGGCAAGGGTACTAGATGGATTTGGGGTGAGCAACGGTCCGATAACAAAGGATGGGTTCACAACCACTAGCTCTATCTTCATCTCTTTCGCTAGCCTCCACGCTTCCTTCTCAGCTATTGTTTTCGCATAAGCATACCATAGCTGGTTTTACAAGATAGATTGTTGTTTCATTTATTATTTGCAAAACAAAATAGAGATCTTGAGGTGATTCACACATTGCATTACAGATGACCAGCTTCATGTAGTATATTTTTTTTGTTGAGTAAAGGTTGGAGGTCAAGCCACCCAATTATTTAATATCTACAAATAATTGTCTCTTTCGGATTTCAAACCTGTGACTTCTCACATGGAGAGCATTGCCTCTGCCACTAGACCAAAGGTTGGTTCTCACCAACTTCATATAGTAGGTACAAATAGTCGTTACAAGTTACAATATAATTTTGCAACTATTAAGGTGTGGAAAATATATTCAAACCACTTTTAACTAACAACTACATTTATTTGCAAATTCAAACATTATCGATCAATTACTAGATAAGGGATGTATTAATTAATGTTTTAGAATCTTACATTGTATCTCTTGCAGTAGTCAGGATCACTCCAATGGGATTCGCCAAGGGGAGAAGCAATAGTTGCATCATCTCGGTACCTCACTGCCGAGCATGATGACGTCAGCACAACACGCCGCACTGAGCTTGCCTTAGAGCAAGATGTTAGCACATTTGTAGTTCCTTTTATTGCTGGATCGATCAACGTTTCCTATATATGTAAAGAAGCATATAATCCTGATAATTAAACTTTACTATTATCAACATAAATTTAGTGACTCAAATAAAAATAGAAAGAAATACTACCTGAATCTTTTGTTGATTTGATAAGACAGGGGAGGCTGTGTGGAAGACTCCATCAACACCGTCAACCGCCTCATCAAAGCTTCCATCCACCGTCAGATCAGCTTTCACCAGCTCCAGTCTTTCCTTAGCTCCTTCCATATCCCATAAGAACTGCACCTTACTTCCATCATCTTCAATATATAAAATTAATTTTGAAACTAGTTTATCAGGACTTAATACATAATCTGATTCAAGATACTTGATAAATAGAAGTATCAAATAATTGACCGTATCAAATAGAAGTATCAAATAATATTCAAGATACCAGGACTTGCATGTAAGCCAAAATGCTTAGTTTTTAGTAAACTTTAAGCATTTGTTATGGTTATAGTTTGCAAAACATTGGCCCAAGTTAAAGTGCATCACAACAGAAAAAAAAGAATTAGGAATAAAATTAACCCCAATCTTGGTTACTACCATTAAATGTATGAGCACATTCATTTGTTTCTCTTGGTTTTGTTTATATAATTGCATGCAAACCTGAAACAATTCAGCCCTCTATTAAAACAAAATAAAATTAATTTGAAGGACTTAATTACTGGTTACCAGGATCTCTGACAGTGGCCCTGACAGTGTGGCCTTTGACAAGAAGCGTTTTAATGATATGAGAGGCAATGAAACCAGTTCCTCCAGTCACACAGTACTTCATCTCTCTATCTCTCTTTTGCTCTCTTTCTCTCTTTGTCTGTCACTCTCCCCACTTAGTGTGATTGGTTCATGCCTTAGTTATATATATCTCTCCTCTTATGGGTCACGGTACTCATGCCAGCACAACAAATCAGGAGAGTCTGGACCGTCCGATTAGAATCCGGACCAATCCAGCCCAAGCAGGTAATGCATGGAGCTTCTTTAAGATTGGTGTCAGTATGTAACGAAAGTGGATCAGATTCAAACTAAAATAATTAGGTAACTCTGATGATATGAATTCCAAATCAGGATCCGACCAACCAAGCTATGTAGATGCTTTTTTGGTGTCGAAGATTATTTCGCTTAATGCTTTCTAAAATTAAGTTTATGAATAATTGCACAAAACTACTATTTTTTTTTATCAATTATTTGTTGAAATAATTACGCTCATTTTAGCCCTGGTTTTATTGCCTTTATGAAAATATGATATATTCTTTAAATTGACCGTCCGATATCAGTTGGACAGATCCTTAAAAAAAAAATCTCTCTTAAAAGTAATTTATTGATATCAACATTTATATCTACTAACTAGGTTAATGATATCTGGTAGCAATATCCAAACAAATTATTACACAAGTAGTAGTTTTAATTACAAACTTTCTTTGTCCCTCGCCTCATTTTTGGCACACGTCAGAAGATAAAAAATTGTGAAATTACATTAATGACCTTATAAGCACCTGGGTTAGGTTTGTCATGTAATGACTAACAGAGTCGTGTTTTATTCATGACATGTAATGACTAACAGAGTCATGTTTTATTCATGACAATTCACAAGGCGGTTATCCACTATCTTGTCGGGTTTGGATTTAATTAGAAAGTCCTGACTGGATTTTCTGTTGAATACACTGACGGTACTATCCGGAATTCCGGAGGCTCTGCTTATATATAATTTTCTATATATTTCAGAATAATATGTTATGAGCATTGTGAAATTGTCATAACATGGAAATTTTAATTGACTACCTTACTAAATTGAAAGTCTAACTTATCTGAGGCTCATTCAAGTTTACATCTTGTAGATTTTGTTTAAGAATTTTCGTTTTTGTAAAGTCTAAATATTAAGGACAGAGACAAGAGTGAGAAATCACAAATCGATAAGAATATTAAAAAATGCATGTTACATAATTAGCAAAAGAATGAATGAATTTTGTCAGCAACGACAAACATATAGTTGTATATATTTGCAGCCAAGTATTTCCAAATTTTAAGATAACGGTTTTAATTTATAAATTAATAACTTATTTAACTGCTGTGATTACTGACGTCAAAAGTTAATTTAATTCGATATACTGAAATTTTATAGGCATAATTCATTATTATATTTACAATTTATAAATTTTATTTGACATAAAATATATCTTTGATAACTTGGTGCATTGATAGAACCAAATTATATTATTTTTGTAATCATTTAATTGATGACAACTCGTCTTTTCAACGACAGAATATTTGATTATGCAAAATATTTAAATATGGGAACCATGTGTAGAACTTGGATTATTTCTTTTTTGCCAAGTATTGATCAATCATCAATTCGTCATAATTGCCAAATAAGTGTATTGTTCATTATACGTCTAGTATTTTGATTTGATCTCGACACAATAAAAGTAGAATTAAACAAAAATTCTACTATAGGCCGGGGTCAATCCGATCATCACCTGTAATGCACAATATCTCTTTGAAATTTGTGCTAATATACAAGGAACGGACCAGATATAATCTAAAAAATTCTTTAACCTCATGTGTGATATGGATTCCTCTTTAATTACATCTTCTCCAAGACTCACTGGGTCCGTATCAACTCAACAGGACTCACAGTTAGAGTGGAAAAATAGTGTCGTGCCGTGCCGTACCGTGACCAAAATGTCAAGGGGTGGTCACGGCACGCGAATGGTAATACCACGTGAGTCACGCCGTGTCTAAACGTGCCGTGACCATACGTGACTCGCGTGACCATCTAGTCACAATTTAGGTTAGTTTATTCAAGATTCACCATTAAATCAAATATCTAATGGTCCTAATTACACGTGACTCGCGTGACTATGTGTCGTGCTGTGCCGTGACTAAATCTTTCACGTGCCGTGCCGTGACTAAATCTTTCATATGCCGTGTCGTGCCATGTCAAAGTTTCAAAAGATAAGCACGGCACGCGAATGGTCACGGCACGGAACACGCAAGTCACGACACGTAACTGACACGCGTGCCGTGACGGAACCGGCTCCGCCGTGTCATTTTTCCCACTCTACCCACAGTACAGTTTAACTTGAGCCTCACCATATCCAAATCCCGTGGTGGGCCCCGCTGTCAGCGCACCTAGACCATATTATAGAAAGTTTGGAGGCTTGGAGCCCAATCCGGCCCATTTTTCCCGCCTAAGCCCAGTTGTAATTCCTTCCTCTTTAACGGAAATTTTAATTACTGCAGGCCCTACGAATTCATTTAAGTACTGTAGCCTGTAGGATCCGTATCCTCCCAGATACCTGACTCAAGACAATTGAAATGGACAGTCCAGATTTACTCTCAGCCGGTGCCTATTCGGGATAGCGCAGGGGGCCAGTATTAATTGTGCTTTGAGATTCGTGCCAAGTTAAAAGGACAATCCTAGACCATCCATTTCAATTGTACTCAGTCAGGTAACCTGAGGTGATGTGAATTCGTAGCGTGTAGGGGTAAAAGTAAAGGAGAATGCAGGTTGCACAAATTGATAATTCCACACACACCTATCAACCAATAACAGGTCGTCACTTGTCAGCATAGTGAGAAACAAATAGTTTGAGTTCGGTTCAGCGGAGTCAAAAATTCAGAAATAATTCGGTACAACAAGGAAGAAAAAAAAAACCCAAAAAGAAGTCCCCCAAAATTTTTTTACATATTTTTTTCACATTTTTTCGCGTTCTTTTGACGAATAATTCGTGATTTGCATTTTATTCATGAATAAAACGTATTAAACGTTTTTTTTTGCGTTTTATTCAGAGTTCAGTTCGGAAACGTAAAAAAAAAACAAAAAAAACGCGAATTATTCGCAAATTTCTCGCGTATATTGTTACTATGATTGTCAGCACGCTGAAAAATAACAGCTGGTATTGAATTAGAGGAAATTATGAAAATAAGGTAATTGCAATTTGCAATTTTAGAGACATCAGCCGATTTTGTTTTTATTTATGAATATAATACTAGTTCAAACATTTTAATTTGTTAAAAGATAAAGATTACCATGCTATTTATGTCGTACTACTTAAAATTTATAAAATTTTAAGAGGGATGTATTTATTTTGTTAAAGATTACCATGCTAGTACAAATTCAAACTATTGAAACTGATTTATTTTAAGAGGGATGTATTTATAGATAAAATTTATATTTATTTAATATAAAATCAAGCAGTCAAAATATAATTAAAAATAAATGCATTACAAGTAAATTATAAATTTTTATTTTTCGACTGATTGACTTTGTACAATGAAAAAAAATTACAAGAGAAATTACAATTTGTTTAATTTCACATAGAATTGTTTATTGTTTGCAACAGAATTCATTCAATTATTCTTTCTTTAAAGTTATTTATTAATTTTTTTTACTGTTTTCACATAAACACTGCTGTAAGTTCCTGCAATCCTAGCCCCTACGATCAACAGTTGTTTTATAGTACTGAACTGGTGCAGAAAGTTATTTAGGAGGGAGTCCAAGAATTGATTTGGCGCCAAATGAAATTATAAGGCATTTTGTATATAGGCATATAAAATCGTAAAGGCTAATATACTTCTTTCTAAAAATAATTATTAAAATAACTTTGTTTTTATAGATTACAACAACAAATATTCATATTTCGGATCATTGTTAAACCCTTTTTCAGTGTTAGACATGAACATGACATAACTTACCAAAGAATCTGAATTGTTGAAACCGATACTTCACGAGTGATGCGTTAACATGTAAAATTTATAAAATTTAGAATTAATTTAGTATAGAATCAAACAGTCAAAAAAATAATGTGTCTATTTTTTATTTTTGTTGACCGTCTAACTAAATTATTTCGAATGTATAAATTTGACATGTAAACATATCACTCGTTAAGTAGATCGGCTTCAACTATTCAGATTCGTTATTTGAAATCAATCATGTATGTTAGGCCTTCATCACAATAATGCAATGCATTTTTAAACAAAAACAAACATTGAAAAGAGCATGCAATAAACAAGTATAAGAATGGAGATCTGAAAATGATATTCTCTGTTGAAGCCTGGTAAGACTGTACATGAATTATGGCTTTAGATTTTGAGGTTAAGGATTTATGGCATGTTAATTCCTCCTCTTCTTCTCTTCCTCTGCCGGCACAGCTTGTGTGTGCATGGAATTCATATCATTTAAGGTACCTCGAATTTTCAGTTTTGATCTGCTTTGAGTTACTTCAGGGGATTCGAACTGTGTGTATGTGTGTATGTATGATTGTCTATATCATTTAGGTAAAATGTCATGGGTACTGTAAATTTGGTCTCCATTCTCAGCATGAAAATTTTATATGATTGACCCCAATACGTGTTTGAAAGTCTGGCTCCGCCCCTGTGCTGCCATAAAAGGCTGTAGAAGCTTATTGCCTGTTGCATGTCAGTATGTGAGACGTGTACTTTTTATATGGGCACCAGAGAATGGTGTGTTGGAAACACAAGTTGTGATACTTATTGAGGGTCTTCACAATGCATTTTATACCTCATGTTTTATTGCCGAGTCCGACTAGTATGATATTGGTGTCATATGACACCAACTCCAAATTTATTGGAGACTTCAAACGACTAACCAAACCGATTTAATTTATGAGTGATGTGTTTACATGCAATTTTTTTATTTTTTCGAGTTATTTTAGTATCAAGTCAAGCGGTCAAAAATATTGAAAAATGAATGCATTATAATTAATTAATGCTCTCACATTTGACCGCTTGTTTGATACTAAATAAATTCAAAAAATTATAAATTTTGTATGTAAACGCATAACTAATGAAGTAGATCGGTTTAAACAGTTTGAATTCACTGTTAGTAGTTGATTCAATAGTTTTTGGAGTTGGTGTTATATAGGCTGAAATGACACTTTTTGTAGCTGCAAATTTTTGACTGTTTTCCTTTTGACTCAGTTTCATTTAAATTTTCACTAAATTTTACCATTAGGATGCCAATAATGCATCAAAATGCATGAATTATCAGATTATACTGTGATGATTTCTGTCTATTATAACCTTTGCATTGTTGTTGCCTTGTTGGGTTGATGACTTGATACTGCACTACATCTGCTGCCTTTACTAAATGTTTGTTGTTCTTTTATTCTAAGTTACTGGCCTGATGATGAAAATATGTGGTAAAAGAATATATCAAATTCCATGGCACGGTTGTAGCCCAATTTATAATGTTGTGTTGTTGGATGGATGGAAGAGTGAGTATTCTCTGTGGTGCGGAGCCTATTCGGAATGTCGTGTGTCAGCTTTGAAATTCGTGTCATATTAAAAGGTTTTGCACTGGATCTGAATTCTACATGGTCAGGTTTTGCACATGGTCAGGTTTTGCACTGGATCTGAATTCTGAATATAAGGAGAAGAGAGAGAGATTTGTAATTGCTATATGACTATGAGTGAGGCTACGGTACTATGGATAGCGCACTTTGCTCCGTACTACGGATTCGTATCTTCATTTTCAAAGTCTAAATAGTCAATCTGAACCGTTCATCATGATCACCACATGAAAATGTATATGCAGACCAATTTTTTTTTTTTAACTATTTTTTAAATAGGTACTTAAGCTCTACTTTCGAATGGTCTAGAATCTTTAGATCAAGTGATTTACACTATATTTGGGCTCCATTGACTTTGGCATGTTGAAACAGCAGTATAAACACATTTATGAACATTCAGAAAGGCCCAAAGTTTGTTTATTTTTGTGGTTTTTCCCCTCAGTAACACATCTCCTTAGAACTTTGATGTTTGTGTGTCTGCACTTGTTGGTAATATTGTTCACTGATGTCGTTTGAACAGTTTTTTAAACTAATTATAAGATTCGTATCTATTGTTCTGCCGCATTCTTTGTTTATTTGTGAAGAATTACAATATAGCATTTGCCCATTTCTGTTATGAATCTCCTTTATTAGCAAAACACTACCAAATTGCGGTAGTTGTTTGCATAGAGTAATTTAAGAGAGCAAAAAGTTGGTTATTGCTAATGAGCCAAGGAAAAAAATGATACTTTTTTAACCTTTTACAAGTATCTTTTTTTTTTCCTTGCGATTGTAAAGTATAGTAAATTGTCCTTTTAAAATTTAGTTAATATCCTTGTACAATAATATTAAATCATTTATAGTGAGATTCAAGTGAATAGGAAAATGGGGATTGAATCTGCACTACATTTTGAAAATGAGACTTGGTTTCTATTAGATTCTCTCCGATTTTTTTTTTTTTTCAGAACTTAATTTTATGAAGTTTTTTTGAAAGTTAACTTTACATATTACGGCCTTATCTCGAATGAAGTTTGGCTTTTGCACGTATCAAGATTTGTGAAGTTGGAGTTTAGTTTTGTGATGCAGGGTTTACATTTGTCAAATAAGTTTTTAGAGATTGATTTTGGACTCATTTGAGTGTAATTTAACACTTTCAATTCAAAAAAATGCTGTTAAAAGCCTGGTATAAAGTATTTTCTTTCTGGGGTTTTCTTTTTGTTTCTTGGTGAAAACACATTTTACTTGTGCTTATGAAGGCCCAATGATGCTGTAACCAGGATAAGAACGGAGATACGATAAAAAATGTTCTATGTTGGAGACCAATAAGAATGCCACTGGTTTGCTGCATGAATCCGAAACTGCTCTGTGAAAATCTTTACCCCTGTGGCCCTGTGGTACAAGAGAGGGGCTGATAAGTCACAAGGAAGGACGCAGGATAAACAGAAGCTTTAGTTAATTATATGCTACGTGTTTTTGTTAAAATTAGTGGTCTTGGTTTTGTTAAAATTCATAAATGGTTTTTAATGCCCGTCGACACTTTATATTAATATATCACTTGGGGATGAGAGGAAGTATTTTTTCAAAGATGGGATTCTGCACATGTGCAAGTGAGAGAGAAAGAGTAGGATATAAAAAATTGTTAAAATTGAGTGTGCTTAAGAAGAAACAAGAAGAAACAAGAAGGGAGAGGAGAGGAGAGGAGAGAGGTGATCGGATTGTTCAAGCATGTTTACTTGTTCCAATAACTTAAAATTTGAAAGGGAGTTAAGGGGAACAAGAAAGTGGATCAGATTAGACCTCTCTTTCGCTCAATAACCTTTTCTGATTAGACCTTCCCCTTCCTCTTCCGATCAGACCCCAGCTTGCGTTCTAGTAGTTTCGATCAGTTTCAAAGCAAAGAAAGGGAAAACAAGAAGTGGATAAGTATTTACCTTAAGATAAGTCTATTATGTGTTGTCATATTTTGAACCTACAATCTCTCATGTGAAAAACTTTAATTGCTTTATAGTTACTACGGTAGAAGCTATTCTCAAATTTAAATAAACTGAACCTGAAATTAGAAATGTATTTCCGAAGTTGCTCTTTCCAATGGAGTGCTTTTTAGGCGATTAAAAAAAGCTAGGGTTTGAGCGGCCGCCTCTTCTCTCCCTCTCCACTCAACTCTGCCCTTTCCACTCCTTGTAGGTCTCATCCCAACACAACATCTCTCCTCTCTCGGTTATATACTTCCTCGAGCGGAGAGGAGGATGAGGGAGAGGGGAGGATCGGAGAGGAGCGGAGCCGAGAGCGTAGAGTCTCTATCTCGATCGGAGCGTGACAGTGAGTATATCTTATCGTCGTCGGAGCGCGGTGACGGTCGAAGAAGCGGATCCGGTTGTGGAGCGAGAAAGAAATTAAGGTATTAGAGTGATTATGACGGTATATAAATAGAATTAGAAGAGTAGATCTAGTAAAAACATAGATCTAGGAATTTAAAGAATGATTAGAGTAATTTTGTGAAAATAAAAGAGTATATATAAAAATTAGAGTTACTTGACTCATTATAAATATGTTTTTTTATCAATCGAATTGTTAGTAGACATTAAAGCCACTAACTTTAAAAAAAAAATTAGAAATATATTTTTTGTTTTGTGTTTTTATAAATAACAACTCCCGTAATTTATTTATAATATAGCAGAATACAACAAAGCAGCAAAATAGTGTACCTCCTTAATTGAAATAGTAAGAGAGTACATTTTGTTAAGCATTACTAATAAATGAAGATGACACATCACATCACACGGGACTGCTGACCTGGCACAGAGGATTTCAGCTAGAAATATGTAGCACTGCATTGGAATAAATTCTAATTAAGAAGGATTGCGATTTGCGGCCATGTCACCATGATACGCTACTTCTAAAGAAGAGGATATATCTAAATGCACGGATTATTAATTTGTTATCCGTAATATGTGTTAGTTGAATTGCATGTGAAACCGATCAACCCATCCCTGTTCTTTGGTTAAAAGAAAATAATAAGGAGCGAAGTCAAGATATTTTGTAATGTACAAATTAGTCTGTACTATTTATTTTTATGTTTATTTTCAAAATTTGAATGATCGATTTGAACCGCATAATATATATTTAGAATCAAATTTTATATTTTTTTTCTAGATTTTTTTAGATATGTAGAAAATTAACTGATCCAAAAATTATGGATCATCAGAAATTAGTAATTTTTTACTACTACAAAAATAGTAATTAACCAAATTGTAAAAAAAAAAAAGTTTGATCACTAAATATAATTTCATATAAAAATCATTTTGAGTAATTCAGATTAACTATCTGAATCTTAAAAATAAAAATATAAATCTATTATACACACCTATCTACACATTACATAGTACGTAACCTCACTCCACGATACAATCTTAAGAAAAATGAAAATGTAGCCTTCCCATGGCTCTTTAACGCATTGAGGTGAGATACATCAAATCTCAAAGATATTCCTTTGTAGTATAATAAAATGAGTGAAGCTATGGTATTGATATTATGCATAGCGCGAATTGATACATATTATGAATTAATATTTTCATTTTTAAAATCTAAATTCTAAGTCAACATGAACCGTTCAACATGATTTCTATATAAAATATAATTACAGTTTAATTCTTACATTTTTATAGATATTTTGTTTTACTATTTTTTATTTTTTAAAATAGATAAAAATCACTACTTATGAATGGTCTAGAATTTTTAGATCAAAGTGATTATTTACCTATCTAAAAAAATAATAAACAAATTCTAAAAATGTAAAATTTAATCTACAAATATATTTTCATATGAAAATCATGTTGAACAGATCAAATTGATTGTCTGAACTTTAAAAATAAAAATATTGCATAGTACGGACCAACATGCGCTATGGTAGTATGGCCTGACTCTAATAAAATAAGAAGTATATATACGTTACACGTATAATGTATAGTCAAACTCTCAGTACACCTAACATGCAAGCCTTCCATTCCCGCTTAAACGGTCAGTCCAAGGCAAACTAATTAAATTCATCATCCATTCTATCCCTCCCTCCTCCATGCTTCAACCTTCAACAGTTGCACTACACCTCCCTCCCTCTCTCTCTCCTCTCCTCTCCTATCCTTTCTCTTAAAATGAAAATGCATCATGATAGTAAGCGCGGTGCTGGCAAGAGAGGATCAATTAAAGTTACGAAAGTTTCCCGTGCCCAGAAGTGGAGCTTACTTCCTTGGAGTGAAGGTGTACATGCACTATTTTTTTATTTCTTCCATTAATTATATGTATATATGCACAGGGGTAACCTGTACTTATTAATCTCTTATAGTATATGAAATAACACTTATATTTTGTTATTATGATTAGCACACGGGGATTGTTTCAAGCCTAGATCATTTGATAGGCGAATTAAACCATTTACTGAGGCTGAAGAGGACCTCGTCATCAAGCTCCATTCTTTGCTCGGCAACCGGTGAGTGAACTTTTGCATGTGTGCACGTGTGTGTCTGTGTGTGCTTGCATGATTACATAGTTCAATTAAGGTCACACATTTTACATATATTCAATTCTTCTTGACTATTTTGTAGAGCTCAAATATGTTGGGAACCTTGTACCAGTAATTAGGTTCAGTTAGGCAATACCACAAACAGTTTATGTGCAGCAGAAAATCAGATTCGTACCAGTACTGGTATAGGCAGAAAATAAGCACCAATTATAGGAAGAAAATAAATTAAAAGCAACCATGATCATTCACACAAATTCTAAAACCAAAGACATTTTCAATTTGATGAATATCAAGGTTTCATACTTACAAACCATACACACACATCTTCATCTTCTACAAATTGCAAGAGGGATCAAAACAGATGAGATAAACAAAGAGAGAGGACCAAAAAACACTTGAACCAGCCTTTGAAAGCCAACCCGTGTATTTCTCTCTTTTTACCTAGATGGACACACAAGTAAGAGGATGAGCTTGTAAAACACGCTAGAACATGCTGTAAGAAAATCTTAGCAGCTCAAAAATCTCTCTTTTACAAAATAGATCTTAAACTTAACAAAATGTCAATACTCTGCCCCTCTCTACTAAATTGACCCAAAATCAGCCCAAACTGATTGGGCTTAAATGAGGAGGGACCCAACAAAATATCCAAACCAATTGTGGTTCCATCATTCCACAATTTCAAATATACAGTTAATTTTTTGCATCTCATATAACAAATTTAACCATAAATTTCAGCTGGGAATTGATAGCTGGCCGGCTGCCAGATAGGACTGAACATGAGGTGAAGACCTACTGGAATTCAAAACTGAAGACGAAGCTTTCGAAAAACGGCAACATACTTGCGAAGAAACAAAGAACAAGTTTGGGCCTAACCCTAACCCTAGATCAATCACAGGTCTCTGATGCTTCCAGTGGTCTAGAGGAGGATGCGAGTGTGACTCAGGACCTAAATCTCAACCTCTCCATGTCTATTTCTGGTTCATCTCTTTTGGATGTGAAGGAAAAGGTTGAAGCAAACACTTTGGATCATTCTTCACATGTAGATAATGGGAATACTGGCAACAGAACTCTTCTTCTCTTCCAATAAGCTACACATGTTGTGTTGTATTAACATAGAAGAATTTGTTTGCCTTTATTTGTTGATATTATTATGAAATCATGAACTGATGTGTATGGTAATTAATGTCCATCAAAACTTTGTCAATCTGATGTTTGATTTATGTCAGTAAACTGATCTTTTTGCGTTTATATCTCTGACACATACCAGAAACAGACGTACACATAGTATTAATGATTAGCACCAGTTAAAACTTGGTGGAAGAGCTACTTCAATCTCAATTCGGTTCCATATATTATAAATTATAAATATGGCAGGATACATCAAGAGCTTAATTTAATATTTCCATACCCATAACATGATTATCTTTTCCACTAGTATGATTAAGTCTTCTATTTAGCTTATAAGTGATATTATATGGTTAAAATGATGTGATTATCAAATGGGGATTGAACTCAAAAGTTCCACCACCATATTTGTACTGATTAGAGGCTTAACCGGAAACCACCACCCCGGCCTCAACCAAGGGCAATTTGAATAATTTGAGCAACTTCTTGGTTCTTACAACTTAATATCACATTGATGCCTACAAAATATATGCATGTACATATTATAATAATTACAGATGTAAGAATTTCCTTTTAATACCACTACCTCCTATGCCTATCATTTGAACACTATATCAGTAGCATAGCGAACAAACACATTAGCTGTCGGCCCCTTCATGACATGGCAATGAAAATTCATGATTTTACAGTTAAAGTATGCATGTCTACGATGTAAGTAGTAATTTTGTGGATCAAATGACCAGTGATATAGCACTTTAAAATTAAGCACACGATAAAAGCATGAGACAGACAACAATGAAAAGGTACTTGATAGGGAAACTATTCATGTGAGGAAAGTGATCTTATCCAACTTTGGATAAGGAACAAAAACTATATATGATAGTGCAATGATAGATTCTTGCTTTAGATAATATTGTTGCTCTTGAAATTTTTATTAGAAACCATAAACAAAAATTAATAATTTATCAAACTAACTTGATTACTTTTAGTTTTTACAAAAACCATAAGAACCGAGATGTCATTTCGGTCCAAAGCGTTTTCTTTTTTTCCAGACCGAATTGCCATTTTGGTCCGAGCCGTTTTTATAGATTTCGAAAAAAAATGATGTAGCTATTGGAGTAGAACTTGTGAAAACACCTCGAACCGAAATGACAATTCGGTACGAGAAAAAAAAATACTTCGGACCGAAATAGCATCTCGGTTCTTATGATTTTTGTAAAAACCAAAGCAATCAAGTTGGTTTGGTAAATTTTTTATTTTATTTATGGTTTCTAAAAAAATTTCGTTGCTCTTTACCATACAGCAAGAGCTAAAAATGAGATATATACACACTATTAGATGGTAAAAAACTGTAGTAGTTGTTGCATCACATGTGCTACCTCTCCAACCCCAACTTGTCTATCTTTTCAACCCTAGACTGGAAAATAAATCTGCTGTGATTCTCGGAGAATCACAGGACCCTGCGATCCGATCTCAACTGTTGGTCTTTCTCGAGATGCGTGCATGAAAATTTACTTTTCAAGAACGTTTCCGAAATCCGCGCAAGGAAAAGTTTTGAACCGTTAATCTCAGAATTTCAGAATCTTGCGATCCATTTCGGAATCGCAGCAGATTCGGACTCCCTAGACTGACTAGTATCAAAATATACCAGCATATTCTATAATTCAGATTCTCTACAATTTCATGGAGTCACTGAGAGTAAATTAATCCTGTGCAAAGGTTTAGTTGTGTGCCACTTTCCCTTCGAAAAGGCAAAAAATGATAATAGAAATATCTGGGTTTAAAACTATTTTTTTTTAATAAAGTGGGTGTCTGGGTTTAAAAGCTTAATTACATTTTTATGTACTATTGCAGTTCACTACGAGTTTGTATCCCCTCACGTACCGGACTGAGTACAATACTTCCAGCCAGGCCAAAATCTATACGGTGCCTATTTAGATATAGGGGGTCCGTTTTGAGATTCGTGGCTGATTAAAACTGTCGACTCAAATCTCATTGTCAGTCAAGTATTGCACTGGATCTGAATTCATTCACTACATGGCAACCCTGTTTCTTAGCGAGAGAGAATACTAGGAAAGGTCTCTTCTTTACAAATAACTAGGGGACTGATACAAAAGATAACAACAACCAGAGTTATGTATAGACAATTAATTCGCCTGGCAGTGATTGCACATTTTGATGTGATTCGGATCTACCAGTACACTTATAGTTCAACAAAGGAAGATTAGTAATTTGTAATTGAATTTTGTCAAAACCTAGAGAAGTTGCTATCCTAGAGTAGTTTGTGGACACCAAACTACCATTCCATCTCTAATTCTCTATCCAGCAAGTCATCAACAAGAAAATATCGTACCATGACCAAACATAACCTGCTATTTATATATCCAAGTCAACTAAAAAAAAAACCCAAAAATTCTGTTTTGCTATCATGGTAAATTATAATTTTTTAGGATGCACTGCTCCTCCCAACTCTCAAGTGGGTTCAGATTATCTGAAGTAACTTAAATTTTGAGTTTGGATCCAGACTGGCTGATTAGAATCCAGACCAATCCGACCCAAATTAGAATTCACGGGGTCCCTTTAATATTCGTGTGAATTCTGATCGGACGGTTCGGAACCAAACTCAAAATCTGAGTTAGTTTAGGGGATCTGAATTCCTCCATGTACTTGTTTTTTTCTTTTTATGGTTGGTGGCAAACTCCATGCACTTGTTGGTTGATGTCATTTATTTACATATGCTTTTGATGAATATGTAATACAACCCAACTGACGATTTCTTTTGTGAGTCCCTATCCTCTGAGATATATCAAATTTGAGTGGATTCAATGCCGGTACCAATTTCTATTTGGTGCCTATTTAAAATGGAGGGGGCCAGTTTAATGTGCTTTGAGATTTGTGCAGAAAGGATTTGAATGGTCCAGATTTTGCACAGATCCACTCAAAATTTGAGATATCTCAGAGGATGTGAATTCATCTTTCGTCATATAGTAGCTCGTACAAGATATTTCTGACGGTTGACAGTATACTACCTTTCTGTATTACAGTTGAATGTGCAAGTGGCTAGAGTAAACATCGGGTGAAAATAAAGTCAATACCATAATTATATATCAAACAATGTTTGTTCTAGTTAGTATGAATAGACCGTATGATGCTCTTTTCCATTAGTAGAGATATTCCTAATAGGACAATACAATTGAGCAGGGTTCTGAATATTATCAATAGCATCTCTTCTGAGAGAGTTTGGGTCAATACCGGCTTTGTGAGCTGCAATAACCCCAATTGCTTCCCAGTAGTTTTTTACCTTCATCTGAAATATAATGTAATGGATATTTAAAAAATATAACAATGCACAAATTAAATCACCAAATAATTCTCTAGTGCAAAGCGTACCGCTTTTATGCCAAGCATATCAGGTGTGTCATCTAGCACTGTTTTGTTCTCCTCTACTGTAATTATTAGTGGCTGGAAAAATAAAGGAATGAAAAAAATTGAAATATATATATATATATAGAGAGAGAGAGAGAGTGGCTAATATACAAACGTTTGTTCCTGGACTCAGGAACAGACGGTTCGGTTCTCCAATTTTTAAAGTCCAAACAGTCGATCCAAACCGTTAGATATTCAATCTATATTAAAATGTACTTGGAGACCAAATTTTACATTTTTGGAATTTTTTTACTATTTATTAAGATGGTTTGAAAACTTCGGTTTTTATTAAATTTCTGCAGCATTAAAAAACAGCGGTTTTCAATCCAGCTTAATAAATAGTAAAAAAAATTCCAAAAAATATAAAATTTGGTCTCCAAGCACATTTTAATATAGATTGAATATCTAACTGTTTGGATCGACTGTTTGGACTTTGAAAATTGGAGAACCGAACCGTTTGTTCTTGAGTCCAGGAACAAACGTTTGTATATTAGCCACTCTCTCTCTATATGTACATACAGACTGGTATATACTGTCACTGAAGTGTATTGAAGCTTATCTTTCTTCAAATACTTTGGTCTAGATACAAGTAGATTTAGCCATTTAGGGGTGATGTACCGCTACTGTACCAGACTTGGACTTCTACCAAACAATATGGCCATGCATTAAATAGTTTCTGTTCGGTTTAGTCACTCTTACTCTGATCAAGAATTAAAATCATAAATTCAATGAAGTTCTATTTCGGCAGTAAAACCACAACAAAATACAAAACCATAATAATTAGTAAATTAAAAGTAAACAAAGTGAAAATGAATTAGGACCTTATGTGGTCTCTTGCTTTTGGAAAACGCAAGAGTCGCATTGCCACCACATGCATCGGCTGGAAGCACTATACTGTCCACATCATCAGCTACAACACAACCATTCACAAAAGATCCCTTGTTTATAACATATTGCGGTGCATTGCTCAACCCCGCCAGCACACATGGAAGGAATGTATATCCTACCTTTTGAAGCAGAGAAAAAAAATATTTCATGGAGTTGAGAAAAATTGTTATAAAGCAAAAAATGAATTCAATTTGCCAGAACATGGGCAATACAAAACCTTGTTAAACTAATCAAAAGCATGTATTGGTACTTAACCTGACAAGGTAGCAATACATTTACCTCTTCTGCAGCTGATTTAGGAGAGAGTGATACCGATGGAGGAAATGGTAAATTTGCTGGTGCATGTGCTGCCGGGATTTTGAATTCTTCCACAATTAAATGGCTAATTATGGCCTCTACACCAGCCAACAAATCCACACCCTACATAACCAAAACTGAATAAGCATAATAAAGAATAAGTTACAGAAATGGTCCTTAAAGTATAGCCCTTGCGCATTTTAAAACCTAAAAATTTTGGTCCCCTTTTGGTTGCTAAAGTTTCCAATTTGTACCAAATTAGTCCTACTACTGACAATTTTCATAAGGGTTGCTGAGATCTACGTCATCATGGTGTCATCCATTTTATTAACATATTGTGACCATTGGACCATGTTGGTACAGTTGAGAATTATAGGACCAACATGAGATATATAAAACTTTAGGGACCCAAAACAAGAAAAGGTTGATACTTTAACAACGCATGAATGTAATTCTCTTTTGTTATGTTACATAAGTGTTTCCAAATCACACAAAATATTTTCTATTGTTGCAATAACCATATTTCTTATGCAAATAATATCCCAGTGCTAAAACTAAAGTTGAATGAAGCAGACAATGACTAAATGGCCCCAAACTGTTTCATGTTTACTCAACCTAAATTGCTTCATAGATTCACTAGAGCATTAAAAGCATGAAATGCAACATTAAAATCTGATTTATTTCATTTTTAGTTTAATTTGGGCTATGAAAAAGAGAAGCTTGTGGGATCCTTATTCCAGTATACTATTTGCATGTGTTTGAAAATATGACAGCTGCAAATATTGGGAATAATTCGATTTAAGAAGAGGGCACAAATAAAAAGAAACATATGCTGGTATATCTCTTCCAAAATATTTGATCTAAAATCACCTTTCCCTGACGGTAAATTTCAAAATCCTCCAAATCATCATCTGGGAACCTTGCCACCACTGCAATGGCATTTACATCAGTGTGGTTCACTAATGAATTAACAGCCCGTAACAATGAATCAGGATTTTTTATCCTCCCAGTTGAATTGCCACATTTTGGGTCAAACCATGTTTCAATCTACAGAAAATAATTAATATTAGTTCCATATTTTTGCAAGATGAGAATGTTTTCTGGGGTTGTTTTTGCAAATGACATCAAATTTCTATTTTTTTTCTTTTTATGGAAGTGCAAGATAAACCAAAGCAAGGAACGATTAAATCAGCACTATCTTTTTACATTACTCAACTGAATGTTTCACTACATGTTCATCTAACTACAATCCAACATTTAGAGTTTGCTTCCCTTAACGGAATTCAATTTGCTCTTATCTGGCCTACTGATCTAACATGTGGATACTACTTGCATATAATCATAGAAAATATTTTAATTGTAAACACGAGACATGTTAATTATTACTTGTAAATATGCAAAATCTTGTGTTTTGTCTGCAAAAATGCAAAAAAAAAAAAGAAAATGCAACAAGTACTTTATAAAAAAAAATAAATATTCAGATGGGATATGAGCCTTGAGCCTTCATATTACACCTTCAATGGAGAATCGGTGACTATGTACTCAATGACAGGTAAACCCAGTGAGGCCCGTGTGGCATCTGCCACCTGCAGGTGGCGCAATCTCAGCTCTTCTTCAATACCCGCATCCAGTACCAACCCTACCTACGTGTAGGCTTTAACAATAAAATAATTACATGTATAGATAGAATCATAGGAAATAAATTAAGTGAAATGACACGAGTACTGCAGTAAATAAGAAAATAGTATAATAATTACAAAAACTTCAATTTGAACCAGAAACATTCTACCTTGCACCGGATTGGTAAAAGAACAAGGGTCAAACCATCTGAGCACTAACAATCATTGCCATCTATATTTTGATTGAAAACATACACAAATAAGAATTTTCGAGGACCAAAATGGAAACCATAAGAACTTGTGGGACAAAGCATCCAAGAAGTGATAACTTATGGACAATTTGGAGATAAATTTAAATTTACCTTGTTTTGATGAACAGGTTGAAGAGCCCAAAGTCCTTCAGCAAACCTATCAAGAGCATATCCCTCCACATAAAGCACATTGTTCATCGGCCAATAAAGCATAGCCGCATTCAACACCTATCATTTTTTTTATAAATGGTTAAATGGTACTGTCGGCACGCCATAACATAGTGTGTGGTTTCTGAGAGAAATAGAAGCTTACATTGGGATGTGAAATGACGCAATCGGCCACTGTTGCGAGGGCCCGCGCCACAGGGAGAGCATCCCCGGCAAAACCACCAATTGACGCGCCAACTCCAGTTGGCACAATGAGGACAGTTGTGTAGGGCCTCTTGAACTGCATCAACAGCCAGGGTTTTGCCACATCAGCTACATATTTCCTACATATTTTAATTCCACTATTTTTTTTCCCTTCGATCCTCTACCAAAAAATTGTTCCAGTGTGAGTCACTAAATTATCAAAAGACAAGTTTTTTTATATTTTTCTTTTAAGGCCACCAAACTTGTTTCATGAAGCTATTTTTTTAAATAACTACCATCGAAATCAGCTTAACTGTATTAATGTTATATAACATAATTAATCTAATTGGGATAGTAAAATTTTTATATAAATTGTATGTTAGTACAATTTATGTATATCAAGATGTTATGATAATTTTTAACTGGTATGTACTCTTTGGCTATAAGCAATGAGGGGCAAAGCGAACTAGCAAAATTATGAAGGGGGTAACTGTAAATTTTAGGAGATGAGGTTTAAACACAGATAAGTTGTACCTTGGGGTTGTAGTGAGCATGGAGCGAGCAAGAAGCAGAGCGCCTCATAGTGCACAGGGGGTAGCCTCTTGAGACCGACTTAGAAAAGGGACGGCTGAGATGCATCGGGATTTGTAACGGACGGCTGTGAGAGAGCGCCATTAGCCTAGAAGAAGAGGTAAAGAGGAGGGTTTAGGCGCGGCAGCTCCTTCCCTCCCGTTCGTATCGTTAGTCTTTCGGATAACTTAAGAGAGCAACTTACCGGGTCGGACTTCTGTTAAGTAACGATCTGATTCGATCCAGATTGGCCCTTGTCCTTGGGAATGTTATCCTCTGCGGAGCTGTGCGGAGCTTTTGATCTGGTCCGTTCGTTTTGACTTGGGACGAATCTCAAAGCCCAATAATACAGCCCCCTCCGTTAGCCCGAATATCAGAGCGGCTGAGAGTTAATCTGGTCCGTTCGTTTTGCTCCGCACAGCTCCGCAGCTTAAAACTCCGCAGAGGATACGTTCCCTTGTCCTTGAGCCTTTCTAAGTTCTAACGAGATACAAATCCTCATTTAGACCCGCAAAGTTTTTAGTGTTTACGAGGGTACCGCTAAGCGATTATTCAAAAATAATTGAAAATAATTGGATATAATTTAAAATAATTAAAAATAATCGAATATAATCGGAAATAATCAATTGATTATTTGGAAAAATCCGTAATAATTTGATCACCGCTAACAACTAATTAACTAATTAATTAGTCTAAACGAATGTTTTTTACAACACCGGTGTTTATACGGGTACCAGACAAGTCCAGAAATTTCCGAGTGTTTTACTCGAGGGATGGACTGTGTGGGCTCCATTTGTCAGCTTGCAGAACTACAATGGTTCAATGAGAAGGATTAAAACCTAATTAATTACAAACAGCTAATCAGATAAAGGACAGGAAACTGGATTAGGATGAGCCTCTTGCGTAGAGACGCTTCAGAGGCGATTCAGAGGCGATTTCCCCTCTCGCCAAATCAATTTGGACCTCTCTCTGAGCTAGATCATGCCTTCCAGACTTTTTCTGGAGCTCTCACGTCAGCCATGGCGATGTTCCATGGGCCAGGAGACAGCGTGCGGGTTGAGAGCAACTTCACGCGAGGCAGAACTCGGCGTAATAACGATGATTCGCGTTTCGTTCCAGATCGCCTCAGTAGATCTCATCTCGTTGGATTAAAGCTCGCTGAACTCAAGGCGGCTTCTTCTCCGTCTTGCCCTCTGTGCTTTCACTGTGGAGCTCCCGGTCACATAGCCAATCAGTGCCGTAATGCCACCCTGTGCTTCGTGTGTAATCGATTCGGTCACAGATCGCCGGAATGTGGATCGCTGACCGCTCAACCAGCACCGCGAGCTCCGATACCGTACTACCAGGTATCGGTTAGGGGTTCAATTAATGAGTTGGAGCTGGAGTTATCCGAGCTTAAGCAAGAAATGGCGAGGGTGCGACAGAGAAGATCTGAAATGGAGCTCGCCTTGACAGGTATCACTAGTCAAATTCATCTAAGTGAGACTCATTTGACAGCGATTGAGGCTGCTATAGCAGCACGAAAAGGTGAATTGAGTTTTAAACCAGATAACCAGCCACAAGACGAATCTGATAACGGGTTTAGGATTGGGGAACTCACTAAGGGGAAAGAGACGGATTGTACAGTCGCTTTTGTGACTGATCCTAGCTGTAGTCAGAATTCAGAAACCGATGGGAATAGATCTCAAGCGATAAAGAATGAGAAACATGAAGCTGAGTCCATACAAGATGTGAAGGTGGTGAAAGCCATGGTAGGTGTCGATGTTGCCTCGGGGTTGTGTGAAGTTGATGTAGAGACATCTAATGCACGGTACAGTACCAGTAACTCCAACAAACAAGAGTCCAATAGGGGCGACACTGTACCAGTAAATCCAGTAAATGCTCGGTACAATACCAGTAACCCTGTACCAGTAAACCCAGTGACAGAAACCTTCCAGGAAGTTGTTGTTAGTCAGCTCACTCGAACTAAAAAGATGAAAGGGCTGAACAAAGTGACTCTTAGTAGAGAAGCAAACAATGTCCAATTCAAACGAGTTGCAATGAAGGACACTGAAAGAGCAGAGAAGAACGGGCACACTTCCAAGAAGATGGCCGGGCTGTGGCTGCCAGCCAACTGTGCTCGCTGGCACCTGGAGAAGACCTACCTCAGATGAATATGAGGGGCTGCAGCGTCTTCTGCAGTAGAGAATTGAAGACACATACAAATTCTTTTTGATATAGATAGATATACCTTCAGCCCTCTTCTTAGGCTTAGGATCAGCCATATATGTTTTTGTTGTTTAGATTTGCTTCAGACTTTGCAGTTGTGGTGTTTTGTTTTTTGTTTTGAGGAGTGTCTTTACTATTCTTGCATGCAGTGCTACTGGTTTTTGTAATTATCCAATTTCAGCAATGAAATGGGCTTAATGCCTCTTTTAAAAAAAAAATGAGAGGATTAAAAAATGCTTCGTTGTTTTCGTGCATCAAGTATTTCATGCATTAAGTATGTCTCACAATTTTATTTTTATTTTCAGTTGATTAAATTATTCAAAATGATTTCTATAATAAGAATATACTTGAAAACCAAAATTTATACTCTTTTTGAAACTTTACTATTTTTTAGATATATACAATTACTTATTTATGTTCTATTAGGAACTTCAATTATTTCACTCTCTATTCAAAGTTTCACTAGTTTACTGAACCTAGTTTGCATCAATTTTATTACCTGGTGAGTACATACTATCTATTGTTTTCATTTTTTATTGAAAAAAAAATAGGGTTCTGTTTCTAACTTTTTTAAAACTTAATACCTAAACTTCATCTACAGCAAGTCCTTAAACTTTAAAAAAGATCAAGTTGGACCTTATAATTTAGGGAAAAACAAAATTAATTTCTAAATTTTCATTTACACTATATCAATCCTTAAATTTTCCGGACAAATAGCAGGACTAACTTTATTATACAGAGAGCAATTTCAAGACTAATTTAGCTTTTTTTTTTCTTTGAAATTTCAAAGACTAATTTTATAGTTCGAAGCACCATATTCAGGAACCAATTATTATTATTTTTTTTTGGAAAATTATAGGACCAAAATCTAAAATTTCCCTTTACTATATATTAGAGTCCAATATCAGAAATACCATAAAGTTCACAAAACTACTAGACAAGTCGTGAACAAGAGATCCCAAGTCCAGTTTGCACAAATTTTAGCAAACTTTTGAGGGATAATATACAACTTAAAAATAACAGCAAAAGATAGCATTTTGACGAATGAAAATAAGGGAAGAGGATAAAATTATAGAGAGAAAATAAAATAACGAAAACAATAAAGAAGAAAAGCAAAAAGTATTGGAAAACAAGGGTTAGCACTAAATATTTCACTTTATGGTACTACATTTCATCACAATACCTCAAATATTCCCGTTAAACCTACAACTAAAAGAAAAGAAGAAAACTAATGAACTAAGGTTAGCAGAACTCAATGTAACAGGGGCAACCATCCATGCTGCAACAATAAATAAAATGGCGGTATCCAGTTAAAGATATGACATTTTCCGGGCTCTTATATGATCCATCTTAGCATCAGATAAATTTTCTAACTCCATAATTTCAAGGTAGCACCCAATTTAACCTGAAACAAGGTATCAACTATCAAACATTTACTTTGGAATTAACTGAGATATAACAGCCATTTTATGTTAACTGAATACACTTTCAGTATAGTATCAGCCAGATTCAGCCTCCACTGCAAAATCACACCTTACCAGGAAAATAAAAAAAAATTAAATATTACTTTGGCCAAAATATGTCAGATGGTATCATGGTACAACTACTGTCACAATACCATATAATATGTACCAGTACAGGCAGGCATTGTACTTTGCATCTCTCCTTTTTTTCTTTTGACTATTCTCAGCAAAATGAAATTCAAATCCATGACACCTGTACTAACCAAATATATAAAGACATCCGAAAAATAGCGCCGCTGTAAGTTGTAATCTCAAAAATACAATGCCATCTGGACATTCTTTTCTGTGAAGCCACATTTCTGGTAGAACTCTCTCAGCTCAGGCTTGCAATAGAGAATGACCTTATAGCAGTCAGTGGCCTTGGCATGGTCAATGAGGTGTTTGACCACGCGGTGGCCCAAGTGGAGCCCGCGAGCCCCTTTGTCTACTACCACATCCTCTATGTGGCCCACTTTGCTGCATCCCCTGATGAACTTCCTCTCTATGAATACGCTGCCTGTGGCGACGATGCGGCACGAGCTGGGGTCTTCGATGACGCATATGTGGTGGTCAGGACCCATCGATGCCAGTTCTGCAAAGCGCTCCTGAAAACATGAAATTGCTTTACTTCTTCTTTAAAAAAAAATTAAATTCATTTTCAGTGCGGTATTAAGTGATTGAGCAACAGAGATTATAAACCAAAGAAATAAATGAGTCTAATTTGGGAAATTCATGACCTAACATATCTAACACAGATTCAGATAGGGTGTTGAAGATCAAAGCGTCTTTGTTATCAATAGTATTACCAATATATAGATTCACGGTTAGATTACTAGGTTTTTTTTTCACTTTTTAATGAATAATACATACCACATTCACCCACCTTAGAGACCTTATGAAAAAACCAGATACCACCTAAATGACTGATAATGATCGATTCAAAACTACGTCAATCTAGAAAATTGAATCAATTGGGGCAGCAATCGACTGGATAAAGGGGTATGAAAGAAATGTTTCTCAGTGGATGAAACCTGAGTGGTGTTGCTGTTACGTTTACTGGCAATACACCATCATGGAAAAAATAAAATGGACGGAAAACCAAGTTAGGTGTCAGCAAACCGAACCTGAAATTCCTCTTCAGAGAGAGGCTGTGTTGTGCTGAGTTGGCCAAGGAGTTCAACAAAGCCCTTTTTGTGGTCAGAGAGTTCAAGACAGCGAACTGAGAACCCGTCACCATATTCATTTGCCAAACCATTTTCAATCTTGTGTCCATTTTCTATGCTCTTTTCTACTAGTAATTCATTTATTACGCCATTTTGGATTTCTTCTTCATTTTCAATGATTTGTGTATTTTCTGTACCATTTTCGACCAGTTGTCCTTTTGGATTGACATTCGCAACAAAAGCTTCCGAGCCCATGATGAAACCTGTATGCATTACATGAATTTTAATTATGGAACATAAATTCGCATAAACACAAAACCAAATTACCAAAGGTACTGAAAATAATATATGTAAACTGTGATAATTTCATGAAGCAGTTCAAATAAATATCCGCATCTCCTAATCAGTAAGAACTACATTAATGATTTCATTTTTTTTTAAATTCAAAAGAAAAAACTTCCTTTGACAATGTAGATTTTGAAAGCACTGGTAAAAAATAAAAATCAGATAAGAAATTCAAATGTCTAATTGAGGAGCTTAAACAGCACCCAAAACCACAACTTTTGGAAATTGCCACACAATAACCTCGTAACTAAATTGATGCTAACCTCTGAGATAGGCCGATTAATGGAAAAGAGATCGTCTCGATGACCGGGATTCGATGAGCACCTCTAAATCACCACGGATGCACCGACCGAGATCGAGAGAGATCGAGAGAGAGAGAGAGACCGCGGCGTCACGTGGCTTGGATCGCTTTTTCCAGAAAATTGAGGTGGCGGCATAGGAATTCGTATCCTCTGCATTAACTCAAGAATATTTTGAGTTACTGCATCTGTACCGTCCGATCAGATTTAAGTCCGTACCGCTCAGATCTGCACTAATATTAAAAAACTCCCTGCTTTAGATGCTGGATTGACTCCGTTTAAAATCAGACAGCCGAGATTTTGAGTTAATGCAGACGATGCGGACTCGCGGGAGTCCGGATCCCCTAAAGTAACCCAATTTTTGAGTTTAGACGTGTACGGTGCCTATTCGGTGGTAGCGCAGGGGGCCAGTATTATTTGTGGGGTCCAGGTTCTTTAAGATTCGTGTTAGAGCACCTTGGACGGTTTGGATCAAAACTCAAAAATTGGGTTACTGCACTGGATTTGAATTCGACTCGCGGCAGAGTCACGCTGAGTTTGGATTCTCCGAGTAACTCAAATTTTGAGTTTGGACCCGGACCGTCTGATCAGAATCTGGACAACCCGGTCCGAGGTGGAATGTATGGTGTCTCTTTAACATTCGTACCCAAACGAGTTGTTACTCCTCATTAAAGTAACGCGAGATCTCGCGGTCAATTCTATATCAGAGGGTCAAGAGTAGGTATCACAGAAAACCGATCCCATACCTGGGCGTTCAGCTCGGTTCCAGTAATAACTAGGGCCTAATATTCACCGTCCGGTCTGGATTCGACAGTTTAGATCTGAATAAAACTTACCAATGAATTCCATTTAAATGCAGAGGATCTGCAATACTGATCAACCGATCTTTTAGTGAGACATAGAAGTACAAACTACGTGCAGCGGGTCGCACACTCGCACATTACTACAGAAAATAGAGCGTGAATTATTGAATAAACAGCCGTTGGATCTGATCTCTCAGTACGCGTACGAGGCTCCGAGATACACTAGTGTTTGACACGAACTTGGGAAAAAAATAATAAAGAAAAAACCCTGCCCAGGGGCCATTACTTCAGGAATCAATTGATAGGTTTGCATGCATTGATGCTCGTGCTAATTCAAATTTGCACATCTTGAGGTGTACGGATGTTAGTTTTCGTTTCGATTCGAACGAAAATAATTAATTAACGGGAGGGGATATTCGATTTCTGGGGAATCCTTTCCGCATCGTGATAAATTAATTGCAACATTCAACCAAAATTGCAGCACATGCACAAAATTACTGACTTTCTCTCTCTCTCTCTCTCTCTCTCTCTCTCTCTCTTTACGAGACAACCACAGAATTTTTAATTTTTAGAAATATATTAAATATTTTGTATGGAAGGAGATAAATGTATTTTTTAATTTTAGAGTAGTAATAGCATAAATATCTAAATGGAATCGTTTGATATACAAAATATTACAACCATCAACCATGTAATGGCCAAATCATAACACTATTAAGTCAACAAAAGTCGAATTAAGTTTGTACTTAGCTTAACCCATAAATATACTTATATCACATGAACACAAAAATATGTCAAGACACAAAATCATAACTATGCATATTAGGCGCCAATTATACGTAGGGACAAAGTTGTAATTAGTGAGAACATCAAGTTAGTTAGAAGATTCCTTTCTGTTATGTCTCTTACAACAGATAGAATTGTATTCAACTGGTTATAAATACCAGGTTATTGTAACGATACAGAGGATAATGAAATGTAGTGATTCATAACTCAATCTCACTTCTTCTTCCTCTCTGAAATCTGATTACCTATTAATGCACAAAACAATATCAACACGTGTACCATTATAATTTCTTAAATAGTACGAATTAAGTCATCTTGTGTGTCAAGTTTGAAGCAGTTTTACATGCCAAATTTTTCTAAATCCCTGGTCTAATATATATACTGGTCAAACAGTTATAAAGAAATACTGTAGAAGATGCGCATGTTTTGGAATGGTGACAGCAACAATATAGAGAAAGAAGACGTACAGAAGGATATATCCAATGAAGGCACCAAAGTCGATCCAGAGATTACAATGAGGTGCTGTATAATAATGCCACACAAAGCATAGATTCATCGAATATATATATAGCTAGCCAGCCTCAATCCATTCCCCATTATAGAAAAAAAAATACTTGTAAAATGACATTACAAGAAAAAGAAAGTTGATCAGGTTACAGTACTATCAAAAATTCAAAATAGTTTAAACCCGTACGTTTTAATTATTAATTTGTCATTTGATATGCTCCATTGTTTCGCTTTCGCATGTGAGAACATTTTTTTTCTTTAGTACGAAGAATAATATAATTAATGATAAGATAATAATTTGAATCTGGCTACCACCCATTCAAAATTTTCAAGTGATCGATAGCACTTGCGCAGAAGGTGTTAAAGTTGATTTTTGCGCAAAAGTTGACACACATGCAGTCCATACGTTGAAATTTCAGAAACACGAAGATTATTCTCATGAGACGTTAGATTCGGAACATTACTAAATTTTGTATACAAACATTTATAAAAAAAAAATTAGAAAAATACATATTGATGTAAAACCTGTCCCTTTTCATTTCCTTTTCACATTGCTTGTAGCTAGGTTTAGATGTCCACACAAAAGAAGATATACTTTTTATTGAAAAAAAGCTAACATTACACAGAAATTTAAATTTAATAAAAACAAAGAGATTATGAAATATTTTGTGTTCATTTATCTGAAGCTTTCTTAACAGATTTTATTACAATCCTTGGCTCGAGCCCGAGCAGCATTCCATCATGCACTGCTGAGAATGTGTCGTAACGTAGGAATAGATTCGCAACGAACAACCGACCAACTAAGACCACCATGTCCTTTCCTGGGCACTGCTTGTTGCCCACTGTCGGTGCTACTGTCTCGGGCCCGTTCGACCAATACACGTATTCCAACAACTTCTTTCCTTCATCGCCAACAAATCGATCGGCTATGAATTCTTACAGCATTTTTAAATACTTTCTCGTCCCTCATTGCCCGGGGCTGGTAACCACATATCATCTCTCCTTTCTTCACTTTGAAAGCTGTGTCATGGCTCTCTATTACGAGATCAGTTCTTGCATTTCCGAATTGATTCTCTACAGGTGGGTTAATAACATATCACTGGACCTCTCCATTTATATAGCACACTTGAGATGTTAGAATAGGATTTCATTCTTCTGTTTCCAGAGAATACCAGTTTTCCGTTTAGCATTGTTTTCATGCACACCTCACTAGTTTTGTTTTTAGTACAGCAATGCATGTAAACACTCACGCCTATTAATAGGCTTGTAATCCTTCTTCTTCAATAATACAAAAACATACAAATTACAAATCAAATACACTTTATCAAAACTTGTTTATGGGTCTAGGCGCAATGCTTCCCAGACGACTGATTTGGTGAGCTCCATTTTCTGAAGAGCAGCGAAGGTAATTATGCCGTTAGATGACTGAACCGCCGACCTGATTTCATGTGCCAGTTGGCCGTGCAGAGTTTCCCCAGCATGCGTGAGCCATTTGAGGATGATCGGCATGAAGATCTTGAAACCACCATTTGCATTGAACGAGGTCATAAAAATTAGGTTGTGAAGTGCCACATGGCGTGACAGCCCGAACTTCTCGGCGGCATCATTTAGCAAAGACTCACCAGACTTGGAGAAGAAATCTTCGAGAGCTTCATAGTCACGACGGGCAAGGAATGGTGGAAGTTGAAAGCAGTGCAAGAGGAGGTCCTCAATAGGCCATGGGATAAATTTAGTGAGGCGGCTTGCTACCGGGTGGAGTTGTAAAAGCAGCCTTATTAGATGCCGAGGGACCGATTACATCACTCGGCACGGCACCGAGGAATGCATTGCACGTGAAATCAAAGGCTGTTGATTGATTAAGGGCGTTGAACTCCACGGGCCCAGAGGCCAACTTAGCTTCGACCGTATCAAAAAGAGAAAAGTATGCCTTGCAGAAAGTGGGGACGAACTCGGACTTGCGAGATTCCAACATGTGAAATGAAAAAGATTTGAGAGATGAGTGCAGCTGCTCAGTGGTGTCGAGGTAGGCCAATGGGCGGATACCGGAGTACAGAGTGAGGGGCGGAATGTATAAGCTGATGAAAGTGTTCTTCTTTTCACCCTTTGACGGGTCGAAAAGTACGCAAAGCTCTTTGCGTCGAGAACAGCAACAACACCAGAGTTGCGAGATATGGACGGGCCAGGGGCCATGTTCATTCGTACAACCGTCGAACTATTCTTGGCCACGTGTGATTTGAAGTACTCCATGTGGCCTTGGAAATAAAAATAGTGCAGACAGTCATAGATCGGAGAGAGGAAGGGGATGCCGTAGCTGCCTGGTAACGATTTTATCGGGAGGCCAGATGGTGACTGTTCTTCAATGGTGCCATTGCTTGATTTGGCCATGGAACTAGCTTGCTAGTATAATGCTTTTGGTTTTGGTTTTATGTAGGTTTAGAGTTCTAGAGCTACACGAAGACTTTTACAAAAGAGCAGCTAGCAGTCTTTATAGAAGAAGCGAAGGGCCTTGATATTTATCCTTTTTCTTTCCTTGATGTGGGGCCGGCATGGTCCGAATCACATGCGTATCTGCGATCTCAAGGTACCAATGAAGGTTAAAATATTCATTTGTTTAATGCTAGCTAACAAAATATTAACTCAAGCGGTGCTATCGAGAAGATGATGCAATGTACAACCAGGTTGCAAACTTTGCAACTCTACTCTCATGGAAACCAGGAACCATATCATGTTGCGATCAGGTTTTGAAACAGACTACTGGCTCACTTCAACATGAGTATGATCCAGGGAAGGAGCGTCTCACATGCATGGAGACAGGGTCAATCACAGCTGCCTTCGGGGGCACAATGCATGTGGAATAGGGTTTTTGAAGCAGGAGTATGGTCTTTGTGGCGTGAGAGAAACAGGAGAGTGTTCTCAGACCAAAGCCGACCAGTGCAACTACTCATTAATGATACGGCAATCGAAGTCATATTCTGGGCACAATCCTGAAATCAATTTCAGGTCGGGCCAACATGGGAGCTTATTTACCATGGTGATTGTAGCAATTGGGGCAAGTTAGCTTAGTAGATGCTTTATCCGAGTAGGATACTTTTGTATATATGTAATAAAGTATTTAGCATTATCTTTTGTACATAAATTTCTTTTATCAATATATTTGTCAGCAATCTTGTTGCCGATCATAAAAAAAAAAAACAATTTATGCAGAGGTCATGGATTAGGTCAAGGCAGCCCATCGATAACCTTGATCTGGTCGACCGGAACATGGGCTTTATGGTGCGAAAGAAATAGAAATAAATCTGTTGTTATTCCAAAGGGATAGTGCAGGACGCTGTTATTCCTATTCCAGCTGTTGACCTTTATCGAGATTCGGGTACGAAAACTTTTTTTTTGAAATTCGTGCATGAAAAACTTTGAATGGTTTAGATAAAAATAATAGAGTCATGTGCTCCCTTTAGAATAATAGCAGATTTATATCCGAAAGAAATAATTGAATTTTCAGAGGGGAGATGGAATAAAAGGGGGGTAGTTGACGCATGAAACTATCACTACTAGAATAATCGTTTTTTGCATGCCCGGCACCAGTTTTTTGCATGGTTGTGATGGCTCATGCAAAAGAAATGGCGTTTGTTGACTTTTTAAACTTGTTGCATGCGAATCCCCATGTAACAGGTATCGCATGCAATTGTGTGAAGCGCAACCATGCAACTGTGTGATGTTCGGCCATGCAAATAAGTTTTGAAGGTCAGATATTATAATTAATTCGAGGTCCATGCAACAACTCAACTCCATAGACATGCAACTACTTAAAAACTTAGTAGTTATTATATTTAATTATGGTCCATGCAACAACTAAACTCCCTTCTCATGCAATTACTTAACCACTTAGTAGATATTATATTTTATTAAAGGTCCATGCAACTGCTTAACTCTGTGCCATGTAAATAGTCCACTATCACTCGCATGTAAATAGTCTGGACTGAAGTTCGAAACAATTGCATGGGCTTAACCATGCAATAGTTTACTTACTGGACACAGATTCATTTCTGTTTATTTGATATCTCCTTTTCAATGAAGCTTTTAATTAAAATTCACAACAGCACGAATAATAGCAGTATATAGTAATTCAATACTTTGATAACTTAATTAAATTCTTGCATTTAGAACAAACCTTCCAAAATAATGGAGGAACAAAAACAATTGTACAAAAGATGTATCAACACACATACAACTTTTGATTAACCAATATTGAAACTCTTGAACGGAAGCATATCGAGGTCCTAGAAACCAAATTCATCCTCATCTTGGTCCATGTCCAACTCTTCGTCACTTGAAAGTTCAATTTGGTTGACCTCTTCCTCATCCTCATCCTCATCCTCATCTTGCGACATTGCATCGTCTACTAGCTCGAACTCACCTTCAAGAGGGGCCAAACCATCCCAATCAAATTCTTCGCCATTTGAAACCTCAATTGCATGATCCGGCATTTCATCTTGGAAAAATTCTAGGTTAGCATCGACTTCGTCATCGGCACGAAACCTCCCCTTCGCGCTAGTTTTCATTGCCACCCACCATTGTTGTCTTTCAACTTTATCCGATGCGTAAGGAAGGTAGAAAACTTGGATTGCTTGAGGTGCCAATATAAATTGTTCATAATTTTTAAGACGAGAAGCATGTTTAACCTCCACAATTCCATGTTGGTTGTCCACCCTTACACCATTTGTTATGTCAAACCAATTACACTTAAAAAGAACGACCTTGTTGAATCCATCATAATCTAGCTCAATTACCTCTTGGAGAAGTCCATAGTAGTCTTGTGGTGTGTCATTTCCATCCCACTCCCCTTTAATGCAAACACCGCTACTATTTGTTGACTTGTTTTGCCCATATGCTTCCGTGTGAAATCGAAAGCCGTTAACTTCATATCCACCGTAGCATTTCACTTGTTTTTGTGGCATGAGTGCAGCCTTTCGGATGTAGAGGTCGCAATCACGATCGGATAGTACCTTCTTCCGTAGCCAATCTGCGAACCTATCTTCACGAACTTTGTCCAATTGCTGTGCCGATCTGGCTTGTCCAGAGTTTAGCATGCATGCATCAAACTCTCTACACATTCAAACATGTCAAAATACAAGAGATTAAGGTTGTGTTTAGAATAGGTACTTTTGAAATCATCAAAATAAACATGTCATAAGATTGTACCCTAGAAATTTATTTTTTATTTCTGGACAATTGAGGATGACATATGTGTGTGCAGCTTTAAATTCCTTCTCATCGAGAGTCCTTCGGTCCGACCGTGTCCAAAAACGTCCCGCATTATCAAATATCGATAGGCGTCTCCGCGGAGGGTTACTCGTTCCAACCCCTTGTTGCTTAGTTTTAGAATTCTCCGCAAAATAACGAGTGCAAAATGAACCAATTTCTTTAACAATTGTTGCCTCGACGATTGAACCCTCGACACGCGCCTTGTTCGTGACCTTCTTCCTCTGTTCTTTGTTTCGTCTGTAACAATTACAAGTGTTTAGATATGGAAGCAATAAGTGAATCACAAAGAAAGAGATTAAGAAAACACACACCTTTCACATGCATACATCCATCGAGCCCCTATCGGTTCACACACATGGACCACAAGATGCTCCATAGAATCGAAAAATGCCGGAGGGAATATCTTTTCCATTTTGCACATTGTGACCGCAATATCCTTTTCTAATTGATCGATACGGGATGGATCAAGCTCCTTGGCACAAACCTCTCTAAAGAAGCTTGAAATCTCGCACAAAACATCCCATACGTAATCAGGGACAAAGTCTCGAAATGCAACCGGAATAAGTCACTCCATGAACACATGCAAATCATGGCTTTTTAGCCCATTTAATGTGTTTGTTTTGAGGTTTACACATCTTGACCAACTCGATGCGTATCCATCGGGGAACTTGACATTCTTCTTGAGCCAAATTAAAACCTTCCTCTTATTTTGTGGAGAGAGTGTGAAGGGAGCCTTTGGTTTTTGCATTTTTCAGGGATGATCCGGGTACGGTATTAGATTCTGAATGGAACGATTGCAAAGAAGAGCCAAATCTTTCCGCGCCTTTTCATTATCCTTGTTTTTGGCCCCCATGCCTAGAACTGTGTAAATCAAATTTTCCGCGAAATTCTTCTCCACATGCATCATGTCAATGTTGTGTTGCAACAAATTGTCTTTCCAATACGGCAAGCTCCAAAAAATACTCTTCTTTGTCCAATGGTGGGTGACACCATAACCTGAAAACTGGTCAAGGCCAATCTGTTTACCCCATTTCATCCTCCCTAGTTTATTTACCATCGCTAGCCGCTCCTCTTCCGTTATTTTTCGTGGTGGTCGATCAAAATCTACCATACCTTTTTGGAAATTATTCTTATCGCGACGAAATGGGTGATCTAGAGGCAATAAGCATCTATGACAACCCCACCATGTAAATTTCCCACCATACTTTAGTCGGAATGCCTTTGTTGCACCCAAGCAATGAAAACATGCTAATCGGCCTTTAGTACCCCACCCACTTAGCATCTCCAACGCGGGGTAATCGTTTATCGACCAAAGAAGTGTTGCTTTCATTGTGAAATTCTCTTGTTTAGACACATCCCATGTAACCGCTCCATCATTCCACAATTTGTTCAATTCATCAATTAAAGGTTCAAGAACAATGTCAATGTCCCGACCCGGATGCTTAGGTCCCGGAATAACAAGCGCGAGAAACATGGTATCTTCTTTCATTATCATTCCGGGTGGTAGGTTATACGGAAAAACTAAAACCGGCCAACAAGAATATGGAGATGCATTTGAGGTGAATGGCATGAACCCATCCGTCGTTATCCCCAACCAAACATTTCTCACATCTTTAGCAAATGATGGATATTTCCGTGCGAAGTGCTTCCAAGCCTCACCATCTGCGGGGTGCACCATAATTCCGGGCTTCTCACGAAAACCTTCCTTATGCCATCTCATTTGGACCGCATTGAAGTGGGTCATGTACATCTTTTGCATTCTTGGGGTGATAGGTAGATAACGAAGTATCTTTTGTGCAACCGGTTTGGCATTCGTATTTGATCCCATTGGCTTATATCTCGGTGTATGACATACATCACAACTTGCTTGTCCTCTCTATCCTTATAGTAGAGCATACAAAAGTTTGGGCATACGTCTATATTCTTATGCTCCATGCCGAGCGGCTCGACCAATCGATTGGCTTGATAGAAGTTTTCCGGCATTTTTCCACTAGGGGGAAGCACGCTTTTGATAAGACTCATCATCCCATCAAAGCATTTTTGGCTCAATTGATGTTCCGACTTCAATGCGAGTGCTTGTGTAACGGCCGATAAGATTGTGTGTGATTTGCATTTCAATTGGCCCGTCATGTTCTCTTCCCAAAGCGGTGTATCCGATGCGGCCATCATGTCGAAAAATCTTTTGGCCATTTCGGTAGGTGTATCCTCCTCCCAATTGAAATCTTGCCCAGCGGCTGCCCTTACCATATCCGCTCCCACTTGATAATTGTCATTGATCAAATCTGATGGTGGATGGTGCGGGACATGTTGAGATGTCTCCTCACGTTCCTCTCCGTGTGCGTGCCAAATTTCATATCCGGGACGAAAGCCGGATTAGTAAAGATGCATTCTCACGGTTTGCAATTCTTTGGTGTTGAGGTTTCACATTTCATACATGGACATAAGATACATTCCTTGCCATTGAGGAGAGTCACAACCGAGGGGTCGGATTTCGCTAAATCAACAAATTCTTTCACACCCTTTATGAACTCGGGTAATAGCTTTCCATTGACATTTAGTCGATTATACATCCATCTACGATCCGTTGCCATTTAACTATTAAATTGTTGGACAAGAGGTATGAGTTAGCAAATAATTTGACTACATTTGAAATATGGACAAATTATGGTAATAGTTTAATTTGGAGTATGTACAATAACAAATAATTGAAATAAATTAGCAAACATCAATTTTTTACTGTGAATAATAGAAATAGGGTATAGGTTTTGATAAATGTAGGACAAATTAACAAATCCCGGGACCGGTGTCAAATAATGACGTACCTCACTCTCTAAAAACGATTTGATATACAATGTCATTACAAGAAAAAAAACGAGCTCAAAAGAGTACTTACCTCACTCTCTAACCTCCAACGAACTGCAGCTCCCTTCTATGGTTCAGCGGATTAGAAAGACTCCAAGGGGTTTTCTCTGATCTTGGAATCTTGCGGCCAAATCACTAGCTAAAGACACGCTTTTTGGTTGGCTTTTTTGGCGGAGACACTATGACCTATTTTGCGGAGAGACCAAGTGTAAAAACGATTGATTAGAACAATGAAAACGACCTTTTGGGGTAAAATTACAGAGAGCAATTATTTTTTATATCGGACTGCCGATGTAAATGATGGTACATCCTTTTGGGGAAAAATTTGTTTTCTTGGCGTACCCCCAGTGTACGCATCATATTAAACTGCACCCTATGTAAATCCCTTCTCAGACATACACAATAAAAGAAAATGAAGACATGGAAAAGTTAAGAGCACATAGTTTTGACATAAGGCTCACATCCTACTTACTGTCTTCACATCCTAAGAAATTAATTAACATAGTTTGACAAATCACTATACGGCATCCAATACATCACAGTAAACACATCACATCCTACTTAATATTATTACAAATTACTGCTTCAATCTTGATCATGTGACTGCAGTGGATCGTCTCCCCCTCCCCCCCCGCTGGCTCCCCCACCATCATTTCCCTTTGATGACCCCCCCTAAAAAGCAAGGAGAAAATGTTTGTTAACAATGATTCAAACATACTTAGTTGTTTTCATAAATGAGGCAGGATTGAGGTCAGGAACTTACGTGAAAGTTGTAAGAGGCGCTCCAGTCCGCTTGAAGAGCTCTGCAAATAATTTTTTGTTTTGTTCCTCCTTCTTCTTAAACTCCTCACGGTCTGCATTGTGTCGGGCCTCTTGGGCAGCAATGTCAGCCAATAACCTCCTTCGTTCAGCTGCCACCTGAGACTTAATCATCACTACCACCTGAGACTTGGTGAATGTTGTACTCTCATCTTCAGCCGAGGTGGCAGTGCTCTTGGCATGATCCGACAATGTAGCATCCTCTTTAGCCAATTCTTTGTTCCCTTTGCATGTTCTCGACCGGTGTCCAAAGCCGAACAAGCGGCCTTTAGCATCCTCTCCATCAACGGCAATATCCCATAGATCCTCGTCAGACATACGTGCATTGTAATTTTCCTTCAAATCCTCATATAGAGCCTGCATTTGATGAATAAGAATTCTAGTTTTAGTATAAGCAAATTTTTGGGAATGAATTGGTTCAGGTCAGAGTGTAAGGGTACCGGGGATTTATAACAAAAGGGATAAAAGTAGGTTACCATTTTTTCTTCGGCCTTCTTGTTTACGTACACCTTTCCAGTGGATTATGCAGAGGCACAGTTGATTCAGGTTGCTTGGGGGGTTCTGACTTAGAGGGTGCTGACATGGAGGGGTCTGGCTCTACCTCTTGCTGAAGTATTGGAGGTGGCACATCGCGTTGCACAGTTTCTGCTGCGACAGAGGGCTCAACCGGGGGTCCTACAACCAAATTGGAGACCACTATTATAGCTTCAGTGGTATTACCCTATATCTTTTTATCATCTAAATTGAAGAATAGATACATAATTATACACAATAAAACTGCACCCTATGGTTTGGACTTGTACTGTTCACTATTTCTATTAATGCCTAAGTGCGAATTAATTATCTTCTTCTTTATTGATAATATAAGCAAAGACTGCATTTAATTATCAAGGGTAAAACTGGTATCAAGACGAAAACAGATTCTTCAGGACTTAATATAGTGTTTTCAGACACAATAAAATAGCATCGCCCTTACAAAATAATCCTTGCTTAGTAGCTTAGTTTGTCAAGAATTCTAAAATTACAGCTCTAAAATGTATAAGACGGTACCTTGGTCAGCTTGTGACGAATCTGGCTTGTTGAACCTCGATGAGCGGCGGATGGGGCTGCACGTGCTCGACCTGCTGCGTTTGGCTCGGCCTCTGACTGTCTTGTCAAGTTGCTGTGCCGGTTGTGGATTAGGCATTGGCACACCTGCTGGGGTCTCGGGTGTGTTAGGCGGTGGGTCAGCAGGACCCGAATCCTCTGACGGTGGTGGCATGGAGGGCTTGGGGGGTTCTGACTTAGAGGGTGCTGGCATGGAGGGCATTGGCACAGTTGCTTCAGGTTGCTTGGGGGGTTTTGACTTAGAGGGTGCTGGCATGGAGGGCTCAACCGGGGTTCCTACAATCAAATTGGAGACCACTATTATAGCTTCAGTTGTATTACCCTATATCTTTTTATCATCTAAATTGAAGAATAGATACATAATCCCAAAATACAATTTATTTAAGGGGGGAATTTCATGTATAACTGAAAGGTTTATTTGACAGGTGCGTATCATCTGATATAACTGAAAGGTTCAATTTATTCATAAAACGGATCATATTCAATTCGGCCATTACGGACAGTAAATGATTGCTTTAAATTGGTGCTTCAGAAATATAAATGATTCTAATTCTCTACGTATTAACTTAAAATTGGAGATATGTCAAAGGATGTAAACTCTAATTTGACTGGTCACATCCTCTCTATAGTACCTCAAGGGGAGCATTAGAACCATTCGTACAAATTTCAAAATTATCTTGTATAGTACCCACCTCTCTCTGCTCCGCTCTTTAAGTTTAATTAAAACCTTAATTTTGCTATTCATTTCATTTCTAGTTTCCACGCCTCAGTCAAAGACAGAGATAGAGAGAGGGGTATACATGAAGGATAAAATGGGTATTTCCAAAAATTTAAATGAGTTTTTATTGAAAAAACATTAAAATGGGTAAATATGTGAGTTTTTAAAGTTTAGAAGGGTAAATATGATATTATGAATTTTAGAGGGGGAAATACGTAATTTCTAAGTTTTTGAGGGGTATACATGAAATTCCCCCTTTATTTAAGACAAGAATTCTACAATTACAGCTCTAAAATGTATAAGACGGTACCTTGGTCAGCTTGTGACGTATCTGGCTTGTTGAACCTCGATGAGCGGCGGGTGGGGCTGCACGTGCTCAACCTGCTGCGTTTGGCTCGGCCTCTGACTGTCTTGTCAGGTTGCTGTGCCGGTGGTGGATTAGGCATTGGCACAGCTGCTGGGGTCTCGGGTGTGTTAGGCGGTGGCAACTTGGGTTGGGGATCCTCTGACGGTGGAGGTGGTGGTGGTACATCTGCTTGGGTTTTGTCGGATTTATTGAGCCTTGAACTTTTTCGGCGATATGAAATCGTGTAATTATTGTCAGCCATGTATTCTGTGATTAATAAGAATTTAGTGTGTTAACTATAAGCAACAAAAGTGTAATTGAAATATATGTACTCTATTGAAATCAAGAAATTAGTGAAATCATGTAATTATTGTCAGCCATTTATTCCACCACTGAAATCATATAAATACAACAAATGAAAAATGAGTAGAACACTTTTCCAATTTTAAATCTTTTTCTTCCACCACTGTACTGGAATGCATGGCAAATACTAATCATCCTAATATAGCAAACCCTAAACCCTAAAATTCAGGAAATTCAGGAACTAATTTATTAGCAAACCCCTAAACACCTGAACCTTGCCGGGATCTTGAACTAATTTAGCAAACCCCTAAACCCTAAAATTCAAAAAAATCAGGAACTTCACAAATAACTAAACCCTAAAATTCACCACAGATTTCGGGTGGGGGTGGGGGGTGAGGGTTGGGGTTTGTTAGATCTATGGTACTTACCACTTGACGGCCGATCCCTCCTCCGATATCAGATCGATCGACACTACAAAGACTTGGGTAACTCCGATAGGCGACGGCGACGGCGAGGGAGACCTTTGAAGATGCGACTTGGGTAAACTCCGATAGGCAACGGCGCGACTTGGGTAAACTCCGATAGGCGACGGCGACGGCGAGGGAGACCTTTGAAGACGCGACTTGGGTAAACTCCGATTGGCGACGGCGCGACTTGGGTAAACTCCGATAGGCGACGGCGACTCAACGAGGGAGACCTTTGAAGACGAAGGGTTTGTGGGAGAGCGACGGCCAGAGTTTTTGAGAGAGAGGAAGGGCTTACTGTGATGGAGCGGGATTTCAAAAAAATACGCTAAGTCCTGAAGTATTCTCGTGAGCATTAAGTGGGGAGAAGCTCTTTTCATGCACTCTGCGGTAGCGGAATCTAAAGTACTATATCGAGACCGTTCGATTAGGCTCTGACGCGAATTATGATGGATAATGTGTATCAAGAAAGGCCCGATCAGAACGGAAATATTCTATTACCTTAGAGAAAGACGTGCTGCATTTACTTGGGAGACCTACCCACTCGGTGCTCTTTAGCATCAGGTACCGTATACTTAAGTTTCAATCGCAACGGTTTGATCAAATCCTAGCACGATCATTGAAGCACCATATGCAACGTCTAGGGTCAGATTTAATAGTATATGTTGCGTTATTGCAGAGTGTATTCACCCTATACCAATATACAATTTCAAATCATTATATCACGTCCATTTATCGCCAATCAGACGGCACAAGAGTTGCAGCTGTGATGAATATGTACTGGAATGTACATAAACTATTTTGAAAAAATACGAAAATGCCTTTTTTTGGTTTTATTACAACACATCTGGCCAAATAATAATTAATAACATAATTTTATAGACTTTCATATTTTTTTAACCCCTTCAAATGTTAAAAACAAAATTGGACCGTCCATTTTGTCTCCAATTTTGAACGGTCGATCTACGATGGAATGACTCAAAATTTATTTTAAAATGATCAAGAGTAACATAGAACCTAGTTAGCACAAAATATAATAAGTTATGTTGTATATTGGTTTCGATCCACCGCAAAGTATTTATAGCCATTTGATGCTTCGATGTTATGTCGAGTGGATGGAGGGGTGAATAAAACCTTTACTTGATGAAACTTTCCCGCAAGACATTAAATACAGTGTTCTTCGATTCCAACGGTTCCGATCGATCTCCGGGACCATTATTTTATTACATATTCATTTCCCCTTCCATCAAGAGTGTATGTTTCATATTGATACATAGAAGATGTCATCATATATATGCAACTCACATTTAATTGCAATACTAAATTTTAGGTATAAAATCATCTTACTATGAAATAAATTACAACATTGTTATTCATTATTGTATAACTATTATTATTATTATTATTATTTTCATTATTTCTTTAATTATAACATTGACATTAATTCTCACTAAATACATAAAATACTAATCATATACTATTATGCATCAAGAAACAAGGAAATACAATAATAATTTTTTAATTAAATCTACACATTCAACTTAAAAATAACAAACAAAATTATTAAATTTCTGAAATAAAATATACAATGACTTATATTAATGACCTACAAGTATTCATCATATTAATCACAAATTAAATATATATTTTCAGATCAAGTTGCTGTGTACTTAACCCATTCAACAAGGATTTTGAATGAAACTTCAAAGAGAGCTACTTCATCTACTGGAAGCGCAAATCTGACTCAATCCAAAGGAGACCGACTACTCTGCGCGTAGCCATTACCACTCTGTATGTAATCCAACTTAGGCGCTACACTGAAATTTCATTTCCCCCCATTCTCAATTTTGGGCGCCCGCTCACGCAGTCACGCACCTTGAGTTTCCGATCTCTGTGATATCTGATACGTTGAGTTTCCGATCAACAAAAATCTCAACCGTTCATACACAATTTGCAATAATCTCAAATTTGGAACGCTATCTAGGATCAGGACACGATGGTTGCACAAATAATGGTGTATCTCAGAGGATTAGTGCCACAGGGTTATTTTGCTCCTTTACCACATCGATTTGGTCGAGAGAAAACATAACCAGCCGCCATTAACCTCCTCTATTACCAAGAGAAAATTTCGCCTTTCACCATCTGAGAAAATTTCGCAAATTTATGCAGCAAGGAAGTCTCACAATCTCTCTCACTTCCACTGCGCCCTAATCTGAGAAAGACATTAGGTACTGATCTCTCCTTAATTACTCAATATCTTCCTCTTATTTTCCTTTTGATTAGAGAATGTTGGAATTGAAGTAATGAAAGAACTATGTGCCAATCTGGGCATATATGTGTAAATTTAACCTAATTTGTTGGGATTTAAGCTAATTGTACAAGCAATTGGAATTTATCCCAATTCTGTGACTGTGCAATGGTTGCTAATTTTGTACAATCAAATTTTTGTATTTCTCTTCAATGCAACTTTTTAGTTATTGGGAAACCTTTCAGCAAGACACATTATTAGGGAAGCTTTCAGGGCCAGTCTAATTTAACAAACCTAGATTTTATAATTATCATATTGGAATTGGTCTTAAGGTGTTTGATAAAATGCTCAAGTCAAAGTTTCCCTTCTGTTTTGGTCTAATTTCACTATTTATGCTTTGGTGTATGTATTACGTGTTTATGTAGAACATTTTCTCAATTTTTTCTTCCACAGACCATACTTATGCCTTCAAGATAATACATGTTGAACTAGCTAGTTCGATGAAAATTTACTATTTAGACCTTAAATACAGTTCATATTTTTTCATTAACACTTCTTCTGGTTTATATAATACACATCAAAAGACTGATAGTCACCAAAAATTTTCAGCATGAATTTAAGTTATTGGGAAAGCTTCCTGTCTTATTACATTGTAGTTACACATCAATAGGGACTAATTTATGTTATTGGGAAAGTTACTTGTTATTACACATCAACAGGGACTAATAATTAGTTTCATTTTTACCCTTTATTTTTATACAATTGTAGTTACTTATTTTCTATTGTTGGTAGTGACAATCAATAAGTAATTGTACTTCACATATAGTGAAAATTCCTTATTTAATTTTCCAATATGATTTAATTTTACCCTTTTTTCATATTTCTCATAGTTGTTACTTTAACACAATTGTGTAATTCATATTTAGATCAAACATCCAATTTGTAGATAACAGCTTCGTTTTCTCCTTTCCGGTAAAAGACAAATGGGTCGTCCCAAGAAATCTCAACTAACAAGGGCAAAAGCTACCAAATACGGCAAGGGGAAACGTATTACAGCTCCTACACACTCGGTGCGTGGTGGCAGTTTGAATGATTCCCCGGAAGTTGAAATTACACCGTCTCAACCTCCAAAGAAGAAGGGACGAGGCGCTGGAGAGATAAGGCCGGTGAAAGAGGATATCGCTGACCGACCAGTGATATGGCGAGTTGGACCACACGAGTTCAGCTGTGCAAAAAGTGCAAATAAAATTACAGCAACAATCACTAGGCTTGCCCTAAAATACATGCCTGCACCATTTAGATCTTTTCACAGCTTCGATAAGACAATAAAGGACAAAGTGGAGAGGGACTTTTTGGTAACCTTTTTTTTTATATTCATGCTTACCGATCACATACTACTACATTAATTTATCGGCTTTTAACTTATTGTATATGGTGTAATTCTGGTACTGTGATGGAATTGGGTTAGGCATCCAAACAAAGCAACATACAGGAAATGAAAAGGTCAAAATAACAAAGGGATAGGTTCAATTTCTAAAGAAAGAACTATTGATTTCAAAATGGAGGGAGCATATAAGGGTGCTATATAAAGTTCCCTTGACTGTCTGAAATAGGATTCCAATGTCTTGTCAGCAATCGTTCTTTATTTAGTAATAACCTTCCCAAATATGCTTGAAATATGGCTTTCTAAACAAGGTTCCCTTGGCTGTAATAAATAAGCCTACATCGTGGCCAAGGGCTGTCAGTAATAGGGTTTCTCATCAAATAATTACATTTTGAAGAGTAAAAATTGGATGATGCTTTATAATCTTCTTGAATGTAGGAGAGATACACATACCACGAAGATGAAGATGTTGACTGCTGTCGTGCAGTACTCGATGCCATAGCAGCCAAAAGGTATTGTGAGGAGCTGGGTACAGCAAGGAGGAATCGTATTAAAAAATACAGGTGGGACATTGTTTCTTGGAAGACCGATGTGCCGCATTGGTCTGTAGTGCCTGAATTTTGGCGAGGTCTTTGTGATATCTGGTTCACAGAAGAGTGGCAAATGGTCAGTAAACGAAACCAGTTAAACCGCACCAGCTCTGGTGGTACGATCTCCCACTACGCTGGATCAGCTAGTGCTCACCAACATTTTGAGAAACTGGTATTCTGAACACTTACGCTCCAATATTATAATTATTTCAACATTAAACATTCATCTAACATTTAATTATCGAACTTGCTTTTCATCTACAGACTAAGCTGTTCAATGGGAGAAAGCCAACCATGGAGGACCTTTACATCCATATGCACTGTGCAAGAGAAAATGGCGTATCACCGGTTGTGGCTCAAATTAGTACGGCCAAGGAGGGTGTGGCTGAAGATAATGAAAACAGTGATGGTAATAGGGAAGTGGATCCAAGCTGCCAGGAGAGTACAATGGAGTTCGATATCAATACCTTGCAATTTACAAACACGGAAAAGGAAAATATTTATGTAAGTTCAATTTACAAACACTGATTACCATTACAAATATAAAGGACTGGTAAGATGAAACATGTGGAAAGGGTAATTAAAAATAATGGAAGGGTAATTAAAGATGAAGGGTAAGGATGGAAGGGTAATTTAATATTAAGGGTAATTTAAGATGAAAGGTACATGTACAAAATTATTTGCCTCAACCCATTTAGCATGTAATGCCCACAATCCACAAAATACAAATCCTTTTCCAATTGGATTATTTTCGGCATTCCTCATATAAGAGCTTGATACTGGTCACTACAGCAGGCTTAAGGCACTGTCAATTTTATGTTAACTTAACAAATTCATTGCCATCTCATTTTCACAACATAAGTCTCGTGACTCTTAGACATCTGCCTCTATATATAAAATTTCTCTTTCTCAATTTTCACTTTAATACATCTTTATCATCTGTTCCAACTAATAGATGAAGGTTAAGGCAATGAAGGCTGATCAAGCCAATGCGGAATTGGACGAGAGCGCCTTATTTCTGACAGCCCTTGGCGGACCAAAACATGGCCGCGTTATAGGCTTTGGAAGCGTGATAGCACCAATCAAAACAGCAAACAACCGAGACAGGCAGAACAACACCTCTTCTGTATCCGGGTTGACAAATTGTGGGCAGCAGGAAATCTTCACTAGGTCAGAAATGAATGCGATGATGGAAGACCGTGATCGTCATATCGCCGAGGAGCGTGCTCAGATGAAAAGGGATCAAGCACAGAACCTATTAATGTTCGCCCAATTGTACAAGACGATTGGGATCCAACAGCTTCCTTCACAGGTATGTCTTTACAGATTAGTGGCGAATATGGGTTCTTTCAAAACATCCGACTCCTTTTATAACATGGAAATAATGGCACATATTAGATTGCACTTTTTATAACAACAGCCTTTTAGAACAACTAATTACCTGTATTTTCACATTTTCTAACTTATTCACCAGCTACCACTTATAAACCAACAGCTGATGGTATAGTAGGAAATATGGGTTAGGTGCATGGTCCCACCTCTCAACTGATGGTAGTCACAGCTACCAACTTCAGAAAAAAAATCTAAGTGATTTTAATGTTACAAATCTGATAGGATGATCTCACATCTCAACCATCTCAAGAAGTACCCTCACACCTGGAAATGGAATTCAACCAGGTAAGTACCTTTACAATGTTGGTTGAACAATGCACTTATTTAAGTTATTTTGTGGCATCAACTGCATCATTTGAAAAACAAGCTCAATGTAACTTGGTCCCCTTAATTGGTAATAGTACTGTATGATAAATAATAATAAGTTGTTCAGAGGCTTCAACTGCATAAATAATTGTTATAACAATAACATGTTCTAATATAACAATTTGATATACATAGGATGCTGCTGGTTCCATACAACCAAATCAGGGGCCTTTCCAAGCATTGCTGAGTTCTCGGAATGTACAAGAAATTGCCGGACATGATGCCGCAATGTCCGATTGGTTGGCCAATCAACCTTCAACATGAAGCAGGGAGGTCTAGTGTGGTTGGCAACATTAAGGGTAAAGTATTTTGGTAATATTTTGGGTATATTTTGCAATCTCAGTGGGGGTTTGTTTTATTTTGTTAATGCTTGAAAGGTGGGTATATTTTGGTTATGTATAGAAGTTACTCTTCTTATCTTCTTATCTTGGTAATTGTTTGAATGGTGTTGTTTTAGTGTCTTTATAATATTGGAAAAATGTACGATGATTATAGTCTGTTGGTTATATATCGAAGTTAATTACTCTTCTTATCTTGTTAGTTGTTTTCTATGTATGTACTCTTCTAGGTTTTTTATGTAAATCTTGTTCAATGGTAATCTGGGAATTGGTAAACAGTACTGGGTTGGTACCAAATTGGTACAGGGAGGGAGGATTGTAAAATTCGATTATGCTTTATTGCCTCCAAGTAACTCATTTTAGACGTCGCACTATCCACGCAAATATCGGTAATTTATGTGCATGCAAAAAGTGCAAATCATATCCTTGCAAATAGTCTGCCATGTAATAACTACATATTCTTCTAATAACGAAATCATCTTCCCATGCAAATAAACATATGGGGCCCACGTTAACTAGCCTTGCAAATAATCAGGTTTGTTGCCTTGCAAATAGTCAAGTTAACTAGCCTTGCAAATAGTCACGTTATTTATCCTTGCAAATAGTCAAGTAGGTCCCACGTTATCTCTCCTTGCAAATAGTCTAGTGGGTCCCGCGTTCCCTTGCCTTGCAAATACTATGGTGGGACCCATGTCCGCTTCCCTTGCAAATAGTATGATGGGACCCGCACTCTCTTCCCTTGCAAATACTCCAAACTGGGTCAACTCTCGAAGTAGTTGCATGGCTAGTTATTGCATGCTAAGCGTCATGTAACAGACTTTTTGCATGGCTGCCCTTGTAAATACTGACTATTTGTATGGAGGGTATTTGCATGGTTCCACTTGCATGTCTAAGGCCATGCAACAAGCCATTTCGGGGCTTGTTACATGCCTAAGGCCATGCAACAAGCCATTTTCTTTGTCATGCAATAAAAGATTATTCTAGTAGTGTATTCAAACCATTCGGAAGTGGAGCTCTAATCTGTAAACGGATTAGTGACGGCAATTTTGCCTTTACATACTGGCTAAATTGGTACATGGACTGTGGCAATTTTGATACAAATCATTTCGCAAATTGTCTAAGGAAATTTTGTTTATATTAATTAGGCTTTATAACAAAAGCTTAGTGAAAGCGGCTCACCCGGTCCCCCCTTACATGTGCTCTTTTGTCATATTAATTTGTCGTCATGAGACAATAGTATATATGCATTAAACAACATCAAGCTATCAACTTTACACTACGAAAATCCATTTTTCTTACACGCAATACGGCAGTACACAAAGCCACCGTTAGCTTTTTTTCTCGGAAAAAGTGAGTTAAGCAATGAGCAATAAGGTTTGTGAAAATTCAAATTTTTAACTTAATATAACTTATAACTTGAAGCTTGTTAAGTACGTAAGCTTGATTATATTAATATATATATATATATATATATATATATATAGAGACTGGCTAATGTAATAACGTTAGAACTTCGGCCGAAGTTCTAACGGGTCGTTTTTGCAATTTCAAAATCCAAACAACCCATCCGAACCGTTCAACATGTTCTTTATATTGAAATGTGCTTGGAGACCAAATTTTACATTTTTTGGAATTTTTTTGCTATTTATTAAGCCACTTTGAAAATTCTGATCCGGTGGTCCAGAAAATTTGGCTGTTTTTTACTGTTCACCGTTGGATCAGAAACTTTCAAAGTGGCTTAATAAATAGCAAAAAAATTCCAAAAAATGTAAAATTTGGTCTCCAAGCACATTTCAATATAGAGAACATGTTGAACGGTTCGGATGGATTGTTTGGATTTTGAAATTGCAAAAAGTGACCCGTTATAACTTCGGCCGAAGTTCTAACGTTATTACATTAGCCGGTCTCTATATATATATATATATATATATAGAGTATGGCTAATTTGCTGCTGGCAGCATTTCGGTCAAGTGCTGGCAGCAGCAAATCTGCCATTCTGATGTTCAAACAACCGATCCGAACCGTTCAACATGTTCTAAATATTGAAATGTGCTTGGAGACCAAATTTTACATTTTTTGGAATTTTTTTACTATTTATTAAGTCACTTTGAAAATTCCAGATCATATGGTCCAGACTGTTTTTACTGTTCACCCGGATCTGGAATTTTCAAAGTGGCTTAATAAATAGTAAAAAAATTCCAAAAAATGTAAAATTTGGTCTCCAAGCATATTTCAATATTTAGAACATGTTGAACGGTTCGGATCGGTTGTTTGAATATCAGAATGGCAGATTTGCTGCTGCCAGCACTTGGCCGAAATGCTGCCAGCAGCAAATTAGCCATACTATATATATATATATATATATATATAGAGGTTGGCTAATGTCATAACGTTATAACTTCGGCCGAAGTTATAACGAGTCGTTTTTGCAATTTCAAAATCCAAACAACCGATCCGAACCGTTCAACTTTTTCTAAATATTGAAATGTGCTTGGAGACTAAATTTTACATTTTTTGGAATTTTTTTACTATTTATTAAGCCACTTTGAAAATCGCAGATCTACTGTGAACAGTAAAAAACAGTAAAATTTTCTGGACCACCGGATCAGTATTTTCAAAGTGGCTTAATAAATAGTAAAAAAATTCCAAAAAATGTAAAATTTAGTCTCCAAGCACATTTCAATATTTAGAAAAAGTTGAACGGTTCGGATCGGTTGTTTGGATTTTGAAATTGCAAAAACGACTCGTTATAACTTCGGCCGAAGTTATAACGTTATGACATTAGCCAACCTCTATATATATATATAGGACAGTGCTACGGTGCTACGCATAGCATAGAGCCCTCCGTGCTACGGCTCACTTTTTGAGTTTTCAAAATCCTAACGGTCGATCCGAACCGTTCAACATGATCTCCATATGAATATGTACTTGCAAACCAAATTTTACATTTTTTAGAAATTTTTTACTATTTATTAAGCCACTTTGAAAATCGCTGATCCAATGGTCCAGAAAAGTTTACTGTTGTGTACAAATTAGTGTTTTTTCAAAGTGGCTTAATAAATAGTAAAAAAATTCTAAAAAATGTAAAATTTGGTTTGCAAGTACATATTTATATGGAGATCATGTTGAACGTTCGGATCGACCGTTAGGATTTTGAAAACTAAAAAATTGAGCCGTAGCACGGAGGCCTCTATGCTACGCGTAGCACTGGCCTATATATATATTGATATTTATTATATCAATAATTAAATTAATTAATTTAATAAATATATAACTAAGTTAGATGGGTCGGGTTAGATTCAAAATATTTTCCTAAATTCTAAGCTTGCAAAACAACTATCCAACAAGTTAATTGGATCTAGGAATACTTTAGAATAGAAGGCTCAATAAACATTCAATTATGGTGGCTTTTATTTTTCCAATACGATCACAATTTGGCCTCTCAGTTGAATGCGTCTTGAATTGGATTAGTTGGAAAGTACAGGTTAACAACCATGTGGTAAATCAATGTTAGATCAACTAGTGTGTAACCAAAGAGTCAAAAACTCTGCAAAAGCCAATTAAAATGTTGCATTCATATCTGCCCCCATTTTTTATTTTCCCCAAGAAAATCAACTACTAGCTTGTATGCTCAATATATATTACCTGTTTCCAAAAAAACATGGCTGGACTTGTACATATTTGAAATACAAGCCTGTTTGGTTTTCTCAGAGATCGATTAAGTGCTTACAATTCAGAGCACCAACCGCTCCTGATGGAATCCACCACCGATTTTTTATTATCATTTTGTCTCTCTGCAAGTCAGGAAAAAATGGCTAATTATGATTATAATGTGAATATTATAGCATTGATCGAATAAATACACATGCATGTGAATGTACGACACAGGGAAAAGAGCATCTCTGAGCTTAAATAAATTTATATGCATCAAACTCATGTCCTTGCTCGTTGGGATGTCGTTTGGGCAGCGGGTGCTTGGGCATTGTGGAAAGAGAGAAACATAAGATATTTTTCTAACAAGCAAACAACAGTGGGTTATCTCATCAATGACACAACACTGGAAATAGAGCAGTGGCTAGACAACGGCTAGATTTTTTAAGAAACTTTAGTTCAGATTAAATTCAATTCGAGGCACTGTGTGCTCTACGTGTGTAAATATAGAGATAGAACAGCGCAACATGCAAAATTCTGTAATTATTCCTTTTCTTAATTAATATACCTGTTAATGGAATTTCCGTTAACCATAAAAAAAAAAAAACTCATGTCCTTGAATAAAATTAAGAAAACAAACTGATATGGATACCGGTAGGTCTCTTTTCAGGTAGGTAACGGTAATAATTTTTATTGCTAATCTGGTCAATTAGTTTGTATTACTAATTGCTGTTGTGCTTATCTTATGTGCATCACTGAAGATATAGTTCAAGATCAGTTTTTCATAACTAAAGTTTGATTTAGTTAATTTTGATTACTCCAATATTACAAGTATTCGATCAACAATAAACTTTCATATGTCATCCAAAGGTTGCACTTTTTACTTTGAAAATCCTAGGTATGGATGAAAGTTATCATAAGAGTAAATAAATGCCGTAGAATATTTGTCAAAAATTGACTCAGCGCCAAATGACCAGTTTAATTGCCTTTCAGCATTAAGTCACCAAACTAAAGAAATCTCAATTTCACCTTCAAATTAACATAGATGTAAAACGTTTACTAAAAAAATTTAAATCTTGGTTATATCAATTCGAAGTCTGCTATCTTGCGAAAATAGTTAGTACACATGCATGCCTGCAGTTTTGAAACACGAATGGAGAAATTCATTGTGAATATTAAATTATTGGGTGGCTTGATCTCGAACCTTTACTAAAAAGAAGTTAGTAGACATGCTAATTGGTATACCATATATTATGCAATGTTAATTATGATACTAAATGGCCTAGTCATTCATTTTTTTTATCAAGAAATATATAATTGTATCAAACATAAGTGAGTGCTATTAAACATGGGCGAAGTCAGGCTTTTAACCTGTGTGGATCAAATGTGAATTAGAATTAATCATATAAAATTTTCATGATGAGTATATAAGTCAATTTTACAATTCTCATAGTATTTTACTCTAAATTATATAGAAAATAATGTATAAATATTTTTTTTTATGAAAATTAATAGGGTTAATTGATCCATTGGAGATGCTACCATGGTCGTTCATTTACTTATTGTTTTGTATTATGTGATTGTAAGTATACGCGATTAGGAGAATCTGGTTATCGTTCTCTGAATTTATTTATCTCTCCGTGTAAACAGACGGACTGTTATTGTCTTAAAGACGTAAACTGAGCCTTGATTTTGTATTACTTTGTCAAGTTGACAAATTCTTCAGGATATCAAGGCATCACAAATTTAATTTACACTTCATTTGCTAGGCTTGTTGTTCCGTAAAATCATACTACCTTTTGTTCTTTTCTTGGTTTTCACTTTTCTTTTTTGCTTTCTCATCATTTGAATTGGGTTCACATCATCAGAAATAAAAGCCCTTACACAGTTACACCTACACGGCCTGGGCCACTCTGTACAAGTTGGGAAAAAAACCCAACGCATTTTTCCCATTTTGTCATAATTTAATTGTCTACTCATCAACTGGCTTAATAGCCTCCTAAAGCATCGTTGGGCTAATGAAAATAAACTCTCTGCTCCTAATGAAAATACAACGCATTTCATCCATTTTTTTTTTTTCCAAAATACATTGATCTAAACTCTGTCCTTTAGGAGGTCAACGGATATGAAACGGATCGGGTGGAAGCATTTTCATACCCTAACCCGTTAAGTTAACAAAAAGAAAAGTTTACTCTTATTCTTATCCGATAAACTAAATAAAACTTGCCCATATCCATCTTATAGAATACGGTACAGGTCGAGTAAACGAATAAAAGAGTCTTATTGAATAGATATATATCGGCCATGAATAAAATTATATCATATCATGCATCATTACTGTATAGGTAATGAGTATGAAATAATCTTTATCCGTATTCTTACCCGTTATGTTAACGAATTTTTTTTATTCGTACTCAATAAGCTAATTAAAACAAAAATATTACATGTATCATGCATGTATCAGTCTTATCAAATACAATACAAGTCGGGTTGGATAAATAAATAAAGGATATCATTGACACCCCTATTGTTCTTTTTCAGTTCCTTTTCCATTTGCTTGTAGGTTTAGATGTCGACACAAAGAAGATATATCTTTTATTGGAGCATAGCTAAAAGCCTAAAATAACACAAAAAATTTTAATAAACAAAAAAAGTAATAGACAACGAATTATATATTTTGTGTTCATTAATCTGAAGCTTTCTTGACAGAATGTACATTCATTACATCCGTAGAAATTGCACATACCTCCATAAATAGATTTGCAACATTAATAATAGAGTGAGGCTACGGTACTATGCATAGCACGGATTGGTCCGTGCTACGGCTCAATATTTGAGTTTTCAAAATCCTAACGGTCGATCCAAACTGTTCAACATGATTATAAAATGAATATGTACTTGCAAACCAAATTTTACATTTTTTCGAATTTTTTTACTATTTTTTTAGATAGGTAGAAAATCACTGTTTTTGGATGGTCCAGAATTTTCAGATCAAGTGATTTTCTACCTATCTAAAAAAATAGTAAAAAATTCGAAAAAATGTTAAATTTGGTTTACAAGTAAATATTCATTTTATAATCATGTTGAACGATTCGGATCGATCGTTATGATTTTAAAAACTCAAATATTGAGCCGTAGCACGGACCAAACCGTGCTATGCATAGTACCGTAGCCTCACTCTTAATAATATTGTTACATTTATCCAAAAAGAATTAAAAAATACATCTTGTTGTAAACCCTGTACATTTTTCATTTCCTTTTCCCTTTGCTTGTAGGTCTAGATGTCGACACAACGAAGATATACCTTTTATTGAAGCATAACCAAAATTACACAGAACGTTTAATTAAAACAAACCAAAGAGAATACGAATAATTTTGTGTTCATTGATCTGAAGCTTTGTTGACAGATTTTATTACGATCCTCGGCTCATGGTGGCTAGCTGATACAGGACGAGGTTCATGATGCACTGGTCCATCAATGGATGAGGGACGTACGGTATCTCCGGGGTACGATGTCTCACTGTCAACATCGTCTCGTCCTGTATTTAACAATGATTTCAATTTAAGCAGCTGACTATATGTCATATGAAATAATGTTATTTGAATTACTTATAAAAAACCAACGTACCTCTATAAATGCATATGAGACACGGTGCTTAATATGTGGGATCCACATAAGAGGACTAAATGTGTCAGCATCATGAGTGGGATACTCTGCACCGGGAGCCCTCCGCACCGGAAGCCTCTCCAGCGGGAGCATGTGAACTCTTCCCAGTCTCCATAGTATCTCGTGACCGTCCCCGTCTAGATCTGGCCATAAAACATTTGAAAATAGCCAGTTACTAAATTTCTAACATTTGGATAATTTCTACAGATGCTTAACAATTGCTAACAATTTCTAAATATGTCGGGAAATTTTCAAAACCCAAAACCCTAAAAGGCATAATTCATGCATTAAAACTCTAAACCCTAAACCCTAAAAAATAAAAAGCATAATTCATGCATTATAACACTAAACCCTAAACACTAAAAAAACTCTAAACCCTAAAAAAAACCTAAACCCTAAACCCTAATGTACGGTAATTATTACAATTTACATTAATTAAAAAAATTATTATTGCAAACTACTATTAAAAAAAATTAATAATAGAATTTTTGACACTTATAAATAATTAATAAACAATTTGTAAACAATTTCTAACAATTGCTACATAATTTTGGATAATTTCTAAAACCCTAAACCCTCAATTTGGATAATTTCATAAACCATAAACTCTAAAAATTACCGTACATTAAATGATTTACAATTTTCACATAACATATTTATAAAAATTAGTGATATTTTAAAGATACCCTACACCCTAAACCCTAATTTCTAGATCCTAATTTTGTCAACCCTAATTTGAATAATTTAAAAAAAGGTGTAACAGTAAAATGAATCGCGTCGGGAAAATCAACAACCCGCACATGATATTCAACAACTCGCAAGACAAATTCCTTAACAATTTCTAACAATTTCAATCGCAACAATTACGAAATATCAAAAATCCGAGCAATTCAATCGCGTTGGGAAAATCAACAACCCACACACGATAATTAATAATTCAATTTCTACCAATCGCAAGGCACAAAACATAAATAAAACAAGTTATGTCTGGTTACTCAGAAATAATCGGATTATTCTTCGTGAATCGTGCTCCAGCCTCACCTAACCGAGAAAAAATCAGCCTTGCGATAGAGAGAGAGGGTGGCCGAGAGAGAGAGAGGGGGAGGGGGTGGCCGAGAGAGAGGAAGAGAGAGAGGGTGGGGGCGGGTTCCTAGCGAGAGAGAGGGAGAGAGAAGAAGGGGGAGGGTGGAGGGGGGAGGGGCGGCTCTTTGGTGGGGTTTGGGCGGAGCAACAGGGATAGAGAGAGAGCAACAGGGGGGTTGGGTGGCTAGTCGCGGTGTTTAAAAAAAATAAAAATAAACATCAAACCGCCCCACAGTGAGACGGTTTGGCATGAATAGGTGACCGCTCCATTGTGGGACGGTTTGGTAGGGAAGCTGGACTATCCAAACATGGGCGATCAGAGTATTTTAAAAAAAAAATACCGAGGACAATTTGCTAATTTTTTTTTCTGAGGGTATTAATAAAAATCTCGGCTATTATTGCTAGTTGCTCCCAACTATTTTTACTTTATCAACATTTTTATTTACTCGTCAATGCTTTAAATAATTTATCTTTTTATTTCACGCAACCTCCGGCGAATTTCAACAAACATTTATTTCCTACTCAGATATCATGGACGTTGATCAATTTATTTTTTCTTTCCTTGTATACAGACGTACTGTTATTCATATTCTCCAGGATATCAAGACATGGTAACTTCAATTTACACTTAATTTGCTAGGCTTATTGTTTTGTGAAATCATACTACCTCCTGTCCTTTTTATTGTTTTTTCACCTTTCATTTTTACTTTCTCATTTGAATTCGGTTCGCATCATATCAGAAATAAAAGCTTCTAAACGGACTGTGCCTCTCTGCACATTTATGGGCCTAACAAATTGGCAAAAATAAAAACTGTTCAAATCTACATATTTAAATTTTGTTCACAATTTAATCTACTCCAATTGCAGTTTAAAACTGTTCAAATCTAGATTTACATTTAATTTTCCGGCGGAGCAAAATTTTCCTATACTTTCCATGAAACTTGGTGTTCTTCAAATTTAGTGCACCATCTTAAACGGTCGCATCATCTCATTATCTTCATGATCCAATATCTGCGATAAACAAGTGATCAAATAAAAATTATAAATCGAGTGATTAATAACATCATTATATTATTGGTAGTCAATTTATTGTTTGATATTGTGAGAATTAAGAAATTTTATCTTGACGGATATAATAAGAACAAAATATAAGTTTTTACGGTATTACTCCTAATTTGTTTTTAATTCTTTCTACGCTTACTTCATTTGCTAATTGCTATGGAAATTTACAATTTTCTTTCATCACCACCAATTAAAAAAATGAGATGAAAAAAGTAGACTCACATGGCAATGGTACACATATCCCGGTTCAGCCGTTGGGTCAAACGGAAACTTCTCGTCAGCCGATAGTGGCCTAAACCGTACCAAAATCCTTGTTACAGTTCCAGGCCAGATCTTCACAACATTTTTCCAACCCCTCTCATGTCGTGCTACCTTGCGTTTTTTTCTCGCCACATGTTCGGCCAGATTACAAGCCTTCACATCATTTTTCTTCATCATGCATTCCTTAAATTTATCTAGATCTTCCAATTGCTGTGATTCCAACGCTGAAACAACACCTAAGTGCACGTGCAATGGGTGGTTATCGTCGGTCAGATTTATGACCTCCCAAATCTCATCTGTCCCTTCTTTTGGCATCTCTGTCACCGGATCGGTGAAAGATTTTGCATTTAGATACAGGTGGGTCGGGTCACCAGTTTTGCTTTCATATTCGAACATTACTATATGCCTTTTGACAGCAACTTCATTTAAATGGGGCTTCGGATATTTCAAAAGTGTGGAGGGTACATGAGACAGGTCCTCTTCTCTCGACCTTCGAATCAAAAATTTCATTACCTTTCCATTTAAGTCATCCGTGGGATCGCCCGATGGGTATGGGTACGGTGCATCATTTAACAGAATTACTGAGTCTGAGTCAGATTCTGAAAAGTCGACAATAACATCAGCTATTTCAGATGGGGCGAGGAGAAACTTTTTGGTGCTTACCGGCTTTGAAAGGTACACAGAGTCAGATGCCACATGGATGAATTTTGTACCGTCAGAGAAGTAAAGACTGAAGAACCGCGCATTGCTGGCATTGAGAATACGAAACCGGTACCGGCGCCGGCTGACTGGCAGGTAGGGCCAGGCCTTGCCATTGACTATTATTGCTGTACCGAAGTACTCAGGTTGCCATTGCGGGTGGATGGAGGGGTTGCACCCAGTGTTGTTCATATATAAAAAGCCGTTGGTACGGAAGTCCCGGTCAAAGAGTACCAGTTGCCTATCAAACAGAGGACCTGAAGGGAGACCTAGAGAAGTCTCTTGAGGACTCGTGATGCGGTACGTGCCAAATAGGCCAGCTAGGATATTGACACGTGTCAAACCCATGGCATGATCATGGTACCTGTTCAATATTATCATATAATATTTTGGTTACGTTGCTAATATTGATAGATATCACAAATAAACAAAAAGGGTTTATATAAAAGCTGTAACACAATAGACTACAAACTAGTTTTGATAAGGACATAAGGTCCGGACTGGTACAGTATGGTACCAGTACACTCATCACATTGTAAATGCTCTACCATAGTGACACAACCATTCAACTCCCTTGACCTCAAAACGTTATCATGGTACGTACCAGAGGTTGCCAGGTGGCTGAAAATTGGGATAGAAGTAGACAGGAGATGAGAACTGGGGCCCAGTGTCAGCAAATCCAGCCGTAAACCATGCCATGGAATTACCATCAGAAGAAGGTGGCTGGACCCCACCGTGCAGATGTACAACTGCAGGCACGCCTGAAATAGATTTTGCGGTGGTGATTGTGGGGTCCCACGGGAGGAAGTGTTGAGATGGCAGGTGATTGGTCCATGTGATGTATGTGGGGATGCCTTCGATTGCCTCGATTGTGGGCCCCGGTACTGTGGCCATCTCTTTAGTTATGCCATAAGCAAAGACCCGGGTTGCTGGGAGGTGCCGATGAAATTTCTGTCAAAATATAGGGCATAAAAGCATAATTGTAAATCCCTGCTTTTGATACTGATTCACTCCACTAAAATATGCCTATGCAACAATCAAACGTCTTCCAAATATTTGAATTTAATTGAAGTCCTTTTGTTTTTTTCTGTACAACTTTTCTCTATTTATTTCCTTCTAAATTTTAATTAATTTAAGAGTGACATACATATGAGTGAGAGTAAAAAAGTAACCCTTTCTGATGATAATATAATGAATTAAATTTTACTTAAAAACAATAACATACATTTAAATTATGAAAAATGAAAAGCATCTATAAAGAAGCACAGCATATTTGTTTCAACTTTCAAGTTACAGAAAATACATATACAACATGACATATTGGCAAGTAGAAATAGCAAATAAAATCAGCAGAATCATTCATTTTGTGATTGTACATAATAATTTATTTTAGAATCCATAGGCCATAGAAACTTTATCCTGTCAGTTTTCTGAATCCCAGAAAAAGAGAAAAATCCAAAGAGGAAGCTGCCAATATCTCACTGGTGATAATGGGCTGGGCCAGGCTGTCTATTACATTGGCCTTTTCAATTTCATCAACAAATTCATATCCTCTCCAGTTTACTAAAACTTGGAGATGCCTGTTGTTATATAATACTTGCGAGCAAGTGATCATGCTGGCTGGATTTTTAGATTATTTATAGAAAGGAAGCATAAATATCTTATTGATTTTGAATGTGGGATTCATTATAGATAAACTTATTCGACAATCATATAAATTAATTTTTATTTTTATTCCTAATATATGAAATTTGAATATTGAATCTATCATGCACATAAAAATGATTAAATTTTATACAAATCTCTATTATAAATAACTTAAAATTCACAACCCATATTTAATGTTTTTGATTGAATATTAAATAGTATTTACATTGTATGAAATTTGAACATAATCACGAATATTCTATAAATTCGTTTCTACTTTTAGATTTCTTCTTTAATCTAAAAAATATTGGGAAAATTATTAATGGATCCAAACCTTTTTGAAATTGCATTAATTATCTTGACTGGCTTGACAGCACAGCACTAAAAACAACAATTGACAGTCTTAAGTAAATGGAGACGATCCAAAATTATTGTTGTGATAGATTTGTATAGGAGCGAATAAACAACTATACTTGGAAGGTGACTCAGTGACCATCTTGTCAGATAGTCTTGAAAACATAACAAAAGCTGCTTCAACATTTGAACCTTTATTTGGACAATTGGACGGGAATAAGATCTTGAGAATTAATTTCTCAATATATTTTCTTTAAAAATAAAAAGTTTATTTATTCTGAAATGGAAAAAAAATCGTTTTCTTACAAAATTAGACAGATAACTTATTTCAGTAAAGAAAGAAGCCACAATTTTTTTTAGAAAGAAGAAGCCACAATTTGAAACAAGTCATATTCACACAAAATAATTCCTTACATATAACAATGCAAATTACAAGAAAACAAAGGTGGAGAGGGAAAAAAACCATACCCAAGTGGTGTCATACATTCCGATTGTTAGATTACCAGCGACAGGTACGCCGTCCTCGAAGCGGTACCCTTGAAGCTTTGGCATGTCCGGCAGCTCATCGACAAACATCTCAAGCTTCTTTGGTTGTAACAGGTTTTTGCCATTGTCGCCATGCACATGCAGAAATTCTATATATTGCACTAGCAACGCCAAGGAGAGAATGGAGGAGAGAAGATTGCTCTTCCCCATTTCTTGCTTCTCTGCGCCTTTTCTTAACTTTTATTATTTTCTCTAGGTTTGTTAACTAGTATATATATAGAAAGAGAGAAGAGAGACAAAGAAAGGTTTTAGAGGTGGGATATGAAAATTGGGAATTTGGAATTTAGAGGTATTGCAAAGAGAATTGCAAGAGCCCTGAAGGTTTGTGAAGTCAGTAAGTGGGTTTCATTTATGTTATTTTTTTCTGGAAAGGGATTTATGCAGATTCTAGTAGATATATTCTTTGTATTTGTCAAAAAGAAAATAATTTCGGAAAATAACATAATAAATTTATGTATATCTCTTTGATGAAATATAGAAGGCACGATCTATTGCTGCCATGCAATTTGTAATGGGTCCATCGAACAAATTAATTTCTTCAACTTAAATTTTAAATTGTTTAATACAAGACGTACTACATAACTTTTAAATTAGCTCAAATTTAAAGCATGCACAATTTAATAATTAAAAAATTAATTTGTAATTTGAGCAATTCGGATTTGACTTCTCCACCACAATTATTTTTGAGTCACTTGAGGCCTCATGCCGAAATTTTTATTGATACGCTAAAAAAAAATAGCAAATCTGTCCCAAACTGAATTTTTTTTAAAAAGACTCTAACCACTCCATATTTGAGCGGTTTGATCTTGATACCTGACTGCCCCACGTTTGGGCGGTCTACTGCCTGTACCACTCACAATTCATTCTAACTTAAGTGAAAGAGAAAGATGAAGAAGAGGACGAAGAGGCGATTTTTTGGCGATTTCAGGTAATTTTTTATTTTTTTTATTTTTAATTTAATAATTTTTTTAATTTTGTAATTCATTTTTTTAAATTAATATATAACTGATAAATGTTTATTGGCTAATGTAGTTCCAAAAAAAATGTTGATTGCACTATATGTGGGCGGGAAGATTATCCGGGGTGCGGAGGGAGCACAACACACGAAAGATGCAGCCTATGGCTTCGAGGATAATGAAAATACCATATTTCTGGAACTTAAGCAAATGGTATACGAAAAGACTGGTGTAAACCCCAACCAGTATGACTTAGACTTAGTTACTCGGATTGACACATTCAGGGGGTAATAAACCTTACTTTGTCAGGTGTTTAATAACAGATGAGGGGTTATGAAGGGGTGTTTACTATCAATTTAAGTCGAGGAATATCCCGGTAATGGACTTATATTCCAGGAGAGTTTTGCGTCAACCTGGGGTTGGACCTTCTAGGAAAAATACGGGTTATGACAACCCGGTGTACCACAGCTCGAGTTATGACAACCCTGGGTACCACAACTCGGGTTATGACAACTCGGGTCATGTACTACCGTATGTACCGTACATACCACCCGTTTATGATAATTATGTACCTGATTATACCACTGATTGCACCATGGATGATGATGTCATCGAGCTACCACTACCACTACCACCACCTCTTCTTGAACCCGTAATCCAAGCTAGATTTCCATCTGTACCAGAGTCAATACCTAGACTGTTATCCGTTGTTACTCGGATGATACTGACATTAATGGTGAAGGGATCAATGTCATACCAGAAAAGGACATGGACACGGGTGATGATTGGGAAGGGGATTGGGATTCTGATCACTTATCAGATGGTGATGCAGATGTAGTACTCTCTCTCAGGAAAGACAGATTTCCAATTAGAGGTCAGACAAATAGGCATCCGGTCGCCACATTCAATGATACCAGTTTTTTTTAAGAAGCAAACATTGGTTTCTATGGGAAGCTTGTTGTATATAATCAGGAGCTTGCCCCACAGCAGGTTTATACCAACATAGATGAACTTGTGAAGAAAATTCATGAGGTTCATGTTCACGACAACTGGGAGTGCAGAGTACAAAAAAGGTTAGTTGTGGTTTGTAAAAACGCGCCACGTTGCGAGTTTTGTCTTTTTTTGCAACCCCTGTGGGTAAATGGAAGACATGGATGATTAAGAAGTGTGAACCACCTCATATATGCAAGTCTGTGATCAGAGTCAAAATGATGATGAATTACGTAGGGTTTTGGCTTAGGTTTTGCATATTATCTCACACTTATGTTTAATTAATTAGAGAAAAAGGCTACTGTCACCCTTCTTTATGTTTTATTACAGGAAACATGTTTTGGGACTATTTACATCAAATGGAGCAAGAATCAGGTCAATTGGATAAGCAACGCTCATCGACTAAGTCTCTGTTACGGCCGCATTGACTGATACAGACCTAGCCGGATACGGACCAGGAGATAACGCGATACACATTAAACCCCTCAGCGACATGGTCTGAATATGGACCGTACCAGCCAGTACGGTCCGTAACCAAGGGGCCCTTTAGGGAATAACTGCTCCAGTTGTTTCCAGATCAGGTTTCTTGGCCTCCACTCATCTCCAGACGTCACCTCACTCCTATATAAGCACCCTGGACAGAAGAAGAAGACATCTTTGTAATTTTGGTTAAATTTGATTAAGTGAGAAAGAGAGGAGTGATTGTAACCATGTCGTTCCGCGGCTAAGTTCTTTTCTTAGGGGCTAGGCAGTAAACATTGTTACTCATGATGCTTTGATATATATATTTTCTGTTGATTATGATTTCTTGTTGTTGATTGAAATGCTTTTGTGATTTATTCTCCCTTCACCTGATTTTGATGATCTAGTTTGATCCGTTAGGGTAGTGACAGTGCTTTAATGGTAAGAGAAACTATGATGGACGAGTTAGCCTCGTTGATTAGATTTATGTGAAGAAAACCTTAGCTGGGAAACCATAAATCGGAACAACAAAACGCGAACCAAGTTCTATCATTTGCGTAAGGAAACTCGCAGTGTCCTATGTAGTAACTTGTGTATTTTAGAGATCTGTCATTTGCGTAAGGTAACTCGCAGTGTCCTATGTAGTATCTCGATGGAAGTCCCGTCATTTGCGTAAGTAACTCGCAGTGTCCTATGTAGTGTCTTTCATAAACAACAACAGTAAATCAGACCCGACAGAAGTAGAATATCAAAGAATGATTGAGTAGCAATGGTGTGTCGAAACTCCAAGAATTCTCATCTCTATCTTTATTTTAATTACTTTTAATTATTGCCAAATTTACATTGATCACAACTTCAACTCTCAAATTTTCAGATTTTGTCTAGCCTTTCGAAATATTGTGATTTGATCGCTCAAGACTCTAAACCAATATTCCCTGTGGATCGACCTCGATTATACTACTCGATAAGATTGTGCGCTTGCGATCCGAACCGATAGCATTTCCGAGTTTATAAATTTTAAAATATAACATCGCTCACTTTTGGGTGATCAGTCTGCATCATCAAGGACATACCATGGACAACTTACTGCATCACTTATTGCCGATGTAATTGAGACGGGCATTAAGGAGGACCCATCGATGAGCATTAAGGAGGTCGCTAGGAGTGTCAGACTCATTTACCAACATGTAACCCCAAAATACAACATGTTGTGGAGAGGGCGTGAACTTGCGATTTGCAGAATGTTCGATAGTTGACAAGGTTCATACAACTTGCTTGTACCATTACTCCATGCCATAGCAAGTACAAATCCCAGCACAAGGTATGAATGTTGGAATGTCAGCATACCCGATGTCGATGACGATAAACAATTCAAGGTCATAGCATGGGCTTTTAGTCTATGTATTCAAGTTGTGCCATACATTAAACTGGTCATCAATATCGATGCATGCTTCATGTATGGCCGTTACGATGGGAGGTTGTTGATAGCATGTGCATATGATGTTGAAAACCAGTTGTTGCATTTGGCTTTTGCAATTGTTGAGAAGGAGAATGGAGAGAATTCGGGATTTTTCATGAGTTTTTTACGAAGAGAAGTGGTTGAGAACATGTTCTTTTGTGTCATATCAGACCAGCACAAATGAATCAAATATGTTTTTGATCGTACTGATTTCGGATGGTCGATAGTGCACGGCGAGTGTGTGCACAGGTTGTGTATGCAACACGTTGCAGACAACCTAAATAAGAATATCGGATACGATAAATGGATTGCAGACACATTCAAAATTAGTTGCAAGAGAAAGAAGCCGAGAAGGGTGGAAGAGATGTTCAGAGATTTTGCCAAGGTATGTATATTTAATATTTGAAATTTAACATATTTTAGATGAAATTTTACTAAAGTATTTACTTATATTTTTTCGTCTCTTTATTTGACATAAAGGCTTATCTTTATTTATGTGTAGTACTATCCAAAGGCAAATGCCTACTTACTGAAAGTGGGCAAAAATAATCTCAGAGATCTGCAAGAGCTACCCGTATATGAGAAAAAATTTCAAGCCTGTGATGGAGGTTACCGATGGAGAATTATGACTACACATGGGTCCGAGTCGTTGAATAATGTTTTCAAGCAGAGCCAGATGTTGTTCGTGGCAGCAATTGTAGAGGACACCTTCTACAAGTTAAATGCATGGTTTGTTGAACGATGTGCTCAAGCCGCAGAATTACTGACCAGGAATCAAACATTTTCAAACCGGGTGGAGGGGAAACTAAGAAAACATAGGGAGAAAAGGTGCAACTATGACCGTTGTCGCGTACGGTAATCAAAGCATGGAATTCAAAGTGTAATGTCCAAGTGAGTACGTTCTAAATAGCCATAGACCAGATGGCACTATGGAATTTGTGAAAAGGGCTTTCAAGTACGTGGTTATTTCGGAGCTGACAATACTATAACATGTACATGCCAAGGAATCTAATTAGCTCACCTACCTTGTTCTCATGTTATGGCGGTGTGCCGAGGAGAAACTTCTGCGAGGATGATTATGTCGCCACATGTATTGTACCCAGTACTTTGCGAGTACTTGGGGTGGATCTTTCCATTCTTATCCCAACCAGCATGCGTGGCCTCCCTGTGTTGGGGATATAATTCTTCCTTCAAAGGGGTGGATCGGGTTAGGGAGGAGGTGTTGGGGAATTCAGCCGCAAAATTCTGTTTTCGGGAACTACCGTGAAATTCTGCATGGGAATTTATCGCGAAATTCTATTTGGAATTTATTGCCAAATTCTTGTTTAAGAATTTACCGGTAAATTTTGGTTTAGTCTTATGGTGCAGAAAGAACATAAAATCAAAATTTTACATTCTACCAAAAGCCGAGGATCTACTCTCGGATTGATTTCTAAAATATAATTTATTTAACATTTAAATAAATTAAATAACATTTGTACCTTATTCCAAATTCGAATTGGAAGTGCAGTCTAACTCTGTTACGGAGCACTAGACGTCTGATGCCTCTATCAGTTATCCACCAGGAACAACCAGAGAGCCGGTATTTCTTTTGCCAGAAATATTGTTCCAGCGAGATTCGCAAAAACACTATTCACAACTCGCAAGAATATACGTGGATTACGTATTCCTTTCTTTTATACACAAATCACTATTTGAGAGGAAAACCGAGAGAGAGAAAATGATATTCGAATCGATTGGATTATATTTTTCTCTCACCCCACATGCCTTTATATAGGCCTATAGGGTCAGTTTCAAAATGACCAAAATGCCCTTGGCAAGGTCGGTTCTAGGGGTGTTTACGAAAATGCCCCTCGAGCCATAAGCCCAAAATTCAATTGGTTTAATTTGGGCTTTTGATTTGGGTTTTTGAATTAAATTCTAAATTTAATTTAGGCCCAAATTCAAATGGGCTTTTGACCCAAAATGTTAATTCATAATTAACATTTTTAATCCATTTATTATCAATATAATTATTCTGAATAATTATATTTCTTACGACTGTTGTTGAGATAAATTTATACAACGTGTCGTACACGCTTATAAATTTAATCTGTTTAAGTTTGTCATCTCTATGACATTTATTTATTAATTATAACACTTTATAATTAATAATAAAATTCTCTGATTACTTTCCTATTGGTGTGACCCGATAGGATCTGTGTTATGTTGGCAATAGAATTAAAACTCATTTTATATCTATAAATCATAAGCGGCATCTGGTAGAATGCATTATGACTACCTAATTAACACAGATGATCTTGCACAGTACAATATCATGATCCAGTAAACAATTTACTCGTGTTAATTCTTTTGTCTCATAGTATCAGATCAGTTTCAATGTAAGTATGTGTCATCCTTGCAAACTTAATCTTTTCTCGATCTTAAGTAGATTATCAAATATGATTAACTCTTTAACATATCGCGCGCTGATAACCCTACTTCATCAAGAGGCCTAGTGATACCATCACTCGTATTATATACGAGGGACAATAGTAGTCTTAGTGAACAACTCCCCTCTGCACAAGTCATGTATACTGAAATGTCATCTGTATAGCTACTTTTTACGGATAGTGTTGAACAACACTCACGAATACACACTTCTTATGTAGGAAAGATGAATATCTCATACTTTAGCACTTAACACTGAATGAAACATTAATGACACGAACACAATCCATTTAACGTTTCATTTAGAGTCTGTCAAATACCATGTTCTCTAACATGTATCTATATGATTAAAATGACAACTTTTTGTCTATGGTTTGTAAAACTTAACCATCATTTAATCCACATACTAACCTTTTATTGGTCAATTAGTGTTCCTGCTAATTACCACGGTTAGAGACTTTTAAGAGTATTTATCATCTATATTATGGAGTTATACAATTTCAAGTCCTTAACTCGAAATAATTCATAAATGCAATAAATCTCAAGGAACAAAATGATATATTTATTAATCATCCATTACATGAACAAAATATATAGAATACAATTTATTCTATGATTGACTTCTAGATTATTACACTAACAGGGGGAAACACAAGCGTGCTGTAATGACTATGGACCAGATGCAAGGTAGGCGAATGGAACATCAGGCTCGCCATTCCACTTATGACAGGCAGCGAGCAGGTATATTTGATTTTATATTTTACTATGTCAATATCAGACCATGATTGGTGAATTGGAATGCAATGCAGATGCCATAAACAAAGCCAATGAAAGAGAAAATGCTAGAGTTGTTGCTGAGGCAACCGGTAGAAGACAACCCACTCATGGCATCCAAGCATCTAGTAGCAATGCAGACACAGCCGGTAGTGTCGTAGAACCATCAAGAAGCAGACCTAGAACTCGTCGATTTAGTTTGTTCGGACGTCGTCGCTAATGACCAAGTTACTTGAGATGCATGTTGTGAACTATTTTATTTAGATGCATGTTGTGAACTATTTTATTTGATAGTTTGTGAACTATTTTATTTCAAGTTTGTGAACTTAATTTATATGCTTGATTTTTGTTACTAGGAAATGAGTAAGTTCAAATGTCATTTTCAGAACTTGATGAAATAAATACAAATTGACAATATAAAATATAAATAAACACTAAATTGATGAAATAAAGTCTACAAAATAAACACTTAATAAGCAGTACTACTTCTTACAACGAACATTGAAAGTACATGGAACAAACTCATCATCCGATGTTGGCGAATCTGGATCAGTCACAGCAGATGAAGTGCTAGCCTTACCGTATAAGTACAAGGAACAAACTCATCGTCCGTTGCTAGCGGCTCCGGATCAACTTTTTTTTTCAAACCATAACCATAGGGGTTTTAAAAAAATCATCGTCTAAAATTTCAAACCGAATAGGTCGCCTAAGAAATACCTCCATAACATAGACTTGACAGTTCTTTTTATCCCTGAAGCATACTTGACAGTTCTTTTTTTTCCTCATTATTTTCTCGACCACTTATTGACCCTCCTCTGGGCACGTGTCGATTAGAAGATCTATCTCTCGATTGTTACTGTTCATCCTTCTCGTCTAAAAAATAAATTAAAAATATACTACAACAAAATAAAAATAAAATACCACAATCCAGTCTATAATATAAAATCTAACAATCCAGTCTAACATAAAATACTACAATCCAACTATGGCTTAGGAGTAGTGAAACTTTCTTCCGTCGTTTCCGAAGGCCTGCAGCAACACGCAACACACTCCCACATTTGGAAACGATAGTCATTTACCAGATCTGCATTATTGTCGATATATTTGGGGTGAACTCTTATGCCACAGAGATGACAAAAGAACATCTCCACAATATCTCTCTTAACAAGACATGCGGGGCACACTTCCCATTCAGGTGGAGGGTCGATATCGCCGAAGTTCTCGTCAAGAACGTTTCTAATAGTCAAATCATCTGTGGTCATGTATTTTTCAACATCTTTGGGTGGAAGAAAACGAGATAAATGTCTCTTGAAGCGGGTTTCACCTGTCCAAAAATTGTTAGCGACAGATATGCGAGTATTGCGTGCGGTTTCACTTTCTCTTTTTCGAAGTTCGGATTTGGGTGCCATGGTAAGATCTAGGGTTTCAAATGATAATAATGGATTAAATAATTTATATTAATTCTAAACACTTTCTAACAATTTCTAACCAATTTTTGACAATTTATATTAATTCCTAACAATTTCTAAACAATTTTAAACTAAAAAATTAAATACAAAAAAGATGAGGGACTTATATGCAAAAGGGGAGGCGATCTGTTGGAGAAAGAGAGGAGAGAGAGAGTGAAAATTTGAAATGAATGGGGTGAAAAACGGGAGGGGTACCCTCTAATATATAGGCAATACCAAACCGCCCCCTAGTGGGGCGGTTTGGTCTTGAGCTGACAGTCCAAATGTGGGGCAGTTTGGTGTTGATATCTGATTGCCCAAACATGGGGGAGTTAGGTTTTTTTTTTTTTAAATTCAGTCTGGGGGACAGATTTGCTATTTTTTTTTTAGGGTATTAATAAAAATTTCGGGGCCTCATGCCTTAAGCTTGACTAGAAATACTGTGTAATCAAATTATTAGATTTGGAATAGATTTTTTTAGATAGAAAGATATAGGTCTAGTTTACCAACTTTCATTTAATTGTTCATAAAAAAAAAACCATCTATCTAGGTTTTGAACTCACAACCTTCCATACAAAGAGTGTTGTCTTTTGCCACTAGATCAAATGCTGATTTTAGATTGGAATAGATAGTGAAATGTAAATATATTTATAATAATTAAGTTCGTGTAGAGCTCATAAACTGTAAAAATAAATTTGTAGAGCTTATAACTTTAAAATAGCTCCGGTTGGATAAAAGATTGATTTCTAATTTAATCTAAACTCGACTCGACTTATATGATATTACAGAAATAATGCCACGATGCATCCCATCCTCAATCTACTCGCACTAAACGAAGGCAACCTTGGAACCTGATTTCAAATAAAAATAAAAACCTTGGAACCTGACAGCTGACATCATTTCTCTAAAGACCGCACCGCAGGACCAAGAACGTTGAATGTAATTAATGAGCAATGAAGTGCTTTCCATTTTTTTCTCACATCAGTCTTTCTGTTTCCACACATTAATTTTACCGATATTTTTATTAAAACCCCCAAAAAAAACAAATTATCAAATCTGCTCCCACTCCAAAGTTATAATTATTTCTACCCTAACCGCCCGTGGGCTGGGCGGTCCACTTTTTCCACCTGACCGCCCAGCAGCCGGGCGGTCCACTGTGCATAGCTGACCGCCCAGCAGCTGGGCGGTCCGCTAGTGTGTTTTTTTTTTTTTTTTTTTTTAAAGATTAGATTAGAGACAATATGAATATAAAGATGCTGAATTCTTAACGCTAAAAGTTCGAATTTTTTTTGTAAATATTAGTTAGATTATTTCTGTGAAGCATATTTATACTAAAATACGCTAAATTACTTGGAATTATGTTAAATTACGTTGAGTTACACTATATTAAGTTAAATTACACTAAATCACATTACATTACGCTAAAATACGGTAAATTACATATGAATATGGACGATATCTTCACTGAAAAGGCGAAAAACGACGACGAAATGAAAATCTTAAGTAATTTACTCAATATGTAATTACTTAAGTGAGTTATACTAAATTACTCAATACGCTAAATTACTTAAGTTAGTTATTCTCAAGCTTTCCGAAAAGTGCTCATTTGCTGAAATCGGACACTAAAATACGCTAAAATATGCTAAAATACGCTAAAATACGCTAAATTACGCAATACGCTAAAATACGCTAAATTACTCAATACGCTAAAATACGCTAAATTACTCAATACGCTAAAATACGCTAAATTACTCAATACGCTAAACTACTCAATACGCTAAAATACGCTAAATTACTCAATACGCTAAAATACGCTAAATTACTCAATACGCTAAATTACTGAATACGCTAAAATACGCTAAATTACTCAATATGCTAAAATACGCTAAATTACTGAATACGCTAAAATACGCTAAATTACTCAATACGCTAAATTAATGAATACACTAAAATACGCTAAATTACTCAATACGCTAAATTACTGAATACGCTAAAATACGCTAAATTACTCAATACGCTAAAATACGCTAAATTACTCAATACGCTAAATTACGCAATACGCTAAAATACGCTAAATTACTCAATACGCTAAAATACGCTAAATTACTCAATACGCTAAATTACTTGGAATTATGTTAAATTACGTTGAATTACACTAAATTACGCTAAATAACAATAACTTCGCTAATTATGCTGAAATATGGTAAATTACGCTAAACTACGCAAAATTACGCTAAAGTAGACCGATTCTGTGCTATCTTTCATGAATCATAAAAAATAGTAAAAAAATTCCAAATATAGTAAAAATTGGTATTCTACAATTTCATTATGTAACTAATTTACTGAGCTACTTGGATTGAATAATAGAAATGAAAATCTTAATCGGAAACTTCAACTCACGTTTTGAGGCTCTTCCCTTTGTTTTTTGACGATTCTGAATTTTGGAATCCAGCATCGCTGGCACGGACGCATGCGCATTTTCTCAAGCTTTCCGAAAAGTGCTCATTTGCTGAAATCGGACACTCGAGCGCCGTTTTATGACCGTTTGAAGTTTCGTCGTCGTTTTTCGCCTTTTCAGTGAAGATATCGTCCCTATTCATATGTAATTTACCGTATTTTAGCGTAATGTAATGTGATTTAGTGTAATTTAACTTAATATAGTGTAACTCAACGTAATTTAACATAATTCCAAGTAATTTAGCGTATTTTAGCATAAATATGCTTCACAGAAGTAATCTAACTAATATTTACAAAAAAAATTCGAACTTTTAGCGTTAAGAATTCAGCATCTTTATATTCATATTGTCTCTAATCTAATCTTAAAAAAAAAAAAAAAAAAAAAAAAAAAAACACTAGCGGACCGCCCAGCTGCTGGGCGGTCAGCTATGGAAATTGGACCGCCCAGTGGCTGGGCGGTCAGATATGCACAGTGGACCGCTCGGCTGCTGGGCGGTCAGGTGGAAAAAGTGGACCGCCCAGCCCACGGGCGGTTAGGGTAGAAATAATTATAACTTTGGAGTGGGAGCAGATTTGATAATTTGTTTTTTTTGGGGGTTTTAATAAAAATATCGGTTAATTTTAAGAGGAATATTTTACATTTTAATAAAATATTGGAACAAATTATCCGGCCCTTTAAAGTATTAAATAAAATGGTCCTCCATGCTTTCTTTTATCTGTTTGACTCGGAGCTACGAGTTTGTAGGGCTTATGTTGAGATTCTCTCTTTCTTTTCCCTCAAATTCCTTATATTCTCTATTATTTTCTAATTGCGGGTAGAGAAATAAAAAGGAAAAAAAATATATTTCTTTTCTCACTATTACAGACTTAGACTACTTAGTTTTAATTTATACAATATTTGTTCTATTAAATAGTTTTTACACAATATTTATTTTTCTATATATATCAAATAATTTGTACAGAAAAATGCAAAACTCGATAATGATGAAAAAAAAACAAAAAAAATTATTTAAGAAATATAAAGTTTCAAATTAAACCTCTAAAAATATTAACTCAAATTACAGACTGCTGTATAATTTGAACAACCCTCAATCGTCCGTATGATTCAAAAAATATAATTTGAACAACCCTCAATCCTGTAACAATTAAGGGTCTAATGTTGTTGATTTCGATCTGATCGATCGAGGCCACCTGATTTTTATTCAGACCGGACAAATTGCAGAGCATTCTGGTCGAGTTCTGCCCCTGTCCATGGTGCACCACAATCAGGTTTTTCTCTATTTGACATTTCTGTGGGATCAATAATCTCTTAAAATTAAGATTGTGGTGTCTGAGTTTATGAATAAAAAACATCCATGATATTATGTCTGCCTCATGGAGAGAAAAGATTCCTGTTATCAGACAGAAACAGTTCAAAAGAGAAAGGAAGAAAATGAGAAAAAGCTGATTACTCAGTTTCTCAACATGAGATGTTTGTGAAGTGAGGTTTGGGACCATTTTGTCCCTCTTGCTTAGAAGCTTATTGGAAGCTCCACACAAGCTATATATTCCAATCTTTTAAATATCTTCATATTGATTATTGGGTGTAATTCTGTATCATACAAACACAGACTTGAGCACATGATGTCTGGTATTTAATCTGATCTAGTCTGCTACTACTTTTTTCTTACTAAGGGACCCGCTTCTATGTTGGTGAATGTCACAGTCAGATTCTAGATTTTATGGGAGATGGTACCAATAAAGGTAAGTTAATGGTGGTGACAATTGAAATTACGTGGAAATGATACTTCCAAAAATTAAAATGGAAGAGATGCTAAACAAATTGTATATACTAAGATTATATTTATATCTATATTTTATTGAGGAATACAAGTAAATTTATTCTAAATGGATTACCAAAGTGAAAATTATTATCACAACTACATATACTGATATTGCCTGGATAATTAGTTAATGGATGCAAGCAATGATAATAAACATGTATATACTATTAATATTTATAATTAAAAACTAGTACATAACACAAGAGCCTTTGACATAAAAGAAAAAGAAAACATTAATATATTTTTGTAGTAGATAGGTTAATAAATATTGATATATTTATATCCCTATCTGTTTTAATTAAACAAATATAAATTATTTATATAGTACTGGAGTCGTGTTTATCATATTTAATATAATTATATATGAACGTAAATTAGCATATTCTCACATAAAATTCTCAAACTAATTTTCTTGAATTATACAAGCAATTAAGCATTCTATAAAAAGGTATCTTGATTCTTGAGTTCTGATTACAAACACAATAATGAAAGACTGTTGATTGGTATTAATATAGCGTTCGAAACAATTTTGTACAACATAAAAAATTAACTAAAAGGGTCATTTTCTGGCTTTGCGCCTATGTTGTATGGATACGGATATGAATATCATATCAGATAGATACAAATACGATAGATAAATATGGTGATATAATAATTGTCAAATTTTAGAATTTTTATTGGAGCAAGTACCAGCTTTTGATCTAGTGATAAAGGGCAACACTCTCTGTGTGGGAGGTCGTGGATTTAAAGGTTGTTGCATTAATATATCTTTGTGTGATCTATGTCTTTAGTGCTGTAAAAAAAATAATGAGTGTATGTGTTTGACACGAAAAAGGGCATGCGCCCGGTGTGTAAAAACGATATGTCTTTGGCGGATGAACATAGTACCATTAAGTGATTAATCATTATGCAATTGGTGTGTAAAACCAATATGTCTTTGGTGGACGAATAGTGGCATTAAGTGATTAATCATTATGCAATTGAAGTGTAAAAACAATGTCTTTGGTGGACGAATAGTGCCATTAAGTGATTAATTATTATGCAATTGATTAAGTAGATTTTGATACTTTACAGTCCATACTCCATAAATCCACATAAATATTGCTATCAGCCTATCAACCAAACACTAAAATACTACAGTGCAGAATTCATAATCCATTATATTGTACCATAATAATTATTACAAAATCCACTTAAAATAAAGAAACTAATTAAAATTTTGTAAAGAGTACAAAAGCTTTTGCAAATGTCTTGGGTCTAGAAAGTTCAAGCAAATGTTACAATTTTGCAAATGAAAATAACATAATAGAACTAATCGAGCTGAAAATGCAAAATAAATAAAAAGGCAAACTGAAAAAAAAAAACAGAAATAAAAGGAGAGTGAGGCATTGAGCTCAAGTGACCCTAGCACTAATTGAGGAAAAGGTAACGATAAAGGGGATTAGAGAGAAGAAAAATGCAATGATAGTGGCTCGGTGCTTAGATGAATTAAATGGGTTGTAGAATTAAATTTGATAATGGACTGTTGAAGGTAATAAAAAAACCTGAGTAATTTGAAAACGGGACGATTATATTGAAAAACTAATTGACCAATTAATCAGAAAATTAGACTGATTAGGCGTTGAAGACCGTAAAATGATCTTCAATTATGTTGTTCGTGACGATTTAATTTATCCTTCATCAACGACTGAGTAGCCAATTAGTTAGCCGACTAATCCGTTTCTTACAACACGGGTACTTTTCCCTAATACTTGAATTTTGAACATTTTGTCATCGGTTTTGTTGTGTATGCTTCTCATCTCATCATATATTTTTATCTGGCTTGATTTATTAGAATGTTAGAAATAGTAGGCTATGTTTGACAGGTTATATTAAGGAAGAAAAATTTAATATTTAGTATAGGATATTTTAGGAAATGTCATTTATAGATTTCTCTTTTTAGAGATTTATGTTGTTATAAATATATCTCATTTGTACTCTATGTAATTATGAAGTCAAGGAATACAATTAAGCTTTCTCATAAAATTTTGTCTCTTGTTTCTGGTCTCCTCTTCTTGAAACCCTAACAAATTGGTATCATAGTCATCTTCATTGTCGGCCGTTGTTCGGTGATTTCAGAGCTATTCCACTACTGCTATTGAGGGTTTTCAGATTCGTCTCTGTACCGTGGGAGAAGCATTCAGGCGTCAGGTGTTTCCTCCGCACACTCGTGCTCCGCGTAAAGACCAAGCAAGTAGAGGTGTCATTCTTTCAAGATACCAGAAGGTACATCAGTTAAGGTCCATATTTCATACTATACCGCATTTCTCAATGACATGGAAATAATTGGTATCAAGGTGGACGATGAGGATGGGAGACAAAAGGGAAAGAACTTGACTTCATCATCGACCCATTCGAGCTCTAAGCACAAGAACCTGATTTACAACTATTGCAGGAAGATAGGTTACATCAAGGCCGACTGTTTCAAGCTTAAGAATAAACAGAAGGCATACGACAATGATATTTCTTCAAGCGATCCTAATTTAGTTGAAATTCAAGATAATTATGTGCTTTAGGAGTTTATTTTGGGGTTTTGTTTCAGGATGAGATTTCAAGTCAAGAGGAGGATTGTTGTATATGTCTCTCATATCATCATATATTTTCATCAGGTTTGATTTAGCATGATATCAGAAATAGTTGGCTATATTTGGCAGGCTATATTAAGGAGGAAAAATTTAGTATTTAGTATAGGGTATTTTAGGAGATGTCATTTATATTTCTCTTTTTAGAGATTTTTGTTGTTAAAAATATATCTTATTTGTACTCTATGTAATTATAAAATCAAGAAATACAATTAAACTTCCTCATAAAATTCTGTCTTTTGTTTCCGACCTCTCTCTTCAGAAACCCTAACAGGTTTTGTAGACTTTTTGTGCGTCAACTATGTATTTTTTTATATATATATATATATAGAGTGGCTAATATCAAAACGTTTGTTTCTAGCCCCCGGTGCAACCAAGTTGTTTTCGGGTTTTCAAAGTCCAAACGGTCGATCCAAACCGTTCAACATGTTCTCTATATTGAAATGTGCTTGGAGACTAAATTTTATATTTTTTGGAATTTTTTTTCTATTTATTAAGCCACTTTGAAAATTGCTGATCACATGGTCCAGAATTTAGTTGCACTGTTTTTACTGTTCACCCGGATCAACAAATTTCAAAGTGGCTTAATAAATAGAAAAAAAATTCCAAAAAATGTAAAATTTGGTCTCCAAGCATATTTTAATATAGATTAAACATCTAACGGTTCACATCGACCATTTGAACTTTGAAAACCCGAAAACAACTTGGTTGCACCAGGGGCTAGGAACAAACGTTTTGATATTATCCACTCTCTCTCTCTATATATATATATATAGAGAGAGAGAGAGAGAGAGAGAGTGGCTAAGATCAAAGTGGTATGACCAAGGCCTTTGGTGCTACCAAGTCGTTTTTGGATTTTCAAAGTCCAAACGGTCGATCTAAACCGTTAGATGTGATCTCTATATTAAAATCTGCTTGGAGACCAAATTTTACATTTTTTGGAATTTTTTTACTATTTTTTAAGCCACTTTGAAAATTGCTGATCACATGGTCCAGAATTTGGTTGCACTGTTTTTACTGTTCACCCGGATCTGCCATTTTCAAAGTGGCTTAAAAAATAGTAAAAAAATTCCAAAAAATGTAAAATTTGGTCTCCAAGCAGATTTTAATATAGATTGAACATCTAACGGTTTGAATCGACTATTTGAACTTTAAAATTGCAAAAACTAATTGGTAGCACTAAGGCCTTGGTCATACCACTTTGACCTTAGCCACTCTCTCTCTCTCTATATATATATATGGAAGTGTCTACGGTGCTACGTGTAGCATAGAGGCCTCCGTGCTACGGCTCAATTTTTGAGTTTTCAAAATCCTAACGGTCGATCCGAACCGTTCAACATGATCTCCATATGAATATGTACTTGCAAACCAAATTTTACATTTTTTAGAATTTTTTTACTATTTATTAAGACACTTTGAAAAAACAGTAATTTGTACACAACAGTAAAATCTTCTGGACCATTGGATCAGCGATTTTCAAAGTAGCTTAATAAATAGTAAAAAAATTCTAAAAATGTAAAATTTGGTTTGCAAGTACATATTCATATAGAGATCATGTTGAACAGTTCGGATCGACCGTTTTGATTTTGAAAACTCAAATATTGAGCCGTAGCACGGAAGCCCTCTATGCTATGCGTAGCATATTAGCCAGATTCTATATATATAGAGAGAGAGAGAGTGGCTAAGATCAAAGTGGTATGACCAAGGCCTTTGGTGCTACCAAGTCGTTTTTGGATTTTCAAAGTCCAAACAGTCGATCTAAACCGTTAGATGTGATCTCTATATTAAAATCTGCTTGGAGACCAAATTTTACATTTTTTGGAATTTGTTTACTATTTTTTAAGCCACTTTGAAAATTGCTGATCACATGGTCCAGAATTTGGTTGCACTGTTTTTACTGTTCACCCGGATCTGCCATTTTCAAAGTGGCTTAAAAAATAGTAAAAAAATTCCAAAAAATGTAAAATTTGGTCTCCAAGCAGATTTTAATATAGATTGAACATCTAACGGTTTGAATCGACTATTTGAACTTTAAAATTGCAAAAACTAATTGGTAGCACCAAGGCCTTGGTCATACCACTTTGACCTTAGCCACTCTATATATATATATATATATATATATATATATAGAGTATGGCTAATGTGCTTCCTCTAGAACTTCGGCCTCGTGCTTCCGGGGGCATATCTTAGTGTTTGATGTTCAAACAACAAATTCAAACCGTTAGATGTTCAATCTATATTAAAATGTACTTGGAGACCAAATTTTACATTTTTTGGAATTTTTTTACTATTTATTAAGCCACTTTGAAAATTCCAGATCATATGGTCCAGACTGTTTTTACTGTTCATCCGGATCTGGAATTTTCAAAGTGGCTTAATAAATAGTAAAAAAATTCCAAAAAAATGTAAAATTTGGTCTCCAAGTACATTTTAATATAGATTGAACATCTAACGGTTTGAATTTGTTGTTTGAACATCAAACACTAAGATATGTCCCCGGAAGCACGAGGCCGAAGTTCTAGAGAAAGCACATTAGCCATACTCTATATATATATATATATATATAGTGGCTAATATCAAAACGTTTGTTCCTAGCCCCCGGTGCAACCAAGTTGTTTTCGGGTTTTCAAAGTCCAAACGGTTGATCCGAACCGTTAGATGTTTAATCTATATTAAAATCTGCTTGGAGACCAAATTTTACATTTTTTGGAATTTTTTTACTATTTATTAAGCCACTTTGAAAATTGCTGATCACATGGTCCAGAATTTAGTTGCACTGTTTTTACTGTTCACCCGGATCAGCAATTTTCAAAGTGGCTTAATAAATAGCAAAAAAATTCCAAAAAATGTAAAATTTGGTCTCCAAGCAGATTTTAATATAGATTAAACATCTAACGGTTCGGATCGACCGTTTGGACTTTGAAAACCCAAAAACAACTTGGTTGCACCGGGGGCTAGGAACAAACGTTTTGATATTAGCCACTCTCTCTCTCTCTCTCTCTATATATATATATATATATATATATATATATAGTACAGTGCTACGATGCTACGTGTAGCATAGAGCCCTCCGTGCTACGGCTCACTTTTTGAGTTTTCAAAATCCTAACGGTCGATCCGAACCATTCAACATGATCTCCATATGAATATGTACTTGCAAACCAAATTTTACATTTTTTAGAATTTTTTTACTATTTATTAAGCCACTTTGAAAAAACACTAATTTGTACACAACAGTAAAATCTGCTGGACCATTGGATCAGCGATTTTCAAAGTGGCTTAATAAATAGTAAAAAAATTCTAAAAAATGTAAAATTTGGTTTGCAAGTACATATTCATATGGAGATCATGTTGAACGGTTCGGATCGACCGTTAGGATTTTGAAAACTCAAAAAGTGAGCCGTAGCACGGAGGGGCCCTTATATACGCGTAGCATATTAGCAAAATCCTATATATATATATATATATATATATATATATAGAGAGTGAGGCTACGGTGCTATGCATATCACGGATTGAGCCGTGCTACGGCTCAATATTTGAGTTTTCAAAATCCTAACGGTCGATCCGAACCGTTCAACATGATTATAAAATGAATATGTACTTGCAAACTAAATTTTACATTTTTTCGAATTTTTTTACTATTTTTTTAGATAGGTAGAAAATCACTGTTTTTGGATGGTCCAGAATTTTCAGATCAAGTGATTTTCTACCTATCTAAAAAAAAAGAAAAAATTCGAAAAAATGTAAAATTTGGTTTGCAAGTACATATTTGTTTTATAATCATGTTGAACGGTTCGGATCGACCGTTAGGATTTTGAAAACTCAAATATTGAGCCGTAGCACGGACCAAACCGTGCTATGCATAGTACCTAGCCTCACTCATATATATATATAGAGAGAGAGAGAGAGATGGGCTACGGTGCTTTGCAAATTAAAACACCCTATTTAATTCGGGCCACTTTTTCAATTTGCAAAACTCAAACAACCGATCCGAACCGTTCAACATGTTCTAAATATTGAAATGTGCTTGGAGACCAAATTTTACATTTTTTGGAATTTTTTTACTATTTATTAAGCCACTTTGGAAATCGCTGATCCGGTGGTCCAGAAATTTTTACTGTTTTTTACTGTGGACCACCGGATCAGCGATTTCCAAAGTGGCTTAATAAATAGTAAAAAAATTCCAAAAAATGTAAAATTTGGTCTCCAAGCACATTTCAATATTTAGAACATGTTGAACGGTTCGGATTGGTTGTTTGAGTTTTGCAAATTGAAAAAGTGACCCGAATTAAAGAGGGTGTTTTAATTTGCAAAGCACCGTAGCCTATCTATATATATATATATATATATTTTTAGATGAAGCTCTTGCAAACAAAGAGGTGTTCAGCTTCTATTTTTTTGTGCGGGCAGAATTTTCTACCACCCAAATTAATAAAGACATTTTGGAGGGCTAGTAAGCAAAATTTGTGTTTTCTTACAAGGAAATAAAGTTGAAGCATTTTCTCAACTCTCATCCCTAATTATTCTTATTACTTTGATATCTCCCTTATTACTCTTATTATTTTAAAGAGTGAAGAGCCACTCTTTATGGATTTACTGGCCCGTAGGCAATGTCAAGAGCTACTTGGAAAACTTTCAAACACCACTGCCTTTTATTTTAGATTTCAAGACTATATCAATTTTTGATAGTTTTCATATTATATCCAAAACAAAATAGACAGATTTAAATAATTTCTTTTACCAGTGAATACTAATTCAATTTTGTTTTTCAACACATTTTTATGTTCAGGACGAAGTCTGGAAAACAACTCTAGTCTTAATAAAAAAACAACTCTAATCTTAATATAAGAATTCGGCTCAGATAATGACATTTTGCAACTCAAGTTTTAAAAGCAACACAAGAATGTAATCACTTTGGGAAAAGAACAAAAATAAAAAAAGGCAAATAGACAGATGACAACAACAAAAAAGCCACAGTATATTAATTTGATTTGAGATCATATCTGAAGCAAAATATAAACTTATGACTGAAATATCGTAGAAAAATTATGCTGTTTGCCCATTTCTAACATGCTCAAACAATAAAAAAATAAATACAAGAAAAAAAACAAAAAAAACAAAACCAAGTCCTCCCTAGAACACGAACAGTGTTCCATGGAACTCCTCAAGAGTCTCCAAACACCACTCTGCCACACATTTGGACAAATAACATAATAAATTCAAATAAAATATACTATATTAACTTACTGTGGCACTATTTTCCAGACACGGATGCAAGCGTCTTCACCGGCACTGACGATACAATCTTCTTCAGTGAAGGTCAAGCCGTACACACCTCCCAAGTGGGCCCCTTTGATGGTTATGCGGTGGGATGCCGGCTTTTCCAGTTCATAAACAATCACGCACGTGTCCAGTGATCCTGTGGCTATCAGACGACTGTCAGGTGACCAAGCGAGACAGTTTACGCGGGCTGTATGGTACAACATGTTTTTCAGCTTCACCTGATAAATTGCATGAACAGTATACTCTTGTTAGCATTTCATGAGCTTTATTAGAGAAAATTATCTAGGTTCCAATAAACATTAGGCACAATCCGGGTATCTATAAATATAGTGCGTCAGATTGCTGCTTGTCCTGTAGTTTAACTATAAGTTGTTAATACATAATGAGGAGGGTTCAAATGCACCATGCTTTTGTGCTCCAATATGCTCTACATCCTTTGTCCTCGTTTTCAAAGTCCGAACAGTCGATCCGAACCGCTCAACATGATCTTCATAATAAAATATGCCTGGAGACCAAATTTTATATTTTTTAGAATTTGTTTACTATTTTTTTAGATAGGTACTAAATCACTGTTTTAAGGAGATTCTGGACCATCCGAAAAAGTGATATTGTACCTATGTAAAAAAATAGTAAAAAAATTCTAAAAAATAAAAAAATTGGTCTCCAAGAATATTTTATTATGAAGATCATGTTGAGCGGTTCGGATTGACTGTTCGGACTTTGAAAACGGAGATAAAGGATGTGGAGCATCTTAGAGCACAAAATCATGGTACATTTGAACCCTCCTCATACATAATAGTTAAAGATCATAACATCTATAACACAAAGGATATTAGTAAAAGGCAAGGATTGACAGCCAATTGTTTTTTTTTTCTTTTAAATCTGGAATATCAAAATTCCACAAGTAGACATGAATTCATATTGGATGAAGTGAGGAGTAGAAAATTTGTAGTTTTGAAAAATTGCATCTTCTCTATGAGATAGATATCCCACGGGATAACAACTAGCACTTCCATTATTTCCATGCTTCATTTAATTTATCTTAAGGTAAGTACAAACACCCCCTTATATTTGCATCATGGTTTCAAACACCTGCTGCTCAAAGTGAACATATACCTCCTGATATTTCCTATACAGTTGGCAATACACTTTTCCATTTAATTTCAAATTAAAAATGCCCATCATCATCTTCTATGGCCATGCAATCACCAAAAAAGTTAGGATTGCAATACTAATATGGGAATAGGTATGTTGTGACATGATAATGAGATCAAGCAATATGACAGATGCATATGATGACATACAAATCAATATATGTCAACATGACAGTGAGGTATGATGATATCAGATGCCGAAATGTGGCCAATTAGATGCACACATTAAGAGAGAAGAGAGTAATTGCAGCTTGTTACAAAATTAAAGGGGTATTTGTTTTGGGGGGGCTTCAAACTTCAGTGTAATGTAGGGAATTTTTTGTACTTTGCCTTGAATTTTATGGAAAATTAATTTTGTAAAAATGTTAATGTTTCGACTAAAATCTTAAATTATTAAATGAGTATGCCTGAATCTAAATTTTGTGAAGTCTAAAGTACCAAAAGAAAAAAGAAATTGGTCTTGACAGTTCCTATCAACCGATTTGGATTTGGCATTATGGTTTTGTTTGTTCAAGAAACAAAAGATTGAAAAGCAAGTTATATTTAGGCCTGTAATTAATTCATTGAATACAGAAAAAATAATATGAACCTAAAACATTTGTGTACTGCACAAGGATACACAATTGGAAACCTACCTCTCTGGTGGCACGGTCCCACACAACAGCCTCCCGATTCGTATCCGCAGAAGCATACATGGAACCGTCAGGAGAGTACTTTATTGTTGTAATTGCCCCTCGGTGCTTCTCAATCACTGCCTCCTCTTTAAGCGCATCACCATCAACAGTATAAACATGCAATTTACCATCTTGCCCCCCCACGACAACCTCATTTCCTTCATGAGAGACCGCTACTGCTGTGACTGTAAAACCCAAATTGACATTTGAGACAATTTTTAGGTCTTTGAGTATTACGGCACCAGAGTCAGTTGCCACCAAAACAAGTCCAGGGGACCCACTTGCCAGACTCAGGTCCTTTGGTTGGGAACCAATGTCAACCGACTCAGCATCTCCACATTGATCTCCATTTAATGGGATCCTCCAGACCTAATTTGAAGAAAAAGATAAATAAAAGACTCAAAATGAGAGATAATTACTACTCAAAAGGTACCAGTTTAATGTCTACATAGATGGTATTTGATATTCACTTTCATTTTACTTATGGTTTATATTTAGTATTTATTAGTGGTCTTGATTTATCTTTTTTTGTTTTGCTGCGTATGATTCCTATGACACATACTTTACCATCAAGAATATAAGTTATGGAGCTAGATCATATCCTTCTGAAAAAAAAAAAATGCTAATCACCTCCAATGGAAGCATCTCAACTAAACAAGTAAATCAGAAGATATACAAGGATACATTTGATCCAAAATAGGTGTACAAATTCAGAAAAGATACAAGACCATAGACAGTACCCAATTCCCAAAACAACAATAACAAAACACAAAGATAACAACTCATCACCTTATTATCAAATCCAGATGTAAGAATTTCACCTTCGGTAACCAAAAAGCACTTAATTTGTGTATTATCCTTTCTCAAGATCCTTCCACCAAACCCAAAACCCGGTATCCACTTCACAATTACACCATCATAGCTGGTTGACAGGATCCGCTTCTGTCCATCCTGTACCACACACGACAATGAGTTGACATTTTTCATGTGGCCTGAGAATGTTAACGGGTCCTGATCCAAGTCAGATGCTGAGTAGAGATTGAACAACCCGCCAAGAGAAACAGTTAGCAGTTTGTCCTTTTGCCAGAAACAGGCGATCAGCATGTCATCTATGCCACCAATCCCTGGTGGGGTCAGGGTTTTTGTCACTTTTCCATTCCCATCCTCTGTTATATCCCATAGTTTTGCTGTCTTGTCGGCTGACACTGTAAGGACCTATGTTGAAATATTTGCAGAGAAGAGCATATGTGGTGGTCAATGTGCATAATTATTGGATGATAAATCAAAACTTATCATAGGTAGTTGAAATGAAAATTATCAGCCAAATACCTTCGTCTCCTTTTTGTGAACACAAATTACCACTCTACCACTCCTTAAATTACTAACTCATACAAGTGATAATAAAGGTACTTTGGGCACTCTGACAAGTATGTTGTGTATTTTAGCACATCTAGAATAAAAGGTTACGCAGGCTAATCTTTTCTATGCAGGGTATATTGAGCATTATATCTTTCTACAGAGTCTAGGGGATAACATAGAAGTCACTCAATACTTGAAAAATCATTCAATAAGAGAAGAATATTTACTTGTTTACTGTCTGGGCTCCAACTGACGGCATATATGCTTCCAGTGTGGCCACCTTCAGTAGACAGCTCGCCAATTTTGCTCCCAGTTTTTCCATCATATAATAAACCTTTCTTATCAGAGCTGACGCTGATAAACTTAGTTCCATCAGGAGCATATCTCACACAATTTACAAAGTTTGTGTGGTCCCTATATCAGAAATTTAGAAGCATGAATTTCAACATTATTTGTTTGTATGAGAAATATATTCCAAAGATTTTTCGATTAAAAAACTTATAAGAATAACCTTAGAGAGTGTGCGAATTTAAAAGGAGGTCCCTCGTAGAAATTGACCAGGAAATCTTCGCCACATGTCGCAATACGGAAGGGCCGTGTCGGCTTAAATGCACAGCTCAGCACCCTTCTTGAGTGCCCATCAAAATCACCAACTGTCGTACCAGTATCCCACCTGCACCATGTTTTGAACTACTAAGAACAGCTATCTAACAAGAGTTACACACTGTATTAGAAATTTTCCCTAAAAAAAGGATTGTAAATGTTTTCTACATGGAATCAGAATTTACACATTTCAGTTTCTGCTTGAGAATTTTCTATATTATCTAGATTAAATAAACATAACAACGTCAAATTCTTACGCAATTAAGGCAGGATCGCAACTAATTTTAGTACAATGCATGGGAATCTAGCTCAAATCGTAGGAAATGAAATCAAACAAACTCACATACATGAATGCACGAACAAAAGATTTGCCTCTTCCATCTCCTGACACCACGATCCTCTGTCCATCAGGGGACCATTGCAAATCGTCGATCCGACCTGACAAAGGCCTGAACTCATTCTTCAGTGCCCGATCACCGTACCGACCCCACACTCTGACAACACCTGACACGTCAGCTGAAGCTACCCACTCTCCGTTGGGGGAGAACCGTGCCACCGTGACGGGATGCGAGTGTTCACCATAGACTAAGGCTTCGAGTGGGTTGACGAGACTACGGATCACGACGGATCGACCATTACAGTACAAGATTGAGTCCGTTTTTGGGTCGCCTGAGATCAAGATCCCACGGCCGCGCTCGGTGCTGGGTGCGCATGCGTAGGTCTCTTTTAGCTCCGCCATTAGAGAGAGAGAGAGAGAGAGAGAGAGGTGATTAGCTGGAGAGGGGAACAAAAGAAAGCTCTGATCCTTTGATTGTTTCGTTTCCGAGCGCGCTGACACTTCCAAACGGGCCCCGCTATTCATAGTAAACGGTCAATTTATGGTCAAAGCGTGGTATCGGAGAAATGGAGATATTTATTTTGATCTAGAGCGTTTGAAGCAGATCGAACGGTTGGTTATGCTCTGTCCCCTACCACCGTGCGCCGTTTGTCGGTTTGTGTAGGATTATCTACACCGTCAGATTTAATAAGAATCCCCACAGATAATAACGAAGTTGTAGGGGATTATCAACATTGTCCGAGGTAACAAAAATTTACACAAACTTATGAAGTATTTTCAATCATACAAGAAGTTTTTATTGCAAAACTTGCAAAAAATATGTTTGTGTGTAAGTTGTTAGACTTACACGTTGATTCTACGTACCACATTTTATATGCTTCGTTAAAAAATCGACAAATTAAGAACATATAAAAGGGACGCTAATGGACATTTTTTTTTTTGAGAAACCAGACAGAAGCTGTCAGGCGTGTTTATTGAAATATAGAATTTCATAGAGTCCGTAGGTGCTGGTAAGTGCTGGTAAAATCCAGAACAAAGAAAAAAACATCATAAAAAAATAGTGTAAAAGACTAGCAATTCTTAAGCCACATCTTCATCTGTTGAATACATCTGAAGGCTGTTGCCTTTGCTCCAGTTCGTTCCTCTTTGAAGATAATAGAGTTGAGGTTCTTCCACACCTGCCAAGCTACACAAATGAAACGGCAAGACCATTCAGTTCTTGTTATGTGCCCCTCCTTCTTTACCATAGCCCATGAATCATTCCATATCTCAACCACAGAGGATCTAACGGCCATCAATTTGTATCCGAGCAAAGACTGGACATGATACCATACTTCTACCACCACCGGGCACATGAACAGTAGATGCAAAATTGATTCAACCGGACAGTTCTGACATAGCACACAATGTAGTTCACATTCCATTCCCCTTTTCCGCAGAGTATCCCTTGTCAAAATTCTCTGATTCAGCATCAAAAACGCAAACACCTTGACCGAAGAGGGGATTTTGGATTTCCAAATATAAGCAAATTCCCATCTTATAAGACCTCCAGTAGCCATCATTTTGTAAACGGATCTAGAGCTATATAGACCCGATATCTCCCATTTCCAACACATGCAATCCAGTCCCGAATTAAGATCAATCGGATCCGTAGACTGAATTGTAACGTCACTCTGATAATTAGTCTCCACGACCTCTTGAAGGGATATGAATTTTGTTTCAGAGGGGATGGAAGTGTAACTAGCTAACGGTAGGCCTTGCCATGAATCAAACCAATAGGATATCGAGCTTCCATCTCCAATTACCCATGCTGTGGACCACACAAATAATCCTTTCAGTTTTAGGAGTTGCTACCAAAAAAAGGAGCCGGTTACCATCCAGAATTTTGGTCCATTTGTAATGTTTTCTTTCCTCTTCAACATTATGACTGTGTCGGACCATAACCCTGCAGAATCGTGATACGCTTTCCACCACCACCGTAATAGTAGGGCAATGTTAACCAAGTTAATATTAGATAGACCGAGGCCCCAAAATTCTTTAGGAGTGCATGTCATTGCCCAATTCATCAAGGAGATTCCTCTTTTGTTCTCCTCCATTTTCCCCCATAAGAGAAGCCTCCTTGCCTTATCAATTTGCTTAATTACCCATTGAGGTAGCCTGAAGCACATCATGTAATAAACCGGCATAGAGGAAAGAACGGATTGTACCAATTGCAATCTACCACCTCTTGATAGGAATTTCCCTTTCACCCTCCCAATCTTTTTTCAGTTTTCTCCACCAAGGGCAGAAAATGCTCCTTTTTTGGTTTGGCAATCGTTAAAGGTAGACCAAGGTAGGAAACCGGAAATGCGGTTTGAGTGCAGCCTAGGACAGCTCGGATCCAAGGTATGCTCTCTTCTGAGACGTTTATAGGCACAAAAATGCTCTCAGAGTAATTAACTTTCAACCCCGATATAGTTACAAACAGCCGTATAACTAGTTTTAGTGTAATCAAGGATGCTATATTGGCCGAGGCTATGACGGCCATATCATCTGCGTGTTGAAAGGCAATGAGCGACTCTTTGATCTTTCGCGTAATTCCTCCTTGTATGCACTTATCCGTGTTTAACAATTATCCTTTGAAACACGTCCACCGCAAGATTAAAAAGCATGGGCGATAAAGGATAGCCTTGACACAAACCTCTTTTATGGGGAAGAAATCTGTTGGCTCTCCATTGATAATTATGCGCGAAGACGCTAATGGTCATTATTACCATTTTACTCTACTTTCTTTCTTTCCTCAATTTTTTTGTATTTATAAATCCCTAGGAATATAATTAAAATATAGCCCATAACTTGTTTTTAGTACAAACCTGTTCACAACCTAGCCCACTTTCCACCAGTAAAGAAAAAATAGGATGATATCTAGTGTGCTTACCAAAAAATTTAAAATTGTCAACTTTTCCATTAAAAGCATCATAATTATATTTCATAAGGCCATCAAACTTAACATTCTTCTCTGTACTGTTTTATTTATTTAACTTATTATTAAAAAATAAATTGACTCATTAATCATTATGCTTTTGCCTTTGCTTCTATTCTTGAGTTGCGGAAAATTGTAATTAAGAAAATTATACTGTGTCCAAGAAAATCGGGTGCATGCCAGCTTAGATGTGGAACCCAGTCGCGCATTATTTTTTATTATAGAAATTATATACAAATAATATAAAAAATTAATAGAGGGTAGGAATTTTGATCCCAAAGAAACCATAAAATTTGATTCTTTTCGGCTTTTCGGTAACAAATGATCAAGATATTAAGGAGTACTAAGAAACCGATGTTCAGTTGTCTTAATTCGTGAATGAATTTAAGAAAGCTAAACGAAAGGATAAATGTGCCTTAAGGTTCAGGCAAAGAATTAAAATTCGAACAAAAGAATGCTAAAAGAGGTGATCTTAAGAATCAGTATTTGATATAATTAAGCAGCTAAGAAAACTAGAAGGAGGCGGATTAAGTTTAAGGAGAATTAATTCGAACATCTCTTTAGGTATTTCTAAACATCAAATAGTTAATACAGTTTCTTTAGTTATTCGGATTTTTTATAGCAATGGTTTACATTTTTGTATGAAATTAAAAAATTTAGGAGTTCGAATTTCTTGTGTGGTCATATATTGTATTGGCCCAGTGAGCCAAGATACCATGAGCCTACTCGGCAGGGCTCCACGAGCCACTATATTCACCACAGACCTAAAGACTGATTCAGCTCGACTCTGACTTGTTTACATCCTATTTGTATAAAATAGACAAACAAAAAAATTATCTGATTTTCAAATATACAATCGAACCAACGAAATAAACTTGTCAACCGAATTGAACAAACCAAACAATATACATTATAATATAATTTTTGAATTTTTTTTAAATGTTTGATTCGGACGGGGGACAGATTTACAAATTTTGATCAGTTTGGTCTAACCGGTTTAAAAGTTTCTAAATCGAACCGAACAATTAAATCGAACCGAACATTAAAACCGAACCGAATAATTAAACAGTTTTTAAAATAAACCAAACCGATTCATTTAACAGAAAAAACCAAACCATTTAATTAATCCAAACTCTCTCGTTTAAAACCGATTAAACCTAGGGCTGCTAATGAGTCAAGCTCAGCTCAAAACTCAGCTCAGCTCGTCATATAACTAAACAGGCTCAACTCGGGCTCAGCTCGGTCTTGAAGAAAAAAGTTCGGCTCAATTTAATGAGTTTGAGCCTTCAGGTCGGCTCAAACTCGGCTCATAACTCGCGAGCTCAACTCATGCCATAACTCACGAGCTCAACTCATACCAAGCATTTGTAAAATCCTTTACTGTTTTGGGCCATGAGTTCAACTCGTTTACTGTTTGGTTCTAAAATCTTGTGTACTATATTTTTGCAAAAATATATGTACAGCTCTCGGTATAATAAAACATTTACTGTTTAGCATTTGTAAACATTTACTGTTTTGCAAATGCAACATTAACATAATAAAGTTTTCATAATTTCAAAACCGAACAGTAAATGTTTGAGTGATAAAATAGAAGAGACTTCTTGGCTCATGAGTCGGCTCGGCTCGGGTCGGACTCGGTCCTATTTGAGTGATAAAATATGAGCCGAGTTGAATTTGGACTTTATTTAATTTAGAGCCTGACTCGATACAATTTATTGAGCTGTTCAACTCATTGGCTCATGAGCCGGCTCAACTCATTAGCAGCCCTAAATTAAACCGGACCAAATGAACACTCCTATCTCTATCTATCTAGCCACCACTCTTTGAATTAATTTATTAGAACATTAAATTTTATTGTTTTAAGATTTTTTCTGATGAAAATTGTTTTAAGATTTTTTTTATAATATTAATTTCAACCTTAATATTGACAACATTATATATAATAATATTATATATATTAGATATTCTATATATGTGAGTATTTAAAGGCAGTGACTAGGCGATCGATGCCGTTGAATTTTGAGTCTCGATGTTTTGGGTCGGATTAAGAAGCTGTATACTATGGAGATTGGAGACCGATATTTGCCTAATTTGACTAATGCTGGGTTTAGGCGGGACGGGTGTGTATGTAAATTAGGACATAGGCAAGGCTGGCTTTGGCTTTTTAAGATCCGTCTAAACAAAATTTCGAATCTACGACTTTCAACATAGAAAGTTTTACTTTTACCGCTAAATCAAAAGCTGATTTTCAGATCCGTCTAAACTTTAAAAGAGAGAAAAGCACAACGTAAGCACGAAATTCAGATTTAATATTCTGGAAAATTATTGTTTAAAGGAAGAAAATATCAGATGGAATTTCAAATGGCTTTGTTAGATTTACTAAAAGTTTTACACTACGAATGTTCTCTCATTGTAGTATAAAAAACTGTATGCACTTGAAGAATAAATGGACACCGTCAAGCTATTAATTATTATGGATGAATAATTGAACTTTTTTGAATAATAATTATACAACTATTCATAATTCTATTAAAATAGTCAGCTGCGATTGCTTTTACAACATTAGTGTCTGATGAGGGTGCTCTTGTTTTTCCTTTTACCACAAAAATTATATAAATCGAGTTTTTTTTAGAGTAGGAAGAGGGTCATTGTCCTCGGTGAATCGTAGAAACCTCATTATCGCTAGGTGATTTCTTGGTTACTCAAAGGAGATAGAAGTTTTGAGAATCGACTCTTGTGCTCTTCGTTCTTCATTCTTCGCCCTCTGCCCAGTCACCTCGTCATCTTTCTCCGTCTAAGTGGTGCTTCCTTCTAAAGGATCTGACTATTGCTCCTCGCTCTGCCTTACTCTATCCGAGCAGGTGTTTCCGTCTAACAGATCTGGCCACCGTTCTTCGGTCCATCCCGCCTCACTCCATCCGAGCAGTTGCTTCCGTCTAACGGACCTAGCCATCGCTCTTCATTCCGCCTCGACTCTCCGGGTTCGGATGGGGTACTATGAATTCACTTCACCTCTAGTCTACACAATAGATACATATAAATAAGATACAAGTTTATGTTTGATGACGATGATAATGATAATGATTTACCGCTGTTATCTCCTTCCTCCTTCTCTCCTTTTTCTCCCCCCTCCCTTCTTCTTTCTTTTTCCTATCTACTTCCTCTATGTTTTTATCTAAATAATTCAAGTACAAACTCCATCTGAGCACGAAGGCTCTCCTGGATACCTCTAACTCACTTTGATTACAACAACACTATTTGTACCAACGACAAGGAATAATGCAGGATTGCAATCTATCAATTTCATGAGCAAAGAAAATCCCGCAGGCTCAATATCTACCGTAAAAAAAGGATGAGGGTCATTGGGTCAAGCTCACTAGGTTTCATTAATTATGGCACCAACGATGTCATCATGTCAAACCATGTGTTGTAAAAAATATCCGTTTAGGCCGATTAATCGGCTAATTAGTTATTGGCAATGACCAAACTGTTATGGATTTTTCTGACTAATCGGCCGATTATTTCCGATTATGATTAATTCTTTCCGATTAATCGCTTGACGGTACCCTGTCCGTCCGACGAGCGCATACCGTTATTTACAACACTGTGTCAAACCAATGAAAACAGTGGGGCCCGCAAAGTGTGATGGTGAGTGAGACAAAGGATTTGTGGGTTCTTTTGGTGGTTTAATTTACCATTCGTAAGTATACTCGTTAACATGACATGTTTTGTTCATCTTCGTTTTAGTCTACGTACTAAGAGCAATTGAAAGGAATATGCGTAGTTAATGAGCTGATTCTTTCGCTCAATACAAAAAGGTTTGATTGACAAAGGATTAGTACTAGTAATTAGAGAAATACTGGGAAAGAGTTCTATTTCTGATAAGTGATTACTATATTTGGGGAAAAAGGAAAAACGGAATTATAACACAGTAAATACTATGAAACATTACTAATTTCGAATAGAATCTCATTTTCTTTTTTTTCTGTGTTTTGAGTGAACAGAGCACTTTGCGATTCAGATTCAAGAATTAATGAAATTTACTAGAGCAAATATACTCTCCAAAAGCAATCAGAATCTAACTTCTTGCAACACCAAAACAAATAAAAGTTTCCAAAGGCTTCAAATCCACTCATCCACAAATCCAATAAATTTATCAAAATTATTGCATACAAAAACAAATCATTATTTTCAAGTTCCAGCCAGTGACTCCAACACATATATGACAGTACTGAATCGATGAAATTAAGTTGCATGCGAAATTACCTCACACTGGGACCTGGCGCAGGCATGGCACCCATGTAAGCCATCTCAAGATTACTGTCCTGACTTTCACAAGTTATTAAGTTCACTTTGCTTTGGGTATGAATTTTCTCTGTGGACATTTCACTACAGCAAACTAAAGTATCAGCGACCGAAAATAGCGACCGGCACTAGCGCCGGTCGCTGAAACGTTTTTTCCTCTCAAAAATAAAAACCGCGAAATAGCTTTGGCGACGACAGTTTCTGCGACCGGCGAAAACTACCTTCAGCGACCTTTTGGACCGGTCGCAGATAGATGCTGTAAAAAAACCGGGCGCGAACCCTCCCTCTCTGTCTCCCGCGTCTTAGGTTAGCCAAAAAAAAGAAAAAAACGTGAGCGCCTCCGTCTCCCGATCTGTGCCCCCCGCGCCGATCCGAACCCCGCCGCCTCTGTGCCCCCCCGCGCGATTCCCGCCCGAACCCCGCCTCTTTTGTGTTCTTGATGAGGCATAGATGGATGATAGCAGAAATGCTCCAGCTGCTGCGAAATCAGAGAAGAAAACAGCGTCGACAGTTCCTGAGAATAAAGGAGGCGAACCAGGTAAATCTGACACAGCTGTCAAAAAGGACGCCTCTATTTCGAAGGTACTGGTATGTGTTCTAATTCCTAGCTCTCCCTCTACAACCTTGTTTTTGAAATTCTATTGTGCACTTTAGTACTGAACCTGACCAGTCATAGATTAACCTTGTTATTCACTGCTAAACTGGGTATGTTGATTTTGCTTTCAACTAAACTATCAAGAAACAATTAGACCAGTGATTTAGCAGGAAGAAAGAGAAAAAAAGAAGAAGAAGAAATGTAAATTTTTTTAGATATGGTACAAGCACCTGGTACAATAATTAAAGCTGTACTGTGATCACTGCTTAACTCAACAAAGGTTGCATAACTAAATATCCAGAAACTTATGAAGATGGAGTTTAATATAACTTCTTTTTCTGGCTTTAGGATGTTGCTCCTGACAATGAGTTTGAAAAGCGAATAAGGCCAGAGGTGATACCAGCAAATGAAATTGGAGTAACGTTTGACGATATAGGCGCGTTAGATGACATAAAAGAATCACTTCAAGAGCTTGTGATGCTTCCTTTGCGCAGGCCTGATCTCTTCAAAGGAGGCCTTCTCAAGCCTTGCAGAGGGATTCTACTCTTCGGTCCGCCAGGTACTAATAACCAAGTACTATTTTCAGTACTGAAAACATGATCAGAACCTTATATTGGTATGCATACTGCATTTGGTAGTTCAATGCTATTAGAAGCTTACTTGTTAATTGGTTGGCATGAAGATCATAATTTTTCTGTATTGCTGAAATTTCAGCATGTTTATACAAGCATGAATCCTGAAATGTTGCAGTATTCTAAGCTATCTGCTTAAATATTAGCATTTTTCACTGAATTTTGTATATCCAAGTCTCATATTGCAAATCAGAACTTTAAAGAATCTCAATCAAGTTTTAATTTTACAACTCATTTATTTCACTTACCCTCCATTGTGCAGTAAAATATAAAAAACAGTAAGGACAGTAAATAACCAATTACTGGAAGCAATGCAATCTTTAATCTAGATGAGGAGTTGTAATTTCATATGGACTATTCATTGAGCAGTGAGCATGACAGTGAGCATGACAAAGGGTAACTTTGTCATTCTTGTTGCAAGTAAAGAGAAAATAGATTGTTTTATTTTCAGCAGACTAAAAATATTCTTTCTTGAATGAGATAGAATAATGGTTGGGCTACCATCCCTAGAAAGTAGGGGGCTGATTCTAAGGACACTCTTATCAAAAGAGAAAGCAGATGATGGACTTGACTTCAAAGAATTAGCGACAATTACTGAAGGTTACAGCGGCAGTGATTTAAAGGTCTTTATCATACTTCTGATTTGATTAGATATTATAATCTCATGTCAGAATTTTATTACTAGTTATGCTGTTTGAATTTCTATTTCCTGCAGAATCTATGTACAACAGCAGCATACAGACCTGTAAGGGAGCTAATCCAAAGAGAAAGGCTCAAGGAACTGGTAATTAGTCTATTCATTCAAATAATGCACTTAGTTTATGCTCTATAGTAATACCCCCTTTGTGTTTTCATTCTTGTTTCTCTTCTCATCTTTTTCATATTACTTTTTTTTCTGCTTTTTTTACTTCGATTATTATAATAATTTAGGCTTTTTTGTAATACTTAATATAAAGAGTGAGGCTATGGTACTATGCATAGAGTGGATTGGCCTGTACTATGGGTCAATATCTCCGGTTTTAAAATTCGAATAGTCGATATGAACCTTTCAACATCTCCATATGAAAATGTACTTGAAGTTAGACAACTCATGCTGGATTTTGATGAGCTGACTTTCTGATGAAATCAAAAGAATTGAAGTGTTTAACTAAACATTGTTTTGATTGAAGTGTTTTAACTAAACATCTCCATATGTGGGCCTGATTCTAGGAGTATGCGGGGGGTGGCAGGGGGGCGGCAGCCCCCTGCGAGCGTTGTCTGAGGTTACGAAGCACCGCTCTGTCGAGCTCGGCGAAAATTATTTTCGAGAAGTCAATTGCATATGAATTCTTGTATCCGACGGCCTAGATTAGTCAAGTTACCCATTAATTTTCAATTGGTTGAATGATTGGTGGAATAGAATTGATTGTAATAGAATTGATTTAAAATTGTTATTGTAAATGGTTGTAATTGTGGATTTTAATTACTATTGTATCGATGTTTATGTTGTATGTTGGTACGTGTGGTACCAACTATTAAATGGTGCAAATTTAAATAATATAATAAAATCTAGAAAACTGGTTTTAGGTATCAGCGACCGGTTTTAGATATCAGCGACCGTTATATTTGGTCGCAGATACCTTTTGCTGACGTCAGAAAAAACAACAGCGACAAAAAAAATGTGGTCGCAAAAAACAGTATCAGCGACCGGGTAACGTATTATCAGCGACCGGTGACGTCATCAGAAGAGTATCAGCGACAACGCTTACAGCGACCGGGATATCAGCGACCAAATTTGACTTTCTGCGACCGGAATAGGTATCAGCGACCGGCGCCTATATTATCAGCGACCGGAAATCCGGTCGCTGATGGTCTGTTTTGCTGTAGTGTTTCCAAACCCAGGCTTTCCTTTAGCTCAGCAACTACTCCAGCCATGGAATTGGCCTCTTAGATGAGGTGTGCTCAGTGCACCTACATGCTAGATCGATCCGTAACCTTCCAGACTGAGTTTATGTCATACTTGCCTTCCATTCTAGGGTCAACTATGATTTGGATATCTCCTCCGGATAGTTTTTGACGTACCCATTGTACCAAGTTACCTCCATCTAGACCTGCGTTGGTAGGGGGCGGCCTGCGATGATTTCTAGCAGAACAACTCCAAAACTGAATACGGTCGCTCTTGACACTTAGTTGGTTTGATAAATAGTACATGTAATTGCATGCCATATATAGTTAATTAGTATGTAACAGCACTGTCAAATTCACCAAATCAGCTAAAAAAAGAATTGTATATATATATAACCGACGCGCACACACATGCTGAGTTATATTGCAAATCTCAAAATAGTGGACTCACTGCTCCAAATTGGTATGTGGGCTTATAGAAGCGGTGCAATTTATTTTACAAAGTTCGACTAGTATGATATCGGTGTCATATAACACCAACTCTTAAACTTATTAAATAGACTTCAAACGACTAATCCAAATAGTTCAAACCTATTTACGTTATGAGTGATGCGTTTACATGCAAAAAAATTATTTTTTCGAGTTATTTTAGTATCAAGTTAAGCGGTAAAAAATGTTGAAAATGAATGCATTAAAATTAACTTAAAAACCCTCACATTTGACAGCTTGACTTGATACTAAATAAATTAAAAAAATTATAAATTTGCATGTAAATGCACAACTAATGAAATAAATCGATTTGAACGGTTTGAATTCATCATTTGAAGTCAATTTGATAGGTTTTAAAGTTAGTGTTATATAGGCTGAAATGACACTGATGTCATACCAATTTTTTATAATTGGCCAATCATACCGATTGCACGGCTTCTTATATATTTGACCAATTATACAATAAATAAGTTATACATTTCTTATATTTGACCAATTATACAATAAATATGTTATATTTGGCCATTATGCAATTATATTTGGCCAATTATACATTTCTTTAATACATTTGTTCCATGTCCAAAAAAAAATCAAACTGATTTATTGTATAATTGGCCAATTTAAGCATATATCACATGATCATTTTTTTCTTTTGTTTTCACAGTTTTAATATCATTTTTCATAGTTGTAAATAATTTGTGATGTTAGGAAAAATAAATAAAAGAATGTGGAGATCGAATATACTCTCAAAAATTATGCAACACAATATGAAAACCAAAAGCAATCATAAGTTAATTTCTTGCAACATCAAACAAAAATTAATATTTCAAAGGCTTCAATTCCACAAATCTGTTGGCCAATTCATGGCCTTTTTTTGTTTTGTTTTATATTTTATATTTAGTGGAAGAAAGAAATAGTAAAAAGAAGAATGGTAGCAAAAAATTTCATAATATATTGATATTTTTCAATTCTCATAAATTGAAATGACACCTTACATGTTATATATACTTATCATAACCTTTTATACACTTTCCTTTCACTAAATAGCATTTAACACCCTCATTTAACTCTTCATTTTTCTATATATGAATTTCTAATTCCTATGACATTCTAGAAGACTACGAACATTAACTTCAACATAGAATACTACAACCATTAACATAGAAGACTATAAATATTAATTTCAACATAGAAGACCAAAAAAAAAAAAAAAAATTCAACACTCCACCTTAATGTTTTTGTTTGTCATTTCCAATAATTCCTAAGATAAACATTCTTGTCACATGAAAGTGTTTTGATGAATATGTCCGCCAATTGGTCTCCAGTCTTCACACATGCTTGATTAAAACTTCTTCATCTTCAATAGATTCTCGAATGTAATGATGCTTGAAATTGACATGCTTTGTTCAGCTATGGAACACCAAAGTCTTTGACATGACAATGGTGGATTTGTTGTCACAAAATAGAACCGTGACCGCATCTTGTTGCTCCCCCGTATATTTTTTTTTTTTTGGTTTTTCAAAAAATTCCCAAGTTTTATATATTTTTTTCAATCATTTTATCTCTTCTTCCATGATTTAATTAAATAAATTTAGGGTTTAGAATTTAGGGTTTAGAGATAAAAATGATTTAATTTGTTTGAATTTCTGAAACTAGTACAGTATATTTCCTTGTTAAGTGTTAGAACTTAGAACACTACAGAATATTTTTCGTTTGATTGATGGACTATGATAAAATGGCATGGTTATAGATATTTTGCTTCATTAATTGCTACGATAAATTGAAATTATTTTGTCTGATCGAATATTCGGATAGTACTTGTGAAAAATCTCACTATACTGCGCCACTAAAAGCTTGTTTATTCCTTGTAATTGCAAAAATTAGTTTCAATTATGACATTAATTTAATAACAATACATAGCAATTATCTTTGAAAAAGTTGCAATCCATCTTTATGCAATTCATCCTAATTTCAATAAGTGAGACTAATTATTTTTTTAATATATATATTCCACCTTCTTTTATCATTTCTAGGTATATTAATATAATTTTCTATTTTGAATCGTTACACTAGCCTTGCTATCATCATATCATCAATTTTAATAAACTTGCTACGGAGCAATTAGCTTTCCATGGATCCCTACAAATAGGGTATGGTAATTACCACGTCAGCAATTATAATAAAAATTACAACCGGAATTTCCGTTTTTCCCATATTTTTTGTTTGATTGGATGAATGTCTATATTTTTTTAGGACATTAAGCTTGTCTGTGTGTTTTAAAATATTGGCAAACTAATATCTTGTGCTCAATGCATGGTAACCATTCATTGGAGACTTGGACCAACAAGTCGACAGAATATAGCTATGGTAAGTTGGTAACCATCACTAATAAATATAGACCTGTAATTATGGAAACTAATATCTTGTGCGTTATAAATTATGGAAAAAAGAACATCACTAATAATCCTGAAACTCTGCGCACTAATGTTTCAAAAAGATCACATGTGAATGTGCAGCTGCTTTTAGAGCCCCGCGCCGGTTGGTGGGTGGGTGCTTTTTGTCTAATTATTATCATTACTTAAACCTGTAATAGTAGTTCTGGCAGCGGTTCACAAGCTATCTTTTGATGTTATAGATTTACAGATTTTTATTTATTAAAACAGCAATAAAAAAAGTATAAAATATTTAAATGGATCCATAAACTATTTTCTTGCAGACCGTGTAGTATTGTTTCTGTAACATATTGCTTTCCCCATAAATATTATTGGTGCAAATGATAGATGGAAAACAAAATACCCGAGAAAAACAATTCTAACCAATTTGATTTTTATAGAAATAATGTTTAAAAACCAAAACCTAAATTCTCCTAATTAGATAAATCCAAATATGGTTCCTTGAGAATTTTCATTTTAAAATTAATTAGATTGTTATCTAATTTGATCTAGAATTTCCAACTCATGATAAAAAAATTCTAGAAAACTTTCTTATCAGCCAAGGCAGTTCATTAAATAATCAAAACCGAGATTATTTCCTAGACATTTTAAGACCTTAGAATTACTACTTATCCTCTACTAAAATCCAACTAGTTATATGCTGCATTATCAAATTTAATTTCCTACTAACTAATTACTTAAGATTGCTAAATATTATGCCTTCTTTTATAAATCTATTACATTGTTTTTTGAGTAAAGTTGAGATGTCAAGTAACCAACTATTTAATATCCACAAGGATCCTCCATCCAGATTTCAAACTTGCATAAATATATTACATTTGGAGCACGGTTTTACTTAGCTTGATTATAACTCAAATATATTTCATAGTCATTACATTTTTATTAATTAATATAACAATAGTGCTGATGTTGAAAGAACAAATAAAGACCGTATCTGTACGTCTGGGAAAATCAGTGCTGGTTTTATTGGTACCACCACTTGGAAGAGACTGCTGGCAATATCAAAAGCTGTATTGAGATTCAAAATTTTCTTTTGTAATTACAGGAGTAATGGGTCTGGACTCAGTTTGGATGATGACTAGACTCGGAAGATAAATTCTAGAAGCCTTTCTTCCAATATTTTGTATCAGTGTGGATTGTCACTTTTTTCATTTTGTATGTTTAGGCTGTTGAGATATATGTGACTGTATTTTGTTACTTTGGATTACTCTGCATGTTGCTCTAGTTTTTCTATGATCTGTAATAGAGTGCCTGTTGGTTGGTACCAAAACAAACATTTTGATTTCTAATGAAATCAGTAGGTCCCCGCTTCTATTAAAAAAAAATTAGAAGTAAAGCTAGAGAAAACAATTTGGTGTAAAGCAGAGTTGATACAATGCTAGAATAATGGATCTTTAGTCGGTAATTTAAAAGTATCTTGTATGAATGTAAGAGAATAATTAACATCTTATCTCATTTTGGAATTACTGGAATGAAACAGATTGCACACAACACTAACTTGGGATTGACAATCAGTACACTACTCAGATCGGTACCATACCAGTCCAGAGACGATCTTGATCATCAACATCTGGAGCCCACCTATCCTGATTTCTCCATCGCCCGGCCTTCTCCCATTGCCGAATAAGTCATAACGTGGCAGGTTTCTAGCATGAAACCATGATTCTACAAAAAGTGACAAAACACCATAGGCATATTATCGAAAACCTCAAGGCCACATGAATCAGAAAGAATTTGACAAACTGGCACACAGAAGTAACAAAGAAGTTCAATATGTACCGGGTGAGGAATAACGTCAGGTTTTATTCCTGAATTGAACTAACTTTTTTATTTGACATTTCCAGATTTTTATATAGAAATTTTATTTTGAAATATGAAAAGACATGTCAATGAAATTTTCGTCAGCAAAAAACTATTAATTTAAAGAAAAGGCAAAAAATTAAATGAATTTTTTTTTTTAAATCTCAGTGTTATCTTACTATGGACTGGAGAGTCTATATCCTCTAAGGTAACAGCATATTTTTGTGTAGATCCAGACAGTTCAATCAGAATCCAGGCCAATCCAGCCCGAAGAGAAATGCACAGGGCACCTCCAATATTCCTGCATATTCTAGTCGGATGGTCTGAATCTAAACAAAAAAATTATGTTACCTCAGGTGATATGAATTCACCTTCTGCAGGAGGAAGGATATCATTTCAAGAAAAACTGTGATCTTTTCATTTAACTGTGAAAATACAAGGAAGAAAAAACGACCAAAAGACAGCTAAACTGTTCAGCATTCAACTTTAGAATAATTTTATACAAAATGACATCACTATTCACTAATTACTTAAGATACAAAATGGCATACAGTCTGAGCAGAAGTTGCCTGAATTGTCAACCAAACTTTAGATGGCGAACACAGTTAGTAGAACCAAAATTGAACTCAGTTAATGTCTACATCCCAATGCACTATAGTGGAATCATAAATGAACCCAAGAAGAAAAAAAACAAAAAAAAGGTGGAAAAGGAAAGAAAAGATGAATAAAGTATGGTACAAAGCAAGCTTCACTCGTACTAACAAAATCTAGCAATAAGAATAAATGACTCGATAAACCCCATTTCATGTACAATTTTTGTGGCCTGCTTGCCCGTACACTCCGGGGATAAAAAAGAGAGACCAAAGGGGGAGGAAAGGAACAATCAATCCTTCTTATCGGGTTTGCGGATCTTAACATATGGCAAAAACCCAAACATCCTCTCGATGCGTGGATCCCAGCCAAGCTGCTGAGCTCTACAAAACATCAAGAACGTGTTTGCAAAATACGAATTGAACCCCATGAGAACATGCCACCATGCATGGCCTTGTGGATTGATGTACCAACCATTCATCTTCTTGCAAAAGGCGCGATCTACGACCCAAAACACGCTTGCTAGCAGGATGGTTGCCACGTACAACTTGGCGATGCGCTTGGCGGCGTGGTCCTTGGTCTGGATGTAGTACTTGTACATACGTGGGAGGCAGAGGAGAGAGAGGCCGATGTAGTGCAGTTTAAACATGAAGCCAAAGCGAAAGAAGAAGTGAAGCGCCCCAAAGGAGGCACCATAGAGGACAAGGAAGGTCGGCATCGTGCTGCGATAGTGCCAGTCGGGGGAGTAGAGCACGTACACATAAAGAAGGATCTCCCATACCATCGGGGTCTCATCACTCTGTTGCAATCTGTAGGGTCGAAACAAAACCAAGGATTCTTAAAAATTGGTAAAAAAAATTAATGAAATAGGAAGATTTCAAATAACTAAATCAAAGTAGAATTGAGTTGAAAATTAGAACCCTTCCAATCTTATTTAATACAAATATAACCAGAGGCTATGGTACTTTGCAAAGCACATGTCGTTCCGTGATATGGATCCATATCTTCATTTTTATAAGTTTAAACAGTCGATCCAAACCATGCAACATGATCTCCATATGAAAATGTACTTAGCGACCTGATTTCATATTTTTTTAGGAATTTTTTACTATGTTTTTAGGTAAGTAGAAAATAACTTGATCTAAAGATTATGGACCATCCAAAAACAATGATTTTCTACCTATCCAAAAAAATTGTAGAAAAATTATAAAATAAATATAAACTTTGATCTCCTAGTAAATTTTCATGTGGAGATCATGTTGAGCTGTTCACATCGACTATTTGGATTTTAAAAATAGAGATATAGATCCATAGCATGGACTGATCCACGCTTTGCAAAGTACCATAGCCTCACTCCTATAACCAAACCTCCTGTTCTAATCTCATTACATTTAACAATGAAATTTCAAATGGGATCCTATGGAGAGTTGGAAACCTTCTCAGCTACGCCAGTCAGACGATTTTTATTTCCAGAGAAGAGGCACAAACCCAACCCAAAAGAGAAGGAACAGAATCCGACAGACTTACACGAGTTGCAAGGTTGCGTGGAACAACATACTGCCAATTGCAAGTATCATGTTAAAGAGGTGAAGCGCACTGAACCGCTTCTCAAAGCCCTGCCGTACTGCATTTATGAGCCCAATCAATGCAAGGAGGATGCATGGCACATTTGAGATGGTATTGTAGAACTCTGCAATGTAGGAAGAGTGTGTGTAGTTTGCCTCACAGAGCTCGGTTGTGGATGTCACGGGTCCCCAGAAACTCGCCACCACTGACTCGTCCATCCTTTTGTGTGCGCGCGTGTGTTCTCTGTGGTCGGCGTATCTGAATTTGAGATAAAAAGTTGGGGCTAAATCAAATTGTGTAGAAAAACATTACCTGTATGGATGTAATATAAATAAATTCATCTGTCCAGCATATATAGAAACTTGTAATCAAACTATCCTAAATCATCCACGAGATTACACAAACATTACCATAAGTCATAACAAAAATATACTGGTAATGAAACTAACAGGTGTAATACTAATACCAGACTTAAACAACATGTAAAGAAAATAGGTAGGGAATTAAACAGCACCAACTGGAGAAACAACGAAGGGAAAATGTAATTTCGAATAATCACAAAATTTTATTCGACATGGTTATAGCTCAGTCAAGTAGAGCCCCAAAAGGCCGCCAACCCTCCCCCCCCCCCCCCCCCCCCCCCCGCCCCGCGCCTCCCCAACACCCGTATTGCTTCGGACTCGGGCTATTCAAGCCGGAATCGGCAACCGACGATCCGATCCGATTATTGGGAGAATTTCCTCAATGGGTCGCTTATTGGGCTTAAAACTATTGAATCGAGGCTGCCTGATTCATCAACTTACCGCCGAGTAACGCCGATTCGATTCTTCTAGTTTGTTGGTGACCGGCTGATTCTTCGGATTTGATTTCTTTACCAGTTCTTCACAGGGGGTGTGATTGATGAATGGTGATTGGAAAAAAGAACCCTTTATTCCTTTTTCTTTTCTCTAGTGTTTACGTATGTATGTATTTAGGGTTTCATTAATTAAATTAAAACAAGGAGGAAAAGGAAAGAAATGGGCCGACTATTACTTCCGAATCTTTCGATGCATCCTAAGTTCGTTTCGGAAAACAGAAAGGGGCGAAACCAGGGTACTATTTTAATGGGTCTGTAATAGGGAACCAACTCCGCTGCTCGCCAAATAGGCGAGCAGGACCTGCTATTCTAAATCGAACCGTTCATCTGTGTTGAGATCCGTGCATGAAAAAAATTCAACGGTCCGATTTTGAAAAGCAGGGTCCTGCTCGCCTATTTGGCGAGCAGCGGAGTCGGATCCCTGTAATAGGTGTAGTGACTATTTACTTCTACTTTATTTCCTTTCCGCCACGTAGCCTTAGGGATAATGTAATGTAGACTGTAGTATTTATCTTTTGAATAAAATATACCTACGGAGTTTGAATAAAAAAAAAATTACTTCCCAATTTTTTATTTAATTATAATATGAGGTTTGTATTAAGCATCTTTATTTATGCAACAATAAAAATTATTTTATTTATACATTTATACATTAGTAATTTATTTGTTTTCTTCATATTAATTAAAAATATCTTCATATTAAATATTTTCGTTAAATGGAGTGTATATTAAATTTAAATAATATTTTCAAGATATTAAATGAATGTACCATATGAGTAGAAGTAGGGTGTTCGTGAGTTCACCAAATTTTTTTGTGAACTTAATTCTAAAATCTATTAGATTGACTTTAAATGACTAATCTGAACTATTGAAATATGTCTACCTTACGAGTGATATATCTACATACAAAATTTTTAAATTTTCGAATTAATTTTGTGTAGAGTTAAGTGATAAAAAAAAATTTTAAAAAAGAAATGCATTCAGATTAATGTATAGACCTTCTAATTTTTACCGCTGACTTTATACTAAATTAATTTGAAAGTTTAAATTTTTTACTCATAAGGTAGATATGTTTCAACTGTTCGGATTCGTAATTTGAAGTTACTCTGATAGATTTTAGAGTTAAATTTACAAGAAAACTTGATAAACTTAGAAACACCCCAGTTCTACTTGTAACATATATGCAAGTTGGTTGTACCTATAACTACACTAAATTTTAGAGGATTCTAATACCAACTTTTTCTATACCTCAAAATTCTGTGTACTCACTTTTTTTTATTGATATTTCAAATTTTGAAACTCAAATGATGAACTCAAACTATTAATCTTGCTCATTTTCATGCAGTGATGTATGGACGGAAAATACAAGATCAAGTGGTCCGAAAAGGAATGAATTCAATTAATTATGGTTGATTTATTTTAATGCATTTTTTTTTACTATTTTATCTAGTATAAATTGAATTCCAAAAATTATAATATTTACATGTGCATGCGTCTCTAACACCTTGTTTGGATGGAGGGTAGAGGAAGGAAGGGGACGTGAAGAATAGAATGGAATGGAATGGAATAGAAAGGAAGATTAACATATTTAATTTCTTCTTGTTTGGATGATTAATGAGAGAAGAATAAATTTAACTTTCCTTTCCGTCTTATTTCTTGTTTGGTTGACTAAAATTTAGGAGGTTAATGAGAAATTCGGTGGTTGTATAGATATGTGACAAAAAACTTATATGAGAATTATATAGATAAGATATAGAGTTGGGCATTTGTGTTTTTTTTTTCTAAAATTATTTACAACAAACTTTTTTTCCATCTGTTACACTCCAAATTAGAAGGGAAACCGATTTTATTGATTATAATGATACAAGATTAAACCTTTCACCTCTTGTACCCTTCACCTCCGACATAATTTTATCAACCAAACATGATTCGACAGAAAGTTTTCTTTTCTTTCCATTCCATTCCCTCCCTCCTCTACTCTCTATCCAAACAAGGTGAAAGGAAAAAGCACAAGATAAACGGTTTAACTTCGACATTTATTTTTTCAAATATAAATAAAAAATATGTTTGTAATATTTTATGACAACAAAATTTTAGGACATCATGAACTTATGATATTGAAAGATCCTTGTATTAAAATATCAAACAAATGCTCTTTTTAAGAAGAATCATTTGGTGACTATATATTTCTCGGAACAACATGCCCACTGCAAATTTACAAAGTTGTTCCCGTTCTTGTTGCCTCATTCATCCTATTTCATTTCTTTCCTTCCATTTTCTAATTCTACTCTCCTATTACTAAATTTGCTGTCTTTTTTTTTTTTTTGCTTTTGCAAATTTCTCTGTTCTTATCAAATTTTGCCCCCAAATACCAATGTTGCCCATTGCAAATATTTTGGTCTTAATAGCATGCGTCGTATATAATAGGGGTGCTAAGCCATCTCAATATTTTAAATTTTTTTAATTATATATATTAAAATTTAATTTAACTTTTGTTTTTTTTTTACTTTTATTTATTCTAGCCGCCCTCATGAAATCATAGATGTATGCTTGTAGTCTAGTGATAATAGTTCTATTTGACCTTTGTAAAGTTATAGATTTACTTCTTACTAACCATATTTTTTATACTGTTTTACATACTATGCATTTTATTGATTATTTCCTTCTATTCAAATTTTTTAGTTCCGCTAATGTATATAATCAATGTTATCAGAACCGAACCGGACATAGACCCGGTAAAGTTTCGGGTCAACGATTCACTGGTCGGACCGGTGGATCAATCAGTTCAACTGCTGGTTTTTTAAAACATATATAACTTATTATCCGAGAGCTAAAATAGCTATTTACTTTTATCTCTATGTATATATTTGATTAAATAAAACATATATATAACTCTAACAAAGAATAACATCTCTAAAACAATAGATAAAAATCATAAAATAGAAAAAAAATATAACATAATAAAAGTTTAATATTTTGATAGCACTGACTTGAACAGTTAATACATTTCATGTCATAAAGTAACTTCACAGTCACATATTTTAAATAACCTAATACAACAAAATAAATGTTTAATATTTCTAAAAACTTAAGAAACTACACCAGCAACAAATTAAATGCCTAAAAATTAGAATTCTAAGGCTGACTAGCTAAAATGCCACGCAGTAACTGAAACATCCTGATATATATCATTGTTAGGAGTTGCATATCCTAGTTCTTCTCCTACATTTTCTCTAGCCTCAACACTTTGATTTCCTTGCTCTTGGACTCATGTGTTATCTGTGCATGGATCTTCAATCTCATCACCAGAATCAAATTCATCCAAATTCAAAACTTCATCTACAAAATGATAAGTAATAACGTAATTAGAATTTTAAAATATCTTATATTGAAGTTCATAATTCAAAATGGTTATGAAAACTCACCATTGTCTTCATTAGTTTGTATCTTAAGTCCAGCCATTTGTTTGCGAAATTCCTCAATTTCATCAACCGTAAAAAATGGTGGATCATCCTCTAAAACCCACTTGCCATTATCAACAAAATCTTCAAAACTGATAGGATCATAATTTTTACCTCGGAATGATATCCTACAATTCACAATAATTTTTTTTTTTGTTGGAAAATATAATTTCAGTTTACATGTAACATTTTTCTACCTTTCATGTAATACCAGAACCTCAATCTCATATCAGTCATGACAAAATTGGATCTGTACCAAGTCCATTATACTTACCAGACATCTTGGCATTCATAGAGATATTTTTCTTTTTGGGTTTGGTTTGAGTAGTGAATTTAGGTCAATAACCAAATCATGAAAGGGAGAACTGAAAATCGAGGGGAAAATGAATGGCAAATTAAGGAGACTAATATTTTTCATACCTTTGATGCAATCTCAAATTGTATCGAACATAAACAAGATCATTCAACCTTTGGTGCTCCATCCTATTCCTTTTTTTTGAGTGAATGAACTCAAACACACTCCAATTTCTCTCACATCCAGATGAACTGCAAGTTTGACCCAAGATGCGAACGGCTAATTTTTGTAGATTTGGTGCACTGCTACCAAATGTTATCCACCATTCATCTACAAAAGTATTGACAAATGTAAATTTGCTAAACAATAGTAGAACATATTATGTGATGTTATATTAACATAAAATAAATTAATATATTAAATAAATGCTAATATATGACATACTATGACAATACTACAAAAGTAGTTCTCCCGAAATCTCCTTCTGCATTTCGAAACAACTTCATCTCACCAGTCAGCTTGGTTTGTAATCCTACTTTTCCATGAGCGAACCTTTCTATCACATCATGCACACCTAAGATGGTTTTTCGATGTTTGGAAAATTCAGTAATATCATACTGATTGGATGGATTGAACCAATATCCAGCTGCGTGGAGATCCTTGCTGAGTTGTTTATCCCAACGTGCTTCAATTATTTCTAGAAATGGTTGCACCACCCTTTTCTTCCTTTGGAACCTCTGCACAATTTCTTCCCGAGCTGCATGAATAGCACCATACAAAAAACCCATTGCAGGTCTCTCATCACTGTCAACTATGCGAAGGACACGAACTAGCGGTTCGGTTAGTTTACATATTGTTGCACAATTTTTCCAAAATTCTTGGTTTAGAATATCTTCTTTGAATTTCTTACCCTTCTTTTCTTTTGCATATGATGATGTTGTCCACTCTCTAGATGTCACCATGGCACGCAATGCATCCTTTTGTACAAAGATGTTTGGGAGAGCAATGAAATTTGTGGCAAAATGTGTAGGTGCGGATTGGAGTATCTCTCTTCCTTTAGTGAATTGTCTCATCAAATGCAAAGGATAGCAATGGTTGTATATGTACTTCGTCATGCTCGATGCTTTATCAACTACTGCTCCAACTTCAACCAATTTTCCCATATCTGAGAGCATCAAATTTATGCAATGTGTAGCATAAGGTGACCAATAAAGAGTTTTAAATTATCGTTGTAGAAGCTTACCTAAGACTAGTGCCAAAGCAAAATTAGTGTTCTTCTACCTTCAAATAAAATAAATAAGAAGTATAAAAAAAATTACCTGCAGCGACATAATTTCTTACATTATCAGTCACTATGTGCACCACATTTTCAGAGCCAACAAATTGCACAACTTCTTTGAATAGTTTGAACAACATTTCTGCAGTTTTGGATACCTCTGTTGCATCAATGGACTTCAAGAACACTGTTCCCTTTGGACATTGCACCAAAAAGTTTATTAATGTTCTTCTCCTTTGATCAGTCCAACCGTCAGCCATTATTGTGCAACCAGTCTCCCTCCACACACTACGAAATCCCTCAACAAATTTCTTTACTTCTTCAATGTTTTTTTCAAGCAAATAACCACGAATATCATGAAAATTCGGACCTCGATAGCCAGGCCCAAAACTAGCAATTGCATCCAACATGGGTTGATAATACTTGGAGTTACAAGCATTGAAAGGCACCCCAGCATCAATCATCCACTTGGACACTGCTAAATCAACCTTCTCTTTGACTTCTTTTGATTGCAAAACACTTTTAATAGATGGTTGAGCACCAGGTGTGGTACGAGGCATGAAGTAGTCGCCAACACCAAGTTTTGCATTTCTTTTCACAACTTCTGACCTCTTCTTGCTAGCATCTAGTTGTCCTCCGCTTAAAGCAACACGTCTACCCTTGGAGCTAGAAGGGGCTGACAAATTACCAATGTCTTCTTCTTCGTTAGTCAGATCTATAGGAGATTGGTCTTCGTCGGAATGCATTTCTTCATCTACTTCATTTAACCTTCGTTTTTTGTTGGCAAACTCAGCAATATTTTGTTGCATTTGAAAACGGACATCTGCTGACACCTTTTTGCATGGCCCTACATCTCCTCTTACACTGGCTAGGTGCTTCTTAAACCGATTAATCCCACCGCCTTGAAATGTCTTCTCGCAATAAAGACAAACAACAACCTTCACATTTTTGTTCTTCACAAGAGCGATGCGTTCGACGCAATGTCCCCATGCCGGGTCGGTTTTCCCTCTTGTGGCAGCTTTAGGAGAAGTTGGGGTACAGATTCATTTTCCCCAAGGTTAATTGCCGACATGATCCCTTTAAAACAACAATAATTAGATTCTTCAAAAATCAGCTTAAAAGACAGGAGAATAAAAATATTTTCAGGAGAGCACTAGCCTCAACTATAAAAAGAAATTCATATAATATAATACATCTGTTATTTAATGCCGACACCTGTACCATCTAAACAAATTAATTAGCAAGCATCACTATCATTAATATATATAATTAAGAAATATGAAAAGCGGCGGTTCTAGAAGTAACGTAGAAAAGAAGACAAAATATTTTACCTCTCTGTTTGAGTGCTTGGGCACGTGACTTTTCAAGTCACACAAGTTACTTTTTCCGTTTCTTTTGAATTGAAGTATAAAATTAAAAAAAAAATCAAATGGAATAAATTTCAAACCATATAATACTGTATAATCTTAAGTTTTGTTTTGTAGAGGACGACAAAAATAATATAAAATAAATAACTCAATGTAAATGCGGCGTGCACGAACCTCTCCACAGTGTAGCAAGTAGGACTAAAAAGTCATGTTGTCGACACGTGTTGTGATTGCGTGTCTCATATTATGATTATTCACGCGAAGTAATTATCTTTTAAAAATTTGGCACGACACGCTATGCCACGCGAAAGATCCGGTCACCGTACGACACGTGATCGCACGAGTCACGTGTAATTAGAACCGTTATATCTCTATCGAATGGTGAATCTTGAATAAACTAATCTAAATTATGATATAAAATAGTTAAACGTGATCAAACATGACAAATGTGACCAGTCACGTTTGGACATGTCATGTGTGATCATGGCGTGCCTTGGTCACAGTATGACTAATGTGCTGTGACCGTCCTTTCAAATTTAGTCACGATACGGCCAGGGGTGAATCCAAGATTTTCGTTAGAGGAGGCAAAAAAATATCGAATTGGGTTTAAACTCATTAACTAATTGGGTAATCGATAAAAAACAATACTTTAACTTATATTTTTCAATACTCTGACTTATAATTTCTAATTTTTTAACTTATAATTCTAATCATCAATTATAATTTAAGAAATTTATTTTAATTTTAATCATATATTTAACTCGAATTACAAATCAGAAATCCAGAGAGAGCGAGAAAGAGAAGGGACAAAGTTAGTCGGGACCGACAAATCACCTAAAACTCAAAATCCAAGAGGAGAGGGAACTGCCCCACGCCGCGGGACCATGTGGATCCGCCCTGAATATGATACGTGACCAGAGTCACAACTCAATCATCTTTTCAAATTTTATCACAGCATGTGGTCCAAATTATAATGTGACTAATCGCGACACATTATATAGATCCGTAGGAGCAAGTCACCACCACATAAGTTTTATGGCTAACATAATAATGCACTCCAATAATCGCACCATCCTCTTGAATTCGGATTCCTAAAGTATTCGAATTTTGTGTTTTGATCCTAATAACCATCCGATCAGTTTAACACAAATATTAAAGATGCTCTGAACATTCCACATCGGCAGAATTAATCCGGATTCGGAATCTCTTATCGTACCATCCGAGAGCAAACTCAGGGTTAAGGGATCCGGAGCCCCACCCCTTGCCGACATTGAATTCATATCACCAATGGTACCGTAAAAGGGAATCTTTTACAATTACTTGATCTGGACCGTTTTTTTTAGGGAAAATTAGTTTTACGTCACTCCAAAATATAAAAATTAGGAAATTGCCACCCCAAAACACAAAATTAGTTATTTGCCACTCTAAAATCATTAAATTTATGAAATTGCCACAATTATACATCTAATATACATATTTGATTAAAATTATTCTAAAAATATTGTATAAAAAATGTATTTTGATATTTCCAAAATTATCCTTCAAGTGAACAGATAAAATTAGGAAATTGAACCCTTCCCTTCATCCCCTATGGTTCAATTCAGCTCCACCCCGACATTTCTTCTCCTTAATATATGCCAGCTCCTTCCTTTTAGCCATAATTGATACAGCTCTTTGAGTTGCCAATTCGGCTTTCTTCAAGATTTTAGCTCTGACTACAGCCAGCTTCTGCTCTATGGAATCACATCCCTCATTCTCCACTGCTACCTTGTCGTTATCAAATTCACTCCGTGAGGTTGTTTCCACTAAAGATTCTTCCTCTTTATTACCCTGCTCTTGGTTGACGACTGCAGATGGTTCCTCGTGTTGCTCAATTTCCCTCTCTGATTGGCTAGTGTCACGTGATTGGACAGCTAGATTGGAACTTGAATAAGTAGAGGATATTTCCTTCGGCTCAGTAGGAGGAAGTGGAGGGGCGGTGACCTCTTGGGAAAAGACTGGAGGGAGCGGAGCAGAAGAAGAGAAAGCGGTAGAGGAGGAGGGAAGATGCAGTTCATCGTCAATGGATACGGCATCACGGGCATAACCAACGCGTATAACTCTCTTCTTCTTGTGAGACACCTGGCGCAAAGGAGATGGAGTCGGAGTGGTGGATGTGGCTGGAGTACAGGGTTCAGAGGGGGATGGGCTGGGCGATAGGGTCAGGGAAGGGGTTGGCACTTGGAGGGTCAGATCCGAGAAGAGATCTTCATCAAGCGGCTCTGATTGAGAATTGGTAGCATCAGAGGCAGGAGGAGAGAAGAGGAGAGAACTTGAAGGGTAATTTTGGAAATATCAAAATACATTTTTTATACAATATTTTTCAGAATAATTTTAATCAAATATGTATATTAGATGTATAATTGTGGCAATTTCATAAATTTAATGATTTTAGAGTGGCAAATAACTAATTTTGTGTTTTGGGGTGGCAATTTTCTAATTTCCATGTTTTGGAGTGGCATAAAAAAAAATCCCTTTTTTTTTAACTTGGTACGAATCTCAAAGCCCAATAATACTGCCCCGTCAGTCAGCCCGAATCCCAAACCGGCTGAGAGTTAATCTCAAACCGTAAATAGCTTATTGTAAAAGGGAATCTTTTACGGTACCGTCGAGGATATGGATTCTGCCGACATTCTATAATACACTGGTCAAAGATTCATTCGTACCAATCGCAATCAGCCCACGCGCTAGCAACGTGCACGGACAGATATCCTCCCAGATACCTGACTCAAGCAAATCGCAACGGCCGCTCAGATTAATTCTATCTGGACCAAACTCAATCTGGTGCCTATTGAGACTATAGGGGATCTATTTTGAGATTCATGTCATGTTAAATGGGCCGTCCGATCGGAATTTGCTTGAGTCAGGTAACCTGAGGTGACGTGAATTCAACGTGCACAAGGCCAAGTGTGTATAGTTGCTAAAAAAAGTGATTTATTATAAATGTGTTAAAGTGCTTAATAATGTATATAGTGTTAGGAAAGAAAAAAAAAATGTGTTAGGAAAGAAGTACGTAGTTCAAACTTCCGAAATTTTTTAGTTACCACTCAATTAAATTAAAATTAAATCAATACCACTGAAGTCACTGTTTTTTCAATCCTACCACCCACGCGGACTGGAGAAGCGCACCAGTGGTGCGCGGACTGGGGAGGCGCACCAAAGTATTTTTTTTCTGTTTTGGAATCCAATATTATTTTGTTTTGGACCTTTATTTGTGCTATTTTTTTTTGTTAAAACTAGCTAATTTTTAAGTTTTTCTAACTTTTAAGGAAAATAAAATTATAAAACAAATAAACATAACATAAAGAAGGTGTTCATAATTCTAAATATTTTGATATTATGTTTTTATTCTACTTTTAGCGTATATTCTCCTCTTATTATCTATCGTATCATTCCAATAAAATACGCCGGACATACGAAAATACGTATAATATAAAATACGTACATTGTAATTTTATCAAAATAATATTGACCATTAAAAAAAACAGAACCAAAACAAAATAATATTGAATTTCAAAACAGAAAAAAAAAATACCTTGGTGCGCCTCCCCAGTCCGCGCACCAGCCCAATTTGATGCGCGGACCCAGTCTGCGTGGGTGGTAGGATTGGAAAAAGTGACTTCGGTGGTATTAATTTAATTTTTATTTAATTGAGTGGTAACTAAAAAAATTCGGTCCAAACATATTGATGATTTATCCACTCAATTAATAATCGCGCTCCTGTTCTGTAATAGAAGATTCTCAGTACATATTATTCTGTATGGACGCAAAATATTTAGATGACCAGCATTTCACAACCACCGTATCCTCTGCATTAACGCACTGTTTGAGTTCAACTCTGAACTATTTGATTATAATTCAGATCAATTCAGCTCCCACATGTAATGCGCACTCTTTAATATCCGTGCAAATTTCGCACCGTTTGAGTTTAACTTCAGACCGTCCGGTCATAATTCAGACTAATTTAGCCGCCGCCCAAACTCTTTTAATATCCGTGCGAATTTAAATTAAATGGTCGGAATCTAAATCGAAATTTGAATTAACTCAGACTCTCGGAGATACAAACTCTAGACGCGGCGCCGTGTTTTTTTAACAAAACGTGTTCATACCTTCTACTACAGAAATTGCTCGTATAAAATGCAAAACTTGTTTATACCATATATATGATAAAAGAAGTCAGAAAATTGGCAATTCGAACTATTCACGTGTTTATATACGACTCGTACGTTTCTTTTGAACATTTATTTAAAAGTGTTCAAACAAATTAAATAGTAACTTTATGGCAAAGAGGAAATGTTTGTGGTGGAGACGACAGAGTGGTGGTGTCAATGATGAAGAATGAAGAGGTGAAGGATGATGAGTTTGAGAAAACGTATTTTATCAAAAGAAAGAAATAAAAGAACATAAATATTAAATGCGAATAAGAAATATAATAATAATTTCTCTAATTTAATTCTTGATATCTAACTTCTTATTCTTGCCGAAATGGGGTCCCGATCTACTCAACCCAATTTTGAGTTTGCATCAGGACCGTTCGATCAGAAATTGAGTCAATCTGATCCGTAGTGGAATGTACGGATTCTTTAAAATTTGTGCGGGAGCAGATCGGACGGTCTGGATCCAAACTAAAAAAATTGAGTTACTTGAGGGATCCGAATTCGCCGAAATGAGCGCCGCTGAGCTGGGGGAGTTTGCACCTGCCAGGCTGCCATAAGTAAACAAAACTGGAACCCAGTCCCGTAAAAGGCCATAGGCCGTGGCCCATGGTATAGACTCGACCGAATCCGGAATTCATATCACCTAAGGTACGTCAAATTATGAATTTGGATTCGGACCGTCCGATCTCCTTGGCGCAAATATTGAACGAGCCCATGCATTCCACCTCGCAGATTCTGATCAGACGGTGGTGATCCAAACTTAAAATTTGAGTTACTTCAGGGGTCCGGACTCGACGAATCCGCCCCGTCCGACCTTACCTCTCGTCCTTCCCAGTCGGGACTTGCCTCTCTCTCTCTCTCTCTCTCTCCATCCCTCCCCAGCGTGGGTGCCTCTCTCCGTCCGTCCAAGTCGAGATCAGGAGATCTGATCTGTGTTGCTATCTCTCTCTTCACCGTCTGTGCACGCTTCTCTCCGTCGCGTCAAGCTCTCCTCTCCTCGGTAAGATTGTCTCCCTCCAATTTATTATAAATTTTTCTCCTACTGATTTTTGTTATATTTCTTCTAAATTTCGTCCAGTTCGTTGGATCCCTTTCGTTTCTGAAGATGGTACTGGTACAATGGAACAATGACGTTTCTGTAATTATTTGATCCGAATGGTCTTGTACGAGTTTGTTTCTTCAACCAGAACAGAAGGTTTTTCTGTAATTGTTTCTACAAGGTATTGAATCAAATAGGCTAGATTTTTTTACTTTTGTTTCGAAACAGAAGTAAATAAGCCAAATTCTTACTGGTTTGAGTAGGGCTGATAGATCTTACCTGGACTTAGACTGCACCAAATTTTAAGATTGTAATCCTTTGGCAATTCTGTGATCTAAAGACAGTGATTTTGCGTTGTTTATTTGATAATTATTTCTATGTTCTTGAATTAGGTTTTGAATTTTGATATAGATTGTTTTCTTATTTCTTCAATAGCCTGAAGGAGAAATAGTATATTGGGTCTATACATCTTAAGGACCCCTTATCTACCAGATAAACCAGGTACAGCACTTCTCTTTTTAATGTTTTTGCTAAGATTTTTCAATTACATTTTTAGCCTTTGTCCAATTCCCTATGAGAATTCTTGTTGCAGATTTGCAATTGGAGGAATAGATTAAATTTTAATTATGTCATGAGGTTGTTGTTTGGAATGTGCCTTGGAATATTCTGTTTGAATAAACCTGACACCACCAAAACTATGTTCTGGTATTGTTTATCATACACTTGATACACAACTGGATCCCTATCAACCTCTATATCAGTATCCACGGCTGTAGTTTACGTCTTCTTGGAAAATCTTGTTTTTAAGTTAGTGTCTCTCCTGATTTACATGTAATTTCAAACATGCCCTAAATGCATGTTAATGGGTTAAAATTACCACTTACCACCATACATAGCTTGATAATTTGAAATACTGGGAAAAGGCTGTGAAACAAAGCTTCGTTGTTTGGCAATATATGTTAATCAAGTAGCTTTCCGCAACCAAACAAAATTGAAGTACTAAATGACTAAATGTAATTGCCTCTTTTAATTAAGTAGCTTTCCGCAACCAAACAAATTGAAGTTACTAAATGAGTAAATCTAATTCCCTGTTTTAAGTGAGCTTATATTGAATTTTTGTTCTTTAATATACCTACTCAGGAGTCATATAAGCTATATAGCCTATATTGTAATTATCAATTCTGGGCTATATAGCTTTAGTATTTCTAGTTGTTTCTGGTTCCTGAGTTGCAAAAGTTGGGCTTTTTTCGAGCCGGGCCGAGATTGGACATTCTGTGGGAGAGCCAGGCTTGAGCATTTTATCCTAAATTTGAGCTGAATCTGATCTGGACACAGCAGGGTATAAGCCAAAGGTTTGCCCATTAGCAGGCCTACCTGCGGGCCACCCCCTTGGCCGTTGTTCTACCTCTGGAATTAGTTCTATATTATAGCACTAGATATGAAGAGAGGAAGCTAGGATTTTTCTTTTGAGGCACCTGATTTTACAATTCAAATTCACTTTGTAAACACTCAAAAGCATCATGAATGATTATTGTGTTTTTTTTAACAGAACAGTATTAGAGTTGGATTCTAATCCACTTAATAATTAATAGTTTCTAATAGCTATGTAAAATTCAACTGAAAGAAAACCTAAGTAGGTTTGATCTGACTTTCACCCTATTGGTGCTCTACATGATCAAACTATAACCAAGTCAAATAAAATTTTGAGATTAAAATTCATTTTGTTCCATTGTTTCTCCTGTTGGTATTGTTTAATTCCCTCCCTGTGTTCTCACTTGTTCTTTTGATATTGAAGACTTTGTGCTGTGCCAGTCTGGCATATGTATTATACTCGTAGTTTCAATACCAATATTTTCTATTATGGTAATGTTCATGAAATCATGTGGATATATCCGTTAGTTCTATTACAAATTTCTTTATATGCTGGATAGATGAATTATTAATTGTTATTACATCCATACAGGTAATGATTTTTCTACACAGTATGATTTAGCCACAACTTTTTATCTCAAATCCAGATACGCCGACCACAGAGAGCGCACAAACGCACGCAAAAGGATGGACGAGTCGGTGATGGCAAGTTTCTGGGGACCTGTAACATCCACAACCGAGCTCTGTGAGGCGAACTACACGCACTCCTCCTACATTGCAGAGTTCTACAATACCATCTCAAATGTGCCATGCATCCTTCTTGCATTGATTGGGATCATAAATGCAGTGGGGCAGGGCTTTGAGAAGCGGTTCAGTGCTCTTCACCTCTTCAACATGATACTTGCTATTGGCAGTATGTTGTTCCATGCGACCTTGCAACTCGTGTAAGTCTATCACTTTGTTCCTTTTCTTTTTGTTAAAACAATTCTTGTGCTTGTCCTCTGTAAATCAAATTTGTCTGATCTGATTTTGACATATCGTTCGTCTTTAAAAAGACACAAATTTTCAAAAATAATTTTTTCTTAAAAAATAGAGTAATTTTGAAAAACAAAACATAAAATTGGAGTTTAATAAAAAAACTTCCTTGGATTTGAACCGAAAAGTCAATTACATTGCTGAGCCGTATGCAACAAACAAAAGATGCCTGTACAGTTGTTCAATTATATAATATTCTTGTTATTTTCTTATCCTTTAGTTTAGTCCAATTCTGTAAGATAGAAGAACCGTGATTTATATCAATATCATCAGGGTTTTGATTCACCAACAAAAAGACGTATAATTCCAAATTGTTCATGCTACCTAAGTCGGGAATATTCAATGACCCCTAGATGCCAAAGGAGCCCTTGCCTGCAGAATTGGAGATTTGGTTTTATTTGAATTAAATAAGATAGGAAGGGTTCTGATTTTCAACTCAATTATACTTTGATTTAGGCATTTCAAATCTTCCTCTTTTATTGAATTTTTCCCAATTTTTTAAGAAATCTCACTTTTGGTTGGACCCTACAGATTGCAACAGAGTGATGAGACCCCAATGGTATGGGAGATCCTTCTCTATGTCTATGTGCTCTACTCCCCCGACTGGAACTATAGGAGCACGATGCCGACCTTCCTGGTCCTCTATGGCGCCTCCTTTGCGGTGCTTCACTTCTTCCTTCGCTTTGGCATCATGTTCAAACTACACTACATCGGCCTCTCTCTCCTCTGCCTCCCACGCATGTACAAGTACTACATCCAGACCAAGGACCACTCTGCCAAGCGCATCGCCAAGTTGTACGTGGCGACCCTCCTGCTAGCAAGCGTGTTTTATGTCATTGATCGTGCCTTTTGCAAGAAGATGAATGGTTGGTACATCAATCCCCAGGGCCATGCATGGTGGCATGTTCTCATGGGGTTCAATTCGTATTTTGCAAACACGTTCTTGATGTTCTGTAGAGCACAGCAGCGTGGTTGGGACCCACGCATTGAGAGTTTGTTTGGGTTCTTGCCATATGTTAAGATTCGCAAGCCCGACAAGAAGGATTGATTGTTCCTTTCCTCCCCCCTTTGATCTCTCTTTTTTATCCCCAGAGTGTATGGGCAAACAAGCCGCAAAAATTGTACATGGAATGGGGTTTTGTCGAGTCATTTATTCTTATTGCTAGATTTTGTTTGTAGGACTGAAGCTTGCTTTGTACCATACTGATTCATCTCTTTTGTTTCTTTTTCCTCCTTTTTTTTTTTCTTGGGTTCATTTATGTTTCTACTATAGTGCAATGGGATGTAGACATTAACTGAGTTCAATTTTGGTTTTACTAACTGTGTTCACGAACTAAAGTATGACTGCCAATTGATGTAACTTCTGCTCAGACTGTATGGCATTTTGTATTTTAAGTAATTAGTGAATAGTGTTTCCATTTTGTGTAAAATTGTTCTAAAGTTGAAATGCTGAACAATATAGCTGTCTTTGCATAATTTTTAATTTCTTGTATTTTCTTTTAAAAAACGGAATGGGTTCAAGTAGTGGAGAATGGAGTAGGTCCGATGCCCATTGAACCTACTTTTGGGTCCAATGAGTTCCATGACCGTCCAATCCATCCTAAGATATGTGCGCACAGAAATTGAAGCAGAAATGCATGAATTTTGAAGCGAAATGCACGAATCTTATAACAATGACGGATTTTAAACCTGTCGAACAAAAGTAAGTCCGATGGACGCTGGACCTACTCTAAGTCCAAGTAGTGATACCCTCCACCCTTGCATTTTTTCACAGTCAACGAAAAATATTGCAGCTTTTCTGGAAAATGATATCCTTTCTCTGCAGTGTGCAGGCTGCAGAGGATAATATGATAAAGAGTTGTTTATTTTTAAATTTTTCATTTTTTTTTTTTGCCTTTTCCTTCCATCTTTTGTTATTTGTTGACCAAATTTTCATTGACATGTCTTTTCATATTTCAAAATAAAATTTCTATCTAAAAGTGTGGAAATTTCAAACTAAAAAGTTATAAATTCAATTCAGAAATAGGATCTGGCATAAACTATACTGGGCATATCCACTTTCTACTTTATTGTATAAATTTAGAAGTTGATGCTATTCGTCAACTGATTTCACAGTTAATTAGCTTCCTTCTTCCAAAATAAGGGGTTCCCAACTGAATACACTTCTATCCGGAACCGGTGGCTTAATAAATAGTAAAAAAATTCTAAAAAATATAAAATTTGGTCTCCAAGCATAGATCACATTTAACGGTTTGAATCGACAGTTTGGACTTTGAAAATCCGAAAACGACTTGGTTGCACGAGGCCTTGGTGCAAACGTTTTGATATTAGCCATTCTCTCTCTATATAGATGTGATATCTATATTAAAATCTGCTTGGAGATCAAATTTTACATTTTTTGAAATTTTTTCACTATTTATTAAGCCACTTTGAAAATTACTAATCCGGGTGAATAGTAAAAACAGTGCAACCAAATTTTGGACCATGTGATCAACAATTTTCAATGTCGCTTAATAAATAGTAAAAAAAATCCAAAAAAATGTAAAATTTGGTCTCCAAGTAGATTTTAATATAGATTGAACATCTAACGGTTTGGATCGACTGTTTGGACTTTGAAAATCCGAAAACGACTTGGTTGCACGAGGGCCTTGGTGCAAACATTTTGATATTAGCCACTATATATATATATCTCTCTCTCTGTATGTATATATATATATATATATAGAGCTTGGCTACTATGCTTATATAAGCAAAAGCCCACATATGCTTAAATGAGCATTTTTGCTTTTCCAATGTTCAAATGGTCGATCCGACCGTTCATCTTGTTCTCCATATTAATATGTGCTTGGAGACTAAATTTTACATTTTTCTGAATTTTTTTACTATTTATTAAGCCACTTTGAAAGTTTCTGATCTGGTGGTCCAGAATTTTGGAAACACTGTTTTTACTGTTCACCCAGATCAGCAATTTTCAAAGTGGCTTAATAAATAGTAAAAAAATTCAGAAAAATGTAAAATTTAGTCTCCAAGCATATATTAATATGGAGAACAAGATGAACGGTCGGATCGACCATTTGAACATTGGAAACGCAAAAATGAGTTATAAGCATATGTGGGCTTTTGCTTATATAAGCATAGTAGCCAAGCTCTATATATATATAGTGCTTGGCTACTATGCTTATATAAGCATATGCCCCCATATGCTTAAATGAGCATTTTTGCGTTTCCAATGTTCAAATGGTCGATCCGACCGTTTATCTTGTTCTCCATATTAATATGTGCTTGGAGACTAAATTTTACATTTTTCTGAATTTTTTTACTATTTATTAAGCCACTTTGAAAGTTTCTGATCTGGTGGTCCAGAATTTTGGAAACACTGTTTTTACTGTTCACCCAGATCAGCAATTTTCAAAGTGGCTTAATAAATAGTAAAAAAATTCAGAAAAATGTAAAATTTAGTCTCCAAGCACATATTAATATGGAGAACAAGATGAACGGTCGGATCGACCATTTGAACATTGAAAACGCAAAAATGAGTTATAAGCATATGGGGGCTTTTGCTTATATAAGCATAGTAGCCAAGCTCATATATATATATAGAGTATGGCTAATGTGCTTCCTCTAGAACTTCGGCCTCGTGCTTCCGGGGGTATATCTTAGTGTTTGATGTTCAAACAACAAATTCAAACTGTTAGATGTTCAATCTATATTAAAATGTACTTGGAAACCAAATTTTACATTTTTTGGAATTTTTTTACTATTTATTAAGCCACTTTGAAAATTCCAGATCATATGGTCCAGACTGTTTTTACTGTTCACCCGGATCTGGAATTTTCAAAGTGGCTTAATAAATAGTAAAAAAAATCCAAAAAATGTAAAATTTGGTCTCCAAGCACATTTCAATATTTAGAACATGTTGAACGGTTCGGATCGGGTGTTTGAACATCAGTATGGCAGATTTGCTGCTGGCAGCACTTGGCCGAAATGCTACCAGCAGCAAATTAGCCATACTCTATATATATATATATATATATATATATATATATATATATAGGGGCTGGCTACTATGCTTATATAAGCATATGCCCCCATATGCTTATAACTCATTTTTGCGTTTCCAATGTTCAAATGGTCGATCCGACCGTTCATCTTGTTCTCCATATTAATATGTGCTTGGAGACTAAATTTTACATTTTTCTGAATTTTTTTACTATTTATTAAGCCACTTTGAAAATTGCTGATCTGGGTGAACAGTAAAAACAGTGTTTCCAAAATTCTGGACCATATGATCAGCAATTTTCAAAGTGGCTTAATAAATAGTAAAAAAATTCAGAAAAATGTAAAATTTAGTCTCCAAGCACATATTAATATGGAGAACAAGATGAACGGTCGGATCGACCATTTGAACATTGGAAACGCAAAAATGCTTATTTAAGCATATGGGGGCATATGCTTATATAAGCATAATAGCCAAGCACTATATATATATATATATATATATATGAGACATACTATGGTGAGTTGTGAAGTAAAACGTCGTTTTACTTCACGCCATATTTTCATTTTGAAAATTCAAACAACCGATCCGAACAGCTCAACATTTTCTAAATATTGAAATGTGCTTGGAAACTAAATTTTACATTTTTTGGAATTTTTTTACTATTTATTAAGCCACTTTGAAATCGCTGATCCACTGTGAACAGTAAAAAACAGTAAAATTTTCTGGACCACTGGATCAACGATTTTCAAAGTGTCTTAACAAATAGTAAAAAAATTCCAAAAATTGTAAAATTTAGTCTCCAAGCACATTTTAATATTTAGAACATGTTGAGCGGTTCGGATCGGTTGTTTGAACTTTCAAAATGAAAATATGAGCGTGAAGTAAAAATGACCTCTTACTTCACAACCCGACATTTTTATTAATATCCAAAGTTTAATACAAATTAATATTTATGCCCAGAATCCAGCCCAATATCGAAAAATGCCCAAACCGGCCAGAAAATGGCCGGTTTACTCCCCCCCTAAACTGGCCATTTTCTGGCCGGTTTACTCTTCTTCTTTTTTTAAAACCCGCAAAAATTCTATAAAAGGGCACCATCTGGACGTGGTAGTATTAGTATGATTTAAAATTTGAATGCATTTGAGTTTGGTTCTAAGAATTAGTATTTTATTGTAGTTGGATGAAGTAGGTTGTAATTTCTTTGAGTATTATTTAATTTCATTACTTCTTGTAGTTCCGTACAAAATAATAAAGTACACACAAATTGCAAATAGAGTCCATACAATTTTTACAACATGCATATAAATCACCTATTACTACCACGTCTAAAATTTAATCCCCGAAGTAAACCACTTGCGAAAGATGCCCTACGAGATGGTCTACCAGATGGCTCTGGTTGCTCACTAGATGGGCCGGCCTGGGCTCCAGATGGCGCTGCTTCGCTTGTAGATGCCCTTGTTGTGCGTCTAGTAGTGGACCTCCTCGGTTGGATCACAGATGGCTCCCCTTGCACCCCAACCGCCTCTTCTCCTATGTCAACCGCCTCTCCCATTGCTTCGGCATACATGGCAGTTGCATCTAAACGGCTCGTAGCTGTGCTACGCCGTGACCCTCCGGACCCACTTCCCGAAGCCATTACTTGCTCATTTTCTGCCGCATTTGCTGCGTTTCTTGCCTCTGCATTTGCATGTGTTACTTAGTAAGTTGGTATAAATTGAAAAGAAAAATAATTTTGGATGAATGTTACATACCTCTTCGTTGCCTATCGGAAGTGGAACGGTGAGGCTGATGCCCCCTTCGTCTACCTTCCATTTCATCCATTGTCATTACACTACGGGTGTGTTTTTGCCTCCCCTTCCTAATCCAACCTCTACTCATAAGGATTCTGTCTCCAGCATTAGGAGGCCAGTCTCCTATATTTCCAATTGGAATAAACACATGGTTCCAAGTACTCACAAGATAGTTCGTTTTATACCAGTCTGCAACAAAGTCGTCATCTTGCCAGTTTCGGTCACGGCAAACAGCCAAGACATGAGCGCACGGAATAGAAGTTAATTGGATACCTCTGCAAGTGCATTCCATTTGTTTGTCGAGACCGCGTGTCACAATATACATGAACTCCCTGTGAGTGGGTTCTATGTTGCCCATGTCGCTACGGGTGCAAGGAACGTACTCATTTGGGGATGAAACTTGGTACTGACCTTGGCCCTGCGTGTAACGCACCAACCGTATTTTTGAAGCTTTCCCCCAACATTTTTTGATCTTTTGCAAAACCCGGTTAGAAATAACCTGTCCCTTGTCTTGTAATTCCATTGCTCACTGACGCCGCTCAACAAACCATCTGTTGCACGTGTAGAACGTATCCTCTACTATGGCACAAACAGGCAATCTACGACTCGTTCGGAAGACATTGTTGAGCGACTCGGAGCCGTTTGTTGTCATGATACCAAACCGGTATCCTCCGTCATAGGTTTGGAAAATCTTCTCATAATTGGACGGCTCCATCCTATCATTAGGACGTACTTTGCCCACCCTCTTTAAATATGCATTACACTTCGGATTTAGCTGCACAAAAACAAAGGAGTGTTATTTCATTTTCATAAAATTCTTATAAGATAATTAAACGAAATGTTATAAGTTAGACATACATGAGCAAACTCTTCTAACATCTCTTTCAATCTTCTCGGCTTCTTTCCTGAACCTCCATCCGTACCATCTGTCTCCTCCATAGTTCTGGACCAGGTTGTCAGCAACATGCTGCATACAATACATGTGCACAAAAAGCTCGGGAGGTCATCTGTATTCAGCTGTCAGTGCAGCTTTGATCCCCTTGTGCTGGTCCGATATAACACATACAAATTAACACGGGCCGAGCACTTCATTCCTCAACCACTGCAAGAAAAAACCTCAATTCTCAGTATCCTCCTGCCGCACAATTGCAAATGCAATAGGCAACAATTGGTTCTCGGCATCGTAGCCGCAAGCTATCAAAAGCCTCCCCTCATATCGCCCAGACAAGAAGCAAGCATCTATGCTGATCACTGGTCTCAAGTACTGGAACGCTGCAATGCATGGACCAAACGCCCAGGCTACGGCTCTGAACTGGGCAACACCTGGCATAATTAGTCCTGTTTCCTTATTCCGTACCGGGCTGGTCAGAAATTGGTGGGTCGAGCTGGGATTGTTGTGGCAAATTGCCATCAATAGTGATCTCAGCAAGCTGTATGAAATCTCCCAACTCCCAAATTGTCGGGCTATTGCCAGCTCACGACCCCTCCACAGTCGGTTGTATTTAGGTGTCACATTGTTATACACAGCCAAAACAATGTCTGCTACTGTCTAGATGCTCATACACGGGTCCTTTTTAATGTTGTTCTCAATGACATCGGCAATGAGTACTGCTGTCAGACATTCGTGGTCGTCCCTCGTGTGCTCAGTCCTACATGTGTGAGGCCTATCTTGCTTAGTTATAACCCATGCGTCTGCACATCCCGTCGGCTTTGCCCTAAGCTCGTAACGGCAATTCGGGGCCTTGCACACCAGATGAACCCGATCCCTGTCACTTTTCCAAGATCTGAACTCCTTATTGTTTTTTATATGGTGCTCTCTGATCTTCTTCATTAGGTCTTCTTTGCTTTTAAAATATTGGTTTGCAGTCAGCTCACCTTTGTACTCAATCCGTTGCCCATAATAACCAATATCTGCTTCTCTAAACTCAGAAACATCATTGAGGTCTGGGAACGGGTGCGTATCAGTCCGGCCACTAAGCGGCCCCCCTCATCAGTATGACCCATGTGCATTTCAGCTGTTTCAACCGGCCCGTCTTCATCGCAACCTTCCATGTGATCAGAATCCCTCCACATTTCTCCCTCAAATTCATCCCCGCTTCTCAGATCGTCCTCCGGTATTTCATTAATATCTTCAAAGTCCGGGCAGCTTGCATCGTCTACTGGTGCAGGTCTGGGGTAAGGTGATACTGGAGGTAACGGTAAAGGAGCCACATTTACGGATCTAGGTGGGGTTGAAACTGAGTGTCTTGGTCTGCCTCGATTGTGTCTAGGTGGGGATGCAATTGAGTGCCTTCGTTGAGGTGCTGGTGGAGTGACGTAGTTGTAGGTTTCTGAGTCAGGTTCGTTGAGGGGTAAGGTGGAGTCACGTCTGTATGTTTCTGGTTGTGGGGTATAATGTGGTGCCGCTGATCCAGAGCTCAAACTTCCAACCCCGGGCTCTACCGGAACTCTTCTAGCAAATATTTCTATTAGAAAATTCCCTTCGGACCTCAAATGACCAAACATGTCTCTCCACGTACTCTCATCTACCAGTTTCGCAACAATCCATTTCCCGTTGGAGGGATGGCAATATCGGGTTGCCAATTCTAGGTCCCACCTTTCTGGGTTGTAACCGGTGTGTGTGTAAACTATGGATTTCAGGTCTAAAAGTGAGATGTCATCTGGAATCATTAATGAATGAGCTGCATCTTTGTTGTAATACGCCCCTTGTGCACTATTAAGCATCTTCCCACCATAGTGTAATGAAATGAAGGTCATGGTAAACAAACTATATTTTAGAAAATGGTAAACATTGTCAGGTTACTAAATGGTAAACATTTGTCAGGTAACTAAATAGTAAACAATTGACAGATTACTAAATAGTAAACAATTGACACATTTGTATAGGGTATAGGGTATAGGTTTTTGGGTTTTGGGTTTAGGGTATAGGGTTTTGGGTTTTGGATTTTGGATTTTGGGTTTAGGGTTTAGGGTTTTGGGTATTGGGTTTTGGGTTTTTTTAATTAAATTTAATTTTTTTAATAATATAATTAATTATTCTATAAAATAAAATAAAATAAAAATTTTTTTTTACCTTAACAGTACTGCGCTGCTGCCTCGGGCTGTGTGCCTTCATCCCAAGGGAGGGGGTGCCCTTTTATAGAATTTTTGCGGGTTTAAAAAAAAAAGAGTAAACCGGCCAGAAAATGACCGGTTTAGGGGGGGAGTAAACCGGCCATTTTCTGGCCAGTTTGGGCATTTTTCGATATTGGGCTGGATTCTGGGCATAAATATCAATTTGTATTAAACTTTGGATATTAATAAAAATGTCGGCTTCACAACTCACCATAGCCTAGCTATATATATATATATATATATATATATATAGGGGCTGGCTACTATGCTTATAACTCATTTTTGCGTTTCCAATGTTCAAATGGTCGATCCGACCGTTCATCTTGTTCTCCATATTAATATGTGCTTGGAGACCAAATTTTATATTTTTCTGAATTTTTTTACTATTTATTAAGCCACTTTGAAAATTGCTGATCATATGGTCCAGAATTTTGTTGCACTGTTTTTACTGTTCACCCGGATCAGCAATTTTCAAAGTAGCTTAATAAATAGTAAAAAAATTTAGAAAAATGTAAAATTTGGTCTCCAAGCACATATTAATATGGAGAACAAGATGAACGGTTGGATCGACCATTTGAACATTGGAAACGCAAAAATGAACATTTAAGCATATGTGGGCATATGCTTATATAAGCATAAAGCCAAGCACTATATATATATAGAGAGTGGCTAAGGTCAAAGTGGTATGACCAAGGCCTTGGTGCTACCAATTAGTTTTTGCAATTTTAAAGTTCAAATAGTCGATTCAAACCGTTAGATGTTCAATCTATATTAAAATATGCTTGGAGACCAAATTTTACATTTTTTGAAATTTTTTTACTATTTTTTAAGCCACTTTGAAAATGGCAGATCCGGGTGAACAGTAAAAACAGTGCAACCAAATTCTGGACCATGTGATCAGCAATTTTCAAAGTGGCTTAAAAAATAGTAAAAAAATTCCAAAAAATGTAAAATTTGGTCTCCAAGCAGATTTTAATATAGAGATCACATCTAACGGTTTAGATCGACCATTTGGACTTTGAAAATCCAAAAACGACTTGGTAGCACCAAAGGCCTTGGTCATACCACTTTGATCTTAACCACTCTCTCTATATATATATATATATATATATATTATAATTATAATTAAATTTCGTTTAAACTTATTAGCTCTAAATCTTCTCTCTAAGATTCCCAATATGAATTAGTATCCCTTAATGTCCGAACAAATTTATTTGAAATTATATTTTGTTATATGATCTCAACTTTCGTTATTCATACTGTGATTAGACCTTTCGGATATATAATTAACGAAAATTGTCTATTATCAGATCATCTGACTTCTATTCAATTAAATGTTAGCCACTTGACTCAATATAAATGTTAAAATTTATCTTGACCATATCTAATTTTATTTATTTAAATTTAATTAATTTGGATTGATCTCCTTTGTCCTACATAAAAGGGTTTAATTAGGTTGATGCCATTCCATATATTAGGGATTTGATTATCTATATTCTATTTGATTCTTAATTACAAATACAATACCTGACTCCAAATTTCACTCATATTTTAATTCTTGTTTAATATCGAATTCTCTTCTGAGTTCTAGGAAATTAACAAACCAGTTATATCGTTTATGCTATCAACCTTTCAAACTTTTTCCAAAATTTCCGAGGGACCTTCCCTCAACAGGATCCAAGTAGAATTATTATCAGTTTGAAGTTACGTAAATCCATCTAATCATTTTAATTTCTAATTCGTTATCTAATTTTAAATATATTATGCTTATAATGTTTAGATCCTTTTCGTAATCAATTCAATGAAACTCATGTTGGATTTAGAGACGTCTAAATACAATAATTAAGTTGGACATGCGTGTATATAATTATATGTCTCATACTGTTACAAATATTAATGCCAAAATAAGTGATTAATTAAGGAATGGCATTGTACGTATTTTAATAAGGATTTGGATCCGAAAACGTATAGAAATAAGATTTAAATTAATTATAATTGTTAATGGACCGATTATAATTAATTTAATTAATACACATATTATTTTAGGTTACTAACTCATTAGGGTTAGTTATGACCAAAATAGAATGCCATGAGAGCTAATTTTGATCAGATTGATGTGTATATAAAGGCTGGGTTTCCATGGCTGCAATCATCACCAATTTTGCTGCTCCATTACAGAAAATATACTCTGTTCTTTGTATTCGGAAAGTTCAGAAAAGAGAGGGTGTGATTGCGAAGCCCTGGAAGAGCCCAAAAGCCAAACGAGTCAAGTTCTAGGAGCTCTCAAGTCAAGACAAGGATCTCAATCAACCTAGAGCCAAGGATATTGTCCGATTGACAATAAGGAGGCCTTTTGAAGATGGATAGTAAGTTCCGCTGCACATTTACTTTATTTTCTTACATAGGATCCTAGGGTTTTAGGTTTTAAAGTAATTAGGAAAACCCGTACACCCAACAAGTGGTATCAGAGCCATCTATGCAGGAATTTATGGTAATTATGATCTAGAGAAAAGGTTATGCCATCTTCAATTGTTTGTAAATTATTTTTTGTTTTTCAAATCGAATTTATTGTTGCAAATAGTTGTTAAAATTCGCTTTAATCGATTTTTTATGCGTATTTTAATCGAATATTCGAATTGTGCCAATCCTTGCGCTTCGTGCGATCTTGGAGAGGTTTTGTTTGATGGTTTTGATTTTGATTCGCATAATTTATCACATTTTGGTGAAATATACGAAGGTGCGCTGATTTTGCCTTCGAAAGATTTAATTATGCAACAAACTAGAATTTTTCGTTTCTGAAATTTGAAAAAAAAAAAATAAGCAATTTGCGCAATAAAGGCTGTTTTTTGCAGTTTTTCAGTTTTTGAAAGTTTCCAGATCTGAAAATTAGTTATCTCTAGATCAATACCGGTTACAGACCTTAGGAATAACTGTAAGTAATTGTAATTTAGGTTATGTTAATTATAATTACTATAGTTATTAAGTTATTAAGTAAAGTATGCTATTATTAGCCTAATTAGTTATAGAATTTAGCCATTATCTATAATTAGTATTTAACGCTAATTAAGGGTGGGATAAAAAAAATACATAAATAAATAAATATGTATACTAAATTCTTGTCATGATTATAGCTAATTTGAGCATAACGTTATTTAGTAAATTCTAAATAAGATTATTTGGTTATTTCCAAATATAAGCACAAAGTTTTAGTTGTCTCTAAATAGAAGCATAAAGTTATTTGGATATTTCTGAATAAAATTATTTCGCTATTTCTAAATAAAAGCATAAAGCTACAATTATATTTTGGAGAATACTAAAGTGTTTCTAAAAGCCTAGTATTTATTTTTGATGAATATAGTTAACATATGAAAATTAGTTTATTCTAATTAATTAAAGCTCTCATTAGTTACTATATTCTATTTAGGACAAGTAGTCATTTTAGGATACGTCCTAGAATAGGCTTTAGGCATAGTTTTAGGATCTATTTAAAGGCAATTAGGATTTACGTGTGTCATTTTGTACAAGTTGAGCACTGATTGTTCGCAAACGAACCTCTCTGTGTGAGACAAGTGCAGGGTGGCACATGACAAGTTTAAAATGACATGCTAGAAATGGATGTGAGTGTTAGCTTTCCCAAAGGAGGGTTAGTGCTTGCTGAAATTGTTTAGTGCATAAGGGTAGTGTATAAAAAAAAAATAAGTTGCAACACACATGGGCTAGCGATGTCTAGAAAAGCATCGGGGGCTTGGAACATAAGCGATCCGTCTGTGATCCTCCTCCCCCCGTTGACTGGCCTGGTCGTTAGTTCATGGATATGTTAATTTGACCCAAAGGTTGATTGACAAAAAGGTTACATGTTTGTACTTTATTCACTACACCAGAGTGCCTGAAGGTAATGATTGCACCCCAAAGGTGTTTCATTAGTGAATGGTGTTTTGGCTAAAGATTTAATGGAGCAAATAGTTTTACACAGGCCTTTAGATAGATTTTAGAATTATGATTAAAGATCAAATCGTGACGCATCGTGTCTAAATTATTCCTTTATTCTTGAATTTTCAGATCTAAACATAATGTCGAATCTAAGTCAGATTAAGCCCCTCATGGGAAAACAAAGTACGTCTCTCGCTTTAGTTTGTTCTGAAGTTAATTTAAGTTCTGTATCTAGATATACTTGGTGGATAGATTCAGGTGCAACGTCTAACATCAGTATATCGATGCAAGGTTGCCTAAGCCATCGCAAGCCAAATGAGGCGGAGCGCTACGTTTACGTAGGAAATGGCAACAAAGTAGAAGTGAAAAGTATAGGAAAATTTAGATTATTATGTAGGACAGGATTTTATTTAAGTTTTGATGCTTTAGTGGTTCCATCCTTCAGAAGGAACCTAATTTCTGTATCTTATTTGGACAAAAATGGTTATGTATGTTCATTTAGTAATGGAAATTTCAGTTTGTGTCAAAATTCTAAGCTTCTTGCTTCTGGTATCATGTCTTCTTATGATAATCTTTATTTTCTAGATATAGACACTTCACATTCAGAGGCACTGCATATAGATAATAGAAAACGTAAATTAACTTGTGAGAAATCAGCAACATTATGGCACAAGCGATTAGGACATATCTCTATGAAAAGGATAGAACGTCTTGTGTCTAATGATATTCTCCAACCTTTAGATTTTACAAACTTAAGTGATTGTGTAAATTGTATAAAGGGAAAACAAACTAATAAACGTAAGTATGTTGCAAAAGGATGTAATGATGTCTTAGAATTGATTTATACGGATATCTGTGGTCCTTTTCCAAAGGCTACAAGAAATGGTCACCGTTACTTTATCACATTCATAGATGATTATTCAAGATATGGTCATATTTACTTAATAAAAGAAAAGGCGGAAGCATTAGACGTGTTCATAAAGTTCAAAACGGAGGTTGAGTTACAACTTAACAAACGTATAAAGTCATTCGTTCTGATCGTGGTGGTGAATACTACGGTCGTTATGATGGATCAGGAGAACAGCGTCAAGGTCCCTTTGCAAAATACTTAGAGGAATGCGGAATTGTGCCTCAGTATACGTTGCCAGGTTCACCTGCAATGAATGGTGTTGCTGAACGGCGAAATCGCACCCTTAAAGACATGGTGAGAAGTATGATTGTTCGTACAACTCTACTTGAGAATTTATGGGGAGAAGCCTTAAAGACTGCAGCATACATACTTAATAGAGTGCCTACTAAAGCAACTAACAAGACCCCTTACGAGTTATGGGTTGGGCGCAAGCCTAGCTTGAATTATTTGAGAGTTTGGGGATGTCCATGTGAAGCTAGGCCTTATAAGCCAAATGAAAAGAAACTGGACGAAATGACTGTTAGTTGTTACTTTATAGGCTATTCTGAACGATCTAGGGGGTATAAATTCTATAATCCAACAGAACATATAGTTTTCGAGTCAGGAAGTGCGAAATTTTTTTAGGATAATGAGTTTGTGGGGGGAGATATGACAAAAGATAGTATTTTTGAAGAAGAAGAGACGAATGAGAATGAGACTATGGACCAAAGTCCTGATTTTGTTCAAATTCTGATTGCGTTAAGAAATATATCTTTTGACAATATGCAAACTTCATCATTCCAAACAACTCGGTTAGAAACTCAACATGGAATAGAGAACACAAATGGACCTGAATCCAACCCAAACCCTGACATTGCTATGACCAATGTTGATGGCCTAGGGCCTGTGGGAGATTCAGAAGTTGGTAATGATGTTCCTCCTCCTGTTGAAGATCAAGTTGTAAATGAACCTCAAGAAAATCTAGAGCCTGTGCCAATTAGGAGATCTACTAGAGAGAAAAGATCTACACAATCGAAGGATTATGCATATCTTCAAGAACATGAGTTTGACATTGGCATGTTTGAAAATAATCCTGTTAATATCAAACAAGCTGTGGAAAGCTCTAACTCTCAAATGTGGATTAATGCCATGAATGAATAGATGAAATCTATGTATGACAATGACGTTTGGGTTGGATTCAGGTCCATTTGTGTTCTCTATTCCATGTTGAGTTTCTAACTGAGTTGTTTGGGATGATGAAGTTTGCACATTGTCAAAAGATGTATTTCTAAACGCAATCGGAATTTGAACAAAACCAGGACTTTGGTCCATAGTCTCATTCTCATTCGTCTCTTCTTCTTCAAAAATACTATCTTTTGATATCGTTCCGTTGCCTAAAGGCAAGAAACCCGTTGGTTGCAAATAGATATTTAAGACTAAGCGGGATTCTAAAGGCAATGTTGAAAAATACAAGGCACGTCTTGTTGCGAAAGGTTTCACACAGAAAGAAGGCATTGATTATAAAGAGACTTTCTCTCCAGTTTCATCGAAAGACTCTTTAAGAATTATATTGGCGCTTGTAGCACATTATGATTTAGAACTTCATCAGATGGATGTAAAGACGGCATTTCTCAATGGTGACATTGATGAAACGATCTATATGAAGCAGCCAGAAAACTTTGTATCAGGTGATGCAGGGTCTATGGTTTGCAGACTTAAAAAATCTATCTATGGACTAAAACAAGCATCTCGACAATGATATCATAAGTTTCACAAAGTTATTAGCTCATTTGATTTTGAGTCTAACATAGTAGATGAATGTATATACCTTAAGTTCTGTGGGAGTAAATTTATTTTCTTGGTTTTATATGTAGATGACATATTGCTTGCCAGTAACGATAAGGACATGTTGCATCAAACTAAGAATTTTTTATTTAAGAACTTTGAAATGAAAGATCTTGGTGATGCATCATTTGTTCTAGGGATTGAAATACTTAGAGATAGATCTCAAGGTATTCAAAGGTTATCCCAGAGGAACTATATCGATAAGATTCTAACAAGATTTGGCATGCAAAACAGTAAACCAGGAGATACCCCTGTATCAAAAGGAGATAAGTTTAGTCTAAAACAATGTCCCCAAACTGACTTAGATAAAAACATCATGAAAGATATTTCCTATGCCTCAGCCGTAGGTAGCATCATGTATGCACAAGTATGCACGCGTCCAGATATTGCGTTCATTACTGAAATGCTAGGGAGATATTTAAGTAACCCAGGTATGGAACACTGGAAGGCAGCCAAGCGAGTGTTGAGATACCTAAAGAGAACTAGGGACTATATGCTCACGTATCGGAGATCGGAACAGCTCGAGGTCATTGGATATACCGATTCTGATTTTGGAGGATGTGTCGACAGCATGAAGTCAACATCAGGATACATCTTTATGATGGCAGGCGGTGCCGTGCCATGGAAGAGCGCTAAGCAGTCATTGGTAGCCTCCTCCACTATGGCAGCCGAGTTCATTGCATGCTACGAAGCATCAAATCATGGCGTATGGCTAAAGAACTTTGTCACAAGGCTGCGAGTTGTGGAATCTATCCAGAGACCACTAAAATTATTATGTGACAATAATTCAGCTGTGTTGTACGCCACTAACAACCGGAGTTCATCGAAATCGAAGTACATTGATATCAAGTTTCTGGTTGTAAAAGAGAGAGTTCAAAATAATGAATTATGTATAGAACACATAGGTACAGACACCATGATAGCAGATCCGCTTACTAAGGGATTGACCGCCCAAGAAGTTTCACGAGCATGTCGCTCGTATGGGCGTCATACCTATTTAGGTTACTTAGAAAATGTGGGAGTCTGATTTTGTATTTTGTTTTTCAGAGATGTTCTATGTTATGTAATTTGTAAAAGGATGTGTATAAAGGAATATACAAGTTGCAATCAGTTGTTATCATTATTTTTAAAGTTTAAAGTTTAATGACCTCACTACAGTTTAAAGTTTAAAGTTTAAAGTTTAAAGCTGACCCAATTGGAAATAGTCACACTATAATCACATTCGTGTGTAATTTCCAAACTATACGTCCAAATCAGATTCATGTCATTCAATTATGATGACAATGTGATCTATGTCGGTTTAGTTACGCATAAATATAAATGTAACAACTGCCGCTTAGGTCCCTTGTTAGTATAATTGATGGACAGAATTGTACAGAAAATACGATAAGTAAAAGGCAGAAAAGTTTGCATGCAATAAAGATAAGGACATAAAAATTAAAAGGTTACACTTGTCCAAGTGGGAGATTGTTGGATTTAGAGATGTCTAAATACAATAATTAAGTTGGACATGCATGTATATAATTATATGTCTCATACTGTCACAAATATTAATGCCAAAATAAGTGATTAATTAAGGAATGACATTGTACGTATTTTAATAAGGATTTGGATCCGAAAATGTATAGAAATAAGATTTAAATTAATTATAATTGTTAATGGACCGATTATAATTAATTTAATTAATACACATATTATTTTAGGTTAAAATAAAGTTTAAAATATCAATTATGAATCTTCATGATTTTACGGAAATTTGGAAACAAATTTCGGACAAAACGGAGTTCGTATGAATTTTCGGAATTATTCGGAATTTGCTACTGTACCGAATGCTACAGTACCGCGTGCTACAGTGTCGGTTGCTACAGTTTTATTTGGAATAAAATCTGAAAATTTGTAATTGATATTTTTAGGAGAAGGAGATTAACCTGAAAATAGGAAAACTAACTCATTAGGGTTAGTTATGACCAAAATAGAATGCCATGAGAGCTAATTTTGATCAGATTGATGTGTATATAAAGGCTGGGTTTCCATGGCTGCAATCATCACCAATTTTGCTGCTCCATTACAGAAAATATACTCTGTTCTTTGTATTCGGAAAGTTCAGAAAAGAGAGGGTGTGATTGCGAAGCCCTGGAAGAGCCCAAAAGCCAAACGAGTCAAGTTCTAGGAGCTCTCAAGTCAAGACAAGGATCTCAATCAACCTAGAGCCAAGGATATTGTCCGATTGACAATAAGGAGGCCTTTTGAAGATGGATAGTAAGTTCCGCTGCACATTTACTTTATTTTCTTGCATAGGATCCTAGGGTTTTAGGTTTTAAAGTAATTAGGAAAACCCGTACACCCAACAACTCATTGTATGGTTCGATCGTGTGATTTCTAACAAATTTCAATTATGCCTCCTTAACTCGATATACCCCTTAAGAGTTTCCTAAATCAGATTTAACTCGATTTATTCAAAATAAACTGAACTTGATGGATTCATTCCTAATTTTTCATAAACTAGCAAAATTAATTGATTCAATCTAATTCAGATCCCTTTCATTCCCTGAAGCTTCATTATGTATATACTAATTGCTGTATGATTCTTGATCATAAAGTCATACCCATTAGAATAGTTTGTTTCTTTCATGGGAATCCTTGATGAGTTAACAATTCTATTAAAAGTCTAACTGAACTATAACTCACTTTGTTATAATTCATTTGTTACTAATCGTTTGGAATTACTCGCCATCTCGATACTCTTACATCTTTGTTTTTAGAGACTTAGTAACTCATCTGCATAAATTAAAATCGACACCCTTGAGGGCTCTATGTCCCAAATTGACTTGGAAACTCGAGAATGAAGCTTATTCAGAAGCGCTCAACTACGTATTACAAACCACGTCGAAGATATATCCAAGGAACGAAACAAAGTCACAATGAAAATGTTAGATCACAAATCCTAGCATAAACATGCATAAGAAATGACCAAACTCCAGTTACTATTTATTTGACATGACTTGTGCAATGAGTGCACAATTATGGATAGCATAATGCTACTCGAAATTTCGTCTCTTTTGAATAGTCTTTTCATTTCGGGACAAAAATTTTTATTAGGGAAGGTGAATGTTATAACCCATAATTTTAATTATTGTTAAATAACTATAAACAATGATTAATACTAAATTTAAAACAAATTACTAATAATAAAATCTGAACTAATTAAAAACTTTAATTTAAGGATAACAAATATGACAATTAATTGGTTATGATACCTCAAATTTTAAAGATTTATTAAGTATAAAATTACAATTTAGGATAAATTTAAATGTAATTTAGATTCATAATTGAAATTTGAAAATTCGAAACTTTATATTCAAGAGAGATTGAATTTTACACTAACAAATTGACTATAATAAAGAAAACAAAACAACCCGACACACGAAAGGACACACTGAGCCCACCTCATCTCATCCCCCTCTCTTGGGTTTTGATTTCTTTTTATTTTTTCTGTCAAAAGGAGGTGATGGGCTCCTCTATATCACTTCCGCATTTAATGCCATTGCTCCTCTCTTTGTCTCTCTTACAACCGGACCCCGCACCTCATTTAACCCCTCTCCCATTTATTTCTCTCTCTCAATTACAGCGGACCCCACCCCTACTTTTATGTGTTTTCTCTTTTCTTTCTTCCAGACGGAGAAAGCTTTCTCCCTTCTTCCTCCGTACGCACACGACTTCTCATGTCGCAACAGACCACGCCACCCACACCGAACGACGACCTTTGTACACGGAATCGACCCGAAACTGTCCCATCCATCTCTCTCTCGCTCATACTGACGCACAGAACGCGCGTGCCAAGTTCACCTAACGCACGACTTCGTGCGCGCATCCGAACCACGGCACGAGGCCGTACCAGCCTGCACGCCTAGGGTTAAGTTGTCTTCTTGTAGCTCTCTCTCTCTCTTTTCTTCTCTTTTGAATGCTTTCAATCTCTCTAGCTATTTTTCTGTCACAAAACCGACTTAGGCCTTTTGCCTTCGATTTCCCGTTACCACTGTCACCATTCTTTCACACTCGATTTGGGTATTGTCTTGTGCTTGTCTTGGCTGGCTTACACTTGGTGTCGAGATAGATCGAGAAGCGAAGTCGGAGAGACAGCGACAAGCAAGGCCCGACCCCCTCCGCTACAGTACCTGTCGACACGCGTCAAGGGATACGCTTAGCATTTCCTGGTAACATTGCGAATCTCTGATTTCCTTTCTTTATGCCTTGTGATGGCATGTGGGTTGAGCCGACATTTTTATTAATATCCAAAGTTTAATACAAATTAATATTTATATTCAGAATTGGATTCAATATCGAAAAATATTCAAATCGGTCAGAAAATGACCGGTTTACTCCCCCCGTAAGCCGGCCATTTTCTGGCCTGTTTACTCTTTTTTTTTTTTTTTTTTAAACTCGCATTATTCAACTTCTAGATATTAATAAAAATGTCGGGTATTAGTCCACAGAAAAATTTACCATAAAACAATATAGCACATATACTCTTATAACTACATGATATACGGCATTCTATAATTTACGACTTACGATTTATAATCGAATTTTTTTTCAAAATAATTTATAACATGATACGTTTCGAAAGTAAAATGATAGATAAAGGGTGAATTTTGACTTAATTGCATTATTTTTAGATTTTATTTATTTTTACAAAATTTCAATTTTTTTTTTGGTTAATTACAACCAAGACGTGATCACATTTTCATATTCAAACTTTTGAAACCCCAGATGATAGTTTTCTGACTAAACTCAAACTTTTGAAACCCCAGATGATGGTCAAACTTTTTATTCAACTTTGGATATTAATAAAAATGTCGGTTTAATCTTGATGAGTTTATTTTTACTGTTTAACATATTTTTCTGTTTATTTTTTATGTTGTGCTACTATTTTAATGTTGTAATATTTTATGTTTAGCATTATCATGATAATTTTTATTATCTGTAAAATATAAAAATAGTACCATAAAAGCACACATACACAAGAACCGAAATATAGGATAATCCAAATATATCAAACATAAATAGTATATCAAATATAAATAGTACAAAACTAGTAAAAATACAACTAAAACGGAGAGGGGGACTATCGCTGAGGCGGTACTCCGGCGTTCGCCCGGCGCTCGTGCGGTCAGACTGTCTCTCTCGGTCTCCACACTAGCATCGACAGTTCTAAGTATCTGATCGGCGGTATCCCATATGGCATCACCCGTAGAGACTGTCGGTACTGGCTGAGGTGTATTAAAGATAGATGCGACGAACTCAGTCCCAAAGACAGGCTGAGTATGAGACCCGCTACCACTAGCCTCTCCATCATACGGCATCTCTGTGCCATATCGGGGTACCCTCGGTGCCGAGCTGAACTCATCATTCAATATTCCGTAGAAGTCCTGGAGACTGTACGAGAGGGACTCCATATCGAAGTATCGAACCCCGCAGGTGGTGGCTGTGACGGTATATCTGCCGGACCCTGCAATCATACACATAAATTATTAAATTTGATATGAATGAATAAATTTATTAAAACCTGACAGATACTGAAGTATGACATACATGAGGCTGCACCGGACGTCCATGCTCGTCGTACCATGCCTGCCACGCAACGTTGGACAATACCCAATCATGGTAGTCCCACTCTGGATGCGAATCGGGGGAAGGTGGCATCTCCTGTCCAATAATCGGCTCCGGGTCAGGCTCGTCGAATCTATCTCACACCAGTTGATGTTCTCTCCGGCGTCTCGCAGCATCGTGATGATCTTCCCACCGTGCCCGGCATCCTCAACCGCATTTGCATTTTTCTTGAGAATGCGGTACCCAAGATATCGCCAGTTCTTCTTGCCCATCGTGGAGATCCCATGAGCGCACTCCTTGATCCCCGCCAAAAGCTGAAACAAAATTGGCATGTCAGATCAAACCTTGATGAACTATTAAGTTAGAGAAAAATTATGTAGTTTTAGGTGACTTACGTTGCGAGCGAATGAACGGCTGCTGGGATGGTAACTATCATCAGTCTGGATCATGTCGCGGAGATGGGCACCGTAATCACCCCGCAGATAGACACTGGCCATGCCGATCTGCATGTACCAAGTATCGTACCTCAACTGGGGATCTCCCTGGGTCTGCTGAATCGGAACTGGCTCGTGATAGAAGTCCAGATACTGAGGATCCTGGGCTGTCCCGTAGTATGAATCAAAATGGGTGCTCCAGTCCTTATCCAGCCGCCCTCGGTGGTTCATCCTGTAAGGAAAACGTTAGTTGCAATACAAAGCTATCAAGTAATATGAGAAATTTGACAATAGACTACGACTTACCTATGCAGGTCTCTGTGCGTGTGCCTCGGCAAAGATGGGTCTGCGGGAATGAATGCCGGTCGATCAAACTGGCGGAGCACCCGATCTGGGTAGTGGTGCTCCACTATCCAGAAGTGTATGAGTAGACCTCGGTAGAACCACATATCCTGCTCCTGCTGGTCACTCACCGTGACCGGCAAGAGGTTCTCCGAGTAGTATTGCGCGTAGGGCGTCCACTCAACTAGAACGGATGGCAAACTCTGGATCTCTGACCGGACTGGCCTGATCCCAACGGTAGCACCGTGGGTCCGATCCTGGTAGTTGTGGCCACCGTGCCACTTCTTGCCGTATGCCGGGCATCTCCATATACTTGACTCTCCCCATTGCGGCGCCTCATTGGGGATAGGACGGCCCACCGGTAGCCGTGACCACGACCAGTGCTGAAGCAGGAGCACCGGACCGTACATCTGCTTCACATTCGGCTGTATTTTCAAGAACATTATACGTCAGTGTATTTCGATGGATTGATTGATTAAATAATTTACACTAAATTAAGAGTTGGTGACTTACCTCACTACTACGGCACAGGTGGGAATACAGATACGCCAGGACAGCCCCACCCCAGTTGTACCGCTCCGGCTGCTCAAGGTCTCGCAGCAGCGGGAGATACATCATCGGCATATGGTCACCGCTGGAATCAGGAAACATGACAGAACCAAAAAGGTTCATCACGTAGCCCCGTGTATATCTGCAATACAAAACATATAAAAATTCTAATATAATCCTCGTATTATAAATTGATTAATATAAACAAGTTATAAAATTTACCTCTGAATCTCCAGCGCGGTGGAATCTGCCGAGAGACCCGTGCTGAAGTGCTGTCGTAACCTCGTCATCCGCAAATGAAATTTGGACCTCCCATTGTCCCCAATGATATAGGCCGGATCAGCTCCCAACAACTCCTCGACATCACCTACGAATCTGGTGCTGTCAGAGACGCCGCAGACGGGTGTGTCACGGATAGGCAAACCCCAAAGAGCACTCACATCCTGGAGAGTCACCGTCATCTCTCCGAATGGCATGTGAAACGTGTGCGTCTCGGGACGCCATCGCTCCACCAGTCCAGCGATGAGAGAAGCATTGATGATGTTTTTCTCTGTCCGCACGATGTCCACAACCTGGTAGAGACCCAGGCTGATGAGGTACGGGGCCATCATATCGTAATACTGCATGTGAGGACACCGCAACTTCACATCTAACAGACCCGTGTCCTGCGTTGAAAAATGTATTCCGCATGATGATAACATAATAAAATTTAAACCCAACAAAATTTAAAAAAAATCTAAAAAAAGGAACGTACCTCACGAGAAGCTAGTGAGACTCGGTGCTCGCGGTGGGGAATCCACAGGAGAGGACTGATGTGCTCCGTGCTGCTGGTACTGATCGGCTCGTCCACTACTGGAAGCGGGGTAGGCCGTGCTCTACGCATCCTAATGTCTAAAATAACCTAATTTCGATAAAATTACGCTTAATTAGCCTAATTATGGTAAAAAAAGGCCAAAATAACCTAAATATTGGTCAACCGTGCTAATTTCGGTAAAATTAGCTTAATTAGCCTAATTATGGTAAAAAGGGCCAAAATACCCTAAATATTGGACAACTGTGCTAATTACACTAAATTACGCTTAATCAGCCTAATTATGGTAAAAATGACCAAAATACACTAAATATTGGTCAACTTAGCTAAATACACTAAATTACGCTTAATTAGCCTAATTATGGTAAAAAAAGCCAAAATAACTTAAATATTGGTCAACCGTGCTAATTTCGTTCAAATTACGCTTAATTAGCCCAATTATGGTAAAAAGGCCCAAAATACCCTAACTATTGGTCAATTGTGCTAATTTCGGTAAAATTACGCTTAATTAGCCTAATTATGGTAGAAAAGACCAAAATACCCTAAATATTGGTCAACCGTGCTAATTACACTAAATTAAGCTTAATTAGTCTAATTATGGTAAAAATTACAAAATACCATAAACATTGGTCAACTGTGCTAATTTCGGTAAAATTACGCTTAATTAGCCTAATTATGGTAAAAAGGACCGAAATACACTAAATATTGGTCAACCGTGCTAATTTCGGTAAAATTACGCTAAATCAGCCTAATTATGGTAAAAAGGACCAAAATACACTAAATATTGGTTAATTTAGCTAATTACACTAAATTACAACAACATAATTTAAATTCTAACACCTAAACCCTAAATCCTAAACCCTAAAATAAATAAATTAAAAATTAAATTAGATAAAAATAAAAATTACCTCAAAGAAGAGAGAATTCGGTTGAGAGAGGAGAGAGAGAAAAAGTGGTACATATAGGGGTTTATGCGGGTTTTAAAAAAAAAAAGAGTAAACCGGCCAGAAAATGGCCGGCTTACGGGGGGAGTAAACCGGCCATTTTCTGACCGGTTTAGACATTTTTCGATATTGGGTCCGATTCTGGTTATAAATATTAATTTGTATTAAACTTTGGATATTAATAAAAATGTCGGCGGGTTGAGCCCCTCTGATTTGTGTTTGTGTATTTGCTCGTTGATGGTAGTCGTTTGCGCATTTTGTATATGCCATCTAAGTCCTTTGTGGCTCTTGAACTTGTGAAAATTTTAATTGTTGCAATTATTCTTATTGTTTTCTTTTTGCATCAAGCATTACGAAACCCAATAGAGTACTCCATTTATTTGTTCACCCCCACATCAAAAGAGAGACGGCCCATGTTTCTCACCCGGAATCCGGCCCATTTTATCGGCCCGTGTTAATTGTCCGACCAAAAGGCAGTCCAGCGCTCATTATTACTGGTTCCAAATCCTCTGAGGTAACAGAATTTTTTTTTATATGCGGACCGTCCGATCAGAATCCGAGCAATCCAGTCCAAGGTGGAATGCACGGTGGACTTTCATATTCGTGCCGATTATGATTGAACGGTGAAGATCTAAACATAAATATTTTGTTACCTTTGTGATATGAATACCGGTGCTCTCTCCTAAAAGGCAATAACTGGAGACCTCCGTTATCTTATAACACTGCTCTCACTCACTCACTCCATGGCTCGCTTTCTTCCATCTCTCCGTCTTCTTCGAGGCCGTACGCTCCATTCACAAGTTCTCCAGGTTGACGAAGTGTTTTCCAGTTTGTTTCCCGGGTGTTGTTGTAATAGCGCTTCTTTGACTCGAACGATCCGAGGTACCTACGTCATCATCTCTGTCTTATTCCATACTAAAACTCATGCCCATAAGGTGTTTGATGTGTTTACTCTATTAATTATTGAGTAATAAGGTAGCTTCTTTCTCCTATACTAAGGGATTCTCATGGCCATGAGTGTTTGTTGTTATTTTGGGTGTAATTTTGTCAAATAATTTATGATTCATATTACCGTAAGGTGTTTGATAATATGCTTGTGTGGGTTGATTTCACCCATGGACGTGAGGCTATCATTGGTTAATCATTTCGACACTCTTGTAGGATCACGGTTTTACTCTAGAGACCCGCCACATTACGACTTATTCGGCAAAGGAAGAAGGCCGGGTGATGAAGAATTCAGGAAAGCATGGGCTCAGGATGTGGATGAAGAAGATTGTCTCTGGACTGGTACGGTACCAATCCTATTAGTGTACTGATTGTCACCCCCAGTTACTATGTGTCGTGTGTCATCTGTTTAGTTTGTAGTAGGATGTCAATATCTTCTGGTTCATTCCTGTAAATTGCTTTTGGTAATTTGGTGGGATGATACTATGAGGTACTCTACCCTGTTTACAAATATTCACTTTTTTTACCTAATTTTCCATGTCACCACGATTTCTTTCTAGTTATCTTTGTATTCCCCTATTAATGTTTAAGTTGTGCAATCAAGCTTCAACCCGATATACCCTCAGTTGAAACTAACCTCAATCAGGTGAAAAGAGTTCGTGAAATGGTTCATAGTTATTGCCATTAGACTCGTAAGAAGGAAATACTAACAAACTGCCACTCTGCCAGTTGGAAAAAAGAATCTGAAAATACTTTACAATAATATACAATCAAGAACCCCAACGTAATCCAACTTTGAAGAAAAGCCTCAATCTAAGAGAATATCTCCGACAAGTTACCATGCTTGAATTTAAATTTGAATTTTCGTTCTAACCTAACGTAATGGGAATGACAGGGAGTGAAGACGAAAATGAAGAGGAAAGCAACACAAACCAAACCGACTTAGAAAAGGAGATGAGAAAAGTGAAGCAGAAAGCGAGGGAAAACTCAAACCTGATCGATGCGGATGACAGCGACGAGCTGAGGAGCATATGCCCCTCAAGTGATGATGACGAGATGAATCTGTGGAGCGGCACCGAGGATGATGATGACGACGATTTGCCCACCGATCCACACCCCAATGAGAAGAGCGATGCATATATCGACAAGGTTTTTGATTTTGACGAGATGCCCAAGTACCGTACCATTTCGGAGATGCTCAAGGCTGAAGAGGAACCGCCCGAGCTGTCTCCTGGAAAACAGGTACGGTTGAAAATTTTGTGTGATGCTGCTCATAGGCGGATTTAGCTTAGCAGCCCCCATGATTTCAAAAAATTTAAGCTTGTATATTGAAATTTAATGAGTGAGGCTATGGTGCTTTGCAATGTACACTTACCTAGTGTGCTTCGATACAACAAACGTTCGATGTGCTTCGATTTTAATCCAGCACACATCTTGACACAAATTTAATTGAATTGAATTTTCCTTTTTTTAAGTTTTTATATTCATGGAATGCTAAGTGTGTGCTTGCCTAGTGGTTAGTGAATTTCATTTAGTGGTTGTGGAGACTTGGGTTCAAATCCCAAGGACCACACATTATGTATTTTCACATATTATGCATTTTATGTTCAGCCCCTCATCTAAATTTTCTAGTTCTGCCCCTGATGCCGCTTGGTATCATAGTTATATGCCTTGACTTTAGTTTTGTTTTAGTTGTTTACGTTTTCATTTTGCCAGTTAGTTTTTGTTCTTACTTACTGCTTTAGAAGTTTTGATATATCCTGTTATGCTACAGTGGTCCGCTAGGTACCGGTACAAGTTACAACTGATACTGTGATCTGTAGAATATCACTCAGACTAGTGATTTTCTAGTATTGCTTTAGTGCATGAATTAGTACTGGACATCAGGTGGTACTAAATTGGTACAAGAAAAGATGAAGCAAACTATAGCCAATTTATGCTAGGAACATTTTTGTGTTCAACTGTGCTAAGTGTTTTACAAAATCCATTCACAAAGTGTATAGAATCAATGAGCAATTATGTTAATAAGTTGGCAAAGTATTTATATCCAAGAATGAGGCTATGGTACTATGCATAGCGTAGATTGGTCCATACTACGGATCAATATTTTTGTTTTCAAAGTTCAAATAGTCAATCTGAACCATTCAACATGATTTTCATATGAAAATGTACTTGCAGAGTAAATTTTACATTTTAAAGAATTTTCTTACTATTTTTTTAGATAGGTAGAAAATCACTACTTTTGAATGGTCTGAATCTTTAGATCAAGTGATTTTCTACCTATCTAAAAATAGTAAAAAAATTCTAAAAAATGTAAATTTTGATTTACATGTACATTTTCATATTGAGATCATATTGAACGGTTCAGATCGATTGTTTGGACTTTGAAAATGGAAATATTGATCCATAGTACCGACCAATATGCGCTATCCATAGTTTCGTAGCCTCACTCTTGTATCCAATGTGAGCACTAACCTATGGGCCCATCACAGGCTAGGAAATTAGCAGTTGAAAATGCACTGAAGAAACTCAAGAAAGGACCTGACGGTCGTTTCATGAATGTCTATGAGGTGATAACCGACATCGACATTTTAATTGGAGCATTTGAAAATATCGTGTCGGGTCCTGAGTATGCCGAGCTGAGGGAAGGCGGGCCCAAGAAACTGAACATGCAATTCTTCAAGGATATACAAGCGCGCATGCGGGACCCCAATTTTAAATTTTCACCTGAGGTGAAGCTGAAACCTAAGAACAAGCTTGTGCCGAAAAAGAAGTGGCAGCGGGCCCAGGCAAGAAAAAGAAAGGATGCTAAGCGTTAAGAGGAGGTTTTTGTTTTTAATCTCCTGATTTTGTTGATGCGTGATCGAGCAATCTGTAAAGCAAAATTGTTGTAGCATAAAATTAGAATTATTTTATACTAAATGTTTGTGCACTTCTGGAAATGTTTTGTGCGCTTCAATCTGGTACGATCAGGCAAACCTATTGGTGCTGGTTCATTTAAGCCCTTTTTTTTTTTTGAAGAATATATGGGGAGTTTAGCCCCCAAATTTCATTAGTTTAACACAGAGGTGTGAAATTAGAAGAGTTGAGGAAGTAAGAAAGGAAAAACAAAAATAAAATTATCACAGAATTATATTACAAATGAAACAGATTAATCTGGAAACCACATTATGTAGCCAGTAATGTCATAACTGTTGTCAATTGTTCCTCAGTATCCTACTTTTCTAGCTTAAACAAAGTGGTACCATGCCCCCATTTGAATGCACGGGATAGTATTAAACTATAAATGTAAAATGGGTTGCTTTAAAATTCATGCTATAAGAATTTGAACGATGTCGATTTTGCAGCCTCTGCGAAATTTCAAAAAAAAAAACAGAGAATTGAACGATGTAAATATTTCATGGATTAAACCATATTTTTCATGGATTAAACTATAAATGTAAAATGGGTTGCTTTAAAATTCATGCTATAAGAATTTGAACGATGTCGATTTTGCAGCCTCTGTGAAAATTTAAAAAAAAAAACAGAGAATTTGAACGATGTAGATTTTTCATGGATTAAACCATATTTTTCATGGATTTTTTTTATGCTAAGCATTAGAGGTTTCCTTTCTAATCTTAAGCTTATTGTTCCTTTTATTCTTTTTTATAGTATGAAAAGGGGAAAGGCTTTGGTTTTGGAAGCAGCATGGAAACTGCATAGGTATTACTCTTTACTTCCAATCAGGGTTAGCTTTATCATCTCACAAATGTTTTGCTTTTATAAAATTATCTTTTTTACAAAAAAAAACAATGGTAGTACCGATGTCTTTTGAACTTTCACAATGTCACCACACATTTTAGGCATCTAACTAAAAGCCAGCCTCTTTCATCTCAGTATACTCTTTTCTTGCTAATGGAAGCTTTTTTTTCAAACAGTATGTCGTTCTTATACAGGGTAGTATTAAGGGTGGGGATCCATTGATAATTAATTAATGTTACAATCGTAACAACATTTTTCAAACTAAACTAAACTAGACATATTATTGGCATTATAGATTGGTTGTTATTTTATTTAATTTAAGTATCATTTAATGCACAATAAATTTACATGAATGTTTATCAATTAATGTGTGAGATATAAATATAATGTAGATTGGATTCCAGTATTTTGAAATCGAAATTGTTGTACACCATATATACAACTTTTAAGAGTTCCTTTCCAATCTTCAGCCTTTCGTACCTTTTTTCCTAAGTTTTTTCTTAATTTGATACTATGAAATGATAAAAAATAAAAAAAAAGTTGGCTTTGGGAAGAAACGAGGAAGCTACATAGGTATCAGGCTTTATCATCTCTCAATTATTCTTACTTTCACAGAACTATTATTAGTGTATATGAACAATTGGTAGGCATCTAGCTTAAATCCAGCCCCTTTTCAATATAGTGCAAAAATCCTCCAGAAACTAACAAAATGACCCAAAAAAATAAAATAAAAAAGAGAGACAAAGCACTACCGTTGTGGCCCAAGTCTACCCAACAAAATAGGGCCCACTTAAACCTTGAGCACTTATCTAGAACAAGGTGTCATCGTGATTGACAGCCACACCCAGTACAAGATACAACGGTTCATTTCTTATTTCAAATTTGAACTTTTAAAAAATTCATCAAACCGAACTTCGTAATGCTGCCTGTCCCTATGCTATGATATTTAGGCTTTGTTAAATAGCACTATTAGTTTATCAAAATTAAACTTCTACTATTCATAACTTAATTAGGCGACCCAATAGAAGATGCTTGGCGTTAATTTTGAGAATTATGGAAAAAAAAAATATAAAGTCAAACTCAAAGACTAGTCAATTGAGTGATTGTGAAGTATAAATAGTCAAAATTATTGAAACTAGGCAATTAATGTTTTTCGTCTACTTCATTGGGACAGCAAGTCAAGAAAAAATTAAAACAGTTAGTCAATACAAGCTGTAGAGAACACTATACAGCAATTCCTATATCATCTAGAAGTTGTAATTGTAATTTTCAGAGTGTATATACTTTTTTGTTATTTTGTTGTGGTCCAAAGAAGCTACAATTTTACAATATTGTTTTGGTGCTTGATGATAAAAATAGACTACTGGTCTTGTTATTTAAAAAAAAAATGAAAAACATTTTACAGATTTCTACGTGAGTTTGATGTTGTGGAAAGGGATAAATTTTGACATTTGATTTGGTTTTGAAGTCAATAAGTTTGGGACCATTTCACCAAAATTGTTGGCATTAAATGAACATCTGGAGTAATTAGAATGGCACATTAATTAAATTTTTTTTTTTTTTAATGGCCATGGTCCATTTTCATATTACTGAAAACCATATAATTACATCAGGCACATTAAAATTCTTGGGTAAAAATCTCAAGCACCCAAAACTACATCTTTATCCAAATCAAATTTAATAAAGGTCATGTGACCACCTCTGGACTTGTGTTTATTGTGACATATTACTAGAGATCATAAACAGTATAAACCAAAATATTTGAGACTTGTAATAAATTACGAATGTTCAGAAGACACCAATATTTTTCTCTGGTGCCAATAACTGTTGGAGTAAAATAAAAAAATCGGATAGTAAAAAATTAATCAAATTTAGTATAGTTTATGTGACCATCTCTGGACTAATTACTAGAGATCATAAACAGTATAAATTAAAATATTTGAGACTTGCAATAAATTCAGAAGACACTGATATTAATCTCTGGAACCAATAACTCATTACTTTATATATATCCAGATGAAGCCAGCACCGAAGAATTAGGTAATAGATAGGTTCTAGTAAATATATCTCTGATTAATAAAATGATGAAATCTACCAAGTACCTTGCACCTGTACCAGTGGTCTTATTTGCACCGTGGGGCATTCATGTGGTCCTAGCAAATGGTCGGTGAATGGCCAACAAATGAAATTTTGTAATAGTTGGCACTGTATAGTTTATTTCATACGTATATCTGTAGAGATCACAATATGCATATTTTATATTTATAATAGGAAGTCGTACAACTAATATTATAAGAGATTTTTGTCATTTTAGGGTTTGAAACAAGTGTAAAAGGAAGCTTCAACCAAGTGGTACGGTGCTTCCTCGTGCGCACTTGCTCTTCTGATTTTGACTTTTATACACCAGATTCTGTGCTGACATCCCTGTAGCAAACTGTTCTGGTATATATCTGTACATATCAGGTGTTAATGTGTTATACCGTTGGTGTACAAATAACAGCAGTACAGTACAGTAGTATTTGATATTTTGAGTGTTAATGTGAAACAATTGCTGGTCCCCATTGCTTTATATTTTTGGTTGGTGTGCTTGATCAGAATTAAAATTAAGTATTAATGACCTATTTGTTTGGTTGTAATAATTGGGGCACCATTCAACTGGTTGCATACCTACAAAACAAATTCAAGCATAATTAGAGGCATGCTAATTTTAAGTATTGAAGGCATATTTGTTTCATTGTAATAATTGGGGCATCATTCAACATTTCAACTGGTTGCATATAACTACAGGGTTTTTTTAGCATAGAGGCATGCCAAAGAATCTGGCAATAGCTCTCTGTCTTATTAGCTGGTACTCTGGACAAAAATAAAAATTTATGGCTTCTTGAGAGACCATTTTTATTGCCTTTCATACTTCAAATTATATGCCAAATCATAAAGACGGTACAGCTTTAAGGCCTCTAAGACTCTAAGTTATATGCCAAATCATCGACCAATTTAAATTATTGAATCAACTATTAATTATTGTCAAATGTAATCATATGGTTAAAAATTATTTAATTCTTTACTAATAAATATTTACTAATGTGCAGATATATCTAATCAATGTACAAAATTAAGTACTTTATAGGTGATCTTATAAGAAAACATTGTATATATAGTTATTAATGTTGCGTACTATAATTTGTTTAAAAACCGTGGATAAAAAAATGACTAATGCCATTCACGGAGATAGGTCTTTTCGTGGATATAATTATCACTGACAGAATTCTAAACGTGGATATGGGGTCATGTTGGGGAATCATAAAGATCAAACAATTACGTTTTATCTAGAGATCAAACATTTACATCTCATCTAAATATCAAACACTTACATTCCGGAGAAGGAGAAACAGTTCCCAGCTTAACCTATGGACCATCCTATGCTAAAGCCGATTCATAAAACATAATCATAAGTGCGGAATACAATACTTGATTCCATAACATTGGCCATGGAATCCTCAAGTCTGAAGAGTCATCTCCGTGAGCACGAGACAAGTCTTCAATGGCAAGAAGCCCTTCTCGCCTTTATGTCATATGGTCATGAACTAAGTCTTCCAAGACAGCAAGATGTGACCCTTGAGAAATCATCTTCAAATTTCCTAATGAATTTCTCTTCTCAGTTCTTTGATGATGGAAGAAAGGAGAAGGCACTCAGATTATGTCTAAAATAACTATTGTTCATAAATCTGAGTTGTGTTGTTACACGCGTTGTGGTATCATACGTGGGCTGCATGAATTCTTTGAATAGGCAGTTTTCCGAATTTGCAAATATCATAATCAGTCCATCAATGATTTGATCTTTGCCTAAATTGTTCTACACATTTATGGACCACACTCTATTGAATACATAAATTGTCTAATATCTTAATTCCATATTAGATCACTTAATTATGACAATATACAATTCATAATTATATTACATATATGCTCAACGTTGGATTATGATCCAACAAGTCAAGCATATAAAATTTTCCTATTACGAGTAGGAATCAATTTTATACTATCTATCCATAATATTTTATCTTAAACTATATTAAAAAATAAGATATAAATATAAAAATTTGAAAATAAATAAAATCAATTGACTACGTTCATATAAGCTAGATTCACCTCAACGGTAATAATTCATTACTAGTATCGTGCCCGTGCGTTGCAACGGAGACATATTATAAGATTGAATAGAATATAAAGAGATATTTTTATTGACATTCACACAAAATTAAGAAAAAATATATTTAAATGAAAATAAAAAACACAAATAAAAATAAAAACAGAGATCCAAATAATAAATAACCGTAAAGGAAACAACAACAAATGATAAAAATGATCAAATATAACATGAAAAAGTTCTTGAAGTATCCTTGTCAGTGTGATCCTCTTCGATATAGCCTAATATTTCTGAAAATGAACAATCATTTGTTGAGAAGTATATTATAATTGCTCAAATTAAAAACATATAATAAAATTAGAAATATTAAATTAATTAGGTTCGTCATACCTTATTCCTCACTCAAGACCTCCCGGTAAACTATATTTTTTGTATACACTCCTGGGACATCAATTTCCGTAGACTGGAATCAAAAATTTGAGCTCTTGTACCATGCCTAACAACTAGGAGCACCTAATAATAATTATATAAATTACGTGTATGAGATAATTTATTTTTGAAGTAAGTGGTTCTTACGGAAAATGCATAGCACAGGTGCAGTGGTACTACAAGATTTGATTTGAGTCATTTCGTATTCAATTCATATTTTCATCAATGAAGGGTGTATATAAGTCATGTAGATATCTTTTATGATCATTTGTAGATCTGTTTGAGATGGTTCAAATTTGGTTTTGGCATGTAGGTATATGATTTTGGAGTTTAGATAGATGAATTTGGAATTTTACACTTAGGTCCTTGGTTCTAATTAATCAGCAAAGTGGCAAGATATTTCAATTTGGCCAGTAAGCTAAGGGTAATTATGTCACCATTTATTCCTCTGATTTCTCTTGGGTTATTGTTTGTTCGAGTTCTAGTTTATAGACTTATGGAGTCTATGTAAAGTTTCAGGTACAAAAGACATGTATAGCATATTTCTTATTTTCTAAGCATGTAAAAGTGCTTACAATTTTCAGCAGACAATCCTCTCCTGCGATTTAATTTCTGTCTGAACTTGAACTTGGGATCAACAATTTCAGATTCAGTAGATGTACAGATCCTGTATTGGACATGAAAAAACAACTAATTAATTACATGTCTGAAATCACCTCCGAAAACCATGATCTTCCCTCCAAAGGGTAAATTTTTTTCAATTATATCTTGCATTGTTCTATCGAGTGCTTCAATTGCTTGTCGCTTTGTCATTGATGTTTCATCCCATATGATCAAAGTTGCTATTCACAATAATTGTGCAATTCCACTTTGCTTCTTGATATTGCAAACAAAGTTGTTCTCAATTTTCAAGGGAATTTTAAACCTAGAATGTGCAGTTCTTCCTCCTGGCATGTTATTTGTTGCAGATCCTGACGAAGCAGTTGCCAGTGCGATAAGATTCATGGAACGCACTTTAGCTAGTAATGCTTTGTATAGATACGTTTTACCTATGAAATACATGAAACACACTTTAGTTCAATAAATAGTTTATTATAAAAAAGAAGTATTTATCGTTTTTTTTTTTGAGAAAAAAACCCTTAGGCATGTGCTAATCATAAAATAAAGTTATACATAACATTAGTTCTTCCATCTAAGCTAAACAAAGTAAAAGACAAAGTAGTGCTACATAACATATGCTACATACATGGTACCAATAAACAATGAAGGAAAATAAAAATAAAAAGCTAAGCTAAATAAAAATTCAGGGCTTAGTTTGTATCATAATATACTTGAAGTTAAAGAGAGTAAAATTACCGGTTCCGCCCGGTCCATCAATAAAGAAAACTCTACTTTTCTTATCGATAACACACTGCATAATCTCATTGAATGCGGCCAATTGTTCAGGATTTAGAGAGTCACACAAGTGCAAATGTTCTTCATCAACCATTATTGCCATGTCATCAGCCACCTCACGAAATTCGTTGACATTTAAATCACCTAGTTGACTTAGCTCTGGTAGATCATACATTTTCATGTTCCTGCCCATTGATTGTAATAAATCATTAATGCTCTTCAGGACCATCTGTTGTACCAATTCGAAAGAATTGTACTCCCTTTGATAGTTCTCAGAAATTTTATTAAAATGTTCATTCCACAAGGCTCGAACATTCCCCGGCTCACAATAGACCAATATGGTTGCAAACAATCTTCTAAGAGCAGAAGAAAATTGCAAATTAGCAGCTTCCGAGAGACAGTTCAATATACCATTATCTTCCTCTATGAGACCTCTAGCTTCAGCCGATGTTCGAAAACTATTGTGTAGAACTCCATGAATTGTCAAAAAATTTGCAAATGAAGTTGGACCTCTGACATGATTAAGAAGTATACGCAAATAGTACTGATCACCATCAGACATACCAGACTTTGAGAATTTATTTTGGGCAATTGGCTACATCATTTTTTGAGTTCTTTATATGTAAATGTAGCATAACATGTGAATTACATGCTCAGGAAGTTTCAGGTCAATTTGGGACTCAGAACTATATCAAATCAGTGTTTTGGTAAGGGGATAGCTGCTGAATTTTAATTGAGTTGCAATTTTGGGTGTTTGAGAGCTAGATTTCAAAATTAAATTCCCGGAGATTGGCTAAACAGATTTTTTTGTTCTTTTTATGAAAATGTAGGTCTAAGATCAGTCTATAATTTAGGAAAATCTTAGGTCCGTTGAAGGTCCATGTCTTGTACTGGTATGGGGTTCGGAGTAGGGGCAATTATGTCCAGTGTGCATTTAAAATGCTGATTTTCACAGATTTAAAGGCCAACTTCAAAAATACCTAACAAATAGTATAAACATCCTATGAATGCAAAGTTTGGGTCTATTTTGTGTGTTTTTTAGTCCTCTATTTGACTGTTCAAATGTATTTTTAATTTGAGTTTCAGGTCAGATTTGTCATGAGGTGTCATTTAGGGCTTTTCTGATGTTCATATGGTACAAGCCACACACCCATTCGGTTTTAATGCATGTGCCATGTAAATATGAGAGTCATTTGTCTTATTTGTTCAAATGTTCTACATCAACCATTACATAATAACTACATTTAAAGTTGAAGATTGTTACCTTCAACTGTGATCTCTGAGAATTGTTTCAGATAAGAAAATCTGCACTTCCCATTTCTCATGCAAGGACATCCTGCTTGTAAAGCGCCGCAAGGTCCATGCAACATGTGTTTGACAACCAACCTGTATAGCTCTGGATACTTTTGAGGGTCAGGGATATCAGCAGAAACAATCTTGTCATACATGTCTATCTTCCAAAAAGTATAAGAATGAAGAAAATAAATTTAAATAAAAGAAATGTTACCTCAGCATCAACAAGTAGTAACTTCATTCTTTCCTTTGACGGATAGTGCTGAACATTAAACTTTTGCTCAACTCGTGCACATAAATTTCATTTGCAGTATCCATAGGATGAAGAACAGTAAATGGAGGAAAGGGTTTCTTCCTCTTAAATCTGTGAAAATAGCAAAAAAAAATAAACAGACCATGAACAATAAGCAAAGACATATGACAAAATCTTCATATGTTGAAAATAGCAAAAAATAAATAAAAGAGACTATGAACAATAAGCAAAAACAAATGACAAAATCTTCTTAAATGGAACTTTCATAAATTAAAAGTACCGTTCATTTGTCTCATTTTCTTCCTTCTCTAGTTTAATTTCTGTTGTAAGTTCCTTTTCTCCACTCGACTCATCTTCTCCTATAGTAACTGTGACCGATGACTCAACAATATTGGATTGTAAGTTGCTGTCAGTGACATCTTCATTCACTTGAGATTCAAAATCAACATTCATGACACCTTTGGTTGTCATGTAGCAATATCTAGTAATGAAGGAATGCAAAAAGGTAAGAAATTTTGTTTAGAACTAAAATTTTGTTTGGCGGAGGGAAAAAATAATGTTCTCTTATAATAAACAAATTGAAGAAAGAAATAATGGAAAAAGGGGATCGTGATTTATGAGCAATTGAAAGAAACAAAATAAAAATCTTCCGACTTGTCATAAGAAAGAAACAAACTTGCAGATGTAGGGAAAGAAACAATTGAAAAAAATCTACGGAATACCTAAGAAAGAAACAAGCTTGCATCTCAATTGAAGCACCTAAATTTTAAGAACGAAATCAACGATGCGCAATTGAAGCACCTCAATTTGAAAAAGAGGGAAAGCAACGAAAACAAGCTTGCAGATGCGCAAATGAAGCACCTAAATTTTAAGAACGAAAGATTAAAAAAGAGGGAAAGCAACGAAAGATAATGGAAATAAATAAAATTTAAATAATGGGAAGAAATAAGAGGCGGAAGTGTACAAATTGTCGTACCGTCGAACAAGAGGTAGAAGAAGGAAGGATCGATCGTAGGAGGAAGGGTTATATCGTCTTTGTAGCGTCTCTTCTAAAACTTCCGATCAGTTATGCGAAAAAACTTTCGACTTTTCAAGCGACAAAAACTTCCAATCCGATCAGTTTATTAAATTTTAATTGTAACATCATGTGGCCGTTTGTGTAGCAGATATGGTTTTAACTAAATTTAGACTTCTACATCTAAAATAAATACATTCAATCAAAAGAAGACAGATTATGTGATTGGAGGGCTCATATTGAATCCGAAAATTCATCTTTCAATTTCAGCCGTTGGCGGATTAGGACACCCAATGTGCTTAATAATTGAATGGAGATATCCACGCTATTACAACAATTTTTGTAGTGCGCCCGTTTTTATTTGAGAGTATTCATTTCAATTAAAAAATTATTATTTTCCCTAGTTCGTACGTATTAATATTTTCGAGACGAAGTCCAAATAGTCCCAGTATATTAAATTGTACAATTTAAAAATTGATTGATTATTCGTCAAGCGGCTTTAATTGCATTTATTCCACAAGCAACAATTCTCAATTTAATTTCACAAGCGATTCAAAATCACACTAATTTGTAAAAAAAAAAAAATTGAAAGCCTGTAAGCACTAATTTGTATAGCTACTACTGTCTCTATAAGCAATTAACCTTAGAATGTCATTATTTTGTTTATATTTTTTAGTATCATGATCGTAATTTGTATAGCTACTACTGACATTATTTGTTTATGTTTTTTAATATCATGATGGCATTCAAACATTCAAAGAAAAAAAGAGAGAGAGTCTCATCTTTCTCTCTTTTTTTGAGACCTTAAATTGCATGCCCCAACCTTTTCTTTGCTGACAACTGTGCCTTTTAATATAATCAGCTTTTAAATATCAGTCTAAAGGACCAATGCAAAATCCTATTTTCACAAAAAGAAAATAAAAAGTTAACAAGTTAAGATCAAATTGTCTGTGGTCACACATTTTTATATATTGAATATATATTTTCCTCCACTACAAACGTTATTATTATTACTGATTTTTTATGTTACGAGATTTTACGGATTTGATACCATAAGTGTGTTTTTTGAAATACTACATATAAAAAAAAATTGGCATTATTATGTTGATTTTCACTCTATCAATTTATTTGTCCTTTTTTGTGGGAGTTTTTATTTTATGAATTTTGTAATTTGAAAGGTTAAATCTCTATTTCTCTTTGAAAAATCACAAAAATCTCAGCCAATTTATTAATCATTCTACCAAGCAAGTCCTTTGATAATGGCCCTATCACCCTCTACTTTATAACACAATGCATCTACCAAGCAGGTCCAAAGTAGTTCTGTAATTAACGAGACTATCTGCAAGTCAAAAAGCAAATCCATCTCTGGTTTGCTTGTCCCAAAGGCACCCCTCATAAGTAACTTCTCTTTTCTTGTTTCTCAGGTTTCCCTCCGCTCCCTTTTTGTCATCGACCTTTGCAACCACACCCCAAAAATTTGCACAACAAACATGACCCATGCATGTTTTCACTATGTCACCGAGAGTTGTATATGTGATTGTTACTTCAAATATATAATATGATGTAAAATCAAATGATAATAGAGGAAATTTTTTTTTTTTTTTAGAATATCTTTCGTGTAGGAGGAGGTCACAATTTTGAAATCCATATGAAGACTTTTCATGAATATTTAAAATTAGAAGGCTTGATCTTCATTTTTATCTAAAAAAAAAAAGATAAATGGAACATTTCTGTCTTTTCTCATTCAAATTGACAGTAGTCTAGTTGAATGATTTTCTAAATTCAAAATTATTAATTCCGGAAAATCTAATTCTCTTTATATGATATGATCACAAATATTTTCGTTTTTCTTTATCAATTACGACCGAGAAATAAATTTCAAAAACTAAAATAGAATATTTAGATTATTAACACAAGGCACATGGGACCTTCTATATTGTCTCCGACAACATAAAAATATGAGCCCATTAGTATATATGACTCATTTAATTGAGCAAATTTAAAAAAGCTGGTCAAATTGACACCACACATAATTGATACATATTTTCATTAATTTGTGTAATTAAGAAGAATACTACAAGATCAATGTACATGACTTTTTAACTCTTTTAACTTTATATTTTTTTTTCATAACAAGAAATCTCATCTACTCTCTTGTAACATAATATATATGAATGTTGGACATGCTAGTTTAACTGATATGTTTAGTCTTCAGGCACACCAGCATTGCTAGTATATCTCAGTTGGTATAGATTTAATTTATTTTTTTAAATAGTACAGAAAAAAAATTCAGATGTACACATTACACATTGTAGTAATTTATATTCCAAACGATAGAATTTGAAATTTCTGAATGAGCAAATTTAGGTTTGAGATGGGAGAGGCGAAGCAAGAACATAGTAAGTATGATGCCTTGTTAAAAAAGCAAGTGACAACATACTCCAATGATACCAGGCAAGAAAAGGAAAGCCAAAGACATCAAAGTTCAAGTCTAAAAATATCTTTTGTGTCCATGGTTGGGTTTCCTTCTTGCCTCCTCTCTCTCTATCTCACTCTCTGCCGACTGCCTTTCTTTAACTTTGGATTTTGCATGCTCTCCTTGCCTCCCTCAGCTTTTGTCTATCCTTGCCTCCCTCAGCTTTTGTCAATTCTCAGCAATCATTTAGATTCTTCATTTCTGTAATTACTGTTGCCACTTCACCCAACTTTTTGCAAATCATTTTCTGAAATCATTTAGTATAGAAAATACAGGGCATTTTACCATCTTGAAATTATAAAATTTCAGATGTATGGAAATTTTTCTATTGTTGGAACGTGTGAAGCGCATGAGGAAGGGAGATTGTGTAAGGTGGGTGTCACATGGATGTGGCCACGTGGGAATACTTGCTTGCTTTACCTCGTTTATTTATTTTACCTTATATACTAGTCTTGCCATGACATATTTTATTGAGTAGAATTAGAAAAAAAAAATTATAAAACATAATTTTAAAAAAAAATTAAAAACTAACATGATTATCTTTTTTTTTTTTACAAAAATGATAAGAACTAAAATGTCATTTCGGTCTGCAATTTTTTTTTTCCCGGACCGAAATGGTTTCACATCTTTTCAGATCAAATGTGTGTAGTTGTTGGTGTAACACCCACGGACCGAGATGCCATTTCGGTCCAGACTTTTTTTATCCGGGACCGAAATGGCATTTCGGTCCGGATTTTTTTTTTTTTTTTTAGGGTTTGATTATAAATATCCTTCTTCTCCCTCCAACTCTCAGCCACAATTTTTTTCTTCCTTCTTCCAGTTGAAAACAAAGGTCCACAGTTCGAGTGTTAGGAAGTCTGTTATCTACAGATCGGCCCCTGCATTGTGCTTTTAGCTTCCGTTTGAAGATTGTAGTAAGTTTTTTTTTCAATTACGATCAAATTTTAGGTTGTAAAATTAAAATGATATCGAAGGTTGATTATGAAACTTTTTGTTTAGGATATGTCTTAATAATAAATGTGTACCACAGACGCGAAATTTTAGACGCACCGACTTGCATATTTTCTGTTACTAACTCAACTAGTCTTGATGAGCTAACATATATGTGTTGGCATTCGTTTCTCCCTAGCCAGTTCGATCTGACAATCAGGGCACGTTTGAACACGGCACCACTTGACTCAGCAGAAAAATACCAGTTATTTAACATAGACCACGAAATGATATGGCATATGGTGCTTGGGAATGTCACTCCGGTACTAATTTTAAACTTCTTAAATTAGTGGTTGAGTCAGTACCAGTTGTTAATCAGACCAATTATGACCCATACCCGGGTCTGGGCCGGCCTATAGGAAACCGAGTCCAAGACCATATCTGGAGTAGTAGTAATGGATCATTAATCGAAGCGTTGGCTTTTTGCAAGTCTGGGACAACTTGCGATACAGGTAGGCAAGCACAGCACCACCTCAATTGCAGTCTTCATCTCGAGGTCTCAAATTCTCCAAGAACTGTAAGTACATTATCGGGACAGAACTTGAATTCGCATCAGGAAACATTACAGATCCAAACAAGTCCATACAATATACTCATGTGTATCGGTCGATTGTCTGCTAGGCAGTGAGCTGTGTCAATTCTACACCAAAGTTGTTCTTCAACCATTTAAGACACATATGGTATTTTTATTTTTTTATTTTCTTGTTGAGTTCGCCTTTGTTATCCACCTTTTGATAAAAAAAAAAAGTCATCATCACTATCTTCGTAACCATCATACACTTCATGTCCTAGGCAATCTTCGATCAATTGTGACCAATTATCATTAGTATGTCCATAAATGACCTTCCCTGTAAACATAGATGTTAGATAAACATATACTTGCATTAAATATAAATTAATAACAAAAGTATAAATTACAAACAAAAAATATTTTACTGATCACAGGTAAGCCCCACAAACAGCTGACATCTTCCAATGTCACTGTGCACTCCCCCACCTCTCAACGAGAGCAGTGATCAACCCTTTATCAATATGACAATGAGTCACATTGATCATCTGATACAAGCCTAAATTCACCAAACCTTGTTTCATCCGAGGTTGGTAATTAACGCTCATTTGGCGAGGACCAGGACGCAGTGCATAACCAGGCTGGAACGATAATTGCCATGCAAAAAAAATTTAACCACAAAAATTAATCCTAACTTACAAGTTTATCAGTATATTTAAATCTAAACCGATATTAAACAAATACCTTCATATTCGCCATGTATAATTTGTGTTGTTCATTAGGCAATTGCAACAAGGGTTGTAAGGGTTGTTCATCATCCATTTTGCACTATAATATAAAAAAACTACATACAAAAAAAAAATATTAACATGCAAACCCAATTAAATCCGAAATTAATTCCTATATCAAGTTACAAAAATATTAACATGCAAACCCAATTAAATCCGAACTTAACATGCTACTACCATAATTTCAAAATTCTACAATTAGTTTAAAAAAAAAAAAAATTCATTAGCTAATTCACTCTACATACAAAATAAAAAAAATTCTACAATTAGTTAAATTACACTAAAAAAAGCCTAAATTACACTAAAAAAAACTAAATTATTCTACATTTATTAAAATAAATTTTATGAGCTAAATTACTCTACATGCAAACTAAATCATTCTACAATTACTAAATTTACACTAAAAAAACCTAAATTACACTAAAAAAACTAAATCATTCTACAATTTATTTATACTACATGAAAAAAAGCTAAATTACTCTACATGCAAACTACATAATTCTACAATTACTAAAATTACACTACAAAAACTAAATTACTCTACAATTACTTATTTATACTACAAAAAATTTACATAATTCGGATTGTTTATCCAAAAAAAATTTAACCACATACCTAACGAAACTTGTAGATTTGAAGTTTTTCTTGTTCTCCTTCCAAAAATATACAAATCTATGTGATTAGAATAAAAAATAATGACATTTTGAGAGTTGTAAAAAAAAAGGTTGGTTCGGTGGAAAGAAAAGCAAAGGAGGAGGAAAGGAGAAAAGAGAAAGAAGGAAAAGAGGAGGCCAGAGTCTCTGTCGCTGGGGAGAAAAAATAAAATTACCGGGACCGAATTGGCATTTCGGTCCGGTATCTTTTTCGGATTTTCTGTGGCCGCCTTTCTGAAAAGTTGTGAAACTAGTAGGGACCGAAATGCCATTTTGGTCCGGAAAAAAAAAATTGCGGACCGAAATGCCATTTCGGTTCTTATGATTTTTGTAAAAAAAAAAATAATCATGTTGGTTTTCTAAAAATTTTCTTATGACGAAACTGATAACGTTGTGATTAATTTTCTTCACTAGTCACTAGCCGTGGCCCGTGGGTGGGTGATGTTTTATGTTGCTTTCAGTGTTGGTTTGCAAAACGAGACATTTTGAACCTTTAATAACTGTATACATTATCCGGTACATTTAGTTGCAGAATTTTTGTCACAGAAACAGTTAAAAAAATCAGAGTAAATCAAGAGAAAATCGAAAGATGAAAGAGAGGAGAGAGAGAGCAACGCCGACCCCAACAGGAACAATAGCAAGGGGTAATTATAAGCTTCAACTTTCAGTGGAAGCTCCTGTATTATATTACTCTGTTCATCTCTGAAATTATACTATCCAATTTTTTCATGAAGAAGCTATAACATAATTTATTGAGCATGTCAATGGTGTCGTTTAATGCTACACCTTTACGTATTGGTTCAGCTTCACCCCTGTTGTACGGAATTCAGTGAAATGGTAAGGAGATCAGGATCGTTCATTTTCAATCAGACGGTTTACTTCAATCTGACATCCTACTGCTGTTGAAGATTTAAAATTAAATAGGTTTACCAGCAAGTAGCATCAGAACGCTAATAAATGGCACTGTTTTTACAGTTTATTTTTCAAATTTTTTTATAGATCCTATCCAATGCGGCTGTTAATATGTGATAACCAGTAAGTTCCTGTGAACTAATTCACACACACACAAAAAAGGTTTGCAAGGGGATCATGTTTATTGCATACTGTACATGACATTTTTTTTTTTGACATTATTTCAAAATTACTTGAATAATTAAAATATATTTAATAACTTAAATTTGAGGAGGGATCAAATGCCAATTTTTGGTGTCTCAATTATGACTCTATTTTTAAAACTTCAGTGACTTAAAATTTAAAATTTATATGTAAAAATAAAATCTTTATATATGATATATATTATTTTCTCTATGTAAATTTAGAGATTATTTCGAATTTGTTTTCATTGTTATTAAGAACTTGCAAAATACACTTATGTGAATAATTTTCTGAGTGTTAATTTTATTGATTCATATAAAAATAAAACCGGAAAGTAATATTTTGTTAAATATTGTAGAGAAAATAATCCATATCACATCTAGTAATTCTTTTTGACATACAAGTTTTTAAATTTTTATTAATAAAATTTACAAAAATAAACACATGATTCAAACTAAAAAAAATGAAAATATTTGAACCCTTCGCTTCGGAGGACAATGATGAAAATAAACGGCCGATATATAAGCCAAAAATGCGGTTAATCAAATGGCATATTGATCTCATCATTCATCACATTCTTGTTCCTATTCCAATCCCCCAACTACTACACGTACTTGTGAATTCTAAATTTCTAATCCCCGTGAACCAATGCGTTGACATAATAGCGCAACAAGCTAACAAGTGTGCATGCTGCTCCATATAATATGCTGTAATTTTTTTATTTCTCCGTATTTAATTTTTAGGGACCAAACCGGATAACTGTCTCCGACTCACCTTCAGCAGCCATTTACCTAATATATTTTATTATATTCGCCTCGGGAATTGTCTACTCCAAGAAAATTTTGGAGGGAAGTGAATGCAACCCTCAAACCTAATTCACTGGTTATTTATAAATTGATCACATGGGCTGTTGCTCAATTTTTGTTCTTTTGCGTTTCTCTGTGTTCTGAAGTTATGATTCTTTCTGGGTTGTCATATTATGAAGTATATATTCATGTTTCATAAAAAGCTATTGTCTGTGGGGTTGGCAAATCAAAAAAATGGAAATAAAGAGCATTATTATTGTCATTGTTGAACTATGGATTGAAATAGTAATATTATTTTTGCAAACTAGTGGTTGGAAAAGTGCTAGAATCTTGCCAAAATGTCTCTCTTTTACTATCAAGTTCAAGAAGGTAAGAAAGCTCTTACATTATTTTAGTTTGTAATTTGGTGTTTGCCACAATATGCTAGAATAGTGCTTTGTTTTGCTATTTTGAACAAAAAAACACAACTTGTTATTACACTATCATTAAGTTACAAAGCTATGTAAAATAATAAATATTGTTTAAATATAATTACAAGTAAGAATGTGGGTAGAATTTCAATACATGTAATTGGCTGTACATCTTTTCAAATACCTTTTAAAAGTTATTCATATTTATCAAGGTTCTAAATAACGCTTATCGTATCAGCTCTTTTAAGTTCCGAAAAAGCTATAGGTAGTTATTTAAAACTCCAATAAAAAAATAACAGTTGATAGCGTCATAGTATTTAAGGTCCGAAAAAACTATATTGCAGTTATTACGTACCTATAACTAGCTATTTAGAACCCTGATACTTATTGATTAATTGGACTGTTCAAATATCGTTTACTTTACGAAAGAATGTGGGTAGATTTTTAATAGAGTTGATTTGGTTTGATGCAGCACACAAGTAATATAATTAAAATAAATAAATAAATTAACATGTGCGCTGCATAAGTTTAATTTACGTTGTTAAAATCCTTACTAAAAAATATGAAATAGTAAAACTGAATTGGATAAAAATGTAGAAGTGTAACCGGGCAACATGCATGCCAAAATGCCACAAAAGAACTAACAATAGAGTATTAACCACTCCTCTAAATTTGTCATGATCTCATTGGACTTTGTGGGACAAAATCTGGCAGTGAGATAGCAACCCGAGATTTTGACCAACTCACTGTGGATCATTCTCCTCCTTATTTTTAACCTTAAAATAACCCATGATAATTAGTGCTAAGCACTAAAAAGTCCCAAACGCGCAAAAACCCAAAACCCTAAAACTTACCGCGCATTATTAAAGTCCCAAACGCGCATTAATAAAGAGCATTTTATATTCATGTTTGATATAAGTTTGGTTCCTGCATTATTAAAGATTGATGGTTGAAGCCATTAGTTGCATTATTTGAGATTCGAACATAAATAGTTCGCGAATCAATTTCGAACGAATTATATCCAGTTTGAGTTTGAATAAGATTCGAACCGAACTGATTTGATTTGTTTCAGAACGAACTTCAATCGAACGAGTTAATTGCGATTTTTTTTCGAATCGAAGTCAATCGAATCACGAACTACGGTTTTTTTTTGCAGCCCTAGTCTCAAGCACAAAGACAAAAAATTAAACGAATTTAAAAAAATAAAAGTAAATTTACTGCCTCAAAAAAAAAGTAAATTTTAACACAAGGTAATTTTGAAAAAAAAAAAAAATAGGTATTTAAAAAATATTGGACAAAGAAATATCTTTTGAAAATGTTAAAAACCGGTACATAAAGAATATCATAATTAGCTGGACGAATATCTTGTTTTAATATAAAAAGAGGAGAAATAAAAAATACAAGTCATTTGATTAAACTAAACAAGGAGAAAGAAACATGATTGGATAGATAAAAATGTAGATAACGTGGCATGAATAAGATAGATTAAAACTTAAAACCATTTTTTTAAAATTAATTATAACAACAAGCACAACGCTATTTACCTCCTATTTTAAGGAGATTTTAAATTTGGTGGACATAATTGTACTTAGAGCAGATAATTAACAAGCGAGTACAGAACAAAGAAACTAACCTAGGTTTCAAATTCTGACAGGGAGTATTAATAAGTACACAAAATGTCCATAGTATTCCTGGGACTGCATTCTTCAACAGAGATACATAATTTTTATATCATAATAACAACATTACTGAAAGGAAAAAAAAAAAAATAATAACACAACATGAAAACAAAAGGAACACTTAAAAAAACACCTACATCTCTCTACATAATAGAACATCCTGTAGTGTTCTCATCACTAAACATATATCCAATTCCATCTGAATTTTTACTGCTCTCACCATGGTATGGACTTGCATAGTAATTATTATACCCATAATAAACATTAGGGTTTGGATTATACCCATAATACCCAGTGTATGGCATGACCTGAGGGGACCTTGCATACATCATTTGGGGTTGCTGTTGTTGCATGTACCTTGCACCATCATGCATCATCATCATGTTGCCATTTCTCATATTGTTGTTCCCTGCAGCCATGGTTGATGGATGGTGATGATGCATGCCACCCATCATCATGCCATTGCTTTGATGGTTCCCGGCCCCACCAACAGCAGCTTGAAAACTAGGGTTACCATGTAGGCCCGGCATGCCATTGATGGCATTCATGCCATGCATGCCATTCAACCCATTGACTCTCTTTGCATGATCACCTCCCAAAGCACCAAAATTTGGCATCATTTTACCATTAGCACCTCCTCCAAAGTTCAACCCACTAGGGACATTTGCATTCTTACCCAACTGATTCTGGTTATTCTTCCCGTTGTTTAAATTACCATGTCCGTTTCCACCACTGTTTTTCTTTGCATTACCATTATTTCCGCCGTTGTTGTTACCAGCATGAGCACCGTTCATTTGTTGTTTCAGAAAATTCAACTGGCCCATTTTTTCATTGAGGACCTTGAAATCCTCTTCATCGAAATCGTCATCGTCATCATCAAACTCCTCATCAAAATCATCGTCAGAATACAAATCGGGGACCTTCCCGCCTTTGTGTTGGTTTTTGAAAACCTTGAGGCCTTGCATGAGGTTGTTCTTATTTCCTTGGTCCTTCTGATTTGTAGATATCTGGTTGTGCTTCTGGTGTTGGTTGTTGTTTTGCTTTTGGTTCTTTTGCGGGGCATTGTTGGATTGTTTATGGTTTGATTGGTTGTTGGGTTTGTTCGACCAAATCTCGGAATGTTTTCCAGATCGGGAGAGCTTTCGAATGAGCGTATCGGCATTTACACTGCCAACTACTGTTACTTTCTGGTGCTCCACATCAATAGTCACCGAAAAAACTCCTGTAGAATAAAGAGTCAAATATTTGCTGGCAATTAATGCTATCAAGCTTTTGAAATTGCAAAATAGAACAAGGACCTCGGATTAATTCTATGCATTAGGAAAGAAGTTAGACCAAATTAGTGAACTACAGAATAATTTTACTAGCCATCTAGTATAAATGTAAAATTAAAATCTATTTTCAGATCGGTAATATAGTTAATTTCTGATTGAGATTTGTACCCGTGCTCTTAAAACCACTCAACCGTAAAACCTAACTACGAATGTTTCTGTACCAACCGGTACAGTGTGCCACATTTAATAAAGATAGGTGAATCTTGATGTATAGTTCTTGAATGTGTATAGTTTGATATGGACAATTTTGGAAACAAAAGCAAAATACGAGGCATTGCACATGGTCTCAAATCAGAGATCACTGTTTGAGAGAAAAGGAGGGTAAAGTATCCATTGGGAGTTTATTTAACAATTTGGGAAAGTGTTCATATATAGTAGATATTTTTCAAGATATACGAGATAGCACCAAAAGGTCAAAAAAATTGGGTACCAAAAAATTTAAATCTTGGGCCTTCATTTTGGAAAATAAATTTTCAAGTCTCAATAAAAAAGAAGTTAATATATAGATATATAAAACTAGTTGCATGTTAGCTATTTTACATCCAACAAATTAGCACTCTAGCTATTACTTTAAGAAAGGAAAAAAAACGATAATTAACCTGCATCTTGACATTTATTCACAAAAACATTTTAACCCCATTATAATAAATAATCCTCAGTTGTTTGGTAGAGTCCATTATGACTGTCTTTACACATTTCTTCAGGAGGATAAAAATGTGTAGTCTAGTAAATTTGATCCTAGAAATTGATGCAAATAAATTGGGAGAAAATTTGACCATAGAGGAAAAGGATAACAGGTTATCCTGATTAAACTTAGAAAACAGATCAAGGTCATGAACAAAAAAAGTTTCTTGGAGGACTAGATTGCAAATGTTCTCTCTTGGGACAGTTGACTCATTTTATAGTTGAAATAGAGATGAAAACTAGTTAGCAAAGAAAAAGAAATGCGAAGGTCACTGTTCTAATTCCCTTATTTGGAAAAGAATATCTGAAAGAAATGTCTCCTATATTTCATCTCAAGTTTTCCTTTTTTTTCTGAAAAAAAAAATCTCTCAGAGGGACAGACAGACTCAGATTCTAAAAATATGTGGATCTGACCTCAACTGCATTCTTTCAAAAATTAAAATTAAAAATAAAAATAAACCAGTACATATATATATAAAAAAAAACCATAGGTATCAAAATAGAAAGAAAAAAAAAAAAGCAAAAGAAGTACCTTCAATTTTTGTTAGTAGCTTCTTAACTTTGTCTTTACACCCATCACAGTGTATGTTAACTCTCAGAACATGGGTCTAAAAAAAATGATCCAAAAAAACAAGAAAAACAAAGTCAGATCAGTTCAGAAGCTGTTTTCCTCTCATTGTTGTATAATACATTGTATGAGGGAAGAGAGAGAGACAAACCTGGATCTTAAGCAGCTTGAAATCATCATCTTTAGTCATTGTTTCTGTTTACTGTTGTTTGTTTTGTAACTAGTGGCAAAAAGGAAATAGAGAGAGAGAGTGAGAGAGAGAGAGAGGGGTTCTAAGAGGATGGAAAGATGAGTTGCACAGAAGGCTCCTTAAAGAAGCATTTAAGAGAGAGAGAGATATCAGCTGTCCTTCTTCCTCTACCTCTCCACCTTCTCACTCTACTATATATCTCTCACTGGGTACGCTTACATAGTCACATGGGTAAGCTTCTTCTGTCTCATCCTCTCTCTAGACTGTAGATGTAGAGGTAGAGGCAAGTAGAACTGTAGAACACATTATTGTATTACACTGCATTTTTTTATTACTTGTACTTTCTTCAATTAAAAATTCATATGAACTCTTATTTTATTGAATTGATAAAGGTGACAGGGTTGAGTTCTTATTTTTATTAGGCTTTTTATATATAGTTATTATTATCGTTTTGTTGTGCTAGAAAAGTGGACAGAATTTTTTATTGTTAAAAATATATTAAATATTTTGTCTGGAGGAAGATAGATGGTAAATTGTTTCCATCTTATCATTAATTTGACTCCTTTAGACATTTATAATTAAGGATTGCGGGGTTTTAAGTTTGATTACAAAAAAAAATACAAAATTTAAAGGACCGAAACATTATATTTTTGGTTCATTTAGTATCAATACCAAAAAAAAGACCTACAACATGCTTAACAGAAATCGAAGTACTGCTTCAAATCTTTTAAATTTTGAATTTTCTGTGATCAAATTTGAAGACCAACTGAATCATTAGTTGGATTCCTTAGAAATACCAAAAGGCACTGAATTATTAACTTTGGTTCCTACTATCATATGAAAAAGTGTAGGGTTAAAATGCACCATTGGTTTTATGCTCCAATCATGCTTCATGTTTTTTTCTCCGTTTTCAAAGTTCGAACAATCGATCCGAACTCCTCAACATGATCTTCATATTAAAATGTGTTTGGAGACCAAATTTTATATATTTTTAAAATTTTTTTACTATTTTTTTAGATAGGTACAAAATCACTGTTTTGGATGGTCCAGAATCTTCTGAAACAATGATTTTGTACCTATTTAAAAAAATAGTAAAAAAATTTCAAAAAATATAAAATGTGGTCTGCAAGCACATTTTAATACAAAGATCATGGTGAACGGTTCGGATCGGCTGTTCGGACTTTGAAAATGAAAATAAAAATGTGAAGCATGATTGGAGCACAAAACCAATTGTGCATTTTAACCCTACTATATGAAAAAAAAAGTATTCTCTATCTCCTTTCAGATAAATTATTTATTAATTTCTAAAATAAAAAAATTCTGAAAAGTGGAAGCAAGCAAAGCACCTTTTTAGGCACCTTAATTTTCTCATCTGCTCTTCTGAGTGGAGTTGCTGTTTCCTTTCCAATATTATTGCCGCCGACCTTCATTTGAAGAAATGTCACAGTCATGTTAGGTTGTGGAATAAGAGGAGTAAACATCTTACTTTATACTTAGGTATCAAATAAAGTGTTAAATAGGAGTAAAACGGAATAATGACATAGTAAGAGTTAAATCGCATTTTCAAATAGATTAATCAGTGTTGTAAATAACAGTATGTGCTCGTCGGACAGGGTACCGCCAAGCAATTGATCAGAAATAATTAGTCATAATCAGTCAATTAGTCGGAAAAATTCGTAATAGTTTGATCGCTGCCAACGGTTAATTGGTCAATTAATCGACTTAGATAGCCGTTTTTTACGACACTGGATTAACTTGACATAAACTTAATTCGTCTATAAGGTTGTAGTAGGAAGAGATTTATTTTTCAGTTTCTCTGTCCTCCATATACGTATTAATTTAAGATATAAGTTAAGTTGTCAAAACATGAGGAATAAAAAAAAGAGCAAACAAATTTAAGTAGCAACCAAACATGACTCGCATGTTTAAAACTTACTGTTTACTGGAAAAAAACTTAGAGTCACCAAAAGGAAAAGGTCGGAAAAATTAAAAAACACTATCCCAGATACAATTTTGTTTTCTTAGCACTTATAAAAAAGTATTTTGCTACTGCTCTTTCAATTATCGTTTATTTAATTTACTTTTGCCTTATATATTTTCAACTTTCACATTTTTCTGAGAACATGAATGTATTTTTTTTCTGAGAGGATGCCCACGAGAGATGATATTGACAATACGTGCTAATAACGAGCACAAATATATATAGATATTCAAAATGTGTTGTATATAATGTTGTATATGTTTTGATAAAAAAAATTGGTTCCATTATAAATTTCATACCATTAAGCCGATAAATAAATATGATCTATATGTTTCAACAACAACAAAAATAAAACAATAATCGTCATGTTTTCAATCTGAGGTTACTTGCCACACTGTTTATTTTATTTTATTTTTGAGAAACAAAAGATGGAAATCTAGTCTTTCAGATTCCAATGTTTATAAAATTTTCTATCTGATTTTAAACTTACGACCTTTTACGTAGGAGTGTTGCCATTTGCTACTAAATTAAAAACTTGTTCTCTGCACTCTATTATCAATTAGCCACAGATAAAATTTATTGGATAAAATTCAAAGATTAAGCTTAGGTTAAACAATAAATTTTCCACTACATCTTCATGAATTCATATCACCTGAGGTAATATAAATTTTTGAGTTTAGATATGGACCATATAATTTGCTTTGACACGAATATTAAAGAGACCCACCTCGGATCAAATTGGCCTGTATTCTGATCGAACAATCCGGAACTAAACTAAAAAATTATGTTACCTCTTAGGATATGTACTCCCATCTTCATGCACCTAAACACTACAAATCAAGTGACATGTCATCTTAATATAGATGAATCTTAGGAATTAAAATAAAAAAGGAATTACTTGACAACGGTAATTGTGATAAATTTAATTCACAATAAATTTGAAAAAAAATAAAAAAAAAAAGTAAATTTTTATATGCGTTATTGGACATATAATAGTCAAATAATAAATTTTTATGTAATTTAAGTATTGTTTGATGCATCATAAACAGTTAATTTCAAACCATTTAAATTTTATATGACCCACTGTACATTAAACATACATCAAATCTGAGCATATTTATTTTGTAGACATAATATATGAATAATATGAATTATGTCTATAACGTTGGATTTTAAAATGAACAAAACTATCAAAATAAATAATGATCAAGTAACCCCTCATAAAAATAATGTAAAAGCCACATAAAAACGAGTATTTACAACTCTATAAAATAAGCAAATAAAATGTGCAAACGTCCTAACATTATATTGTATGCGGTTCATAGGTCTCATATCAGTGACTCGGCATATCATATACACTTACTACCTGCCACAGAAAATCTCGTCTCAAAATGGGGAGGTCGGTTGTTTGCTAAATTTAAACAAGTTAAAAGGATGAAGGAAGTTTTGTCTTGTAGTACTACTCGGCAAAGTAAAAAATTATGAGATAGTGACGGTGAATTGGTGATAGAGACCTTTACTTAACATAGTTACACAGAAAAGGATAGAGAGGGGAGAGAGAGAAAAAGAGAGGGATGAAAGCAGTAAATTGACATGACCTCCAAAGGAGTGCGTATCCTCTGAGATATCTCAATTTTTGCGTGACCGACGTGTCCGGTGCCTATTTGGCGATAGCACGGAGCCAGTATTATTTGTCTTTTGAGATTCGTGCAGAATGTATTTGAACGGTTGAGATTTTCCAAAAAACACGCAAAAGTTGAGATATCTCAGAGGATGCGAATTCCCTTCAAAGGCCCCTTAACGCAAAAGTATTATTTCTCTGCTCTCTGTACTCTGAATTCACATCATCCCCGGTACCGTAAAAGGGAATCTTATAGAATTACTGGATCCGAACCGTTCTTTTAACTTTGCACGAATCTCAAAGCTAAAATAATTATGCCCCCCTGAACTACCCGTATCTCAAAGCGGCTGAGAATAAATCTCAAACCGTAAAGTGAAGGGATACTCTTCCCTGTACTCTGTGACACAAAATGTTTGGATTTTATGTGGATTCTAGCGAAATGCTTCATCGTGTGGTGAGTAATTGGCTCGGATAAGTATATTTTAAAAAAATCACTAATTTGAGTTTTTTTGAGTTTTTTTTATCATTTTACAAGAGAAAATAGTGAAATTACACAAGCTGAGTGAAGATGTGAAATGTATTAAAACATCAAGTGCATAATTGCAAATGTAAAGTCATTGAAGTGTAATGAGTTTTTTTGACATCAAACTTTTTTATTTAATAAAATTGAGAATTAAGTTACAAGAACTGCAAAACCAACATATAAATATGAAAGATATGTGAATAACACTCGAGTGATTGTTAATCATAATTTTTTAATATATTTCATAAAAGTTCAATCACGAGTCGGTGAAATTACATAAATTGAAGAGCACATGTACAAAAAACAAATTAGGACATCAAATGCATATTTTGAAATAAATTACAAGTCACTGAACAAAAATTGTACAATCATAACAAAACATGAAAATTATATGGACAATGTTTGAGTTTCATAATATTTTTTTAATACGTTACGTTCCTCAAATTTTAATTCCGAAGTATATTATTATTAAATAAAATTGCATCCACGGCACTTTAAGTGTGATTTATAATGGAAGCTTAAATCAATTTTGCAACAGAAAATCCGTACTCCAAATTTGCTTTTGCAAACATAGCCAATGGTGTGCAGCTAATTAGAGATGAATTCAGAATTTTCACCGGGAGATAAAAAAATAGTAAATCGGGTTTAAATATTTAATTAGGTATTAGATAAAAAATAATGTTTTAACTTGTAATTTCTAATACTCTGACTTATAATTTCTTATGCTCTGACTTCTAATTCTAATTATCAATCCGAATTAAAAAAATATTCTAATTTTAACTCTAAATTTAATCCAAATTATATATCAAAATTTAAAAAATGAGCAAAAAAAAAATAAAAAAAAAGAGAAAATTGATTCGAATCTATAAATCTCCGTAAAATTTAAAAATCGAGCGAGGACAGTTGCCCCTGGATTTAAAAAAAAAGAATAATTAAAAAAATATTTTTACCAAATCAATGTGATTATTTTTTTTTTTACAAAAATCATAAGAACCGAATTGCCAATTCGGTCCGCTTGATTTTTTTTTTTTTTGACCGAATTGGCAATTCGGTCCATGTTGATTTCACAAATTTTCACAGAAAATGTGTTGCCATTCGTGAATGCCTAGGGACCGAATTGCCAGTTCGGTCCAGATATTTTTTAGTCCGGACTGAATTGGTAATTCGGTCCCAACTCTTTTTTTTTTTTTTTTTTTAGTTTTGGTTGAATTTCTCATGTGTATCATATATCATATCGGATGTAGGTCAAATTGTACATTGTGCCCTCTTTTTTTAAAACATAGAACAAAATATCTTCCTCTCAAAATCTTCTTGCCTATAATAAATGTAAAAAAAAAAAGAAATTAATTTCCAACGGGATTCTCTAAAACAGTGACATGATTGATGCAGAACTTTGAAGGTAAACTAGCGATTGAGCAAGAAATTTCTTGCTCAATCTTATTAAAATACATAGTATTAACCAATGTTTTAAATAGCGTTTATAGCGTCATAGCGGGGAGGCTACAAAAAAAGCTATAGCGAAAGCTATTCCAAATAGCGTTTTTTTTTTTTTACAAAAATTATATTATATATTTGTACTATATATTAACATTATCTAAAGTTTCATGGAACAATAAATAACACCAAATTAATTAAGAAATTATAATATTCATATTGAACTAGTACAAAAGTCCATGGTTCAAAATATCCATAATAATATCATAAACTATCGATCTTTTTCTATACAAAATATCTTAAGCATCATGATTCATTATATTTTTTTTTTCTATACAAAATAAATTTTACGGATCTTTATTTAAGCCCATATAAATTGTCTAAAAAAGCCCAATATGCATAGCGCGCTACACGCTATGCGCTATAGCGGACCGCTATTACCGCTATAGCGACCGTAGCGCAATTAGCGTATTTTCATGCCATAGCTTAGCGTTTAGGGTCCAAAAACGCTATAGCGGCGCTATAGCGCGCTATTTAGAACACTGGTATTAACTTATTTTATAAAATATTTTTAATTTACATATTTTTTTAACATAGACATTCTATCTAGTTTATTCGTTTTAAAACGAATAAACTAGATAGAATTTTAGTCAGATCACTTTTTTTTTATCTTCCATAGAGAATATTAGATGAAATTTGATTTACTCTATTTCATTTTCAATTTTTTTGGCACAACCTAGCGAGGAAGAATTACACATCTTTGTTAATGTAAATGTTTTCTTAACTAAATTTACAATAGTCCTATTTATTAAGCAAACCTTAAAAAAAACAAAAAAGTTGGGACCGAAGTGCCAATTCGGTCCGGAGTCTTTTTCGGATTTTCTGTGGCTGTCTTTATGAAAATTTGTGAAATCAACATGGACCGAATTGCCAATTCGGTCCAAAAAAAAAAAATCAAGCGGACCTAATTAACAATTCAGTTCTTATGATTTTTGTAAAAAAAAAATAATCATATTAGTTTGATAAAAATATTTTTTTTAATTATGTTTTTTAAAAAAAATCCGTTGCCCCCGGCTATATTTGAGTCCGCCCCTGTGGAGCTTGGATGGCATTTTCATGCATGTCTAGTCCTTCTTTTTGGGCATTATGTACCTTTCCTCTTTGACATGACAGATACATACATGCCTATGCTATGCGCCTATCTTCTTTCTAGCTTAACAAAAAGGTTGTCACCATGCTTCTATATATCTTTTTGACCTCTGTAGTCACAGCTGAACTTTTTTTGCCCTTTATGAAATCATTTCAAAATGTCAGCTTTTTATTTTTGATAATTCAAAAATATTTTCTTAGAAAACTAGTGTAATTGTTTTATTTTTTATATGGTGTGATTTTTTTAATAACTGCGGCAATGTAAATATAGTTTTAGAAATAAATAAAGAACCGTAACATTGTCATGATTTTTTTAAAATTCAAAATAACGGTAACGATGTTATGATACCTACCATATTATTAATAAAATGAAACAATTATGTAGGTTACCTCAAATAAAATTCTGAATTACAAAAGAAAAAAAAAAAAAATCATTACTTTTTTAATCTTTGAATTTACTATCCGGGCCACTTTCTTTTGTAAAAGAAAACTATTGGGCCAGTAATTGTGTGAGATGTGGGCTACTTGATTTGATCCGAACAAGCTAACTTGAATGGTACATTGCTCAAAAGGAATGTTACATTTTGTACAATTCAAAAAATTGTTTGACAGCGGTTACTTTTTAATACAAAATTTAACATGTGAGAAATTGCTTGAAAAATTGCAAAGAACCATCATCCAAAACCAATAAACCCATGCCTTTCTTTCTCTTCTTTTAAAGGCAAAAAGGGCTCACAACAAGAAAAAGAATGGCATGTTTTACCCAAATATGAAAAGATGTGGTTGGAGATAATGGTGGATCTGGTTTTTACATTTAATAATGATATTAAATGTTTCAGAGAGCGATGTGTAACCAACATTTCTGTATCAAGAGACATTCTCCAATAATTCATTCTCTTTACTCCATGTAATTAACAGGTTCACTTTCTAGGTGGTGTGTGTAACTCCTCAAAATTGTAAACCAAAGTATAATAATTCCCATTAAATTTCAGCAAACCATGACAGTTCATTTATCTGGTACTCATGTTGCTGAGTTCAGAGTCCCTGTCAGGATGTATTTTTTTTGCTGATCAAATGTTATATTTGCTTCACGATGTAACAACTTCATGAACATCTGTCACCAAGAGAGGTTCCAACAGGCAGTGGACCAAAATCTATCCAGTTTAAACTGTCCAATCCGTATTAAGATTTGTAAGCGGATTTAAATTTACACTAATATCAACTATCTTGTGAATCTAAATTGTTTGCACAAACCTCAATGTAAATCAAACATATTTCAATCCGATGCCAATTGGAACTCATCTTCTATGTGGGACTCAAATTCGTTGCTTTTCTTATGTAAAAGCATGTTATTCTTTTCTTCTTCTCTCACTTTCTCTCCCTTCTATCTTTTCTTTTTTTTCTCTCAAAGCGAGATCCTGCTTTTCTCTAAAAAAATAGCGGATTTGGATCCTCCTCTGTGGGGATGAGTCAATTGAGTGGCATTTTTCTCCTTTTTTCTGAATTTTCTAAGTTTGTTTCAAATATTAAACACAATTTGAATTTGCTAATTAGTGGTCGTGGTGAATTTATTTCTTAACACTAAGATTAACTTTAGAAATCATTAAGAGAAGTTTAATGGTCCTAATTAATTATTATTGTAACACTAGGATTAACTTAGGCCTCAACCAAACACCACCATAGTACATCCATATTAGTCTTTTCAGTCATTCCTGTATTTTTTTTCATGTTTGTCGAATTATACAAACGAATACACTATTTATCCAATATTATCAATAAAATTTAATGAACTTTTTTTTGTAAACATATCAATATTTAAGATATTAATTGCATCATATACCAACGAACTATCCTTAATTATAGATTTATATCCGTATTATACATTCGAACCCGTCACTATACTAATTGTAATCAAAATCTAATACTGATTTGTATAATATTATTTAAGGAAATTTACACTAATATCAACTATCTTGTGAATCTAAATTGTTTGCACAAATCTCAATGTAAAACAAACGGATTTCAATCCGATGCCAATTGGAACCCCTCATCTTCAATGTGGGATTCAAATTCGCTGCTTTTCTTTTGTAAACGCATGTTATTCTTTTCTTCTTCTCTCACTTTCTCTCCCTTCTATCTTTTTTTTTTTTTTTTTTTCTCTCAAAGCGAGATCCTGCTTTTCTCTAAAAAAATAGCGGATTTGGATCCTCCTCTGTAGGGATGAGTCAATTGAGTAGTGTTTTTCTCTCTTTTTCTGAATTTTCTAGGTTTGTTTCAAATATTAGACACAATTTGGAACTTGCTAATTAGTGGCGGTGGTGAATTTATTTCTTAACACTAGGATTAACTTAATCATTAAGAGAAGTTTAATGGTCCTAATTAATTATTATTGTAACACTAGGATTAACTTAGGCCTCTAAATCTTTAGGCCTCAACCAAACACCACCATAGTACATCCATATTAGTCTTTTCAGTCATTCCTGTATTTTTTTTCATGTTTGTCGAATTATACAAACGAATACACTATTTATCCAATATTATCAATAAAATTTAATGAACTTTTTTTTGTAAACATATCAATATTTAAGATATTAATTGCATCATATACCAACGAACTATCCTTAATTATAGATTTATATCCGTATTATACATTCGAACCCGTCACTATACTAATTGTAATCAAAATCTAATACTGATTTGTATAATATTATTTAAGGAAATTTGCATAATGTAATTATATATTATATCACATCCGAACATACCATGTCCATGTGTGAATTCCTATATCGTCGACAAGTGGAAACTTTATATAACTTTGAATTTTTGTACACAATGACTCAATAGAGTTGGTGGGTTAGCCCAAACGGATGTTTTAAAATACGTTTCGTATAAAATTAGTACAATTTAAGAATTGTTTGGTCATCAAGCATAATTAAACTAATAAAATAGAACTAAAAACTTTTTTTTAAGTAGTTCAAAAATAATAATTAAAAAAATATATTAATTTTTATCTGCAACATATCTAAATTATAGAGAATAAATTTATAGTTTTATTCTTCTTTATTTTAATAATTGTTTTTATCAATTGTTAAATAAATTTGTTCCCAATATATTCTACCTTTACGATTATTATAGATATGGGTTCTTTTAAAGAAATACACCAGAATCCACAAACCGGACCCCACCCCACACACACCCCAAAATCCCCGGGCCCCATAAAAAAAAAGAAAGGAACCGTCTATGCTTAATCAAAACCAACTAACAATTTCTTTTCTTAAAAAAATGAATGGGAGAATCTAATGGAGTACAAATGTACAAAGCTTTTGTACATTGACAAGTCCATATAAAGGCCCATAACAACATTTGGAATTTTATATCATGTCCTTTTTTCAAAACAATATCTATCTAAGATCGTGGTGCCAATAAGCTCACATCCATTATTGCCTTTTGGCAAACTTTCGTTCCAGCTAGCAAGTACTTTTGCATGCCCAATTACTGGCCAGATTTTACTTCTCACATGATGTTATAGCCTCTGCATTTTTTTTTCTAACTAGGTGCATAGTTTTGGGTTGGTGGAGTATACTTTGAGTGAAATTAATCTTGTTGGTATTCTATTTTTTCAAATGGCGCTATCAATAAATACATTTATTCAATGTTCCCAGTAAATTTTTTCTTTTTGAACGGATACTGATAATAATATATCACATATTTTATCTGCGCTATAATTTCCACATGCGTAGTCAATGTGTTTAGAAATTTTCATGGTCGCTACTTCGAGGCTACTCGAGCATCTTATTTTTTTTTCCCCTTCTTTTTGTTTCAATTTGAAATTCAAAACCAGCACATTTCAATCGGTACAAGCTTCCAAGGTGTTCCTATGGTGTGATTTTTGTTCGAAGGACTTTGCAAAATCTTATTCAAGCTAGGGCCATGAATCGTAGAATCTGCAACGTTAATATTCACGTTCACTACATCGACAAATGTTGAGTCTATGCATAGCTCACAACATGAACAAACTGTTAACAAGCTCGCTAGGCTAAAATAAAGCTCGACTCATACTCGTTCTGTTATGAACCGAGTTCAAACTTTACCTAATTCAGTTCGGCTTGACTTGTTCACAACCTTAGGAATAAAATTGATGACAGGAGGACTGTCTCACTTTTTTTTTTCAGAAAAACAGAGACAAAAGAAATGTTAGCATGGCATATTTTGCGGCTGATTGTGGGAAGCTTTGTTCTAATAAAATCTTGACAATGATGAGATCATGAATTAATCATGTTAATGATGGTCACTTCAATGACCGCTAACTTTATAACCATATATTCCTAATCCTCTAATGAAATAAACTATTATTACACGACAGTTTCTTTTCTCTCTTTTTTTAGTTTCATTATGAAAAAAAAATATAATTTTCTTTAATTTCGGCGTTCAAGTTATTGCAAAAGCACATGCTTCCTTTAAAGACTGTTGGGTGCGTCTCTTCTTTCTCTCTCTGTTTTTTTTTTTTTTTAAGATGAAAGAGTGTAGACCTATAAAAAGATACCCTTTGCAAATCTTATGTAAAACAACTTTTGATATTTTAACAGTAATTAATCTATTTTTGTTACTTTCTTTTTGACGAACATGCAGAAGAAGTGATTGTGCAAACTGATTTACTGAGATAGGGCTAATTTTTGTTATCCCATTGAAACATTCAAAATTTCTAATTTTTACATCAAAACAACAAAATATTTGATTTTCCCATTCAAAATTGAAAGTCTTTCTTTTCTCCGAATTTGTTGATCTAATCTGCAAAATTTGAATTAAATTGAGAGGCCTGAATTGTCTAATTGCTAGAGCTGTTTTAGACTTTTAGGTGGTATTCACGTCCTGAGTAAATTGAGAGGCCCATGAACTAAATTTGTTTTAGTCATTTAACTGGGCTGAACTTGGGGCTGTGAAATAATGTTTTTCTTTGGATTCGAATTCTAGTATGGGCTACAATAAATTGTTTTAAAGGAGAGATAAAAAAATATCTATTGCCGAGAGTAACATCACATAAATAGTTATTTGTGAGAATATATTTATTATCGACGAGAGTATTAATAAGGGTATCGATGCTATTAAATAATTTTATTAAATGATACTCAAGATTTTTCTGAAATCGGATGATACTAAGTTGAAAACAAGGCTGGAGGAACTGTCTGAATACTCTAGTAAAGTTAGGACTGTTTGCAAATAGTAAAAAAAAAAAAAAACATTATTATATAATTCCTAGATAATATAATCAAGCTCGCTCTAGATAACACGAAATATATCATACTACGAAGAAAACTTACCGACACAAAATTTTGAATGCAAATTTGGATACATATTTAAGACTCCTGGCCCAACTTAACTGTCAATGTGGAAATAGAATTGCATGCAATAATACTGCTAACACCACTACCTTTATAAGCATGTATTCCTAATTCTCTAATCAAATAAATGTTGAAACCTAAATTTGAAAAACTGAAAATCTCATTACCATTATTTGTCATATTTTTTAATTCGAGAGGCTAAACTAAAAATTGTATATCTAATTAATTAGGCGCCAATTAGACAGAACTTTTTATTATCCCTTTATTTTGTAATACTTTTCTTCCCGATATTTCTATGATAACAGTTTTGTTTAATAATTATAATAAAACACTCTCTTCTCCTGATAAATGCACCTCTCCGGTTGACTCTTTCATTTAATGTACATATTAAAATATCAGGATTAATACGCTCTCCTCTCTTCGTTTGTATCCGATTTGTTGATTTGCTCAATTCCAGTACGATATCAATATATATTCAAATCAATTACAACTACGGAATATTCCAGTGCGAAGTTAATGTGATCCGTTTTTATGGTCGTGTCCTAAGTAGCGACCAATGTTTTAAAATACGGTTTTATTCATGCATGCAGAAGGTTACCTCATATACGATATGCAGCTACATATGCAGAATTTAATGCGGACTTATATATGCAAATTTTAAAATGAGTTATCAATACCCATAGTCAATTTCCATAGTCATGAGTCATGACAAACCAATAAGTAATGCTAACGTTGGATTGTACATTCGCATGGACCGCATATGCGATCCGCATGACAAGCCAATATGTCCGCATGACCGCATATTCAAATCTGCATATATGTGACTGCCTGACATTTTGGCGTGACAGCAAACCGCATACACATTTGCGGCCGCATTTAAAAACACCGGTAGCGACATTTCCAGATTATCTTAATAGCAAATCAAAACTTTCACGGTTGAGACAAAATACTCTTAAGAACAATCGATGATATTATCCTTTTAACTCAATTTTTTTTATTTAATTTTTAACTATTCGAACTTCTAAAATTTTACTCCAACAATCTTTTATCCGAATGTTTATTTCTGTTTTATGATTATTACAGGCTAATTGATAATAATTTCAGTTAAAATTAATTCTTACACATTTGTTTTTTAAATTATTTCTAAGTTGTTGTTCTTTTTCAAGTTGTTGATTATATTTGTTAGGTATAAATATTCATTTCTTCAAAGACAATTCATAATTTTGCTAAAAAATCATTATCAACTAAATGTCATTATAATTATAACAATGAACAATAATATGGTCTGAAATAAGACGAGACTTAGTTAAGACAGATTTGGGATAAATATAGGTGTCATGATCTAATAATTAATATGTCATTATATTTTCCTACAGGATCTTTTACTAATCAAAGTTTCAAGAACATGTAGCTTTCATGTGTAATATAATTGTCATTAGTCAAAGTACTGCAGTGTCAATTGATCACTTAAACATGTTTTATGCGGCTGTCGCACTTAATAGTAGGTTTCACCATGGAAAATTCAGCAATATAAATGAAGTCTTTGGTGAACATGATAAGATCTTATTAATTACATTCCAAATTTGTGGAAGAAATTTGATTTGCCGGATTCACTAATTAATTATCATGGGAAGACGACTTTTCTAATTTGATTCCACACGGCATTGAGAATTTTTTTTTTTTTTGAGTAAAATGAGGGTCAAGCATTCAAGCCCACATTTGTATTGAAATGAATGGTTCAGTTGCACAAGGGTGGTAACCACCAAGGAAAAAAAAAGTGATGCTCAAAACAATTGAGCTGCTAATGAAATAAAAATATAATAAAGCTGGAGGAAAAAATGTTGAAATAAAAATATAATAAAGCTGGAGGAAAAAAATGGTAAAACAGTGAAGTAAATGAAACAGAAAACCAAAATCAGCTGTTGCCGGTCACCACTACTGGTATGCTGGTAATTGGGTGAGTTTGAACTGCTCCAGAACATCAACCAGCGCCTCGGCATTGAGAAATTTGATTACAATTTGTTTGTATGTATCTCTGCCTTGCTGGATTCATTAAATTGTTGTGGACCGCTTTTATATTTTGATTCATTAATGTAAGGCATGACCATCACATCAAAAATATAAATTAAGTTGCAAATTATTTTGTGTGCTGGTATACCATTTGAAATGCAAGTACAATTTCTTATGAAGTACCATTTATATGACTAGTACCATAGATTTTTTTTTTTTTGACCAAAAGACTAGTACCATAGAATTGAAGTACCATACAAGTCCTTAGGTGGAATAACGATATATATACAGAAGCATTCAACTTTAATTCATTCCATCAGCTCCTTACAAAAACAATCTTTAACAAAAAGCTCATCAAAAATTAAAATTTATAATGGACGGGGTTTAGTATTTGAGGAAAAAAACGAAATTAGATACAATGTATTTCTTCTATTCATGTCAAAATTCTATTGCAAGTTAATAATTGTATGGTCCAAATAAATTTTGTAGAAAATTGCACCGGACTTTTTAGTAAGTAGAAGGCTCGCATCCAATCAAATATTAATCTGATAGAAAGCTACTTGTATAAGTAGGTGCAATTGGAATAATGGAGAACCATTGAGAGCTTCTCACATTAATTCAAAATGCACTATTTCTCTTCCATTTTGCTCCTTTTATTCATTCAAACATTCTCAGCAACTTGCTGTATTGAGCATGAGAGAAATGCTTTACTTGAATTCAAAGCCGGTGTCAATGATAAGAGTAGTCGTCTGACTTCATGGAGAAGCAAAAAATGTTGCAATTGGGCAGGAATCCGATGCAGCAATCGAACAGGTCATGTTGTCAAGCTTAATCTTCGAAATACCAACATTGATCGATCCTTATAAAGGTGTCTTCTTTAATTGGAACAACCACCCTAGCTTGACAGGAAAGATCAGCCCATCTTTGATATTTCTTAGTGATTTGAAGCACTTAGATCTCAGTTTCAATAATTTTACTGGGAATGAATTTCCAAATTTTATTGGCACATTTAGAAACTTAAAATATCTCAATCTGTCTAATATTGGTTTGTCAGGAAAAATACATCCTCAGCTTGGGAACCTTTCTAAGTTGCTTTACTTTGATCTTAGGAATGACCACTTATTTTCTAGTTTTATCTTAAACACTGATACGTGGTGGTTATCTAATCTGAGATCTCTAAAGTATATGGACATGTCTGGAGTTGTTTTTAAAGATTCAAATAATTGGGTGGAATCATTGAACAAACTATCATCACTTGAAGTGTTAATTTTGTCCGACAACAATCTAACCCAAATCTCCAATTCACTTAATTTTGTGAACTTCACCTCCCTCGGAGTGTTTCATCTTTCTAATCAAAACTTCAATACCACCATACCCAATTGGGTGGCAAGTTTACATAGTCTAACTGTCCTAATTCTCGTAGCTTGTAACCTAGTGGGGTCATATCCTGCTGCATTGGGAAATCTAACTTCTCTAAACAAACTTTAACTCAGATTATAACTCACTTGATGGCATGGTACCGCCACTACATAGTCTAACAAAATTAACCGACTTATCTTTAACTGGCAACAATATAGAAGGAGATATTAGGGAGTAATTGTTGCGCAAGTTGTCAAATTACACATTGGGAAATCTGAAGTACTTGGATCTTTCATCAACAAATTTGATTGAAACTTTGACAAGGTGGATAGGGGACATGACAAGTGTAACTTATCTTAGCCTTGGGCATAATAACCTACATGGTACAATACCAATTGATATGGGAAATTTAACAAATATTTCTCATCTTGATCTTAGTCATAACTCCTCACAAGATTACTATCAGAAACTCACCTAACTGGTTTGTTAAAACTCAAGTATTTAGATCTCACAGAGACCAACATAACTATTTTGTTTGATAGTGATTGGACCCTTTCTTTTCAATTAACTACAATCTGGTTGAGGTCAAACAAACTAGGGCCAAAATTTGCCTCTTGGATCCGGAGACAAGTACAAAATTGAGGATCTAGATCTGACAGACACTGAAACCAAAAGAAATAACTAAGGTAAGACTAATCACTGCCAATTCATGAAACCAAAAGAAAAAGAAAACCCAATTTCGACAATGGAACTAGACACCGAATGAGAAGATTCTGAGAGGGAAACTTACCAGACAAACCCCTAAATGACTATAAAGGGCCACTGGTTAAAATTAATCTGATTGGTAGAATACAAAGTCCCAAGAGCTCTTGATTTTCAACTTCATAAAGCACTTTCCCATAGAAATTTTGTCAAACACCAAGTGTCTGTATGATATGGAGTAACGAAATGAGAGCCTAGAGGAGGTTTAGGTAGTTTGTCAAACTCAAGGTTTTGATAATAGAACATAACCCCATCTCAATAGTAACGAAGAGCAACTGGCATCCTTCCTTGCACTAGATTCATTTGAAATAGAATCACTGAGGCTGTTATGGTAGCTACAACAGAAACAGCCCAAATTACACAAGAAATTTGGTTATTTCAGAGCTGGAGACCTTCCCAATTTTGTCCGTGCTATTTTGTAATAGAAAAATGGTACCAACCTCAGCTACCAAAGGTTCCATTTCACTGAGATCAGTTACGATTGATAGAACTCACAAATAAATACCCACTGTTGCAGTCTACAATGCCATAAGCAAAATAATGTAACTTCAAAGTCTACCCAAACCTCTTCTATAATTTAACTTCAAAGACTCCACGTATCTAATTTAAATTCCAATTCATTCCATGTTTATGAGATATATGGCACCATTATTTAACAGTAATCTCGTTACCATAATAGCAAACATTGTATAAGTTAAAAATAAGGAAAATAAATATTACTTAAATTAGTAGATTCGGCCTATCTCATCTCTCCACTCAATGACATATGAACTGCTTTGTTTTTTTTCCTTGAGACATGTTAATCACCATCTATAGTATTTTTGCATTGGACTTGATCATCCTTAATATAGTGCCACGTCATTCGTCAGCATCAGTTACTAGTATATATTGTTATTAGCAGTTAATTCACACTATATAAATTATTAGTATTAATTGTAAAATACCAGTGAACCACAAGATGAGAGAGGCATACAAGAAGACTTGTGCTCTTCTCGAGCATCTGAGGCAGATTATTAGAACAGAGTGGACATCAGAAGCAGGAGGACTGAGAGAAAACTATAGACTGGTATATATGGCTATAAATTATCTAAATCTTAGCTTGCTTTTCTTTTGAGTATGGTTTAGGTGCTATGGATAGCATAAGGCCTTCCATATTATTGCCTCAAAAACCTATCGTGTAAATTTCAAACTTCGATCTAAGTAACTCAGTAAATTGGTTATATAATGAACTTGTAGAATACCAATTTTTACTATTTTTAGAATTTTTTTACTATCTTTTATGATTTATGAAAGATAGCAAAAGATGACTTAAAAATAAAAGAAAATTGCCAATATTTTAAGCCATATTTTGTTATCTTTCATAAATCATAAAAAATACTAATAAAATTCCAAAAATAGTAAAAATTGGTATTCTACAAGTTCATTATATAATCAATTTACTGAGCTACTTAGATCAAAGTTTGAAGTTTATACGATAAGTTTTTGAGAATAGCACAGAAGGCCTTATGCTATCCATAGCATGTAAGCCTTTTTTTCTTTTTTGCTACAACAAACTCTATAACTATTATGTACGCCCCTAATGTTTTCAAGTACTCCTAATTTTATTACCATTTTTGGTGTAAAGTTGTTGCAATCAGATCAAATCAACATGCGTAATTAGTTATTACTATTTTTATGTGAAGTTGTTCATTTGTTCATCAATTTTATATTATTTTCCATTTCTGGCTAAAGTCGTGTATATTCATTAGTTTTATGCTCTTTTGCACTTGTGGCTGCCAGTGATTTTGTTCCTGTTGTCTGATCACCGTTACAGGCGTGAGCGACCTTGAACTTGCTATGATGGATTTATGAGTTAAAACCTCTTAATCAGGAGTTTGGACCTCAACATGCTATAGGTGATGAGTTTTCATTTTGTACGAGTTATTTTTTGTGGGAGAATTGTCCAAATGCCATTATAGATCAATGAACTTGGATTACCGTAGTCTTTGTTTAATTTAACCATCTTATAAAAACATCTCGTATTCAGGACTGCTGATCATAGCATTCTTTAAATTATGAAATGTCATGTCCTGTTGAAGATAAATAATCAATTAGATATCAATTACATTGATAGCAGATTAATTAGGGATCAATTAGTATTAATTAGTAGATATAGCAAATTATGTTATTAGGAAGTATTTTAATGGCTCTTTAAATTCTGTAGCCTATAAATAGGCATCATATAAAAGATTGAGAAATCAGTAAAATTAGTTATTTTCTTCTTTTAAATTTCAACATGTCCTGTATGAGTCTATATTGGGGAAAAACAGTTCACAGAGAAAATTAAGGTGTTTCCATAATGATGGTTGTTAATCATCACACTTTATTAAATAATTTTAAGGGAAAAAATGTTCTTGACAACTACACTATAACCTTTTTAACAGAAACCTTTAACGACATGCTCCCAGTTAGGACTAAATAGTCTAGTTTCAGGTTGGACAGTTTTCATTTTACAGGCAAGATCAAATAGAATATACATTTGGCACAGATATACAATATTTTTAGCATAAAGTCTACTTTTCCGAAAAACACAAAATACAAAAGATGCACTATAGAATACATATATCTAAAGTTCACCTACATATCATAGCGGTTAATTTATTTCAGTTTCTAGCTACCATTTCACAAGAAAGGACAAAAGTAAGTTATCACAGTAACACTACTACTACACCAGGCAACAAGTCAAACTACCCCAAACAAAACATAATTATATAAATTAAGGCTTTCTTAAACTAAAGACTTACCTCCTTAATACAAATTTCTACTTTCAGTGCACCAACTGATGGGAACATTTCAAGAGGAACAAGGAGAGAAACCTGGTCATTTTTCACTCCGTCCTCAAATGTAGTACTCGCCATCCTAGATTTGAACATATTAATCCGAGATTTGAACATATTAGAGTCTTCACCATGTTTTGCCGTCTTTAGTACACTCAAGCTCCATGAAAATGCAGGTTCATGAAAATTGGGCCGGCGGATACAAACACATGATATAACAATGCCCTGCTCTTGTTTGATGGTTTGGAGGATGAATATCGACTTGTCATGGTCAGAAATGAGAACTTTGTGCTTGGAAAGGCGGCTAATATAAACTTTAAAGTTCAAGTTGTAGCTGAACCTTTCCGCATATAGGTTGTGTTCGACTGCCAAGTGACCGACAAGCATCTCCTTTGATCCGTGGAAGTTGCAGTATGTCTTTGGGCAAAAGCACGGGAAGTACATGCAAGTTTCCTCATGCGCCTTCTTTTCAGCAAAAGAGAGCAGTTCTTTGCAGCCGTACAAGCTGTTCACACAGCAAACTGTAGCAGAGTCTACGATGTTTTGGAGGGAGATGCAACGCCGGTAAACGGTGCAGGCAGAGCATGATGGGCAATGCTTCGCAAGTTTCTTGCGGCAGCAATCGCAGATAATGTGTCCAGCATTGCACTGAAATGTGAGGAGAATTGACTATATGGTGTCAATATATTTTGTTCAAGTATTATTCCAGAAGAAAGCATATATAGTAACCAGACAACGTCTTTTAGTTTATTTTTCTTCTGATAATTTTATAAAAGCTTCTTGTTAGGGACACAATCAATTCAATTTCAGAACATGGAAGCATTCAAAAGGAATGTGTATGAATAAATAATTTAAAAAGTCCTACTGGTATACGAGGCTACAAGTTCTCATATTCTCTGTGTTAGGGTTTTAGGCTACTTTTAGCACACATGCACGAAAGAGGAAAACACTTTTTGGAGCAAATTTTCTATTATTTCTCTCACATAAAACTAAGTTACAGAATTCCATAAATAGTCTATACAAATTACAAGGAGGTACAAACAAAAGACCTATATTACAAAAACAACATAATTTGTTATTAAGTACTAAATGAGATGGGGACCCAACACTTTGGTCATTCATAAAACCTAAAATTCATTTTTTTTTTTTGAAACACATAGAACCTAAAATTCCTATTCTGGAACGTAAATCATAAAAAAAAATGAAGAAATGAGACAGGGTCAAGTCCCCTGCTATCATTTATTTAAGATAAATAGAAGTTTATACACTAGGAAAACTGGATCAGTCAATTAAGAACATATCAAAATTGCAAAAATTAAAACAAGAAAGATAGTGATCATTAATCATGGTCCAAAACACAAATAAAGTACCACACATTTAGTCTGCGGTGCCCTCATTTGTTTATCACAAAACAGCAGGTTGATTGATAGGGTTTAAAAAAAAAAGTAAAACCCGATTGCACCCATTGAATGTGTTTCAGGATGATACTCTTCAATTTGAAGTGGTCCATGGAAAGAGTGTGACAGAATCCAACGGGTGTGATCCGTGTTTTATTTTTGATCCAAACCTGAAAATCCAACTTGCTATCCATTCAGAATGCTAATCTGATAATCTGAATTACCAACTTATTTAAGAAAACTGGACCAGCCTATTACTAGCAAAACAGATGGAACCGCAGTAAACTATTCTGTATTATATTTATAAAGCATAAATGACAAAAAGAAATATGGATTTTTCCTTTTCAATTTCTAAAACCAAGTAGCAAATGAAAATAAGCAAACCGCATGTACCTTCACCTATGGATACTATTACCAACATGTTAATCTTTAATTCTTTCACTTCTTTTCCCTACTGGAAGCATCCTCAAGAACCCCTTACCATAAATTAATTAGTTAAATATATATAGCTTTCACAATTACAATGCTTTTAATTCATCCAATCCTTACCTTTCCAAAATGTACAACCATTGCAACTTAGGATTTACATACCTCCGCTTTTTTAGTTTCTCCATTATGTTTGCATTTTATAAGTTCAAATAAATATAAAATAACAAACTAAAGCCGTTAGATATTATCTTATATCAATTTCTCTATGGACTTGTTAGAGAAAGGAATAAAAAAATTACATTGAAATTGTACTGGAAGTGATTACAAATGGGATTGTTAATTATGAAAATTTGAAAACCCAAAATTGGGGTCACCAATATGTAGTCAAACCCCTCATTTTGCTCTATAGTCCCTCTTTGTCCACCATAATGGAATAGACTATTCTATGCTTGCTAAAATTTAATTGCAACAGTGTAGAAAAGACTCCGTTTTTGAGGCGCTAATATTCCATTTTTCTTGTCTATTACAGTTTAGCTTTGAAATGTAATAAGGGTTTTACAAAATTGAAGTTACAACAACAAAATTTGTAGAATAATTGAGTTGGCATGCTTTTGATTCTCATAAATGAAGTCAAAATATTGCAGCTTCATTTACATGCAAGTAGAGGAAGCGACATGAATTGTATGTTTGTTATGGAGAGAAAAGTAGAATAGCGGTGACCTGATAAATAGGAGAGTGATCAACCAATGGCTGAGAGCAGATAGGACAGCTCAGCAGCTTTCCATCAAGCATCACCATCACCATCCCTTCATTGCTCCTCCGATCATTTCCACCCTCCATCTTTATCGTTCCCTCTTCCCCACTACAAATTGCTAAGTAACTGTTGTGACTTCTCTTGTAAGTGACTTCTCTTGTAAGCTAAGTAACTGTCGTGACGAATCCATATCCTCCCCGGTACCGTAAAAAGGAATCTTTTACAATTACTAAATCTCAGCCATTCAAACTAGCGAACGGTTGGGATTAAATTAATTAAAATAACATGTGCTCCTCACGTGCAAAATAGAAGGGAAAATTGTTTTTATGCCACTCCAAAACATGAAAATTAGAAAATTGCCACCCCAAAACATGAAATTAGTTATTTGCCACTCTAAAATCATTAAATTTATGAAATTGCCACAATTATACATCTAATATACATATTTGATTAAAATTATTCTGAAAAATATTGTATAAAAAACGTATTTTGATATTTCCAAAATTACCCTTCTTCTTGTGCTAATCTCGGTTTTTGGTTGCTTTTCTTGGTGCTGGCGGGTGCTTCCTTGGTGCTTGCCGCTTTTCCTTTGACGGCAGGGAGCGAGGCACTGTGGCTTCCTATTGTACCTTCAGTCAAACCCCGGTTTTGACTGAAGAGAAGCATCTGAGGGTTCCAAATCCTATCAAAAGCATACAGAAATCTCACTGTGGCTTCCTATTGTACCTTCTTTTCCTTTGACGGCCAGTATCGGCACAAGCAGAAGGGTACCAGTATCGGCACTGTGGCTTCCTATTGTACCAGTATCGGCACAAGAAGAAGGGTAATTTTGGAAATATCAAAATACGTTTTTTATACAATATTTTTCAGAATAATTTTAATCAAATATGTATATTAGATGTATAATCGTGGCAATTTCATAAATTTAATGATTTTAGAGTGACAAATAACTAATTTTATGTTTTTGGTTGGCAATTTCCTAATTTTCATGTTTTGGAGTGGCATAAAAACAATTTTCCCAAAATAGAATCGCCCTCTCCATTCCTTCTCTCGACTCTGAATTCCGATCAGCGCCTTTTCCTCCGGCTCTCTTTTCCTCCGACGCGTCTCCACCTTCCCGTTCCCTTCAAGCAGCGCTTGTTCAAGCACCTCGTATCGCTCCTCTCCGCCTTCTCTGTCTTTCCCGCTGCATCTCGACTGAACCGGATTGCTTTCTCTCTCTCTCGATCGTTGTCACTAACTTGCTCCTCCACCTGGGCACTCCGCTTCCTCACACTGCTTCAATAGGTGTGAAACATTTCTTAAAGAATTTGTGTCTAATTTCTCACGGCCTGTTACAATTGTAGTCATTTTTGCTTAATTTTCAGAAATTGCTAAGATCAAGCTATCAATTTTCATCTGGAGGAATTAGGCCTTAGACTATGTCATTTATCTTCTGTTTTCTTAGTGGATTATTTTACATACGCAGAATCTCTCTTCTTGTTTGACCCACAATTTGCAATTTGGTTGGTTCATGTCAGTACAGTTTCTCACCTAAAGGAACTTTTGAAATCAAGTTTTTTCCCCAATCTAGCAATTATTAGTTACGTTCGTCTATTTCTATTCTCATTTGTATATAAATTTCTTCCCATTATTATACATTTTAAATTCAACAGGTGAACCAGAAAATGACAGTCTCAAACCTGGTTAGTTGTTTGCCTGCTCCTATTTTGTAAATGCTACCTGTGGATAATTTTGTCAAGTTTTTACGAAGATCTAATATTTTTGTCTTGCTCTTACTTCAGGCTATGACTCCGCTGATAGAGCAAATGGATACTACAATAGATTACTATCTTCAACATAGGAGGAATTTAATCAAGCCGGTTACAATATCAAGGAAAAAGACTTCCTAAATTCTAAGCCAATAAAAGCATGAATAGAGCAGTGCTACATAGAGATTATATAGGATGCTTGCACAGGGGTGAAGAAAAAAAGAAAACATACGTTTTTTATATTATAATTAGAGGGATAACAATTTTAGGTTGTAAATTACTTCTTGATTCAATAAAATGAAATATTTGGCTTCTTTTGAAATATATCGTGTTTGTGAAATCTTTTGTACTTAAGCTAATATTTCTTGTTTCAATTCTCTCTTGGCTGGTAAGTATCAAAATGAGGGATGTGCCTCTAATACAATTCACTAGCAGTACTATAGCACAAACAATTTGTTCATCTAGGGGCATTGTTGTCCATTTTCTTAAAAAAATCATATATTTTTATCCCTTTTGAATTTCTTTCTAAAATTTTCACAGCATATAAAGAATATTTAGATGCACATTTACTAACTTTTGTGGAATATTTGAGGTAACAAATTTGGAGAAATTAGCAAAATAAATCAGATCTGGAAAATAAAAGAAAAAAGTCAACTATAGAGTTGACTGAGCCTTAAAAATAGAATTTTAATTGAAATAAAACCTCGAATGCTTATAGATGCATAAGCTTCATACACTAAGAGTAACAATTTCTTACTTCATACACTAAGAGTAGCATAAACAACATAATCAAATAGTAAATTGTATATATGTGCACAAAAGATCAGAATACCAGCATCTATCAAAAGATAGTATTTTTAAGTTGTATACAAAAAAAAAGAGCTCTATGTCTCTATCTATCAAAATATACAAAAAAGAGCTCTGTCCTCTATCTATCAAAATACACAAAAGACCTATCAAGTTTCTACACCAAATTTAGCTCTAACAATTCAGCATCCATCTTTGTTCTCCTTGAAACATGAATTCTGCAAAGAATTGAAAACATAGAGATGAGATAAAAAAAAATCCATAATGTGCAGCTTCACAAATAAAAAAAAAATCTTTGTTACCCGACTAAAAGCTGCATCTTGAAGAATATTAGAAGGTAAAGTCGAGAGCTGACTTGGAGAATTCTAAAACAACAAATAAATTAGTTTCTTATATAAATTCAACAAACAATACAAGTATGATTAAATGTTGGACTGTCATAAAGTGTCACTTACCATCAAAAGATTGGTAAAAGTAGTATGAGATGGTTCCTTGTGATCCAACTTTGCAGCAAAATTGCAGTAGGAATTTGATGCCTAAACAAAATTGTTTTTTTTTTTTGTGTTAGGACATAAAATATCAGAAATTCAAAATCCATACCTTCTTCTGTTGATTCAAATTCCATACCTACTCGAGGAATCCACTCTGATCCACTATTAGCTTCCATGCTTAAGAGCAGATAAGAGATTGGTTGAGTACAGTGGAGATGTTAAGGTTGTCTTGGGCTAGGGGACGAACTCAAGTGATAGTGGAGATTGATTGAGGACAGCGGTTGACGGAGAGGTTCTACCGGAGGAGAAAAAGAAACTGGATGTAGAATGAAATAGGCAGGAAAGTGAAATTCGCTCGGTGTTCTCTTGACCTACAAGCGAAAGAAATTCATTGCTTCATGGGACTCACATCAGGCTTTGAATCTTGATTTAACAACTTTGCTTTATTAAGAAGCAGTCAAAGATTGAAAACGAGGTGTTTTACTTTATTTTCAGAAATTTACTGGAACTTGCCCAGGCTTACCAGAGTGCACAAAAAAACTAAAATCTACAATTGACTGGCTGACTTACTTGCACGATTTTAAGCTACTTTTTGAATTTTATCTACAAAGATAAGTTATACTTTTTGAGTTTAAAAAAAAAATTAGCTAGAAAGAAAGAGACCTGCACGATTTTAAGCTGAGGGTATGCTTCAGCTCGAGGCAAAATTGGTGTTGTGCAGAATTGCTGTAAACTCTCGCTGGAAGGCTCTCAGAAGTGATTCACTCTGCAACTCGAGGGATTGAAGCGCCATTCGAGAACAGTGACAAGAGTATTAAGGAGCGCGCCAGAATGAACTAGGCGGGAAAGCGAAAGGCGCTGATCGGAATTCAGAGTCGAGAGAAGGAATGGAGAGGGCGATTCTTTTTTGCACGTGAGGAGTACATGTTATTTAATTTAATTTAATCCCAACCGTTTGCTAATTTGAATGGCTGAGATTTAGTAATTGTAAAAGATTCCCTTTTACGGTACCGGGGAGGATATGGATTCTTCTCTTGTAAGCTTCAAATTAATTATTTTTGGTTTAGATTGCTGTGTCCAATCTCTACAGCCATTTATGTTGTCTATCTATATTCTGGACCAGAAATTATTAATTATGGGGCCTTTTATATATATATTGCTCAGGCCCGAAATCAAAGGGACCAGTCCGTTCATTCTGGATATTTCTTTGTTCACGATGGAATTTCTAGGTTTTGCAAACCTTATTTGAAAAGAACTATCTCACTTCAAAAAGTCTGTTAATTAAGAAGCGATATGTTAGCAATCAATTTTTTTTTTAAAAAGATCTATTAAATTAATGAAAAAAATTCAATTGAATTTTTTTTTGTTTTATCTTTGTTTTTTCGCGCAAAATTATTCACGAGCACGTACAAGTTAACATTTCGAGCATATCTTTATATTCTGATGTTTACTTGACTTCAAATGAAGTCTCAAATTATTAAAAACATCAATAAACATTCACAATTTCCTATAAAAGTATAAAACAGCATATTTATCTGTGTAATATATGTAAAATATTTTTCTTATTTTGTACAAATCAATTCACAAGCTTGTACAAGGTAATACTTAGGTTATATCTTAATTCTTAGCCACAGGAAATGTCTCATCTGCATACAAATTCTAAGGAATAAAATGATTCGTTTTTTATGTGGCATCGAAAAAAAATCATCTTTCAGGTTCTTCACAAATTATTTAATACATTTTTAAAAATAAAAAATTCTGGACAGCCTGCCCCTTCCCTCATTTAAATCGAGTCCAACAATTTTTTATTTCTAATCGGATAAAAGAGCTGAGATTAATCTAAATGCTAATAATCTTCACAAGTACACTTTTCTAAGTCGATATTAATTAATTAAAATATAAAAATGCAGAAATTTTGCTTCGGCCTAAACTTTCTACTTAACTGAATGATTTTGAGATTTTGAGATGTCTTTCGTATGGTAAATATTTATTTTCTTATTTTGTATATTAATATACATATTTGTGTCGTATAAATTTTGTATTTTCTATTTATTTAAAAACATCGAAATATGATTGATTGTCACACAAAATTTCAAACTAAGTACATTACTACAATCTTAGATGGAGAAAATTAATTTAGAAAAAGGAAAAAATACTAATTTTTTAATTTTGTTTTTAATATTTCACTCTGAAATAATAAATATTTATTAAAAACAATTATTTTTTTTAAATTAGACGATTTATATAAAAAAAACATGTATTTGGTATCTTTTTCAAAACATTAAAAATATATAAAACAGAAATTACATGATAAGTCATGCGGAATTTCAAGAAATAAACATAAAATAGTTGTATTACTTTAAAAAATATATTTCATCTTATACACATCAATCACATGATTTTAAATAAGAAGAGAAGCATGAAAATACAGAAGTCTGTGATCATAACAAATAAAGCGAGAACAATTTCCTCAAAAAAAAAAAAACAGAGAGAGAGAGAACAAACGTAGATATGGCATGAAGTTAGAAATTATCTTCTTTATGCATTTACAAGGACCTACCAAGCGATATTTTCAATATAATTTGAAATGAAACATTTCAGCAGTATTTTCGCACCAACATTTAACAGGCACCAATCAACATTTAACTTAGAGCACTCAAAGAGTTTAAACTTTCAACCTGAGAATGGATCATGTACAACTTGAGAATGTATTACATCCAGCAAAATTTATTGAAAGATCGAAAGAGATTTTTGTAATTTACAAAAAAAATTAAAAACCCAAGCTGTGCCAAAGGCTAGTAAAGAGAAAAGAAAATAAGAGGAAAATTTTTTGTTTCAGTGAAACAGATCTCTTACAAAAAAGAAGGGAGGCCTCAACCCTTCTTTAAATCAAAGCAAAGGAAATGATGGCTCAGTTAGCCGTGAATACAAACAAAAACTTCCCGTACCAGTTTGAGCCGTACCCGTACTGGTACCATTCTTGTAATGTAAAAAACCTCATACCAGCACTCCCTATTCCAGGAAAACCCCTCCACCGTACCAGTATTGACCAGTACCATACCCTTCACAGCTCTGCCTTTGATTATTTGTAGATTGTACTTGCAATTCCACCAGAAAACAAGCAATGCAGATGCAAAATATTGTTATCTTTTCGTGATGTGCTGACAAAGATGAATACAACAGTAATAGCATGCACAAAACCTTGATCAACAAGTTGATCGGCATCCGCATGAAATCGTATCATTAGATTTAACCTTGCTTATCCGAACAAAAACATGGATATCTCCATTGGGCAAACAAAACTCAGGCTGTACCAGGAGAGAAAACTTACTCCTTCCGAAACCGTCTTTTGGTATACAACTGTCAACTTTTGACCTGAGCTGGAGATATCTATCTTCACTGCTACGAACCGAGCAATCGGTTTTTATCTCGTACCAAAATTGTTGCTCTTTGAAATGAGACGGACGCATGCAAACAATGGACAATGCGTATACTCCCAACGAACCTTCATCTCTTTTGTGAAGAAAAAATATGAAATCCTTCTCGGCAAGAACCTTAAACGTACATGCCTTAGAGAGACCAATTTTGAACTGTTCTTCGTACCGAAATCCAATGACACGCTCTTTGTGCATGGCCTTCATGTGTTTGCGGAAGGATCGCTTACAACCGCACGTGTAACAACAGTTGGAGTAGGGACAGTAGCAGGGGAGATGAAAGCATGTTTCCTCGTGCTCCTTTAATTTGTAATAAGGCATAATAGCATTGCAACCGTATCTCTTATTTGTACAAGTGACTTTCATACTGGCGACAAACTTTTCCATTGCGAAGCATCGGTTGTGGCCGGTTGTGCGACAGCATATGTGACACTTGTCAGAGAGCCTCTGGCAGCAGGAGGAGCAACAGACATGGCCAACTAAGCACTGAGAGAATAAAAAAAAGTTCAAGATAGCTAATTTTTGTGATACGATCATACGACACATTTACTTGGGTAGTGAGAGGATAACTCGAAATCATTACAAAGGGAAATGTCATTTCAGAATCTAATAATACTTTCTGACTTGAATTAGGTAATTTAAATTTGTAGGTAACATATGGTCCAAATTACCTCTTGATATTGTAATGGAGAGATATGGAGATGAAATTACCTGAAAAATTGGAGGCTTTAAGGGTTCGCAGCAAATGGAGCAATCCAAAATATCATGATCTGAAACAAAAATGCTGACATCAGACAGTTCATCTTCACCTTCACTGATATTTTCCAACGGTGGAAACGGCTCGAGCTCTTCCCAAACTAGAGTGATCTCGCTTTGGGTTGGAATTTCAGATGCCATTAATTGTTTTTTTTATTGTACAAAACTGAGGTTGCAATTTGCAATTGCTATGCTTCCTGTGATAAAAAAAACTTCACAATATATATGGACGAAAAACTTGATTGCCAAACAAGAAATGTAATTGTATGAGAGAAGAATCGTACTGATCAAGAAACTTGATTGCCAAGTCGGTACATTTAATTATGCGTTGAAACACATAATACTTTCTATTATTAAAATGTTAGTGTCATGCATGTTTGTCACTTTTAATTAATTTTCATACCGACTCTTAATTTGCTTTTTGTCTTCCCATAGAAATAGAGAGTTAAAATAATTTTCATACTAACTCGTAATTTAGTTTGTCTTCCCAGATAAATAGAGACAGGTGAATGAAATTCTCTTCTTTCAAAAGAAAAAAGAAGTTTCGTACTAACATAAATTCAGCTGGGTGATATAATTGGTTAATTTCCAAAATTAATTGACGATCATAGTATGACAGTGCATGTCTTCTACATTTATGTATAGATATGAATTCATATCACCCGAGTAAACTCCAATATGCTCTAGCATGAATATTAAAAGGGCCCGGATTCTTATCGGACAGTCCGGATTTAAACTTGAAATTTGAAGTATTTCATAGGATCCGGACTCTACAGATATGCTTGAGAGGATTGAAGGAACAATCTTTGTTTTAAATGGAGCCAAATTGCACAATTTTCCAAATCCTAAGCCTAATTGACAATGATGGCCTGTTCAAAACAGGAGCAGCTTGGGTCCGATGCCCATCGGACTCAAAGTGAGTTTAATGGGTTCGATGACCGTCCGATCTGCTTTAAGATTCGCACCCGCAACTTTCGCATCTGCTTTAAAATTCGTGCACACGAATCTTAAAGTGAATCGGACGGTCCCTAAACCCATCGGACCCAAGCTGTTCCCGTTCAAAACTGCATCCCAATTCCTTCCAAGTCTGTTAAGACTCCGGTAACAATTCAACTCGAGAATATCTGAAAAGTACAAGGTTGATTTGTAAAATTTTAAATCTAAACTAATACTGAACACATATATTTTCACTCTATTTCATTTTGTTTAACAAATTAGCATACACAAAATTCTGTAAAGGCTTAATTTTGAGCTGTTCACTATTTCAACCATTTGAATTATTGTGCCAACCATCCAAGACTTATTAATTCCTCAATATAATATAATAAAGCGATCACAACCGTGACTACCAACAAAGAGACTGTGCCTAATTACTACAAAAATAAATAATATAATTAGAGAAACGTAGTTAGACACCAAAACTAGGAAAAGAAGATTCCTACAATCTCTCTTCTTTTACCCCTTCTTTAATTTTCTTAAATCTATGCCAGAGCGCACATTTAAATCGAGAATTCGATTGTATAAACAAGAGACCCACCTCATTGGCCAGGCTACAATCTGACCTCACCTCAACTACTTACACTATTTATATCTCGATCCATCTTCCCTTATTTCACCATCTTTCATGTCACCGCATTCGCATCATCATCCATTTTTCTATCTTGACCCTTAAATCTACTACCCGCCCCCCCTCTCCCCGGCCAAAAAATTTATCAGAAACAAGACCAATGGAAAAAAAGAAAATATGCGACTCCTATAGCTGGCACGAATTGGCACCAGATTCCCACTCCTTCAAAACCCGATCCATTAACTTCTGGAACCTCTCAGCCTGGGGACCAGGTCTGGCGGTGTTCACATTCCCCCACTGGGAACATGGGTCCCGCCACCACCTCCTCGAACTGGTGCACCATGCACCTGGAGTAACCATATTCCGCCACTTCCCCAAAATCCTCCTGTCTATTAAGTCCAAAACTGCATCATTTTCTTTGAATTTTCTGGCAAAGGGAACCCCACTCTCGACCATTGCACTGAAATCTGTGGTGCTGAGGTAGTGCGGCTCCATCTGAGGCGGATCATCCCAGACAGTGAAGCGCAGGTCATTGTTGACTGTTGTGTTGCGGTAACCTGAGTTGCATATGACAGAGTGGAAATAGCCTTCTTGGGAGAGTATTACATTTGTGAAGTATAGGAGGAGAGTGCGTGGCAGGTTCTCATAGCCTATCGTGCAATATTCTATGAATTGCCGGCTTAGTATTACCCATGGAGAACCTGTTTACATTAAAAAAAATATATATTTTTATTAGATCCAGTAATAACAATAAGGCTATTAGAAGCTCATTGGAAGCATAAAAACATCATTTGTGCATTCTTTTTACCTAACCCAATAAATAACTTTAACTCTGCACTATGTGCGCCCGCACAAAATGAGATATATAGCTTGCTCTTTGGCATGTTTAGCTTTGTTTTTACTAAAAATCTGAAACCTCAGATGCATAGGATATGTCATTTGCAACACTTATAGTCATTTTCAGTATTGAAGAAGTGCCAAAACTACCCCTACTTCTCCCTTGTATAGGAGAAAACAAGGGAGTGAGAGGCCATGTCAGGACCTTTTAATTTTTAAAATTTTAGTTGACTCCTTGATTATATTTACAACAATAATAACACACAGCAGTCAAATCAATAAGAACAGTACTGACAATAATAATTTTAATAATTGATACTGGGCCTGTTCAGCAAAATACCAGAATAGAGGAGAAGTGAGGAAAAGTAGAATTTGGAATAGGCTTCAATTCCATACTATTCCGGTTGTGTTCGGTTGAAGGTGGAAAAGTGGAATAGTGAAAAGGTAGAAAAGTATCGGGTAGAGAGTCAATTCCATCTCTTGAAAAAGAGACAATTCCATTATTCCATCAACCCCACGGAATAGAGAATTGACTCATAGTAGAATAGAGGAGGGACTAACTTGTAAAAAGCAGGGGTTTGACTGCAAAAGTTCAAACTCAATTCCATTATTCCAATCTCCACAACTCCGCTCAATTTCATTCTTGTTCGGCTAGAATAGAAGCTCTATTCCAATCAATTCTCATTTTCCTCCCCAACTGAACAGGCCCAGGTAAGAATATATTAAGAAAAAGAGCAACAATCCAAGGATCATCCAAAGGAAGAGACTCAGTACCAGTAAAGAATTTAAAAGCATCAGGAGTGGCACGCTTTTCGGAAGCCTGAAAGTATTGCTTTCGACCTGCCAAGTAAACACCGGCATCCACTATGATTGGCTGCACCCTTTGTTGCCTGAATTCAGATGTTTATCAAAACCCTTATTAGAAGAAAAAGAAACACTCAACTTTGTTGTGACACGCACTGTCTAAATATTTGCATTTGAGTGAGGTTATGGTAATATGCACATCGCATAATGGCTCGCACTATGGACTCATATCTTTGTTTTAAAGTCTAAACAGTTGATCTGAATCGTTCCACATGATCTTTGTACCAAAATGTACTTGGTAATCAAATTTTACATTTTTTAGAATTTTTTTTACTATTATTTTTAGATAGGTAGAAAAATCACTTGATTTGAAAATTCTAGACCATCCAAAAGCAGCGATTTTCTACGTATCTAAAAAAATAGTAAAAAGATCTTAAAAAATGTAAAATTTGGTCAACAAGTGCATTTTCACATGGAGATCATGTTTAACGGTTCGGATCAGCAATTAGAACTTTGAAAATAGAGATATGAATCCATAGCACAGGTCGATACGTAATATGCATATTACCATAGCCTCACTCTTTGCATTTTAATGTTTCTGCAGCCTTTCAGTGATCCAATGAATAATTGCAGGAAAGGAGCATTAAGCTCTCAGTTTCCAGAACAGTAAGTTTCCAAATATGTAAGATACAGGGGTGTCATTGCAAATCAATTGAATGAACTAGGCAAGAAAAAGGACAAAAGAAGGATTTTTTTGGCAAAGGACATGCAACATTCCAACTCTTTTCCATACTTGCAAAAGGTCCCGCCAATTATTGTATGCACAATATAGACCCGGTCATATCTTTTGGGTGGCATTGCCAAGGAACCCAACTGCTAAACCAAGGTAAAGTTAAACTCCAGAAATAACTACGGTGCCACCTTTGCTTCTAAATTCATACAACTCAGTACCACCTTAGAACCAAATTTCACATCTGTTTGATGGTTTTACAAAAATAATAAATCTAGTGTCGCTTGAAAATAGCTGATCAGATGTATTTGCTTAAAATTAATTAAGTAAACAAAATAAAAGGTGCATACTCTTTCCAGCCGATATCACTAGTGTGATCGATGAAGTTAAGATGTCTCGGCACAGACGAAAATACATGAATCAAATCTACAACCAAAAGGTAAATAAATATTACATAAACCATATTAGATCAAGTGCATAATTGTTTACCAGTCTTCCCAATCATAATTAAGGTTTACATAATGATAAGTCTCAACTGAATATAGACTGAAATTTGGTGTTCAGAAAAAGAAATATCAGTATATCTGGCTCGGTATCATAATTACCAGTATTTTAACTATCTTTGTTTTCTATGATCCAATTCTTTGTTTGGATTTCTTCTTCTCAATTGATAATTGATTTGAACTTGTCAAAGTTATTATAATCTAGGTCTTGTTTTTCCATAGTTTCAATGTATCACCTGAGACTCTTAATAGAGTTATCTATATGTAGGCCAAAGTCTAAAGTATGATAAAGACCTTTTAATAGAATAAAAATAATATTTACAAAAGACGACCAACACTTTAGGGTGAGAAAGAAAAAACAAACACAACTAGGGCTATAACCGGTATTTGGGTTTGTTCCCTCGACTTTTATTTGGGATCTGTGAGATTGAATGTGTATCAGCTGGTTTGCCAAATGTATAAATTCAAACTGTAAGAATCAGAGACAACATATTTTCAGATAAATCAAGTAAAATGCATTCAGCAAATCAACAATCGATATTATAACATACCATCTTGAGTGAGAAGCGGGTAATCAGCTGCACTCAAAGTAACAAACCAATCCCACTCATGATCCAATCTGAGCATTGCCGCTGCAGCCCCCAGTGTACCAGCCAATTCTGACGAACCCATGGGGGTCCCGGCTGATGGCCTTCCCACAACATCCACATTCCCAAAGGCTACCGAAACAGGTAGGGCCTGCTTAACTGCTTCAACCAACCCGACCCGTTCTTTCTCTGATGCATCAGCTGAAAGGTACAAGAGGTACCGGTTTCTTGGATGGTACAGTGCAAGTAGAAGGCGGATTAAACGGGCGGAATCAGAGCGGTGCCCCGATAAGAGATATGCAAAGGAAGGTGGGTGGGAGGGCCCACGGAGGAATGGAGGCGAGGATGGATGCGAATATAAGATGGAGGAAGTGGAATAAGAAAAGGTGGAAAGGAATAAGAATAGTGAGATCAAGGAAATTAAGATTAGCGGGAATAGAAATTTCTCTGCTAGAGACAAGGCCGAAGATGGAGATGGGGCCATCACATTCAAGATAAAAAAGGAGGGAAATTGAGAGAATAGAGATATAGATGCTGCCTAGAGAAGTTAATTTTGGGGAAAAAAAATTTGGAGAAAAGAGAGTATCTTGTACAATTTGGTACACTCGATCTTGCAAAATTGGTGAGAAAATAAACGATAAATTGGCAGAACAGGATACAATGCGATACAGTATTGTGTTATTTTCCTCCTCAAACGGAGAGATTTGATGCGAAGAAAGGATGAAGAAAAAATTAACCTTTCACCTTTGATCTCTCAAGTAAAATGGGAAATAAAATCTCTTCGTCTCCCCAATTTAGAAGAGATCAAGATCCGAAAACTTACTCTCTTTCCTTTTTAACCTTTAAGTGTGCTCGAAACAATGATAAAGAAACTTCAAACTCTGTTCACCGACGCTTTCGGGCTAGAGATTGCGCACCTCCATTGAGATCGAACTGGAGAAAATGGACGATCTCTCTCTCTCTCTCTCCCTCCCTCGACCAAGGAGTAATTGCGAAGAAAGGAAGAAGATCAGGCAACCGAGTTGCGCTAGGGTTATAATCTCTCTCCTCTCTCTCTCTTTCTCTCCTTCTCTCTCTGTGCGCGAGTATTATACGAGACGTCGGAAAGAGGAAGAGGCACGGACGGGAAGAAATATATCAACTTCTCACCATTTGGGTAAAGAACTGGAGGGATGGAACAATAGCAAATAATTTGATGGGAGAAAATTGGAGACGATCGCGCAGTTCTGTAGAAAAATAGAATCCGACAATGGTTGGTTGCCAGAATGTTCATTCGTCTCCATTAGATTTAAACGGGTAGGTAGAAGTAAAGGAGAATTCCAGATGACTGGAGAAGAAGAAGGGCATTAAAATGGAGGTATGATTGGCATAGATGGATCGTGTGAAGCTGCAGTGCAGCTGCTGTCCGACTGATTAGTTTAATAATTGTCGTTGCGTCTTTTTGTTATAATTTGAAAATTTTATACGTATCTTTGGGTCATCTTATCTGAATTCGTATCCTCTGCATTAACTCAAAAAACAATCTTTTTGAGTTAATGCATCTGGACCGTCCGATTTGCTTTAAAATCCGTGCAAATTAGATCCGCACTAATATTGAAGGATCCCACGCTTTATAGACAGGGGTCGGATTAAGTCTGTTTAAAATCAGACGGTCGAGATGCATTAACTCAAAAGATGAGAGTTAATGCAGACGATGCGGACTCATCTTATCTACCTTTAAAAAAAAAAAAATAAAATAATCAATTGCTTGGACATCCGGTTCAAGCGGCTCCTATTCTCGCCGAAATTTTAGATTTTCTACACGACTCACTTACCCGCTCGGAAACGGGTCGGATCGGGTTCTTCTCAGCTCGGATCAGCATGTTTTATTTGATTTGTTTATCTACCATAACCTGTTCTTTGCAAATTAAATGAAGCTTTACCAGATCTGAAAGTCACTCTAATCAGTCATGATCTAAGTTTGGCCAGGTCAATCGAATCACAACAGGGACAAATCTACGTAGGATGAATGGGTTTAATTTTAAAATTTTTGTGATTTGTATATATTTTAGAATAAAATGTAATGGTTAATGTAAAATTGATGAGTATTAAAATTTTATATGAATAATAATTTCTTAATGTGTGTTTGACTCTTATAGTTTGAAAATTTAATTCCGCTTCTAATCACAACAAATATATAAAAATATATTTATGTATTGAAATTTTATTTTATCTCAACTCGATACTCTTAGCAGTATAATTTTTGCACTATAAAATTATTACTTGTCACGATTACAGTAAATAATGGCATGGAATGCATATTCTTTTTTTTTCCGCTAAGTAAATTTGTGCTCTAATGTTTTGAGAAAACTTTGATTAATTTTTCGTAGACGATGCTTTATTGTACTTATTTTTAATTTTCAAATTGATGTAATTGTTTATTAAAATTGTCAGATGGCAATAATTTCAAAAAAAAATTTGTTAAATTTTTTTTTTCAAATTTTTTAGATTAAATCAAATTTGTTTAATAAAAATCCATATTGCATATCAAATTTCATACAAATCCAATGGTTCCTTTTAGAGGTAATCTATTAATCATACACATCACATGTGCTAGTTATCATGTCTATTGTAAATAAACAAGTTTAAAATTTATGATTCTCACAATTTTCTGATCGTTATAGAAGATAGAGAATTCATTTGTTTATACAGTATAGGCAACATAATTTGAAAATTATAATGCATGACTAGGATATTATCCTAATATCTCGTATAATTGCCGATATTTTTTTTTTCAAATTTTAATATTATTTAGTTTATGTATATCTCTCTCTCATTCCTTTTTTGTTCTTGTGTTACTAAATATGCATCTAATAAAAATATCTCTAATACATAAATAACAATAAAAATAATTAAACCAAGTTGGTAAGAAATGTGGGAACTTTAAATTCACGAAAGTCCCACAAGTGAGACAACTCACCTAACAAATAATTAAATAGGCACTGGGCCAACAACAAAACAAACCCGAATCCATTATGATGAACCCGAACCCGTGAATCCAACTAATGGGCATGACTCCTATTTTTTTATAAATAATTGACCCGTTAAGTCTTTTTCTAGTAATTATAGTCCAGACATGATTATTAAGGAATTTGAAAAATCAACTATGTCTGGAAATAATTATTAATTGTATAGATGTGATTTTAGATATATATTTTTATTATAAGGTAAATGATACAATATTTATAAATTCCACAAATAATTATAAAATTTGATAAAAGTTCTAGCGTTACTTTAATGGCTTAAATTTCGCTACAGTCTATATTAAACAATTTTTTTATTAAATATCAAATGGTATTCCATTGCACAAGATTTGATACAAAATCAATATATTCGATCAACAAGACAACAACATGTATACAAAGTTTCTATTTATTAATTTATTTCGCTTAATTTCCAAAATATTATTAAAATTTAATATTTATTAATTGACAATATATCCAACTTACTAAATTTTAAGGCTATATTCACGACTCCATGTATATCCCATAATCCCAACTTATTGCAAATCCGGAAAGGTTATTTTTAGTTTAGATTATCTGTAGAACTAACTTTTAGTCTAGCAGGGGCGGATCCGAGATTTTCGTCAGGGGAGACAAAAAAAATATTGAATCGGGTTTAAATTCATTAACCAATTGGGTACTCGACAAAAAACAATGCTTTAACTTATACTTTTCAATGCTCTGACTTGTAATTTCTTATGCTCTGACTTATAATTCTAATTACCTATCAAAATTCAACAGATTTATTTCAATTTTAACCCTAAATTTAACTCGAATTACAAATTAAACGTCCAGAGAGGGGCAAAAAATTTTCAGGGGGGTAAAGTCGGTCGGAACCGATAAATTTTCACTAAAACTCAAAATCCAGGGGGGGCAGAACACACTGGGTCCGCCCCTGTAGTCTAGTGATATAGGCAATGCTTTCTGCATGAGCATAGGTTTGGAACACAAAATGAACAATACTTTGTAGATATTAAATAATTGGATGGTTAAAAGTTTTAGATTATTCTTTATGGATATTAAATAATTAGATACTTTAATCTCTAATCTTTATTTTTAAAAGAAGTTTTAGATTATCTTACCTAAATCAACATATTAAATCGATACAATCACATCATCAATTACCAACTTCTATTATTGACGCCTGTGGGTCAATCTGACATTTTTTATTTTAATCGGAACTGAAAATTCCTATAACTCTGAATTAAGTATTATATTTATATTGACTCGGTGATGGTTCAGGGACCGTTATGTATTCTATGTTGTTAGATTTAGTCCGATTTAGGGGTACAAACGGATCGTATAAAGGATATTATCCGTTCGATTTCGTATCTGTGTCTAAAAATTAAATATGGATATTTGATACCACAATATCTGTGTGGATACAGATACAATATGATTTTAAATTTTAATTACATGTATCTGAATAGTAAATATATACCATATAGTTTAATATATATTAAAAAAAAAATATTATTCAATGTTATAATTAAATAAATATTATGAACTTTGATATTTTTTAATAATATTTATATACTTATTAATAAACAATAGTACTGAAAAACGGATATCCAATCCGTATTTGTATCTATCCAATATGCAATCCATATCCGTATTCAGAAAATAAATTACAAATACGAATATGATTTTACAACTGTATATGATCCGTTGCAGTCCTAGTCTGATTTATTTTTAGCAAGTGTTATAATAAGAAAAATTGATGTCAGATTTTAAATTTATATTCTAACTGCAGAAGTGGAGTGACAATGTTCAAATAAGATGACTGAATAAATAAATATTTTATAATTTTATTTTTTGAGAGACTCAAATAATATCAAATATTTCAAAAATTAAAATTTCAAAGCGTACAAATGAAAGATTTCAATTTATATTTTATACAGAGACTTACCATCTTTTCTCCGTCCCTATCTAATTGAACTTTGATTAGACGGCTCTAGGAAAATGACGATGCAATATCGTTATAATAATTTATACTTCATAAAAATAGGTGAATTTTTAAAAAAAAAATATCATGTCACTTCTCACTCAAAGGATTCGTTATATGTTTTGCATCTCTCTCTTTCATTTAAAAGCGTCTTTGTTGTGCTTAAGATGTTATATAGCTATTTAAGAGAATATAACTTTCTTGTATTATTATGTCGATATTGTCACGCAATTAATTGTGTTGCTCATAATGTTTTGAAAAAAATATTTATTTAATTTTTAATATTTGTCACATATAGAATTTTGGTTAAATTTTTTTTTTAAAATTAAGATATGTCACTGAAGACGCGCGGATGTTCATATTGTAAAAGATATGCCTTTATTTTAAACTACTCTTCACATTTACAAGAAGTCAACTCAAGGATAGAAATATTATGTTTTAAGATACTGAATGTATTTTGAATAACATAACAGTTATTGATTTTTAAAAGATAGAAATATTATTTTCAGTAACATTTCAAATTTTGAGAAAATATTTATCACAATTTTATTAATTAGTAAAGAAATTTGACCTCTGCATTTGCACTAATCTAAACATTTTTAAGGCAAATAATTAGTGTAAAACTCAACCTCTTGGTTTTATTACAAACATGAGAACATTAAATGTTATTTGCAAATAATTGAAAACAAATGTTGGGACTGAAATCCAAATAAAAGAAATGTTTCTTATATTTGCAAAATTTGATATATATTTTGGGTCTTAATTTGTAAAAAGATAATCCTTAATTGCCTTACAAAGAAGAAGGAAGTTCTTAAATTCTCACAAATACTCAAATAGTCAATTTCCAATAATTAATTAAGGAGCTGATCCTAATTCAATAAGAGCTGTTCATATTTCTTGCGGTACCTGACCGCATCAAGTTAATCAAAACCGAGCCAAAAATATTTCAAGCCTATATGAAATATAAAAGATCGGTTTCATAATTCGTACAAACTTAAATTAAGCGGTACAAATCTAATCTAATTCTATCAGGTAACTTTTTATAAAAGATTGGTTTCACCATCGTCCGTTTTTCGTTTATGCGGTCGATTAGTCGGTCATTTTATTATTTTTTTCTGCATTTATATATTATATAAGAAGTCGTAGATGGTGAATTTAGGGCCAATACTGCTTGGTCAAATTATTGAAAATTAAACAAAATTAGAAAGATGCTTATGTCTTTTAAGAAAATCTTCACAGATACTACAAAGTCGTGGAGGAAATTGAATTCTTAATCTTTGAGTAACCAACAGTTTTAGAACATTTTTTCTAGCTAATTATGCTACCTCTCCTTTCTCGATCAAAGCTTTAGTCAAAATTAGAAATATTGCATAAACTGTTACTAACTATTTATTCTATAATACAAAAACAGTTAGAACGGTTTTGCTGTAACTTAGTAAAAACTAAGAATTTCGCATAAATAATTAAGTACTAGCTGTTTATTTTGTACGATAAAAAACACTTACAACAATTACAATAATCAGTAACGATATATTTTGTACTACACAAACCGTTACAACGGTTTTGCAAGAACTTGATCAAAAGTAATAATTTTGCATAAACAATCACGAACAGTTTATTTTATATTACAACAAAAGATTAAACGATTATAACATTTAGTAAGCATTTATTTTATACTACAAAATGATTACAGCATGCAATTAGTCTAATTCAATACTATCAAAACATTTATTTAAACTAGCCAACAATTTGCTATCTTTTTTTTTTTTGCTATCACAGTTGGCGACGATTAAGTAAAAAGACCAGTTTTGTTGAATAGGCTAACGGTTAATTTATTATTTCTAATGAATAGTCAATTAGCATCATGAAGCCTCAAATCAAAAGTGAAATTTATGCATACGATAATAAAAGTCAAAATCAAATGAATAAGGATGATTACTGGTTTTCTCATTCTAGAATCCACACGCTTGTTTTTTAAATTTATGCTCTCTTAATTAATTTAGTTGATTCTATAGTTAATATTAGGGGTGCACAAAAAGCTCATGATTCGAAACTCAGTTCGGAATCAATTCGGATTCAACTCCCTAATAACTCGAGTTGAAACTAACTTGAGTCAAAACTGACTCGAGTTAACTGACTCGGTTGATTTATGAGTCGAATCCAAATTACCCCCAACTCGGTTCGGAATCAACTCGGTTGGACTCACACCAAACTCTAATCCATATATTCCTAATTTTTTGTGTTCCCAAACCTTATACCTGTTTCTCACAATATTTGGTAATTTGACAAATTATGCACTATTTCTTTTGTTTTGTTAATTTATTAGACTCTGTATTGTTTTGTTAGACTTTATCTGTTTGGTAATTTTTAATTATGTACTATTTTGGTATTTTCGTAATTTTTAATTATGTATTGGTCATTGTCTCATTATGTACTGTCTTTAATTGTGTATTATTTTGATAAACTATGTACTATTTTTTTTGTTAGAATTAAATTAGATTGTCTCACTATGTACTATATTATGAGTCACGAGTCGACTCGCTTCGACTCGAGTTGCTCGCGAGTTGATTCCAAATTGGAGTTTCTGACTCGGAACTGGATTAGCAACTCAGACTCAACTCGGCTCATGAGTTCGCGAGTTGAATCCAAATTGTCCTCAACTCGAACTCAACTCGGTTCATGAGCAGCCCTAGTTAATATCTAATGACAAGCCGTACTGTGTGGTATCGCCGATTCATAAATTTTAAAATATATTAATGTTTTTGTCATAGTTTTTTTTTATGCACTAGAAGGATCCTGATTGGGTCACTCAGAGTTTATATACACATTTTATAGTTTACATGCACATTTTAATTCTTATTTCTTAGTCAGAGAATCGTCTAATCTGCATATTAAAGAAAATATCTAAAGGATTTAAATCAATAATTTGATTTTCTTTTGTGACATCCAAATAAATTTTGATTTTTCTGATTCTTTACGAAATATTTAATACATTTCTAAAATAATTGTTTTTGGCGCCACTCAGGCGCAAGAAATCTGAAATCCACATATTCTTTTAAGAGTAAGGCTAGGAAGCTACCGGTAGTTAAGACAACTTTTTGCTACCCCTTTTTTCAACGTTGGATTAGCTTTGAAATTCGTGCTGCCGATTGAAGATGAAAAAAATAGCGGCAGCACGAATTTCAAAGCTAATCCAACGTTGAAAAAAGAGGTAGCAAAAAGTTGTCTTAACTACCGGTAGCTTCCTAGCCTTACTCTTTCTTCTTTTAAATATATCTCCTATTTCTGTCTCTCAATATATTATAAATCTATTGAGGAGTAGAACAAAAAGGTTATAAAAGATGTAAAAAAGCCACAATAACAGATGTAGAAAACGAGTAGAAAAAAGAAGAAGCAACTATAGTCATTCTAGAGCTCTCTCAATATTATTTGATTCTATTCGTCAATATTTAATTTTTGCTCTCTTAATTTCTGTAGAAGGGAAAAAATAATGATAAAATTGAGTGCATACTGCATACTCATAAAAAAAAATTAGTTAAAATTTTTTATATAAAAATATTAAATCCATCAATATTTCACCTTTATTAATATTTCTCCTTGGATGATACAAATTTAGTGAAATTCAAATTATGAATCAATTAAATACATAATGTATATTACAGTCTCATTTTTTTATTATTTCTCATTTAATCTGTGAAGATCGCTGCTATTACTTTCAATTTCTAAGTGTTTGGACATACTGAGTGGTTTGCGGCCTTTTGGTATTAACCGGACTTGTACTTTGATAGGGAAGAACTTAAAATAGGCCCATTTATTTCTTAACAGACGGCCCAAAATTGAGTGGGTCCAAATTACCCCCTCACTCATTATCGTCCACACACTTTTTATCTTTTACGAGTTTCCTCATTGTCACTGACAGGTGGGACCTAATGGCGCTCTTTGTTTTCGTCGCGGGAGAGAGACAAAACAAAGCGCCAGTATAGGCAGTAGAGCATCTCTTCATCAGAGACAGAATTTGAGAGAGAGAGCGAGAGAGAGATGGGGATAGAAGTGAAGGGGCTGGGGCAGCTGCTGGCGGCGGTGGCAGCGGCTCTCTTCGTGCGAATCATTACCGGAGTGGGACCCGCCTTAGCTCCACCAGAGGAGGTGACGGAGGACGCCGGAGATGAGGAATCTACGGCCGGTGATGGCGGAGGGGTCCCGCCTGTCACCATCCGCTGGAACCGTATCACCTGTTCTCTCTCTGACAAGCACGGGACCACTGTATGTACTTATAGTTCTCCGCTAGTAGACTGGTGCAAAGTGCAATGCACCAGCATGGAATTCCTGTTTTGGCCCCTGAAATTTTGGATATCTCATTTTGGTGCCTCCGTTGGGTTTTTTTATGTCTGTTCAATTTTGTTGCATAGGGTCTGATATACTATACACATGAACCCACTAATGCATATTTAAATACAATAATGTTATTTCAAAATTTCAAATTGAAGTTTAGAGGATGATTTTTTCATCAAAAAGGTGAGATTTCTTTTGACAAATGTGAGTGGCGAGGCGAAACCAGGGAGGCTACTAGCTATCATGGGTCCATCTGGTTCTGGCAAGACAACTCTACTCAATGTACTAGCAGGACAGATGGCGGCCTCTCCTAAGTTGCGCCTCTCTGGTCATCTGGATATCAACGGCCTACCTATGTCTAGAGGTGGTTACAAGTAAGTACTAATGCCGGTACAACCTAGCTGCTGAAATAGAATTATACAAACTAATGATTTATTAGAATAAGCGCATGAAGGCATGTTTAATTTTTAATTATATCTGGATTTTTTATCAGCAATGACCGGAGCCAGAAAATTTTGAAATGGGGTTCAAGTATCATATCAAATATTAGTATCAATATAATGATCAATTGAATTGTCAGTGTGGGGGTCAATAATAGGATGATTATCAAAATTTTATGGGGTTGAAATATAATTTTTTTCTTAAAAAATACATATGTACCACACAAAAATAATATATACATATATGATTTAAAAAAGAATGGAGGACATTCCCTACACTTAAATCTGCCCTTCAAACGCAATCTGAAGAACTCCTTCCCTATGAATTTTCTCACGAGTAATTTAGTAATCGTATTTAAGTAGAATTCCGTCATTTAAAAAAATAACGATATATAATTACATACAAGTTGAGTCGCACAAGTACCTGGTGTTTTGTACTCATGACATGCAACCAAAGACCCATACTACATGATTTTTCATATTATATTTTCTGGTAAAACCCTTATTTCTTTGTTCTTTTTCACACACACACACATATATTTTTTATTTTTTCTGTTCAGGAGTGCATATGTGAGGCAAGAAGATTTGTTTTTCTCGCAACTGACAGTGCGTGAAACACTTTCACTTGCTTCTGAACTGCAACTTCCAAATAGCTTGTCACCTGAAAGTAAAGACAAATACATCAACAACCTTTTGTTCAAACTCGGTTTGGTATGTTGCTTGTAATATTTATACAATAATGCTTAATTCTCTAATAATCATAGTTCCTTAACTCTCTTTTTGCTTATACCTTTTTAAAAAGGTGAATTGTGCTGATTCAATTGTGGGTGATGCAAAAGTAAGGGGCATAAGTGGCGGCGAGAAGAAGCGCCTCTCTCTCGCTTGTGAATTGATTGCTAGCCCATCTGTTATATTTGCAGATGAACCAACAACAGGTAATATAAAATTTTTAATTAGAGCAATGTGCAAAATTCCCCTCTATTGTAAAAAGTTGCAATTGGCCCTACCTTCCCAAAATTTCCTAAAGTGCCCCTGCATTATTGAGACATTTGAAATAACCCTGATAGTTAGGTTTTAGACTTTTACACTGCTAGTATAATGCCTAAACATTCTGTTAACTATTTGGTATCATGGAATTATTCTTCCAAGAATAAGAAATCCCTTATTCAAGACCAATGGGTGCATTATTACTTTAATTCTTGACCCGTGGTGATATTTATAGATACATCTTCTGAGTTTGGTAATGGAAGTGGTTATATGAAGCATTCCAGTTGTGGTCTTTTTCATTTACTCTTTATTAGCACTTAAATTTGACGTTCTTAAAGGCAAACAAAACTTGTAGTTTCTTCAACAATGAAAGACTTTTTTTAAAATTACTAAAAATGCACAACTCTTTTCTAGAACTTTTGCAAAGAATTTCTCTAACTTGTCGTCTTGGTTTATATTCTAAATCTGCAAAGTATTGTACCTTGATAGGTACAGATATGATTTTGTTTTCAACTCAAACTCATGTTACGAGCTTAGTTATATGTCACGAGCTGGTGACAGTACAAAATGCTTTCACCTTAATTCCCTCTCTGGTCCTTTTTTGTTGATTTGGTTAATTGTAATACCTAGGTATTGATGCATTTCAAGCGGAGAAAGTAATGGAGACACTCCGGCAATTGGCGGAGGATGGCCACACTGTCATCTGTTCTATTCACCAGCCGAGGAGCTCAGTCTATGCAAAGTTTGATGACATCATTCTGTTGTCAGAGGGGTTGGTGGTGTATGCGGGACCTGCAAAGGAGGAACCTTTATCTTACTTTGCTACATTGGGGTTTGTAATTTGTTCATGAACACTTCTATACTTTGTTACTATATTTTCTCAAGCCAAAATTATCATGACGAGCAGCCTACTCGGTGCCATTTGTATAGCTGTTGTACGTTATGTACCTCTCTGTTATATTATTTTTGGAGTGAGGCTACGGTACTATGCAAGGCGCATATTGGTCTGTACTGTGGATCAATATTTCAATTTTCAAATTCCAAATAATCGATCTGAACCGTTCAACATGATCTCCATATGACTCCATATAAATATATACTTGCAGATCAAATTTTACCTTTATAAGAATTTTTTTACATTTTTTTAGATAGGCAGAATATCACTTGATCTAAAGATTCTAGACCATTCAAAATTAGTGATTTTTTACCTTTCTAAAAAAATAGTAAAAGAAGTCAGCGAGTACATTTTCATATGAAAATCTTGTTGAATGGTTCAGATCGAATATGGACTTTGAAAACTAAAATATTGATTTGTAGGACAGACTAATCTGCGCTATGCATAGTACCATAGCCTCACTCTTATTTTTGTAGCCTTTTGCCTTTTCTTTTCTAATTGGATATGAGTTCATCTGGAATCGTCATTTTTAATTATATGAAGTATGATAAAACATTTAGTTTTAATGTTCTGTTAAAACAAAAAAAGCATAAATATCACAGATCTGTTGACATTTGTTGTAGGTACGAATGCCCAGAGCATGTAAATCCCGCAGAGTTTTTAGCCGACCTCATATCAGTAGATTATAGCTCAACTTCAAGCGTCTTCTCTTCTCGAAAAAGAATAGATGAACTCATAGAGGTGTTTGCTACTAAAATACCAATCACTGACTGTACCAGTCCAGTCCCGAAATTGCATGGCCTTGATTCCCGTGCAAAAGTAGTTGGGAAATTTGTGGTCAAGAAGAGGATTGGGCCGCTTGGATGGTGGCGGCAGTTCCGGTTGCTTCTTAAACGAGCATGGATGCAGGTTTCTTTTCTTTCTTTTTCTTTTGTCCTTTTTTTCTGCTTGTAGAGTTAGGCTATGGTACTATGCATAGTGCGGAATGGTCTGTACTATGGATCAATATCTCTGCTTTCAAAGTCCAAAACGTTGATCTAAACCGTTCAACATGATCTGCATATGAAAATGTATATGTAGATCAAATTTTACATCTTTTATAATTTTGTAGCTATATTTTAGATAGGTAGAAAATCACTTGATCTAAAAATTCTAGACCATTCAAAAGTAGTGATTTTCTACCTATCTAAAAAATAGGAAAAAAATTCTAAAAAATATAAAATTTTGTCTTCGAGTACATTTTCATATGGAAATCATGTTGAACGGTTCAGATTGGCTATTTGAACTTTGAAAACGAAGATATTGATATATAGTATGGATTAATCCGCGATATGCATAAAACCAATAGCCTCACTCCTGCTTGTATACTTATTTTGCTGAAAATAATGCCTGCATTGTCAGAAACTTGAAATTAATGCCTGATAAAGCGATTAGGACTTGATGATTAATAAACAACTGTCGAATTAAGTGTCAATTTAACAAAATATGACCTCAGTTAATGCCTTGATTGTGCCCTAAGGTGTGAATGCCTTGATTATTTTAAGCACCAATTGTATAACCTAACTTTGCATAATTAGGTCTCCCCGGTGAAACATGCATCAATCAAGCATTATTTAACCCAATGTAATTTCATATGGGCTTAAATGTGTGTAAATTAAGCTCAATAAATGCACGACAAACATCAAAGATGTCCCTAAATCCTCTATAGTATTCTTGATATTCCTTTTTAACCTGAAATGTATACTGATTGTACTATATATATAGGCTTTTCGAGATGGACCCACAAATAAGGTCAGGGCCCGCATGTCGGTTGCTTCAGCAATCATATTCGGGTCAGTTTTCTGGAGAATGGGAAGAAGCCAGACTTCCATTCAGGATCGCTTGGGACTTCTCCAAGTATGCTATTGATGATATTTCATAACTTGAAGTTTTTCTTTTAATTCAATTCACTACAAACAAATACCAAAAAGTGACATATTCTAAAGGAACTACATGTGGACTTTTTTCATAACTTTTTGTAATTGGATTTCATATGTATCCTTGCAAATGTCAAAACATCATGCATAATCCTCAAAATAAGAAGTACTATAAAATTTCAAAATGTGCCTAAATTATTCTCCTCTTCCATAAGTAATTAAATGAATTCATTATTTCTGAAAGGTTGCAGCTATTAACACAGCAATGGCAGCTTTGACAAAGACAGTTGGTGTTTTCCCCAAGGAGCGGGCCATAGTTGACAGAGAACGTGCAAAGGGTTCTTATCAATTAGGCCCCTATCTTTTATCAAAATTACTAGCCGAAATCCCTGTTAGCGCCTCTTTCCCACTTCTGTTTGGCACAATTCTCTACCCTATGTCTCGTCTTCATCCTACCATCACCAGGTCTTCTTTTCTTCTCTATTTATTTGTAAAATAAGGAGAAGCTTACAATTATGTTAAACAAAAAAGCAATATGCATATGTATAAAAATGGAAGGGCTTATATCTTCAAAATTATTGTTCTCCGTGCCTTTAAAAAATTTTATGCCTTAAATTATAACATGTTCAAGACTTCACGTGCATTTATTTAAAATTTGTGTTTATCCCTAGTTAACCTCAAAATTGCATCTCCCATGAAAAATATAAACAAATCTTTAGAAGTCGGAGATAGCAGTCTAGACCTCTTCTGTTTTCATTTGAAAAATACTGAAGACTACCTGCTATCTCTTCTCATTTCTTCATATAGATGTGCGATATATGGGATAGTTACCAATTTCAGATTAATTTCCACTTGTAAATAATTTTTTGGAGTCCCATTTTGGGTGAGTTTGTATCCATTAAGATTGAAAAACTTTGTTGGTACTTGGTGCATGAATGCTTAACAATATACTTAGTCTGATAGTAAAATAAAGTATGATTTTTCATCTTATTTTTTTTTTTATTTCAGATTTGCAAAGTTTTGTGGGATTGTGACGGTGGAGTCATTTGCCGCATCAGCAATGGGTCTGACAGTGGGGGCCATGGTGCCAACAACAGAGGCTGCAATGGCTCTTGGGCCATCCCTTATGACGGTTTTCATAGTCTTTGGGGGCTATTATGTAAATTCTGACAATACCCCTGTCATCTTTCGCTGGATCCCTCGAGCCTCTCTCATCAGATGGTATGTACTTTCTCTATGAGGCATGTTCTGCTAATTTGTTTTTATGAAATGAGTGAGGATATTGATCCGTAGTACGGACCAATATGCGCTACGCATAGTACCATAGCCTGTGATTTTATGAAATTGCAAAAGTTGGTTGCTTTGAAAGCTGGTAGAACAAACTATGTCAGAGATGCACTTATAAATATAAATTTAACTGTAGATCTTAACTATTACAAAGCATACAAAAAGTTGTACAATAATAAATTAATGAGTTAATATATAACACTAATGTCAGGACTCGTGATTTCATAGATCATTACTCCATATGTGAACTAAGGTCGGAATAATTTCAAGTTACCGATTAATGATATAATAATTGCCTTTTCCTTGGATTATTTAGGGCCTTTCAAGGGCTTTGCATTAATGAATTCACTGGACTCGAGTTTGAACAGAAACAGTCTTATGACGTCCGAACTGGAGAGCAGGTGCTTGAAAGTTCGAACTATTGAGTATATTATTTATTTTTTGTGTGGTAATAACTATATAATCAGCTTGCCTTGTATACTTAAGCCATACACAGGTCACAATGAACCACCCCAGCCCACACGCGCCAAAAGTAAAAAAAAAAAAAACAAGCACACACCCACATCAACAACACAAAGAAAAGAAAACAAACAATAACAGGGATTGACAGAGAAAAGAGACCAATTTTTTTATCTGTTGAAAAAGTGAATAATCAAATTAAAGATATACCATCGATTTTGGACAATTTCATTTTATACCTCAACCATTGAATAAATTAGCTGTTGAAATATGCGTGTTGAAACCGACACTCTCATAACACAGATTTTAACCGCTGAATAATTCAACGGTTGTGGTATAAAGCAAAATTGTCCGAAATCGATGGTAAGGATGAAATTTTGTTATTTGTTTATGCTACCGTAAAAAAATCGGGAAAATAAAGAGGGACAGAAAAAAAAACAATAAAATTTTTGGTTTCACAGGCTAATGCATATCCATAACTGTGTCAAACCTATATAGTGCTGATACAATAATCCCACTTACACCAATTTATTATTATCTTCTTGATATCTTTTTTTTTAATCTTATAAAACTTAGGTATTGGAGAGGTTATCATTTGGAGGAAACCGCATAAAGGATACAATAGTTGCACAGGGTCGCATACTGATGTTTTGGTACTGTACCACGTACCTCTTGCTCAAGAAAAACAAACCCAAGTACCAACCTCTCCTACCTCCCCCCTCTGCTCCAACCAACCCTGATTGCCCCGATCAGTCGCAACAAATTCTTTCCGAGTAATTTTAATTCATAATTAAGGCATATTTTTGTTAGAAATTTGGTTCTAGTCCAGTCTTAATATTTTTTGTCTTGGTTTTATATAACTCGGTACTCGGTATTATTGCATTGATACTTGTTAGCTACTTAGGTGGTGATATAAGTATGCTTATTCTGGTTTGTTATTTCGAAGTTATCCTCTAAAATAAAGTTGCCTTTTTTAGAATTTCCGTTGCTGAACTGAGAAATCAAAATTTCAGAAAATAGATCGAAAGTATATACTTAATTATGAAAAGGTCCAGTTCCTTTAAAAAAAATTATATTAAACTGTCAAAAATTGGGGTGTAAAATAATTGGAAAAAATATATATATACCATCTCATGAAAGGTAGTTTTGCTAGTATTTGTTGTAACCATTTCTTTTGCAAAATGTGTGAATTTGTAAATGATGCATCATCATTTGTATTTTTTTACCAAAGAATTGGTTGGTAGTATCAGTAACCAGCAAATTAATTCAACAAGTTACATGGATTAAAGTATTGTTCATCTTTTTTTTCTCCTATTACTAATTAAGGAATAAGGACCATCAATTTAAACAAAAATACACCCAAATTATACTAACAATCAATCATGAAATTAAACTGCCGATTGCATCAATCGAAATGAAGAACAATTAACAAATATCTTATTCAAACTGTATTGATGGGTTAACACAATAATACAAGAATCAGGTGATCCCCTGTGTTGTACTTATTTTAAATCTGTACAGAAAATATTATAAAAGAGGATTGATTCCAAAAGAAGGAATAAACATGTTATATTATTTCACCGCCCCAGCTATAGGCGTATATAACTGTCAACTTCCAATTAGGGATAATATTCTTTAATTATCCCAGTTGAATAATGCTCCTATGACTGCCACGTGTCCAGCGTTATTCTCTTGCCACACGGTTTCCCCACCGTCGTCTCTCTCATACCCAAAGCCTATATAATTAGGAGAAAGACTTTGTAACCAAAACATTAACCTCAGCATTTCAATCTTATTTCCTTGCAATTATATTCTTGAAATTGACATCTAATGGAAACTAGTATTTTCTCAGATAAACCTTCCTTTTTTAGTAGCAAATCTCCATTTCCATTAAAATCCATGGAGTTGCACCAGCACATTCGACCTCGCTTGCGGAAGCAATCACGAGCCATCCGATTAAGTGCTAAGAAAGATATCCACGATGGAGATTTCGGCGGTGCAATGGTCGACAATGACATGTTTATGCTTCGAAGAAGGATGCATGAGATGGAGACGGCCGAGACGAAACTAGAAGCGCAAAAATGCTGGATGGAATGGGAGAGAGAGTGTTACAATAAATACTGCTCCGGCGTGTGCGGTTTTGTCGGACTGGTACAGTTATTTCTGATGAACAGCCGGCCTAGTGTGGCGATCGCTATGCTGGTATTGTTCATGTCGAGTGTACCGGCTTCTGTGATGATAGTTTTTCTACATTTGGGTGGATTTTGTCATTCATTGGTGTAGTTGTTTGATAGGTTTTTGAATTTGTGGCGGGATGTAGATAATTAGTATTATAGATATGTGATATGATAGAAATATATTGGTGGTAATTTATTTGAGATTTTGTTATTTACTAAGAACATGTAACTAATTATATGATTGCCAAATAAAAAAATTAGAACTTTGAACATGTAACTGAGTCCTTTGAAAAGCTCAAAAAAGATATCCTATTACAAATTTTAAATGTCTATATTGAACATAATTTAAAGATTTTAATTCTCATCTCAAGCTAATAAAAATATTTGCTCGATGATCTTCAGACCATATATGATTGATTTTCTCATGCTAATAGAAATCAAAGTTAGTTATTTTCACTTGGACCAACTAAATTATTTATATTTAGTTGAGGTCTAAAAAATATATAGAGAGAACGAAAAAATTTGCAAATAGCCACTGACAATGGGTTCATGATGCAACACAAAATTAATTAAGACACTTAGCTAGCTAGGGAGGTGATTTACTTTAGGCCAGTTTATGTCAGACTAAATTTACGTTTATGCATAATTAGATCAGTCTATTTATTAATGCTAATTTGGTGGAATAACTAATATCTAAATTTCTTATTCTATGATTCAGACTCAAGACAAGCTTAATTGCTAAATTGAGTTGAACTCTTCAAATTACTTGAGCAGATTTGAATTTGTTACGCGGAGAGGTGGCTTCGTTTAATTGCATTAATTAAAGGAAAAGGTCTTTTCTTCAAAGGAAAAAGGGAGAATTATTGCAACTAAAATAGAACCATGGAGTAGGTTTGAGGTAGGAAGAAGAACGAAACCAATAAAAATAGATAACAATGATTTAATTATAAATGTTTTTCTGCATGACAAATTCAATTAAAAAAAATTGGGCCTAGCAGCCGCTGCTAAGTTTAAAAAAAAATAAAAAAATTGGGCCAGCGAGTGTCTTAATTTGACTCCTTCAGTCATAAATTTTGATTTCGGCAAGATAATAATTAATAATTGGGAAAATGTTATTTTATCAATAATTATTGATAGCTCTTATATAATATGGTTATAATTAGATTTATTACATATTTATGTTGCCAGGACTTGGCCTCTTGTGACATTTTGACATTTATAAGTGGTCCATAGTGAGAGTCATGTTCTGTTAGCAAAATCATTAATTTTAAGTCAATCATACTCAAAGCTTTATTAAAAGAGAAGAAATAGAAGGAGATAAGTATTGATTGTATTTGTTTTTCATTGATCCTTCCCAGCTCATGCTAATATCCAAAAGAATTTTACAGCTCATACAATTTGTTAGATATCAATCCGATGGATTGTCATCTTGTGAGTCTTGATCTTCTGTGGCTGAGAGATACTGCATCTGTGTTGTAATACATACTCAATTTTTGGTCATGTTTGATTGTGGAGTAAAATGAATGAGGATTAAATTGTTTACTCTATGTTACTTCTCATATTTTACATCTTGTTTGATAGTTGAAGTTATAACTTAAATTAATTCACTTGAAGGAGTAAGATGTTGGAAAATGTATCTTTGCTTATGATAGTGGGCCATACAAATAGAATAAGTGTAGAGTAAGTTAATCCACCTAAAGTGGTGGAATAAGTTATTCTGAATTAATTCTCTTCTCCATCTTACTCTTATTTTACTTCTTACTCAGCTACTTAAGTGTGGAGTAAGAGATTTACTCTACCTCTTACTCCACAATCAAACATGACCTATGCGATTAAGTCAATTGGCTCAAATTAAGTAATGTTTATTCATTAATAGAACCACCGACCATATGAAATTCGGATTCTCTGTGGCTAAACTTTGACAAACCAATTAAGTTGCACTTGTCTGTACAAGCACCCGAAATTAAAACCTCCTATTGAACAAGGCCATAAATTTTAGAGTTAGTCTCATCTCCAATTATGCAAATTTATATATGACCGGAACCAAATATATATATTTAAAATGTCCATTTCAGATTGACCCCAAATTTCACGGTTGCCATAGAAAATCCTTACTAGTTTACTAGAAATATATACAATATTTTCTTTCAGAATAAATACAATTAATCTTAGTTAACAACTTAATATACGCTGTGCCGCCGACTTTTGATTATTTTATATTTCCATTAGGTTACATGTCCATCATTGGATATGGCCAGATGGCAGCTAAACAGGCCAGATCTGATGTAGTATACTCCGTGTGACCTTCCATGTGTTAACTTACTACTTGGTCCTTGACCTATGGAAAGGAGGCGGTCTGATGGGTATCATAACAAATTCAAATCCAATACTTGATCGAAGCCGTTCAATCCTTATCAAGATTTGTACACTCCATTAAGTTCATGGGACAAATTTTAATATATTTTAATATAAATTGTTCGCACGAACTATAATGCAGATCGAACGACTCCGACTGAGTTTCGTTTTGAATTTGATCCAATGCCCCTCAAACATCATGTTTCCTTGACCCAAAGAGGGATGTCACTTATGTACCATTTGTTTATGCTTATTAACTTGTTCAATAATTATGTGAAAAAAAACAACCCGTTTCATGGTTGGCCGCACGGAAAACAACCCGCTCTAAACGCGCTTTCTACGGTTGCCTTAGGAGGTAAGATTCCATCTTTTTTTTTTAGGTAACATTCCATCTCACGCGTCTCCATCCATCTTTGAAATCTATTTAAGTCTCTGCTAAATCACATAAAACCCCAAAAGATTTTCCATTAAATCTCAACAATCCACATTGCAAGAAATTAAGTTTCAGTAAATAGAAGGAAGGTATTATATAGTACTATCCATGGCAGCAACAAGTTGTACAATTCATTCCACCTTCCCAACACTCCTTGTGACGAAATCTCAGGCGCAAATGCCGGTAAAAAGATCGACGATGATTTGCCGTGTTTACGGGAGGGAAACAAACAGCCGTCATTTCGGCAATAACCGGCAGTTGGTTGACGAGAGCATGATCACGCTGAGAAAGCGGATGCATGAGATGAAGCAAGCGGAGCACAACTACGAGCCCCCGACGGAATGGATGGACTGGGAGAAGCGGTACCACATGCAATACGGTACCGATGTTTTCGAGCTGATGGGGATTTTGCAGGGTTTGTTGATCAATACAAGACCTAGTTTGGCTCTAGGGATCATGGGTTTGTTCATCATCAGCGTTTCTACCTCTACAATTTTGGCGGTTCGGTTGTTGATTGATATCTGTAGTTTTGTATTTTGTCATCTGAATTTTTTAAGTTGACAGAGGAGTGTGGGGTAATATATATATATATATACACACTGATGCTACGATTCTTTGGGAAATAAAAAGAGTGTTTTATTTTTCACTCATATCTCTATTTTTAAAAAGTCGATCCGAACTTTTTAACATGATCTTAATATTGAAATGTATTTAGAGATCAAATTTTACATTTTTTGAAATTTTTTACTATTTTTTAGAATTTTTGAAAATAATTGTTTTTAGAATTTATTATTATTATTTTATTTAATAAAAACTGTGTTTTTCAGAAATTCAATTTTCAGAAATTCTAAAAATAATAGTAAAAATTTTCAAAAAATGTAAAATTTGGTCTCCAAGTACATTTTAATATGAAAATTATGTTGAAAGGTTCGAATCAACTTTTTGAATTTTGAAAATGAAGTTATAAGCGGAAAATAAAACACTTTCTTTACTTCCCAAAGTATAATAGCACACGTGCACCTCTATATATATATTATTGATGTACATAAATGATGTAAATATTTTTTTTTAAATATATTTGTTAAAAAAATGTAAATATTTAATCTATTCAGACTTTCTTTCTAGGAAAGAAAATATATTTTGAAACTATAAATAATGGTGTCTTTGTTCAACTATCTTTTGAGAAAGAAAAAAAAATCATTGTCCGTCGTGGATGCATCCGCCAGTTGCCAAATTGATATTTTTTATAACGCCGCATCATAAATAGCACCAATTACAAACAATCAGGAATAAAAAAGAAACGTCCAAAGTTCATTAAAATATAAGAACATAATAAGGAGTAGAACTAGGTTATTCTTAAGCTCACCAAGCCTCTTTGTGAGCTTAATTTAAAAACTCATCGGATTGATTTCAAGTTATGCATTCAAACCATTGAAACCGATCTACTTCACGAGTGATGAATTTACATGTCAAGTTTTTTAATTTTCGAATTAATTTGGTATAAAGTCAAGCGATCAAAAAATAATGAAAAATGAACACATTAAAATTAACTTATAAACTATCTTTTTTTTTTTAACGCTTGACTTTATACTAAATTAGTTCGAAAATTTATAAATTTGACATGTAAACGCGTCACTCGTGAAGTAGATCGGTTTCAACGGTTTAGATGCATAGTTTGAAACCAATTCAATAGGTTTTTGAATTAAACTCACAAAGAGACTTGGTGAGCTTATGAACACCCTAGTTCTACTCCATAATAAGTATAACTTTAGTGGCAAAGACAATGTTATTTGTGTGAGAGATGACTGGTTTAAAATTAAAAAAAAAATTATTTGTAGATATTAAATAGTTGGGTGGCTTGACCTTCAACCTCTATTAAAATAAAATATAACTTTGACGGATATTGATACGTCCCTTCCCGAAGGGGCCGGGCCGTACTTGGACTAGGTCCAGTAAGGTGCAGGCACGCCCTGTTCCTGGGAAGCAGGCCGTGCGGTGATTAGTTGCTTTGTGCGCGGCCCGTCTCGCCTCGAGCGAAGCGGGTCGGAAAGGCGGGCACGCGGGGAGTCGGAGGGGTATTAACGCTCTAACCCTTTATGATACCTCTCCAGACCCAGAATGTGATAAATGCGATCCCCTTTTCTGGGGGTTTCTTTGCCTTATATAGGGGGTGGCCCACTGTAGCGGGGTCTTGTCAGCATTAATGACAAAGACCCGCATACTGTTGAGGGTGTCCGCATATTAGGCTATAAAGTTCGCGTAGTAAGTCTCAAGCCGAACGGCAAGGCCGCGTGTCAACCTTTCTGGGCTGTTCGGCATGCTAGGCTTTGAGCCTTGTTTTGTTCAGTTTCGAGCGGGCCCTTAGGAGGGCTCCGAGTCTCAGTTTGTGCTTCGCCTCAGGCTGGCCCTAGGAGAGGGTCCGAATCCTGAGTGATTTCTGACCTCGGGTTGGCCCCGGGAGGGGGTCCGAATCCCGAGTAATTTCTTGTCTCGGGTTGGCCCCGGGAGGGGGTCCGAATCCCAAGTGATTTCTGACCTCGGGTTGGCCCCGGGAGGGGTCCGAATCCCGAGTAATTTTTGGGCCGCGGTCTGTTTCGAGCCTGTTTGCTGTGAACTTTGATCTAGAGATGTTTAGTTGGGCCAGGCCTGGGCCTTTTAAGGGCCATTGGCATATGGGCCTATCAGATATCCTATTCAATTTCGGAAGAATGGAACAAATTTTTTTATTAAAAAAGTTACTGACCAATCTAATAATACAAAGATTAAGTAAATTAATTTGATTTGTAAGTGAATGTTATTTAGTCATAATAGAATTGATTTAACAGTTATGACAATTATTGAATTTATTTTAGTATCTTAATTGCCTTAAAAATATTATGCTTGTATGATTTGGAATTTCAATAAGAAATTGGTGGGTATATGGTATCCCACTTTTGTGAAAAAGAAAACAATTATTGAATTTAAATTTTATATAATTTTTAGGGAAATTAACTTTTTAATATAAATTTCAGAACCACGGTTTTCTTGGACATGTAAGCGCTCAGACAATGTATGTGTCACTGCCGCCTTCTTTTTTTACAGGTCATCTTTTTATCCGTATTCCACTTGACTTCAACATATCCACGGTTCTTATCCGGCTCACACGTCTTACCCCCCTGCCACACGTACACTGTACTATTACAATATGAGAGAAAAGAAGTCGCTGATGATCAAACGGCTATTTTCCGGGTCCGGATCCCCTAAAGTACAATCTTTGGGTTTTGGGTTGAGACCGTCCGATTCGAATTCGTCGTTCGAGATTGTTTCGGAATTCGAATTCATCGTTGGAATGTGTGCGCTCACTTTGGAGATAAATTTTCGCGAATTCGAATCGGACAGTCTCGATCCAAAACTTGTTAAGATTGGATTACTTCACTGGATCCGAATTCCTATTTTCCTGGCAATTCTCCTCCGTTGCGTTGCGTTTGTTTGTTTTTCCTTTTTTTTTCTTTTTTTTAGAACTTGGCAAAAGCTGCCAAGGGTTGCGTTTGTTTGTTATTGTTTGAAAATAATAATAATAATATGTGACCAAATTGGATCAATCTTTGATTTATTCCATACCTCTAAAACTTAATTATTTCCTTGTATATTTAATATTCAACCAAAATGTTCTTATTTCTATTATTATTTAATTATTTCGTTCAAAATGAACAGTATGATTTCCTTAGTTATTTAAATATAGTTATTTTATTATTTTATTTATTCCATGTCTCAGTAAGCATGCAATGTGCTCAATTATCTCTATCAATCAAGTTTTGTCAAAATCAAAGCTCTAAATAACGACTATTTCGTCATCACAAAAATACTAAAAAAATAGCTATATCTAACTTTAGTGCCGAAAAAAATTAATAGCGCTATAATTTTTAAGAGTCAAAACAACTATTACGCAGCTATTTAGAAATCTACTCCTAACAAATATCAAAATCTTGCCATACAGTTGTACAGTGAAAAACATTGGGTGTTGGTTCTTTAAAAGAGATAATTGATAAACAGCAATAATTAAAGTTGTTCAGAAATATTGATTATTAGAATTTGAAATTTGTGTTTTGGGTTGGTGGGTGTGTCAGGGTTAGTGTACCTATTAATATTCTTTTGAGGCAAATATGAGACATAAAGTACAATTGGTACTTTAATACACTAACATTTGTCCTGCTACAAACAATTTAAAAACATTTAGACAACTGCATGGGCTTAACCTCTTAAAATGTTGATAAATCAATTCGAGGCCTAGTTATGGGCTTTTGATCCAATAGTTTAGAATTGATTTAAGGAAAAAACATAATTGTTTCATGGCATTGTTTTTACTTTTTAGTTATCAACAAAAAAAATATTTTTAATATAATTTTTCATTTAAAATTGAAGTTAACTTTTCTTTTCCAGTCTTTCCACCATTTAAATTACAATTATATACATGAATACTACCAAATCACTGGCTCTTCTTTTTCTTTTGATATTTTTTTTGTTGTTTTTTTTCTTTCTTTTGCTTTCTGGACTGGAAAAAAATAATTCATTTCTCTAAAGATGAGAGATGTATTATCGGCCTTACCACATCCAAAGAACTATGTTAATTTAGAAAAAACTTCACCGATTATGACTTAGTCACGTCACAAAAAGTGATTACTACTAGATATGGTATGACGAAAGACAGTCACGTGATCACATCATGTCACATGTAATATGACTGATTACGTTTAATTATTTTTCAAATTTTAATTCACAGAAACTAATACAAAATAAATTATAATAAATAAAAATAAAAATTTGATCACTTGACGAGTTGACGATGTGCTATTTTGAAAGAAGAGAGATACGTTACACGATTATACATGTCAGGCAATACGCAAGTCACATCGCGTAGCGGAAACACACATAACGTGATGAAATAGCAACAACATCACTAATTCCCTTGTAAATAACTCAAATGTTGAATTCATCATACCATCCCATCGTCGGATAAATTAAAACCAACTTTCAAATCTACGAGGCTGTTTTTTTTTTTGAGTAAGAAACAGGATCTAGTCCATGTTTTTATTAACCTCAAGTGGTTACAGTGGTCGGATTTCCTTTGTGGGAAACCCATGATTTGTGTGGGGGTGGGTGAACAAGCGGGGTGGGTGTGCGTGAGAGTGTGAAAAAAGGAAAGAAAAGAAAAGAATTGAAGAGAAGGAAAAGAAAATGTAAAAGTGCAAAGAAATAAACAAAGGTCTTCCTATGTGTTAATTGGTTAAATCTCCCCCTGTGATGGTGCCTCTGCATGATGATCAGCATTGTCCCTTTCTTCCAGTATTTGGGACACAAGATTTTCTAATGTGCTAATCTTGTCCTTGAAAAGCCGATTGCATCGTTCTCGCCATATGATAAAGTGAGTTGCAAGTATCAGTGACCTGGTCTGCTTACTGACGGAACTGTCCGTAATGGCTGCTATGAAATCCGTGCCGGTTGTGAGGGTGGGCTGAGAATCTGTTTGCCGGTGAAGCTGATAATGTATTGCTCTTGTGGTCGCACAATTGTTGAAAAGGTGTCGTGTGGTTTCATCACTTGCCCGGCACATGTAACAAATGCCGACGATATTGAATCCCCTCTTCCTCAGATTTTGTGCAGTGAGAATTTTGTCGTTGCAGAGAAGCCATGCAAACACCTTGAACCTCGGTGGCACGTTTTAAAAATCTACGAGGCTGTTTTAAAAATCTTGTCAACTTAAAAAACAAATGATCTAGATTTAAATTCAAATTTTAAAAGTTGAAACTTGAAACAAATAGTCTAGATTTAAATTCAAATTTCTGGTTACAACTGAATGCAACCGTTGGAGTGCGATCGACTCGACATCATATTACTTGGCATGACGAGAAATGGGATGCAATTGGTGTATTAACAAAAATTAAGTTAATATTAATGAAGGACCTTTTGTTAATTTGGCATAGCTGCAATTAGTGGTTTGACACTGCCCGGGGGGGTTGCCCGAACCCGGTCAGCCCGTGCCCGGTGCCCAGGGTACCCGTACCCGAGCGCGGGTATACCCCGGTAAACAGGTACGGGTCTCAAACGGGCAGGTCCCCTATTTATGGGAAAAACCCGGGTGTATCCGTACCCGCCGTACCCGAACTCGAATACCCGTGTACCCGAACCCACCCCGGGTGTACCCGCACCCGCTACCCGAAAACCCATTTTTTTCAAAAAAATTTCCCTCCCCCCAAATAGTAATTGGTTCAAATCAATCAAACCGGGTGGGTCCCACCTGTCATTTCAAAAAAATTCAAAAATTTTAAAGTAATTGATTTAAGATATTTTTTATTTATATTTTATTTAACCTATTAAAAATAAATGAACGTTTAGAAAATATATTATCAATTTAAAATGAACGTTTACAAAATATATTATCAATTTAAAATGTAAACTACAAATTTCGAGATATAAATAAATTATGAAACTATATAATTAGAATGCCGACATTTTTATTAATATCCAAAGTTTAATACAAATTATTAATTATGTTGAATATTAATATCCAAAGTTATATTACTTCTTTTGATATATAATTAGCATATTTATACTAAAATACGCTAGATTAATTGAAATTATGTTGAATAACACTATATTATGTTAAATTACGCTAAATTACATTACATTACGCTAAAATACGGTAAATTACGCTAAATTACAAATGAATAGGGAGGATATTTTTCACTGAAAAGGCGAAAAACGGCGATGAAACTTCAAACGGTCATAAAACGGCGCTCGAGTGTCCGATTTCAGCAAATGACCACTTTTCGGAAAGCTTGCGAAAATGCGCATGCGTCTGTGCTTGCTATAGTGGATTTCGAAATTCAGAATCGCCAAAAAACAAATGGAAGAGCCTCAAAACTTGAGTTGAAGTTTCTGATTAAGATTTTCATTTCTATCATTCAATCCAAGTAGCTCAGTAAAGTAGTTACATAATGAACTTGCAGATTACCAATTTTTACTACTTTTGAAATTTTTTTACTATTTTTTATGAGTCATGAAAGATGAGCAAAATCAGTCTACTATAACGTAATTTTGTATAGTTTAGTGTTTTTTTTACCGTATTTCAGCATAATTAGCGAAGTTATTGTAATTTATCGTAATTTAGTATAATTGAACATAATTTATTGTAATATAGTGTAATTCAACATAATTTCAAGTAATCTAGTGTATTTTAGTATAAATATGCTAATTATACATCAAAAGAAATAGTATAACAAATAATTTAAACAAAAATTTCAAATTTTCAGAGTTGGATTTCAATATTTTGTTCTTCATAATCTCTCTAAAAAAAAAAAAAAATAGAGTAAGCCGGCCAGAAAATAGCCGGTTTACCTAAGCCGTCCATTTTCTGGCCAGCTTAGATATTTTTAGCGAAAGTTTGAAAATCTGGACATAATTAATAATTTGTATTAAACTTTGGATATTAATAAAAATATCGAATTAGAATGAGAGTTTGAAAATAAAATAAAATTACTCGTGTAAAGAAATAAATAATTAGACTTGTACTTAGCTGAATAAATATACAAATTTTCGCACAAATAATTTTTATATACAAGTTACAAATTTTATTTATTTAGAAATTATAAAGATGTGACTTGATAATTTTATGTATATATATATACAATATTTGATATTGAACTATTCAGATTTTAAAAGTCGAATGATAAACATGTGACATAATAATATTCGTACGACACTGTAAAAAAAATAAGAAAAACAAAACAGAATAGAAAAAAAAAAAAAAAAAAACCCGTCTACCCGAGATGGACACAGATTTGAAACGAATAGGACAGACTTTTTCTAAAAAAAAACCCATCTACCCGTGCCCATTGTACCTGAGTACCCGTGCCCGTTGTGCCTGCTACCCGTCCCGAATTTTGCCCTGCCCAGCCCGAGGTACCCGAGAGCAAATGCCTAGCTGCAATAGGTTTCCATTTGAAATAGCGCCATCAAACAAACCGTATACACAGGAAAATATTAGGACACTAATCTACGGGAGACTTCACCACGGAGCAAGGCTGCTTCACAAGTAATACTTGTCGATATCGATATACTTAAGTAATACGTATAGAAATCAACAAATCCGTCAATCTACAAAGGGATGCTTTTTCAAGGGTATAAAAAAAAAAATCTCAATATCACGTTAATATCCAATGAATTCCTTTTTACATTTAAATGCTGTTTTTCAAGGACAAGCGACAACAAACAAGCTACAAAAACTCCTCTACAATCTTTACGTGTTGCGCACTTTAAAAACAGCACAGTTGAAGCGTCGTAAAAGAGATTTGATTTGCTTAAGCTTAATCCGTTCAATGGACATTATAAAAATAGACAAGGATAATATTCTGGCATTCAATACTCAAATACACATACAAATAACCAGGAATTTTCATGAAAGAAATTATAACAAATCCATTTGACAGACAGCACCTTCAAGAAATGGATCCAAAGTTAATTATAAAAAACCTAAAATGTTACAAAGCTTACACTTGACCCCTGCAGTAGATGCATTTCATAGGTTTATAAATCACAATCAACGTCAAACCATTAATACAATAACTACATTATGTTAACTGTCATTCTTTGTATAACGACTCTGATTTAAGACCACCAGCATTAAACTTACATTATTCTCATTAGTGACTATAAAATTTGATTAGCTACGATCTACAACAAAATCATCAGTAAAACAATAGAACTACACAATGATGAAAGTTACATCTAACTAAAAAAATCAAAAGATACTTTTATAATGCTCTTCCCAGATGACAATTAAAAGAGAGATTATTTTGAATAAACCGCACTGAGAATATAAAAAACGGTTAACAAATGGTACGAATCTATCAAAAATGTGTATAAACACCGCATAACCATTAGGTGTTAAACAATACCAAAAAATAGGGAAGTTTATTCCATATCTATCAGGGATTAAACAAATATCACACAAAATCAGACAAGGCATCTAAACAAAACAGGACCCAATACCAGCTGTTAAATATGATTATCACCAAAAAATATAAAGCCCAGTACAACTTAGGTGCATTAGGCATCACTTCATGGATAGATGCTAAATAAACAGTAATAAAAAGTAGTGATATGAACAAAAAAGTTGGAAAAATGGTTAGAGAGATAGAGCTCCCTTCAATCCAAAGAAAGATCAGAAAAGGCTGATACAGCTCCGAGGATATGCAAGCCACAAACCCATCTCATAAATCTCTCTCTTCTCTCTCTCACAATGAAAACAGATGCATCAATCAATTACAAATGAGATGGGATAGTGGTAACCATAACCAAGCAGCTGTAATACGCCTCTCCATGAACCTTGTTTGGACCTCAAGGAGCTCCATCCATCAAACCCTAATTTTAAAAAGGCACAAATTTCATTTCAATTTATTTATTTACATATTTACAGAAAAAAAAAAGGATTAAAGAGAAATTTACGGCTGATGCAGAGAGTGATGGGGAGGGATGATGAAATGGTAGTTTTTATAGAAGAGGAAGTAGGGGGGTAGGGTTAGGGTTTGGAGAAATAAATGGTAGGTTGTGAGGAGAGAGAGAGAGAGAAGGCGAGGTTTCGGGAAGACAAGAGGATTGAATAGATTCTCTGCACTTTCTGACCACTCACATGTGTGTCTCCTCTCTCTCTCCTCTCTACAGTATATACTCTCTAGTCTATACATATACTACCCGTAATATATACGTTTGGATTAGGGCTGGGCAAAATTGCTCGAACTCGCAACTCGCTCGTAACTCGCTCATTTACAGCTCGCTTTAACTCGCTCATTTACAACTCGAGTTAGTTCCAACTCGAGTTGGCTGACTCGTTTAATAAATGAGCTGAGTTTGAGCTGACCCCAACTCGCTCATTTATAACTCGAGTTACATAAAGTTACACAGTTTGGACACAAAAAATCCCGAATAACCAAAACCAAACCCAAACTCGGCTCAAACTCGGCTCAAACTCAGCTCAAACTCGTTTATAACTTGTGTTGTATTGATTTAACTGGTTAAACGAGTTGTGAGCCAACTCGAGTTGATAACGAGCTGAGTTCGAGTTGGCTCTACAGCTCGTTATTACCATCCCAACTCGAGTTGACTCGCTCATTTATTTAATGAGCTGAGTTCGAGTTGGGGGTAACTCGCTCAAACTCGGCTCATTTACAGCCCTAGTTTGGATGAATGGAAATAAATCGCCATATATTTATTATTTAGTAAAGATTCAGTTTTTTTTGGTAAAGAGACAGCTCACCGTGTTGTTAACCACGGAAACAAATAAATTCACTGATTGGTGTAAGAGACATTAATAATATGATTAAATTGAATCAGTACAGCTGGATAAAGCTGGCCTTAAAAAAATATTTGACCAATTATGAGAAATCCTTATTGAATGATTAAAACCTTATTTGAGTTTGCAATGTATAAATTTTGACCGAAATTTTTGTAGTTAGCACCTGAAAATGAGTAATTAAACAATCACCATTCAAATCTCAGGATTTCAAAACATACCACTCACGTTCTCTGGGGCGCGCACCAATCCTGACTGGTGTGTCAACTGAGAAAGCGCACCAAATTGGTGCTCTAACTGGGGACGCGCATCAGTTGGTGCCCCAGTTGGGGGTGCACACTAAGTCTGTTTATTTTTTTCAAGTTCTGTTTTGAATTTTGGAATTCGTATTTCTAGCTGGGAGCGTGGGTGATATGTTTTGAAATCCTGAGATTTGAGTGGTATTTGTTTAATTATCTGTTTTTGGAGGTGCTAACTAATTTTTTTTTGGAAATTATGATGGTAAAATTATATGAATTGAGGTTGCATCATTTGAATGTTCAGAGAGATGAACACGCAATTAGAAAGAATAAAATATTGGTAAAATTTGTTTGAGAGAAGGAAAAGTAAAAAAAATTAGAATTTTTGAAAATCAGTATTTTTTGAAATGTTTATTATTTTTTATTTAATGAAAAATTGTGATTTTCAAAAATATTCTAAACAAATATTAAAAAAAATTCAAAAAATATAAAATTTGGTTTCCAAGCACATATCAATATAAAGATTATGTTGAGAAATTCAGATCGACTATTTGAACTTTGAAAATGGAGATATGAGCGGGAAGTAAAACACCCTCTTTACTTCCCAAAGCACCGTAATATCACTCTCTAATCTCTCTCTCTCTATATATATATATAATCAGCGAGCATTCTTTATATTAAAAAATGATCTAAATATCGTTAAAAAGTGAGACGAGGAAAGAGACTAAACAGAAAAAAGGAGCAAACATGACCTGCTTTTCTTTTCTTCATTTCTACACCCCCTTCAATGGGCTAGTTGCCTAATTCCTAATTAACAAAAAATCTACAATTTCTAACTTAAAAGCAGTTTGAAAAGGACCAGACAACACCGGAGCCTTCCGAAGAAAACAAAAGCATTCACCAGTATTGCCATCTGCTCCAGGTGCATCGACCAAATTTAAAAAACAACTTTGAGGGAGACCAGGTAATGTGCATAGTACCGTAGTACCGTAACCTCACTTGAACAACGTATAATAATTTAGGTCCGGACTGGAGGAGTTTTGGTGGACCAGGAGCACGCAATTAAATGCAGGGGACAACGGTGTAGTGCGCCATGAGAGCTAACGTGCGCGGAGGTCAGGTGACAGACAACAACAGGATCCAAGGTTAGATCTCATATCAGGCTCGTAGCCCCACACGTTTGACTAGTCAACCCAGAGAGGGACCCACCTATGATGGATTCATTGTTAGGTTCTGTTTGTTTTAGATTAAAGAGAACTAGAACTAGAAGTAGAGAACTAGGGTTAGGGTTTCACAGCTTTGTTTGTTGTTTTTCGTTGTTGCAATGGAATTTAATTTGGAGGATTTCGATGCGCCGTTGGGAGCACGCTGCCCGGTGGTTATGTCGCTTGGTTGGTGTCGTCGTTTCTTTCTCGGCGCAACGCTTCGTAACACAATATATAATTGAATACTGAAATAGAATAGGTTATTTTAATGTCCCTCAATTTTTTTTGACAGATCTAATTTTAAAATTTACGAGAATCTCACGAACTTAGTGCAGTGTGGCCAGTGACATAGTCAGAAATTTTATTAGAAGTAGACAAACATATATAGAACAACATATATAATTACAAAAAGAATTTCAACATACCAAAAATGACGGCATCAATCAAAATAAACATATAGTTAAGATTTTTCATTGAGTAAAAGCATGTATGTTCTAACTTATTGGACTTTGTCAGCTCTATGCATCGAAAGATTAATTTCATAATACTATCAAGTGCAATATTTTTGGATTCAGAAGCGGATTTAGAATTTTCATTAGAGGTAAAAAAATAACGAATCGGATTTAAATAGCTAATTGTATTTAAACCCATCAACTAATTGGGTACTCGATAAAAAATAATATTTTAACTTATATTTTTTAATACTCTGATTTATAATTTATATTTCTCTAACTTATCATTCTAATTATCAATCATAATTAAAGAAATTTATTTTAATTTTAACTCTAAATTTAACTGAATGACAAATCATAAATTCAGAAGAGGGCACAAAATTTTTCCAGAGAGAAACAAAATCAGTCGGAAACGAAAGATCTCCAATAAAACTCAAAATTCATAAGAGACGACTGCCCCTCTAACATCATGTGGGTCTGCCCTTGTCTGAATTGGTACTGCAAAATCACAGTGCATTTTCAAAAATTGCTAATGTCAAGACTCAATAGTATACAAAATCACATTATATCGCAACTTTTGATTTCGAGGTCAATTTGGGTCCAATGTTCATCGGACTCAAAGTGAGTCCGATGGGTTCGATGATCGTCCGATTTGCTTTAAAATTTGCACCCACAACTTTCGCGTGTGCTTTAAAATTCTTGCGCACAAATCTTAAAGCATATCGGACGGTCCCGAAATCCATCAGACCCAAATTTGAGTCCGATGAGTATCGGACCCAAGCTGCTCTCTTCTAAATTTGATTTACGGTAAGAACCATAAAAGCAAGAGAATTGGCGACTGAAATCGCTCTCGTCTTTTTGTTCAAATATAAATTGTTGACTGTAATCGCTCTAGGTTATATGCAATATAAATTGAGAGTAGCTCTAAATAAATTGAAGATCAGGTTATAAATTGTTATTTTATAATAAATTGATAACATTTATTAATTCATTGTTTTTTTTTTAAATCATGGGTTAGAGGTCAAGCTATCCAACACACTTTCAAACCTCTATGTATATTATAGAGGATTTTCTTACTTTACAGATTTCGAACTCATAACCTCCCACATGAGAGCCGTGTGCCTTTGCCACTAGACCAAAGACAAGTTCTTTAATTCATTGTTTTTTTCCAATACATTTATTCACATATTTAAAGACAAATTATTAAAAAAGGAAAAAAATTAACTTAATTTAAAATAAAATTCGATGAAAATTGCAAGTTTTAAACATGAAGTGTAGTACCTTAGCTCAAAGCAAGTTACCAAAGAAACTTCAAGATCCGAAAAGCTTCTCTATAGTGTGTTGAACATATCATTCGGGAAATTAATATTATTAGAGCGATGTCGGAGTAAGTTAATTGTGGGGTGAATATAAATTGTTCACAGGTAAACCATAATTGTCATTGAATTTTAGGGCTTGAACCAAAATTTAAAATTATAAATTGATCCTTGGATAAGTAACAAATTTCTCATGATTCAACGGTTTATTTATGTTAGTGTCTTTTCGGCGCAACCTTTCTCATGTCTCAGACATTTCTCGGTCGGATTTACGAAAGGATGGGAAATACTGATTCCTTTCATATCAGAAATCAACCAATATGTTGCTTCCCTCAAAATTCAGAAATCAACCAAAAGAAATAAAATTAAACAAACTTTAACGCATTTAGTTGGTGGTCAAATAGTGGTGAGCAAGGGTGGATACGTGATCTCCTTCTCCTCCGCGCGCTGCTTTGTTCCTCTGTGATCTCCCTCTCCTCCCTTCCCGCGTTCCTTTCTTCTTCCGTGATCTCTTCCTCCCTCCGCGCACATCACACTACTTCTTGTTCGCCAATTTTTTTTTTTGATAAAAGACATACTGATGTCCATTTCATTGCCATGAAATCAGAGTTAACTTACAAGTAACAAGAGTTCAAATCTCAATTACGGAACGCCATAAAGCTCCAACACAGAGCAAAACACAAAAATACAGTAATAGCAAAATAACAAACTAAAACTAAGCCACATTTGATACGGATATGGTAAGATAAGGACCCTAAGTTTGGGTCTATACAAAAAGCATTGTACTTCGTCATGTTGACTAATCTTCAGCCACCTGCAGCTGCAGCAAGGGCCCTGCTGCTTCATCCTCAGCCTGGTACACTACCAGCTGGTTGTCAGTTGGGTCCCAAACCCGTAGGGAGATGGCATTGAGGTCCACTGGCAGCCACTCTACCGCAGCCTCCTTAATTCTTTTATCCATATTTCCTGCCCAATATTCAATAACAGAAATGATTAGAAGAATAAGATTTCTAACAATTTTGTATTGAAGCAGAGCATGTACGGTCCGTGTGGTAAGTACACGGACCGTGTACCTGGCCGCCAGATCAGTTATGGAAGGTGGCAGCTGGCTGTCATATTTGGTATGAATGGTGGCAGCCAGAATCCTTTGGTAATTTATGATTTATTTTCTTAGTTATATTGTTTCTTATTTTAGAAGATTGTAATATATGAAAAAAGAGAAAGAAAGAAATAAGGAAAGTAGGATTTAGGAAAGAAAGAAAAAAAGGAAAGTAGGATTTAGAAAATTTGAGGGAGGTTCCCTCTATAAAACCTCTCCTCCTCTTGTAAGACATATCTTTCTTGTGTAAGAAATAAAAAAGTGTGTGTGTGAGTGTGGAGGACGTAGGTACCAAGTTGGTGCTGAACCTCGTTAAACATCGTGTCTCTCTCTTCTTTCTCTACTCTTTCTGTTTTTCTTTGTTCTTACACGGTCCGTGCACTATTCCGCTGCTGTCAAAGTTACATGGTATCAGAGCATCTTTCGATCCTGTAAGCCAAAAAACCTCCACAAACTCACCATGACAGAAGAAACCCCTACCCAAACTCTGTTGGAGAAACTAACAGAGCTCATAACTGTACAACAAACCCAAATGGCGCATCTAATGTCCCTTCAAACCAAACCACAACAGATAACACCTCCTATTACTTCCAATCCTGAAATATCCACATCGCCAATCTCCATAAAACTGAATGGTTCTAACTACCCTATCTGGTCCCAAGTTGTGAGCATGTACCTCAAAGGCCGTGACAAGACAAACCACATTGCAGATGATTTCATACCACCAAAACCTGGAGATCAAGCATATCCAAAGTGGGGAGTTGAAGACTCAGTAGTCAAGAGCTGGCTAATCAACTCCTTGGATCCCAAACTCCTTCCAAATTACATTCACTATGAAACCGCACGAGAAATGTGGAAAGCTCTTGCAACCACCTTCTATGATGGCAACGACGAGGCTCTAGTATTTGACCTAAATCGAAGGGTCACTCGACTCAAACAGTTGGGCAAACCAATAGAAGAGTACTACAATGCCTTGCAAGGCCTTTGGCGAGAGATAGACTTTCGAAGACCTAATCCCATGACAAATGCCGTAGATATCGAGAAGTTCAGAGAATACCTTGAGAAAACAAGGGTGTATACCTTCCTAGATGGCCTCGATAACTGCCTCGACAATGTGAGGGCAAGTGTGTTGCAGATATCACCATTCCCAACAGTTGAACAAGCTTATGGAATAGTCAGAAGGGAGGCCATGAGACAATTTGTCATGATGAAAGGAGAAGAAGGTATGACTCAATCCTCTATGGCTATGATATCTAAAGGTTACTCTAATCTCAACAGCCAAGAAAGGCCAAAGCAGAAGTGTGCGCATTGTGGGAAGACGAGACATGTAAAGGAAAGATGCTTCGATATAGTTGGATACCCCGAATGGTTCAAAGGGAAAAAGGGGAAATTGCAAGGAGATGGTGGGAGAAATCAAGCATACCTGGGTGAAAGCTGGAGGAGAGAAGAATCAGGCCGAACAGCACACTGTCAGTGCAGACCCGTGCACGGCCTGGACACACCTATGCACGATCCGTGCAATCTCCTCTGAATCAGCCGAAACCAGTGATCAACAGTCAGGTATCAACAGTGGTAAACCAGCATGTCAAGGTATGTCTTTTATTGCTCAAGAAAGTTTAGACGGATGGGTAATAGACTCCGGTGCTACGGATCACATGACATTTGTAAAAACCGACTTAAAGGAGATGAGGAAACCTAGAGTGCACAATATTTTAAATGCGAATGGTGTTGGGTATCCAGTAGAAGGGGCAGGTGATGTAGGGATTAGTCAATCTCTAATATTGAATAACACACTACTTGTACCATCCCTAACTACGCGACTAATCTCTGTTGGTCAACTAACTGATGAAATGAATTGTGTAGTTCTCATGTTTCCAAACTTTTGCATTATACAGGATATCCTCACGAAGGAGATCATTGGGCGTGGTTCTAAGAGAGGTCGCTTGTATCACTTGGAAGATCTCAAGACTGGAAGCAATAACTTAGCAAAAGCAACTTCAAAAAATGAGGATAAGATTTGGACATGGCATAAGCGGTTAAGACACCCCTCTTTTGGCTATATGCGGAAAATCTTACCTAGTTTGTTTTCTAGTATAGACATTTCTCAGTTTACTTGTGAAACTTGTATCAAGGCAAAAAGCCATCGTGTACCTTACCATATTAGTTTAAATCAATGTGAGAAACCATTTGAGCTTGTTCATTCTGATGTTTGGGGACCATCCCCGGTTGAGTCTGTGCTTGGATATAGATGGTTTGTGTTGTTTATTGATGATTGTACTCGTATGACATGGGTGTATTTGCTGAAAAAAAAAGGAAGAAGTACCAACAGTTTTCAAAACCTTCCATACCATGATACAAACTCAATTTGGAACCAGTATAAAATTCCTTAGAAGTGATAATGGGGGGGAGTTTGTCAACAAAACCTTAAGAGATTTTTTGGCCGAAAAAGGCATGATTCATGAAACCACATGTGTAGGAACACCGCAACAAAATGGTATAGCTGAGAGGAAAAATAGACATATCCTTGAAACAGCAAGAGCATTGTTACTTGAAAATGATGTGCCACAGAAATTTTGGGATTGTGCTGTAACCATGGCAGTATATGTCATAAATAGACTTCCCTCACAGATCAATAATTTCCTAACACCTCTTAAAAAACTCGCAAGTTTCATGCCCATTCCCTCTGTATTAAGCCTATCACCAAAAACCGTTGGTAGTGTTGCATATGTTCATGTGCAACGGAGCCACAGATCCAAACTTGAGCCATGTGCAGTCAAGTGTGTTTCACTTGGACTCGGGTTAAATCAAAAGGGGTACAAGTGTTATGATCCCGTGTCTAGAAAGTGGTATATTACCATGGATGTCACTTTTCTGGAAGATGAACCGTTCTATCCAAATACCAAATATCCCTCTCAGGGGGAGAATCAAGATGAGAGAGATATCTGGTACCAACAGGAGGCAGTGAGTTCTGAAAATATGATACACGGTCCGGGTCCAGAGGTACACGGTCCGTATGGAGAGGTGCACGGTCCGTATGGAGAGGTGCACGGACCGGATGGAGAGGTGCACGGTCCGCATGGAGAGGTGCACGGTCCGGATGAAGTGGAACGTGAATCAGAGGCTGTGATACAAGAAGACTTAGAACCACATCCCGAAGATGCTCCTGAGGATACTCCTGAGGTACGTGTTTCTGAACAAAGGTATACCTTACCACCTAGATATAATAGAGGTAGTGCACCAAAAAGGTATGTTCCCGAAGATGGTACAAGTGAACAAAACCGGTATCCAATTGCCCATTATGTCACTGTAAGTAGGCTACCAGAACCATTGAAACAGTTTGGAGAAAAGAACCTAAATATACCCATACCAGGAAATGTTGGTGAAGCCTTGCAGGATCCGAAATGGGTTAAGGCCATGGATGCCGAAATGGAGGCACTACACAAAAATAAAACCTGGTTTCTTACTGAACTACCAAAAGGAAAAAAACCAGTAGGTTGTAGATGGGTATTTACAATCAAATATGGTCCGGATGGTACTGTTGAAAGGTATAAAGCAAGGTTGGTAGCAAAAGGGTATACTCAGGCATATGGAATAGATTATCAGGAAACTTTTTCACCTGTAGCCAAACTAAACACAGTACGAGTTCTGCTGTCTCTTGCAGCTAATCTAGATTGGCCATTGCATCAATTCGACGTCAAGAATGCTTTTCTACATGGGAGTTTGGAAGAAGAAGTATACATGGAAATTCCACCTGGGTATGAGAGAACTGGCTCAGAACATCTGGTATGTAAGCTAGACAAAGCATTGTACGGATTGAAGCAGTCACCTCGAGCATGGTTTGGTAGGTTCAGCAATGCTATGAGAAGTTATGGTTTTGTCCAAGAGAAATCTGACCACACGTTGTTTTACAAAAGAAGGCATGATAAGTTAACTGTTTTGATTATTTATGTAGATGGTATGATCATTACAGGAGATGATACAGAGGAGATAGGTACTCTTGAAGAAAAGCTATCAAAGGAGTTCGAGATGAAAAATCTCGAAGGTTTGAAATACTTTCTTGGAATTGGGGTAGCTAGATCAAAGCAAGGTATTGTCTTATCTCAGAGAAAGTATGTCTTAGATTTGTTAGCAGAGGTTGGGATGCTAGATTGCAAACCAGTGGACACACCGGTAATTTTGAATGCTAAGCTTGTCGAAAGTCCAGATCAAGTTCCAGCAAACAGAGAGAGATACCAGCGGTTGGTTGGGAAGCTCATTTATCTCTCACACACAAGGCCTGATATTGCATATGCAGTAAGTTTGGTGAGTCAGTTCATGCACAATCCAAGTGAAGAACACATGGAAGCAGTCATGAGGATAATCAAGTACTTAAAAGGAACTCCGGGAAAAGGTATTTATTTTGGAAAAAACGGTCACCTAAGGGTCATTGGCTATACTGATGCAGATTGGGCTGGGAGCCTCACAGACCGAAAATCAACTTCAGGATACTTTGCCTTTGTTGGAGGAAACCTAGTAACTTGGAGAAGCAAAAAACAAAGTGTGGTGGCGCTTTCAAGTGCAGAGGCTGAATTGATTGGGGTAACCAAAGGAGTGTGTGAGTTACTCTGGATAAAGAAGGTATTAAGGGAACTTGGTTTTACACCAGAAGAAGCCATGGTACTTCGTGTAGATAATAAGGCGGCAATTGATATGTCTCATAATCCAGTCCAGCATGATAGAACCAAACACGTAAGTGTGAACAGACATTTCTTAAAGAATAACATTGACTCAAAGGAGATTGAGTTGGAGTTTGTTAGATCCGAAAATCAACTCGCTGATATCCTAACCAAAGGTGTAACCAGCAACATCTTCAATGAAGCAGTGAGCAAGTTAGGCATGACTGATCTGTACATGCCAACTTGAGGGGGAGTGTTGAAGCAGAGCGCGTACGGTCCGTGTGGTAAGATACACGGACCGTGTACCAGCCGCCAGATCAGTTATGGAAGGTGGCAGCTGGCTGTCATATTTGGTATGAATGGTGGCAGCTAGAATCCATTGGTAACTTATGATTTATTTCCTAGTTATATTGTTTCTTATTTTAGAAGATTGTAATATATGAAAAAAGAGAAAGAAAGGAAAAAAGGAAAGTTGGATTTAGGAAATATAAGAAAGGAAAAAAGGAAAGTAGGATTTAGGAAATATGAGGAAGGTTCCCTCTATAAAACCTCTCCTCCTTCTCCTGTAAGTGTAATCTTTTCTTGTGTAAGAAATAAAAAGAGTGTGTGTGAGTGTGGAGGACGTAGGTACCAAGTTGGTGCTGAACCTCGTTAAACATCGTGTCTCTCTCTTCTTTCTCTACTCTTTCTGTTTTTCTTTGTTCTTACACGGTCCGTGCATAATCATACACGGCCCGTACACTATTCCGCTGCTGTCAAAGTTACATTTTGCTTGTACTGTTTTGGAAACAGATGTCGTTTCTGTGCTTCCAAATGGTCCAACAAACAGCACTAAAGACAATTAAAAACCATATTTTGTTCACTGATTCAAGGTTGCAAGCAAACTGAAAAATATCTTTACATGAAAACCAAGTATTTAAGTAAATGTTACTATTGCCTAACCAAAACCATAATTGTTGTGCTTGAGTACACTTAAGAAACAGATAATTGGTAGACTCTTTTTTGGTACGAAAATGGCAAGTCAACCGTCTAGACCACCCTCTTTTTCTTAAATTTTGTTTTGTTAATATACGATTATGAAGAACCAACCAAATAAAAATTCTAATTTTAGGTGGAATTGGTAAATCCCAGATAATGGCATACGTATTGGCTTTAACCCTCCTAAAGTTTAGTATTTGGTATATGGATTTAATGTCCTGAATTATCTCATCTCCAAGCTATCTTGTCCATACAATACGTAAAACTAGATGAACTAATAATGTAAATGTTTCCTGCCATTCATTAGCTAAAATACCATTAAGGTGTCTTCTAAATTTAATAGCCTGTCCTTGAGAAAGGGATACTGCTGCTATGGTAATATGTTGATTAGAACAAATCCTATATAATTGAGGGTATCTAGTGGATAATGAGCAATTACCATACCAAATTACATTCCAAAATTCTAATTGAGAATGGGTGCTAGGAGTATATTATACACATAGTTTCCCTAAGTTATCTAACCGAAATTTTTATTGTTGCCACCCAAAAAAACCAAATTAAATGAATACCACCCGTTTGAGGTTTTTTTCAATACTACCACCCTCGCTAACCCAGTTCACGCACCAAATTGGCAGGTGCACGGACTGGGTTGGCGCACCAAGTGGTGCGCACCAAATCCAGACGAGTTGTCTCTGGGGTCTGCCCATATTGGTTGGTGCACCAACCCAGTCCGCGCACCTAGGGGCGGAACCAAGGCCTGGGCCAGCCTAGGACTTGGCCCCCCCTTAGCCCAGAAAATATATAGTAATACAGATATATATATCATCTAAAAACAACTACAACAGTGTTATCAGATTCAATCTGTACAGAACAATATCGTCAAAATGCATCGGACCGAAAAAATTTCAAATATGATAACTAGTTTAAACTCGTTAGCCCCCCCCCCCCCCCTGCCCCCATTTGGCCCAGAGAAACTAGTTAGGCCCCCCTACCGATCATTTCTGGTTCCGCCACTGCGCGCACCTGCCAATTTGGGGCGCGAACTGGGTTAGCGAGGGTGGTAGTATTGAAAAAAAACTCCCAACGGGTGGTATTCATTTAATTTGGTTTTTTTGGGTGGCAACAATCAAAATTTCGGGTTATCTAATTGCATAATGCTTGCCCAAAAAAAAGAGTAAGGTAGTGGGACAGCTACGTAATATTTAGACATAATCATTGTTTTTTATAAAGCTGAGTATTGAGTATTATGAAATTTCTATCACCATTTTTAGAGTAAAGATATATTCATTTTTTGTAAATTTAAAACCCTAATCCACCATTACATAGCCATAAATATTAAGGACCAATTAACTAATGTAAATTTTTCTTGTTAGCCAAAATCGCTAGGTTTCTGTCTCTCTACGATGATTTTTTCACAAACCAAAATGTACAAAGCGAGCTGCGATGATTTTTCTGTCTCTAATTGATTTAATCCAGACAGAGATTTTGAAATTAGAAAGATACATGATGGAATTTAGTTTGGGGCAGGAGTAGCAAATTTATTTCCATGGGTCGGCAAGGCTCATTTTAGAACCTGGTCCAGTTAATTTTTTTTTTTTTCAAGGGTAGGCAGTGTTGAACGCTGGCTCCGCTTTTGAGTGTGGCACAAGCTCACGAAGAGATATATTTTTTGTAAATTAACAAGTAATTAACAAATAAATTTTTGATGACTTCAAATTATAAATTGAACTTAACGAATAATATGTTTATAAAAAATTTATATTTTCGAATTAAATTAGTACATAATCAAGTAATTAAAAAATAAGATTTATAAATTAATTTTAATACATATATTTTTCATTGTTTTTTTATCACTTAACTTTCTATTAAATTAATTCAAAATTTAAATTTTTTTGTAAGTAAATGCATTACATGTGAAGTACATGAGTTTTAACAGATAGGTTCGCCATTTGAAGCCAATTCGATAGGTTTAGGAGTTAAGCTCATAAAAATATTTAGTGAGTTTAATAACACCTTAGTTATATTCAAGATTCTAATATGATAAATTCTATATTAGTTGTAGAAATGGAAAATATTTATTAATTTAAGTCGTAAAATTGGTATTTTGTTTAAAATTATCATTGAAGTAATTTATAATTTATTTGTAATTGTCCATGTAGAAGTAGAACCATAAATAATGAACTGCAAAAATATAAAGAAATTAAAATATCCAATGAACTACTAACATTTAAACTGCTGTTATTTTTACGTGATTGCTTTTTTTGAGTACCGGTAACATAATTTTCGAACTTTTGGGAGTGCGGTTTGAACTATGATTTAAAAAACGATGCAATTTTGTGCGTTTTGAGATTTGTGTCAAATTAAAAAAAAACGATGCACACCTCATTCTAAAATATAAATTATTACGTTTCAAGCAAATTACTCTAATCACAACACCTCTTATTAATTCAACCAGAATTCAAGAGAAATTTTGTGCATCGATAAACTATAAATCCTCTGTGGAATTGCATATTAAACAAAATCATTTGAAGAAACTATCCAATACAAAAGAACATGTCGCAAAGAAATTGATCGACGATTTCATCTTTATCATAGAAAAGGCAAGTAAAATTACCCTGCCGTCTTCTTTTCAAAAGATTATATTCAGTCAAAAATCTATTTCATTTAAATACTGTCAAATTCTACGCTAAGAACTTTACCAAATTTTAACCAAGTATAAAATCAATGAACAGAGAATTTTTTTATGTGATGACCATCTCCATCTTATCACATCTTCTTTTGTAAAATTGAGCATAAAAGACTGAAAATTATTGAAAGTTTACTCCATTCTAACAAATATATTCCTATCAATTGTCTATACAAATATGTGTATTTCAGTGTATTTCAAAATTTTCAACAACTAAAAATTTAGAATTGGTAGCAAATTAGCAATCTGAAAATTATGGCGGACGTACACACTTTAAGGTTCAATCTGCCAACTATCTATGTAACCAGAAAAGAGTAGGTTTTATATTACCTTCGTCTTTATTTAATCCAAGTATAGTTGTCTCTTGAGTGAGGCTATGGTACTATGCATTCCGCAAATTGGTCCTGTAATACGGATCAATATTTTTATTTTCAACAACGATTGATCCGAATTGTTCAACACAGTCTCCATATAAATACCTACTTATAAACTAAATTTTATATATTCTTTATAATTTTTTTACTATTATTTTGGATGGGTAGAAAATTACTGTCTTGGAATGGTCCATAATTTTCATATCAAGTGATTTTCTATCCATCTAAAAAAATAGTAAAAAAATTCTAAAAAATATAAATTTAGTCAAATACATATTCATATGGAGACCATGTTGAACGGTTCAGATCGATTGTTAGAATTTTAAAAACAAAAATATTGATTCGTAGTACGGACCAATCCGCGCTATGCATAGTAAAATAGTCTCACTCTTGTATCGTTATCTCTTAAAATCGATTTCCATAACGATGATATTCTAGAACTACTATAATTAGCGTCATATTTTGCTTTAATATTAATTTTCATTTACCTTTTAATTGTGACGTCTTTATGTTTCTTAACCTGTTAACCACCATACTTTATATTTCTTGACCACCTTTCTTTTCTTATAGCAACTAAAGTGAAGAGAAAAAAAATATAGATATTAGACTTTTATGTAATGAATAGAAACTGTAAATTTGAATCTTATCCTTAATCAAGTAAAATACACATTTTATATATCAATCCAGAATTCTATATAGCACAGCTGCACACAATATAACTATTTTCGGAAATTGCTATAATCAATATATTTATTGCTAATTTTAACGTATACAAAAACAGTGTTACTATATTTTGACCAATGACCCTTTACTACTAATAGTAATACCAATGCTAACATCATTACCTAAGTTTTATATAATGACTTGAGATCATTAATTTATTTTTCCGGGGTGATCAAATGTACCTTCTAGGCCCAATGGGCTTTTGAAAGAGAAACCCAGTGAAAGAAGGGTTTTGATGACAACGATAAACAAACGGATTGGGGTATTTGGAAATTGAGAAAACTAAGCCCCAGCCTGTACCGTTATTAGTTCACAATTGAGAAAACTAAATCCCTGTTTGTACCGTTTCTAGGAGACAGGAGTACGATAAAAAAAGAAACTCACGTTCACAATTAACATGAATGAATTCTTACATTAGGGAAATGAATAAAAAAAATAAGGAGTCTCGGAGAAGATCATAATAACCTGCAGTTAAATTTACAAAAAAACTAAATCAAATAAATAAAACTAAACGAATGAACAATAATCTCATCACGAATAATATGGTACTTGTCATTTTTTTTATATTATTTAACTATTAAACATCACTTTGGACAAAATGAACTAGCAATTAATTTTGATATGCCTAACTAAATTCAAGGATTTATATTTTGGCCAATGTAAGGAATTTTTCTCTGATACATGCAGAGATTAGACTGGTAACAAAACCCACTGGTTTCCCCAGATTACACAGTTAATGCCTCAATTCTACAATTAAACCATAACATGCTCAACTGTGAAACTAAACATTAGCTTCGGTTGTCCCAACTGAGGCGGAGCCAGACATTCAATCTATGGGGTCAAACATGAATAGAGATCAATCATATAAAATTTTCATTTTGAGAATGAAAATCAATTTTACAGCACCTATGATATTTTACTCAAAATTATATAGAAAATTATACATAAACCTAAAATTAAAAACAAATGTAGGTCAATTGACCCACATTCGTTGTGCACGTCTCCGCTCCTGGTCCCCAAGTTTGATACTGACAAGTTAAATAGAAAAAAGAGGGAAATTTTGGACCTAGTTTGTTTGAACTCAACCAGATTGTATTCAATTGAAAAGAAGGGGTTCAATCACTACCAAACTAAATAGTTAAATTGTTATCTATGAGGTCTAAATACTTGAGTTTTAACAAACCAGTTAGGTGAGTTTCTGATAGTAATATTGTGAGGGAGTTAAAACTAAGATCAAGATGGACAAGACTTGTTAAATTTCCAATATCAATTGGTATTGTACCACTTAGGTTATTATAGCCAAGCTTAAGATAAATTACACTTGTCATGTTCCCTATCCACTCTGTCAAAGTAGAGGTCAATTGGCGGCTCATACACCGGAGCCCCATTCTCTCTTAATAGCTCCGTCCTGATTCAATGCTTCCGGTGCTCTTCAAGTATAGGACACTTTTCAAAGACTGAATTCACAATATTTTGTAATTTTGGAAGCTAGAAATTTGTCCATTTATAGTTCAATTTACTCAAAGATTACATTTTCAATGCCTTCTTTTTATCAATTCAGGTTAAGTTAAACTAATCGTTGAAAAATCAAATGATTTACTAATTATAATCAACTTAATGTTGATGAAACTTTAAGTTCATGCTCCATATTTTTCTTTTTATGAATAGTGAATGATTTTTCAAGCACTCAAGGAGGTCTGTGTATCAATATATATATCTACAAATCATTGTTTTTTTTTTTTTAAATGGCGCCCTCCTAACAATTTGCTCTACCTAATTGAAAAATAGAAACAAAGCGTTTGTCAGCTTCGTTGGGCCAATTCACACCTCCTAACGCTTCAAATATTTATTAAGAGGTGGAATGATTCATGGGCCGTGATATTCTTTCATTATATTAACTCTTTTTAATCCAATTCTCAAAAAATAATAGATGCACAGAACAGCCCGTTAAGCTGCGGTATTCTTCAAAACCAATACAATCACGACCATAATAAATTAATAATCATAACTCTTAATTAGATAATTAATTACTGAGTGAGCATTAAATAAATATGTAATAATTGCTTTTCCGATTCAATTTATTTATATTAGTTAGATTCTATTCCACATTTTATACTAAATTATTGTAATTGCAAAATTCTAAATTGAGCCGCATCAATAAGTTAAAGCTTAAATAATTCTAACCATGCATTTAATATTGAAAAATATTTTTTTGTGTCAAAACTATTTGTAATTGCAGTTAAACGTATAACTCGCTGCAAGCTACTACTACAGTACGACTTTGATAACAAATGGTTTAGATCAAAAAAATGGAGAACACATGGCAAAATAAATTCCATCATTTCCTACCAAATCAATACCGAAAATCAAATTCGGTATTCAATTTTTATACCGAAAATGATTTTCAGTATAGAACTCTCCACAATGCAACCTGTTCCACCCAACCAAAACCAATACCAAAATTCATTTTCGGTTTGAATTTTTCATACCGAAAATGAATTTTGGTATTGCACTTTTTTTAAATCAAAGTCTTTACCAAATATGAATTTCTGTTTTTATTTTTTTAATCAAAGTCTTGTTTTTATTTTATTTTATGTTGCGGCCGTAGAGGAGCAGAGCTGCAGAGGAGAATCGAGTAGAGAAGTTGAAGACCGAAATTGAATTTCGGAATCAAAAGTGGATACTAAATATAACGAAACAATCAATCCGATTTCCTGTTTTTTATTATTTGATGATGGTTTATAAAAATAAATCTTTTTTTTGCCTACGGCCTTCTCTAAAAAGAAAAACTGAAATAGATTTTTAAGTGATAGCTTTCTATGAGTAATTAAAGATCTCATCCCATTTCTACCATGCAATTCATCTTTCTATTATTTTAAATGAATATAAAATAAAGAGACTAAGTGCAGTTATAAAAGGCAGAAAAAGTATTTCTTTTACTTGAAGAATCTGTATAATTGGGCCTCATTTTTATTCAAAAATTTTCGGTTACCACCTCAATATTTCACAATTCTAACTTTCTTATTGACTTCTACAATTTTCATATGTTACTACGTACAAAATTAGAATTCAAAAAAATGAATTAAAAAAATTCGGCTATTTTAAATTAAAAAATATAATTATTGTCCTTACAAAGAACGGAAAGCAATTCTCGTGAAACTTGAAGTTGGTGAACAGGTTGTAGGTGAAGATTAACTCAAAACCTTACAAAATATTAGCAACAATTGAAAAATCATGTAAATATAAATAGAAAAAGATTGCTCTCAGCCCGCTCTATTTTTTTTTTAGAAGACATGACAGCGGTTGTCATGGTTCCGCCCATAGTCGCAAGATTCGTAAATTATTCGTAAATTTTTTGGAAATAATTTATTTTTTTTGGTGATGGCAAACCGAACGCCGAATTATTTAGTTGACCAAATTGTTCGCGAACAATTCGCGAAATTTACGATTTTTTCCTGAATTTTATGAATTATTTGAAAAAAATTCCCATTTTTTTTTGCTTCCTTGTGGGACTGAGATCTCCGGTCCAGATAATTCCGAATCATTTCCAAATTATACCCGAATTATTTCCGAATTCCAAACTTTTGACCCCGCCAAACCGAACCCAAATAATTTATTTGTCACTATGGTTCCGCCCGCTCTTTTTCTCTCTGAACGTCTTTACAGTTAAATTAAAGTCTTTTATATTTCTTATTTTAATTTTAATTAAATCGTATTTTAAATCATATCAAATAAGCAAACATGAAGTAAAGAATAGAGATAGAGTAATATAAAAAATATGAATTTTGTGTGCAATTAAAAATCTTTGGAAAAACTAATAAGTAACGTTCTTACTTTGCCTGCTCAAACAAAGATATATTATTATTTGTAGAAAAATAAACCGCCCCCTACGGTCCTTACATTTATAAAGAAACATAAATAAGTAATTGGCCATCGTTTTCGTTTCTTTTTTTTTGTCATAGTTAGCTCAAATCAAATTCAAGCTGATAGATTTTATGGGGTAGTTATACTAATTCGTAATATTGTTAAAAAATATATTACATTATGTTTTTGGAAAATGAGTAGACATAAAAGAAAATTACAGTTCGTCCAATGTTCTTCTGCAAGTGATGTGCCAATAAATTTGGAAACAAATAATTAAATTTTATAAAAAAATTTGGCAACATAAATACAAGAATAGTGTAAAAGTAAATTATTACAATTAATGAATATAATTAATTAAAAAAAACTCATATGTTTGTATTTGATGAATAAGTAAATTATCTATTAGGTTTGAACTAGATTCAAAACAAACAAACAAAAAACTTTTGAGCCACAAGATTTCATCAGATTTTGTTTAAATGAGCGAATCAAATCGCACGTCATAAAAGTACATCCTGCTAATTCTGCCACAAAAAAGAACGGAAAAGAAAAGAAAAGAAATAACTTTTAGGCCCTGTTCGGAAGCTTAGGATTTGATGGGAAAGGTAACATTTACACATTTGTTTCCCAGTGCTGTTCGGCAGTGAAGGAATTTTCCAATTTAATTCCCATTAAATTCCCACCCACTTTACTTTTTCTCTTCAAAAAGCACTGTTCTAATGGGATAAATCAAATTGAGTTGGAGATCATTTTTTTTTTCCCAAATGAATCAGCTGCTATGAAGCTTGAAGATCAATAATTTTTGTTGTATCTTAACTTGATTAAACTAATTTATCATAATTATTAATATCAAACTTGATTTAACTAATAGTTGAAAATTTTAAATGCTGCTAGACTTGTCCGTGGTACATAAAGAAAATAAAATATATATTTTATTATTTGTCATGTTTGTGATTAAACTAATAGTTTAAAATTATTAATATAAGAATTGAAACATAAGATTAAAAATAAGCATAAATACAAGACACTCTAAGAAACATTTAATGCATTTTAAAAGAGTTACAAAATTTTAATTTAAGAAATAATTATTAACAAAAAATTTATTATGTTATTATTTAATCATTTTATTTAATTATATTAATAATTATTAATATCTTATTTTTTATTTGTTTATAAATATTTTTTTAATTTATTTGTACCCGTCTTCTTATGTTCTTATTTTATTTAATTATAAAAATATTTATATTTTATAAAATAATAAGTAATAAGTAGTGTTATGTTATTTTTTAATCTATATTATTTAGAAAGAAAAATAGAATTTCCCACAATTAATCCCACTGTTCAACCGAACACTCATTTCAATACATTCCCATAATTAATCCTATGCGTACCCGCACCCATGGGTTCCCACTTTTTCAAAAGTGGGTTCCCATTCCCGTTAAATCCCATCCCGTGTAATCCCGTGACATCCGAACAGGCCCTTAATGGGATATGATGAGCAGTCAAGCGTGTTACAACCATTCGCGAATTAATTCGTTTCATTTGACGATCAACCGAACGCCGAATTATTTGGTTGATCGAACTTGATTGAATTATTCTAGAATAATTCGTAAATTTTACAAACTTTTCTCGAATTTTACGAATTATTCGGGAATTTTTTCTGAATTTTTCCCAGAACATTTTTTTTTTTTGCTTTCTTGTAGGACTGAGATCTCTGGTCCGAATAATCCCGAATCATTTCCGAATAACGAATTTTTGAACTCGCCGAAACTGAATCCAAATAATTCATTTGTCACTATGGTTACAACGGGACAAATTTAGGACAAACTTTAATTTTCCTCCCCTTCTACAGAGAAAAATAGGCGCGTACTTGACCACCTTTTCCCTGAAATTTTTATTAATATCCAAAAATAAGCAAATTTCAAAATCTACACCCCATTATGAGAAATTTCGAATTCTGCCCAAACTGCAAAAAAAAATTGTGAAAATTCATCCTAGAATCGCAAAATAATTTTGCGGTTTTATGTTTTGGAATTCCAAAACCACTAAGGTTTTAGGTTTATTTGATTATTTTTAATTAAACATAAATGTTATAATTTATTATTTTTTTATTAAAATATTAGAAATATTTTATATATTTCTTTGAAAATAGATGGAATACTATATAATTTGATTTATTAGAAAAAAATATTTTGAATCTGAGTTATTGATCTCGTTTCATAAGTCACTTCTAGGCAAATACAGAAAATATTGTGATCATGTTATTTTTGAAAAAATAAAAATTTTCTCTGACAATTCTCTGACAAAAAGTTTCTCTTAAATTTGTTTTCTGTCAATTCTTTTTGTTTTTTCGAAAATAGATGTATCCAAATATTTTTTATATTTATCTAGAAGTGAATTTTGAACCGGAATCAATAACTCAGATTCAAATCATTTTTATTTTTTTTAACACAAAAAAATATTTTAATTTTTCTTACAGCCGCAAAAAAACCGGTCTGAAAAATGTTGATCCGATTATTTGTCGCAGTCTTTCTAATAAATTAAATTATATAGTATTTCATCTATTTTCAAAGAAATATATAAAATATTTCTAATATTTGAATAAAAAAAATTTAAATTTTCTGTTTAATTAAAAAAAAAAAAAAACATAAAACCCCAAATTAAATTCACGGTTTTAGCCTAGAACTGCAAAAAGAAAAATTGGTTTTCTAAAACTGTGGATTTGTTATGCGGTTTTGGAGAGGCTAAAACCGTGGATTTAATTTGCAGAAAGTTGGTCGGAAACCGTAAAAGAAAATTGTGATTTGGACATTTTTCAAAATTTGTTAAACAGGTGTAGAATTTGAATTTTTTTTTTTTTGGATATTAATAAAATTTCGGACCTTTTTCCCTACCATTGTTGGTCATTGCTTCTTGCTTTACTTTCTCCTCTGCAAAACCAAACCATGGCGGGGTGCCGGATGCAAAGCAAAATTTGTTAAAAATGAAAAGAGAGAGTCAAAGCAGAGGACAGGAGACAGAGATCAGAGGGCAGAAATCACAAGGCTGAGGCCTGACCGCCATATGACACTTGGGCAGAGGAAAACTTTTTTTTTTTTTTTTTTAATTTCTTCAGAAAAAGCCAAAATAATTTGTTGCAATTTCGGCTATAAGAAGGGGCAGTCATCCTCTACAGTGACATACTCTTCAAAATTCAATTTCAGTGTCTTCATTTTCCTTTTCCCTTATTTTCGCTAAAACCATGTGCAATCAAGGAACTTCCCAAAACACAAAACCAAACACAAACAAATTGGAACTCCAAGCTGCAATTCAGGAACAAGTCATAAGAGAGAATGAAAGAAAAACTCGCAGAAGCAACAAAATATTTGCTTATGTGGTTCTTGGCATGACACTACTTGCTCTACTATTTCCTCATCCAGTGTCTAATTTCTTAGATGTTTCCACCTTCATCTCCCTCCCTAATCAAAGAAAAACCTTGGAATTTTGCAGCGATGTATCTCTAAGTTGCGTTGTAACTCTTATGTTGCTGTTGTTAACAGCGTTGTTTTCTGATAAATTGCAGATTACTTATCCTCGGATAATGCATCACGTGCACAATTTGGTGATGTTAAACATCGTAATCATTATGTTTAACTACATGATCCGCAATGAGCTCGCGCATCTTACCAACTGAGAAGAGCCTCACTATTTGACTGCGCCAAAAGTAGCAACATGTTCATGATCTGGGGTAATTAGTCTCTTAGTTAGGATAAAGTTTATGTTGTTTTCGTTATTTGTTGTTTCTTTTTGTAGCTGTATTTGCTTTCTTTTTGCTAGCTTTGTTTTAGAGTAATATTTTGTGGTTTGATGCATGTTTTAGTAGATTCTGTTGAGATGTTATGAATTTTTTTTGGTAATGTTATTAAATTTCATAGTAGATCAACCCTCGTTGCTTGGGAGAAGAAAGTTAAAAAAAAAAACAAAAATTTACTGTGAATGAACCTGTTTTTCTTTATCCACTTGTAAATGATAAATTTGTTTGTAACATGTCGTAATAACTAATAAAACAAATAAAAATTCGATAATATGACATTTGTGGTCAAATGCAACGAATACTAACTTTAACTTCATACAGAATTTCATAAATCCAATTGTTAGGTAGATAATATATAATGAGTGAGGCTATGGTGCTATGCATAGCACGGATGGGGTCAGTGCTACGGCTAAAAATATGACTTTTTAAAATCCTAATGGTCGATCCAACTGTTCAATGTGATAACCATATGAATATGTACTTGCAAACTAAATTTTATATTTTTTCGAATTTTTTTACTATTTTTTTAGATAGGTAGAAAAATCAGTGTTTTCTGAAAATTCTGGACCATCAAAATTCTACCTATCTAAAAAAATAGTAAAAAAATTCGAAAAAATATAAAATTTAGTTTGCAAGTACATATTCATATGGTTATCACATTGAACGGTTGGATCGACCGTTAGAATTTTAAAAAGTCAAATTTTGAGCCGTAGCACGGACCCCATCCGTGCTATGCATAGCACCATAGGCTCACTCATATATAATTGTATCAATTATGTTTAAACAAATCTAAATTAGAATGGCATGCAGGATATGAATGATGTTAAACAGTAATAAGACAAGTGTTACTGTTACATAAGTAAAGAAATAAGCATCATAACATCTATTCTATATATTTATACTAGAAATAATACACGGTTAATAGGTCTAAATATGATTATAGCCAATATTATTTGACTGCACAAAAACTATTAAAACCGTAAATTTATATGTCTAGAAAAAAAAAGTTCCCCAACTATCATGCAAAAACTATTTAAAAGCCTGTAATATATTTCCTCGCCAAACAAAATTTATTACAGTGCAAAAAATCTTTTAAAAGAGAGGACCGCACCTAGTTGTATTATGAACGGACGGTTTGTAGAATTAATTTTGAAATTCAGCTATTCTACTTGTATTTTCTATAACAATTCGTAGGGTACGTGTTGATGTGATGGTCCTTAAAAGTAGATTATTTGCAAAAAGATTTTACCATTGGTCAATCTTTTTGTCAATCAAAATAGCTTGTAAAATAGAAGTTGAATTTACTTAATACGATTTTTTATTAATTAAATTGGTCTGTAATTATTCGTTTTTCAGGCACTGAAAAAAATCGACTGCAGGGCAGGGGTTGCAGCCGATATTTTTATTAATATCCAAAGTTTAATACAAATTATTATTTATGCCCAGAATCCAGTCCAATATCGAAATATACCCAAGCCGGCCAGAAAATGGCCGGCTTACTCCCCCCTAAGCCGGCCATTTTCTGGCCGGCTTAGTTTTTTTTTTTTTTTTTTTAAACCCGCAAAAAACCCTATATATACCCCTTTTTCTCTCTCTCCTCTCACAATTCTCTCATCTCTCATCTCTCAACCGAATTCTCTCTTCTTTGAGGTAATTTTTTTTTTATCTAATTTAATTTTTTATTTATTTATTTTTGAATTTAGGGTTTAGGTGTTAGAATTTAGATTATATTGTTGTAATTTAGTGTAATTAACTAAGTTGACTAATATTTAGTGTATTTTGGTCCTTTTTACCATAATTAGGCTAATTAAGCGCAATTGACCGAAATTAGCACAGTTGACCAATATTTAGGGTATTTTGGCTTTTTTACCATAATTAGGCTAATTAAGCTTAATTTAGTGTAATTAGCACAGATGACCAATATTTAGGGTATTTTGGCCTTTTTTTACCATAATTAGGCTAATTAAGCGTAATTTTACTGAAATTAGCACAGCTGACCAATATTAAGGGTATTTTGGCCTTTTTTTTACCATAATTAGGCTAATTAAGCGTAATTTTACCGAAATTAGCACACTTGACCAATATTTAGGGTATTTTGGCCTTTTTACCATAATTAGGCTAATTAAGCGTAATTTTACCGAAATTAGCACAGTTGACCAATATTTAGTGTATTTTGGCCTTTTTTACCATAATTAGGCTAATCAATGGTTTAAATAGCGATTATAGCGGTATAGCGGGACGGTTAAAAAAAATAAGTTGTTGCACTAAGTAGCTAGCTTTAGCGCCGATAGCTAGCTATATATCCCCCATAGCGCCATAGCTTTTAGGGTCCAAAAAAGCTATAGCGTAGCTATAGCTAGCTATTTAGAACCCTGAGGCTAATTAAGCTTAATTTTACCAAAATTAGCACAGCTGACCAATATTAAGGGTATTTTGGCTTTTTTACCATAATTAGGCTAATTAAGCTTAATTTAGTGTAATTAGCACAGATGACCAATATTTAGGGTATTTTGGCCTTTTTTACCATAATTAGGCTAATTAAGCTTAATTTAGTGTAATTAGCACAAATGACCAATATTTAGGGTATTTTGGCCTTTTTTACCCTAATTAGGCTAATTAAGCGTAATTTTACCGAAATTAGGTTATTTTAGACATCAAGATGCCTAGAGCACGGTCTACCCAGATGCCAGTAGTGGACGAGCCGATCAGTACCAGCAGCACGGAGCACATCAGTCCTCTCCTGTGGATTCCCCACAGCGAGCACCGAGTCTCACTAGCTTCTCGTGAGGTACGTTCCTTTTTTTAGATTTTCTTTAAATTTTGTTGGGTTTAAATTTTATTATGTTATCACCATGCGGAATACCTTTTTCAACGCAGGACACGGGTCTTTTAGATGTGAAGTTGCGGTGCGTTCACATGCAGTACTACGAGGTGATGGAGCCGTACCTCGTCAACCTGGGTCTCTACCAGGTTGTGGACATCGTGCGGGCTGAGAGAAGCATCATCAATGCATCTCTCATCGCTGGACTGGTGGAGCGATGGCGTCCCGAGACGCACACGTTTCACATGCCATTCGGAGAGATGACAGTGACTCTCCAGGATGTGAGTGCTCTTTGGGGTTTGCCTATCCGTGGTACACCCGTCGGCAGCGCCTCTGACAGCACCAGATTCGTAGGTTATGTCGAGGAGTTGTTGGGAGTTGAGCCCTCCCTTATCATTGGGGACCATGGGAGGTCGAAGTTCCATTTGCGGATGACGAGGTTACGACAGCACTTCAGCGCGGGTCTCTCGGCAGATTCCACCGAGCTGGAGATTCAGAGGTAAAATTTATAACTTGTTTCTACTAATCAATTTATAATACGATGATTCTATTAGAATTTTTATATGTTTTGTATTGCAGATATACACGGGGCTACGTGATGGACCTTGTTTGTTCTGTCATGTTTTCTGATTCCAGCGGTGACAAGATGTCGATGATGTATCTCCCATTGCTGATGGACATTGAGCGGCCATCGACGTACAACTGGGGTGGGGCTGTCCTGGCGTATCTGTACTCCCACCTGTGCCGTAGTAGTGAGGTAAGTCACCAACTCTTATTTTAGTGTAAATTATTTAATCAATCAATTCATCAAAATACATTGACGTGTAATGTTCTTGAAAATGCAGCCGAAAGCGAAGCAGATGTACGGGCCGGTACTCCTGCTTCAGCACTGGTCGTGGTCACGGCTACCGGTGGGCCGTCCTATCCCCAATGAGGCGCCGGATTGGGGAGAGCCGAATGTGTTTAGATGCCCGGCAGAAGTGGCACGGTTTACACCACTACTTGGATCGGACCCACGGTGCTACCATTGGGATCAGGCCAGTCCGGTCAGAGCTTCAGAGTTTGCCTGAAGCTCTTGTTGACTGGACGCCGTACGATCAGTTGTACGCGGAGTACCTCTTGTCGGGCAATGTGGGTGACGAGCAGGAGCGGGCAATGTGGTTCTACCGAGATCTACACATACACTTCTGGATAGTGGAGCACCATTATCCAGATCGGGTACTCCACCAGTTTGGTCGAGCGGCGTTGATTCCCGCAGACCCATCTTTGCCGATGTCCACGCACAGAGACTTGCACAGGTAAGTCGTAGTCTATTGTATTTATTGTCAAATACATCATATTACTTGATAGCTTTGTATTGCTGATCACTCAAAAGAGAGCAATGTTTCTTTTAATATTTATAAACTCGGAAATGCTATCGGTTCGGACTGCAAGCGCACAATCCTATCGAGTAGTATATTCGAGGTCGATCCACAGGGAATATTGGTTCAATGCTTTGAGCGATCGAATCGCAATCTTTCGAAAGGCTAGACGAAATCTGAAAATTGAGAGATGTTGTTGTGATCAATGTAAATTAGGAAGCAATTAAAAGTAATTAAAATAAAGATAGAGATGAGAATTCTTAGGGTTTCGGCACACCATTGCTACTCAATCCGCCTTGACAATATATTCCTGTTGCGTCTGATTTCCTGTTGTTGTTTTATGAAAGACACCACATAGGTCACTGCGATTTATGTTACGCAAGAATGACAGATCTTTCATCGAGATTCTACATAGGACACTGCGATTTTCCTTACGCAAATGACTGATCTCTAAAAATCCCAAATTACTGCACAGATCACTGCAATTTTCCTTACGCAAGTGATGAAATTTGGTACGTGTTTTGTTGGTCTGGTTTATGGTTTCCCCGCTAAGGTTTTCTTCACATAAACCTAATAAATCTCAACGAGGCTAATTCATACAAATAGTTTCTCTTACCATTAAAATACTGTCACTACCCTAACGGACTCAAACTAGATCATTGAGTTAGATGAAGAGATAATAAATCACAAAAGCATTTTGATACAACAACAAGAAACCATAATCAACAGAAATATATATATCAAAACATCAAGAGTAACAAGGTTTACTGCCTAGCCCTAAGAAAAGGAACTTAGCCGCGGAACGGCATTGTTACAAGCACTCCTCTCTTCTCTCTTTAATCAAATCTAACCCTAATTACAAAGATAACTATTCCTTCTGCCCAGGGGCCTTATATAGGAGTGGAGGGACGTCTGGAGGTTGAGTAGGGGCTAAGAAACTGATCTGGAAACAGCTGTCGGCAGTTATTCCCCAAGAGACGCCTTCGGATACGGACCGTATCAGTTGATACGGTCCGTATTAGGACCTTGACGGTTAGGGTTTAATGCTTCCAGCGCTATCTTCTAGTCTGTGCTAGGCCTGGTCCGTATTAGGCAATACGGACCGTAACAGAGACTTAGTCGATGAGCGTCGCTGATCCGATTGACCCGATTCTAGCTCCATTTGGTGTAAAATAGTCTCAAAACCTGTTTTCTGTAATAAAACATAAAGAAGGGTGACAGTAGCCTTTTTCTCTAATAAATTAAACATAAGTGTGAGATAATATGTAAAACCTAAGCCAAAACTCTACGTAAATCATTGTTATTTTGACTCTGATCAATTGCAACTAACGTCTTCCTAATAGGATAAACCACCGAGGGCGACTGGATAAGGACTGGAGCACCCATTTCGATGCATACTACAGGACGGCCCAGGATCCTCAGTATCTGGACTTCTATCATGAGCCAGATGCGATTCAGCAGACCCAGGGGGATCCCCAGTTGAGGTACGATGTTTGGTACACGCAGGTCTGCATGGCGAGCGTCTATCTGCAGGGCGATTACGGTGCCCATCTCCGCGACAGGATCAAAACCGATGATGGTTACCATCCCAACGGCCGTGCTTGGGCTCGCCAGGTAATGCACCTAAAACTACATAGTTTTTCTCTAACTTAGTAGTTCATCAAGGTTTGATCTGACATGCCAATTTTTTTTCAGCTTCTGGCCGCGATCAAGGAGTGCGGGCATGGGATCGCCATGCTGGGAAAGAAGAACTGGAGACGGCTTTGGTACCGCACCCTCAAGAAGAATACGAATGTGGTTGAGTATACCGGGCACGGTGGAAAGATCATCGGTATACTGCGAGACGCCGGAGAGAACATCAACTGGCGTGAGATAAATCCGACCGAGCCCGGTTCTGCTAGATGATATGCCATCTTCCCCCGATTCGCATCCAGAGTGGGACTACCATCGTTGGGTATTGTCCGACGCTGGGTGGACGGCATGGTACGATGAGCATGGACGTCCGGTGCAGACTCAGGTATGTCATACTTCAGTACTGTCAGGTTTTAATAAATTTCTTCATTCATATCAAATTTAACAATTTATGTGTATGATTGCAGGGTCCGGCAGAGATGCCGCCACAGCCACCACCTGCGATGACCGATACTTCTGAGTACGAGTCCCTCTCGTACAGTCTCCGTGACTTTGGGGTATTCGATGATGAGTTCAGCTCGGCACCGAGGGTACCCCGATATGGCACAGAGATGCCGCATGATGGAGAGACTAGTGGTAGCGGGTCTCATACTCAGCCTGCATTTGGGACTGAGTTCGCCGCATCTATCTTCAGTACACCTCCGCCAGTACAGCCAGTCTCCACGGGCGATGCCAGATGGGATACCGCCGAGCAGATACTCAAGTCTGCCGATGCCCCAGATGAGGCCGAGAGAGACGGAGCCTGGCCGCGCTGGCGCCGGGCGAACGCCGGAGTACCGCCTCAGCGATGGTCCCGTTCTCCGTTTTAGTTGTATTTTTACTAGTTTTGTACTATTTATATTTGGTATACTATTTATGTTTGGTATATTTGGATTATCCTATATTTTCGGTTCTTGTGTATGTGTGCTTTTATGGTACTATTTTTATATTTTACAGATAAAATAAATTATCACGATAATGCTAAACAGAAAATATTACAACATTAAAATAGTAGCACAACATAAAAAATAAAGAGAAAAATATTTAAAACAATTACATAAGTGCGTTAAACAGCAAAAATAAACTCATCAAGATTAAAGCGACATTTTTATTAATATCCAAAGTTGAATAAAAAATAATGCGGGTTAAAAAAAAAAAAGAGTAAGCCGGCCATTTTCTGGCCGGCTTGGGTATTTTTCGATATTGGATCCGATTCTGGACATAATTAATAATTTGTATTAAACTTTGGATATTAATAAAAATATCGGGGGTTGCAGACTTGCAGTCCTTGTTTTAGTAATTTCTTATTATCATAAAAAAAAAGTAATTTCTTATTTTAAGATATTTCTCTGAAATTATGTCTTGAGCTTAAAGAGAAAAACAGTGTCTTATATATTTTGAATTGCAATATGCAATAATAAATATTGTAATGATAATAAAAGGTATCCTCGCAGATTTTTCGTTGATAATAGTGATACTGTCACACTCCGATCCGGAGGTGCAACAATTCTAACGCGTCTCTTTTTATGTATTGACAATAACATTTATTATTTTTACCACATCTTAATATATTTACAATAATTATCTAACAATTTATTGTGGACGATGCTAGAGAAATGCTCTCTGCACCATGTCAGATATTATAATCTCAAATTCCATACCTTTAGATGGCCATGCTGTCAATTATTATCCCAGAAGCGTTACTCAGTCTTCGTCTAACAAATCTATGAACCCACAAGGGGGAGGGGGTGAGAAATAATAAATTATTCCTCAGTGCTAATTGCCACTCAGGTTATTTGATTCGAAAGAAATCCATATTCAGAATGAAATCTCCGCACGAGAAATTAACAGTTCATTTCATATAACGAATGCAAATGCTCAATAACAGTATCCAATTGAACAACAAAAATTATATAAATAAATCAGAATTCTAAGAATCTTATCAGAATAAATGGTTTGGGTCAAAATCTATTAAACCAAAAAGTCTGGTAACGTTTGGTTTCTTAACTTTACAATTTCTAGTCTGGTAACACTGACATATACCATAACATGTATCTGTCATGTTAGGGCTTATACTGTTCTAACTATCCTGACAATTTGTTAACGGAAACAATACATAATCAATATATCAATACTGTCATTATCGGAAAGAAAATCAATGATAAGACAGTTCTAACTATCATGACAATTGGTTAACAGAAACATTATGAAATCAATATCACAATACTGTCATTATCGGAAAGAAAATCATTGATAAGACAGTTACCACATTTCATTAGTCTTACAGTCACAATTCATATTTATTCAATATCCCCTACCCAACCGGTATTGGGTTCAGTTGGGGCCATTCACCATATGCGCATAAGGATCTTGGAGTAAAGTCTAGTAGCTAGCTAGACTTTACAATATATTAATCATTTTTCTCCACTATATGGAGGTTCAATGATTACAATATTCAATATTCAATTAATTCAATCATTGTAGTTTCAATCAATCAGATTTCAATGAGAATCAACCAATTGATAAACAATATCAACATGACAGTCAACAGACTTGCCTGTAATTCAGTTTCAATTGTATTGGGCTATGCATATGATGCAACAGTTCAATCAATACAGTCAATCAAATATTCTAAATGCACATCGAGTTACGATTTAATTCCTAATCATGAATCTCAGACTAATCCAATAACCCCGCACCTGATATTGTAGGGCAACAGGTGAGATCGCTAGCAGTCTATTCATTCCAAACATTATGTCTCGTCAGTCTCTTTATGCCTATGTCAAATAATATATATCTTTAAGTACTTTTACAATCATTCTCAATCACTATTTAATAAATAGAAGTACTCATTTAAAATGAATAGCATTTTTTTTATTAATTAGTTTACCATTTCTTTAATCTCTCTTTACTTAATTCAATTCTAGTTCATTAATTTCTATATATCCAATTCAATTTCAATCTAAGATCAACCGCCTAGTCCAATCAGTCATTCAAATAAATTTCAATCTTCAATTTATCAAGATAGCTTTTATATATGTAAGATTTTGCACTAAGGCCCCTCTAACAAGTTGGTTTTACCAATTCATTGGTACTTTACAAATTATACCTTCATTGTCTAATTTTATTTACAATCAAGCCCCCAAAAGTTTATATAGGTGTACCGGTAAACCATTTAAACTGGTACGGATAGGTACCTATTTTCATATGACTTCAATACCCCGCAAACTACTTAGCAACACATTAGAAAATAACTAAAATAACCCCAATAAGAAAAGTGGACCTCAGTACCGAAAGGTACCGTTCGGGTTGAGCTATAAACCAATAATCCAATAATTAAATTACTACAACAATCATTAAATTCAGATCCGATTGAAATCATATAGGTAGAAAAGGGACCTCAGGCAAATCAATTAAAATACTCTATTAAACAAGTTTTCAACTAAATTTACACAATATTTTAGCTTGCCTTCTTCAATTTGTTAAATATGAACCCAATAATCCTTTTCATTTCTTTTAACATCTAGAGCAAGCTTAAACTTGCTAAATTTCATAATTTTACCAAAACTCTAATCGAGTTTGAAAGAAGAACTATTCAAATGAAGAGAAGGAATATCTAGTGCCAATGTTGAATACAACAAGCAGCAAGGAGAAACTATCCATCCAATCATGAAAAATAAAAATAGAAAGTTTAGAAGGGATAAGAAATCCCCTTAATTAAAGAAAGATTTAAGCAGGTGAGTGTTTCACCTAGCGGCCACCGCGTGGCATTATGCCATTTGGTAACTTTCATATATTTAACCCTCAATTTTCCAAAATTTGTGAATTAGTCCCCAATTTTAATAAAAGCAACCTTTAAATATTATCATATATAATAGAGATCAAGTAGTTATCTAACACTTGAGCCAGTGGAATACATGCCTCATCTAAGAATTGTTCTGTGTACTCTTTTGGTCCGTTGGACTAAAGGCCTTATCTAAGAATTTCTTATAACAAATTAATTAATACGAATTATGCAAGAATTTCATCACAACTAACAGGAGATGAACGAGAACCTAACCCCAAATGAGGGATCCATAAAAGTAGTATCACACATTCACACAAGGCTCGACAAAATCTGTCAATGCTGGGCTTGGTCATGTCGAATTATTTCTGAGGCAGATATCATGCACTTGTTGGGCCTACATTGGTTCAGGCCATTTGAACTTTTGATCACGGACCCAAATGAAAGTCAAGTCGTGTCCTGTCCTGTCCTGTCGTGTGGTCTACCAAAACCAGCGATCCCTTGGCCAACTCGTCATTGTTTCTGATCAGGTAATTAAATAAGAAAAGGAGGAAACCAAATTAGACTGGCTGTTCGGGCGTCCGATTGCAGCACAAATGTTGTTCGATCTTAAAAGTGTGTGTTCCGTCTTAAGGTGTTCGACGAAAATCCTAAGTGATTGCTGGTTTACTGCTACTGATACCAAAACTGTTTGCACTTTGATAGTGACTAGTGTTAGCTGGTTTGCTGCTACTGATACCAAAGCTGTTTGCATTAAAGTGTTCGACGAAAATCCCAAGTGACTAATGTTAGCTGGTCTACTCTGTAAAGTACATGGAAGTTTGCTTTTGCAAAGGCCCTTCAGCTGGAGAGATAATTTGAGAAACTGACCACCATAGGTGTGCGAGATCCGAGCAAACCTGGATCTGCGTGCATACTACCCCGAGGACTTCTATCATTTAATCATTTCCCCCTCAACTCAGTCAACTGCCTGACAACCCAAAGATGTCTCTTGCGTTTTTCAAACTGGCACAACCCAAGTTCAATCAACCACAAAAGGTATTGTAACCTGGATCTTAATTGTTTCTTCTTCTTTTTTATTTAAGGGGAAATCTTATAGCTTCACATATGTATATAGACCCGGTACCAACTTGCTTCTGCAAAATATGCTCAAGTACATTGCATTAATGCATAGAATAAGTGAATAACGCTTCCTTAATTCAAAGTTGTACATACACAAACCAAAGTAAAATTAGCAAACTACATCAACAGGGTCCTTTCGTTTAGGCACAAACACAAGCATTTTATAGCAATATATTCACACAATTAAAAACATTAAAATAGAAAAACACAAAGAAAAAACACAAATACAAATGGAAAACTAATTTGGATAAGCACATTTATTACACTACAATTACCACTATAATACCTCTCCTTTCATGTCTCCAAGATCATTGTTTCCCATATCGCTTGAATGTAGATGTTGCCAAGACGAACAACAGGACCGAGAACACCACAAAGCATCCAACCACAAAAACCAAACTCAATGAACAAGTACAACCGCCACTTCTCCCTATGACTCACATGCCTTGATTTGTTGTTGTTGTCAGCAGATGTCACACTGTCGAATCAGTTGTTCTCTAGTGGTGGACCACACAGATATGGGTTGCCAATGTAGATGTACGGGACACCTAGTGTATGCATCTGATGCCCAGTTGGTATACTTCCAGATAGGTTATTGTAAGAAAGTCAATTATTTTTACAGAATTTATATCAGAGATGCTTTTGTTGAAAATAATCCAAGTCAGAAATGAATACGGACCGTATCAACCATTACGGACCGTATCAGATGCAGTTTTTATATTTCGGTTATTTAAAGCAGTTTTTATTTTTCTGTTTAGAGTTAATTAGAGTTAATTGTAAACTTGGACAGCAAGTTGTCTATTTAGACATGTGCAGAAAAGTAGTCAAGTAGTGGGTTGGTTATAGGTTAGTTATAGCAAAGTTAGTGGGGTTAGTGGGGTGCGAAAGGATGGATATGCACCACTATAAATTCGGACCTGTTTATGTTAATTAATCAATGAAAAAAATGGAGTTGTGAGAAATTTCGGCTGCTGCCCTGTTTTTCTGTTTTTTCCTCTTTTCCGAAAAACTCCCAACAAAATTGGTATCAGAGCAAGGTGAGAGATCAAGGCAGATCCGACCAAGCCAAAGGTGAGAGGGTGAGAGATCAAGGCAGATCCGACCAAGCCAAAGGTGAGAGATCAAGGCAGATCCGACCATGGCCGACGCAGGCAACAACACCACCATTAGCATGTCAAATCAGATGGTACCTTTGTTCAAGGGTGAGAATTACGAATTCTGGAGTATCAAGATACGAACTATGCTGAAATCTCATGGCTTGTGGGAACTAGCAGACAAGGGAATACCGAATCCTGATCCGACACCAATCGACACAGCCAAGCGAGATGCAAAGGCGCTCTTCTTCATTCAGCAAGCCGTACACGAATCGGTGTTTGCAAAGATTGCAGCAGCAGAAACAGCAAATCAGGCTTGGACAACTCTGAAAACCGCATTTCAGGGAAGTTCCAAGGTGGTAGCCATCAAGTTGCAGGGCTTGAGACGGGAGTTTGAGACGTTGAACATGAATCAAGGCGAATCTGTTCAAGCGTTTCTCACAAGAGTCACATCCACAGTCAACCAAATCCGAAGTTGTGGAGAAGATCTTCCAGAAAAGACGGTTGTGATGAAGGTGTTGCGCAGCCTGACAACCAAGTTTGATCATGTGGTAGCGGCGATCGAAGAATCCAAAGATCTGTCCACTTACACGTTTGATGAGTTGATGGGATCACTGCAGGTCCATGAAGTTCGTCTCAACAGATCAGAAGTGAAGGATGACAACAAAGCTTTCTATACCAAGGGCGATTCCTCAAGAAGCCAACAGCAAGGCAGAGGTAGAGGCCAAGGTTACGGCAGAGGTCGAGGCAGTCAAGGCGGCAGAGGCAGAGGCAAGCCTAGTTACAATCAACCGCATTCTAATCAACCGAAGAAAGATGTAGAATGCTACTACTGTCACAAGAAAGGGCATATGCAAGCCGATTGTTACAAGAAACAGAGAGAAGAAGGTCAAGATGTGGAGTGCTATTACTGCCACAAGTCCGGTCATGTGCAGGCCGACTGCTACAAGAAGAAAAGAGAAGAAGGACAAGCAAGTTTTGTTGAAGAGAAGAACAATCAGGCACAATTGTTCATGGCCAAAACCTATGAAGAATCAGATGCGAGTCAAATCTGGTTTTTGGACAGCGGGTGCTCAAACCATATGACGGGTTTCAAACATCTATTTGATGAATTAGATGAGTCATACAAGAAGGCAGTAAAGCTTGGTGACGATAAAGAGATTCATGTTGAAGGAAAAGGAAGAGTAGCCGTGCAGACCAGCAGTCACAATACACGGATGCTACATGATGTGTACTATATTCCTCAACTGTCCCAAAACCTACTCAGCATAGGTCAGATGATGGACAGCGGTGTACCATCAAGTTTGAAGGCGACAATTGCAGAATTGTAGATGCAGCCACGGATCAGACGATGGCAACAATCAAGAAGACACAAAACAACCTGTTCCCTCTGGAGATAACCAAGGTGAAAGACAAGGCACTTGCAGCCAAGGAGATTAGTTCCAGCGGGCTATGTCATTTAAGGTATGGTCATCTAAACATGAATGGTTTGAGATTGTTGAATCAAAAGAAAATGGTGAATGGGTTACCCGAAATTGGTGAAATCGGGTTATGTGAAGGAGGTGTGTTTGGCAAGCAATCAAAACTGTCATTTCCAAAAGATCAGTCGATGCGTGGAACCAAGGTACTTGAGTTAGTGCATACTAATTTGTTCGGGCCTATGGAGGTTGAATCAATGGGAGGAAGCAAGTATTTTATGCTGCTTATTGATGATTATAGTAGGATGACCTGGGTTTATTTCCTTAGTTATAAAAGTGAAGCGTTTGGGCTGTTCAAAAGGTTTAAAGCCATGGCAGAGACGCAAACAGGGGCTAGGCTGAAAGCTCTAAGATCAGATCGTGGTGGTGAGTTTCAATCAAAAGAATTCAAGTAGTTTTGTGAGAAAGAAGGGGTGCTACAGCAGCTGACCACTCCATACACACCTGAGCAAAACGGTGTAGCTGAACGCAAGAACCGCACGGTAGTAGAACTAGCAAGAAGTATGTTGAAATCTAAAGGTATGCTGAATAGTTTTTGGGCTGAAGCAGTAGCAACAGCGGTATATGTTCTAAACCTGTCACCAACCAAGGCAGTGATGAACAAAACACCGTTTGAAGCGTGGTTTGAAAGGAAGCCCAGTGTGGGGCATTTGCGTGTTTTTGGGTGTATCGCTTACACTCTCATAAGTGCACAAAACCGAAAGAAACTGGACTCAAAATCTAAAAAGTGTGTGTTCATTGGGTATTGCATACAATCTAAAGGCTATAGGTTGTTTAATCCGGTGACAAAGAAGATTATAGTCAGTAGAAATATCATGTTTGATGAGAATGCTAGTTGGAGTTGGTCTATGGAAAAAGACAACACACCAATAGCAGAAATAGAAGATGAAGAAGAAGAAGGCAGCATTGAGCAGGCGCAAAGCAGTCCAAGCTCGAGTAGCACATCACATCGGATGGTTGATCCGGATACACAAGGAAGAAAGGTACGATCCTTACAAGAATTGTATGAAGCAACTCAGGTTATGTATGTAGAAGATCCATTATCCTATGAAGAAGCCATAGAAAGAAAGGAATGGGTGCAAGCAATGAAAGAAGAAATAAGTTCAATTGAGCAAAACCAAACCTGGAAGTTGGTGGAATTACCAAAAGATCGCAATGCAATTGGAGTTAAATGGGTTTACAAGACTAAATTTGGTCCAGATGGCAGTGTATTAAAATACAAAGCGAGGTTAGTGGCAAAAGGATATGCACAAAAGCAAGGCATAGACTATGAAGAGACGTTTTCCCCGGTGGCTAGATTTGAAACGGTTCGGTTATTGATTGCAATGGCTGCCCAATTGAGACAACCTATCTATCAATTTGATGTGAAGTCAGCATTCCTCAATGGTGAACTAAAAGAAGAGGTTTATGTTGAGCAACCGGAAGGGTTTGTAGTGAAGGGCAAAGAACAGTGGGTGTACCGTTTGTTCAAAGCATTATACGGTTTGAAGCAGGCTCCCCGTGCATGGTACAGCAAGATTGATGCACATTTTCAGAAATTGGGATTTGAGAGAAGCAAGAATGAGCCTAATCTCTATGTGAAACGCGAAGAAAAAGGAGGTTTAATAGCAGTATGTCTCTATGTTGATGATATGGTTTATTTTGGCACAGATGATGCAATGGTGAAGGAGTTTAAAGAGCAAATGATGCGTGTGTTTGAGATGACCGATCTAGGAGAAATGCATTACTTTCTAGGTCTGGAGGTTGAGCAAGAGAAGGGAAGAATCTTTGTGTCCCAACGCAAGTATGCAAGAGACTTGGTAGAAAAGTTCGGATTAAAAGATTGCAATCCCGTACTAATTCCAATGAATACAAACGAGAAGTTGACAGCAATTGATGGAACCGGAGCAGCAGATGCAACTCGGTTTAGGAGTTTGGTGGGAGGTCTGTTGTACTTGACGCACACAAGACCAGACATCACACATGCAGTTGGAATGGTTGCGAGATACATGCAGAATCCAACTAAACAACACATGGGAGCAGCAAAGCGAATTCTTAGGTACATTGCAGGTACAACAAGCTATGGTTTATGGTACAAGGGTGTTGATGAACCGTGTTTGACAGGCTACAGCGACAGTGATTGGGCAGGTAGCATAGATGATCGAAAGAGCACAACAGGTCAGGTGTTCTTCTTTGGCAACAGTGTAATAAGTTGGAGTTCGAAGAAACAGTCAACAGTTGCACTATCAACCGCAGAAGCTGAGTACAATGCAGTAACATCAGCAGCATGCCAAGGTGTATGGTTAAGGCGCTTATTGGAAGAGTTAGATTGTGAGCAGAAAGGTGCAACAATACTCTATTGTGATAATCAGTCGACAATTGCAATTAGTAACAACCCGGTGCATCACAACAGAACAAAGCACATAGACACTCGGCTCCATTTCATACGAGATATGATTGAGCAAAAGATGATAGAGTTGCAGTATGTGAACACGAACCAGCAAGTGGCAGATGTGCTGACCAAATCACTCCCACGTGAGAAGTTCAACTGGTGTCGAGACATGATGAATGTGCTGGACTTTGGATTAAGGGGGGGTGTTGAAAATAATCCAAGTCCGAAATGAATACGGACCGTATCCCAATACGGACCGTATCCCAATACGGACCGTATCCCAATACGGACCGTATCCCAATACGGACCGTATCAGATGCAGTTTTTATATTTCGGTTATTTAAAGCAGTTTTTATTTTTCTGTTTAGAGTTAATTAGAGTTAATTGTAAACTTGGACAGCAAGTTGTCTATTTAGACATGTGCAGAAAAGTAGTCAAGTAGTGGGTTGGTTATAGGTTAGTTATAGCAAAGTTAGTGGGGTTAGTGGGGTGCGAAAGGATGGATATGCACCACTATAAATTCGGACCTGTTTATGTTAATTAATAAATTAATGAAAAAAATAGAGTTGTGAGAAATTTCGGCTGCTGCCCTGTTTTTCTGTTTTTTCCTCTTTTCCGAAAAACTCCCAACAGCTTTGTGGGATTGTTCCTGACAGATTATTCAAGTAGGTCAAGAGAGTGAAGAGATCTCATCTTCCCGATTTCTGCCGGGATCTCTCCTATCAAGTGGTTGTGAGATAAGTTCATATTAACTAATCCTATCATAGCTATTATGTTCCTCGGTATCTTGCCTGTTAGATAGTTATTTGATAAATCAATACTTGTCGGAAAATCTAGATACGAAGACTCAAACTCGAGATAGAGATCCTCTGTTCTCTCGATCAAAGGATCTGAGGGTACAACTGCATCGTATTTCAATGAACTCATAGCACTAAAGCTACCCAAATTTTCTGGGAGTGGCCCTGAGAGATTGTTGTCAGCGAGATCTAGAACACGAAGTTTGTTAATTAAGCATTGCCAATTTTGAGGGGATCTTACCCAAAAATAATTGGAACGCATCCTTAGATACATCAATTTACTCAAGTTCTCACCTATCCATTGTGGTATTTCTCCATGTAAATTGTTCTCACTAAGATCGAGATAAACTAATCCTCTGCAAAATTGCAATGAAGAAGGAAACTCTCCTGTCAAACTATTATTGTAGAGATAAATCTTTAATAGGAAATTTGAACAATTCAGGGAGCTCAGTGTCGCACCAGAGGGATTATTATTTACACAATCTATTGCTTGGGTGTTATCTGGTATGCAATTTGAAATAAAATCAGATATGTTATTGCTTGAGAAGTCAATTTTTCTCAAAGAAGTGAATCTACAAAGAGGAAATTTTATTGTACCACTAATGTTATTGTTTGACAGATAGAGTTCCTGTAGTTGCGGTGCTTCAAATGAATCTGGAAATTGTGCAATTTGGTTATTAGAAAGATCAAAATAAGAGATGCTATATGGTGGAGTTGGAACGTTTTCTCCAAGCTGGTTACCCCCCAACACAAAAACCTCAAGTTTTCGCAAATAATCTGAGGGCATCGTCTAAAGAACCTGTGAAAGAAATTTCTAGAAAGATCCACTTCAACAAGGTTGGTGAGGTTTCAGAAACCGTCGGGTATAGGACCACTGAGTCTGTTCGTAGAGAGGTCGAGATACTTTAAGTTGGGCATCTCCCTCGCCAATCCCATTAAATTTCCTGTCAAATGGGTATCAAAGAGTACCAACCCTTCCAATTTCCTCCTAGCCCTGAGAGTGTGCCACTTGTAAAGAACACAAAAGCTTGTAAACGATGAAGAATTTAAACTTAAGTATACCTTCCACAGTTAGATATTGACGCAGTGCGTACCGAGATCACAACCGATTCAGACTCGAATACGGACGATGGCCACAATAAATCCAAACTAGTCAAGGATTTAATTTATTCAACTAGAAATTAATGGCATGGATGGTCTTTTAGGCATGAATGGTCTTCTAGGATTCTTGAAGCAATTAAACAATTTAATAATTTCCTTTGGAATCTGTTTTGTTCAACAAACGTATTTACTTATTTTTGGGTTTTGGGTTTTTAATTAATTAGCACTTAATATTTTCTCTTAGGGGTTAAGTAATGTTTGGTTATAAAAGGGAAACAGATGTTATGGTTGTGGAGAGTTGATTATTGAATAGAAAAGTTGTGTTTGTGTTTGAGTACTTTGTGTTTCTTTTACTCTTCTCTATTACCATAAAACCGAGTACTTGAGCTTATCGGGCAAGACAGTATCAGGACTGCCTTGCGTCAGATATGAATCGGATGGCAACTGATAGAGGAGTTACTGTAGCAGCACTGTAGAGCTACAGTAACCCTCCATCCAAAATTAGATATATAAATAAATTAGTGAGAAAGTAATGCGGTGTTGAGAACACCACCATATTTCCCATTTAGGGCCTGTTTGGCTGCACAGTGAGAATGGGCATAGGAATAGGAATAGGAAATTTTTGAACTGAAATTTACTGTTCACGTGGGAAAAAAAAAATTCAGTCTGAATGAATTTTATTTTTCCCACGTGAACAGTATTTTGTGGGGGAGCAGCCAAACAGGCCCTATTGTGACACTTCCCGTTGGGCAATTTATGTATCAAAGTCAAAGTCCATGTGATGTGACATTTCAGGTTCTAGAATTTCGTAATGAGATTTAGTGTATATTATCTGGTATTATATATATTAACATTTTTAGATTTGGGACCGAAAAGAGTTAAAATTTCAACGGTTCGAAATTAACGAATTTTTTCAATATTGTCAACATAATTAACTATTGTCAATGATATGTTTTTTTCAAAAAAATGTTTATAAGTTCCTGAAATAATACGGGTATAAATTATCTACTATTCATTAAATACATGAAGTTCGGAAAGAGTAATAATTGTATAAGAGAAACTCACAAAAAAAAATTATTTTTTATATTTATTCAGAGATACGCTAAAAAGCAATACGAATATTTGAAAATCCTATCAAGCTACCAAAGTGAATAATACAAAAATCCTCTTTAAGGTATTCACACTGCAAGAGCCACAAAAGATCATAGATTTTCGTTTGAGGCTCCCTCATTAATGGTCAAAGATTTTGCTTTTTAATAAACGCCAAGCATCTTACTTTTATTTTTATTTTTTAATTTAGGAATCCTCTTATATTGGAACTTTATGCGGAGACTAGGTCATAATTCCTGTATGACTGTATGTTATCTTCCTATCATGTATCTTTCGTCTCTCACCAAACAGCCATCTCAATTTATGAAAAGGAAAGAGCTAGAGTGATAAAAACGTGCCGTGTTCTGCTGTGTCGTGATTAAAACATCGTGATTTTGGTCTCGTGTCGTGCTGTACCGTGATCAAAATATTGAAGGTGGCCACGACACGCGAATGGCCACGACACGTGAGTCACGTTATGCCCAAACGTGCCGTGTCCAAACATGACTAGTGACCAAACGTTTAACTATTTTTTTCATAATTTAGGTTAGTTTATTCAAGATTCACCATTTGATTAAGATCTAACGGTTCTAATTACACGTGACTCGCATGACCATGTGCCGTGACTAGATATTTCGCGTGACGTGACGTGTCGTGCCAAATTTTCAAAAGATGGCCATGGCACACAAATGATCATGGCACGGCACATAACAGTCACACGTACCGTGCCGTTTCATGCCATAACCGTGTTGTTCTGTGACGGAACCGACTCCGCCGTACCATTTTTCCCACTCGAGAAAGAGCTGTCAAAATTTATTACAAGAGTACATATAGATTATATAGACTTTCTCTTTGTTAAATTTGGGCACTTCCTCTCACAGCGCTAAAAGATAACTAACAAAAAATTACCTCTTAATTCGCAACTACTAACTATGAGGTGTACCGATTTAACCAAGTTGAAATATTAGCAAGGAATGTAAGAACTTTAGATATATTTTGACATTAGTAAATTTTGAACAACTTTGTAGATAGATGTTAATAGAGTAAACATTATACATTGTATAAGGTTTACAAAGCATTAATATTTTCTCATTTTGATATATGAAAATTGTTAAATTTAGATCAAGTTCCATAACTAGCTCGTGTTAAAAACTAAAAAATATTATTTTTTTTGTATCCTGAATTATGTTATTTTTCTAAGCAAATATTAATGCCTAGACCAACTCTTTTAAAGTTGAAAAGTGCAGAGATCAAGAGGAAATTTGAATCTTTATGTATTATAAAATAGTGATCACCGATACTTTAAAAATATTTATTCAATTTAATAAGAATTATTTAATTAAGAGTTTCAGTGAACAAATACGAAGAATTATAGAAGGGGGTTATTAAAATAAAATAACTGTTTGTGATGAACTAGTAATTCAAGTATCAAAATAAACCAAATGTTAATAGTTAAAAATAAAAGCATTATCTACTAATTGCAAATTATAATTTCCAATTATTAACTTCAATATCATATTATAGCCATTGAATCAATCCGATAATTCAAATACTTATAAACTTAGAGTATGTTTTTGTATTTTACAAAATAGTAGGGTTAAAATGCATTATTAGTTTTGTGCTCCAATCATGCTCCACATTATATTCTCCATTTTCAAAATCCGAATAGTCAATCTGAAAATGTGTTTGGAGACCAAATTTTATATTTTTGAATTTTTTTTACTATTTTTTAGATAGATACAAAATCATTATTTTGGATGATCCAGAATCTTCTGAAAACAATGATTTTGTACCTATCTAAAAAAAAGTAAAAAACTCCAAGCACATTTTAATATGAAGATTATGTTGAGCGGTTCAGATTAACTGTTAGAATTTTGAAAACAAAAATAAAAATGTAGAGCATGATTGAAGCAAAAAAGATTTTTTATCAGAAAGGGGTCTACAAAACCGAACACGTATCCTCTGCATTAACTCAAAAAGGAATCTTTTGAGTTAATGCATCTCGGCCGTCTGATATTAAACGGAGCCAATCCGATTGTCTGATTTTAACAGAGAGACCCTTTAATATTAGTGCGGATCTAATTTGCACAGATATTAAAGTAGATCGGATAGTCCAGATGCATTAACTCAAAAGATTCCCTTTTGAGTTAATGCAGAGGATACGAATTCCTACAAAACCAATGGTGTTTTGCATTTACCAATCGCCCTTTTTGCAATATCAAATCATTTTTAAAATAGTTAATATATTTTAATATTTAAAATTACTATTTTTAATTTTACATTCAATTATAGACTTGCAAATATAACATAAGACAAATTTACCTTAATTAATAATTAGTTATAAATCTTAACAAACAATACACGTCTTGGAAAAATATTAGTCGAAGAAAGCTGTTTGGTGTTCCATTAGAAATTCAAGATTACAAGCCTTATCAACCCCATCCCTCCCGCCTCCACTCTTTTCCCTCCCTTTTTCTCTTTTTCTTTTCTCTCTCCGCCGTCTCTTCACACGCTACAATCAAACCCTAACCCTAACCCTACCTCTAATCTGTCGCTCTCTTTCTCGAAAGAATAATCTTTATTCGATTTTTTTCCGAGTTCTTTCTTATTAAATATTTCCTCCCCTTACCGGTGGTCTCCTCCTCGCAAGAGGATGAATTTTCGCAGGTTTGCATTAATTTAATTTTAGACTTCAACGCTTACCTGCTATAAATTGTCATAATTTTAGCTGTTTCTTGTCATCACACAAAAATTAGTCAGATATCAATTCGGCCTTCTTCAAATCTCCATTAGATACAATTTTAGTACGATTTTTGTTCTGAATTTAGCAACTATCACAAAATGAGAACCCCCATGGCATGCACACAAACCCTAAGCAACCCTCTCCCTTCATCTCCCCACCTTCTACCTCACAAACCTGACTCAATCCAACTAACACAAGAAGAGATGAAACGGGTCGCGGCTTACCGGGCCGCTGACATGGTGGGGTCTGGCATGGTAGTGGGTCTCGGCACTGGTTCAACCGCTGCTCATTTCATAGACCGACTTGCGGAGTTAATGCTTAACGGGTCTCTTACTGGTATAATTGGAATACCAACATCTCTGCAAACTGAGAAACATGCGATCAAGGCCGGTATACCGTTATCCACCCTCGATTCACATCCAATTGTGGATATATCAATTGACGGTGCAGATGAGGTTGACCCGAAATATAATTTGGTGAAGGGAAGAGGCGGGTCTCTTTTTAGGGAAAAAATGATTGAGGGGGCTAGTCGTAAATTTGTGGTAATAGTAGATGAGACCAAAATGGTTGGATGTCTGGGTGGTAGCGGTTTATCTGTACCGGTCGAGATAGTTCCATTTAGTTGGAATTATACCCTGTTGAAAATTCAGAAATTGTTTGAAAATGAAATTGGGTTTAGTGCAAGGCTTAGAGTTGATCAGGATAATAAACCTTTCAAGACAGATAATGAGAATTACATCATAGAAATGTTTTTTGAGAAAGGAGTGAGTGGTGATTTGAATGAGGTAAGTGATAAGTTGCTTAGACTCACTGGGGTAATTGAACACGGCATGTTTCTCAACATGGCAACAAATGTTGTTATGGCAAAGAAAGATGGATCGCTCGTGATTTTGAACAAGTAGGGAGAGAGAGGAGAGAAATTGGGGAATAATGGGTTTTGTGGGTTTTATCTATCTGGTAGTGGGAATAATATATATCTCTTTTCAGATGGTTTTTGTTTCATTTTTTAAATCCTGAAGGGGAAATTTTGTGTATCAATGATGTTGTAATGGCACTAATAGGTGCTGTTTATAACTGTCTAATATAGGAAGTTTTCCTCATCTTATTTTTTTATTTTATTTAAATATTATATATTCTATCTGTTTGTTTGTTTGGTTTCTATTGGATACACTGGTTTTTTGTATCCATTTCATGTTATATTGTGATTCTATTATACTTATATTAATTAAAAAGGAAACTATTGTAGTTTTAAGGAATACAGGTAAGATGACTGTGCTTGAAATTTTAGTAACGAGGAAGGAGAACCATGCTATCTAGTACTGGTACGGCTGGCCCGTACCTACTGTTATGTGATAGGTCGGTATTGGTACCAACTGATGAGGTGCAAAGGTGGCTGGTACCTCAATCCTCTTTCCTATTCATATACAAATATAGAAGTAAAGGGTAATAATATTTGGAAACTTTTAAATGACAGAGTATACACCGGTTCGACTTTGGTTTATGAAAAACTGAGAAGTGCTTGGTTTTTCAAATGCTTAACCAGTCCCATGCCATTTTTTTAGAACATTTTTATCTCATGATCTTTCTGATCTGGGTCTTTCTCTCCAAATCTAAGAAAGGGATACAGAAGTTGCTTTGAAAACCTACCCCGGTATTGAAGTTCTTGTTGGTGTTTATTTTTTGTAATGGCAGTTAATTTTAGTGGATTCTCAGTAGCCTCTACTGAGTTTTCACAAAAAAATAAAATTTAGTGGATTCATTGGAGATGTTAAATGGACTAATCAGTGCAATTTTGTCATAATAGTAGCCAATTTTTTTGTTGTTTTCAAAAATAATTCTGGTTATTTATTGGTAAATGGTATCTGGTAAATTTTTCTCCAAATTTATGTATTCTATTGTCTCGGTTCTAATAATGCGTTATCCGTACAAAATATAGCTATGATATGCAAGCATATACATAAGCCAGACAAATGAACTGGTACCGTGCCACTTGGTACTGATACATTGGTACTGTCAAAGGCAATCTCCTAAAACAGTCCCGTATAACAAACAATAACCCGATTTGCCATCCGTGACGGAAATCTTGTGGTACGGTACATTGGTACTGTGCCACTTGCCTTGGTACTACTGTACTAGTACATTGGGGCACGCTTGAACGAGAGATGAGCCTCTATCTCTATGGCAATAAATTTAATTTCTGGACTACTCATGCCATCAAATATGCTGCTTGTTTTAGTTTTTTTACGTTTTTTTCCTTTCGGATAAAGTTTGTTTCCGACAATATTTTTGTTTAGTTAATAGACAAAATTACATTCGTATATCCTATAAATACTTGATATATTATTTGGTAAAATATTTTACATGAATTGTTATATATATTTTTAGTTGTTAAATATGTTTATTGTCTATATAATATTTGTTTTATCAGGCAAATGTCTCATAATTGCATGAATAGTTGAGTACGTAGCATATTTTTTTTTTCTTTAACTCGTTAATTGTGTAATTTGTTTCTAGATATCACGAAAGTTATTAGAAAGAAGCATTTTTTTTGTTTGCAAAACCTATTCCAAATTGGCACAAATTTGATAAATGATCAGAAAAAAAAAATTGTGATTACAATATACTGGAATATAAAGCAATAAATCAAGTCGGCGTAAATAATATATTCCTCTTTGTAAAGTTAATGGGTCAAATCACAATGGCAACATCCCACATGTTGTACATGTACCTATCACAATATAAAGTACTTTTGTTGCATAATCATACGAGTTTACTTAATTAATTAATTGCCCAAGAATATAATGTCACCGCAAATTATCTTAGGTGACGCTTTTCCACAAACTACAAGTGTTCCTTTTTCATATAAAATGTTTTCCTTTTTCTTTTATATGATGTACCTTGACCAGATTTAAAGAATATGCATTATGTTAGTAGTGATTCCAGGATTTGGTCTTTTGCTCAATAACATATAGCTATTTAGGATGTAAATTCGCTACGTGTCATATGTCATGATTAGTTACGCCGTGATTTGAGTCATAGGCTATGTTGTATTGTGACTAAATCAAATTTGGAGGAATGGTCAAAGCTTGTTTCTCAAGCCATGACCACGCGAACGTGGTTGGTCACGCTTGTCAAGTTTGGTCACATTTAACTATTTTTTTCGTAATCTAAGTTTATTCAAAATTCAACGTTCGATCAAGATCTAACAGTTCTAATCATTCATAACTTGTGTAGCCATGTGTCGTAATAAAAAATTCACGTGTCGTATCATGCCTGTCAATTTTCCATTTTAACATAACAAGTTTTAGTAAAACTTAACATAAAAGTGTGCTATCGGTTAAAACATGAACATATAAAAGCAATGTTATCAGAACCGGACCGGACATCGACCCGGTAAAATATCGGGTCAACGGTTCACTGGTCGGACCGGTGGGTCAATCGGCCGGACTGTTGACTTTTTAATACTTATGTATTTATGAGATAAATTACTATTATAAAAATAAATATGTTTTTATTTAGTGAAAATCACACATGCATTTAATATAATAATTATAAGTTTATAGATTAATTATAAGTTTATTCCCAAAATATAATAAAACTACTTATTTTATCGACAAATGATAAAATATTTTTTTTAGGATAGAAAATATAGCATCCCACCATTTTAAATTTTTATACGATAAGTTTAATAAAATTATAAAGATATATGAATTTAGGGTTTTTCAGTACCAAATTTCATAAAAGTATATATAATAAAATAATAACAATTATTGTGTCAAGATGTGTATATACACATCATTATTATATGTATATGAATAATTGTGGTGTATAACATACTTAATTGACCCTTTTATAATATCTAAAACACAAAGGTTTTCTCTACAAAATATATGGGATAAAAAGTACTGATTTATGTTGACTTATGATTAATAGTCACTTCTGTTAACCTCTCTAGAAGAGACATGTGACTTTATAGGTATGTTACTTTTTCTCTCCATCATATGTAAAAAAGAAAAATAGAGCATGCTAAAAGCCGAGTTTTTTCTTCTAAGACTGGTTTACGGTTTCTGAGAAAAACCCGATTAATTAATTTTTTTTCCGGTTCAACTATAGAAGTGGCCTTTCAAATGAACCGAACCGGACAGGTAACCGGTTCTGTTTATTTTTCAGTCCAACCGACTGATTCGGTCCGATTCTGATAACATTGTATAGAAGTACTTTATGTATCTATCACAATATAAAGTACTTTTGATACGCGTTTGCTTAGTCAATTACCCAAGAATATATAGCCACCACAAATTATCTTAGGTCACGCTTTTCCACAAGCTACGAGTTCCTTTTTAATTTTATATGATGTAATTACATGATATACCTTACCTGACCAGATCCAAAGAATATGAATTAGGTTAGTAGTGATTCCGGGATTTGGTCGTTTGCCCAATAACATATAGCTAACGGGTTTTTGCAAAATGGAATTTTTGTCTAGTCACATCACATGTAATGCACTAATCTTTCAGGAGTTGATGGAGTTGATAATGAAGGATTCACTTTTTTTTTTGGTGAATATTGCTTGAGGTTCCAAAAGATGAGCTGTGATGATAATAAAAGAGTGTTGGCGATACAATATTTAAGTTTTAAGTCCTCATAAAATATTACCATTAATTTTATTTTTAAACTTGATTATGCTTTCGTATTTTGGTAATTTTAGGGTTCATAAAATTTTTGTGGCGCATTTAACTTATATTTTTGTAAGATATTGTTCAAACTAAAAAATAAATTTATAAATTTATCATCAATCATTTAAATACGATATGTATTACACATTTACGCTTCAAGCCAATTCAATCGAGGCTAAACAACCTTGAAATTGGCAAAACATTGTGCATGCCATATTATAATGATGATAAAAGCATTTATAAATTTCTTTTTAGTTTGAATAATAGTTTTATAAATATCAAACGGAAATAGCACATAATTAAAATGTACGTAAGAATCATTTATATTTATGCAAAGGTTTAAATCAGATTTATCACATTTATTTATAATTATAATTATCTTTCACCTACAATTTTGGAAACTCCTTGACCTTGTAAGCGACAAATTATCAACACATGTTTATTTGTTATATGACGATTTTTATGTTGCCTTCTTAAATATTGTTAGATTTCAAAGCATCAACACTCTATTGTACTATGTTTCTTAAAAAGCAAGAAAGAGAGATGTTGAGAATCATTAGGAGTATTTCCGTCAAAAGTACCTCCACTAAACAAAATAAGCCATATTATTCTTTGCTTTTATTCATACTTAATAGAAATTCATATAATATTCTCGTTTAATTTTTATTTGACAAAAGAAATTTTATATATATTTTGTTATAGATTGTGAATAATGTTGATTAAAGACCTAAAAGCTTCGAGCAATAAAAATCACTTCTAAAAAGAAAATTGCTTATGCTTACATTATGTTGTGTTCTTTGGGGTACTCAAAAGATTTTTTTATGATAGCAAATAGCGATGTCATTTTCGACCGTATCTTAGATGGCCGATCTTTGTTAGCTTTATTGTATAATGGAAGTAGGTTGCCTTTATAGATAACGAAAAAGGTTGGTGGGTGTATCAAAAAGTGCTTTATTTTATCTGACTTGTTAATTCACCTATCTTGCCAATTTATTTTAGAAAAATGCAAGATAACTGTCAATTTCCTCGTTTTCCATATACGAAAATTAAGTTCTCAATGAAACACATTAGTTTTTGAATCAATGCAAAAAAAAAAAGTTAAATCAAAAGTTTTACAAAAAAAATATATTTACACTTTATTCTAAAAAAAAAGTAAAAGATATTGACATGCATCATCTTGCCGACAAGCTGAACCTTTTTTTATGAGATATGAAAAACAATTTGAATAAAGAACAAGTTGGTTAAGTAGTCATTTGATTTTTTTTGGATTTTTTTTGCTTCCTTGTAGTACCGAATCATTTCCGAATTATACTCGAATTATTTCCGAATCACGAATTTTTGACCCCGCCAAACCGAACCCGAACTATTTATTTGTCACTAGAGTGAGGCTATGGTGCTATGCATAGCACGGATGGGGTCCGTGCTACGGCTCAAAATTTGACTTTTCAAAATCGTAACGGTCGATCCGAACCGTTCAACATGATAAAATGAATATGTACTTGCAAACCAAATTTTACATTTTTCCGAATTTTTTTACTATTTTTTCGAAAATCACTTGATTTGAACATTCTGGACCATCCAAAAACAGCATATCTAAAAAAATAGTAAAAAAATTCGAAAAAATGTAAAATTTGGTGTGCAAGTACATATTCATTTTATAATCATGTTGAACGGTTCGGATCGACCGCTACGATTTTGAAAAGTCAAATTTTGAGCCGTAGTACGGACCCCATCCATGCTATGCATAGCACCATAGCCTCACTCTTGTCACTATGCTTGTTACTACATTACTCAATGCAATAGAAATGGCTGCATCAAAGGCGTCACAACAAATCTCGAATAAAATTACCGGAAAAACATTTGCACAATTTGCACGTACTCTGATAGCGCTTCCCGCCTAATTACATGACTAAAATGCCCCTTAAAATTCCCCCAATATAACGGTGGTAGCAAACTAGCAATCAGCCTATCACTCTCAAATCTCACTTCCACCGAATCCAAACTTTGACTAGCGGCTGAGAAATGAGAACAAACAAATTAACTAACTACAATGGCTATCTCGATAATATTTTCTCTTTAATGGGCCATGAATAAAATCCTGATCCGTTATCTACCAAAAAGGGTTTAGCTAAGCTACGCATCCCTGCCGAAAGATTCGGCGCTGCTACACGCACTCAAGAGTCGTACTACTTTTTGACTCGGTGGGATCCACACGCTACCTTCGTACGGGACCAACGCGGTAGATTGTGCCACGTAATGCGTCGGGAAGCGTAATAGTATATCCATGTGCGATATTTATTCCTGGGCTCCTTCAGGACGAGATTTGTTATTTCAGGATCTAGAGCTTTAATCACGCAATAAAAGCGACGTGTCGTTATATGAAAAATTCGATGCACTTGGTGTATCAGTAGTGCAAGGACCCTGAAGCACTGCAGTCTTTCCAGTACATTAATTGCATACAGGAATGCAATATGCTAACCCTGGTCGAATATGGACCCGGCTGTATTCATTTTTATTTTTTTGAAAAGTATGGATAATACAAGGCCTTCGTGCTATAATCTCAAAAACCTATTATGTAAATTTATATTTCAATATAAGTAGCTCAATAAATTAGTTATATAATGAACTTGTAGAATGTCAATTTTTACTAACTTTATTTTTATTTTTCATGATTTATGAAAATAGTAAAAAATGACCTAAAATATTAACAATTTTTTTTTTAATTTTTAAGTCATTTTTGTCATCTTTCATAAATCATAAAAAATAGTAAAAATTGGCATTCTACAAGTTCATTATATAACTAATTTACTGAGCTACTTAAATTGAAATTTTAAGTTTATACGATAGATTTTTGAGGCCGTGGCATAGAAGACCTTACTCTTTTTTTTTTTAATATAAATACATATAGTGTATGAATCGGATAATAAGCTAATAGAAATCAGAGATACAATGAATACAAATATAATTCAGATATTAAAACAAAATTTGTTCTTATTTCAAATAATACGTTAACTTAAGTGTATTACAAAGTAAATTTTACAGAGTTAACATCTATAAATAAATATTACTATTACAAATAAGCTATATAATACCATGTACCATGATGGTAACAACATAACAAGACTTATGTTAATTATCAATAAATATGTTGCTCATTCTTGAAAAATACGAGTACGAATAATTAGTTATACTATATATCCGCTTTTAAAACTTAAAATCATTTTCTTATATGTATTTGTAAAAATTCAGATCCAATTCATTTTCATCTCCAAATAAAGCCACTCGAATGAACTAATTTTCTGCAATTATGCAAAGGGAAAATTGTTTTTATGCCACTCTAAAACATGAAAATTAGAAAATTGCCATCCCAACATGAAATTAGTTATTTGCCACTCTAAAATCATTAAATTTATGAAATTGTCACAATTATACATCTAATATACATATTTGATTAAAATTATTCTGAAAAATATTGTATAAAAAACGTATTTTAATATTTCCAAAATTACCCTTCAAAATGCCTCATCTGTTCCCTTCGTCCCCTTCTTCGACTCAGCTTATCCGATCTCTTCTTCGTTTCCTTTCTCTCAATCTCTATCTCTACGGGAGCGCTGTCACTTGAAAGAAAGAAACACTTAAACCAAAAGAAGAAGAAGATGATGCCCGTGCTGTCTCTCGCCCCTTTCTGTTCTCCTTCACCTTCAATTTCCCTCTCGCATTCCCAATCGCAAAGTATATATCTTGCTAATCGGATATATGCATTTTCAAAAATATATCTTGCTAATCGCAAAGTATATATCTCTCTAAAATATATTTCCCTCTCGCATTCCCAATCGCAAAGTATATATCTCCTTCACCTTCAAGATTTGTGCTTACTGCTTAGGTTCAAATGCAGAAGCAGAGGTTAACTAAGGCTTACAATGAATAAATTTGACTCCAGTACGAAACAGCAGAAACTGGCATGTTACAGCAATGAGCATACCAGTAACAGTAAGCACAACCTTAGACTAAAAGATTTGAGGTCTTTTTATTTGAAAAATAGCCCGGTTGTTGACAAATTACAGGAAAAGGCTTTGATAAATTTCAATCGAAAATACAGCCAAAACTCAACTCCTAGAATCCAGCAACTCCACTGAAGCAACTCTAACCTTGCCATACCTACCCCCAAAAATATGCACCTGAGAATTGACAATACCTGTGTACCAGATAGGGGTGAACATTTATTGGTTACAGATTGGATTAGTGGTCAAACTGTATCCGCATCCATTTTAATATTCAAACTGGATTGGATTAGGAGGGAAATTGAATGCTTTGCGATTGAGAGAAAGGAAACGAAGAAGAGATCGGATAAGCTGAGTCGAAGAAGGGGACGAAGGGAACAGATGAGGCATCTTGAAGGGTAATTTTGGAAATATCAAAATACATTTTTGATTCAATATTTTTCAGAATAATTTTAATCAAATATGTATATTAGATGTATAATTGTGGCAATTTTATAAATTTAATGATTTTAGAGTGGCAAATAACTAATTTCATGTTTTGAGGTGGCAATTTCCTAATTTCTATATTTTGGAGTGGCATAAAAACAATTTTCCCTTATGCAAATCATTCAAAGCTATTGCTTAGGTATTGTGTTTGTTATATTATTAGGGCGTTTTACTCCATAGCATTTGCAGAAATAACAAGGAATAATAATTAATATATGTAAATATAGTAAATAATACTTTTAAGTAGTCCTTGTTTCAATATTTGTATTTTTATGTTTGTAACAAAATAGCATTAATATATGAAGATTTTTTTTGAGATTTTCATATAAAATTCTACTATAATTTTCAAATGATAATAAAAATAAACAACTTTTGATTTAGTGCAAAAAATGATTTTGAAATTTTTTATTAGGGGTTTGTTGTCCTTACATTCGCTTCCAAATCATTCCTATTTCGAATAAATAATTAATAAATGTAAGAATAAAATCATAAATAGAACTAGCTCGTATGCACGCACGTAATTATAGGTGCATATAAGAACCTGTGAGTTGTTGATTATAGTGATAAAGTAATATAAGAAAATTATTCTACTGAGATTTTACCAAAGGTCTCTTATTTTTTTTTTTTGTCAAATTTCTAATTTTTAAAAACAATATATCTTAAGAGCTTTCTTTTTTAGTGTTAATTGGTTGAAAATAAACTCGTCAATTGTCGCTACTCAAATACATTTTTACATGTATCTAGGATCGAAAGATCGATAATTATTATTGTTTAATATCATGAATAGATATTATTATACAATAATGAAATTTCTAAATATTTTGAACTTACATATTAAATGTAGTAAATACTCTCAGCCTTTTCCATTAATAATCACTGTGCACCAAGTTCAAAATTAGAGAGTAGAAACTAGAGTGGTGCGTCTATCTTAGAGAGTAGAACTAGAGAGTAAAATTTATTGGATGGACTTTAGATGACGAATTCGAACTATTGAAACCCGTCTATTTTACGAGTGATGTGTTTATATACAAAAATTTTAAATTTTTGAATTAATTTTGTATAGAGTCAAGCGGTCAAAATTAGAAGGTTCATAAATTAATTTTAATGCTTTTATTTTTTAAATATTTTTTGACCACTTGACTCTATATAAAATTAATTCGAAAATTTAAAAATTTTGTATGTAGACACATCACGTAAGGTAGACGGGTTTCAACAGTTCGGATTTGTCATTTGAAGTCAATCCGATAGATTTTAGAGTTGAGTTCACAAAGAGACTTGGTGAACTTAGAAACACCCTAGTTCTACTCTCTAATTTCTATTGAATTCTATACTGAATTCTATATAGATAATGAGGAGGGTTCAAATGCCTCCATTTTTCATGTCTCCACCATGCCTTCATTTTTAAAAACTTTAATAACTCAAAATTTAAAATTTAAAATTCAAAATAAAACCGTTGGATATGATCTACATCATTTTATCTATGCACGTGTAAAAAATTATGACATTTCAATTTTGTTTTGGTTGTCATTAAGATCTTGTAAAAAAACATACTAATGTGGATAATTTATAGACGTTGAATTTTCATCTTATTGATTCACATAAAAACAAAATCAAAATATGATAATTTTTTATGAGCACATAGATAATAATGTAGATCATATCCAACGTTTTTTTTTTTACTTGTAAGTTTTAAATTTTGAGTTATTAAAGTTTTTAAAAATAGAGTCATGGTGGAGGTACAAAAAATGAAGACATTTGAATCCTCCTCGTAGATAATTTATTATAATTACCAGAGAACTAGATCTTATCCCTAAAAAATCAAATAAGCATAGTTTTAAGAGCATCTACATCTCCGGTACTATTAGAGTTTCTAATATGACGTGGCAGTTTCTAATATAGTTTCAGGGATGTGGAAGAGTTTCTTATTTAGAAACTATGCAGTAAAGTTTTTTATTAAGAAACTGTTTATAAACTCCATGCTGTTCAAATCGGTAAGTGCAGTGGGGTGTGCGCTAATTGCCATTGAAGCCATTGCTCTAAGAGAGGCCCTCAGACAAGTGCTCAATCTGGGCATTAAAGAGTGCTCTTTCTTCTCGAATTGCTAGGTTCTGGTCAAAGTTGCCACAACAACGTCTCCCCCTAAGGATGTTGATTGGAGGGCATACTCGGTAATATTCCAAGTCTGGGACTTATTCAGGCAACATCCTTCATTCCACTGCTACCATATCGATCGAAACTAGAATGGGCTAGCAGACAGTTTAGCAAGAAAGGGTAGAATTCAAGGGTGGGATTGTACTGGTTATACATTTCCTCTGTTTGCTAAAGTTTAGGATGAAGGGAAAGCCTTGGGACTGTGATTTTAAATATTCCGAAGAGTCCTGTCGAAGTCTGTAATGCTGCCTACGGGCCTTTTATGAAAAAAAAATAAAAAAATAATTGGCTCAAATTATTCCTACTTTTTAATTTGTTGCTGACGTGGCTTAATAGAAACTTTAAAATTAATTTCAGAAATGTGAGAGTTAGAAATTTTAGACCTTAATTTTTAAAAAGAGATTAACAGTTATTTAGAAACTCATTTGAGTTGCTGAGATGTTAATGCTATGAGGTAGGATATTAATCAGGTGAATAAATTCTTGTCCCCAGACGGTTGTGTAGCACCGGAACTTGTACGCCAGGAGCAGTCAATACTGTATGGCTCCTTTTATGGGTACCGACAAAGGAGCCCGCTTTTTAGCAACACAACGCTCGACACTTCTCGTCTCTAGAATCTTAATTCAGATTCCCTGAAGTAATTCAAATTTTATGTTTGAATATAGTCCGTTTCGATCATTATCCGGCCGGTTGGAATGCACAGTTTCCTTCAATATTCGCGCAAACAGATCTGACGGTCCAGATATAAATTCAAAATTTAAGTTAACTAAGGTGAATGGTGATATGAATTCTACAATCTCTTCCCATGAAAACGGAATTTTTTCCACTAAGTAACTCAAATTTTGGGTATATCTCTACACCGTTCGATAAGAATCCGCACGAATTCAGGAGTGCCAAAGCTTAGCCGGATTGGCCTGAATTCTGATTTGACGTTTCTGATCGAAACTTAAAATATGTGTTACTTTAGGGATAACAGACAATGAAAAAGCGCACTTAATACTTGGCCAACACTTCCCTTCCCAGTTCTATTCACACAGCGCGCCATCTTTTTCTCTATTAGTACTTTATTAGTACCAGTATCTCCTTCCATTTTTTCTGCCAATCGGGTCGAACTGTAACGATCGACATGCGACTGAAACCATAGGTGCGTATGCATGTGGCGCGAGTGGCGACTGTGCTTTCCCGCTTTCTGATTTGTCGCCTCCCATGGCTTCACGCCGAGTCACGATCTCGATTTTGCTACTTGTCGTTGTCGCCATCTCTGAAGTGGTGGCCGGGCAGGAGAGTATCGGAGGAGAAACCGAGGAGTTTGAAGGGAAGGCGATCGTACCTGGTATGTGATCTGATCATCTCTCAATTTTGTGTATATATGTGTGTTATGGGAGTCGTGATCCTCTCCATTCGGTCCATTCGGATCATTCCTGTTGAATGGGAGATGTCCTTGAGCTTGATCCCGCTACACATTCGCATCAGTAATTGTTTCTGACCTGTTAATCGGCCTAAGATGACGTGGTGGTATTTGAAGGTGTCAACGCGGCATACACATTTTCTGAACGATATATGGTCAGAAAGATCTCTTCTTGTGCATAGATCAACATCAACTACGCTGGTTTCCTCCTTTTTTCATTGGTCCTCTTAAACTCCTCAATTTGTAATTATTTTTATGTGCTAAATCTCTTAGCACCTATCTTGCAGGAATTCCAGAATTGTTATTAAGAACTGCTGATGTGATTTCCAATAATACACCACCGCACAAATTAATAAATCCTTTTGGTGTTGTTAACTTGTTACCAAACTTACTTTCAAAGGTGGTTTGTCTTAATTTTCCTGAATGTTTGGAGTTTTTTTGTGCATAATTTTCAGAGGCGAATAATTTGGGGCAATGGGCCAAGGGTTTATTAAAGAACATTCCACAGGATGCTTCTGGCCCTTTAGCAATGGAACCGGTTGCGAAATTTCCCCTAATTTTGGCCGAAGAAAGAACAAAGAGGCCCGATTTTCTCGACAAATTGAGGTTTTATGTGGATGGCTGGAATATCACCAACGAGCACTATTGGTCGGTATGTACCAGTACCAGTTTTGTGATTCTAGTTTGCTTCTATATTATTTTATTCACATGCATTTAGTCAGATAAAAACCAGGGATATGTTTGCATGATTAAAGTTTCCAGCATCGAGACTATTACACGGTTTAAATAAAAAACAACAGTAATCTAGTAAATTCATCCGAAATTACCTTTTTTTTGTGATAAAAGATTTAGCTTGCTCATGGGTTCGAAACCCGGATGGGGGAAATCCTTTGTTGTAATAATAAGGGTATTAAATAGTTGGGTGGCTTGACCTCCAATCTTTACTCAAAAAAAAAAAGATTTAGCTTGCATCTGTTATACTTTATTTCGAGGCTCAATCTGACAAAATGCTTTGTTGCAGTCAGTTGCATTCACTGGTGTTGCTGGGTTTCTACTTGCGACCATTTGGTTTCTCTCATTTGGTGTCGCACTTTCTCTCCATTTCTGTCGCAAATGGAGAGGAAAGGCCAAACAGCGAGAACCATCCAGTGCGTGGCTTGCCTTACTAATACTCTTCACCTGCGCTGCCTCGTAAGTCACTTTGAACCTTGTTTTCGTATGTTTTATACCTTTTTGAAAGATTCTAGTTCTGAATGCTTACCTTTTTTTTAAAATTTAAATTAAATGTCACACAGTATCCATCCTTGAGGTTTTTTGTGGGTTTAGATAGTAAATCGGATCCCCTGAAGTAACCCAAATTTTGAGTTTGGATCCGGATATTAAAGGGGCCCCGTGTATTCCACCTCAGGCCGGATTGGTTTGAATTCTGATCCGACGGTCTGGATACATACTCAAAATTTTGGTTACTTTAGGGGATCCGGACCCGTTTAGATAGGGGGGTGGAGTGATGCTGCTGTTGCTTCCTGTTGTGCTAATTGGTGTTTCTTCTAATAGAAGAAAGTGGTACTGTTGCACCCCATATTTTTTTAAGCACAGTACCCAGAAATCTCAATTTGGTACAATAGCTACAGATACGAACTGCCTTGTGCCAACTATAACTAAGCATTGTCTGATTTTACTTGTTTGAAATAGTATGGGTCAGGCAGTGTAGACTTATTCTAACTTATTCTCTTTGGAGCAGTATTGGATGCATCCTACTAACAGTTGGTCAAAACGAATTCAATGCTGAAGCCATATCAACGTTAAATTTTGTGGCGAACCAGTCAGATTTCACAGTTCAAATCCTAAAAAATGTGACCGACTTCCTCTCTTTTGCACGTACAATCAATGTGGGTCCTGTCTACCTTCCTTCTGACGTGCAACAGCAGATTGACAAAGTCAAAGGAGACTTGACTGATGCGTCGGGGACCATATCTCAAAAGACACAAGAGAATTATAGAAAGATCAGGCTCGTTATTGGAGATGTGTATGATTCTTTATTTTCATGTATTTCTTTTTGCCAATTCCTAATATGAACAGTCTTGCATGTATTACGTGTACCCTTTAGATTTTACCTAAAAAGTTCGCATTTATTTCAGGAGACACATTCTTATCCTGGTGGCCTCCTTGATGCTTGTCCTTGCTTTGCTTGGATTTAGTACGTACTCTTTTCATTTTTTTTTATGTTCCGATTGTGCTCTCCACACTAAATTTTCTTTTTTAAGTAGTAGGAAAAACATACTAAAATTTCTATTCATATAGATTTTTATTGACTTGTTATTTTTGTTTTGATTTTTGTGCAGCATTTTCAGTATGTGGCCACAGGCATGCAATTTACATGTAAGTCTAGCTCCTTAATTTTGAAATTTCACATTATTGTGGAGGTTTTTTTTTTATGAATTTGACATCCTTTTCTTTCCTGCTAATTAATTGATTAATTAATTTAATTTTCAGATTTGTGATTAGTGGTTGGTTTCTTGTGGCGATAACCTTTATGCTGTTTGGTGTGTTTGTCATTATACAAAGGTAAAAATAAAATGACTTTCCTTTAAAAAAAAAACAGTTGAGAACATTATATACTTTATATAGAAATGGCCATTTGAAATGGAAGTAATTATTCTAACATCTGACAGTGCGGCTGGAGATACATGTACTGCCATGGATGAATGGGTGCGATACCCTCAAGCCGAAACGGCACTAAGTAACCTTCTCCCTTGTGTAGACGAGCGTACCACTAACCAAACTCTATACCAGAGTAAGGAAGTTGTGGTTCAAATGGTCAAAATCGTCAACCGGGTCATATCCTCTATTGGGAGAAGGCAGAGGCAGAGTGGTAGTGGTGGGTCCCACTACAGGAGAAAATACAAGCCTCCTTTGCCTTACCTCTGTTCCCCTTATGACACTGATCTCCATGACCGTGAATGCAAATCGAGAGAGGTGCCTATTGGTAATGCATCCTTGGTACGTGCTCCGAGTGCATATTTTTATTAGTAATTTTTTTGGTGGCAACGTACACAAACCATTTTTTTCAAATGTTTACTTGTAAGATACAAAAAGTATAGGAAATTTCTGAATAGTGAATACTAATGCCCACATTTCTTATGTTTCTATGCATGAATAGAGAAAGTTGAAAACCACAACTGCTTACAAGTACATTGCCTATGATTTTACAAGTGCTTACAGGTTACATTATAAGTGCATATTTTTCTCTCTTGGTATTTTTTTTTGGCAAGGTACGCAGGCAACATTTTGTATTTTTAATTATAAGATGCAACAAGTTTAGGTTTGTTTGCAGATAATCAAATGCACTAATTCTGACTTTGTTATTTCTTTCTTAGGAAATTTCTGAATACTAATGCCCGTATTTCTTACCAATCTATGCATAAATAGATAAAAAACCATATAACCACGACAACTGCATACAAGTAAATTGTCTATGATATTTAGTGCTAATGGTTACATTATCTAATGATTATATTTTTTTTTACTATGAAATTGTATTAATTTTATTTTTTTTCACATGAAGGTGTGGCAGAACTATACATGCACAGATGCCGGTGCAAGCTCATGCACATACAATCGTAGCACAATAAATCCTATAATATACAATCAACTAGTAATGGCCGCCAATGTGAGCTATGCACTGTACTACTACACGCCTCTCCTTCTCAATTTACAAGATTGCAAATTTGTGCGTGATACATTTAGTACTATCACGACGCAGTACTGCCCCAATTTAGAAGGTCATCTTAGGTTAGTGTGTGCCGGTTTAGCCTTAATTTCGACTGGTGTCTTGTTGTGCCTTGTCTTGTGGGTTTTCTATGCAAACCGCCCCCGAAGGGTGGAGGAGTTTGTTCCATGAGACATGCGTGATTATACCTCTTTGTTAGCCCTTGTAAAATTAGATTATACTAGAGAGCAATAAGTGATATTTCATTGTGCATGTAAAGTAAACATATGAGGCTATAGCCATGCTTAATGAAATAATGTCAAAGTTGCTTCTCTCTCCTTACAATTTTTGCTTTTCAAACATTTGTGTCAATTACAAAATGGATCGGTTTATTACTCCGGTGATGTTATCGGTGGATTGCCTTTTTGGTATTTCATCACAGTATTACTAATTAGAGATGGGTCTTTAGTTGGCATGCCCAAAAATGAACACAGTCGTCGGCCCAAGACATTTGAAAAGCCCATGTGTGAAGGACCTCTATATGTTATTATTTCTAGCCCACTATTTGTATGCTATTTGACAAGCAGGAAGATATCCGATTATAGGGTTGCAAGTTGCAACCGGTAAGAATCATCTTCATATTCGGATTTGTTAACAAAAAATAAAACTTTATCAATATTCGCACCCAAAAGTAAACGAAACTTATTTTTATCCATATCTTTCTTAATGACATTGACACCACCATATCCGAACTTCTTGTAAGAAAATGAATGTACCAAACAATTCAAAATCCCTCCCTCTTTCTCTTTATCATGGTTTATCCTTCATAGCAATGCAACAGCAATTTCCCTGTGCTGGATCTATAGGCAAGACGTGTAATAATGACATATGTTTATGGTGGGGTACACTGTTTTATATCTTTTTCACTTGCACATGAAGCTTTCCCCCACTTTTAATTGCTTTCTATTTTAGGGGTTAGTTTTTGACTTCATATTCATCATTTGATTTATTTCCTTTGTTTAAAATCTGGTTTTAAACTGACTTCCTTGGCCCCACATTATCTGCCTCTGTGATTCTATTTCTGACCTCTACAGGTGTTCTCATTCTCTTCTTCTTTCCCCAGGATAATTGCTTCTAATTGGATGCTTGGTGTGTGAAGAATTTTAATAATTTTCAATCCTTTCCTAAAGAAATAAATATAATGATATTAAATGTCATTGAGTGAGGCTATGGTACTTTCCAAAGCACATATTGATATGTACTATAGATTCATCTTTTTTTTTTTTAAAGTTCAACTAGCTGATCTGATCCGTCCAAAGATGATCTCTATATAAAAATGTGTATGGAGACCAAATTTTACATTTAAAAAAAAAAATTTTTTTTTTAGATAGGTAAAAGATCACTTGATCTAAAGATTATGAACCATTAGAAAATAGTGATTTTCTACCTGTCTAAAAGATAGTAAAAATATGCTAAAAAATATAAAATTTGGTGTCAAAGTACATTTTCTTGTGAAAATTATGTTGAGTGGTTCAGATCGCCTATTTGAACTTTAAAAACAGAGATATGAACCCATTGTACAGGCCAATTTGCACTTTGCAAAGTACCATAGTCTCACTCAATGTCATTTACAATTTAGCAAAAAAAATAAGGAGACAGTACCTTATTTCTCTAGTATCTTTGCAAATAGAGAAGTTCTGATTTTTTAACAAACTTGCACACTGAGAGAAAACTGTTGCAACATTGGTTTTCAAGTAGAACTAGGGTGTTCCTAAGTTTACCAAACCTCTTTGTGAACTCAACTCTAAAATCTATCATATTGACTTCAAATGACGAATCTGAACCGTTGAAATCCATCTACCTATTTAAACTTTTGAATTAATTTAATATAAAGTTAAGTGATCAAAATTAGAAGGTTTATAAATTAATTTTAATGCATTCATTTTTTGGACATTTTTTTACCACTTGATTCTATACAAAATTAATTAGAAAATTTAATTTTTTTGTATGTAGATGCATCACTCGTAAGGTAGACGGGTTTCAACGGTTTGGATTCATTATTTGAAGTCAATCTGATAGATTTTTGAATTGAGTTCACAAAGAGGCTTGGTGAACTTAGGAACACCCTAGTTCTACTCTTGGTTTTCTTAATTTACAGAGACATTAATGCTTGAACTTCAAACAATAGGTCAACTTGTATTTTCTCTTTCAATTCAGTGCAAAGCTATGATGAATTCTTTGCTGGAAATCTTGTTATGAATTGGGCATGTAATGTATTGTACTGACAAAAATTGACAGTGGCAGACAAGTTGAATTTTACCATATCTTTACTTAGCCTTGCATATCAAGTTATATACCAAGTTTGAGTGTCTCTATGAATGCTTATACTTGAAAACTTTATACAAAACACCTTTCAAAGATTAGCATGCTTAAAAGTAAATGATCATGACAAGAAAACTTAATAGTTCACTGGTACAAAATTAATATATTGATTTTTTTTTTAGTAAAGAATTCATTTTATCTTGCTTCTTGGTTTCTCTATTATGAATGTATGAGATTATTTAATGCGGCGCTACGTATCTATAATCAGTTATTTTATACTTGGTGATCATAATGTAATGCCACATAATGCAATTTGCGGAAAAGCAATCTTTTGAATTTAGGTTTGTAGCCTTCTTTGTCAAAACTTGGAGATCTTTTGCAAATAAATGATCAAAAGGTAGTGCATATATCATGTTGTTTCTCCTCAACTGGATTTATTTCTAATCTTAGATACCTAATCCAAGCAATCCCTAGTGGAAAGTTAGACTGGTCCTTACTAAGTTTGTACACCTATGTTATAAGTAAATCAATGTCTTAGAAGTAGAGTATTGGAGAATGATTAGCTGGGTTTTTAAGAACAAATCATTGGCTATAGTACCATTGTTGTATTGTTAATATAATTTTCAATAAACTTTTTGTTTGTGAAAATGAACCAACAGTTTCATACAAAAAGGCTTTGGTAGATGACAATCAAAACTACATTTGGTGAAAAATAGTATATGAATGTATAGAGGAAATACCAACAAATAATTTCAGTGAAATTTATAAATGCTTCTGTAAAAAGTTTGTGGACCAAACAAAATGATACTAGTGATGATAGGTTAGAAGAAATTCCTGCAATTCATCATCTCTGGTATTCCTTTGTCCGCACAAACCTTTTATTCAAGAAATTAAGTTGGGAATATGCCATCATGCTGTCACCTTAATTTCAAGTATACTTGAAGAATCCAAGAAAATATATTACTATAAAACAGGTTTGCATACACCATATTCTTTCAAATATTTGGAAAAGATGAAACTCCTTGTTACAAAAGGCAAAAGTTCATTACCCTGATTAATGATCCGTTCCAAAAAATTTCAATTACTTTTTCTATTTATTTTGGCATTATTTTCTTGGGCACCAAACTTTGTCAATTGTTACCAATAAGCCCCTGAGTTCACCTCTCATGTTATTAGGCTTCTAATTTGTCTTAATGAAGCTACTCCATTTGCTTTCTGTCCAAAAAGTTAATGGAGCACTAACAAAATAAGTAACAAGGTCAGGCAAAAATTTATTTAGATGTCACAATATATCCACATAAAATATCTATTTTTTTTGGATGAAGAGACAATCCAACAGTCTAATTGGAGCAAATTAAAAGTTCTGACTGAAAAAAGAAATCAAATTTTACCGATTAAGCTATGATAAGGGTAAAGTCTAGTAATTAAAAATAATCTGGTAGCTAAAGTAATACTTTTTATGGAACTTACACCCCCTCAGGTTACCTGACTGAGGACAATTGGACGGTCCAGGATTGTTCTTTTAACTTGGCACGTCTCAAGGCACAAATAATATTGCTCCCCTACGCTATCCCGAATAGGCACTGGCTGAGAGTAAATTTGGGTTGTCCGTTTCAATTTGCTTGAGTCAGGCTCAGGTACCTGGTAGGATACGAATCCCTTTTTATGCTGGAGGCGTAGGAATGGAATTCCGTTGAAGAATTCTTTATAGATAATTAGAATTAGAAGGCTTAGACCTTCACTTTTATCTCAAAACCTAGGAAGAAAATTTTGTCTATCTTAATTGATTTTTATTTTGGTGTTATGTTCTATTTGGTTTGAAATCAAAATAATGAAATACATACTATATTCACCAAGTAATATTTTTAGACTATTTTGTACCATATTGGCCATAGACGATAGTTTCGGTGTCACAAGTTTTGGTACTACAAATTATCTTAATCTCTCTTTTTCTTTAAAATTTTAAAAGTTTAAATTCAAATTATTTAATCCAAAACGCAGATCTTGATCTTATTCCTGAGATATGTATCCACAATTTTTTTTCATAATAATGTGAGTTTATTTAATACTAGATCCAGGGATTAAAATGAACGCACCCAAAATTCATCAATTACAACCAATTTAATTCATTCAATTCTTAATCTATGATCCAGTGTTAAACAAACCCTAAATTTAAAAAAAAATTACATAAAAGCATATCTTGTGAAAAAAAATCAATATATATTGTTTGAATTCGTCGTTTGATTTTCAAACTCAAAAACTATCCTCATTAATAGTTATAGTGTCCACGAGTGCCATACATGCATCAACACCCCCTCCACTACAATTGATTTGTCTCTAAACTCTTTTAGTTCCGGCCAAAAAAGGTAATTTAGTGCTTACAAGTTTACGCAATAACCTAGAGGCTAGATGATTAGGATTATGACTAGCTATGGTTTTAAAGACAATCATTTGCTTGCCACAAAAGGAGGTGGCTTTGGAGATATTAATAATGAATTAATGATAGATATATAATGAAACTAGAATTACAACTTGAATTGGAACTCATATTAAAAAAAAAAGATAATTAAGAAAATGAAATGGAACTAGATTGCACTCTATTGTTCTTAACGCAAATAATATACAATATAATGTGCCATCCCAAATAGAAATATGACAACTTCTTGTAAAACATGATTGACACAAATATGCATACACATACTTCTAATTTGTGAGCCCCAAAGATAGATTTTTTTTTTTTCATGGATTGTATGCTAATTATAGTTTACCAAATTTAGTGGTCCTTAGTAATTAGTGGCTTAGAGGATTAGGAGGATGATTAGCTTGGAATTAAAGACATGCATGATTTGAATAGTAGAATGAAAACAGATGAAAAGTATTGGGCCTAGAAATAAAGTTTTGAAAAGTTGATAAGGTTTCTTTTGCATGCGCTATATATCGTAGCATGTTCACAATTTTTTATTCAACAGTTTAAACATTAATTGCGATTCTATTTCGAGCTTAATTAGAGTTTTGTGTAATTACATCCAAGACTAAACTAGAAATTTGAGATTGAGGAGGTGGAATAAATTACTGTATTATAATTTTATTTTATAAGAAGACTAAAAAGTACAAGTACTTATAAACTTTATAAAATATAAAGCACAAATTGCTAATTTTAATTTATAGTCATTCCTAATTAATACCTAGGTCCGCCACTGATTACACCAAGCACTAAGTCGAAAAATTATTTAATAGGATACAATTATTTGTTCATATATTCGGTAATTTTGGGGGTATTGGTGATTTTTATTCAGTGGTTTAGTTTAGAGTAATTACTTTTGAGTCAATATTGGGGCACAGGTGATGATAGCATACTAACTAAATTAAAACTAATATAACCTAAATTAGTATAACAAGGGGCCCAAATTAAAGAGCCTATATTAATATATGTGGTTTTGTTCGAAACATATGAGATGTATGCTCAACAAACTTGATCCTCTCTAGTCAGAGATCTTTTGTGACCCAAATTTTGGGGTCCTTCATGTGCTTCCCCATTTGATGTAGATGACCTTGAGAGGTCACATTTTATATTAAAAAAATATTGTTTTATATCTAGTCTGATTATGTCTTAATCAACCTTGAAGGACATTCCCCCTTTTTATTTTTTTAAGATTTCGCTTTTTCTTAATTATAAGAGTTACATGCCAAAAATAAATTTATTATACATTAACTGCCTAGACTTAATGACAACATAAACTTTTATTTCTTGTGATATAAACCTGAGTTTTCTAAATGATGTCCTTGCAAGTTCTAAAAAAAGAGTTGGACATTAAAGTTTTTTCAACCATAATATGGGTTGTTAAAAGGACAAATCGTCAAAGTCTCGTTTCTTTTTTTCCTTTTCTTTTTTGCTTTAAATTCATGCAGGGTTTACTCTTATTTCGAAAAAATAAGAAAATTTGTCAAGATTTTTTTTTTTCAAAGTATATTTTGTCAGAACGTTGTCAGAGAATCTTTTAGTTTAAAAAAAAATAGAAGTATCACAGTATTTTCTGTATTTATTTAGAAGTGACTTTTGAACCGGGATCAATAACTCATATTCAATATATTTTATTTTTTTCCAATAACACACAAAGAAATATTTTAATTTTTCTTACAACCGCAAAAAAACCGGCCTGAAAAATGTTAATCCAGGTTATTTGTCGCAGTCTTTCTAATAAATCAAATTATATAATATTCCATCTATTTTCAAAGAAATATATAAAATATTTCTAATATTTCAATACAAAAAATATATAACATTTTCTGTTTAATTAAAAAAAAATTAAAACCGGAAATTTAATTCTCGGTTTTGGAATTCCAAAACCAAAACCGGAAATTTATTTGCCGATTCTGGAATTCCAAAACCAGGAAATAAATTTGCGGTAATTTGGCCTAAAACCGGGAAATAAATCTGCGGTTTGGACAGTTTTCGAAATCTTGTCAAACAGGGTGTAGATTTTGAAATTTAATATTTTTTTTTGGATATTAATAAAAATTTCGGTTTTCTATGATTAAACTTTCTCTTGGTCTTTTATTTTAAGCACTGTGCAAACAGAAAGCAATCAGATATAATTGAAGCCTTTTAAAGTCAAATCATATTTAATTAAAAATTTAATTTTGGTAACATCACTCTCCAAAGGCACGGAGAAGACAAGTTGCTAGGTTTTGTGGTTAACCAACCGAAGAAACTAAATCCAAAATTAATACATGAAAGGAATATTTGCATTTCAACCCTTGCAAGTTATAATATACAAAGCTAGTCATGGAATTACTTCTAATCCAACAACATATCTTTGTTGGTTCAAAGTGCCTGTTGTTGGGTTTTACATAATATCATACAGAATAATTTAGGAAAAATATTGCAACTTTTTTACATATATACTTCTAAAAATAGACTTCTCAAACCAAAATTGTATAACTTTTGTTCTAAATTGATTTCTCTCATGTAATTATCTATCAAAACACCAAATGCCTATGTTTTTTTTTAAATCAAATATAATTCAGTTGAGAAAGGAACGTATGGAAGTTTCTGATGCTTATGATATGTAAATATTGGTTTAATTGATATAATAATTTAGTTGTCATTTTTTTGAATTGGATTGATTATACATATTTATAAAAGGATATACGATATATTCTTCAGATAATGTTAAATCTTAATTGATAAAAATAATAATTATAAAATCAATTCATAATTAATACGCACAAAAACCTTCATCTCATTTTGTATCCTTTCTATGATTACACATGGGACTACAAAAAAAAAAAAAAAAAAAAAATCATCTTTTTAGGGGTATATATGCAAGTAACAGATTTGTATGTTTGAGCAGTTTCCACAACACAAAAAATATGTCTTCTTTTTGTTTCAATTAGGTCATCTTAATTGACCTTCACTTAAATGCATTCATGAAAATGTGGTGAGGTGAAATTAGTTGAGGATGCAAGTACTTTTGACTTGAAAAATTCTAGAATCTAAGATTTGTATTTGATGCTGTTCTACCATTTGTTTCCACCTTGTATCAACACCAATGGCTCACTAAGGTTTTTCTTTTTTCTTTTTGAGAAATATGAAGGTATAGCCTTTCAAATTTCAATATTCATAAAGTATTTTTTATTTGAATTTCGAATCCACGATCTTTCATATAAAGGGGTTCAGATTCTCTGAAGTAACTAAAAAGTTGAGTTTGAATCTGGACTGACGGATCAAAATCTAGTCTAATTCGGTCTGAATTGCAATTTACAGAGCCCTTTTAATATTTCGTGCAAATTTTGGTCGGACAGTCCATATTCAAACTCAAATTTTGAGTTACTTCAGAGGATCCGAATTTTAAACAGAGAATGTTGCCATTAAGAATATCAAAGTTTCCTATATGTTATAATCATATTGATTTAATGAGATTAATTAGTTAACATGCAAATGCAACTATACTTCCCAAATTGAGATTAAAAGAAATACATTTGACTACTATCTCCAAAAATATTCATCATGGATGACTATAATATTTTCTTCGAAATACTTGGTAAGTACCAAAAGCTATACCATATTTGTTATATAGATTAATTAGTGAGATACCAAAACCACAAAGCAAGTGATTATGTTGACAGTTGATATAGACAACCATCTTAATTGCTCCTTAAGCTGAATTTTGCATCCAAGAGGAAATACAAAAATTCAACTTGATTTAGCTACTTGCATAGTAGAAATACATTGCTATACCAAATATACAATAGTTTGTGCAAATTGAATACAACACAAAGTTGGAAATTTGTTCTATCTTAGCTAAACTAGGTCACTGATCTCTTTTCCATGATATTTGATGTATTAGTAATCTCCAATCAACATCCTATTAAAGGAACTGTTAGTTTTCTTTACACCAAGTATCTGTTTAATTTAATTGATTATTTTAGCATACTACTCTAGCTTGATCAATTAATGTCACACTTAATTAGAAAATGTATTGTTAAGATTGTTAATATATTTCATTATCAAAGATCCGAACCTATATATCAATACATATACAAGTTTTATACCACATACGGTTACTTATTGACATTATTCAAAAAAAAAAAAACTATTGATTATTATTAAGTACTGTCATGAAATAAGAAACGGTGAATAAAAAAATAAAATAAAAGCATGAGTTAAGCATGTAAACGTTAAAAAAAAAATCTACTAAAATATTAATTTACCAACAACAAAAAATGTGACTGTTAGATTAATAATGCTCTTTTCAAATCTGGAATTCTCATTTCAAATTTTGAATCCTTGGCACATGCATCAATTGAAGAAGAGGTTTGTAGTTTGATGATTGCTATTCAAACAGACCATATATAAAAGCATGTATGGATCAATACTTATTAATATATTAGTTTCGGATTTTACCTAGAGAAAGGGTAATTATTACAACCACAAGGGGGTGTTCATGGGGATTAACGGCTCAATTGTGACATCAAAATAATTTTTTTTAGAGAAAGTGACATAATTTTTTTTTTGTAGGATTAATTGTTTGGTTTTTAATTCTCTCTCTCACACACAAATGTCACCTGGTTAATTATTTTTGAAGTTTCAATCACAAAATAGTTTGGGAACTTATATTAAGGTGTGATTATCCGATTTATCATTTTGTTATTTGTTGACATTTAAATTAGAATTTGAGAGGATCCGCATTAAATTTGCCCTTTATATTTTGTTAGATGCAAAAAAAAAAAAAGAATCCAGTTTTTATTTTCAATCTAATCATATACGGACATTAACAAAAATCTGAAACACAATATAAAAAAAAATAATTTTACTCAAAATGCCTATAAAAAATTATTTATTAAAACTAAGTAACTCATTAAAGTTTAAAAATAATTGAACCATCTTGTGATCAAGCTAATCGTCACTGTTATTTTTTTTACTAGGATTACTAAAAATAAATCAAATTTAAAAAATATAAGTTTCACCAGTTAATCCATAATAAAATAATCTTTTTTGTATTAAATTAAGTATACTCCCACATTAATAAATAAATATTTATTCGTAAAATATTAAATAATTTTCAACCACTAAATTTAATAATTTATCGAACAATTGAGAATATTTAATGCACGCTTTTGAGCAGCTCCACCACATCAATCTCTTATCTCTTCTGTTCTATTTTACTGAAGTGCTCGTAGCTGGTGATCTGATCCGTCAAATTTAAAATTTAACGTAGATGATGAAACAATCTCCTCCAGTGTTTTTAAAATGGAGAGGACAATGTCCTGTTATTAAGGGTAACAAAATGATGACGTGGAGGATGTGTCAAACGGATGCTTCCCGTTAAGCCACATTTGGTCTCAGATACAATTTAATATTTCGACCATCTTTTTAACCCCAAAAGTTATTTGTGACTCAACTTCTGTAGAAAAAATAGCGCGGTTCACTATTTTAAAAAATTCCCTGTCACTTAGTTTCAACATGGTTTCTAGTACAGAAAGCGCAACAGAGAAATAAACTCCCCTTCTTACGATATGTTTTCACAAAAGTTTATTTATCGAGGGTTGATTTGAAAAATAGTCAGTCCTCTCTGATCTAATGAAACAGTTTAGAAGTCGGTTTAAATTCGAGTGTTTGTTTTGGGGTTTCTCTCATTCTTTCTTCTCCCACTCCATCTCTTGCTTTCTCTTCAAATTGCTTCTTCTTCTTCTTTCCTCTCTCCCTCTCTCTCTCTAAATTTGGGTTTCTCTCACTATAACTTTCTTCGCTTGAACATTTTCAATATTCAAAACCCCACCTTGGAAGTATCTCTTAACCCTTCTTGCACTGCTCACTTTCCCTCTCCTCAGGTTTATTTCTCTCTCTCTCTCTATATCCCCATTAGAAAGTTGCCACCTTTGCGCAGTTTCCATCTCTCGCATCTCCTTTTCGCAATTGGTTTATTCTACCTTGCTAAAAGTAAGAGATCTCTCATTTCTTTTTTATCTTTGGTGTAATTTTAATTGAACACATCAAGGTGAAAAATGTTTCTTGATTGGTTCGTTTTGCTTATCATTTCTATTGGGTTCAATTTGTGAAACCATTTTGATTTGATTAGTGATTTTGCGAGTATTAGTTTTTTTTTTTTTTTTTTCTATTTTTTCCCCAATTGGTTCAGTTCAAGTGCTCACTGAGAGGTTTCGCGTTTCACTTTTTGTTTTGGTGACATTTTTTGAACTCAAATGATAAGGAAAATTGCGTGCTTTTTCTCGTGTTTTATTGTTGCACTGAGGGTTTTGGGTTTGGGATTAATAAATGAAATATAGTTGTTGTTTATTTATTTCGTTTTTAATTGTAATTTAATTGTTGGGGGTCAAAAGTGTTTACTTCTTAGAAAAGTTTTGTTGTAAATTTGTCAATGTAAAACAATTCAATTTAAAAAAAATTCATGACAGTTTGATGAACTTTTTCTTTCAATTTTTTCCATTGCAGCTCAACCACTTGACTTGTTCTTTTGAAGGTAACCATCTAACTTTTATTATCTAATTTATATCCTTGTATAATCCCTGTCATTTTGTGATAACTAAACTTGTTATTTTTTTTGTGTTTCTAAATTGTAAAATTGCATAGCCTACTTGGCCTTGTACATAACATATAATTCATGCAATTACTTATGTTATTTATTGAAACCCTGGCCCTGAATGAAAACAAAAGAAGGACAATATAACAAATATTGCACATGAGTGAGTCATTTTGGTACCAGTGGTTATTTATGTACCGAAATTCCATATTGTAGCCCCTTATTTTATGTCACATTCAGTAAACATCCAAATGAAAAGATAAATTTACATATGTTTTCTTAATTTCGCATTAACATTTTGGAATTTTGAAATTAGGAATGGGGGACCACCTGGCATTACTAGTGGATCGCCTTTTGACCGAGTCAACACTTGAAGCTGCAATAAAGAGTAGAAAACAAGCACAATTCGGGCCAATTTCTCCTTTGCCGGGTAATGATACCCGCCAACCCGAATCCAGTAATATATCAGGTTTCGGTGAGGTGGGCCCGGCCCATAAGTTGGTTGAGTGCCGAATTTGCCAAGAAGAAGATTTTGATTTGAATTTGGAGGCGCCATGTTCATGCTGTGGCAGTTTGAAGGTACCTCTTAAATTGCAATTTGCACCTTGTGTAGTTTTTCAAATGTAATGCAAAGGATTTAAAATGTTTGAATTTTGCTTATTTGATTGTTTTTTAAAATGCAGTATGCTCATAGAAAGTGTATACAGCGCTGGTGTAATGAAAAGGGGGACACTACTTGTGAGATTTGCCTTCAGGTCCTTCCTCTTTTCACTAACTTTTTTTAATGATTTTTTTCCAATTTGATTTAATAAAATTTGAATTATATTTCTGTTGGTTTATTTTGTGTAGCAATTCAAGCCAGGCTATACAGCACCACAGCATTTGTTTCATTATGGAGGCTTGCCGATGAATTTTAGGTAATTTAATAATTGTTTTCAATGGAAAAAGAAAAAAAAAAAACATCAAGTGCTTCTCAGTTATCATTTATTGTTTTTATTTTTTTACGTAAATGTAATTGTTGTTATTATTTTGGAAATGACAGAGGAAATTGGGAGGTATCACGACAAGAGGTCCAGGATTCTCAAGTAATTACAATGGTGCCATCGGATCGTGACATCATAGGAGAATATGACGAGTATTCTACAAGAACAACAAGCTCCATTTGTTGCCGATCTGTTGCCATTATTGTAATTTCCCCCCACAAATATTATAAATTTTAATAGGTTATTGCTTTCTTGTACCTTGGTTAGGGGTGTTCAAAGGGTCGGTTCGGTTAAAACCGAGTTAAAATAGTCGACCCAAAATTTTATTCGGTTTTCAAAAATCTAGCAGAACCAACCGAATTAAACTTGTCAACCAAATAACAACCGAACAAAAAAAAAACGAAGTAAATTTCGGTTTGTTTGGTTGAATTGAAATAAGATAGATTAAATTTCGAAAGGTCAAAACTCAATACATGCACAAATACATTTAATAATCATTGAAATAAATATCAAAATATATAACAGTTTGGTTTTGGTCATGTTTAATAACCAGGCCGAGAAAAATGTTACTAAGCATTGAGATTTACTGTCTTATGGTGGAGTATAGTTTGAAATATTGAACATTTTTTTTTTTTGTAATGGTAACAGTTCATGATTTTACTTGTGCTACGCCATGCGCTTCCTATACTGATTGATGGTGCCGAGCAGTACTCCTTCGCTTTATTTTCGGTAAAAACATAGATGAAAACTTGTGTATGCCCCTCAAAAGTTTGTTATTTACTTTTAAAGACCACCGAATGTCATTTATTCTCAGAGATATCTCAAATTTTCAGTTCATCTAAAGCCGAGCCAAAATTTTTTCGGTGCCCATTCGGAATGCAGGGGTCAATATTATTGTTCTTTGAGATTAGTGCAGAAAGGATTTGAACTGTCTGGATTTTCCACAGATCAACTCAAAGTCTGAGATATCTCAGAGGATGCGAATTCATATATGGTACCCTACTTGTACTGAGAGAATACGGCTGATTTGAATATGCGAATGTGAAACTTTCCATTAGTAGACATGTAACATTTAGTTCAGTTAATTGAACAATTGTTTTGAGCATGACATGTTTTTTATTTAATTATTTCTGTTTTTATTTTATTTTCAAAAGCTGCTTGTGCTGAGAGTTGCTGGAGTTATATTTCCTCTTGTTGTTATGGCAAGAGCTTTGACGGCTTTTCATCGAAGAAGAAGACAACAGGTTTTTCTCTCTTTATTTAATAACTTCTTATCATTCCTCAAAAAATAAAAAGAATATTTTTTTAATCTGAAAATAAAAATAATCTTGCTCCTTGGAAATGGTGTAAACATTAGGTCATTAATTAATAAGTTAGCTTTCTCGACAAAGATTAAGAAAACAAAGAGCCCCAAATTATCCCTTTTTCTTCTTCATTTATGCAAAATGTGAGAAGACATGTATCATAGAAATATTTGGCAACTAAAATGAGGAATATGTATAGTACATGTTTTGTTGGGGTCGGTAATTTCTCTTTTAATTTAAAGGGGCATGGATGATATTTTCACAATTTACAAGGGTACATGTGAAATTGGCGATAATTTATGGCATATTTCTTATTGATACCACATTTACCAATATAATGGTATTTATTTGTAATATTTCCTTCTTGGGGACTTGTTGTAAAGACCTCGATTGTTTGAAAACAGCAGGAAGCAAGAGAAGTTAATACTTCGACCAACACTGAAGCGGATCCAATTCGGTTGCAACTTCGGACCATTCAACTCCAATAACCTGATAAGAGTTTAAAAAAAGAAAACCTTACAAAAACAAAACAAAGTGACGAAGAAAGCAATTCACCGTGGCAGCAAGGAGTTAAGAGATAGTGAAGAGTAGTTTTCGATTATAAAATGTGCAAGGGAAACAACTAAAGAATGCTATCTTTTTATATTTCCCTCGATTTCAATGTAAATATGCATCTATAGCTTTAAATGCCACTCGCTTTAAAAGGATGAAGATGCAGTGGTTTGTTGTATATCACTGGCAGAGAAGGGAGAAAAGGAACTAATACAAATTTATGTTTTTAGAACTAATTGAAAAGGCACAATGCTAGATCTAATTTCTATGAATGCAGTGTGTTTTCGCACCGACAATTTGTGTACCTGTTCGGTACATTTTTCAATTTCTTTGAATTTGGTCCCCTGATAACTCAAACTTTGAGTTTGTACCCGGACCGTCCAATCAGAATTTGCACGAATATTAAAGGAGCCTTGTGAATTCTAACCTGAGCTGGGTGGCCTGCATTCTGATCGGATGGTCTGGATCCAAACTCAAAGTTTGAGTTTCCTTACAGGATCCGGATGCGCTAGATTGTAGGGTTAATTTTTTTGGTGGTACAGTACGGTCGGGTCTGACCGGCTGATAGGCCGGTTCGGGTATGGGAAGATTGGTCTGATGTGTTTAATGTTTGTTATTAAATTAAATTTTAATATGAATTTGGCAACATATTTTCTTAAGAAATGCACATCAAACTTCTAACATGAATTTTTTTACTATTTATTAAGCCACTTTGAAAAAACACTAATTTGTATACAACAGTAAACTTTTCTGGACCATTGGATCAGCGATTTTCAAAGTGGCTTAATAAATAGTAAAAATATTCTAAAAAATATAAAATTTGGTTTGCAAGTACATATTCATATGGAGATCATGTTGAACGGTTCGGATCGACCGTTAGGATTTTGAAAACTCAAAAAGTGAGCCGTAGCACGGAGGGGCTCTATGCTACGCGTAGCATATTAGCAAAATCCTATATATATATAGAGAGAGATGGGCTATTGTGCTTCGCGAAGTAAATGTGGGGGTTTACTTTGGGTCATATTTTGCATTTTGAAAATTCAAACAACCGATCCGAACCGTTCAACATGTTCTAAATATTGAAATGTGCTTGGAGACTAAATTTTACATTTTTTGGAATTGTTTTACTATTTATTAAGCCACTTTGAAAATCGCTGATCTGGTGGTCCAGAAAATTTTACTGTTTTTACTGTTCACAGTGGATCAGAGATTTTCAAAGTGGCTTAATAAATAGTAAAAAAATTCCAAAAAATGTAAAATTTAGTCTCCAAGCACATTTCAATATAGAGAACATGTTGAACGGTTCGGATCGGTTGTTTGAATTTTCAAAATGCAAAATATGGCCCGAAGCACAATAGCCCATCTCTATATATATATATATGAGCTGGGCTATGGTGAGTTGTGAAGTAAGAGGTCATTTTTACTTCACGCTCATATTTTCATTTTGAAAATCCAAACAACTGATCCGAACCGCTCAACATGTTCTCTATATTGAAATGTGCTTGGAGACTAAATTTTACATTTTTTGGAATTTTTTTACTATTTATTAAGCCATTTTGAAAATTGCTGATCTGGTAGTCCAGAAAATTTTACTGTTTTTTACTGTTCATAGTGGATCAGCGATTTCAAAGTGGCTTAATAAATAGTAAAAAAATTCCAAAAAATGTAAAATTTAGTCTCCAAGCACATTTCAATATAGAGAACATGTTGAGCGGTTCGGATCGGTTGTTTGGATTTTTAAAATGAAAATATGACGTGAAGTAAAATGACGTTTTACTTCACAACTCACCGTAGTCTATCTCATATATATATATATATATATATATAGAGAGAGAGAGAGAGTGGCTAATATCAAAACGTTTGTTCCTAGCCCCCGGTGCAACCAAGTTGTTTTCGGGTTTTCAAAGTCCAAACGGTCGATCTGAACCGTTCAACATGTTCTCTATATTGAAATGTGCTTGGAGACTAAACTTTACATTTTTGGAATTTTTTTACTATTTATTAAGCCACTTTGAAAGTTGCTGATCACATGGTCCAGAATTTAGTTGCACTGTTTTTACTGTTCACCCGGATCAGCAATTTTCAAAGTGGCTTGATAAATAGTAAAAAAATTCCAAAAAATGTAAAATTTAGTCTCCAAGCACATTTCAGTATAGAGAACATGTTGAATGGTTCGGATCGACTGTTTGGACTTTGAAAATCCGAAAACAACTTGGTTGCACCGGGGACTAGGAACAAACGTTTTGATACTAGCCACTCTCTCTCTCTCTCTATATATATATATACATGACATTTAAATTAGGAAAGCTGAATTTTAGAGGAACAAAAAAGTAGAATGAACAAATGTATAAGAATTCACTAGTTTATATTATTTTGTACGTGCTTTTTTTCTGTGACCAGTAATGTGGCAATTAGAAAAAGTATATAAAATTGACCTGCTACATTGAGAGCATGAAGTTCCAAATGGACATATGTAAAGAACTAAAATTAAATGTGTTCAGTTTATCTAGGCGAACATGGTGTAGCTTGAACCATGAAGCGTATTTAAAATTGTTGAGCAATAATATAGTGAAACGAGTCTACGTAGATGAACCGTCTCCTTTGGCAAGCAATGCGTCTTTCTTCACCAAAGTTTCTGCGACTTTTTGTCCCAAATCGAAAACCTAGATAACCTTCTAACAAAATTCCTTCTTCAATCTTCCGATTACTTAACAGACTCGGCCTGAATCGGTCTGATTCGCCCTGACTCGGCTTGACTCGGACCAAAAATCGGATAACTCGGCCGAGTCAATCCAATTCAACCGAGTTTTGATGAAAAATCGCATGGGCGCGAACTCGGACGAAACTCGGCTCGGACCTGACCGATACCGTTCTGACTCGACCGATTTTCCAATCCATGGGAAAGATGAAGAACTGGTCTGGTTTTTCATTTTGTTAAGGGTATTTTTGTCATTCTATTTGAAAGTAGATATAAATTATTAGTTTGATAACTTTCAAAAGGGATTAATGTATATTTATTGATCTCAAGGGTAAATAAGAAAGAATTTGAAGAGCCAGAGGCCATACATGAAATATTGAACTCTAGAGGGAGAAATAAGAAACTTGAGAAGAGGGTAAATGAAAAATTAATCCTAAATTTTATATGTACATCATGTTGAACGGTTCAAATCAACTATTTGAATTTTAAAAATAAAAATATTGATCTATAGTACGGACCAACATGCGCAATGCATAGTACCGGAGCCTCACTCATTAAATTAGCAGTTGGTGGACCCATAAATGAAAACAAAAATGGCATGGCAAAAAGATTCTTTTCTGTTATAACAGAAGCACACAAATCACTTGCTACTACAAGCAACCAAAAAACAAAATAAAAATATTCAAATTCGTTGCAGCTTTCTTTTATGTTTGACTTTGTTTTTTGGTACACCCATGTCCTTATCCGGTAAATTTTTTTTTTTAAGTTAGTGACTTTTAAATGCCAACATATTTCGTAAATTCGTATAAATTATTTTATTCTCCATCCCACTGAACTAATTACTTGCTTGGGCACATTATTTGTAGGGTTTACGCCAGATCGACACGATTATACCATCTATTAGAATGTGCTGATTGAGGTTGAACGGGTCGGGTTTAAAATTATTGACTCTGGCAAATTTCCCCAACTTAATTAGCCACAGTAACCTTTGGATTAAAATAAATATGTGGAGATGCAAGAGTATCTTGATCTTCTACATAGAGAATGTATAGCTCGAAAACGGATCAAATCGGATTCAAAATATACAAGAAATGACTATATTAATAATTGCAGAAGTTGTTATAGTCTGAGAATTTTAAAATTATTAATTAACTAAGAAATTACAATTTAGACTAATTAAAAAATTTAGTTAATTAACAAACGAATTAAAATTTTATAACGACAATTTTAAACTAACATAAAAATTTCAAATTTATCAATTAAACTTTAAAAATTTAATTCTAGACGTTAGATTCGAAATGAATAAAAGGGTACGAGGGGATTCTAATGTTACGTAATTTAAAATACGAATTTTGTGACACAATTATGATTATGAAATTATAATAATAATAATGTTATTAAAAATTTAGATGAAGTTTATAAGAAATTTGTAATAAAATTATAAATTAAAAACAATGAACAATCGAAAATTTCGTACTAATTTCTAAATGCCAATTTCCGTTGATTTGATTAACTTATATATTTTATTCTACTAAATATTCCCAAACCGAATACTTTGATTTTTGAAGATATATCAACCGTATAAATACAATCGGCACAAATCTGAAAACACAAAATATTGGCCCGGTGCCAATTTTGGTTCTACCAAAACCCCCAACCAGATCTAAACCGAACCCTATAACCCAAACCCTTAACCCATCCCCTCATCTCCTTTCATTCCCCAGAAATTTAAAGGTTTTAAAACTAAAAATGAGCAAGATTTGAAATTAATACAAAGTAATAAAACGGGGGAGAGTGTTAAGGGAATTTAGTGTGGATTTTTAATTTAATTACGTTATGAATTTCAGGTCATCAGACCTATCTCGATTCAGATCCGTGGACCAATTCCGTGGACGACTATACCGGAGCAGAAGAGGACCCCGCAGGTTACGCCGGTGATTAACTCTTGCACACAATTCCCGCTTATTATTCAGGTGTAGGAAATCTGAATTATTTTTTTCGTGGCGTACTCTTACGAGTTGACCCATATGACCTGTCATATTTATTTAAAATTAAATAGCTGCATTGAAAACTGTAGAGCATACTTATCCTTTCTGCACTGTAGATAGGACTTGCATAATTCCTGCAAACTATAATTTACTGTATTTTAGGAGTAGGGTAACTTAAAGATATAGTATATAATATTATATTATATTAGGATATTAGTTTGTCTTCTTCTCGTAGAAGACAATATATTATTATATAGTCGCACGCATGCATTGGTGAGTACTGAGAAAAGATCGAGTGACTTCGTTCCGTCTCGTAGGATGGGGTATGAGCCGGCCCGATAACCACTGAGCTGAGTGATCACTTGATCACTCGGGAGGTCTTCTAGGACTATGATATGTATTAATTTGAATACTATATATTCCTCTTGTTCATTTTACCATTTCACGTGCGCAGTTCCGATCTCGAGTTCTGTGGCACGAAACGATTCGGGATTTTTCCCCACCTACATTAGGAGCTACATGCCTAGAACGGGTTACCCCACCACGGTTCCGATCTCGAGTTTTGTGGTGGCATGTTTTTATTATGAGGCTGCACAGTTCCGATCTCGAGTTCTATGGCAGTCTGATTTACGCTACCGCATAGTTCCGATCTCGAGTTTTGTGGCGGGATTATTTTACGCTACCGCATGATTCCGATCTCGAGTTCCATAGCGGATTTTCTGCACGGTTCCGATCTCGAGTTCCGTGGCAGATTTAGTGCACAGTTCCGATCTCGAGTTTTGTGGCACTGGTTACTATTTCCCATTAGTCTGGTCGGACGGTAGAGTCCATTGTCTGCTCATGAGGAAAGGGTTAACACATTCTTACGTCATGCTTGTATGATTTCTCCTATTTTATATGTTTGGTTGAATAATCGTTTAGAAGAAAGATACACGAGATTTAGATATGTCCATCTGCTAGCGTGCTAATAGCTTGTGGGGCAATGCTCGATGTCACTAGGCAACGTGTATCATTGGACTCTCTGATCGCAGTACTTGGACAATATCTTATTGGATCTATTGATCCGATTGACATGGCACATGGTGAAATTCTTTTCATATTATTATATTAAATTTCGACACACGGTGCTTAGGTATTGGACTACGATTTGGCTATCTAAATAATACTCTCCTTGTTGTTTTATTTTTGGGTATCTTTGTATGTTGTCATATTAGAATAATTACATCATTTTGGATAGCCGCATCTATTATATGTATTTTCTTTTTAATAGTTAACAGAAAAGGGTATTTTATTGTATTACTATTAAACTTGCATACGCATCACAAATTTATAAAAGTGGTACGTAGATTATATTTAAAAGTGCTTTGACCGTAGAGGATCCCTGAAGGGGTAATTCTGGGTCATATACTGAGTGATTAGTCGCTCACCCACAAGTTGTTTCGTGGATTTTTAGGTACAGAGATTGGTGATCAGCAACAAGATTTGCTAGGAGCTGTCCCCGATGACCACGTAGTTTGATTTACTACTTATAGGGCTTTTGGTTAGGATATACGAGTCCCGATGCTTTTGATTCGTACATCGGGTTCGTTAGATCATGTACCCCCTTCCTTAGACTATGTTTTACTTTATTATGATGTGGGTTGTATGGACACTATACGTGTATGTTTATTTATTGATGACTTGTGCTTTTGTTATGATTATTCACGCTTCCGCATTTACATTGTTATTTTTATTTGTTTAGCCTTGCGTGTTTATCGAGTTAATGAACACGAGACGAGGATTGATCACGTCTTAATCCGGAATTTCCTGTTTGAGGTGTGACAGAAGTAGAACAGGGGAGGGCCTGAGAGCGTCCTAAATGCTTCGTGCGCAGTTTTTCTACGAGTATGTCTGTTTTACTTATAAAATGGACCGTTGGAATCTTGAAAAGATGTAGATTTCAGATTTTATATTATTAGAGATTCTCATCTGTTAGAAATTTAATATTAAATTTATTACATACTAAATCTTAATTTTTCACTTCGGAAAATTTAGTCCACATATTGAGAAACTTGAGATGTCTAACATCTAAATTGTGAAATAGAGAGATAGGCTCAAACAAACCATAGTATATCGATCTTCAGACAGTGATTAAAGTCGCAGTTCGAATTGATGGACATGTAGATTCAACAAATGTAAAAGCAACCGTTTAGATAAAAGAAAACTTCCGTTGCAGTATATAACGTTACCTTAATACTTATGATCCAATCAACCAACAGTAACTAACTTAAAGTAGATGTGCAATTGTGCATTCCATGTCTTGACCCATTTTAAATACCCGAGACAAGGGCACCTCTCTATGCACAGCTACACCATGTTTAGAGTCGCGTCTCTCTTTCACCTTGTCACATTTCTGTGTCTCTTCAATGCCTGTTTGATCTCCTCTAGCAGGGTCAAAACTGTCTTTTTGTTTGGAGACTCTATCTTAGATGCTGGTACCAATGCCTATGACAAGAATTGCACCATTCAGGCAAATTTCCCACCTTACGGTCAGGATTTCTTCCACCGGCCAACTGGACGGTTTACCAATGGCCGTACTGTTGCCGATTTTATAGGTCTGTAATATTTTCAACAAAACTGATTTCTTTAGACTACTCTATATTCGGAATTTATAAAAAATTTGAACAAGAGAAGAAACTCAGTGATTCAATTTATATTTATACAAAAGGTATATAAAAGTATGATTAAGTGAGCCCTTTATATCAGTACTTGTACCATCTAATTCATGTTTAATTTCATCAAAATATCAATCTGGTGAAATGAAGCAGAGAAGGCAAGTAAGATCATAATATGCAGATATGCTACCATACTATTAAAAATTTGTTCTAGTTTTGCTATCTTATTTTTTATCTTTTCACATGTAGCACAAGAACTAGGGGTGGATTTGCAAAAGCCCTACCTAGAAATAGAAATGCTTTTGAAAAATGGAGAGCTCAAAGAGTATCCAGCAAATGGCATCAACTTTGCTAGTGCTGGTAGTGGTGTTCTTAGACAAACTAATGAGATACTGGTACGCAAACTTTCTTAGATTGAACACAATTAAATTAAAGATTTTTTTAAAAAAAATAAATGAACGTTTGTTAACCTTTTTTCTTTCTAGTTTTAAATGTTGATCCCTAAATGGAAGTATTCCTATATAATATACCTATATGGCCTTCTAATTTTCATATCTCATTCATTTATCCAATTAACCCTTCCTTTGTAATTTGTATTATGAAATGTTTCGTGTACAGGCACATGTAAGATGATTTTTTTTTTCTTGGGTTGTATAAAGTATTTCCTATATTTCAAAATATTTATCAAATTTCACCAGCATTCTTATCCTTTTTTCTTTATCCAAATTTCAGGGTGTCACACCTTTAGAAGTCCAGTTACAGCAATTCGAAACACTTGTAACTCAAAACAAGATCGACAAAGAAACCATCCGAGAAGCACTCTACGTCTTTGAGTCGGCCTCGAACAATGTTTTCTCGTACTTCTTTCCCACCGGGGCCGACTTGCCAGCCCCTGATGAATTTGTCAGACTAATGCTGTCAGAATTCACTCAAGTTATACAAAACATTTATGACTTGGGGGCCCGACGGATAGCGATTTTCGGACTCGGGCCTGTTGGGTGCATCCCGGCTAGGCTCATCCTACCGAATGGTTCGACTGATTATTGTAATGCTCGCCTGAATGAAATGGTGACGAACTATAATATGGGTTTGGCGAACTTGGTAAATGAATTACCGGCCAGGTACGATGGAGTGGTACCGGTTTATGCGGATGTTTTTGATGTGGTTGAACTTTTCCTTACATATCCTCAGCAATATGGCAAGTTCAATAATTTGTGACATCTATAAAAAGTATTTTAAATTTATTCATATGTAGTCAGATTATTATTTCATAGTGTAATTCTTCCATTACAGCCATACATTGATGTCAGGTGTTTAAATTAATGATTAAAGGTTTATATGTTGATTAAATTAATTACCTAGAGATTTAATCAACTAGCGCTTAATTCTAACTAAAATTTTTGCATTTATGTTTTTCAATAAAGAACTAAAGACTTTAAAATATACTTTTAGTCCCATAATTTCTTTCAATATTGTTTTTAATTAATTTAATGCTATATATATTTGCAGGGTTCAATGAAACTTTAGGTGCATGTTGTGGATCAGGAACCCTAAGAGGGATGTCACAATGTGGGACCGGGAAGTATGAATTATGCAAAGATCCAAATCAGTATATCTTTGGGATTTTTTCCATCCAACAGAGCATGCATATAATCTCATTTTTAGATCAATGTGGAATGGTGATAGCTCCAAAATAAGGCCTGTGAATTTGAAAACTTTGGTCAACATGCCACCACTTATTTCAAGAAAAAATTGAATTAAAAAGTATGAAGGTAAAATTAGTATTTGTTACATGGAATTGGTGTTGACACAAGGGAAAGATACTGCATAATTTTGTTTACAATTTTTGGAGAATAATAATTAAATTGCTTCTTTCGTTTGCATAGGGTTTAAACTTGTAAGCTAATTAAGAATTTTATAATTGTCCGAAATATTATATTGCCTACTCCTAAACTGGTCCTCAGGCCGATTAGTGGTTTGTCTAGACCAAGATCTAATGTTGAAATTGTTATCCAAAAATCATTACCAAAAATGAATAATTGCTATCTAAAAATAAAAAAATCGCTTCCTATGCGTCGTTGAGTTTTGTGAATTGAGATTTAACAGCTCGGATAAATTACTATAACAAAAATCTCTCAGAATTGAGTTTTGTGAGTTGAGGGCTGAGTTTACTTCTTAAATATGTAAATATCACTTTCTTTTATCAATATATCGTAGGTGGCAATCTTCGCCGTCAACCTTCAAAAAAAAAAATTTCTCAGAAATTACAAATAATAATTACATTAATGCTTCCTTCGTTTGCATATTGTTTGAAAGTTTAAGCTAATAAATAGTTCTATAATTGTCAGAAATATATAAATTAAGTTAGGTAAATTGTCTTTCAAATTAAGTCCGAAATAAAATGACCTATGATTGTGAGATAATTAACAGCAAATCCAGATAATTAAAAACAAAAATAAAAAAGGACACGCGTCTTTAACATCTTGTAATAATAATTATAAAATATATTTTGTTCTTTTGAAGTTCCAACTTCCAATCATAACCTACTAAACTCCGGATTAGGCTAACCATTAAAGTATAAGTTTTTGGAGTTATATATTAGAAATAATCATTGTACAACCAGAATATGTACCAAACTACCAACAAGATTCACTGCTTATGTGGCATGGAAATTCATCAAGGATGGCTAAAATTCTGAAGGATGTAAAATTCAATTGACACAGTTAATTATGAGTTATGTGCAACAATAATAATTAATAAAATAAATAAATACATACATAAAATAAAAGTAGAATACCAACAAAATAAACATCTTTATTTATTTTTAAATAATGAAATTCGTGATAATTCACATATAAATATTTTAACTTGTTTATATCAATAAAACATCATTATTCTAATGTACACTTTTCATAATCACAACGACGTACATTATGATAGATTTAAGAACATATATAGCTGGCATGAAGGAACAATTGAGTCTGAATGTCTGATATATTTATTACTTTGTTTTTTTGTTGGTGAGAATTCAGGAGACCTATATCATAGTCCTTCACCTCATTAAGAAATGAAATCAAGCTGGACATAGCTCATTAATTCATTAGTGGTCAATGAACTATACTTGACTTTATTTGATTAATCTAATTAAGGATCATTAATAGTCCCATTGTTCCTTATTCTTTTCTGAAAAAGGGTTTAGAGGGTTGAGATAAAGTCTTATAATTGATAACCTATGTGGGTATCATAAATAATGTACAAAAACATAAGGAAATTATATTGTTGGAGGATAAAATGAGCACAAAACCAACTATTTAGTACATTATTAAATTATTATTGGAATTTGAATTGGGGTTCTCAGCATATATTTGAATTTGAATTTCAAAATTTTAAATGAAAATTCCGAGGCCAAGGTGCAATGAACCTCTATATAAAATTAAATAAGCTAAAGGGCCCTGTATTAATTAAAAAATTGAAAGATACAATTAATGAACCAAATTTTGTTATGAAATAGCTAGGGGGGCTGTTTGGTGACAGCCCAACAGAAACAAAAATAAGGAGGATTCTTCCTTGATTGATTCTCCAGTCAATCTCTATCATTGTTCTTTTATTGTGGATTTTCTCTGGCAATTTGATATGTAACTTATTTTGAAGTTGTTATTAGTGCTTAGAGAACCAGAATTTATATATCTCCTTGCTAGGTATAAAAAAATATCAGTATATACTATAAATGTTAAGTATGAATTTGCTGATTTTTTTAGATTTTTTTATCTTCTAGTGTCCTGAATGTTTAGTGAAATAAGTACATTGTCATCTAAAAATCATTTGTTCGTGTGAAGATATCACTTTATATCATTCCATAGTTCTATTGTTATTTTTTAATTATCATTCCATAATTTACATACAATCATTATTTTCATAAATTATGTCTTGATATATACAAATTTAAAATTTACTAAAACAACTCTCCTCCTTACCAAGTCTCTATATACGGGAGTGAGATGTTCCTTCTAGATCATTCAATTTGCATTGCGATTTTTGCATACAATTAAAATTATAAACTGTTAAGTAGGCGCACAAATTTCAACACATATCGAATAGTGCATATCAAAAATCATATCAAATTTGTTATGATGTCCATCAGATCCTCTTCTCTTCTCTCTATGTATACTTTAAATACTAATACTGATTTGTGACAAAAGAAAAATAGTTTGTGTAATAAATAGACCCACAAATAATGTGTTGAAGCTCCAACACAGACACAAAGGATCAAGAGACAAAACCAATGATCCATGATTGGTTTGTCCTATTCCATGCACAACCAATGAACCAGACCCAATCTCTCCATGTCTCAAAGCCATGTGCCATTCCCCCTTAGCCTACTCTCTCTCTCTCTCTCTTTTTTTTTTTAAAATCCTGGCAGTGGTTGCCTAGGTTCTCTTTTTTTTTTTTTTAAAACCTTAGCCTACTCTCTCTCTCTCCTCACTTTCTCATGGTTTGCTCTTTATCAATTTGACACCAACATATGCTAGCTTAGCCACTTGTGCAAAAACAACCACATTACATACATACATACATAAATATCACTTCAAATCATTGCTTAGGAGGCTTCATCTGCCTCCTAAGCATTCATTTAATTGCCTCAACACACAATGAAAAAAGCAAATATGGGGCATCCAACCTTGACATGCAAACTCTACACCCGGGCATCATCATCCATCAAGCTCATCTCTGTCACAGATGGAACCATCACCAAATTTCAGAAGCCGGTTCGAGCATCCGAGCTCATGGTTGAGAACCCTGGATGGTTCGTGTGTGACTCAGCCGAACTTGGCGTCGGTGTGCGTGTGCCTGGCCTGACGGCAGACGAAAAGCTCCAACCGAGCCGCCTCTACTTCCTCCTCCCCGTCGACATGTTGTACTCGGTGCTCACTGATGAAGAGATGGATTCTTTGTCTTACAAAGCATCTATTGCATTAAAAAAAGGAGGTAGTAATTTTATAACTAGTTAAATATATATTATCTATGTAAATATTAGAGTTTGTCAATTCATTTGGGAATATATTTGGTATGAGCTAGCTCCAACTCAATGCTAATAAATATGTGTATTACGGATATATTCTATCTAGGTGTGATAAAAATCGTGTAAATAATAATTGATCACGAGGAAGATTTTCTAATTTTTCTATCAAAAATTAATGTTTGTGTTATGATTGTTGCTAGCGTATTAATTTCTCATATATCAATATTAGAGTTGGCAATAAATGTAATATGCATAGCTTAGGTCCTATGTGCATTAATATATAGTTTTGTAGTTTTTTATATCATTATCATAAATATATGGACAGTTTTTTTGAGTAAAAATAAGGATCTTGTCCTTGTTTTATTGAAATCATAAAAAGGTTTCCATATGAAACCTAATACAAAACATAATGTTATTCAACCAAGTTGAATATGAAGAAAATTAAAGGAAAAAGAAAACAAAAGCTTGGACAGAAAAATGTAAAATTCCAGGGTTAAAATGCGAAAATGTAAAACTCTTCTTAATTATATGGACACAGTTAGAATTAGAAATTGTTCAAAGTTACGAAACAAAAGATGCAAACCAATTGGCTATTTTTGTTAAACATGATCATTATATTTCAAAAGTATCCTGGAGATTGATAGGGAACTGATATACGCACCACCATAAATTTTCAATAAGGCAAATTCTTCTATGGGCATAAGGACCTATTTGTAAAATGAGCATATTTTCATTTTCAAAGTTCAAACAGTAGATCCGACAGTTCAACATTTTCTCCATATTACAATGTACTTGGAGGTCAAATTTTACATTTTTTTGAATTTTTTTACTATTTATTAAGATGGGTACAAAATTCAATGGTCTGAATTTGACTAGTTTTGTAAAATACTTAATAAATAGTAAAAAAATTCAGGAAAATGTAAAATTTGACCTCCAAGTACATTTTAATATGGAGATAATGTTGAACGGTCGGATCAACTGTTTGAACTTTGAAAATAAAAATATGCTCATTTTACAAATAGGTCCTTATGCCCATAGAAGCATCCCTCTTTCAATAATACTACTTTTTCTTCATCAATATTGTACATAATTATATTAACAGATGGAGAATATAGACTACGCATTGCGCATATAATTGGTCCGTACTAGAATCATTATCTCTATTTTAAAAGTCCAAACATTAATATCTATGAACTGTTTAACATGATCTCTATATGAAAATGTACCTGGTAATCTGTAGATCATATGTTATCTAAAGCACAAATTATCTAAAGCATTTTTTAAGTTGCTATGGACAGAGAAAATTTATCTTAAGCATTCTAATTTGCATATATAGAGTGGCATCATTGCCCAAATGTTATCATGTAAGCACATGTACAATATCGATCTAAGCAGGGATAAAGTCACATTGAGACAGAGGTAGACAGCTGTCTATATTTGGATTTTGAGAACCAATCAACCAAGTCTCTAATATTGAATATTACACCTAGGAGAACGGAGTAGGTCCGATGCCCATTGGACCTATTTTTAAGTTCAACGAGCATGATGACCGTCCAATCTAATTTAAGATTTGTGCGCACGAAAATTGAAACAAACACGCACGAATGTTAAAGCATTCTGCACGAATCTTAAAGCAAATAGACGGTGATTAAACCAATCGAACCAGAGTAGGTCCGATGCCCATCGGACCTACTCTCAGGTGTACACCTAGACCCATATATAAGTGAGCTTTTGCCTATTACAAAATTCATTTTTACAAACTCAGAATTCAACTTTGCGCAGCCTAGTCTTTGATTTTTGCATACACAGATAGATTTTAACCCCTGCATCTACGGAATATATATAGTTTAGAATTTGTATATGGTTCCCACTAAACACAAATTATATATATCACATAGTGTGCATATCTATTGATAGGTGAGTCAATAGAAATTTTTTTATGCCATGTTAAATTGTACATTCAGATTAGTTTATTCTCTAGGCTAAATGATAATTTGTAAAAAAAAAAAATCAATCATTAACTAATTTGCTTATAATTTTCTCCTCCTTATAATAATATTTGATCAGGTTGTAAAAAGGGAATAGTAAAGAGGGAAAAGAAGAAGAAAATTGTGAGGATAATTCCAAATCTGAGTGATTTCTGCTTGTTTCCAGCCGGTGCCGAGTGCATCGAGGATCGTGCAGGAGATGTCATCGAGACTTTTGAGATAGTGCGGCGGGACCGGCCATGGCGGCCCGCACTTGACACCATTTTGGAGGTGTGTTGAGATGAATTTATGTTGAATACTCTTCATTAATTGATTTCTCGTTTTCGCCTTTTCATTTTCTTCCATTTTCTAATTTTATTTTGATGTATTTTTATTTTTCGGAGTTTAATTTACTCTGGCCATGTCATTTTGAATTATTATATGCTTAATTTTTTTCTCGAGCTTGTTTCTTTGATTCGGTTTTCTTCAAGAAAGAAAAATTATAATGATTTGTGAACTTCATGTGTTGGTAATTTTATTGTCTAATGTTGAAACATTATATTACAAATTCATTAATGGATTGGGCTTGGCCCAACTATTTGGGTTATTAGTTTTGGGTCAGGTATACTAAATATTTCCCACTTTATAGAACTAGGTAGAGTAGAACTAGGGTGCTTTCGAGTTCACCAAGTTCTTGGTGAACTCAAGTTCAAAACTCATCGGATCGGCTTCAAACGACGAATTCGACCATTGAAACCCGTCTACCTTACGAGTGATGCGTCTACATGCAAAAATTTTAAATTTTGAAATTAATTTTGCATAGAGTCAAGTGGTCAAAAAACGTCAAAAAATGAATGCATTAAAATTAATTTATTAACCTTCTAATTTTGACCACTTGACTCTATGCAAAATTAATTTCAAAATTTAAAATTTTTGCATGTAGACGCATCACTCGTAAGATAAACGGATTTCAACGGTCGGATTCGTTGTTTGAAGCCGATCCGATGAGTTTTGGACTTGAGTTCACCAAGGGCTTGGTGAACTCGAGAGCACCCTAGTTCTACTCGAACTAGGTATACTAACTATTGAATCTGCATTCTCTGAGCTTACCTGAGGGTCGAATTACTAAATTGATAAATTCTGTTTGTTTTTTTTAACATGGCATGAATCTTAAAGCAGACTTCCAATATCTACAATAAACACCGAATTTCTTTTGGTTCGGTTGGAATAAAAGCCGACATTTTTATTAATATCCAAAGTTTAATACAAATTATTAATTATACCCAGAACTCAACTCAATATCGAAATATACCCAAACCGGCCATTTTCTGGCCGGCTATGTTCCCTCCCTAAGCCGGCCATTTTATGGCCGGCTATGTACCTTTTTTTTTTTTTTTTTTTAGAGAGAGACACTATGAAGATCAAAATATTGAAATCTAACTCTGAAAATTTGAAATTTTTGTTTAAATTATTTGTTATATTACTTCTATGAGGAGGGATCAAATTACAACAATTTTTTTTTTATTTTCAAAGTCCAAATCGTCAATCCAAACCGTTCAACATGATTTCCACAATAAACTGTGCTTGCAGATCAAATTTTACATTTTTTTGAATTTGTTTACTATTTATTAAGTATTTTACAAAAAATAGTCATATTCAGACTATTGAATTTTGTACCCATCTTAATAAATAGTAAACAATAAATTATGTTCAATTACACTATATTACAATAAATTATGTTCAATTATACTAAATTACGTTAAATTACAATAACTTTGCTAATTATGCTGAAATACAGTAAAAAAAACACTAAACTACACAAAATTACGCTATAGTAGACTGATTTTGCTCATCTTTCATGAATCATAAAAAATAGTAAAAAAATTCCAAAAATAGTAAAAATTGGTAATCTGCAAGTTCATTATGTAACTAATTTACTGAGCTACTTGGATTGAATGATAGAAATGAAAATCTTAATCGGAAACTTCAACTCAAGTTTTGAGTCTCTTCCCTTTGTTTTTTGGCGATTCTAAATTTCGGAATCCAGCATAGCGGGCACAGACGCATGCGCATTTTCGCAAGCTTTCCGAAAAGTGGTCATTTGCTGAAATCGGACACTCGAGCACCGTTTTATGACCGTTTGAAGTTTCATCGTTATTTTTCTCCTTTTTAGTGAAGATATCGTCCCTATTCATATCGTATTTTAGCGTAATTTACCGTATTTTAACGTAATTTAATGTAATTTAACGTAATTTAACATAATTTAGTGTTATTCAACATAATTTCAATTAATCTATCGTATTTTAGTATAAATATGCTAATTATACATCAAAAAAGTAATATAACAAATAATTTAAACAAAAATTTCAAATTTTCAGAGTTAGATTTCAATATTTTGATCTTCATGGTGTCTTTTAAAAAAAAAAAAAAGGTACATAGCCGGCCATAAAATGGCCGGCTTAGGGAAAAAATAAAAAATAAATAAAAAAAAAGGGTACATAGCCGGCCATAAAATGGCCGGCTTAGGGAGGGAACATAGCCGGCCAGAAAATGGCCGGCTTGGGTATATTTCGATATTGAGTTGAGTTCTGGGTATAATTAATAATTTGTATTAAACTTTGGATATTAATAAAAATGTCGGGAATAAAAGTCAGAACGGTCTTCATGTATTGTAGGGTACAATATTTGAGGGAATACACTTTCCTAAATATTGCCTTTAATTAGGTAACAATAATTTAGAAAATTTACTTAGAAAAAAGTATATCTTGATATGTAAATACTGGCTCTAAGTTCATTCGGTATGGTAGTGATGATTTGACATGTTTCATCCGGCTTTAAGATTTTCACAACCACATTCCCATGTTATGTGGTCTAGAGGCAGAGTCAGACTTTTAAACTATAAGAGTCAAATACATATGGAGATCAATTATATAAAATTTTTTTGCGAAAAATAGAGAGTCAATTTTATCGTACCATAACATTTTACTCAAATTATATAGAAACTTGAATAAAATTATAAAAAAATTAAAAAAAAAAATGAGGATCAATTGACCCATTAACCCTTCTTCAATCCGCCATGATGTGGTCCCTTCTCACATATTTTAAAGCATTACTTATCTCGTGTTCTCCAGCGTGTCACTTTTTATTTTTATTTTTGCATTTGTGTCACTTTAATTAACCATATCTTTTATATAATATAATCTTGGATGGATGGGTTATTGTAGCGCTACAGTACTGATACAGTAACCCACTATCCCTCCTCCGCAAAATCTACATCTAATAGTTAGATCTTTCTTCGTTTTCATCGAACGGTCATATTTCCTTGCTACTCTCTTTGTGTCTAATCTGTTGGAAATAAATCTGCTGCGATTCCAAAGAATTGCAGGGGTCCTGCTTTTCCAACTGTTTATCTATTTTGAGATTCGTGCATAACAACCAACTGATTTTGAGATTCGTGTATTTCTTTGTCATCTATTAAGTGAAAATGGACTCATGTTAATTTTAGTTTTACAACTCAATTTTTACTAAGGAAGACTATCCATTCCACGACAAGTTTCGTTAGCTCTCTCCTCCTGGTTTGTTTTCTATATTCTTTTAATTGTTTATTATCGTGAATTGTAACTTTCCACTTAGGTCAGAATCTCAACCAGAGCATATTCTCAGTAAAACTCATATCAAATCTATTAACAAATCTGACTTCTTCCGTCTTTATATATATTCTTCTGTTGTATATGACAACATATAATAAGCAAATAAATAATTTTTTTCCCTTTTTTTTGTTGGATATAAGATTTTTGTGGAAAAATTAAGTCAATTATCTACATGACTTGCTAAATATAAGAAAAAAAATTACATGGTTCATTATTAATATATACCTTACAAAGAACCTTAACTTCTAAGATTTTTTATCTATATCATATTATCAATACAATTATCCATTTAATTACATTCCATCTCCTTAATTATTATGATCATGCGGCTGATATTTTTCAGTATCTTTTTCCTCATAAAAGAGAGAATGTATGTTTAGTTCTGTAGGGTTTTTTAAAGATAAAACAAATTAGGTTATTTTCTTAAGAAAAGTAGGGTTTAAATAGTTAGGTTTTGTTGAGGATGTAAATGTGAGGAAATAAATTAACAAGGAGATTTCAGTACCTCATTACGATAGTGATTGCCGATATTAGGCTATAGTCAACTGCTTTCTCAATTTCACCTTTCACGCATAGTTCATCTTTAGAAATACTGTAGGTTGTAGGTTACAACATCAGGCTCATGTTATTTGAAAATGATGATTTCTGTAAAGTTTAACAGCCTTTAAGTTGCACCGTTAATTCTTGTACAATTTAGTTATGGAAGTTCTGGGGATGACCACATCAGACTCATTAGGTTATGAAATCGCATTTTCGATACATTAAAACTCAAAAACAGGTACCAAGTCCAGTTGCATTGTGGTCCTACGAAGCAGGAAGAAAGAAGAAACATGTCTGGTACGGTAGCAAGAAAGACGACACGTACAGTAGCAAGAAAGACCACACATCCAGCCGACATTTTTATTAATATCCAAAGTTTAATACAAATTATTAATTATGCCCAGAATCGGACTCATTATCGAAAAATACCCAAGCCGGCCAGAAAATGGCCGGCTTACTCCCTCCCTAAGCCGGCCATTTTCTGGCCGGCTTGGTACCTTTTTTTTTTTTTTTTTACCCGCATTTCACCCTATATATACCCCCATTTTCTCTCTCCTTCTCACAACTCTCTCATCTCACAACCAGATTTGAGCTCTTCTTTGAGGTAATTTTTTTTTATCTAATTTAATTTGTAATTTATTTATTTTAGGGTTTAGGATTTAGGGTTTAGGTGTTAGAATTTAGATTATATTGTTGTAATTTAGTGTAATTAGCTAAGTTGACCAATATTTAGTGTATTTTGGTCATTTTGACCATAATTAGGCTGATTAAGCGTAATTTTACCGAAATTAGCACAGATGACCAATATTTAGGGTATTTTGGCCTTTTTTTATCATAATTAGGCTCATTAAGCGTAATTTCACCGAAATTAGCACAGATGACCAATATTTAGAGTATTTTGGCCTTTTTTACCATAATTAGGCTAATTAAGCGTAATTTAGATTAATTAGCACAGTTGACCAATATTTAGGGTATTTTGGCCTTTTTTACCATAATTAGGCTAATTAAGCGTAATTTAGTGTAATTAGCACAGTTGACCAATATTTAGTGTATTTTGGTTATTTTGACCATAATTAGGCTGATTAAGCGTAATTTTACCGAAATTAGCACAGATGACCAATATTTAGGGTATTTTGGCCTTTTTTTTACCATAATTAGGCTAATTAAGCGTAATTTAGTGTAATTAGCACAGATGACCAATATTTAGTGTATTTTGGTTATTTTGACCATAATTAGGCTGATTAAGCGTAATTTGACCGAAATTAGCACATATGACCAATATTTAGGGTATTTTGGCCTTTTTTTTACCAAAACTAGGCTAATTAAGCGTAATTTAGTGTAATTAGCACAGTTGACCAATATTTAGGGTATTTTGGCCTTTTTTATCATAATTAGGCTCATTAAGCGTGATTTCACCGAAATTATGTTATTTTAGACATCAGGATGCCTAGAGCACGGTCTACCCCACTTCCAATAGTGGACGAGCCGATCAGTACCAGCAGCACGGAGCACATCAGTCCTCTTCTGTGGATTCCCCACAGCGAGCACCGAGTCTCACTGGCTTCTCGTGAGGTACGTTCTTTTTCTTAGATTTTCTTTAAATTTTGTTGGGTTTAACTTTTATTATGTTATCACCATGCGGATTACCTTTTTCAACGCAGGACACGGATCTTCTAGATGTGAAGTTGCGGTGCGTGCACATGAAGTACTACGATGTGATGGAGTCATACCTCGTCAACCTGGGTCTCTATCAAGTTGTGGACATCGTGCGGACCGAGAAAAGCATCATCAATGCATCTCTCATCGCTGGACTGGTGGAGCGATGGCGTCCCGAGACGCACACGTTTCACATGCCGTTCGGAGAGATGACGGTGACTCTCCAGGATGTGAGTGCTCTCTGGGGTTTGCCTATCCGTGGCACACCCGTTGGCGGCGTCTCTGACAGCACCAGATTCGTAGGTTATGTCGAGAAGTTGTTGGGAGCTGAGCCTTCCTATATCATTGGGGACCATAGGAGGTCGAAGTTCCATTTGCGGATGACGAGGTTACGATAGTACTTCAGCGCGGGTCTCTCGGCAGATTCCACCGAGCTGGAGATTCAGAGGTAAAATTTATAACTTGTTTGTACTAATCAATTTATAATACGATGATTCTATTAGAATTTTTATATGTTTTGTATTGCAGATATACACGGGGCTACGTGATGGACCTTTTTGGTTCTGTCATGTTTCCTGATTCCAGCGGTGACCAGATGCCGATGATGTATCTCCCGTTGCTGATGAACCTTGAGCGGCCGTCGACGTACAACTGGGGTGGGGCTGTCCTGGCGTATCTGTACTCCCACCTGTGCCATAGTAGTGAGGTAAGTCACCAACTCTTATTTTAGTGTAAATTATTTAATCAATCAATCCATCAAAATACACTGAAGTGTAATGTTCTTGAAAATGCAGCCGAAAGCGAAGCAGATGTACGGGCCGGTACTCCTGCTTCAGCACTGGTCGTGGTCACGGCTACCGGTGGGCCGTCCTATCCCCAATGAGGCGCCGGATTGGGGAGAGCCAGATTTGTTTAGATGCCCGGCATATGCCAAGAAGTGGTACGATTTTCACCACTACTTGGATCGGACCCACGGTTCTACCGTTGGGATTAGGCCTGTCCGGTCAGAGCTTCAGAGTTTGCCTGAAGCTCTTGTTGAGTGGACGCCGTACGATCAGTTGTACGCGGAGTACCTCTTGCCGGGCAGTGTGGGTGACGAGCAGGAGCGGGCGATGTGGTTCTATCGAGGTCCACTCATACACTTCTGGACAGTGGAGCACCACTATCCAGATCGGGTGCTCCGCCAGTTTGGTCGAGCGGCGTTGATTCCTGCAGACCCATCTTTGCCGAGTTCCACGCACAGAGCCCTGCACAGGTAAGTCGTAGTCTATTGTATTTATTGTCAAATACATCAAATTACTTGATAGCTTTGTATTGCAACTAACGTCTTCCTTACAGCGTACACCACCGAGGGCGACTGGATAAGGACTGGAGCACCCATTTCGATCCATACTACAGGACGGCCCAGGATCCTCAGTATCTGGACTTCTATCACTTGCCAGAGCCGATCGCTCAGACCCAGGGGGATCCCCAGTTGCGGTACGATGTTTGGTACACGCAGGTCTGCATGGCGAGTGTCTATCTGCAGGGCGATTACGGTGCCCATCTCCGCGACAGGATCAAAACCGATGATGGTTACCATCCCAACGGCCGTGCATGGGCTCGCCAGGTAAAGCAACTAAAACCACATAGTTTTGGTCTAACTTAGTAGTTCATCAAGGTTTGATCTGACATGCCAAATTTTTTTCAGCTTCTGGCCGCGATCAAGGAGTGCGGGCATGGGATCGCCATGCTGGGGAAGAAGAACTGGAGATGGCTTGGGTACCGCACCCTCAAGAAGAATGCGAATGTGGTTGAGGATGCAGGGCACGGTGGAAAGATCACCGGTATGCTGCGAGACGCCGGAGAGAACATCAACTGGCGTGAGATAAATCCGCAGGAGCCCGACCCGGTCCCAGTTTTGCTAGATGATATGCCATCTTCCCCTGATTCGCATCCAGAGTGGGACTACCATCGTTGGGTATTGTCCGGCATTGGGTGGACGGCATGGTACGATGAGCATGGACGTCCGGTGCAGACTCATGTATGTCATACTTCAGTATCTGTCAGGTTTTAATAAATTTCTTCATTCAGATCAAATTTAATAATTTATGTGTATGATTGCAGGGTCCAGCAGAGATGCCGCCACAGCCACCACCTGCGGAGACCGATACTTCTGAGTACGAGTCCCTCTCGTGCAGTCTCCATGAGTTCGAGGAGAGTTTCATGTCGGCACCGGCATGGCCCCGATATGGCACAGAGATGCCGCATGATGGAGAGGCTAGTGGTAGCGGGTCTCATACTCAGCCTGCCTTTGGGACTGAGTTTGCCGCATCTATGTTCGCTACACCTCCGCCAGTACCGGCAGTCTCCACGGGCGATGCCAGATGGGATACTGCCGAGCAGATACTCAGGTCCACCGATGCTATTGTGGAGGCCGAGAGAGACAGAGCTTGGCCGCGCTGGCGCCGAGCGAACGCCGGAGTACCGCCTCATCGATATTCCCCCTCTCCATTTTAGTTGTATTTTTACTAGTTTTGTACTATTTATATTTGATATACTATTTATGTTTGGTATATTTGGATTATCCTATATTTCGGTTCTTGTGTATGTGTGCTTTTATGGTACTATTTTTATATTTTACAGATCAAAATAAATTATCAATATTAAACAGAAAATATTACAACATTAAAATAGTAGCACAACATAAAAAATAAACTCATCAAGATTAAACCGACATTTTTATTAATATCCAAAGTTGAATAAAAAATTTTGCGGGTAAAAAAAAAAAAAAAAAAAAGTACCAAGCCGGCCAGAAAATGGCCGGCTTAGGGAGGGAGTAAGCCGGCTATTTTCTGGCCGGCTTGGGTATTTTGTCGATATTGGGACCGATTCTGGGTATAATTACTGAACCATGCCTGGATCGTCGGAGCGAATTGGATGTATTAAACTTTGGATATTAATAAAAATGTCGGCACATCCAGCAAGAGAGATACTTGTCTAGTACATAAATAGGGGTGTTCATTGGGTCCGGTTTAGTCGGTTTTGAACCGAACCGAATTAGTTTGGACCAAACGGTTCGGTTTTTTCAGTTTAATGGTTCGGTTCGGTTTGATTTTTTAAACGAATATAATTTCGGTTCGGTTCGGTTTGAAAATTTTCAAAACTGAAATAACCGAACTGACCGAACTTTTATATATTATGAATTTGGTTCGGACCGCCCCGGTTTATTTCTTAATCAAATGCTTTAAATACTTCGGTTTATTTTTTAATCCCAGTTTATTTCTTAATACCCGGTTTATTTCTTAATATACTTCGGTTTATTATAAATCAATTGTTTTAAATAAAAAAATTAATATATTTTGGTTTGAACTGAACAAACCGAACAAACCGAAATAAAACTTTGGTTTGGTTTGGTTCGGTTCAGTTCTATTTTAGAAACTGAATTATTACTTTGGTTTGCCTAGTTCGGTTCGGTCTCAACCGAACCGAACCGATGAACACCCCTATACGTAAATTACTGTTTTGAGTTTTTCAGCTTATAGATTTTGGTACACGCCTGTAAATCACATCACATCCAGAAAAGATAATACTTTCTCAATTTCACCTTTCATACACAGCTCATTTTTAAGATTATAGATTACAATATCAGGTTTATTTCATTTGGAAATCATGATTTCTACAAAGTTTAACAGCCTCTTATGTTTCACCATTATTGCACAATCAATTATAAAAGTGTTGGAGGTCACCACATTAATCTCATTAGGTCATGAAACCTTATTTCTCTTTCCACAAGCTATGTATAAAGATACTATAGGTCACTACACTAGACTCATACTCATTAGGTTTACGCTCTTTGAAAATGAAAGAACATTGCTTGCACAATTACACAATCTCTTCCCAATTTGACCTTCCTTGCACAGGCCCAGCCTTACTATAAGAATGTTATTAGTCTCATACATTTAGGAAATGTTTTTTTTTTAGGAAAGATTAGGGAATGTTGATTTCTACAAAGTTAAGTATCACATTTTTTTTTGCACAGCATAGTTATAAAAGAAAGGGGAAAAACTTGTCCAAATCTTAAAACCCTATGATCTCCGAATTTCTCCATCAATATTGTATCTTTCAATTGTAAATGTAATCTAAATGCTCAATTTTTTTCCTCAACATCAATTTCAGCAGGATCAATAAGAAGTACATAAGAAGTACAAACTCCTTCGCTATCTCTACTGCTCTCTAATATCTTTCCCACTGGTAAAAGTTTTAATCTTCGCATGAAACGGTATAGAAAGTCAACAGATTATCATAAATCCATCAATATTGTATCTTTCAATTGTAAATCTAATCTAAATGCTCAATTTTTTCCCCTCAACATCAATTTCAGCATAAACCAATATTGAATAACTACTTCAGCTCAGTTTTATTGACACTGTATGCTTCAACTTTTTCTTATTTTGTTATTTTAATATTAGTAGGTGTTGAGACGCTTCTTGTCTAAAGATTAACAAAATTTTGTGGTATTATTCTTTTCTTTCCTCTCTTCACAACAATATTATAAATAGTTAACTAAATATCAAAGCCTCCCCCACCATAAAGCCATGAGCATCCAATCCATGTTTGTATTTGTTTAACTATCCTTTTTTAACTATATCTACGACCAAGAAATGCTTCTTTCTTTTAAGTTGTGGCTTTCATTCATACAATATATCTGTGTGATTTTGATAGGCTTACAAATTTGACGCTTGAGCTGTAAATTCATAACCTAGCGCAACGCTCCGAAAACAAGAAAGAAAACAATAGTGGATCCTTTTTGTCTCTCTTTTATTAGGTAATAATTGTTGTATTAATTATAAAAAAAGGACATATTGTATTTTGTTAGCTTATCAGAACAGTTTATTTGCTGATAGTAGGTTAAATTGGGCTCAAGAAGATTACAAACTCATCCCGATGAGATAGTGGGATGCAGGAACAACAAGCTACCACAAAGCTGTCACCCCTCTTCCAAACACAACACTAGAAGGAACGATGACTAAGAAAACTAATCTTTCTAACTTTTGTACAAATTCATGTACAGTTTTTGTCTTAATATAAGTAAACTATAACATTTGTACTATGTTGTCCCTATATACTTATTCAAAACCCCTAACATGCTTCTCCACCAGCCTTGACAACCCGTTGCCGAAGCAACGTGAGGTCCATTACTCAACGGGTTGTTGGGGAAAAAAATAAACCTTAAAAGAGGGGTCAGACAGGGAGATCCCATGTCTCCATTCATATTCATACTGGCAATGGATTTCTTACCGAGGTGGCTGCAAAACCTGCAGAGAATAGGGGCCATACGAATGCCTATACAGGGAATGCAACCGGCACTGTTATATGCGGATGATGTACTCTTCTTCGTTAAGCCAGAACATCAACAGCTGCAAATACTCAAACTGATCACAACGATATTTGGGAGGATATCAGGTCTAAAGGTCAATCTTGACAAATCAGAAATTATGGCCACAGCAGTTCAGCAAACAGAAATACCCTTAATGACACAACTTATGGGTTGTAAGCAAGGATGTTTCCCAATGCAATACCTAGGCTTGCCGCTCTCAGATTCTAGGCTCCCAAAACAGGCATTCATGCCCCTAATACAAAAGGTCCACAAAAGATTGCCGGGATGGTCATCAAAGCTGCTATCGATAGCAGGCCGAATGGTACTGGTCAATGCGGTTCTTACGGCTATACCAGTGTACTACATGTCAGTCTTTGATCTACCACAGTGGGTCAAACATGAGATCGACAAAACAAGGAGAAACTTTTTCTGGAGGGGGGGAGCTCAGAACGAAAGGAAAATACACTTAGCGGATTGGAGCACAGTATGTAGGCCGAAGAGGCTGGGAGGGCTAGGGATACTAAATCTCAAGGATTTCAACCTATCCTTATTGGCAAAATGGTACTGGCAGTGGCAATCAGCGAAGAAAAGGATGTGGAAAGACCTCTTCACCACTCTATACTGTCAACAACACACATCGGGGGTAAAAAGGTCACATTTTTTCAGAATACATCTCAAGCGTGTCTGCAACTTTTGTGAGAATTTTACACTTCAGGTGCATGGCAGAGGGGACACAATTATGTTCTGGGATCAGGATTGGGGTTTAGGTATTTTAAAATACCGGTTCCGAGAACTATACACCTTCTCACTGCAACAGGATACAACATTAGCATAATTCGAACGGCAACAACATAATAGGACCTCTTTTAGGAGTGAAATGTCCGATGATGCATACCAGCAGTTGGAGATACTCAAAGACGAAAAATTGGCATACGACACAGCACGACAACAGCAACACAACCTTCGCTCTCTACAAGATGGTGCCATTTGGAAAACAGGGGTCAAGGGCGAGTTCAAGGTCAATTGTGCCTACTACACAATTCAAAAAGGCCCGAACATCGATTCAACAGTATACAAAATCTGGTCACTCAAAACTCCGCCAAGATTCAAGGTGTTCGCATGGCTACTGGTACAGAACAAGGTTCTCACAACGGATAATCTCAAAAAACGGGGATACAGCCTACCGGGCATATGCTACATGTGCAGGAATAACGATGAAACGGTGCAACACCTGTTTAACGAGTGCCATCAGGCAAGGCACTTGTATGAAGGGCTAACTCAATTGGCAAACGATTGGACAAGGGGACAGGACACAATTAAGCTCATTCAAGGTGGAGCATCAAAGAAACACAGAGAAATAATACTTATCGCACAATTCGTCCTCTGGAGAGAGCGCTGCTGCAGAATATTCCGGGACAAATGCAAACCAATCATGCAACTGAGACAGGAAACGATGGAACAGTGGGAGGCATCAATGTACCAGTATAACAGAAGATCGGCTCGGCAGTGAGGAAACAAGCCAGAGCTCAAGCTTAGAGATTTACCTACTTTTGTTTTTTAATTTTCTCTATTTTTATTTTTTTTCTCTATTCTTCTTTTTTCCTTTTTTAGTTCCAACTAGCAGGAACTACCCTTTCTCAACTTTTTACTTTTCTTTCAGAGTTTCTACTCAGAAACCCAAAAACATGTAACCAATCAAGGTTTAATGAAATGGGGACTAGATCCCTATTGTTTTCTCAAAAAACGTGAGGTCCATTACTAGTTTTTACTTTATATAGACAAACAATTAATGTTTTTTTTTTAATATAAAAGTTTTCAACCAAATCGTGCCCTCAACCTAGCCGTGTACATGGATTTCTCATTTTTATTTTCAATTAACTGTAACTTATAATAAATATTAAAAAAAAGTATTAAATCATCACCATATATATGAACTTAAAAGAGTCCGTAATTAAGTAATTATATTATTCCGTTGCAAGGTCATTTTTTGAAAGTCTGGGCTTCTATTAAATTTTAGATTGTAAATTGAGAATTCTGAAATCTGGCCTCTGTTTAAAATGGAGATCAAAGAAATACAACGCCTAATTAATATTAGGCCGAATTTCAAAATATTATTTGCAATTTCGTTCCTCAAAGTAGAATTCTTTACTTTAATTTTTACCGATAAAAAAAGTACCCATTTTAGAAGAGAGGAAAAATTAGAAGTTCAGTATTTATCGGTATACAACTGTACATACATGTTAGTTATGGAGGAAACTTATATAGTTATATGAGATTTATACATGTTACCCTCAAAATTGATTGCCTTTTTTTATTTCTCGTTTCCTTGTTGTGTTTGTTGATTTATTGTCTAATGTTTTTTTTATTAGGTAACAATAATTTAGAAATTCAAATTTTCCATAGAAATAATGTCTTGTTATGTAAATATGCTTACCATTGCTCCTGTTTAGTCACAACAAGAGATTTCTATATAATGACTACATGCATGTTACTTATGGAGGAAAATAAAAAAATATTTAAAAAATACAACCATTTTTCCGAAATGAGAATAATTCACTGTCAGACATGCAGTTCTTAAAAAAATGTTATTTGACCTACAAATTAAAAAAAAAAAAAAACTAAGTATTGAACATTTCTCATTGACCCGTTAATTTTCTCATTGCACATGGAGTGGACTTTCGTTTTTTAATAAATATCTGACTAAAGATGTATTTTGTTTCCAGATTTGTAAATAATTTTATTAATGTATGTAAATAATTTTGGCATGTCATTGACATTAAAAGAAACGAAAAACCCCTGCAGCAGCAGTATTACGGTAGAATTTATAGCAAGTCATTGCATCGCTACGCAAAAATAAAAATAAAATAAAAAATGTAACATATGTTGAATTTTTCCTAGAATTATTCTTAGCAGTATGGACAAACATTAAAGAAGCAATTTCAGATATAATCTTCAAACTAAAAAATACGTTTTTTTTTTACAAATCTATAATAATAACATTGTCCTTTTAAAGTGCGTGATCTGATTAATTCAAAATTTACTCGATAGTGTGTGATTCAATCAATGTTCTCTTGTCTAGGTCTGGAAAAATCACTCACAACCACATTTACATAATCGATGTTGTGCATGATAAATGGAGAGGAGCGAGAGAAGAAAATAAAGGGGGGAGCGTTTGGAAATTTTCGCTCTCGGTGATGCTAATTAAGTGGAGAAAGAAAAACTGTCTAATGTTCCATAATTTATTAATAACATTGTGTTTTGAGTTTTAAGAGTAAAATATTATTAATTTAGTACTTCTAGATATATTTCACATTTTTTAAAATTGTACAAGACAAATATGAGAATGTTTATAATTTTGAGGTTCAAATGTTTCTTCATTTTTTGTGCCTCTATCATGCCTCTACTTTTTAATTATATAATAATAAAATTTTAAAATTTATATGTCAAAATAAAACCGTTAGATGTAATTTCTATTATTTTCTCTACATGTACATCAAAAATTTTATCACTTTTTTAATTTTGTTTTCATATAATCAACAAGTTGAAATATCAACATTCAGAATTTATCCATTTCATTGTATTTTTGCAAACTCTCAATATCGATAAAAAATTTCGAAAAATGCCCTGACCCCATTGTGAGGCGGTTCACTTTTTTTTTTTTGAAAAATCACAAAATAAAAATAGTAAACTAAATTTTGATAAAACACTGAACTAAATCTCATCAATTGTCTTTTTTCTAATGGCATATCCTTGATCTGAATACTAAAAACGCTAAACTAAATTTTAAAATGAAATATTTGAACTAAAAAAATAAAAATATAACAAAAAAAAAGTATCACACATTATTAGTTACATGAATAACATTCTAACTAAAAAAATGAAAATATAACAAAAAAAAACACTAGATCTAAGACTTCATGCATTTACATGAACAATATCTAAGAAGAAGTATGGTAAAAGACAAAAAAAAAATCGAAAATTAGAAATGAAAAACTTGATCGGAAACTTCAACTCAAGTTTTGAGGCTCTTTCCTTGATTTTTTTTGCAATTATAAATTTTGAAAAACGGCATAGCCATCATCGATGCATGCATTTTCTCTCAAGCTTTCCGAAAAGTGGTCATTTGCTGAAATCGGACACTCGAGCGCCGACCGTTTGAAGTTTCGTCGTCATTTTTTGCCTCAGTGAAGATATCGCCTATCTTGCCTCATTCCTTATCATAGCCTCGCCTGTGTTACGATAGATGTTTTATATAAATACATGTACATCCTACATGTGCTTTAGAAATGAGAGAAATGACTTACAAAAATAGATATAGATGCATTATAACATGAAGACACAGATTGATGATGTGAAAAAATATTATATTTCTTTTATCACACGCGGATCAAATAATAAAACCGTGTACAATTGTTGGAGTATTCATATACATCCGTCTGAAAGAAGAATGTCCTCATTTTTTTGAATTGAACTAATATAATATTTATGTTTTGTTCTATCATTTAGTCAGGGTTTTATATTATCAATTTGATATCAATCATTAAGAAAATTAATTGATGAACAATTTCACTACTCAATTACTTCTCAATTTTAGTAAAAAAAAAAACAGAGAGAACCGCCCCACAGTGAGGCGGTCGAGGCATTTTTCAAAAAAATTTAAATCAGAGAATATTTTTGTTATTTTTTATTTTTTTGAGGATGCTTAACAAAATCATGAAAAAATATGTCATAGTAAAGTTTTGAGGGGACAAAATATTCTGCCTAGATAATAAGTACCCCCTTGGTAATAGTCTTCTTGGCTCGAATCCGCTACACATATGAACACATCGCCACTGCTACTGAGATGAATAAAACAAAAATTGCAATTCATTGGGCCCTCTTCCACTCGAATTCGGATTCCCTAAAGTAATGTTGGGTTTGCATCCGCACCGTACAATCGGAATCCGGTCCAAGCTGTAATTTACGGCATCTAATATATTCGTGCTAAAGCAGATCGGACGGTCCGCATATTAAACAAAAAAATTGAGTTACTTTGTGATATGAATTCCTCCCTTCCTCTCTCCCAAATTCTCCGACAACAAATAAACCGATCCCCAATTTGTCCTCTCTCAATCTAACCTCGGATTTCTCTCATTCTTTCCCTCAAGTTGTTTTAGATAATTAAAAATTAATGGCTGGTTTAAGGTGGCCCCCACCGCAAGAAGACCACTGGCAGCAGTTCGCTGTCGCCGCCGGCGCCGGAGCCGCTGTACAGTCCGACGAGGAGAGATCTTCTGTGGCCGCCGATTCGTGGTCTGTCAAGAGCGATTTCGGGAGCTCCACCATCGACTTTCGCGCTGCTTCGGATTATAGGTGCAAGTTTGAATTCGTTTTGGTTCGATTTGTAGGGAGTTTGGGTTAAAATTGAAATGCTTGTATTTGAACAAGCTGCCCTGATAGCTTATTCTCATATAATAGGCCGTTGTTTTTGTTTGTATTATAAATATAAATCAACTAATCCAATGCATGATTTGTACCAAAATTAGTTTTAGGGAAATGAGACAGATCCATGCTGTGATTTGGTTATGCAAAGAGCATGAACATGTCAATTTGTTTTAGAAGTGTGAAAGCTCATGCTTTGAGTGGTAATTGAAATTGAATTTATTTAATTTTGACTTTTGCTCGTCGGAAATGAGCTGTAAAATTGGAAGGGCCTTGTTTAAAGATAATTATCTAAAATCCAAAAAGTGTTTGAATAAGGTCCAAATCCTCTCCACTTATTTTCTCTTGCAACATCGGTGAATGTCTTTATTGAAATTGAATTTATTTAATTTTGACTTTTGTTCATCGGAAATGAGCTGTAAAATTGGAAGGGCCTTGTTTAAAGATAATTATCTAAAATCCAAAAAGTGTTTGAATAAGGTCCAAATCCTCTCCACTTATTCTCTCTTGCAACATCGGTGAATGTCTTTATATCATGATGTTTTATTTCTAGCAACTCATATAATATTTGGTCATGTTAGTTTCTGTGGGTCCCAGTTACTCGATCTGCCCGGAGTATCTAACTTTTATAGCTTGCTCCCGCAATATATGAATGTGAATTTGGTCATGCAAATAAGAACTTAGGAGTTTACTACGCGTGCATGAACTTATTTAAGGAATTATTCTTCAAATTAGTTGTCATGTTTTTTTTTCCAGCAACGCATATATTATATGGTCATGTCAGTTACTGTGGGTCCCGGTTACTCGATCTGCCCAGGGTGTCTAATTTTTATAGCTTGCTCCCGCAATATATGAATGCGATTTGGTCATGCATCTCAGAACTTACGAGTTTACTACATGTGCATGAACTTATATAAGGAAACATTCTTTAAATTAGTTGAAAGATTATAATTTATAGTGAAAGCATGAAGTTATGATAATATATTACAAGTTATTGTTTCCAATAATACAGACTGCATGTACTGAAGTCACATGCATTTCTTTATGTTTCCTTGCTTCTGATTATTATACATAATATATGTCCTCTCAGAAATAAATTTGACTCTTTTATGTGTGTTTTTTAAACAGTTCTGACAAGGATGCACCAGACAGTACTGATGTCGAGACATTGCAAAATTATTGTGATGCAACTTATGCCGAGGATCTTGCTAACTTTCAAGAGAATGGCCATGCTGGCGAACTTTGGTTAGAAAATTTATAAATAACAATAACATACAACAACAACTGAGCCTTTAGTCCCAAACAAGTTGGGGTAGGCTAGAAATGAAACCCAACCGATGAGGGTTTCATTTCCATAAAAAAGGCTGTATTTTACGTTGGCTCGCCACGCCTATCACAACCCTCCGCGGAGTTATAAATGACAATAACATAAAAAAATAATTAAGGAAACAAAGAAAAGACAGAGTCACAAATCAATACAATGGTATATTGATAAATGTGCCAGACTTGCTTTAGACATAGGTCCTATACTATGTTGCATGGATACGCCGGTTTAGGCCGCGTATCGGTATCGGACACGTATCGGATACCGATACGCGCCCGATACGGCACTAATATGTATCCGATACGCTAGCTGGCGTATCCGCCTACGTGGCGTATCCTTACTTGGCCGATATGGTCGCCGATACTCCGTTGAAACTCACGGATACGGCGGGATACGTGTGGATACGGTGAACCACGCCCGTGAACCAGTGAAAATTTCCCTTTTTTTTCTGCCCCTTGCGTGAATCGAACTTGGGGTTCTGTTGAGGGGTCAAAAGCTTTAACCACTACACCAAAGTTTTCTTTGTGTTATATTCTAGTAACTATAGTATTTAATATATTCTTATGTTATGCCTTTAATTTTTTATACAAATTTGATTTAAGTTATGATTATCTAAATATAATATATAAAATAAAAAAAAATAATATATATAATAGACGTATCGTATCCTAGATTTTTGAAAATTGTCGTATTGCCGTATCCGTATCGTATCCGATACGATATCCGTACCCGTATCCATGCAACATAGGTCCTATATATAAGCAGACAAATAGATATCAGTACACAAATCAATACATTGTTTTTATTGTGCTTTTCAGTTTTGGTAATGAAGTGTTGGATGTACTGGGACGGTGGACAAAGGACCTGTGCATAGGTGGGTCCAACAAAGATATCGGTACAATCAATGTTCTAGATGTTGGTACAGGAAATGGCCGCCTCTTGCAAGAACTGTCGAAGCAAGGGTATGTTGAGAAATCTGTAACAATTTATGGTACTGGTTTAGTATCAAGCTAGCAAAATAGTAAAATTTTGTGCCTTTTGGTATAATACTGACATTTTTAACCCTTCGTTGTTAGTTATTAGTGATTCACCTTCTTTTGCTTGATATGTTAATATATGCACCGTTTTTATATTTCTAAAATAGGTTTAATGACTTGACTGGGATAGATTTTAGTGAAGCAGCAATTGAGGTGGCGAGGAACCTTGCTAACCGGGAGGGCTTTTCTCATATTAATTTTTTGGTTATATTCTCAGTTCATTTAAATTTTGTTTCACCAAAGCTGTATTTCATAGTACACAACACAACCAGAATTCATGCGATTTTTTTATCGGTAGCATAAAAGAATATCAAAATTTCACCCATACTATCGATTTCGGACAATTTTGTTTAATACCACAACCGCGGTCAAATTGCTTTATTCAGTGGTTGTGGTATAAAACAAAATTGTTTGAAGTCGATGGTATTTGTTTAATTCTCTCTTTTTTTTGCTATGAATAAAAAATTGGAAGAATTTATGGTAGAATTGAAACAGCGTTTCATGGTAACTCAACTGCTTGTTCATGTATGGGCAATTGCAGGTAGATGATGTACTGGAGACAAAACTGGAGAAGAAATTCCAGCTTGTACTGGACAAAGGAACTCTTGATGCCATTGCTCTACATCCTGACGGCCCTGTCAAAAGGTACATCTTATTAGTGATAACTGTACCAGTGGCGACCTGTATGCCAGTTACCTTGTCTATTTCAGTACTGACATTAATATAATAAAGGACTAATAGTATAGAATAGGTTGCCAACAGTTGTTTAGTGCTAGGTGGACCTGACCCTGTACCAGAATCAGGTATGGCAATTCTTTAATGTACACGAACTATATTTTTTATTTCAGGATGATGTATTGGGAATCTGTGTCACATCTGGTTGCTCCTGGTGGGATACTGGTATGATATGCAAATAGTAACCCCGTAATATGTTCCTTTATATATATGTTTAGAGTGAGGCTATGGTACTTTGCATAGCGCAGATTGGCCTGTACTGTGGATCACTATCTCCATTTTCGAAGTCCAAGTTGTCGATCTGAACCATTCAACATGTTCTTCATATGAATATGTACTTGTAGAACAAATTTTACATTGTTTAGAAATTGTTTTACTATTTTTTAGATAGGTAGAAAATCACTAGTTCAATCTTTAGATCAACTGATTTCCTACCTATCTAAAAAAATAGTTAAAGACTTCTAAAAAATGTAAAATTAAGTCTGCAAGTACATTTTCATATGAAAATCATGTTGAACAGTTCAGACATGAGCGGGCCCAAGTGGAGCCGGGGTGGGGGGACAACGGCCCCTGAATTTTGAAATTTTATGGAGATCTATGGGTCCCGACAAACTTTGCCCCTCTTTGGAAAAAAAATTTTGTGCCCCTTCTGGAATTCTGATCTATAATCTGGGTTAACTTTAGGGTTGAAATTGGAATAAATTCTTTGAATTCGGATTGGTAATTAGAATTAGAAGTCAGATAATTTGAAATTACAAGTTAGAACATTGTTTTTTATCTAGTACCCGATTAGCTAATGGGTTTGAACCCGATTAGCTCTTTAAATCCTGGATCCGCCTCTGGGTTCAGATCGACTATTTGAACTTCGAAAACGAAAATATTGATTAGTACGGACCAATATGCGCTATGCCGTACAAGTCATATGTTTATGTAATTAACTTCGAATTTTTTTTTTTTAAATTTGTCATGTAGATTATAACTTCATGCAGTAGCACCAAAGATGAGCTGGTGCAAGAAATGGATAATTTCAACCACAGAAAAAACAGCTCCAGTGTTGCTTCAAATGGAGAGTCCAGTGACGGCACCACCACCGTCTTTCAGTATCTAGACCATGTCCATAGCTACCCTTATGTTGTCTCCAGTGGGGTCCAGGGGTCCCGTGTCGCCACTGTTGCATTTATTGCCAAATAAAATCACTATTGTGAAAATTTCTGCTGTTGTCTAATCTAATTTGTATATTATATATTAGTATGGAGTCGCCGCCACCCCCCAGAAAAAAATCATCTCTGAATTTCGGTTTTTCTTCGAATTGGTCTCAAGTAGCATTAGTATGGATTTTTATTATGAGGGAGAAGCATGGTATCAAATAGTTAAAGATTGTACTATTTCTGAGCTGTGCTCTTCTTGATTTTTTTTCCTTTTTCAAAGTAGCTTTTCCTTGTATGATTCATCATTGTTGGAAATGGCGCATATTTTAAACAACCGAGTTCACTAAAAGGTTATGAAAATTGGGTTGTATAAATTCCCTTTAAAATGAAAAAGAGAAATTGTTTAGGCGTTTATATGGAACTAAATAATCCAATATCTGTTGTTCTTCTTATAACGATGCTATAAGCATTGGCTATTTGGCAAGGTCCAAACAGTCAATCCGAATAGCTTAACATGATATCCATATTGAAATGTGCTTGGAGACCAAAATTTTCATTTTTTTGGAGTTTTTTACTATATTTTTATAATTTTTGGAATAGCTTAACATGATATCCATATTGAAATGTGCTTGGAGACCAAAATTTTCATTTTTTTTGAGTTTTTTACTATATTTTTATAATTTTTGGAACGGTTGCTTTTTAATGGTCCAAAATTATTTTAATATAGTGATTTTTAAAAATTCTACAAAAATAATAAAAGAGCTAAAAAAAATGTAAAATTTAATCTCCAACCACATTTCAATATGGAGATCATGTTGAGTGGTTCGGATCAACTATTTGAACTTTGAAAACAAAGATAAGAGCGTAAAGCACAAGAGAGCTCGTAAGATTTTTTTAATATCAAGCATTGTTTGGATCGGGACCAATGAGTCTGATCCAAACTGGATGAAATTTGAAAACAAAACGGAGCAGCTTGAATTTTTTTTTAAAATAGAATTAAACAAAACCTTTCAAATGAAACCAACACCATTTAATTTTTTTTTTTTGCCAAAAAATAGCTCCACCGAAGCAACAGTTCGGTGGAGGAAGAGGAGGGCTTTGTCCATCGATGTAATGGTTTGTTGGTCCAATTTTTTGACCCGACCACAGATGCAACACACTTGGCCACACCAAATTTCCTCCACCTCGTCAACGGTTCGGTGTAGGGGTGTCAATGGGTACGATACGGGTAGGGTGAAAACATTTTCATACTCATACCCACTAAGAATTGACCTTACCCATATCCTACCCTTACCCATTAAGAATTGATCTTATCCTACCCTACCCATACCTGTTAAAATTATCGAGTAACGAAACGGTAGCGGGTGGATAACGAATAATAATAGTAATATAATAATTAATTTTATTATGTTTTACATATAGAATATCAAAACTCATCATTTCACACATATGCAATCACATTACTAATAAAAAAACAAATGTACAATCAATTTCAACTAAATTGTTTTTTATAAAGCAAGAAAATTTGAAAACACAAATATCTATTCGAACAAATTTAATTATTTAACTAAATAACAAACATGCAAATAAAAGTAATATGTTTAACATTTTTCTTATAGCAAAAAACATACATTAAATAACAAATGTACATCACTAATTATTACAAAAATATTATTATATGAAATATCACAAAAATAAATTTTACCATCACTAATTATTGCTCAAACATTATCATATAATATTATTTTATATAATTACTCTATAGAGTAGTGCGAAATGGCCTTTACCCATACCCATACCCGTTTAGCTAACGAAAAAAAGTCTTTACCCATACCCATACCCGATAAGCTAACGAAAAAAAATCTTACCCATACCCACCTTAACGAATACAGTACGGGTAGGGTAAACGGTTAAAAGGGTATCATTGACACCCTAGTTCGGTGGACCCCTATTTCCAACATTTAGGGTTGTATAAATGATCCCTTCTTCCTCTTCTCTTCCACAACCACCATTTTTTTCCAAAATAAGAGGTCCGATAGAAAATATTGAAATAAGGGTCCACCTAAGCAACAGTTCGGTGGACCTCTTGAGTGAGATTTTTTGTGGCTCCTGAATTGGCAATTGGCTGAATCTAAAATTTAGTCCACCGAACTGTTGATGCGGTAGATAAATTCGTTTTCTATCTCCATTGAACTGTTGCTTCGGTGAATTTTTTTTTTTTTTTTTTAAATTGAATGATGCTGTTTTTTTGTTTAATTTTTTTTTTTTAAATCTCAGATTGAATGAAGTACGAATTAATGTATAAACCGAACTGATCCTCTGTGGTAGCGAATCAAAATTCAGATTGTTTCATTTAAGCTGCTTCATCTTTTGTGGCAGATGAAATTCTCAAGGTATGTGAAATGAAAAAAGAAATTGGATCACGATGAGTTGGATCTAAAGTTTTGGATTGGGGTCACTGATTCCGATTACTTAAGAAATTTTACAAGTCCCGCAAATCTTTCTTTTTTTGTACTTTTTAAAAAATTAATTTCTATGAATAAAACATCCTCCAAATATAGTATAATTTTTAGGTGTGAAAACGGAGCGGGTAATGGTAAAATCATATCAATATTTCGGATATGGATACGGATCGCATATTGGTCGGATATACGGATACGGATCGGATTGGATATTTATAAAAATAATATTAAAAAATATCAAAGTTCATAATATTTATCTAATTTTAACGGTGAATAATAATATTTTTTCATAATATATATTAAATATATGATATTTATATCTATATATTCGGATACGGATAATTGAAACGTGTGGAAATGGATACTGAACAGTAAACCCATATCAGTATACATTTCCATACAGATATTCGAATATCGAATATCGGATATCCACATCTAATTTTTCGAATACGGATCGGATATTATCCATACCGTTTTCGTCCCTAATAATTTTTCCTTGCAGATATTCATATATTATGAAAATTGAAATAGTTCCGATAAATGAATTTGATTCCCAAATAGGCCAAACACCTACATAATTAATAAATGAATTTTACAGTGAAAATGTGAAATAGTCAGACATCGCGAGTTGATAGTTTATACTCACTTTCGAGTTTAATTGGGATCCCCTAAAGTAACCTAATTTTTGAGTTTTGATCCGGAACGTCCGTGCTTCTCTGACACGAATATTAAAGGGGATCGTCGTTCCAACACGGCCGGATTGGCCCGAATTTCAGATCGGACGGTCCAGATAAAAAAAAAATGAGTTACTTTAGGGGGTACGGACTTCTTATACACCGCCTCCGGGTGACAGGGTGATCTGTACAAATTTCAAACTTTATTGGTACATGTGTAAATATCCAATGTTTAGCAACATTAAAAAACGGAAATAAATCTGCTATGATTCCAAGAATCACATGGACCCTGCAATTCTAAATCCACCCATTCATTTCTCTTCATGCACGAATCTTCAAAACAGATAGTTTATATGCACCAATTTCAAAACAAATAAATGGGTGGATTTGAAATTGCAGGGTCCCTATGATTCTTTGGAAACGCAGCAGATTTATTTCCTTAAAAAACCGACTAGGACTTGAGAATAAGAAAATTTAAACTTTTACAGGGACTTGTGTGAAAATCCAAATATTAAATCTGCAGTAGGTACAAGCTCAAATTTTATTCTCTCGCCGTCTCTCGCGACTGCGCGTTACTATCTCCTTTCTCTTCTTCTTTCGTAGGTGAGGTTAGGGTTTCAACTGCTACCTTAATTTTAATCATTTGCTGGTTTTTGTTTCTTTTGCCCGATTTGGATGCTTCTAGGCGTGGTAAACTCTCATCTTATTTCATAGATCCGGTCAGATCTGTTACTTTATTATTGGGTTTACTGTTCAAGTAGGTCTAAGGTTCCAATTCTTCTCATTTATTTGATGATATCGCTTCATTTAACAAACTGTGAACGAATTCGGAACTTAATATTGGTAATTGTTTTAATTTTAGCCATTTTATGCGAATTTTTGTTAGCTATACTCCCATTGAAATCCTATAGATCTAGTCCAGCTATTCAGATTTTGTGATATTATTGAATAAAAAGTAGTTCCAGATCTACTTTTCCTTTAAATTTGTATGAAGAAGTTCACTGTTTAAGGGGTATTAACTACTAAGAAAAAAGCAAAAAAATATTAAAAGGTGTAAATGGCTTAGCTTTGTTTTCTTTCTTTGTGCAGGACAATTGAGACTGATCTGAAATTGTTGTGCAATTTTTTTGTGGGTTACTCTTTAGGTGGGTCTAAGGTTCCAATTCTTCTCATTTATTTTATTTAAAGATGGTTGCTTCATTTTACAAAATGTGAACAAATTCGGAACTTAATATTGGTAATTGTTTAATTTTAGGCATGTATGTGAATTTTTGTGAGCTATACACCCCCTTTGAAACCGTATAGATCTAGTCAAGCTATTCAGATTTTGTGATATTATTGAATGAGAAGTACTTCTAGATCTACTTTCCTTCAAATTTATATGAATTTTTTTCACTGTTTAAGGTGTATTAACTACTAAGAAAATAGCAAATATAGTTAGAAAGTGTAAATGGCTTATTTTTGTTTCTCATTCTTTGTGAAGGACAATTGATACTGATCTGAGAAGGGTGAATTTGGATTGTTGTGCAACTTGAAGTCTTGGAAAAGGTAAGAAAGTTGACCAATTGCCATAACAATTAGTACATTCTTCTCGCCAACCATAAAAAAAAAGAATTAGTAGATTCCTTTTTCTGATTATGTAGTTTGTTAGTACTACACTGTGTGCTTAAAACTTGTGATATATATAAAGCACCAAAATAAAAAAAGGAAAACAAAGACTTCCCTCTAAAAATGTTAGTATACCAGCTACCTGTTAATTAAGAACACTGATGGGACCAAGACCTGAAACTAGGGATGTAAATACGTGCTGTGCCGTGACCATGTCTGATTTTTAGGTGCCGTGCCGTGACATGACTAAATTGGGATGGATGGTCATGGCACGTTAGTCGCCGTGACCACACGTGTCGTGTACAAACGTGACTGGTCATGTTTAACAATTTTTTTTCGTAATTAAGTTAGTTTATTCAAAATTCACCGTTAGATCAAGATCTAATGGTCTTGATCAAACATGACTTGCGTGACCACGTGCCTCGCTGTGCCAATTTTCCGAAGGATGGTCACGTCACGGCACGGGCACACGAGTCATGACACGTAAATGGCACATGTGCCGTGCCGTGACGGAACCATGCCGGCATGACTATTTTACATCCCTATCTGAGACCAATTTTAGTTTTTGATCGCTGAAGTAATTATCATCCAAGACAAGAATATTTAGTTTCTTTCTATGTATTAAATAGGTGTACCAAAAGCTAACATATCTTGTTTCTCTTTATGAGATGCACTTCCTTGCATCATCATACCATGTTGCAGGTGTCAATTCTGATTCTTTTAACAAATGGACACAGCCAAGTTCCTTCAACTGGTCGAAGAAAAGAGAAGGCGAATATTAGAAAAGAAAGAGGCGCCTTTGAAATGGGAACAGAAACTTGAGGCCGCGGCAAAGGAAAAGGCCAAGGCAGAGGCGGAGGCCAAAGCGAAGGCGGAGAGGAAGAGGAAACACAAAAAGCAAAGGCGAAAAAGCGATTCTGGTACCGACTTGGATACTGATTCTGATTCTGATAGAAGCGGTTCTGACAAGAAGAGGAGAAAGAGAAAGGGGAGTGAAAAGCGGCATGGAAAGAAGCACAAGTCGAAGAGAAGACATGGGTCCCACTCTGATTCTGATTCAGAATCTGACCTGAGTTATGATTCTGAATTTGGTTCTGGTTCTGATTCGCGTAAGAGGCGGCACCGTCATAGGCATAGGTCGCAATCGAGTTCTGATGATGACAGTTCAGGGTCTGACAGTGATGGGGCCCACCATACCAGTCATCGGCATGGCCAGCATCACCGTAGACGGCATCACCACCACCACCATCATCACGGGCATCAGCGTGCGAATGGGCATGATGATGAAATCAAGAAATTTTCTAGTGAACACGATGGATCAGAGTAATTTTAATTGAATTACTGGTTTGCTGTTCGGATTAACATCTATGATTTGTTCAAGTGGTCTAGTGTCGTATTTAAGGTGTCAGTGCTAAAACTTGAGTATTTATCTGTTTTTTTTACTCGCCATGATTGCCTGTCTCATGGAATTTAGTATATGTCATTTTGTGATTAGGAGTTAAATATTTTTTTTTCGCATTGTTGATCTGTTGTGATTTTTGTTAATTGGGACTGTTTTATCATCAATGCTTAAAAACTGTAGGTTTTATGACTGAATGGACTTGGTGCTATTAGATACGTGTCTGGTATGTTTGTTTTTATTTTGTTCGAAAATGGGAAATTTAGAGAAGTAAAAAATGCAGGGAGATTTGATGCATATATATGAATCCTTGCATGATAGAAGAATTTTTTTATTGGGAAAATTTCTGGTGTGCCCATACAAACTTTAAATTCCAGATTTCTGCCCTTATTCGATACAGCTGTCGACGAAGGAGAGATTTCTGGATGTGAATGATCAGAATCACAGTTTTTTTTTGTGAACATAGTTCGTTGGTATTTTTGACAAAAAACTTATTTTCTATTTCTAACAAACAAAGTATTCTATCTTTTTCGTGCGCGTTTGGTATCGCTCTCGTTTCTAGTTTTGCGCTTTATTTCAGCGAAACAAAAGTGAAAGACATTTGGGTGGACAGTTTTTCCCTTATTCCATACAGCTTCTGTTTGATAAATGGCGGAACAAGTTGACAAGGGGGGCACATGCCTCTGTCCGATCCACGTTGAAATTCGCATGAACGGTTTATGTTGACGAAGCAGTTCAGATCTACATCCACCCACACAAATTATAATGCTAAGATCAAACAGATTAAACCAAACATCAGACCCCATAAAATACGAGTCCATATCCACCGAGATAACAAAATATTTATGTTTAGATCCGAACAGTGAGATCAGAATCAGGACCAATCCGGCTCGATGTGGAATAAACAATACTCCTTTAATATTTGTGCAGATTCTAATCAAGATTATCCAGATCTAAACACAAATATTATGTTACCTTAGGTGATATGAATTCATAAAAAACACCCTGCTTCCATTGGTGATAACAAATTAAAGCATTTCCAAGATCGATCGGCAAGGCACATGATGCGTTCATTGTCATTCGATCTATTAATTCTTTTTATAATGTAATAGATGGGTTCCAAGAATAAAATTTTCCAGTTCACAAGTCAATTTAAGTTGCAGGTATGTTATATTTCAGTTCAAGCAATAGGCATCCACTAATACATCAAAATATCAATACAAAAGAATTGCTGACACAGTTTTTGGAGCTTCTAGTATAACAAGAGAAAGTCAAGGATATCCATGGAGTCAAAATTATATACTAAAATCTGCTATCAAACAGACGCCAATATAAAGTTTGAATAAAGAAACAACTACCCATTATTGCTTCAGATAATGACCTCAAATGTAGTTAGAAATAATCTTTATGCTTCCTCTATGAACCTTTATGAACACAATATAATTTAAAAAGAAAAAAAAAATATCTAGGGGTTTACTCTTTTGCCGTGATCCCAAAATTTTGTATCTTAGAAAGAAAGAAAATGCAATGATAAATATACAACAACAAAGCATGAGCGGTTTACTCTTTTGCCGTGATCCCAAAATTTTTTATCTTAGAAAGAAAGAAAATGCAATGATAAATATACAACAACAAAGCATGAGCGGTAAAACCATGCCAAATATAAATGAATCAGGCTGCCTATCATTTCATCTTAGCTATAAATCAGAAGTTGGTTAAAATCTTCTCTTTTGAAACTCCATTGGCCAAAAGTATAGATGTAATTTCCTAAAAAGGTGAAAAAGTTGAGCTAATTACAATAAACTCAAGGTTAGAACAACATAATACCTGGAATCAACCTAGGGAGAGAGAGAGAGAGAGAGAGAGAGAGAGAGAGCACATACTTCTGTCATTTGCCGGTGTCCACATAAAACTGCTCCGGTTGAAGGTCCTGAAATATGTTTCTCTCTCAAAAAAGTAGTCTGAAACAATTATACCAAAAAAAGGAAAAGTTTAGTTAAACAGCTAAAAAATAAGATTGAAAACATGACCTTAGATATGGATATAATGTCCATTGTAAAAACAAAATTCGTAAAATTACCTGAACATAACCTCTTGCACCACTCCATCTATCTTCTGGCCGGGACATAACTGGTATAACTTTCACACCACTTGATTCCCAGTATTTAAACCTATCCTACAATGTAATTTCATAATCAGTATACATATCAGGTGCAAAATCATTAAGTTTTTTTTATATAAAATAAATAAGAATTTATAACAAGAAACAAATTAAAATTCATAAAATAAACTCACCTGATAAGCCATCCTCTCAAGATTTCTTGCCCCGTAATAAAGTCGCACTTCAGCTTTTTTATTTTCATTAAAACCGGATTCAATAAGGGATCGAATTGGGCTGCCACAATTCAAAAAATAAAAAAAGCGATTAAATTTTTAATTTAGGCCCCAATTCACACATAAACTCTCATTTGTACATAAAACGATTACAGATCATGTATCGAATGTAGAGAAGCTGGTTTTGCATTCCTACTGGCCAACAGATATCCATACCAACCTGTTCCAGTAATTAGCATAGCATTCATAGCTCATAACGCTAAGGACCAGTGCGAATTGCACCACACTGAATTGAATAGAGAGAGCGAGGAATTTAACGTCATTCCAGATCACAATTCAAAAAATCAAAATCAATTAAAATTTTCATTAAGGCCCCAATTCATACATAAGCCCCCATTTGTACACAAAACGATTACATATCATGTATCCTGGTTCTGCATTCCTACTGGTGATGTCCGTACCAACCTGTACCAGCAATTAGCATAGCATTCATGGGTCATACTGCCATGTACCAGTGTCAATTGCACCATACTGAATTGTATAGCGAGAGCGAGATATTTGACCTGATTCCAGAACCTGTTGCAAACATCAAAACCAATGTCACGTCATCACCGCCCACGTGGCCGCTCCAAAGCCGTTGGATCTCAAACCCCTTGCCCATGACCTCCCCAACCTCGACCAAATCGCCTTCCCTCATCTTACACAGCGCATCCGAAACGGATCCACTAACCCGTTTGACCAGGAGCTCAAACTCCGAATCCAATTGCGCCACATGGGGAGGCGAAGCGATCGAGAGGAGTAGCGGTGGGGTGGCGCAGCTGGAGGGGACGCGGAGAGGGAGAAACTGACCGGAGGACACGTGGCGCGCGGCGAGGGACTGATGGGAGGAAAGGTTGAGCGTGAGGTGGAAGAGGGTGTGATCTGACGTGGCGGGAGAGATGTGTGAGACTGTGGCAGGAGCCCAGGTGTCAGAGAAGGTCAAAGGGGAGATGTGGGGGGCTGCAGCGGTGGCAGTGGCGAGGGAAGAGAAGAGGCGGCGCCGGAGGAGAGAAGGGAGAAGCATAGAGAAGGTAGGGGAGGGGGAGAGAGAGTTGGAAAGGAGCTTCTTAGAAAAACAAGAAGAAAAGGAAAAGGAAAATACGTAAAGACGACAAACTGTGAATTCGGATCCCCTAAAAGTAACCCAAATTTTGAGTTTGGATCCAGACTGTCCGATCTGTCTAGGCACGAATATTATAAGACTCGTCCATTCCACTGCGGTCTGCGGACCTGAATGGTCAGATTAATCAGATCGGACGGTCCAGATACAAACACAAGTTATTTTAGTGGTCCGGAACTCATGAGAGCAGGTTGGAACTTGGAATTTTTTATTTTGGGAATTTCACGTATACCCCTCAAAAACATCAAAATTACGTATTTCCCCCTCTAAGCTTTGAAATTACGTATTTCTCCCTCTAAACTTCAAAAACTTACAAATTTACCCATTTTATTTGTCTTTTATATTAAAACTCATTCTAAAATTTTAAAATACCCATTTTACCCTTTATTAAAAGCATATAAAAGCCCATCAGACTCAAATTTGAATTTGAAGAGTTGCTCTACCGTCCGATCCGCGTGCATCGCATTAAGATTTTTGCGCATCGCTTCAATATTTGTGCTGATCTAGAATGCACAGATCTTAAAGCAATCCCGATTTGTGCGCATTGCATTAAGATCTGTGCATGTCGCTGCAATATGCTTGTGTGTTCGCATCAAGATTTGTGCCGATCTTGCGCGCACTGATCTAAAAGCAGTTCGGACGGTAGATGAACCATTCAGACTCAAATTTGAGTCTGATGGGTTTTATATGTTTTTAATAAAGGGTAAAATTAATATTTTATAAATTTAGAATGAGTTTTAATATAAAAGACAATAAAATTGATAAATTTGTGAGTATTTGAAGTTTAGAGGGAGAAATACGTAATTTTAAACTTTAGAGGGGAAATACGTAATTTTGAAGTTTTTGAGGGGTATACGTGAAATTCCCCCTTCCGAAATTTTTATTTATGATAAATAGAAAAAATAAAAAATGAGAAATGAGAAATATATGGGGAAATTTCAAAAATAAGAAGTCAGCTTTATGATATGATGTTCTGCAGGGACGCCATATCATACTCAGTTTCCGTAAAAAAAAAAAACTTAAAATAGAACGCTATACCATCCAGAAAATTGAAATAAAGTAAAAAAAAAAAAAGTTAAGTGAGACGCCATAGTATGGTATCTCATTGTAGCAATTTTTTTCTTTTTTTTAGATTTATGGTTTGAATTTATATGATATTGTGTTATGTTATATTATGCTATGTGATGTTTAGGTAGTTCGGTTAGTTATGTTAGGTTATGTTATGCTATGCTATGGTCATGTACTTTGAACTTGTTATGTTATTTTTATGTAATTTAGATTACGTTATGCCTGCAACTAATTCAGATAACTTGTCATGTGGTGGTATTTTTTTAAGTGATGTTATGTTATGTTGAAATTCACGAGGCAACAACTGATTTTAGTGTATATAAGCTTATAGAATTAGTGTTTGTAGCTCCCATTTATCTTTTCATTTATTCTTCTTGAATATAATTAACTAGATAGTTTAATTAATTTGATGAGTAGAACTAGGGTGTTATTAAGTCCACCAAGTCTCTTTGTGAACTCAACTCTAAAACCTATCAGATTGACTTCAAACTGTTAGTGTTGTGATATGGATGCCAATCATAGAATGATTGTATTATAAGTTTTGTTCATGTAATTAGATGATTAACATCATTTTGTTTCTATTTATCGCATAGCATAATATAGCCTAACATAACCTAACATAGTATAACATAACTAGTCTGAAATACATGAACATCACATAATATAACACAACACAACACAATATCACATAAATTCAAATCATAATTCTAAAAAAAATTGCTACAGTGGAATGCCATTCCGTATGGCGTCCCACTTTTTTTTTTTTTTTTCTGATTTTCTAAATGATATAGCGTCTCATTTTTTTTTTTGGCGGGGGCGGGACACCATACAATATATCTATCTTTTCATTTTTGAAATTTCTCTATGTCTTTTCTCATTTTTAAATTTTTTATTTATGTTAATCATGAATAAAAATTTCGGCAGGAACTTGGAACCTGGAAGATGCGTTCGGAGTCTTTGTGTCGCGAATTCATATCTCATAAAGTAACTCAAATTTCGAGTTCAGATTCGGACCGTCCAATTTGCCTTGGCACGGATATGAAAGGGCCCGTGCATTACATCTCGGGTCTGATTGTTCCAAATTCTGATTGGACGGTATAGATCTAAATCTAAAATTTGAGTTACTGCTGATCGTAAATTATTATTTGAAAAAAATTCTCTACAAATTTCTCTTTGAAGATGTGTATAACATTCTGCCATGCAGTAAGCGTGCTGTACATCACAGAGAATTAGCATGCAGGACGGCGAGTCCGAGTCCTATGAGGTAACAGAATATGTGAGTTTAGATCCGAACCGTCTGATTAGAATTCATATTAATTCAGTCCTTTAATTTTCGTGCAAGAGTAGATGAGACGTTCCGGATCTAAACTGGAAATTTCTGTTACCTCAGGTAATATGAATTCCAGGACGGCTGGAAGAAATCCAATAGTGCTCGTCTTTTGTCCCATCCATACGCTAGATATATACCTAATTTATAGATTGAATTGGACGAATCTTGAAAAAAAATGAGCATATCATATGCGCAGAAACCTTTTTGTGCGGAACTAGATCTCAACTCGGAAGAGATCCATTGTTCTGCAGATTTTTGTGTTAATTTACTTATACAACCCTATTAAATTATCTAAAATTATCTAATACCCTATAAGTGAAAAATATATTTTGCTAAAATTAGTTGCATATTCGCGAGAACTTTTTCAATTAAAATGTTTTATTTTAAAATTATAATATTGAAATATTCTCTTTAAAGTCACGTGTCTCACGTGATTACTATCAATATTTGTTTTATTTAAGTTTTACTTGTCAAATTTGACAAGAATATTTACTGGGTGGGTGCTGTTATTTTATTGGAATGAGCACTCATTGTTGTACTATTATCATGTGGGCTAAATTAGTCAATTTAACATTTGTCCGATGTTTATTATGAATTAAACTAATTTCATTAACATTAACATGAATTTATTATATAATTTTAAAATAATAAACTTACAAAACATTTCATCTCTGAATTTTCAAAAATAATTTTTTTTGATACGATATTAGTTATTGATTACTTTGATTACTACTATTTAATAAACTATCAATCTAAAATAAAGAACATATCTATAAAATTATTTCTTATTATATTTTGAAAATAAACCGGACAAATATGCATCTCCAAATTTCATGAATTCGAATCTCAAGATGGCCACAGTGATTGTGCACACTTAATATCTCTTGTAAATTAAAACAAACCGCATTGATAGAGGAGTTGATAACATAAATATCATAAATCATTATGAGCAATATCCAACAATAAAAGTAATGACTTGTCGTGGATTAATTTTCTTCAATATCATATCAACTCATTCTTAAATCCACAATCAACACAATAATGAAAATTTATGTGGTAATCTATATAAATTCCGAATCATAATATAGGGTGTGAGAGTAAATATATCATATATGCATACTGACTATTTTCCGAACTCTACTTTTTTAGGGAAAATTTCTAGTGTACCCATCCAAATTTTTGAAATAGCCAATTTATCCATTAAAACATCATAATGTCCAATATCTCCATACAAATTTAACATTCTTTCTTTTATCTCATTTTAATTATTTAACATTTTATTTAACTATATATAAAAGTATATTGACCAATTTGCCCTCTAAATCTAAATGGAGTTGTCCTGTATTTGTCTTCTTTCTCCTCATACTTCACATCTAACATTTTTTCATATTTTATTTCAAGGAAATCGTACGGGAAAAACTTTTAGTCCCAGTCAGATGAGTTATATTCTCTCCGTCCTTTACCCTTTGTAGGAGAATGAAAGATCCGACGTAGCTTTGTGTGAGCAAGGGAAGTGATAACAGCAATTTCAAAGCTATATATTTTACAGAAAGGAAATGTTCTCACTTGAATTCTTCATGATTAATTATTCAGAAAATCGTGCAAGGGAATACACCAGGTCTATTTTTTCAAATTGCCTAAAATAATTTCAATATATGTTTCTTCCTTTGTGCCTAAGATTGATATTGTTTCTATCAAGTTTGAAGTCTGGTTGTTCAACAAAGTTCTATTTGAGAGTTGAGTGGTGGATTGAAGGAAGAAGACGAATAGACGGAAAGAAATATTACAAGCGAATTCTTTTTCTGATTCAATGGTTATGTAAATTTTTTCTGTTGCAATTCTCCATTTAGAATTAGAGGGCATATTGGTCAATATAATTTTAAAAACAATTAAATAAAATGTAAAATAATTAAAAAAGGATAGAAGGAAGAATGTTAAATTTGTATGGAGATATTAGATGTTATGATGTTTTGGATAAATTGGCTATTCCAAAAGTTTGAATGGGTACACCGGAAATTTTTCTAACTTTTTAAGTAAACCATCATGCTTAATTAGTGTTTGTCACATGCAATGAATGTGATCTTTTTATCCTTAGTCGATTATATTTATGATATACTTAGTTGTTACAGTATTATACGGGATGAGATTTTATGAGAACGTAACCCACAAAACAAATTAATTTGTGGGAGTCTACACACATGAGTATGCATGAGAAGAGTTATGAGAATGTACTAAAATAAATGTTCGATTGTTTTGTGAGAATAGTTAGTGGGAAATCTTATTTTTCTTTCCAAAATGCTTGGTATCAATATAATTAGTCTTATTGATAATTATTAATATAATTAAATAAAATGATTAAATAATAACATTATATATTTATTAATTATTATTTTATAACAAGACTTTTGCTTGTAAACTTGTTATTCAATTATTAAATAAATTAATTAATAATTAAATTAGCAAATTGATAATTACCGATTTTTAAAATACAAATATGTATTTTTTATAATTTAGTTATAGTGAAAATTATTTTTGTTTGTCAAATATTCTAAATTCATTTTTGTATAACAACAAATATTATAAATTAAATGCAATTACAAATGAGTTAATTTAATTGTAACAAAATTCAGAAACTGAAATTGAGAGAAGTTAACACAAAGACAAGTTTGAAAAAATAAAATAGAAGAGAGAACATAAAAACTTCCACCATGGGAGAACCGAACATGCTTTTGATCATGTTTGGTTGTGGAGTAAATACCTTGCTCCACACTTAAACCGTCAAATGAAGATTAAAATAGAAAGAGTAAGATGGAGAAAGAGATGAGTTACTCCACATCTTTAGATAGATTAACTTATTTCGCACTTACTCCACCTATGAAAATAAATCTGCTGTGATTCTCGGGGAATCACAGGATCCTGCGATCCGATCTGAACAGTTGGCCTTTCTTGAGATCCGTGCATGAAATTTACTTTTCCTAGAACGTTTCCGAGATCCGTGCACGAAAAAATTTCAACCGTTGATCTCAGAATTTCAGGATCCTGCGATCCCTCTCGGAATCGCAGCTGATTCGGACTCCTCCACCTATAAGTCCACTTTCATAGGTAAATGTTCATTTCTCAACATTTTTTCTTACATGAATTAATTTAAACAATATTTTATGAGTGAGCCCATGGTGCTATGCATAGCACGGATGGCTAGTGTACTACGGCTCAATATGGAACTTTTTAAAATTCTAACGGTCGATCCAACCGTTCAATGTGATAATCATATAAATATGTACTTGCAAACTAAATTTTATATTTTTTCGAATTTTTTTACTATTTTTTTAGATAGGTAGAATTTTGATGGTCCAGAATTTTCAGAAAACACTGATTTTTCTACCTATCTAAAAAATAGTAAAAAAAATTCGAAAAAATATAAAATTTAGTTTGCAAGTACATATTCATATGATTATCACATTGAACGGTTGGATCGACCGTTAGGATTTTAAAAAGTACCATATTGAGCCGTAGTACACTAGCCATCCGTGCTATGCATAGCACCATAGGCTCACTCATGTTTTATACTATCAAAGTGTTTACATGAATTAATTTAATTCTCATTAACTTGTTTTTTTGAAGATCAATTCTCATTAACTTTACTCCACAATCATATATCCACAATCATATATGACTATCATAACAAAACTATCCATGAATAATAACATTTTGATGAGAATATTTCAGTTCTAAAAACTCTTATAGAGTTATAAGGTGTATATCTAAATTTGCCTTTCTTTTTTTTTTTCTTTTTTTTTTTGTGTTGATCAGCTCCTCTCCAGCTGTCAGCATCTCGGACTCGGGCACAAATCTAAAACATAGGAATAAACTAGTTACTGGAAATATCCAGTTCCTCTAAAATGGAGAGAAATATACCTGAACTCAACTAAAAGATGAGCTAATAACCGCCACTAGCGAAGCTCAGATACAAAGCAAAAAAATAAAATAATGGCACTTAAATTTCAATTCCATCTCTCTTCTTCGCCCGCTTCTCTCTCTCTCCCTTCTCTCCAAAAACCATTAGTTCATCTCCCGAAAACCCTAACCCTAGTAACACCTCGTAAACTATACAAAACTCTTCGACTTGCTGCAGTGGCACCAGGAGTGGACCCCACCAATTCTCAACCTCTGATTAAAGATGAAGAATCGGTTAGCCATGATTTCTCGTTCATTAAATTTAGTTTAGTTCCTTTTAGAACAATCAACATCTGGTATAGGTATCAGTACCAATTTTTATTTCATTTATTGTTAGGTTTATCTAATTATCTCAGTACCAGTTCGTTCTTAATTGAGGTGTACAGAATTGTCAATCCTTCATTTAACATATGAAATGGAATAATCCGGAAATAAAAATGTACCAGTAATTTACCAACATCGTACCATTAGTTTTCAAGTCGATATGTAGATTAATGGCAATTTAATTATTCAAATTTGCATATGCTTTCCACTTTAAAATTTCAGTTAACCATTTACTGATTACCCTTAGATAATAAATATTTGCACGATCCTTATAAATCATTCAATTATTTTTTTTTTTGATGAAATTGGGTATAACCCACAGGTTTCTCATTGAAACCATAAAAATGTCTAGATAGTACCAAACGACTTGTACCAATTACAACTTACAAGCTTGTCATTCAATTTATTATTTTGTTGAAATATTTGTGGTAAATGTTTTATTTTTTTTCTTTAATTTGTTCCTTCCCCTATGATAGCAGGATGTGAAGGAGAGTGTGGCAGTACTAAAGGAAGCTGCTAAGACACGGCGGGTCCCGTCTTCTGACATACTAGCGGCACTTTCAAAAATAAAAAAGTCGAAGGTGGACCCCACTGCATTTTTTGAGATGCTTGGCGGAAAAGAATCGCCAGGGAGGACCTGGATGCTTATTTTCACTGCTCAAGTAATTTATCAGTTTCTTTTTTTCCCCTCAATTATCTGTTTTTAATAATACTGTACACTTTTTTGTTATGGGCTAATTGATGGTGATTTACTGTGTATATTATATATAGGGGCGACTGGAGAAAGGGCGATATTTTCCCCTGACAGCTATTCAAAGATTTGATGCTGCGGTAAATTTATTATCTTATTATACCAACCATAAAATGAAAATGATTAGTAGTTTTAAATTTGGTAACTTTGGCACTGATCTGATCAGTTTAGCCTTATTGCTGTTTAGTAAATACGCCAAAGCAAAAATGTAAACTGTATAACTCAAACTCATCTTTATATAAAAATAGTACTTGATATTGGATGCTGATTCACTCAAAAAATAAAATGTAAATACACTGGTACTGGCAAGGCTGTTGTAGTCTATCTTCTCTACATTAATTTTAATTATTTTTCTTTACATAAGTAAAATAAATGTTCCTCTTATGTTTTATTAAAACAAATATATAATGATAGGAATTAGATTTATCTAGTTTTGATGTTTACATGAAATGGTCAGGGAAAGAGAATTGAAAACGGTGTATATCTCGGCCCTGTTGGCAACCTAACCTTTGAAGGGAGGTTATCATGGAAAAACAAGATACTTGCATTTATTTTTGAATGTGTTCGAATAAAAGTGGGCCCCTTTGGACCTCTACAGATTGATTTGAGAAAGCAAGATCAGAGAGAACCCGGTACAAAAGACCCATTTTTTATTTGGTTTTATGTAGACGAAGAGATAGCCGTCGCACAAGGGAGAGGTGGTGGCGTGGCCTTCTGGTGTAGGTGTCGTCAAGTCACCTAAAATTTTTTAATTATAAAAAGAAAGTTAAATTGATATGTTTGATCAAACACAAATTGAATTGATATGAGGTAGGGATGTCATAATTGTTCTATGTTTGTTGTAGATGTCATAATTGATAAATTGATCTAAATGGACCAGCTTGTATATATATATTTGTCATTATCATCTGATAAGTTTTCCCTCTATTACAAATTGGTCCTTCTAATGAATTCAAGAAAAATAAATACTTCATCAGTAGCAATTAATTACCCTTCGGATCAATAATAATTAATAGTTGTAGAAAGTTCAATTTGAATATTAACGAAGATTATGACATAATTGTTAAGAAATAAATGATTGATGGATACAAACTTTTGTGATAGAGTGAAAGGAAATAATCATAACAAGCAAATCTTACTATTATAAACTCGTAATATTCTCTTACATAAGAACACAACACATCTTGTCTTATATCCCTAAACATCCGAATTTTTTTTCTAGAAATTCGTACAAAATTATAACTAAACAGAATTCTAAACATCCAATAATAAATTCTGACGATTCTTCACTAAAACAACAATAACTTTTTTATTGTGAAGTCCAACTGACTTGAAAATCTTCACTATTTAAAACCAGATTTAATGAAATTTAAATCCATAGGTTATACACCCGGATTGACAAACGTTTGCCCTTCCAGAATTTCTCAACAAATCTAATTTGGTTATAGAAAATTAAGTTTATAATTCAGCAATAATAACATATGATTTAATCCTGGGACTCAGTCTAAAGTCGCTTGTAAGAATGAGATAAATGTTTATATTTCTGTAATGCCTGGTCTTTGGTGTACAACATTTAAGAAAGTGATAAATATTTTTTATATAAAATTTTGATCATGAGATGTGGTCAAATCCTAAAAATTCAAGTCTTGATCCCTGTTTCTCCTCACATTTGAAAAGAAAGCTTCAAAAAGAGCTCTAAAAAACTTCTCTTTATTATTGCTCCTCTTGTTGAAATTTCATCCATGTTTGTTCTAATTTGTTATTTTTGATTGATAATGGCGGGAAAGGATCTGGCCATTGGGATTGATCTCGGTACCTCTTATTCTTGCGTTGGTGTGTGGCAACATGATCGGGTCGAAATCATCGCGAATGATCAAGGGAACCGTATGACACCATTTACATGGCCTTTACAGACACACAGAGGCTTATTGGAGATGCAGTCAAGAACCCTACCAACACTGTTTTCGGTAAGTTCAATTTTCAAAATTATGTTTCTCTTCTACTTCTCTGTATATAATTGTGCATGTATGTTGTTATTTACTAATTTTGATATGCAGACGCGTTCTTTGCTGATAATTTCTTCAAAACAAAAGTTCTGGCATAATAAAAATAAATTGGTATTAAGTATTTTCAACTTGGATATATTGTTATTGAATTGTTGGTCTTTTTCTATGAACAGAGTTTAACTTATGCACTAATTCATGAAACGTTGCTTTCAGTTTAAATGAAACCTTATGTATTTTATTTATTTATTATTATTTTTATTTATTTATTTATTATTATTATTATTTTTTGGGGTGTGTGTGTGTGTGTGTGGAATGTTGAGAAATACTTGGGATTTTAGTTGTTTGTGTATATGCTGTTTGAAAATATTTTTTGAAGTCATTATTTGTTGAGGCTTTAATTGTTATAAAGACAGTGGATGTGGTACTTGTTTTATAGTTGGTAATTTGTTTTTTGTTCCTCCCATTAGTCTTCATGTCAAGACAATGTATTTATAGAGACATTCTAACTTGTTTTAAGAACCTTCCTTTATTATAGTGGCAAAAGTAATATATATATGTACTCTCCTTGTGGGAGGTCACATGTTCAAAATTCAGATGGAGGATCACTTGTAGATAATAAATAGTTGGGTGTCTTCACTAAAAAAAAACTGAACTTTTCCGTTGTTTTATTTTGTAATAATTGTAGATTCCAAGCGTTTGATAGGGCGTACATTCTCTGACAAATAAGTCCAGAAGGACATCAAGCTCTGGCCATTCAAGGTGAATAGGTGATTCCTGGTCCAGGGGATAAGCCTATGATCGTGATCCAATACAAAGGTGAAGAGAAGCGGTTTGTTGCTGAAGAAATATCCTCTATGGTCCTTACCAAAATGAAGGAGATTGCTGAGGACTACCTTGGCTCCACTGTGCAAAATGCAGTTGTGATAGTTCCTGCCTACTTCAACAATTCTCAACGCCAGTCTACTAAAGATGCTGGTCTAATTTCTGGTCTCAGCGTCATGCGTAATAAATGAGCCGACTGCAGCTGCCATTGCGTACGACCTTGACAAGAAAACTAGCATAGATGGAGAGAAAGTTGTTCTGATTTTCGACCTCGGTGGTGGAACTGTTGATGTGTCCCTGCTAACCCTAGAGGAGGGAATTTTCTTGGTGAAGGCAATGACCGGTAATACTCACCTAGGCGGTGAGGACTTCATCATAAGAATGGTGTTCCACGTTGAGCAAGAGTTCAAGTGCAAACACAAGAAAGATATTACCGGTAATCTCAAGGCTCTCAGGCGTCTCAGAACAGCTTGTGAGAGAGCTAAAATAACACTCTCTTCCACTCTACAGATCACCATTGAGATCGATTGTTTGTATGAGGGGATTGATTTCTTTTCCACAATCACGCGGTTGCATTTTGAGGAACTCAACATGGATCTCTTCAAGAAGTGCATGGAGCCAGTTGAGAAGTGCTTGAGAGATGCCAGGATAGACAGGAGTAGTGTCCATGCTGTTGTGGTTGTCGGCGGGTCTATCAGGATTCCAAAAGTGCAACAACTTCTTCAAGATTTCTTTAACGACAAGGAGCTCTGTAGGAGCATCAACCCTGATGAGGCTGTAGCCTATGGTACTGCTGTTCAAGCTGCAATTTTGAGTGGTCAAGGTAACGAGAAAGTCCAGGACTTGCTGCTTGTTGATGTCACCCCATTCTCTCTTGGCATTGAGATAGATTGCGGTGTCATGCATGTTTTAATTCCCCGGAACACCACCATTTCCATAAAAAAAGAGATGATATTCTCCACCTACTACCGGTCCAAAACAGACTCCACCTCATTGATTCCTTTGGAAAAGAATTTTAAAAACAACCAAGGTAACTACTCCAAATCTGAGTTTAGATCCAAAATATCGAACAATGACAGTTGTGTGCTAATTCAAGTGTATGAAGGAGAACGGGCATGTACCAGGGAGAACCACCTTCTTGGCAAATTCATGTTATCTGGCATAAAACCGGCACCGAGAGGTGTAAACCAAATACATGTGATTATGGATATTGAGGCAAATGGAATTTTGAATGTATCGGTGGAAGATAAGGATACTGGCATAAGGCAGAAAACAGTGATTGCAATCACCAATGATAATGGTCAACTCAGCAAGGAGGAGATAAAGAAGATGACTCAAGAGGCTAAGAAGTACAAGAAAGAAGATGAAAAGCACAAGAAAAAGGTCGAGGCGAAGAATGCTCTAGAAAACTATGCATACAACATGAGGAACACAATCGAAGCACAGAAGAGTTTGATAACAAGATGAAGGAGCTTGAGAGCATTTGCATTCTGATTATTGCTAAGATTAGGGACAAAAGTAGATAGAAGGCAAGGGGTATTAAGCACCCTCCCTACAAATTGAAGTTCTTTAGTTTTGTCCTTATATTTTTTAATTTTTACAAAAAAATGTACTATTAGCCTCCTCCCAATAAAATGAAATTACAGAACACTTATTTATCCAGCCCCCATATCTCAATTTGGATGTATCAGCGTGGTGCACTTGACGGAACTTTAAAAAAGGATGGGACGGCCTCAAGCGGTTCCAGTGGGGCTGCTCCCAAGATTAAGAAAGTTAATTAAGCTATATATGTGTGGGCATCTTTTTATTGGTTTTGCTTCGACGAGGCTTTGGGGTTGATCGTTTTCAGATACTTCTTTCTCGTGTGAAGGCATATTGTTTGATTTGGATTTGGTCTGATTTTGATTGGATTGTAGCTGTCCGGCATCATGGTTTGATATGGATTTGATTTGGTTGGGGTCAAATTGTATGTGTATATAGTTTTGATATGTTTTAAACATATATATTTGGTTTTGACATAATTTATGAAGGGAAATTCACATCTAGCAAGAAAAATTGAAAATCACCATTCCACTGGACATACGTGTACCTGAGTAACTTCACCAATGAAAATAATATGCAATCACTTTCAATTGATAATGCATGATGGCCTTCAAATTTAGAAAATGTCAAACTTATTCCATGAAATTAAGGCAAACCTAGTTTATTTAGACCCTTGATTATATTTCAGTTTAAAACCAACATCTCCTGATCGGTTCAATTCAAGAAACCAAATTAATTGTTTAAGTTTTAACCTGTCATCTATCGATCCTTCATCGTCATTGTCATCACTCCCGCACCACATGGGTATCATTTCGATATCCCCCATCGCAATTCGTCTGCCTTATCACTAGCCACATCGGCACCTAGCTACTTGTTAAGTCAGTTCCTCTTTAGAGTTGACAGAGGCAGAGAACAATAACACATCTATCTACGTTGTAGTTTAGTTAGAAATGTTTTACTGAATATGGTAGCATGCAATACTTTTATTGTTTCTTTGGATTCACGATCAAATTGTTGCTAATAAGCTCCCCAATTTTTTTTATTTTGTAAACATTGAATGCAAAGTCATTTACTATTAATATTCATAAAAGATTTTTATTAGAATTTAAAACTTGAGGGGCGCAGCTGTTGTTTCTTATTGAAAGAATAAAATATAAGAATATATTGATATTGGAACCTCACAATTCGACATACATATATAGTTTGCTTGTGAGGAGGCAGTTGTTTCTTGTTTTAATGCATACGCTTTTGGTTGGGTATTGACCTCATTTCTATTCTGAATAAAATATGTACTCAAATTTGTACCGTTTCTCAAAATTTAATGTTCTGACAAATTCTTTCTCAAAAATTTCATCAATTTCGTCATTGCTCTGAACTCGTTCTTGAAATTTAGGATCTTTGAGAGAATTGTCTACTTTTCTAGAAAACCTTCATGTGTTATATATAATTAGATGTTCGTGTTTGATTTTTGTATGTGAGAATGAGCAACTTCTGGGTCAACACATCATATCTTGAAAATGATTTTGAATGAAAACCACAACATATGGCAAAATGATTTTTGACATGTGGTGTTGAAGGTTTCAATGATATACTTGATCATGAACTTGAAAGTTTTGAGCAAACTGGCTCAGTAGAAAACTGTGCAGAGCAACTTGAAATTATGAAAAGCCCTGCACGGGGTAATGCACCAGTACTCTGAGGTCCATCTGTTCAAAATCGACATAAGACCCGGATCCGAACTGAGGATTTTCAAACTTTCAGGGATCAAACCTGGGTACCCGCATAACCCAATTTAAGAAATAAAAAATTCTCTTCCCTTCCAATTAGGGGTGTCAATGGGTACGATACGGGTAGGGTGGAAGCATTTTCATATCCATACTCACCAAGAATTGACCTTACCCATACCCTACCCTTACCCATTAAGAATTGATCTTATCCTACCCTACCCTACCCATACCCGTTAAAATTATCGGGTAACGAAACGGTAGCGGGTGGATAACGAATAATAATAGTAATATAATAATTAATTTTATTATGTTTTACATATAGAACATCAAAATTCATCATTTCACACATATGCAATTACATTACTAACAAAAAAATGTACAGTCAATTTCAACTAAATTGTTTTTTTTTAAAACAAGAGAATTTGAAAACACAAATATCTATTCAGATAAATTCAATTATTTAACTAAATAACAAACATGTAAATAAAAGTAATATATTTAACATTTTTCTTATAACAAAAAACATATACTAAATAACAAATATACATAACTAATTATTGCAAAAATATTATTATATGAAATATCACAAAAATAAATTTTACCATCACTAATTATTGCTCAAACACTATCATATAATATTATTTTATATAATTACCCTATGGGTAACGGGTACGAAATAGTCTTTGCCCATACCCATACCCGTTTAGCTAACGAAAAAAAAATTCTTACCCATACACATACCTGATAAGCTAATGAAAATAAAACTTACTCATACCCGCCTTAACGAATACGATACGAGTATCAAAGAAACCTCCATTTAATCCATCCTACATGATGCTATATATTATACATATATAGTTGGAATGAGACGTTGTAATCTGGTTTTCTACCAACAAATGTCATATAAAATGCCTTGAATTATCCTGTATAGTACTGCATCAGTTAACATATATATCTTCGGATACTGACTCTACACTGTTAGGTCTAAAATTAAGTGAAAAATAAAGAGAAGGAGAACAGAACTGAACCACACATAGGGTATCAACAGGTACGATATGAGTGTTCGAGCCTCACTCACGACTTAACCACTCTCTCTCTCTCTCTTTCTATATATATATATATATATATATATATATGGACAGTGCTACGGTGCTACGCATATATAAGGGCCCCTCCGTGTTACGGTTCACTTTTTGAGTTTTCAAAATTCTAACGGTCGATCCGAACCGTTCAACATGATCTCCATATGAATATGTACATGCAAACCAAATTTTACATTTTTTAGAATTTTTTTACTATTTATTAAGCCACTTTGAAAATCGCTGATCCAATGGTCCAGAAAAATTTACTGTTGTGTACAAATTAGTGTTTTTTCAAAGTGGCTTAATAAATAGTAAAAAAATTCTAAAAAATGTAAAATTTTTTTTGCAAGTACATATTCATATGGAGATCATGTTGAACGGTTCGGATCGACCGTTAGGATTTTGAAAACTCAAAAAGTGAGCCATAGCACGGAGGGCCCTTATATACGCATAGCATATTAGCAAAATCCATATATATATATATATATATAGAGCTGGGCTATGGTGATTTGAAAATCCAAACAACCGATCTGAACCGCTCAACATGTTCTCTATATTGAAATGTGCTTGGAGACTAAATTTTACATTTTTTGGAATTTTTTTACTATTTATTAAGCCACTTTGAAAATCACGGATCCGGTGGTCCAGAAATTTTTACTGTTTTTTACTGTTTACAGTGGATCAGCGATTTCAAAGTGGCTTAATAAATAGTAAAAAAATTCCAAAAAATGTAAAATTTAGTCTCCAAGCACATTTCAATATTTAGAAAATGTTGAGCGGTTCGGATCGGTTGTTTGAATTTTCAAAATGAAAATATGGCGTGAAGTAAAACAACGTTTTACTTCACAACTCACCATAGCCTATCTCTCTCTCTCTCTCTCTCTCTCTCTCTCTCTATATATATATATATATATATAGGACAGTGCTACGGTGCTACGCGTAGCATAGAGCCCCTCTGTGCTACGGCTCACTTTTTTAGTTTTCAAAATCCTAACGGTCGATCCGAACCGTTCAACATGATCTCCATATGAATATGTACTTGCAAACCAAATTTTACATTTTTTTGAATTTTTTTACTATTTATTAAGCCACTTTGAAAAAACACTAATTTGTACACAACAGTAAACTTTTCTGGACCATTGGATCAGCGATTTTCAAAGTGGCTTAATAAATAGTAAAAAAATTCTAAAAAATGTAAAATTTGGTTTGCAAGTACATATTCATATGGAGATCATGTTGAACGGTTCGGATCGACCGTTAGAATTTTGAAAACTCAAAAAGTGAGCCGTAGCACGGAGGGGCTCTATGCTACGCGTAGCATATTAGCAAAATCCTATATATATATATGAGGAGGGTTCCACTGCACCCTCTTTTGGTGCACCTAACGTGCACCCAAAACTCATATCTTCATTTTCAAAGTTTAAATAGTTGATTCGAACCTTCCAACGTGTTCTTCATATTAAAATGTGCTTGGAGACCAAATTTTACATTTTTTGAAAATTTTTTACTATTTTTTCAGAATTTTTGAAAATCATCACTTTGCTGAATTTCAAATTATTGTTTAGTTTAATAAAAAATTCTGAAAAAATAGTAAAAAATTTCCAAAAAATGTAAAATTTGGTCTCCAAGCACATTTTAATATGAAGAACACGTTGGAAGGTTCGAATCGACTATTTGAACTTTGAAAATGAAGATATGAGTTTTGGGTGCACGTTAGGTGCACCAAAAGAGGGTGCATTGGAACCCTCCTCTATATATATATATATATATATATATAGAGTATGGCTAATGTGCTTCCTCTAGAACTTCGGTCTCGTGCTTCCGGGGGCATATCTTAGTGTTTGATGTTCAAACAACAAATTCAAACCGTTAAATATTCAATCTATATTAAAATGTACTTGGAGACCAAATTTTACATTTTTTGGAACTTTTTTACTATTTATTAAGCCACTTTGAAAATTCCAGATCCGGGTGAACAGTAAAAACAGTCTGGACCATATGATCTGGAATTTTCAAAGTGGCTTAATAAATAGTAAAAAAATTCCAAAAAATGTAAAATTTGGTCTCCAAGTACATTTTAATATAGATTGAACATCTAACTGTTTGAATTTGTTGTTTGAACATCAAACACTAAGATATGCCCCTGGAAGCACGAGGCCGAAGTTCTAGAGGAAGCACATTAATTAGCCATACTCTATATATATATATATATCGGCTAATATCAAAACGTTTGTTCCAGAGCCTTGGTGCAACCAATTGGGTTTTCCTATTTTCTAAGTCCAAGTAGTCGATTCAAACTGTTAGATGTGATCTCTATATTAAAATGTGCTTGGATACCAAATTTTATATTTTTGGAACTTTTTTACTATTTACTAAGCCAGTTTTAAAATCGCTGATTTTAATAAACAGTGAAAAACTTCTGGATCATTGAAAACAACGATTTTGAAATTGGCTTAATAAATAGTAAAAATGTTCCAAAAAATGTAAAATTTGGTCTCCGAGCACATTTTAATATAGATGAACGGTTTGGATCGATTGTTTGGACTTTGAAAATGTAAAAACCGAAACGTTTGTTCCAAGGTCCATCAATAAAAGTTTTGATATTAGCCATTCTCTATATATATACAAAAAATTTTAACTTACAAATTTACTATGAAAATATTATGTAGTTTATTTTTATGTACATATACATATAATATGTGCATTCTTTTGTAAAATATCCGACTTGTATTATTATATATTCTTGTCCGTTTCATCTAATGTTCGACCCATGCATATCCATATTTTATTTGATATCTGATCGATATCCTTATCCGAAACTATCTTATGAAATTGAAAAAATATATAAAAATGGTATGTCATCTATTGACACTGTGAAAATGCCATGAGCCTTGAATAAAAAAGATAACTTGCTATCTCTTTAACCATTACAAAAATTTGTGATTCTCGGATCTCCTAAATATTTCTTTTTTCCAGTTTATTAGAGTATTGAACTTGAACTTGTTATCTATCTTTTTGTTTTTTAAGCATCGGGACCCGTTATTTCTTAAGCCTCATAAAACGTTGTGCTTGTTCACCCAAAGAATTTTCTATTTAGTTTAGAGTTGGCATAGATATTTTTTTATTTCAAGACCTCTTCAGGTCTGATCTTATTGAGTTATGGAATAGTATTAATCAATAAAACAAATAACATTTAGAAATACTGAGATGTATGGTACAGAATCTATACTAAATCCATTTTATACGAAGCTTTCAAGTTATGCATTATGGTCATGTTTGGTTGTGGAGTAGAGTTACTCCAGATTAAATTGCTTATGTAAGTTAAGATAGAGTAATTAGTTAATCATGTTTGGTTGGATTATGGAACTTAAGCAATGTGGAATTCTACCTAAAAATTTTGTTCGTTAGAAAAAAATAGGAGATGGAGCGGTAGCACAGTTGGCTAGAAAAAAAATCCTAAAACTATGGATACTCAAAGGTCGAGTGTTCGAGCCTCACTCACGAGTCACGACTTCGCAACCTTTGCAAAGATTTCAAAAAATAAATAAAATGAAATAAAACATAAACCACTTAAATTTTTTTCTCTACTTTTTGAATAAAACCATATATTGCATCAGTACTAGAGATATACAAATTTGGAAGGAAATATGCGCAAATATACTTATATATATACCGCGCAAGTTAAAGATTAGAAAATGTAACGTAACAATACATTAACCTTTAAGTCAAATTAAAGCTAATTGTAGCATTCATAGTAATTGAATTGTACGTAAGTGCATGCACTAATACACTATTTCCTAGAAGTCATCCCATCTTATTATAATCTTTACGTGTATTGAATTTATATCGATATTATTATATATTTTACTCTATATATATGTCTTTCACCGCGCCAGTTTTACAAATCCTTTCAAAAGAAACCAGAAAAGAAAAGAAACTTATAGATATAGATAAATGTCTATTGTTTTCTTGCTATTGTTCTTGCTCTCTTGCAGCTCCACTGTGTTATCTACTAAAGAAGATGAAATCATGCTTCTCAAAATGAAGAAGCAACTGGGCAATCCTGACATTCTCCGTAAATGGGTAAAAGGATTCGAGTACTGCGGGATCGGATTCAATAAACCACCAAACTCCTTGGTATATATAGCATGTACCAGCACTGGTCGTGTAAACAATCTCAGAATCAAAAACTTAGATTTCTTGGCAACCTTTCCATACGCTATTTGCGGCTTAACCGAACTAGATTCTCTTGAGATCTATAATTGGCCCGAGCTTCATGGTCCTATTCCTCCCTGCATTCGTAAACTTGTCAATCTTAGATCCCTTGTTATAACAGACACATATCTCTCTGATTCTTTGCCTAGTTTTTCCAAGAATACCAATCTATTTGGCATTACTCTATCAAGCAATCGCCTGTCTGGTACAATTCCACCATCTCTCTCTAAATTATTGAACTTAAGTTCATTGGACCTTTCTTCAAATTTCATAACAGGTACCATACCACCTAAGATTGTCCGTGGTCACTCTCCAACGCTTTTTCTTTCCAATAACCACCTCACTGGTGAAATACCAAACTCTTATAAATCAATAGATTTCAAGATGATCAATTTAGGAGACAACCAACTCAATGGAGATGCTTCTTTCTTATTTGGTAAACAAAAGACAGCCGTTAACATTGTTTTGGCTAACAATGAATTTGAGTTTAATTTGAGTGTTGTAAAATTCTCGGATAAACTATATAAGTTGGACCTAAGCCACAATAAAATCTACGGTAATGTACCAGATTCATTTGCTAGTGCTACCGGGTTGCAAGATCCCAATCTGTCATTCAATAGACTATGTGGAGAGCTACCTAAGGGGGGTAACATGTGGCGATTCAATGCTGCGGATTTTGTGAACAATACATGTCTTTGTGGGAATCCACTGCCACCATGCTTCAATTTGGCACCTACATCTGCACCAGCTCCTGCACCTGTATCCACCACACAGTTTTATTTGGCACCAGCACCTTCGCCTGTATCCACCGCACTATTTGATTCGGCACCTGCACCTGCACCTATATCCACCACACTATTTGAATCGGCACCTCCACCTGATTCAAGAGATGACGAAAACATTCTTCTCAAAATGAAGGAGCAACTAGGCAACCATGACATTTTTCGTTACTGGGTGAAAGGTTTCGACTACTGTGGGATCGGATTCACGAATGTTCCAGATTCTCTTGTAGTTGTATTTTGTACCGACACCGGTCGTGTATTTAAACTCATAATCAGAAACTTAGATGTCTTTGCACCCTTTCCAGATGCCATTTGCGAATTTACCAAAGTAGAGACCATTGAGATATATCATTTCCCAGGGCTTCACGGTCCAATTCCTTCCTGCATTAGTGAACTTGTGAATCTTAGATCCCTCATTATAACACAGACGTCTCTCTCGGGTTATGTGCCTAATTTTTCCAATAATACCAATCTCCTTGGTATTACTCTGTCAAGCAACGAGCTATCTGGTACAATTCCAACATCTCTCTCTACCTTACCAAACTTAAATTTCTTGGATCTTGGCTCTAATTACCTCACAGGAAACATACCACCTGGGCTCTTCCCTGGTGACTCTCCAGTGCTTTTTCTTTCCAATAATAACCTAAGTGGTGAAATACCAAAATCTTATGGATTAGTAAATTTCTTTATGATCCATGTAGGAAACAACCAACTCAGTGGTGATGCTTCTTTTTTATTCGGTAAACAAAAGACTGCCATTAACATGGATTTGGCTAACAATAACTTTGAGTTTGATCTGAATTCTGTAGAATTATCGGATAGACTAAATAAGTTGGACCTAAGCCACAATAAAATCTATGGCAATGTACCAGATTCATTTGCCAGTGCTACCAGGTTGTCCTATCTCAACCTGTCATTCAATAGACTCTGCGGAGAGCTACCCAAGGGGGGTAACATGTGGATATTCAATGCCGTAGATTTTGTGAACAATACATGTCTTTGTGGGAACCCACTGCCACCATGCTTCAATTCGGCACCTGCACCGGCACCTGAATATACCACACCTTAAGTACCTCTTAATTTGATGTATGCTTGATCCAACAAGTTAGATATTCTCATCTGATGCTGTTTTGATGTATCCAATAATTTTGTGACTTAAGTGTTTTAGTAAGTGCAATATGCATTCCGTGATAATAATAATGTGCATTTCTTGCTGAATTTGTGACATGTGCCAAATAGTAATGTTTTTTTCAACCTTTTAAGCATACATGAAAAAATAAATACAATAAAGAAAACAAAAAAAAATAAAGGAAGCTGACATTGACTTGGTAAGTTGATCTCTTTTTGTTAATTATAATTGATACATTGCTTCAATAATACCTATTGACCAACAGTTAATATATATCTTGGAATCTGGACTGTCCATTGACATAAATTTCAAATTTTGGGATTGAATAAGAAGTTAATTGATTTATCTCATGAATTTTAATGTACAATTTACAACCAACATATAGATCACTCTGAATCTATGCTAAAGAGCCGTTACAATTTGGTGCGGGTGTACCATTAGGTTTGTTACCAGATATGCATGTTAAGCATAGGAAAGAGATATAACAGCGGAAGGTGTGGAGAGAAAGAGGGTTTAATTTGGTGCGGGTGTATATATACCATTAGTGTACCCAAGTTTGGTAACTGCATAACATCATCCTTTTTAAAAGCATTCCACTAAGCAAGTTAGTCCAAAAAACCAACATATATCTCATGCATTTTGATCAGCATCATCATAAACAGTTGAAAAAGTATGAGTAGATGGTACGTACATGAATCGTTGTAATCATCAAACAAAAAAAATGAGGTTCCTAGGCAGTAAACCACAGAGGTGGCACTACATAAAGAAAAAAAAAAGCTAATGGTTTGATGACAACGAGAACAATAAAGAAAGTAAGGAACAGCCGATGTGGGGGAAGACTATCAATCTCTAATTTGACAGCATTACTACGGTAGCTAGTATTCTCCTCCAATTTCTGATCATTGATATATACTGCTTTTAAGGATAACAAAATATTTTTCTTGCACACGCTTATTTGATTTGCTAGTTTAGAGGGCTTAACCGAAAAACGTCTATGAGTCTTTAAGAGACTCCCTTTAAACCCCCTCTAAGTGTCGTTAGGGACTACAGTCATAACTTAGGCTGAAATTATAACATTATGACATTAGCCGGACTATATATATATATATATAAGCAAAACTAGGGTGTGATGTGCTCACCAAGAGGGGTTGGTGAGCACACCTACAAAAGGCTATCGGATTGACTTCAAACTATGAATCCAAACCGTTGAAATCCATGTACTTCGTGAGTGATGCATGTACATGCAAAAAATTTAAGTTTTGAATTCGTTTAGTACATGATCAAGTGGTCAAAAAGTGATGGAAAATGAATACATAAAACAATTTAAAAAATAACTTATATAATGTTCATTTTTTTGACCGCTTGACCATGTGCTAAATGAATTCGAAACTTTAAATTTTTTGTATGTACATACATCACTCACGAAGTACATGAATTTCAACGGTTTGGATTCGTAGTTTAAAGTCAATCTGATAGCTTTTTGGAGGTGTGCTCACCAACCCCTCTTGGTGAGCACATCACACCCTAGTTTTGCTCATATATATAGAGTTGTGCTCACTGATTTTTTATGGCCCACATTTCTGAAAAACAGTGATTTTAAAAAATTCCAAAAAATAGTAAAAATTTCTAAAAATTGTAAAATTTGGTCTCCAAGCACAATTTAATGTGGATATCAACTTGAACGGTTCAGATCGATAATTTAAACTTTGAAATTGAAAATATAGACGTGAAGTAAAATACTCGTTTTACTTCGCAAAGTACTGTAGCCCAACTCTATATATATGGAGAGACTTGTACAACCTTCTAGAAGGTGCATCGTTATTGCTGCTTGTATACTATGATTTAGTCTTAACTGCAAGAATTCATTATACTTTTAAACTGATGACTATATAATCTATCAGATTTTACATTTTCCAACTGAATATTTTTTAACGGTCCAAGTATTTATATCTAATTAACATATCAATTGTTATTTTTGAGAGATGCAAAAAACTGAGGAGAATTGATTTTTTCTTATTTCTTAACTTCTAATTGTTACAGTAAAAGATGTCTCTATATATTACATTTGCTCCAACGGTTAGAATTTTTACCGTTGGTACCTTCCTATTTGGTACAGCTGTCCCTATTTACACTTTTGCATATATATCCCTAATCTATGACGAATTTAAAATTTGAGATTATTCTTCAACACCCCCCCTCAAGCTAGGCTTGTAAATATCGAATAATCCTAGCTTGTTTGTGATTTCTTCAAATGGTTTAGGGTCTAATCCTTTTGTAAAAACATCCGCTAGTTGATCTTTGCTCCGAACAAATGGTGTTTCTATTTCCTTGGCTTGGACCTTCTCTCTAATAAAATGGCAATCGACTTCTATGTGTTTGGTCCGTTCGTGGAATACGGGATTTAGTGCAATGTGTCGTGCCGAATTATTATCACAATACATCTTCATGGGTTGATCAACATTGATTCCCATGTCTTTAAGCAATTGTTTGAGCCATATCAATTCGCTTGCGGTTGATGCCATGGCTCGATACTCCGCTTCCGCGCTCGATCGTGCCACGACATTTTGCTTCTTGCTTTTCCATGTGACTAAGTTTCCGCCTACAAATGTGCAAAAACCGGTGGTGGATTTTCTATCAAAGCTACCGGCCCAATCTGCATCGGAATAGCCACATATTGCATTAGAATTATTATTTTTCATCCATATTCCATTTCCGCGAGTTTCTTTTAAATATCTTAAAATTCTATTTAAGGCCTACAAATGTGGTGTTATTGGTGAGTGCATAAATTTACTAATTTGGCTTACGGAAAAAGAGATATCCGGACGAGTAACCGTAAGGTAAATTAATTTTCCTACGAGTCTTTGAAATTAGTTTATGTTTTCTAAGGGTTCACCATCCTCGGTATTTAATTTATACTTACTATCTATTGGTGTAGGGGCCGGTTTACAACCCAATTTACCGGTTTCTTTTAACAAATCCAATGTGTATTTTCTTTGTGAAATTAATAACTCTTTTTTTTAATATGCTACTTCTATTCCTAGAAAATATTTTAAATACCCTAAATCTTTAATATCAAAATTTTCTTTTAATTGGGATTTGATTTTTTCTAAATTATTTCCGGTAATTATTAAATCATCTACATATACTAACAGAAGGGTTATATTTTTTCTTTCATTTTTAGTAAACAAGGAGTGATCGGCATTACTAATTTTAAAATTGCAAGAAATTAAATATTGAGATAACTTGCCATACCATGCCCTTGGAGATTGTTTAAGTCCGTAAATTGATTTGTTTAACCTACAAACAAGGTTAGTATTTTTTTCTTTTACATGACCCGGTGGGAGGGCCATATAAACTTCTTCCTCAAGTGTTCCTTGAAGAAATGCATTTTTAACATCCATTTGATATAAATTCCAACCATTGTTTACGGCAATGGAGAATAAAACTCTAACGGTGTTCATTTTTGCAACCGGTGCAAAAGTTTCATTGTAATCTATACTATATAGGTTGTAAATCATTTGGCCACTAACCTTGCCTTATACCGTTCTATGGTACCATCACAATTATATTTAATTTTGTAAACCCACTTGCACCCAACGGATTTTTTATTTTTCGGTAATGAAACAACTTCCCAAGTTTCATTTTTTTTCTAGAGCTTTTAGCTCTTCTTTCATGGCTTTATTCCAAGTTGGTTTTTGAATGACCTCTTGATAATTTTTTGGCTCTATTTCTTTTTCTATAGTAGCAAGAAAAGCTTGGTATGAAGGCAAAATTTTTTTATATGAAACAAAATTTTGTATAGGGTATTGGACGGTATAAGTTACATAATCTCTAAGTCTACTCGATGGTTGTGATATTCTAGATATTCGTCTAAGTCCCGAATTATTTCCTACTTCGGTCTCATGTATATCGTTATTATTATTATCTTCGGTATCACTTGTATCACTTTCTTCTAAATTATTTTGAGAAATGTAGGGTGTTACCGAATTTATTGTTTCATTTTGAATTTGATTAGACTCTTGAATTTCTCCCAATTTTTTGAAATATGGCTCATTTTCAAAAAATATAACATTTCTAGAAATAAATAATTTTTTATTAATAGGGTCATAGCATTTATACCCCTTTTTAAAGGATGAATACCCTAAAAAAAATAGTTTTTGTTGATACAAAATCTAGCTTATCTTTTCTTTTAATATGTACAAAGCTTGTACATCCAAATATTTTTAAATGATCAAAGGTTATTTTTCGTTGATAAAGAATTTCTAGTGGGATTCTATTTTCTAATCTTGAACTTGGTAATCTATTAATCAAATGTGTGGCGCAAAGTATGGCATCCGACCAATATATTTTAGGAACATTATTTTGAAACATTAATGTTCTTGTCATTTCTAGCAAATGTCTATTTTTTTCTTTCCGACACTCCATTTGCTCGGGTGTATTGATGCAAGTGGTTTGGTGTATAATTCATTTTTCTTTAAAAAATGTACAAAAATTTTTGTTTACAAATTCCGTTCCGTTATCCGACCTAAATATTTTTAATTTTGCATTAAATTGATTTTCTATGAGACAAAAAAATTCTTTAAAGCTACTAAAAACTTCGCTTTTTGATTTTAGTAAGTATAACCAAGTGGTTCTTGAAAAATCATCGATAAAAAAATAACAAAATATTTAAATCCATTATATGAATCAATTGGGGCCGGTCCCCATACATCCGAATGAATTAAATCAAACATAGCTTCACTTTTGCTATTGGAATGAGAAAAAGGAAGTTTTGTTTGTTTTGCCAATTTACAAACTTCACAATTAGCACAATTTAAATTTTTACAATCCAAAATAAAATTTAAAATCTTGTCGGAAGGATGTCCAAATCTTCTATGCCAAAGTCCAACATCAATGGATTTAGCGGAAGCACAAAAATAATTTTTTGAGTTCAAAAAGTAGTGTCCATTTTCAAGAAATCCTTCACCAATCTTCGTCCCGGTTTTCCGGTCCTGAAATACAACATTTTTACAAGAAAAAATTACATCGCAATCTAATTCTTGCGTTAATTTTTGAACCGAAAGTAAATTTATAGGAAACGTATCTAAATATAGCACATTAAATATTTTTTTATTACAAAATATAGTTTCACCTATACCGTTTATTTTAGCCTTCATACCGTTAGCTACAAAGACAAATTGATCGTTTTTGGTCATGTCTAAATTTTTTAGAAGTGCTTGATTACCAAACATATGGTCCGTAGCACCACTATCAATAATTATTTTATCTAATAAATTAGAATTTTTTGAGTGTGAAGAAATACCAGAAAATTTAGATTGATTTTGTTGAGTCAGCAGCACAGACATCTGTTGAATTAGAGACTGCAATTGATCTGCTGCACCCTCTGACCCGTTTCGGCCTGTATCTGACCCGCCAGCGAAGTATGCTGTATTTCCAGCGCCTAAACCTTTAAATGGATCGGATTCAGAGTTTTTGGGTTTGGGTCCGGTCTGTAGCACACGGATCCCTCCTGCTTCGCATACATCTCCCATTTCAGCGTAGGCCCCATGTGCCTCACGTGATGCATTATTTCCCCTTTGCTCCGCAGCCCCTCTGTAATCAGCACCTTTGTTCCAATTTTTTGTTTTTTCTTTGTTCCCCTTCTTCCAAAAATTCGGTTTCAGATGGGGATGAAGAAACCAACACTTCTCATGTGTATGTCCCTCCTTCTTACACCCCGTACACTTTTCAATTTCACTGTGATTTGAGTAATTTTGAGATCTAGGGTTTTGGCCGAAATTGGGAAAATTGAATTTTTTTGTTGCTGCAAAGCCGTGGGTTTCGTGTCCCTCTTCGGCTACGATTTGTGGACCACCCATGGCTTCCCTTCTGCTTTCTTCTTGTTGGATCATGTTCTTGATTTGAGAGTAAGGGGGAAGAGGGATGGTATTCATAATTTGTGCCCGCACGGCCTCATAGCTGGAGTTTAAACCGGCAAGGTACTTGAATATATCATCTTCTTCTTGCCTTTGTTTGATTACTGCCAAGTCAGTGGTTGGCGGCCGGTATGATCGGAGTTCATCTTTTTTCTTTTGAAGAGCACCAAGGTACTCTATATGCTTTCTATTGCCTTGCTTTTCTTGCTGGATTTCTTGCTTGAGTTGGTAGATACGGGAATAATTATTCTCTTGCCCGTACATGTCTTTCACGGCTTGCCACAACTCAAAAGCCGTGTCAGCAAGTAGAAAAAGTTCTGAGATTGATGGCTCCATGGAATTTGTGAGCCATGTTATGATTTTGTCGTTGTGTGTTCGCCATTTCTTTGCTGCCTTTTTTTCGTTTTCGGTCAGCAAATTTGGGTTTGCGAATTTTGGCTCAGTAATTTCTCCTGTGATGTATTCTCGCATCTCTCGACCGCTGAGCGCTCTAGATGCAGCCTTTGCCCATGTAAGATAGTTCTTGCCATTGAGCAAAGTATTTGTGAGCTTGGAGGTGTTGGTAGCCTCGTGTTGCCCCTCTTGAGCCATTTGTTCTTTGCTGATTTTTGGTTATGGATTTTGTTGTGAATACCAGTTTACTGGTACCGTGAAGTGTTGCCTTTTTGTTTCGGTCACAGAACCTGAAGCTCTGATACCATGTTATTTTTTAGAGATGCAAAAACTGAGGAGAAAATTGTTCTTATTTCTTAACATTCTAATTGTTACAGTAGAGATATCTCTAAATATTACATTTGCTCCAACGGTTAGAATTTTTACCGTTGGTACCTTCCTATTTGGTACAGCTGTCCCTATTTACACTTTTGCATATATACCCCTAATCTATGATGAATTTAAATTCTGAGATTATTCTTCAACATCAATTATAAAGATTAAACGTTTGTGAAGTCTTTACAATGACTAGGTAATCTATAAAGACTTATAGTTTCCATAAAGTCAAATCAGTCTATATATCTACCATAGAAAAATTGCGTAGTTGACTGGGTCCCTGCTGGATTTGGTGAGAATCGGAAGGAGCGAGAATACAAGAAGATAAAGAAGAGTAAAGGAGGCATCTTTTGTCGTAGAGCAAAATTGATCATGTAGATTTGAGCATGAAAAAAGACGACTAAAAGTGGTGGTGCGGTGGTAAAGGTTGATTTACTTAAAAGATGGTGTTTCTTCTTTCCTCTGTCTCTCTCCAATGGAAGCAGAGACGAAGATTGGAAATCAAAATATTGAGAAAAAAATTAAAGGTTTAAATTGCGTTTATTGTGTCATAGCGAAACGGCTAAAAAAATAGCGTTATGCTATAGCGCCGATAGTACTATAACTTTATGATAAAAAAACGCTATAGTGCACTATTTAGAACTCTAGAAAAAACTGAGAAGAAAGAAAAGAGCTGCGTGTCTAGAGTAAAAGAGAATAAACTCACTAGAGAGGCTCATAGCTCATGATAGAAAGAGAGAGGAGAGAGGAGACAGTCCAAAAGAGAAACAGAGGAGAGAGATAAATTGTGTTATGTGGATAAAAGTAAAAAGAGGAAGAGAAAAAAAACGATAAGTGTGCATGAAAATTTGAAAAAAAAGAAGTGAAAAAATTAAAGAAAATTACGAAAGACGTTATGGGCTGACTGAGCTTGAGAGATTGGAGGAGAAGTTAAAGTTAAGGGGACTGAATAATTTCTCAATATTAAACGAACAAATATGTTATATAAATATTTTGTAGTTAACTTTTATAAACGGACACATAATGTGTGATTTTGTAAAATATGTGATGTTTATATTTTAATATCTGAATTGTATATTCTTGTACTTACCCATATTCGTCTAATATTCGACCCATATTTATATTTATTTAATATTCGATCGGTTATCTTATCCGAAATTAAAAATACAAATGGATACGGTATGTGATGATCTGTTGACCCCGTTAACATGCCATGAGCCTTGAATCAACTTGTTAATTTTTTTTATTTATCCGCAATCAACTTGTTTATTTATTTTTATTTTTATTTGCGTAAAGAGAAAACTTGCTATCTCTTTAGCTATTATAAAATTTTGTGGTTCTTCTATATCCTTAATATATTTTTCTTTCAGTTTAGAGTTGACATTCAACTTTTTAATTATTTCATAGCCTTCATAAAACGTTTCACCCAAATAATTTTCTATTTAGTTTAGAATTGGCATTGATATTGTAGAATATCGATCAATACCTCTTCTGGTCTGATGTTATTGTGTAAATCAATACTGGAAATAGCATTTAGAAACAGTTCTGAATGTACAGACTCAGTGAAATGCTGAGATGTATGGTATTAATTAATCTACACTAATATCATTCTATATGAAGTTATCAATCATACATTATAGTTTGGATGAGATGTTCTAATGTGGAATTCTACCTACGTACAGACCATCCGTAAGAACAAAAATAAAAATTGAAATCACTTGTAAGATAATATGTACAAGTTGTTCTTTGGTTGTGAAAATGAAAAACTTATTGAGGTAAGTTACAACAATAAAAATCCAAATCAAGCTCGGAAAGCTGGCTTTTCACTTTGTGGTTCTAAACGGATTTGAATAAAAGCAAGAAAATGTAACGTAACATGCATGTTGAATGTACAGTACACTAACCTTTAAGTCAAATCAACACTAATTGTAGCATATATTAAATAGTTAGTAGGTTGATCTCTAACTTTTACTCAAAAATAAATAATTGAAGTGTATGTGCACTAATGAATTAACTATATATTTCCTAAAAGTCATCTCATGCCATCTCATTATTCCTCTTTACGTATGCTGAAATTAATCCAGATTAAATATATTTTTACTCTATATATTTGCCTTTCACCGCGCAATTGTTCCAAATCCTTTCAAAAGAAACCGAATTAAACAATATAATAACCATTAATAGATGTCTATCGTTTTCTTGCTATTGTTCCTCCTCTCTTACACCTCCTCTGTGTTATCTACTAAACATGATGATGAAATCATGCTTCTCACAATGAAGAAGCAACTGAACAACCCTAACATTCTTAGTAACTGGACCAAAGGATTTGAAGTCTGCGGGATCCAATTATATCATAGCCCACTTTCCACCCTAAAAACAAAATGTACCAGCACCGGCCGTGTAAACAGTCTTACCATGCAATTCATCAACAATCTGCACCATTTCCAGATGCCATTTGCGGCTTAACCAAACTAGAGCACCTTGAGATCTTTATGTTTCCAGGGCTTCATGGTCCCATTCCTTCCTGCATTACTAAACTTGTCAATCTTAGTAATATCGATATAATCGAGAGTTAGAGACGTCTCTCTCTGGTTCTGTGCCTAGTTTTTCCAGGAATACCAATATCAAAGGCATTATTCTAGAAAGAAACAACCTCTCTAGTACAATTCCACAATATCTCTCTACCTTATCAAACTTAAGTGTATTGGGTCTTTCTTCAAATCACCTCACAGGTACTATACCACCTGGGATTGTCCCTGGTCGCTCTCCACTCCTTTGGCTTTACAATAACAATCTGACTGGTGAAATACCAAGATCTTATGGATTAGTAGATTTCCTGTCAATCAATATAGGGTACAACCAACTCAGTGGAGATGCTTCTTTTTTGTTTGGTAAACAAAAAAATACCACTGAAATTATTTTGAATAACAATTACTTTGAGTTTGATCTGAGTTATTTAGAATTCTCGGATAAACTACATACGTTGGACCTAAGCCACAATAAAATCTACGACAATGTGCCAGATTTTTTTTGCTAGTTCTGTCGGGGAATCATAAAGGCCAAACAATTACGCCTTCTAGAGATCAAACAATTACATCTCATCTAGGAGTCAAACACTTACACCCCGGGGAAGGAGAAACAGTTCCCCACCTTAACCTAAGGACCGTCCTATGCCAAAGCCGACTCATAAAACATAAATCTTAAGTGCGGAACATAATACCTGATTCCATTGATGTTTCAATGGAATAACTCGATCCTTCAAGAGATCGCCAACCGTCTCCGTGAGCACGAGACTAGACTCTAATGACAAGAAGCCCTTCTTGTTGTTTTGTCGTATAGTCGTAGGAATAAGTCTTCCAAAACAGCAAGATATGGCCCTTGAGAAATTCTATCCAAATTTCCTAATGGATTTCTCTTCTCTATTCTTTGATGGTAGAAGAAGAAGAGAAGGCACACAGAGCTGTATTTTTCTAAAGAGAAAAACGTATTTTCAGTTTCTGTGCTTTTCTGTGTTATCTTGTGCCTTGGGACCAATCCTTATATATAGTAATCTATCTGGTTATCTGCCAATTTGAAAAAGGTATTTTGTGTGACTGCATCAAAAACCGTGCTGTCGCATCAAAATCCGTGCGGACGCATTGAAATCCTTGTAGCCCACACAATCCTCTTAAATGACAATTTTCTGAATTGCAAATCTCAGAATCAGTCCATCAATGATTTGATATTTGCCTAAATTGTTCTACACATTTATAGACCACATCCTAATGAATATATTGATTGTCTATCACCTTGTTTGATCAGTTTAATTGATAACCATATATGACAGTAAACAATCCATAATTAGATTACATATATGCTTAATATTGGCATTAAATCCAACATGGTTGGCAATAAATCCAACAATCTCCCACTTGAACAATATGTTATGACTTTTTAATTATGCATTGTGTTCCTTATGTGCGCACATTTCTTTACTGTCTTCCTTATATATTCTCAAACCAATTCGGTCCATCAACTATATCATCAAAAGACTAAGGCAGCACTCGTCACATTTATTCGCAACTAAACCCTCAATAATCATATCACTAATACAGCTGAATGACATGAATCATGATGTGAATGTGTAGCATAGAAACTAATACAGCTGAATGACATGAATCATGATGTGGATGTGTAGCATAGAAATTACATGCAATTGTGATCTTCACGTGCCTATTTTTAACTTAGTTTTCTACTTAAATCTTGAAACTGAATTTCATAAATTAACTGAATTAGAGGTCAAACATAAACGAGAAACAGAATGTCAAAACTTCATAATATATATAACACTTGTTACATGTCACAAGTTACATATCCAAAATTACAATGAAAAATAGAACATTAAGTTACAAATAACAAACTCCCACTAAAACTGAATATCCTCAAAAGAGATTACACCCATATGAGCAACATGCTCTTCAAATTTAGCCGGTGTCAATCCCTTAGTAAGAGGATCTGTAAACATAGAGTCTGTTCCTACATGTTCTATTTTCAATTCACCATTCTGTATTCTTTTCTTTATTTTACCTTACTTTAGTTTAGCATTGTTTCATCTTCTAAATGATGCATCACTAAGATCTTTCATCAGAAAGTTCTTAGTTTCTTGCAACATATTTATATCGATATTGGCAAGCAATATGATATCCACATAGAAATACAAACTTACTCCCACAGAACTTAAGGTATAGAAATTCATTCAATAAATTTATCTCAAAACCAAACGAGATAATCTCACTATGAATTTTGCAATACCATTGTTCAGACACTTTCTTTAGTTCATAGATGAATTTCTTAAGTTTGCACACCATAGACTTTGTGTCTCCCGACACATAGTTTTCTAGTTGCACCATATAGATTGTTTCATTAATATTACAATTTAGAAACGCTCTTTTAATATCCATCAACTAAAGCTCCAAATTAAAGTGCATAATTAATGTCAATATAATCTTTAAAGAGTCTTTCAGAAAATAAAGTATTGATGATTCAAATAACATATCAATCAATATGCCTTCCTTTGGGCCGACAATATTGATTATATGTAAAAAATAATAATCATCACTATACTCTATGTACACATAATTTAACAATCATCAACCTTCCTTTGGGCCGGTTAATGCTTGCATTCATTAAATGAAACCATAGAGAAAGTCTCTAAAATCTTAAGTGACAAGACGAGCTTTATATTACTCCTCATTACTTTTCGAATCCCTTTTAGTTTTAAATATCCATTTGAAACTAATGGGTCTCGTTTCTTTAGGTAATGAGGTAATTTTTCCAATGTCATTGTCAGTCATTGATTATATTTTCTTATTGGCACTTCTGAATTTTCTTGAGAAATTCCAGCATTGTCTGAAACAATCTGGCCTACAACAACATCTTCCAGAGATTCTAGAATCTGACTTTGTGTTGTTTGATTATGTTGAGTTTGGTCTTCAATAATGGTTCCGTTAAAGATACTTGTATTTTGAGTTAAATGAGATCTATGTCCATAAAACTCTCAACACCTGTGGGAATATTTGCATACTCCTCTTCGAATTCAAAATCCATTATTGTATCTCCCCCCGCAAACTCAACATCATAAAAAAAAATTGCATTTTCTGTCTCAAATATTGAATGTTCTGTGGGATTATAAAATTCCTTAATGATAACAATCAAATATGAAATCGCGCCCCTTAATGCCTCTTAATGGACCTCTTCATCATCATAAGACACATGCAATTTGATTTGTCCCACTTTTCATTTTCCTTCTGATCATCAGAAGTACTCTTATCCGTAAGTGTGGGACATACCTCCTTAATGCAAGGTCTAGATCCTTAACACCGAGAACTATTACTATGTTCTCATGTCAAAATTTGAAGTTGGTTCCATTCAACATAAAAAAAAAATGTTGTTTAGGCCTTTAACAATGCTAACTGAAAAATTACGAACAAAAAATTACAAAGAACAACACGAATAAAAAATTCCAAATTTATAAATTATATTAAAATAAAGGCCCAACTTGCTCAAAATATATGAGATGATTTTCTCTTTTATTATTATACATACGAATTTCACAACCAGGTAAGTTCCCAGGTAAGTCAGGGATCCCTAAGGATTCACTTCGAATTCCGACTTGCCTAGACAGAACTTTCCTAGGCATTGTTACATTCATAGTATCGTAACTTATCTTAATAAATGATCACATTTTATGAGTCTTAAAACCATCTTAAAACCAAAGTATCGGTTTCCATTAAGCGGCTACCTTTGGGTAACGGGTCAATTTCTTATGATACTTTGGCGCAATAATAAGGTACTGATAACCTAGAACATACCGAACAACATGCCTTCCTTTGGGCCGACAATGTTGACATATGTGTAAAAAATTTTGGTCATCACTATACTTTATTATCACTCACTTGTACAAATAATTTCAACAACCATTATCTTCCTTTGGGCCGATAAATGATTGCATCCATTAAATGCACACCTAATATCCTTTTGTAAAATGAATTTAAATCAATCTTGTCAAAAGAGGTACCTTTGGGTACAATTAGGACTCAATTAATTCAATTCAAGATACATATAACTTTAATGCCTTTATAAGAATTATAATTTATACCTTAGCCATAAAACAAAAGTGCAATTAAATAAATATATAAATAATTGCATCATAATAACTGCATTTTTAATCTCAGAAACTATTCTCTAACTTTTCAGAGAGTTGTGCGGCCCCCACGAAATTTTGTGCGGTCTGCCAAATTAAAAAATGTATTTTTGCATCTGCATCAAAAACCGTGCGATCGCATCAAAATTCGTGCGGCCGTATCTTTGTCTGAGTAACTGTAAAATTGCATTTATTATGTTGAAATTGATCCATGATCTAAAGAGATTTCTTAATTTTGGAAGCACCTTAAATAACTTTTCAAATTTAGAAATTTAATTCCAAATCTATATAACCTTTCAAATTTAGAAGTTTAATTCCAAATTTATATATTTTGTTTTAGGAAATTTATCAAAAATAAATAAATTTCACCAAAACCCAAATTTCCATAACTGCCTATTAAAATTTGTGCGGAATTTTGTGTGGCCTCTATGCATCCGCAAAGAGGGTCGCACAAACTCTGCCAGGACCGAATTTTGATTACAATTTTGCGATTTCAATTTGAAAATCTTCTAGCAAATTCTAACCAACTTAATAACTGAAAAATAGGCAATTATGGCTGTAAAATTTTACAAGTTTTGTGCTCTCCAAACCAAAATCTTCAGATCTAAAACAATCAAGAAAAATCCAACAAAAATCAACGAAAAAATCATCATTAATTCGTAATTCTCTCTAGATCCTAAAAGACTTAATCCTTCGGCATAGGAAGGCTCTGATACCACTTGTTGGGGAATCATAAAGGCCAAACAATTACGCCTTCTAGAGATCAAACAATTACATCTCATCTAGGGGTTAAACACTTACACCCCGGGGAAGGAGAAACAGTTCCCCACCTTAACCTAAGGACCGTCCTATGCCAAAGCTGACTCATAAAACATAAATCTTAAGTGCGGAACATAATACCTGATTCCATTGATGTTTCCATGGAATAACTCGATCCTTTGAGAGATCGCCAACCGTCTCCGTGAGCGCGAGACTAGACTCTAATGGCAAGAAGCCCTTCTTGTTGTTTATCGTATGGTCGTAGGAATAAGTCTTCCAAGACAGCAAGATATGACCCTTGAGAAATCATTATCCAAATTTCCTAATGGATTTCTCTTCTCTATTCTTTGATGGTAGAAGAAGAAGAGAAGGCACACAGAGCTGTATTTTTCTAAAGAGAAAAACGTATTTTCAGTTTCTGTGTTTTTCTGTGTTATCTTGTGCCTTGGGGACCAATCCTTATATATAGTAACCTATCTGGTTATCTGCCAATTTGAAAAAGGTATTTTGTGTGACTGCATCAAAAACCGTGCTGTCGCATCAAAATCCGTGCGGACGCATTGAAATCCGTGTAGCCCACACAATCCTCTTAAATGACAGTTTTCTGAATTGCAAATCTCAGAATCAGTCCATCAATGATTTGATATTTGCCTAAATTGTTCTACACATTTATGGACCACATCCTAATGAATATATTGATTGTCTATTACCTTATTTGATCACTTTAATTGACAACCATATATGACAGTAAACAATCTATAATTAGATTACATATATGCTCAATGTTGGCATTAAATCCAACGAGGTTGGCAATAAATCCAACAAGTTCTACTTGGTTGTTCTTGTTAGAAAAATGATATATTTTGGTGGAGGGAAGAGAGACAGATTCTGATATTCTCAACGCAAACAATATTTTCTCTTTCTCAAATATATATTATTCTTTTCTTCTCTCTTACAACTGAGATACAACTCTATTTATAGCCTTAGACATGACTCTTAAAATTCGTACAGTAATTAAAACAAAACAGAATTCAAAACAACTCAAAACAGAATACAGAGCAGCACAGTAAATTGTGACCCTTGGTTACTAAAACTGCTATAACTTATTGTAGGGAACTCCAAACGACTTGAAACTTAAATCATCTGAATCTAGACTCGAAGACACATCAAATGGACTCCTCATTTGCCCAGAATGATCTAGAATTGCCTTTTCAAATTATCATTTAAAAACAGTCTTAAATCTGTCCACTGTGCAGTCACGAATTTAATGGCAAATTAAGTTTATTCATTAACAGTTCTATCTCTATCTGTCATTGAATAGACTCTGCGGAGAGCTTCCTAAGGAGTATAACATGTGGCGATTCAGTGCCGAAGATTTTGAGAACAATACATGTCTTTGTGGGAACCCACTGCCACCATGCTTCAATTCGGCACCTGCACCTGCACCTGAATCCACCAGACCTTAAGTATCTCTTTGATTTATGCTTGATCCAACAAGTCAAATATTCTCATGTGATGTTGTTTTGATGTATCCAATAATTATGTGACTTCAGTATTTTAGTAAGTGCAATATGCATTTGGGGATCATAATGTGAATTTTTTGCTGAATTTGTGACATATGCCAAATAGTATTGCTTTTTTCCAGCCTTTTAAGCTTACAGGAAAAAAAAAATCGAATAAACAAAAAAGAAAACAACAAAAAAGGATAATGGCCCAAATGAGAGGAAACTGACATTGACTTGGTAAGTTGATTTCTTTTTGGTTAATTCTAATAGATACATGGATCCAATAATACCCATTGATCAATAGTGAGTGTTCTCTGAAGTAATTATAATTTTGAGTTAAAATCCTTACAGTACGTTAAGAATCTGGGTCAATTTTGAAATCCACGGGGCAGATTATTAGAGAGCAGACAGCTTTAAAGTTCGTGTTCAGATTTTTTACGGACAAACTCAAACTTTGAAATTTGAGTTATATGAACTCATTGACCAATAGCTGGTCCCATGAGGGATGGAGCTACAGGTGTGATTTAAATTATTTTCATTATATAAAAAATTCAATAGAGATTGTTTAATAAAAATTTGCCAAATTTTGTCACCCTAAAAAAGACAGCTAAGATCACCGTTCGGTCCAACTTCCAATATAGCATATTAATTGTGGTCAATGTCATCAGAAGGTTGACTTACTTTACAGCTTACCGATCTGAATTTTCCTTTGCTGTGGAGCACAACTGTTACTGCTCGATTCCATGCCAGATAGTTGCTGCCTTCAGCAGCATGGTTGAGAACGAAAGCAATTAATTTAGGCCAGCCATGCTCCATATTTTCTTGTATTAACTTGTGTTCACGGAAGGATGATCGGTTGAGCTTCCCATTGATCGTTAATGTGGCTCATATAAATTTGCGAATTTTCATAACCGTGCTCTGGTATCATATTACACTTATTGAATTTGATTGAACAAGAACTTTACTGATTTGTCTCATTAATTGCAATATATAATTTACGACCAATATAGAGATCACTATGCTAGAGAACCGTTACAATTTGGTAATGTTTGAGAAATGGGAGCCATTACTGTGTACTGTTAGGTTTGTTACCGGAAATGGTAAACATCGAAAGAATGGAAGGAACATAGAAGAAAAAATCGGAATCGGAATCGGAATCGGTCACTTGACTGGTGAATCGGGATCGGGTGAATCGTTTAGAATCGGCCAAATCGGATCGGAAACTCGGATATTTTTGGCAGAAGCTTGTATTGTACTCGGTTTGATTTGGGATATGGATTTAGACTTAATTTGAGGTTATTTAAGACTATAATTAAGGACTTGTTTGTGATTTTAGAAAACCACCAAATGGTTTATTGGGTTAAAACAAAGAAAAATATGATATATAAAAATAGTAGTAATAATATTCAGATAAAAAAAATCGGATTTTGGGATTGCTTTATTGAGTGCATAAATAGGTATCTTTAATGGCCCAAGCCCAATTCAAAAAAATAATCACTACATCTCCCCCACTAAAACTGATGCATAGTATCCTTAATCAGCGCCTTTGCCAGCGGACTCCACCTTCTCTTTAACCCTCTGACTGGATAGGCCCCACTCAAGAGCGCTTCGTTCTCTCTTGTTAAACCAGACAGGTGAGCCATCTCCTTCTGACGATTGGCCCTTCACGATCCGAGAACCCTTCTTCTCCTATTAGCATTTTGACCCAGTCAAAATTGCAGATTTTCCCCCCAAATCCGATTTGAGGTCGTAGCACTTCGTTTTTTTGTGAAAAATCGCTTCAAATCGTAAGAATCAACGTCAAGAATCGTTCCACGGTAGAAGAATTGACAAAGAATCGCTTGACTGGGCCAATTTTAACTAGTTTTTCACTGAAAATCGCTCACCGAGGAACTCGGTCCAAAATCGGATCGCCAAAAGCTGATTCCGGTCCGACTCGGTCGATTTTTTCTTCTATGGGAAGGAAGCTGCGGAGAGAAAAAAGGATTTAATTGGTAAATTGACACCGCCCGGATCAAAGTTCTGTGGAAGTTTGTACAACATATTCTACAACTTTCATGTTTGGAGTTTTTCCAAAATAGGAGGAATCATGGTCAAACAAACCTGTCAAGAGAACTGGTCAATTTGAAGTTGTGTGTCATTAATTAGTTAGTTGTGAGTTTATGTTTGTCATGAATAGAGCCAAAATATTGTTTGTATTATGTTGTTTCAAGTAGTATTTTTTGGATTTTTTAGAAGGTCTTTAATTTGAGAGTTTCTAATGAGTTTATTAATTGTGTTTTGGTATTTGAAAAAGTAGTTGAGACTTGCAATAATTGTTAGGTAGATTTTTAAGGTAAAAAAGATGGCTATATAACAACCCAAAAATGAATGGAAAAGAAGTTTTTGAAATATTACAGGCGTCATAGAAAAAAAAAAAAAGAAGAAGGTAGTATTACACTTATTCAAAACTTTATGCACTTCTTTCTGAAAAATTATAAACATTTCTAAACTTTGTGTACTTTTGTTGGTATTGAGGATGAGCTAGTCGGATATATTTAAAGTTATTGAGCTTATCTTTTTTTTTTTTGATAAAGTTGAGCTTACTTGCAAAGAGTGGGGAATCAAAAGCTATTGAAAAACTAGTACACTTTGATTTGTAAGCCTGGTATTTGTGGGCCCAGTTATTGTTTAGATATAGCAATCCCATGTAATAAGGTTTAGATTATTTTTCCGTGGAAATCAGCATGTAGATGTTGATAGTGCAAGTATTTCAAATGCAATGCATGCTTAAATCAAACACTAAATCATGTGCTTGGTATGATCAAGTTCATCAAGTAGGCAACTTGAACCAGTTACTTTTTTTTTTTAGTAAAAGTTGGAGGTCAAACTATTCAACTATTTAATATTTATTATTTCATATTGGATTTCGAACCAGTCAGATATTGACAACAAAAGATTATTGAAACTGCAATTAATCTGTGCCATGAAACAAGTAATTGATGATATGTTTAATTATTTTGTTTGTTGTAATGTTGGGGAAACGAAAATAAAATAGTTCTTAATTCGGAGCACATGAAAAGAATTGCATTGCATCTGGTTCAACAGATGTATAATTCAAAACAAAAGTTATGACCGTCAATCAAAAGCTATTGAAAAACAATTTGCCATTCTAATTAATAACTAAATATCAAAGAACTCATGAATACTATTATTATTTTTTTAAAGAAAAGAAAAGAAAATATTAGTTTGTTTTGAAGAAAATGAGACAGGGTTCAGGCCCTGTCATCATTGAATTAAAAAAATAATAATAATAATAATAATTGTCACACCCCAAACCAGAATTTCCGGATTAGGGTATGATTAATCCCCGTCTCGTGTCTAATGATCGGAAAGACATGCAAGACTTAAATAATAAAATAATCATTCACAGCGGAAGTGAATACAAACAATAAAGCCAAAGTCATAAATATAAAATAAACATAACATAATATACATCACCTCATCCATACAAATCCCCACCGGGATCAAATATACATAATCTAGTCAAAGGAGTACATAATCTATCGAGTCCAATGTGTATAACAAAAACATCGGACTCGCAAAACCCTAAGCAAAAGTCCCTAATCTATATCAGGCGATGTGGCCGTCGGGGACAGCTCCTGACGCCTCCTGCTGCGGACCGTCAGACTCTGTACCTGAAATCCCAATCAAAAGGTGGGTGAGCGAATGATCGCCCAGTATGTGACCCAGTATTATCCCTTCAGGGATCCTCTAAGTCAAAGCACATTTTAATTTGAAAATCTACGTAAAGTTCGGTAATCGTTTCATTTTTAATGCACATGTTGCGGAAATTAAACCTATCATAATAACTACAAAAGAAATACATATAATATATGATATGATGCGATTATCCTATTATGCCAACATGATGAAAGTTTCCCAAAATAAAATACAAGCAGATGAATATATTTATATCCAATCGGAGTCCAGTACAATAGGTATTGTGTGTACAACTTAATATAATAATAATACGGATAACTTTTTCACCCCGTGCCGTGCCAATTTGAATTGATATTTCCAAAACCGATATAACACAAGGACTGCGATCAGGGGGTGCAATGATACCCGATGCCTAAAAGCATCGAGCATTGCCCCAAAGACTTCAACCCGCAGGTCGGTGCACGCTAGCCGATGGTTACATCTAATTCCGTGTGTTTTCCTTACTTTAAAACGATTCTTCATCCAAACATATAAAATAGGAGAAATCTACAAGCATGACGTAAAAATTAAGTTAATCTGTTTCCTCATGAGCAGACAACGGAACTCCACCGTCCGGCCAGACCAATGGGACACACACATGAGACACGCAGCCTCGTATCAAAAACATGGGACCGCAGCCCCGTATCACACACCTGAGACACGCAGTCTCATATCACACATCTGAGACACGCAGTCTCTTTTCTTTTAAAACAAAAGGCCGTATATGGCAAGTAGCTCCTAATGTAGGGGGGATAACTCCCGAATCGTTTCCATGCCTCTGGACTCGCAGCCCGCACGTAATGGTAAAATGATCGAGAATAATATAATAACAACTCAATGCATATAATAATATAATCCTAATAAGACCTCTAAGGGATCAAGTGATCCCTCAGCCCAATGACCCACAAGCCGCCTCGCATCCCATACTACGAGGACGGAAAGTAATCATTCGGTCTTCTATCTCACACTCACCAATGCACATGCCTAACTACGATAATATGTTGTCCTCTACGAGAAGAGGACAACTAATATCCTAAATTAATATATTAATTAAATTACTCTACTCCTAAGAAAACAGTAAATTTCAATTTAGAAGGGGTTATGCAATTTCCTAATTACAGTTCAGAAAGGATTAAACATGCTCTAATGCAAACTACAAAATTTAAAAGTGCGAATGTCAGGTCAAGTGGTCGACTGGTAAGAGTACGCCACGAAAGAATAAAACAGATATCCCACACCTGATGGCAGTAGTGGTAGTACGCAAGCGCTAGCAATCACCGCAATCCGCACGATCCTCACCTGCTCCGGTATAGCTGTCAGCGGGATCGTACCACGGGTCGAACTCAACGTAGGTCGGCTGACCTGTAATTTAGACGTAACTTAATTAGATTCTAAACTAAGTATTCGTAACCCTTATTACCCCGTTTGATTATTTTCACTAAGTGTTCGTTATTATTTAACCCTAATTAAATACTTGTAATTTAATGTGTGTTTCCTATTTAATTTAGCCACAATCAATTTATTTCATTCCTAAGTACGAAATTAATTATAGTACGTTAATTACGTAATTATTTTATTTAATAAACCTTTGTAATCGTCACAATTCAAAAATATTAGTATGTTGTTAATTAATTGTCTTTTATTAATTAACAACATAGTTTATTTAGAAATCATTTTCTTTATTTAAAAATTCCATTTATTTAATTTATTTTAACTCAATCCCAAAATATGCTTCCTAATTAAATATTCTATGTTCTCGAATTTCGAATCTAATCTACAAAATATTAGTTTCGTGTTCTATCCTATAAGTGTTGGGTTTGTACAACCCGATCAAAATTTGTGATAAATCCGAATAATCAATTCAAGGCCTATTGCCTTAACTCCTCTTTAATAATTCGGCCAAGCCCAACAGAAAAGAAAAAGGCCCAAGTCCCAAATAATTAGCCAAGGCCGAAACCGAAATCCAATATGAAATCCACATTTGCATTTTAGTCCCCAATTTAGTTTTATTTATGTAAGGGCCTACAATTTACATTTCAATCCAAATAATTTCCAAATTTTTCACGAAGGTCCCTGTCATTTCAAGGTCTGGTAAAAGCACAGAATCAGTACCAGTACACAAGGAGCAAGAGCACCAGTAATCACAACAGAAACGAGGCGTATAGCCAACACAGACACAGAAGACTGGTACCGGTACGGTACCAGTACAGTCAAGTAAAACCAGAAAGGCCAACAAGTCACAGAAACAACCAAACCAGCGCCCAACAGCAAAAGGGTCCGTACCGGTGCGGTACCAGTACACAAAAGGAACAAGCAACAGAACCGAAACCCGCAAGGACAGAGACAAGAGAGACGAAGACAACCCGGCCCCTAAATCACCGTACCTGTACTGGTACGGTGCCAGTAAAAATCAGCAAGTAAAGCGAGACAAGGAAAGGGAAAAACAAGGAAACAAGGCAGCAGTCACCAAACAAACAAAAGAAACGGCACAAGCCACAGATCAGAGCAAGCAACAAAGCACGAAGGAAAAGAAAGCGAACCAGCCCGTATAATCACCGTACCAGTACTGGTACGGTGCCAATAAAACCAGCAACAACAGAAACAAGCAAAACGTGCACCAGTAAACCAGCACAACAAGCAAACAACAGCCGACCGGGAAAATCAACAACCCGAGCCCGGCATCAATTAAATAAGTAGTTGAATAGTTACTCGAGAGAGAGATAATCGCAACGAGGGTCAAAATTAGGCCGGTTCCAAGCTAACGGCTTGCTTCTTCGGCCTTCTCAAAATCTAGCAAGCACCACAGTAAGCACCCGGCACCAAGGAAAACGCACAAAAGCACCGGCAAGCTTAGATCAACGGACAACCCTTTTAGAGTTTCAGATTATTGCAAATCACAGAGGAAAACAGAAAAATAGAGGGAGAAAGGCGAAAATCTCAACACATGAGCGCAAAAATCAACCAACCAAGAGAGGAAAACTGAGAGAGGGAGAGCGGGTGTCAGCCATGGCGTTCTCTAAATTTGGGATTACCGTTGAATCGGTTGACAAAACCAGATCCGAATGGAAAAAGAGAGAAGAAGCGATGGAAATTGAATATTTACATGGGCTGGTTGGGCCTAAGTTAATCAGCAGGGCTTCTGGGCCTTTGTTAGAGGTATTATCGGCTAAGAAGTATGGGAGTCTGAGTAAGGGGGCCCAGGCTGTCAGAAACGTCTCCAAAGACGTGAACAAGGAAATCAGCTGCAAAGGGGACCGCTCCAATTACCGCTGTCATCTCACCAATGAATCGGCACTGGAGACAGCTAGTGAGTAAGGATTGTAGAGTGGAGTAGAAAAGGAACTGGAGAGGATTGCTGAGAATAAAATTATGTTAGGAATTCAGAACTTTCAGGAATTACAGCTCTTTCTGCCGGTTAGCAGATTTATTTCTATTTTTCTTTGTATTTTTATTTCAGATAGACAAGTCCTATATATATAGGCCAAAGAGGCGAAGTTTGTTATGCTAGATGAATTCTGTAACCCTAAAAACTCTTATTTCAACTTATCTGCTTAGTTGCTATTTTTACCCAATTTCCCAATTTCTTTTAGTTCTTACAATTCCACAAAAGAAATACTTCATTCTCTATTCAATTAAGCTCTTGGAGCATAACATTTGGTATCAGAGCACCGATTATCACTGGGCTCGGTGATAGAAGAGGTCACATGCCGAAATCAAAAGGTTCTACGGCTGGCGATTTGGGGGTAGAGGAGTTAAGGAATCAGTTCACTCAACTGCAAAGTGAGATCCAGAAAAGGTTGGATGAGGAATCGGAGAGACAACTAAGGAGAGAGGCAGATATGCAAGATTTGATTGTAACAACCATCATCAATCAGATCAAAAATGTGAAGGACCAAATCCTGCAAGCAGTGGATCAAGATGTAGATGAACGGATGAACAAGTTGGAGAACATGTATAATAGAGCTGGTGGTAATGGTGGGGATGGCCAGGTATCACCTAGAGGTAACCTGTCAGTACTGAGAAATGAGAGAAGGACAAATATGTCAGGTCCTTTTGGTGGAGGTCATGATGAATCAGATGGTAGAAGAGAGTTCAGGATGCAGCTACCTAGAGCTGATTTTCCAGCTTTTAATGGCGAAAACCCAACTGAGTGGATAAGGAAGTGTAGATACTACTTTGAGATCCATCAAGTACCAGATGTGTACAAAACCAAATATGCTTCCCTATACTTCCAGGGTAGAGCCGATGACTGGTATGGTGGTTACATTATGGAGAACGAACCCCCTACTTGGACAGAATTAGTAGAGTTGATCAAAAGAAGGTTCAAGAAGAAGGGTAGTAGGAACACTATTGATGATTTTAAAAGATTACAACAAGTGGGTAGTATTGATGAGTATGTGGATCAGTTTGAGAAGGCCAAATCCAATCTGTTATTAGAAGATAGGTATTTTCCAGAATCAGTTTACACTGAGGCATTTATTAGTGGATTAAAGGATGAAATCAAGCCACTGATGATGGCGTTTAACCCCTCCTCACTGTTGGAAGTTTTTGAATTGGCTCAACACCTAGAGAGTGCTAGTGAAAACCAGTATCGAAGGTTGAAGGGAATTAGTAGACCAGGTGGAACAACTGTACCAGTGCAAAACAGAAATTATGGAGACAAGTCGAAATTACCCATCTCTAGTGTGGCACAAATCCCAACTAATAACAGAAATGCCTTGATAGAACAAAGGAGGGCCCTAGGTCTATGTTTCAAGTGTAATGACAAGTATTTTCCGGGACACCAGTGTAAGGTTAAGGTCCATATGTTAATGGGCAACACTGAAGAGGAGGTAAATGAAGGAATTGAAATTGAGGAAGAAGAGATTAAAAACCCCGACCAGTTCGATACGACTGAAGAAGCCCTGGTCAGCATGCACGCAACTTCCAATAATCCAGACCTTAAAACCATGAAATTCATGGGTACCATTGGGGAAAAACCAGTTTACGCACTGTCAAATAGTGGCAGTACTCATAGTTTTTTAGACCCCTCAGTTTTAAATAGGGTTCAGTGCCAAATTACACAAACTAATCCTATGGTGGTGATGGTAGCTAATGGGAATAAAATGGTCACTGATTCTAAGTGTATGGGGCTTTCTTTCTCTATACAGGGAAATGAATTTGAGGGTGAGTTGAGGCTGCTAGCCATTACTGGTTATGACATCATTTTAGGGTTGGATTGGTTGAGTCAGTGGGGACCTATGACCATAGATTGGAGTAACATATGGGTGACTTTCGAGAAAGGAGGGAATAAGGTTAAGTTGCAAGTATAGGAAGAGATTGCAAGGGTTGATATGTGTCAAGCCAATGACGTGAAAAAAGAGATCAAAAAGGCAGTGAAATGATCATTGCTCATGTGATGTTAGTTCAAGAGGAGAGTAGAGATCCAACACACACTCCTCCTGAAATAGAAGAAGTGTTGAACCAGTACCAAGAGATATTTGAAAATCCTTCCACACTGCCACCCAAAAGGCTAGTGACCACAAAATCGATCTCTTACCAAACTCTAAAACTGTGAATTTGAGACCTTACAGGTACTCATATTTCCAGAAGGTGGAATTAGAGAAGATAATAGAGAAACTAATGAAGGCCTCTATAATTCAACCCTCTTATAGCCCTTATGCATCACCTGCCTTACTAGTTAAGAAGAAGGATGGGACATGGAGATTCTGTGTAGACTATAGGCAGCTCAACAATCAAACTGTGAAGAACAAGTATCCTATACCTATCATTGATGAATTGTTAGATGAGTTGCATGGGTCACAATATTTTTCGAAAATTGATCTCAGGTCGGGATACCATCAGATAAGGATGAACCCCCGAGATGTTGACAAAACTGCCTTTAGAACTCACCAAGGCCATTATGAATATTTAGTCATGCCATTTGGTTTGACAAATGCCCTGGCTACTTTTCAAGCAGTAATGAACCAAGTGTTTCAACCTTACCTTAGAAAATTTGTTCTTGTGTTTTTTGATGATATTCTCATCTATAGTGCTGACCTACTCTCTCACAAAAAGCACGTCCAAGTGGTCTTACAGACCTTGAGAAACAATCAGTTGTTTGCAAAAAGGAGTAAGTGCACTTTTGGAGTGAAACAAGTTGAGTACCTGGGCCATATTATCACTAGAGAAGGGGTGGCTACTGATCCTCAAAAGGTTGATGCAATGAAAACATGGCCCACACCAAAGAATGTAAGGCAGCTTAGAGGTTTTCTGGGGCTAACGGGATACTATAGAAAGTTTATTAAGCACTATGGGGCAATCAGCAAACCTTTAACTGATCAGTTGAAGAAAAATGCATTCCATTGGAACAAGGAGGCTGAAGAGGCATTTGCAGCACTTAAAGAAACCCTGTGCTCAGCCCCTGTGTTAGCGATGCCTAATTTCACTCAACCATTCATTTTGGAGACGGATGCAAGTGATAAAGCGTTGGGAGCAATACTCATGCAAGGCAAGAGACCATTGGCCTATTTGAGCAAGGCTTTGGAAAGCAGAAATCAAGGTTTGTCTACCTATGAAAAAGAATTTCTTGCTTTACTAACAGCTATACAAAACTAGAGACATTACTTGCAGGGTAGACCTTTCATAATCAAGACTGGTCATATGAGTCTCAAATACCTATTGGAGCAAAGGCTGACGCACACACTACAACACAAAGGCTTGTGCAAACTACTTGGGTTGGATTATACAGTCCAATACAAGAAATGGGTTTTGAACAAGGCAGCTGATGCTCTCTCAAGAAGGGAAGAAGCAAATGAGGAAGGGCAATTGGTGGCATTCTCTGAACTGATACCTAGTTGGATTGAGGAGTTACAAGATAGCTATGAAGGTGATGTGTGGGCACAAAGCACTCTTCAACAGCATAAGGAGGGAACTCTCAATGACAGTAAGATCCTTATTCATGCTGGTGTGATTAGGGTGAATGATAGGTTGTATGTGGGAACAAAGCCCGACTGGAGGTCTAAAATGGTTCAGACTGTGTATGGTTCCAGTGTTGGGGGGCACTCTGGAATACTTGGTACATATCAAAGAGTCAAAAAGATTTTTTATTGGCCAGGACTCAAACAGTCAGTGATTGATGAAGTGAAACAGTGTGAGGTCTGTCAGTTAAATAAGGGTGAACATGTGGCTAGCCCTGGGTTAATAGAGCCTATACCTATTCCTGAAGGTGCTTGGGAATTACTGACGATGGATTTTATTGTTGGGTTGCCTAAGAGTGATGGAAAGGAAGTAATACTAGTAGTAGTGGATAAATTAACCAAGTATGCCCATTTCCTTCCTTTAACTCACCCCTTCAAGGCTGTCGATGTTGCTACTGTATTTCTTGATTCTGTGTACAAATTACATGGGTTGCCAAAAGGAATTATTACTGACAGGGACCCAATATTCACCAGCAATTTTTGGAGAGAAGTTATGGGAAAATTAGGTATTAAGTTGAAATACAGCACAGCTTACCACCCTCAAACCGATGGGCAAACCGAGAGGGTTAATCAGTGTATTGAAACATATCTCAGGTGCATGGTATTTCAGCAGCCAAAGAAGTGGGCTAAGTGGCTGACATTGGCAGAATACTGGTATAGCACAAACTTTCATACATCCTTAAAAACCACCCCTTTTGAAGCCCTATATGGTTATGCACCACCACATATCCCTACTGGCACTCCACCCAAAAGTGTGAATGAGAAGGTGAATGAAATTCTGAAGGAAAGGCAAGTTACAGTTCAAGGATTGAGGGAACAATTGAGAAGAGCCCAAGATAGGATGAAGAAATTTGCCGATAAGAAGAGGTCAGAAAGGAAATTTTCAGTAGGAGATTGGGTTTATCTAAAATTACAACCCTACAGGCAATTGTCAGTTCATAACTCAAACAAACAACAGAAGCTGAGACCTAAATATTATGGTCCTTTTGAAATCTTAGAGAAGATGGGGGCGGTTGCATACAAATTAAATCTGCCGGAAGGTTCACTGGTACATCCAGTGTTCCATGTTTCACAATTGAAGAAAAGTGTGAGTAAAGAGACTCCATTGATGCCTACCTTGCCACTAATCGGACCGCAATCCAAGGTGAGGATTGAGCCAATTGAGATTCTAGGAAGAAGGTTGTTAAAAAGGGGAAATGCCGGAGTACCTCAAATTCTTGTGAGATGGTCCAACTTGGCAGATGAGGACGCAACATGGGAGGATGCTGAGACGATCCGCATGCAATTTCCTTATCTCCGACTTGAGGACAAGTCGAATTTGAAGGGGGAGGGAGTGTCAGCCATGGCGATCTCTAAATTGGGGGTTACCGTTGAGTCGGTTGACAAAACCAGATCCGAGTTGAAAAAGAGAGAAGAAGAGATGGAAATTGAATATTTACATGGGCTGGTTGGGCCTAAGTTAATTAGCAGGGCCTCTGGGCCTTTGTTGGAGATATTATCGACTGAGAAGTATGGGAGCCTGAGTAAGGGGGCCCAGGTTGTCAGAAACGTCTCTAAAGACGTGAACAGGAAAATCAGATGCAAAGGGGACCGCTCCAATTACCGCTGTCATCTCACCAATGAATCGGCACTGGAGACAGCTATTGAGTAAGGATTGTAGAGTCTGCTTTGAGATTCGTGCAGAACATACTTGAACGGTTGAAATAATTTCAGATCAAATGAGCTCAAAATAATTTGGTTCTACAAGATTTGTGCTTATAATTTAGTATATATATGTTTGACCCTAAAAAGTTACTACTTAACATTTAACATGATGAGTAACTACTCTGGGACAATTAAACATGCTCATAAAATGCCAAGGGTCACACAACAACATATTAAAATTCTTGTTGATGGTCTACGTGAGAAACCTTGAATTTTAATGTGCACGATAATAATAAAACATGAGATAGTTAATCTCTTGTGAAATAAAACAAGATGAATGATTTTCGGGGTGCAAAATTGTGGGGATGCCCAGCAGATTCATGCTCCGGGTGCAAATTGAGGCTGCACAACAAGAACCGAAGAATGGGGCCCATGAGCCAGTGACTTATAACCATTTTTCGCTGAACCCCTGACATGGATAGGCGTGGTACATGGGCTACAAGCCGTATGCACCGAACCGGCAGTCGCACAGCCCTTCGTGCGCCGAGACCATCCAGACTCCAGGGACACCGCTGATGTTTAAAATGTTAGCGCCTTGACCCCTTCAATGGGCATGCGCGCGGTGCGCCGTGCACCGTGCTTAGGCGACTACACGGTTCAGAGAGAACCGGGTGCGGCTAACATAAATGAAAGAATTAAAATGAGAGGACATTGTAGCACAGAGAAACTGACATGTGGGCCCTCTGCCCACGTCACCTCCCTCTCTTCTTCTTCCTCATCTCAACCCGCAACTTAGTGAAAAAACAAAAGCTTAAAATTCAAGCTAAAGGCTTAATCTATTGGCCGACACTCACCTTGAACTGACAGCAATCTCCTCTCCCTCTTCTATGTTGGGATTCAACAAATGAATTTTAACTCTTAAGCCTCAATTTTGACCGAGAAAGAAAGAAGAGTAAAATGGAGAACTCGGGGTACGATGTAAATTGGGTTCTAAGATTTTTAGGGGATGATATTCAAGTCCCTGCGATGATATATAAGTTGCCAATTTGATTCAAAATGAGCCCGAAGTGATGCATTGCGGGCATGGCACCAACACGACCCCGGCTCTAAATGGAAAACAATGAATTGATTGCTATGAAGGTAAATTGGTCTTCAGAACAAGTTAAGCGAGTATAGGCGACACTAAAGGCCTTGTCCCTGCTGACAAAAGCATAAGAATCATAGAGGGCTCATGTTTATTTTTCAATATACCGCCGATGCATTATATCCTGCCCTCTACAGCTGTGCTGAGCTCAGTGGTCCCCTCTAATACGTGCTAAACCTTCCCTGGATGAAGCCAAAAACAGGAGATTCTTCTCCCAGGGTGCAGGGACACGTTTCTCAAGCTTACCATAGTAGGCCGGTTAATCAAGGGCTTAGAGGGTGTGTGCTACACCTCATGATGATCCAAGGGCTGTAAATGATACAACCAATCAAATATAATGTGCATGAAGATAATTGGACAGCCCTGGCCATGTAAGCAAACTTGAGAGCATCGAATGGATCAGGACCCTTCATCAAACAGCTGGTGTGCATAGCAAATGACACCTCAGCTGAACCCTAAACCCTAAACCCATGCCTGCCTTATATAAGGCACCTCAAATGAATGCTAGATATACATCTTCTTCTCCAGAAAACCCTCTGTGTAAGAATCAAGAAAGAAACTTCCATTTTCAAAGAGAGTTTAAGTTAGAAGTTGCAAAGTTTCAAGCTTTTAAAGAAAGGTAATTAGTACCTTGAAAAATGTAAGCTCAAAGTTGAGCAATGATCTGTATATATGTCATTTTAATCGAAATAAAGGGTTTTTGTTTGATGATTTTCTTGTTTGTTCTTTGCTTGATCTTGTTCTCATCTTCTATTTCCTTTTCCTTTTACTCTCAAAACCATGGATGTGAGGGCTATATAATTTCTAGTTCATCTTAGGATGAGGAAAAACAAAAGAGATATATAGCTTGATGATCAACAAAAAAAAAATGTGTGTTTCATCTCTTCTTTTGCATCTTCCTTCCTTTTAAAGCAAAAAAAATATATGTATATAATAAAATGTGTTTATTTGCATCTCCCTTGTCTTCTTGGTGATTCCTATAAAAATAAATATAAAGATGTCGAAATTTAACCCTTTTCCTTCTTTTCTTTTCCTTCTCTACCTCCTCTTTCTTTTTATTCTTCTCCTTTCTTTTGTTCTTCTTTTCTTTATTTTATGTTGCAAAGAAAGAGAATAAAACACATAATCACATAAATATATAAATAATATGCATATTAAAAGTGGCATTTTATATTATAAGAAACATGAAAGGAAGAGATATTAAAAGTTGATGTTTAGCTACATCCTTTGAATATCAATTTCTTGCATAATTCTTTTAATATAAAAATCAAATTAAAAGTGCATAGCAAAACAAAAAAGAGAATTTAAATTAAATGACATTGTGGGGATTGATGTTTAATTACATCTCCCTAATTATGCCATTTCGAACTTTTTGAAGGACTCCAATGCATAAAAGAGAAATAAAGTGAGTAATATGTGAAGGATTGATGTTTTACTACATCTTTTTCCATATTACAAATTTTATCAATCTTCAAAGGGCCTAGATGCATAATTACTAAAAGGAGAGGGCAAATGAGAAGAGGGAAGCTTTAATCCCCATGATATGATGCTCAAAGACCCTTTTTTGTGAATATGCAAATGATCAAGGACCCATATGTATATTTTCATAAATACTAGCAAATGACACATGTGATGCTAGTACCCCTTTGATCTTTTCTTAAGGCAATTCTTCATTCATAGCCTTTAAGGATAAAACACCATGATTAATGAAATAGTATAAGCACAGAAAATGCCCAAATGACCTGCTGGTACAGATCAGCCAGTGCAGGCTGATCTGAAAATCAAACCAAAAATCTGTTTAAATAGAAAGATAGAGGATGAAAATACAATCAATTTAGACTCAAACTTTGCACCTTTCTGATTTTTCTACTATTTTCTAGCCATTTTCAAAGTTGGACTTCAGAAAATAGGAAAACAGCAACATGCATATTTGCATTTACACCCCTCTGTCTTTCTGCTTCTCTTAAAAATAGAAATAAAAAGCATAAAATTCCCAAACTTCATGCATTTATTCCTGACATATTGGACTACAAGGATAACATGAAATCATACATGTCATTTGATGAAATTCATGAGAAACAAAAAAATAAAGAGATATGAACTTCATGCTTAACCCAAACCCAATAATCCAAATCATGTCTAAATAACCACCTTTACCATATATCGATATTTCCCTAACACCCTCTAGACATATTTGAGCTACAAATTTCTATATTGAACATATCCCCGAATCAAAGCCTTGTGAGTCAGTACCAGTTCGGTACCGAACTGACAAATTGAAACCCAGAAATCAATCGAAATTGAATGCACTAGAAGCTTCCTGATACTTGAACAATGTTAAATGAGTGATTAATCGAAGAAGAAACTATGAAGAAGCTTTAGAAATTGGATTCAAACGCCAAACCGGTACCGAGAGTTCAAGCCCAGCGTACCACCACCTCCGATGACCGACGGTGGCCGATAGTACAACCAAAACACTTCCCTCTTCAAGGCGACTCTAGTGGTGCCGCTCCTTGGCTTTGCCGTGACCGGAAGCCCCGTCGGAGCAACCACCGGTTTAAAACCTAAACCGGATTCCAAACCCGATCAATGTTCAGTTCGCACGACTTTTGAAGCAGCCATAGCCACCAGATCAAGGCGCCAAAATAAAGATTTAAAAGAACCCCGAATCTTGAAGCAGGGAAAGCAACTAATCCGGCGAACCATCCTCTACCAGAGGGGCCCACTTGTCGGGTTCGAATAAAAATCTCCTGAAACGGATCTCAAAGCTTTAACATATATATCCCAAAGACACTACGCGAATCTCAAAGCCCAATAGCCGAGACTTAAAGCCTATCGTCCGAATCCTGAGGCCCATAATTCAATCTCAGTGGCCTGCATGGGTATTGAAGCACAACACGGATCTTAAAGTCCTAGAACACATCTTAAAGCCCCAAACTAAAATCTCAAAGCCCATACAATAATAAAAGAAGACCTTTTTACAAAGGAGCCCCTCCGACAAAACTTCTTCATAGCGCAGTTCCTGACTATTTGCAAATAAGCCCCTTTCTGCCTAAATCCTCTTCAAATGAACCCCTGGAAGCCCAATTTTCACTTCATACCTTGTTAAAAGCCCAAACTACAATTCTCAGCCCTTCCAGCTCTACAAATAGGTCCCTGGAAAGTTTTAAACCTCACAAATAAGCCCTTTCCAGTCCTTTTTGGCCATAACTTCTTCATTTCAAATTCAAATCAACTCAAATCAACTCCAAATGAACCCAAATCAAATCCTTCATGTCCCCAAATCAAAAACAATCATAACCAAACATCATATAACCTGAAAAATGACCAAAATGCCCTTTTCTCTATTTTTCTCACACTTAAATCATTTCTCTTAAAAATAAAAATATAAATAAAACACAAGTATATGTTTAAATGCAAATATGTTTCTAAAAAAATAAATAAAAGAGTATAGTAAATATATTTTAATAATATTCATTGCATCTCATGCGCACATATTAATTAAATACCCAAAACAAGGAAAGTCAAATGAAAATAGAAAGATTAAATACATGAGTCCTCCCTTTTTAGCCCCTTTATTCAACTCACAACAAATAGGCTTAAATCCTGGAATGAACGAGGTATTCAGTATGGATTGGAAGGGCCATCTGATGTAATTAACAGCGGGGGCTTGCGCCCGCTGGGAGTTAAACGTCCCCACAATCATTAAACTCTCTCGACAGACTGATTATGAATCGTAAGTCCGTCGAGGGTGAACCGGAAGGAATAGCAGAAAGAAAGAAAGTGAATGTTTCAAATCCGATGTTCTCACCCATGACTTAAAAATCGAGAGCATTGAACCATGGGACATTTAATTACACATGCACACACCTTCCATACCAGCTGTGCAACTTTCTGCGCCCTACAATATATTTATCCAACGGTAGTCGTGGTGATTTATAAAAACAAATTAATCGTAATCATAATCTAGTCAGAAAATTCCAAATTCGAATTTTTATATTTCATGATTAAACGAAGCAAATAAATTTTAATCAATTGACTAAATTTTCAACGAGAATTTAAATTTAAAATTCCTACAATTATTCGCTGGTATTATTTAATAATTTCGTTTAATTATTTTTAATATATAATAATTATGATGGTCATTAATATGAGTATTCTAAATTATGAAGTCGTATCTACAAATTTTGATTTACAATTCGTAAATCCTAAATTGATTTAACATACAATTTAATATAATCTAAATTGCAATATTCCGTGAATTGTTCGTTATATTAACATCATAGCTATATAGTTTAATTATTTTATTTAAGTATCTAATTTCGATTTTTTTTAGTTTTAAATTTAAATTTAAAATTGGTAGAACTACAAATTGATTTAAATAATCAATTTATAAAATCTTCATCATCAGGTTAATTATTTAATCTTTGCTTTGGGTTAATTAATTAACCCAAGTTTTAATTAGTTGCAAAACTTGATCATTAGACTAATTAATTTGGTTTAAATTTACGGGTTATAACAATAATAATAATAATAACAATAATAATAATAATAATAATAATAATAATTGAAAAAAAAATCGCTCAGATTCGAAAACAACAATGAATGAAATAAATAAAAAATAACTTGTCTGTTCTTATACGGGGTTGCATAAAAGCTCCATACGTTTTAATTTTTCAGGTGAAAAGGATGACATTGTTTAGGCTTTTGTAGAATTATAAATGCATATATAGATGGCACAAATCTCTTTTAATAGCATCGATTTTTAAATTCGTATTTAATGTCTTCAGAAAAAAGTTCAATTGAAGAAAAAATATGTTTAATATAATTTAAATGAAATTAGTTTATTGTATCAGAAAAAAAAAGTTGTACATATTATGGTATTGATGGTTTAAGATTGGTATTTCGTTCTTCTAATTATCTCCTAACAGCGTTTAAGACAGCATGCATGTGTGGACCAGATAGTACTAGATTTGGCCTAGTACCGGTAGGTACATATGCATGCATGCACCATCTAATAAGATGGTTCATTGGTATCCTCAAAACTGGTATACTGTTCTAGCTTCAATGAGAAGAGTTGGAGTGGGAAAAGAAAAGGAAAAAAAATATTTTAAGGAACTAGTGGATGGATAATGGCTGTGTTAAGCTTTCATCCTTACTACGCTTGCTTTAAAGATAGATAATTATTATAAAAAATAAATAAAGACGAAATAGCATGTATTTAAGACATCTGCGTTGGTCAAAGTCCACGAAGGTTATCTTGATCAGTAACCTAGGATTTGAATTTTTTTCCTCTTCCTTAAAAAATGTAGCCAACTGTTATCTATAGACAAAATATATAAAATATTTCACAAATTTTATGAATAATATGGATAATGTTTTGCAGCAATTTATTTTGGCCTTGAAGTCTAAAATATAATTTTATTACCAAAATAATTTTATGTCTAATTAATCAATTACATCTATTCATATTTCATCTTTATTAAGATTTACAATTTCATGGAACATATTGACTAATAATACAACATTAATACTTAGTAGATTAAAAATGTCACATGAACATGGGCTTAAAGACTGATTGCACAAAACAAAGGGGGAGTTTTTTTTTTTGTGGGGGGGGGGGGGGGGGGGGGGGGGGGGGGGGGGGGGGGGTCCGGATCCCCTAAAGTAACTCAATTTTTGGATTTTGGATCGAGACCGTCCGATTCGAATCTGTCGCTCAGGATGGTCTCGAGATTCGAATCTATTATCGGGATGTGTGCGCTCCACTTCGGGATAGATGATCTCGGATTCAAATCGGACGGTCCCGATTTGAAACCCAAACATTGGGTTACTTCACTGGATCTCAATTCGTTGGGGGAATTCGGATCCAGTGAAGTAATTCAATTTTTGGATTTTAAATAGGGACCATCCGATTCGGATCCGAGACCATCCATTTTGAAGTGGAGCGCACACATCCCGACGACGGATTCGAATCCCGAGACGATCTCGAGCGACAGAATCGAATCGGACGGTCCCGATCAAAAATCCAAAAGTTGAGTTACTTGAGGGGATCCGGACCCGGGGGATATACCTAGGATACACTAATGACATGTTTGGTTACTTTACACTTCAGAGGTGTAAAACATGAGTAAGATTGAGTTATATTGGATCAAGTTAGATTATTTATCTAAACAGATTAATTTATTTTACACTTACTATGTATACAGAACCGGTTGTCATAGATAGAGAAATTTAGTTTATAGATTTCTCTCATTTGATGCCAATTAATTTAAGCTATAACTCAAACTATCAAATAAGATGTAAATAAAAGATTAAGATAAACATAGTCACAATAAAAAAACGTAGATAAAATTTCAATAAATATAAACAGAATGTTACTCTTGTATATAATCTGTTACAATTAAAGAACCCGCTCAAAAGCTTTAAATAAATCGAAAAAAAAAAAATTCCCCAAGCCCTGAACCCCTAAAAAATTATTGACTGATTTTTGTTGTCTAGCTTGGATGATCTAATCATCTAACTTCAATTCTATTCACAAAAACTTGCACAGGGAAGAATATGCAGTAGTCGGGCTAGAGTCTGTATCCTCTGCATTATCTCATTTAATTTCGACCGTCTGATCAGATACCGAGTCAATTCGGCTCAAACTAGTCTATATTTGTTCTACAGAAACTCAAAATTCGAGTACGATTTGAATTTGTCTGGCCTACCCTTTTTCTTTGTCCACTGAGGAGGGAAGCTTATTACTAGGTTTTTATCAAATAAAAGGGAAGCTTCTTACTTGGTTCTTATCAAAAGAAGCTTTGAATGAACTACCATTCTAAGAAAACTAAAATAGTTCAACTTTTTTATCGCTTTATCATTAATATAAATAGGGGCTTAGAAAATTCTTAAAGAAACACAACACTAATTAATTGAAGCAAACAGCTTTTATAAAAACCCCAATTAATTAAACCCTTCCATTTGTCAAATTTCTTCGTCTGAGAAAACAGCCGGAGAGAGGCAGCACCACTCACCACCGCCATGGACGCGATGATTATACCACAGACAAGGTTGCTCTATTTCGATGACATGTGGGCCACACAGTCTAGCGCCACCGTGCTCTCTGTCCAGGTCCTCCTCCCTCTTCTCTCTTTCTCTCCAGTTTTGGGTCTTGTTCTTAACTTTACATTTTTAATAAATTGACAAATAAGATCAAGTTGGTTGTTTAATTGAGGTTATGTTTAGTGTATCGAAACAAAAATGTTCACAGATTAAGGCGCTCAGACCCCCAATTGAGGTTATGTATGGTGTTTGCTCAAATTAAACAGCAGAAAAGAGAGCAAATTTCAAGTTAGAGCAATGGGGTATATATATAATTTCAAGTTAGGCTTTATATTATTTGTTTTAGCTCTAATACTTAGAATACTTTCTTGATTATACAATTCTTGGTGTTTAATTTACTTAATCACCGCGTTTAATAAACATCATAATGCTAGATTTTCATGGTGTGATACTGTACTATTGTATGGTGTGAAACATTGGCTAATGTCTTTAGTACAAAACTTTACTAAATAAATTTTAAATTTTTGTTCTCTAAACAGGAGGATGGGACCCGCCAAGCAGTGATACTTGATGCAACAATATTCCATCCACAAGGCGGGGGCCAACCGGCTGATACTGGAGTTATCGTTTCGACTGAAGGTGATGTGGATGGAGAAGTTAGATTTTTAGTTGAAGATGTCAGATCAAAAGATGGTGTGGTAAGAAATTTATATTTTATTATCTATCATTCAAGTTCAGTAATGCAAATCTACAGTTTTTTTTTTTTTTTGAGTTTGAGGAAGCAAATATACAGATTGATTTGTTTAGGTTTCTTGCTGGACTTGTCCTTGTGTTTATCTGTGCACTGAGGTTGCATTAGGGTTTGAACAAGAAGCCAGAACAACAGTAGTTTATTAGGGTTATACATGTGAACAGTGCATTATATGATAATTTTTCTTTCTTCAGTACTATTTTTTTTAGGTTTTTCATTATGGTAAATTTGAAGGAATTCAAGATCAGTCCAAGTCTAATTTCAGAGGAGGAAAACAAGTTAACTTGCATGTAAATGAAGAGAGGCGCAACCTCAATTCCCGGTACACAACCGCCACATCCTAACATTACTAATAAGAATTCAAAACTTGCTCTTAATTTTTGTTTCCTGATCCAACAATTTTATAATTAATTAAGGTTGCACTCAGCTGGTCATTTGTTGGATATATGCATGAGAACTGTCGGCCTCGGTCATCTTGAACCCAGCAAAGGATACCATTTCCCGGATGGGTACGCCTTATTTTATCATTTTTAGAATTGAGGCTTTGGTACTATGCATAGTGCGGATCGGTTCCTACTATATATGAATCCATATCTCCGTTTTCAAGGACCAAACAGTCGATCCAAACCGCTCAATATGATAGCTGATAGCACAGCCATGTGGAACAAAGCCCAAACATTCTCCATATGAAAATGTACATGGAGATCCAATTTTACATTTTTTTTTAGAATTTCTTTACTATTTTTTTAAATAGGTAAAAAATCGCTATTTTTGGATGGTTCAAAAATATTTAGATCATGTGATTTTGTACCTACAACAACAACAACAACCAAGCCTTTAGTCCCAAGCAAGTTGGGGTAGGCTAGTGATTTTGTACCTATCTAGAAAATAGTAAAAAAAAAAAAAAATTAAATGTAAAGTTGTCTCGAAGGACATTTTTAAATGGAGATCATTTTGAACAGTTCAGATCAATTGTTTGACCTTAAACAAAGATATTGATCCATAGAAATTTGCAAAGTACTGTAGCCTTGCTCTTTAGAATTTGATTGCAAAACTAGGAAACCAATTTTAAAATGTTGTACCTATTGTTTATCTTCATTTCTAGACCTTTTGTGGAGTACAAAGGGACAATACCACAACATCAGTTAGAAAGCAAGAAATATGAGTTGAATAAAGAGGCAGATGCACTTATTTCTGTGGGTGGTAAGGTGAGGCTGATTAATATTTTTCTTATTTAAATCATGTAAAATGAGTAACTTCTATCAATATGTGCATAGAGAACCTATAATTTGTGATTTGCAAAAGAATACCTATACATATTAGTTCTTTCTGGCAAAGTTTTTTTTTTTTTGAAAGATAGCCTTTCCACCTTATTTAATATTCCAATTCAATGTATTTATAAACCCATTTACCTCAAAACAGTGTCAATGCAACCGATATCCTCCTATTCTCTTGTTAAGCACATTTTATTCTCATTTCTATAAAACCCCAACCTAAGCACATGTTTCATGTGAAGAAAATTGTGATTTTGCTCAATAAAGAAGGGCTTATTATCCAAATGAAAAAGGTTTATAGAAAAAGAAAAATATGCTTTCTCTCATTGTCTTCTAGTAAGTCGGGCGTTTTTAACATACCAAGGATTTGTTATGATATATCTGCAATTTTTTACCCCTGATGATTTTTTACATTGGAAACAGGTATCTGCTTCTATATTACCATATGAGGTGGCGACTGAATGGTGTGGTGGTGCTCTTCCCAATTACATTTCACGGGTATGTTCAAATTAAATTGTTTATTCTACTACAATAACAATTGAATGTTATTATAAGATTTATGGAATGACAAAAACAGGAGAGCACACCAAGAATATAATCAACTTCATACAAATGATACAATCTGATGATTACAATATTTATGGAATGATAAAACAGGATAGCACGCCACGAATAGTGAAGTTTGGTGAGTTTGAGGGCTGCCCCTGTGGTGGGACCCATGTTTCCGACATATCCGTTGTTGGCAGCTTGAAGGTAATTTGGCATTTCTGTGAAACTCTAGTTGTTTATATTTTTATTTTATTTTAGTGTCAGAATTTATGGGTATGTTTTAAGAGGGTTCAAATGCCTTCACTTTTTATGTCTCCATCATGCCTCCATTTTTCAATTTTCTAATAATAATAATTATAAATTTATATGCCAAAATTAAACCGTTTGATGTCATCTATATTATTTCTCTATATCCACATAAAAAATTATCACTTTCAGTTTTTATTTTTGCAAGCTCTTATATGATTTTCTTTTCTCATTTTTTTCATTCTTTTTACTTGTTTGTTTTTGCTTTAGGTGACTCAGATACGAACAAAGAAAGGTGTAACCAAGGTGTCCTATAGCATCAACCCATGATGGTTCTCATTTCATCAACTACACAAAAATTTATGTCATTATATGCAAAATACAATGCATTGTTAGGTGAAAATTAAATATAGAGTAGGCTAGTTGTCTATGACATGGTGAATAATTTGCTCTGATTTATTTATCTCCTGCCATTTTTCTGTACTTATTTCATGTAATCATTGAATGTGCTAGTTATAGTTTAGCTAATAGTACTGCTTGCTTCAAAAGGTCAAATTTTTTGTGCATGTTCTATTATGTGTATGGAATATGGATATATATTCGTGCGGCTGATAATGTCGATATAAAGTAAAAGGTGAAGAAAAATAAATAAAAAGAAAATGCAGAAACAACACAGATTTCAGCAAATCAAGCACACAAACTAAAAAAATAATAGTCTGAAAAGAAGAGTAATAAATAAGCAAGCTTGTGACCCAACAACAATGATAAACAAGAAAATTTTACGATGAAGAATTTTTTTTGATGTCCTACCACTAAATAATTCTTTTGAAGAAATTATTTAAAATCATAAAACTAAATAGGCATGTAAAAAAAATCACACTGACTGAACACATCATGCTATGTCACGACTTGACATAATACAACAAGTGTGCCGGTTACATGTCGTGACTAATCATGCGTGGTAACCACCTTCAACATACAAAATGACTTGATCCCAACCCGAGAAACAACACAACCAAATGTGACAAGTAACAAAATCAACATAACATTTCATGCCTTGTGTCAAGACCAAACATGACTGCACGTAACTAATGTGTGGTGATCATTCGCCACAATTTTGCTCATGACACAACACAACACATGATCCAAATCATGACATGACTAATAACGACATGGCACAAATTTACATCCCTACAACTAAAAATAAACAAGAACATTTGAAGAAATTAACAATAAATAATAAACAAGCAGTACAACTCTACTATTCTGGACTATGTAATTCAACAAGAAAAAAAACAAAACATAGCACTACCAATTACCAAACATTTTCATTTTAGTCATTAAACAACATCATAAAAAGCTAGAAGGAAATATCATTCCAATTAATTCCAATTCTCATACAAAGTAGCATGTGAATATATCAAGCAGGAGGTGCATCAACCATTTCTTGCTCAATGGGAGTTGCTTGAACAGGGTAGTACTTGTAATGGAGCTCTGACACGTCATCACCTGACAGCTTCTTCCATCCATTTGCCCCCACATGGTACACTGTCAATTTTATTTACACAAAATCAGTATAGTAGTTGGGTGTAGGGATGTTCATTGGGTCCAGTTTATTTGGTTTTCAACCGAATCGAAAAAATTTAGATAAAATAGTTTGGTTTTTCGGTTTAAATGGATTTGTTCGGTTGTATTTTTTAATTACTTAATTTTTTTATATTTGGTTCGGTTTTAGATTTCCCAAACCTGAAAAGACCGAACCGACCAAACTCGGTATGGTTCAAACCCATGCTTTTTATATAATGTATGTAATATCAACAACTTACATATTTTGGTTTGGATATTTTAGAACATCTACATATTATGTATGGAATTGAACAATGCATGTAATATCAACAACTTATATATATAATTCACATTTTTTCTATGATTATTGAATGTATTTGTGTATGTATTGAGTTTTGACTTTTAAGATTTCAACTCTTTTATTTCGTTTCAACCAAACAAACCGAAATTTACTTTGGTTATTTTGGTTCGGTTGTTATTCGGTTGACAAGTTTAATTTGGTTGATTAAGTTCAATCACACAAACACACTTGACACATGACCAGTCACCTGCCCTTAAACATACTCTACATATCAGGATTTATACTGGTACCAACGCAACAGATGCACATTTAATTTGAAGAACAGGTGGATATGTGAATTTCAGGTACACATTTAACGAGAAACACGTACCACTAACAACGCCTCCACTGGCACCATCTCTGAAAGTAGCATGATAGATGGCACGTCGTGCCAGCTCATGGGCCTCCTCAACTGTCATGTCAGGACGGTACCTTTTTAAAAATTAAAAAGAAATATTCAATCATACATTAATTCAAGATACACTGAAGAACAAGAAGAAACAGATTTGTACCCAAAAGAGTGCAAACAGAAAGCGAAAAGAAAAGGTACACACCCGTTATCCAAGATACCGTAAGCATAAGGCGAACCCGACCCGACAGAGAAGCGGTTTCCTTTAAGTCTCCCTCCTTCACTGTCCACATAGTACAACCCAGGACCCTATAAAGGAATTAAAAATAATAATATATAAAAAATACAAACAATTTCGAAGACTGAACACTTTTCTTACACAGACTACGTATTTTTATTTTTTAAATAAAGGGTAACATGGGAACTTTATAAATTTAAAATGAGTTTTATTAGGAAAGACAATAAATTGGGTAAATTTGTGGGTTTTTAAAATTTAGAGGGGTAAGTATGATATTATGAATTTTAGAGGGGGAAATACATAATTTTGAGGTTTTTTAGGGGTACACATGAAATTCCCCCCTGATAAAAAATTGTGCTTGGATGTTATGCAGTTATTTTGTGATATTTGGTATCCAATTATATTTAAAAGAACTGCCCAATTTTATAATTCAGTTTGATTTGAATCATCTGATATTAAATCTACGGCCTTATACTAGGGGTACCATTAAAATGGGTTTATACAACTGGAGAGGAGCCGATCGCATTCGCATGTGAAAATCACATAATAGGAACAAAGCTTAGATGGCCAAATGCTAACAAGATCAACAAAATGTTAACATGATATAAGATATGTACCTTCTCATCCCATCCGGCAATCATAGTACCGATAGAGAGTCCCATACCACGGTACGAATAGAGAATATTAGCCAATAGCTTGGAGGCACCTGTAACTGAGATTCTTCTCTTGTTCGCCAGCTCATGCAAGCGGCACTGCAAATTTGAACATGAAAAATACGCAACAGAGGTTTTTCATTACAAACTTGCTTTTTGAACATTAGTCTTACTCCCTATCACATACATAGCCATGTGTGCATAAATTAACATGACTTAGGTTTACTTAATGTTCTAATTACCATATTATATGAGTAAAAGACTGATCTAACCTTAATACCAAGATTTCTGTGCCAGAATTGGCAATCAGCTGCACCACCAGCCATTGTTCCAAGCATGTATGGGTTTATCTCTATAATCTTCTTTACAGATTGAGAAGCTATGTACAAAAAATTTGTTTACAAAAAAATTAGTATGAGAAGGTAACACATTTTATATTTACAGGTTAGATATCAAAATCAATGCATTAAAATCGTTAAAACAAACAACAAGTCGGAGAAGAACGACTTACTCCATTACAACCTGTTTATGGCTTAACTAAATAATGTAGATTTAATTACGGTTCATTAGGATATAGTTGCAGGAAAACAGCACAAAAGAACTCTGAACCCAACAACAATTAATAAAAACTAAAATGAAATTGGGCTTAGATACTTACATATGTAACCTCCCATGCTAGCTCTAGAATCTGCAGCCACAATCACACCTTCATTGAAAATAAATGCAAGAGTAGTTGTTCCTTTTGCTGGTTTCAGTGTCTTCTTTGCCTCCATTTGGAACTTATCAAACTAACCCAAAAAATAACACAAAATTAAACTTATGTCCTTCTAAAAATGCATCTGAATTATACATAACAGATATACTTTCCACCTTTAAACCATGTTATATGCAAAATGAACCTCCAATTTTTTTTAACAATTAGGCATGCAGCAAACTCAATTGGAAGGTATCAGCATAGATTGTACTTTTGGAACTTATCAAACTAACTCAAAAATAACACAAAATTAAACTTAAGTGCTTCTAAAAAATGCATCTCTATTATTCAGAAGTCAGAACAGATATACTTCCCACCTATAAACTGTTGTATATGCAAAATGAACCTCCAATTTTTTTATACAATTAGGCTTGCAGCAGACTCAATTGGAAGGTATCAACATAGATTGTACTTTTGAACTTATCAAATTAACCCAAAAATAACACAAAATTAAATTTAAGTCCTTCTCAAAAATGCATCTCTATTATACATAATAGATATACTTCCCACCTTCAAACCGTGCTATATGCAAAATGAACCCCCAAAATTTTAAACAATTACCCTTGCAGCAGACTCGATTAGAAGGTATGAAACAAACTTCCCAATGAATCGTAGAACAACGAAAACAAAAAATAGCCAGTAAATCATGAATCGTAGAAGAGAAAATGTAAAGAGGTGAGATTTGAAGAAATACATCAGCGCAACCAGCAGGGAGCTCGAAGGAAGCGGGGCCAAAGAGCTGATCCGACCCAAGTTGATCTCCGCCAATCATCGCCGAGGGAAAAGCGGCGGAGAACGATTCCAGGCCACTTGTGTCGAGTTTCATTGTTTTTTGTTTGTCGGAGAAGAGAGAGAGAGAGAGAGAGAGATCGGGGGGTTTTGTTGGGTAAAGAGTGAGGCTTGGGAAGAAAGAAAAGCGATTCTCTCTTGCAACAAAGAAGAGAGGTTATTCAAGAAATTATCGGACCGGGCCTAATCGTAGTTCTCTAAATGGACCGAATCGGGCTGGACCGGCCTTTTTCTCAACAAGTCTCTAATTGGTGTTTCTTTAGCAATAGAACATCTGCATTCCTCATGAGAGAGGATGAGAGTTTGAAATGAGATTTAATTTTAAGTTAATTGTATGAGCGCAGACTCTCTGAAATTAAGGTTAAGTTAACCGTTATTAATTTCATTTTAATTTTACTAATGTAGATACTCACCAACAAGATCATACATCCATTGATTATTCTTACCACCGGTTATGAAAAAAGTGGTGATTTTGGCCTCTTAAAAGTTTTTTGGTTATCATCCCTTGTGTTCAAATAAAATTAAGATATATCTGGCACGTAACAATTTTGAAACATATACTTGTTATAATCACAAGTTTCTATTGCAGAATGTACCATCTAATAATTCAAATTTTTTTCATGTAATTTTAGATATAGTCATATAATATTTGTTACAAAAATTTTAAGGTACCAATGAAAAAAAAACTAATACAGCCAGAGTTTTGTGAATTTTTGTAACCAGGTAATTATTGTTTCAATCTGCAAATCGGTGATATCCAAGAAAAAAATATTTATTTTCAATAGAAAAGCATGACATCATTGACGATTTTCTTATAAGCAAATTCTTTAACCAGGTACATTATTGTATAGGAAAAAAATTCGGAAGGGCTTATAGGAAAAATGACGGACCCTATCCATTTTTTTTCCCTCCTCACTGTATAGGAAAGTAAAATATGTGAATTCTTTTTAACCAGGTACATTATTGTTTTCAAGGAAAATCGTGATATTAAAAAATATATATATATTTTTGATAGAAAAGAATGACAGTGAAATTTTCTAGGAAAGATAAAAAATTAGGAAGGGCTTATTGGAAAAATCTTCAAAATTTATAGGCAAATTCTTTAACGGATTTGTTTTTTCAGAAGGGCTTATATGAAAAATGACAGACCCTATCCATTTTTCTTTCCGCGTTCACTGTGTACGCCTCTTCCACCTTTATTTTTGAATCATGCAACTACACTTCCCATCTCCAGTTTGCTCCACCAGCAATCGCGCATCTCTTCCCTTCCTTCCCCTCTCCCTCTCAATCCGACGGCCCAAAATCGTCCGGTGCTGCTCTATCAATGGCTCAGAGAAGGCGCAACAGAGAAGGGTGACAGCTTATCCCTTCTCTGAAATCGAGCCACGCTGGCAGAAGCACTGGGATGAGAACAAAACTTTTCGAACTCCTGACGAAATTGACGTGGCAAAACCCAAATGTTATATCTTAGACATGTTCCCTTATCCCAGGTCTAATTTTGAGCTTGATATTATGTTTTCTTTTGTGAATTTAAACATTTCTGAGCTGAATTACCCATATTACCGTTTCTGAACTGAAACCCAAGGCAAGTGAGTAATTGACAATCTTGATTTAAAAAAAATGGTGTGTCAAAGCCGTTGGATTCCAGAGAGAATTGCACAAAGATTAGTACTTTCTAGAGAAAAACTAAAGAAAAATACAATTGGCATTTTTTCTTTATCTGAAACCAAATAGCAAATGTTATTTCCATGGATGAAGACAACAGTAGTACGCTTTCAAATTTTATATCACATGTAAAATAACATTCACATGGTAACAAATTGGAATGAACTGATACATGGTTAAAATTGTAGTGGGGCCGGGCTGCATGTGGGCCACCCACTCGGATACACAGCCACTGACATTATATCGAGGTACAAACGAATGAAAGGATTCAACGTGTTACACCCCATGGGATGGGATGCTTTCGGTCTGCCGGCTGAACAGTATGCTATTGAGGTACCAAATTAAAATCAATTTAATTGGGGTTCTTCTTGCAAAACACAAACATAGTGACAATGCACATATGCATAAACATATAAATGTTGTATTGGTGCATATCTGTGTGCACCTGGAATTGTAATGTAAATTTTGTAGTCAATGCCCATATACTGATCATGAAATGCAAGTTATTAAAAAAGTGATAATTTATTGTTGACAGACAGGGACGCATCCAAGGGTCACAACAAAACGAAACATAGAACGCTTCAGGGCTCAGGTAAAATTGAGGTATAAGAATTAGAACACAAAAATAATCTATATTTTTATTTGCATATTGTGGCACATAATAACACTGACATGAGTAGTTCTCCTCTTGAAATAGGAATTTCATAATATAAGCAAAGCTGGAGAATTCCAATTGAAAGCTGTATGGATCTAAAAGTTCCTAATATGCCCATATAAAAAGTAAAATATTTGTTAATATTACTGCGATCAAAATAGTGCAGCTTTTTGAAAAAAATGACATGTACAAACTGGTAATAAATCACCCAGACAAGACATTTTGGTCCAAATGGCATATTAAAATTAACTACTTTTTGTTGTTATACTTTGTGGGGTTAACTTTAGTGCTGGACTTGTGTTTTCTGAAAAATAATACCTTAGTTGTTTTAATTGACAGCTGAAATCACTAGGTTTTTCATATGATTGGGATCGTGAATTATCTACCACCGAACCGGATTATTACAAATGGACCCAATGGATTTTTCTCCAGTTGCTAAAGCGAGGTCTTGCTTATCAGGTACCACAAAAATTAAATTCAGTCTCTTTCGTCTTTAAATAAATTTGTTAAATTAACTATATACAATTTAGGCTGAAGTGCCAGTTAACTGGTGCCCTGCTCTTGGTACTGTTTTGGCCAATGAAGAGGTGGTTGATGGTGTTAGCGAAAGAGGTGGCTATCCTGTTATTCGAAAGGTATCTCCAAGAATATTATAGATTTTTGACATGTAATGGAATTGTTTATGGCCTTAATCTGTATTATTTTATAAGTGAGGCTACAGTACTATGCATAGTGCATATTGGTCCGTTCTATGGATCAATATTTCTATTTTCAAAGTCCAAGCAATCAATCTGAACCGTTCAACATGATCTTCATATGAAAATGTACTCGTGGATCAATTTTTCATTTTTTAGAATTTTTTTACTATTTTCTTAGATAGGTAAAAAATCACTTAATCTAAAAGATTCTAGATCATTCAAAAGTAGTGATTTTCTACCTATATAAAAATAGTAAAAAAATTCTAAAAAAATGTAAAATTTAAAGTAAATTTTCATATGGAAATCACGTTGAACGGTTCAGATCGACTATTTGGACATTGAAAACAAACATATTGATCCGTAGTATGGACCAATCTGTGCCATGCATAGTACCACAGCCTCACTCTTATGTTATTATTACTAAAAACAGCTACATTTGTTGTTATAAGAAGATATTAGTTTTGTTTTTTCTGGGAAAATAATATATCAATAAATGTGAAGGTATCCCTCTATTTTCCCAAATTTTCAAGCAATAACTTAAATAGAATTTTAACAACTTGTGAATACAATTTTCTAATTGCAAATTCCATGGTCTTACAATAACCTCTTTCATTTGATGTGCTAGTAGCCAATGAGGCAATGGATGCTAAAAATTACAGCATATGCCGACCGGCTTATAGAAGATTTAGAAACCCTAGATTGGCCAGATAGTATAAAGGAAATGCAAAGAAACTGGATCGGTAGGTCAGAAGGTGCTGAAATTGAGTTCCCGGTAATTGATTCTAATGGAAGTGAAAAACAAGATATCTCACTTTGTGTCTACACCACCAGACCTGACACACTCTTTGGTGCAACGTAAGTTTACTGTTTTCATTTATTTATGAGATCGTCGAAGTTATATTTCTTTAATTATATACTTAGAGCCCAAATCATACCCATAACTTTTTTATCTATGATTGACTATACTGTGGGGGAACTGGTGATAGTAAGTTAGCTGGGAGTTGGCGTGATTTATAGATTTTGAAGGGTACAATGCACTTTTTTCCTTGGTGACAATTGTTCGATGATGTGTTTAATGAAATTTTCATGCTGCAAAATCAACATGAATTATTGTTTCATTCTAATTTGTTTCTTTTCAGATACCTTGTGGTCGCACCTGAGCATCCCCTGTTGTCATCTTTAATTTCTGATGAACAAAATGAACTTGTATGTGACTTCATCTTTTCATAGAATTTTTTTTTTTTGAAGGTTTTTTCATAGAATATTACAAGACTTGATTTTAGGCCCTTTTTATTTATTACAAAAAGCCTGTAGAATTTTGTTTGAGTGAGGCAATAGTAATATGCATATTACGGATCGACCCATGCTTTGGATCTATGTCTCGATTGTTAAAGTTAATATAGTTGATCCAAACCATTAAACATGATCTCCATACGAAAATATACTCAGAGAGCAAATTTTACATTTTTTAGAAAAAATGTACTATTTTTTATAATAGGTAGAAAATCATTGTTTCTGTATGGTCCAGAATTTTCTACTCAAGTGATTTTCTACCTACCTATAAAAATAGTAAAAAAAAATTCTAAAAAATGTAAAATTTTGCTCTGCAAGTAGTATATTTTCATACGAAGATCATGATGAACGGTTCAGATCGACTGTTTGAACTTCAAAAGCGGAGATATGAGTCCATAGCACGGGCCACTGTGTAATATGCATATTATTATAGCCTCACTCTTTTTTTCTATGTCCTGCCAAAAGGAATATACCAGTCTTGTGGAACTTATTCCCTGTTCGACTTGAGATAATATCTTTAATGTTGTTAATAAGTGTAATTATAGTTATAACTTTAAATAAGATTATGTATTAATGCAGGTAGAGCAGTACATTGAGCTTGCATCGAGAAAGAGCGATTTAGAAAGAACTGAGCTTCAAAAAGAGAAAACTGGAATTTTTAGTGGGACTTTTGCTAGAAATCCGGCAACTGGAGAGGTTATTCCGATCTGGGTAGCTGATTATGTATTAGGAGGGTATGTATCAAAATGTGCTGGTGACAACTTATTATAAAATATTACTTGAGTGAGGCTATGGAACTATGCATAGCGCAAATTTGTCCATACTATGGATCCATATCTTTTTTTTTTAAGTCTAAAAAGTCAATCTGCAACCGTTCAACATGATCTCCATATGAAAATTTTATTTTAGATCAAATTTTACATTTTTTACAATTTTTTTTTAGATAGGTAGAAAATCACTTGGATCTAAAAATTCTAGACCATTCAAAACTAGTGATTTTCTACCTATCTAAAAGTATAGTAAAAAAATTCGAAAAAATGTAAAATTTAGTGTGTAAGTACATTTGCATAGTACCATAGCCTCACTCATATTACTTTTCATACTTTTGTAGGGATTTGTCAATTCCAGTTTTTTTAAGATCTTTCCAACCGTTTATCATGAATCTATGAAATTCAATGACCACTAAATTACCAAATGACCTTGCTTATAGTTAATTGTTATGCTTATAATATTCTATTTTTATGACCTCTGTTGAATATTATTTTGCAGTTATGGTACAGGAGCAATAATGGCTGTACCTGCACATGACTCGCGTGACTTTGATTTCGCCTCTAAATATGAATTACCAATAATCGATGTTGTCAGACCGACTAGTGGTAGTTTTGATCTAACTGGGGCTTATGCTGATGAGGGTATAATGGTAAATTCATCAAATGTGTCTGCTGGGTTGGATTTTAATGGTTTGTCTAACAAAGAGACTGCTTCAAGGATTATTCAATGGCTCGAGCGTACCGGACAAGGGAAGAAAAAGGTACAGTTTGTCTTTCCCTTCGTACCACCTGATAGGTACTGAATTGAATCATGCTTAGTTTAGTGTGACCTTTTGGATTGGCTGTGGTACCGTACCTGGTAGAATGAGCTCCCAACCAAGCCAAAGTAATTTCGGTGCCTATTTGGATTATGGATTGTGTGTGTGTGGGGGGGGGGGGGGGTGGGGTTTCCTCTTTAAGAATTGTGCCAGGTTAAAACGGACACTACTGATCTCATTCTACACAATAGGGTACCACACCGGATCTGAATTCCCTAGATAAACTCGCTTAGTAATCTATGGCTTGTACTGTATGGAAGTAAGACTGATACTGTGCGGTACAAATTTTATTTAAAAGAATAACATAATTGTGAATAGATGGTTCTGAGTTTATCCCTACCTGATCTGGGTATATAACCTGAATAATTAAATAATCAAATTAACTGGTAAATCAGTGTTAGTAATTTTATTAGGTGAACTACAAGCTGAGAGATTGGTTGTTTGCAAGACAAAGGTACTGGGGGGAGCCTTTTCCAGTAATTTTCTTAGAAGGCACTGGAGAAATGGTGCCTCTCTCAGAAAGCGATCTTCCTTTGACTCTTCCCGAGCTGGACGATTTTACCCCTACTGGCACTGGTGACCCACCTTTGTCAAAAGCAACATCCTGGGTATGTTTAGTGTATCTATAGTTATCAAGCATTGTTGCTTCAGTTGTCTGGTAGGCACTTACTGACTGGTACAGAACTGTATCTATTTATTATTTTTATTTTTATTATTAGGTGAAAACAGTGGACCCAGATTCAGGGCTACCGGCCAGAAGAGAGACAAGTACAATGCCTCAATGGGCTGGGTCTTGCTGGTAAAGCAATTCAATTTATTGTATTATATTTTTTGGCTGTGCTTGATTCAATTTATTCCTTAGATTTATGGATCCCAAAAACCCTAATGCTTTGGTTGATTCAGCCAAGGAAAGGTACTTTTTAAATTAATTAAATTGTTGACTTATTTCTTTTTGGTGGGCTTTCATATTTTTTTTAAATAATTAAAATGGAGTTATATTATGAAACATTTGCCAGATACTGGGGCCCGGTTGATATTTATGTTGGCGGTGCTGAGCATTCTGTCCTTCATTTGCTCTATGCTAGGTTCTGGCACAAGGTCCTCTTTCTCTCACTCTTCGTCTTGTACTAATGTTTTATAGTTCATTTCTTCATACTATTGTGATTTTATGAAGATATGGTGTTCTGAAATATTGCAAAACTCTTTAAGGTTGAAAATATTTTTGTTTGTATATATTTTTGCCTCTAATGGTTTTCTAATTAGATTGAAGTCCTTAGGTTTTGTACGACATTGGCATAGTCTCCACAAAAGAGCCATTCCAGTGCTTGATTAATCAAGGTTTAATTCTGGGCGAAGTAAGTTAATCTCTCTGTAAAATGAACTTGTTACTCTCGAAAATTTCTATTATCTTCTTTTAGAGGTAAATTTCTTGCGTATCCCAGCAGTATGGTGCAGCACCTAGAAACATTGTAGGACGGAGGGTTGGCAATATTTAGGGTTGGGTTTACAATATTTTATTATATATTTATATAGTTGGACCTGACAAAACCTGTCAGGACGTCGAGATAACTCAACCCTCAGCAAATGCCGAATTAGTATGTGCCTAGTAGTTTTGAATTCACATCCCCTGAGATATCTCATACTCTGAGTTGATCTGTGGAAAATCCAGACCGTCAAATCCTTTCTGCACGAATCTCAAACCACAATGATACTAGGCCCCTGCATTCCGAATAGGCATAAAAAAAAATTGGCCCTGATTTAGATAAACTGAAAATAGGAGATATCTCAAAGGATGGACCCAGCAGTTTATCTGTGACATGTTATTTCTTGTAGTTTTAGATATTTCTTGTCTGCAATGGTATAGAAGAGAACATGTAGATTTATTTTCCTTGTTTATCCAAATGTTTTAAAATGATCTCTTTAGGTCGAATACACAGTGTACAAAGACAAAGAAGGGAAATTGGTTTCAGTGGATGCTGATGATAGTTTGAGTGAGTATTCTCAAGAAAAAGTGCCTCCTGAAATGGTACATGGAATTAGTTTGATTATTTTATGTCTTCTTATTTTTCATTAAATTTTATAAAGCAAACTTGCATTTTTTACAAAACTACTTGCTATCTTCTCGCCCTTTTCTTTTAAGAGAAGTATCCTATGAAACATGCCCATATTTGGAAAAATCCAAAAGAGCCACTTATTTATCATTTGTTTTATTATATAGTGGATGTGCTTATGTTTATTTCTGGCCATTTTTTGAGGTACTTCTCACTTATAAAAAACTAAAACCTTACTTTTATTGTAGGCGACAAAAGTTGGAGATAGTTATGTTCGAAAAGATCACCCAAATATAAAAATAAATGCCCGTGCCTATAAGATGAGTAAGAGCCGTGGAAATGTAATTAATCCTGATGATGTCGTCTCTGAATATGGTGCCGATTCACTTCGCTTATACGAGATGTTTATGGGCCCACTTAGGTAAAACTTTTTAAGGTTTATTGTACTATACTGTATTTTAACTCCAAAAAAATACCTTTTCTAAATCCTGACTATGTTGTCTCCGAATATGTCACAATAATAAGTGCAACGTACAAAAATGCACATTATGATTTTAATATAGTTGATGTTATCGGTTTACTTTTTGAAATGAACAGGGACTCAAAAACATGGAGTACAGGTGGCATAGAAGGTGTGCACCGGTTTTTAGGGAGGACGTGGAGATTGATAGTGGGGCCTCCTTTAGCAGATGGGTCATATAGAGACGGCACAGTAGCCACTGACAGTGAGCCCACCTTAGAGCAGCTTCGTGTTTTGCATAGATGTATAGCGAAGGTCAGTTAAAGTTCAATCTCTTATACAGCTTAATCAATGATTTCACAAGCAGTACAATTTTTCTGAAATTGCAAATCGACCCAATATTTCTGCTTTTACATGGAGTGTGCAAGTGATATGATGATAGTTATTTGAAAGAGAGGTTCCATTTTAACCTACAAAGTTCCATGAGTGAGGCTACGGTACTATGCATAGTGTACACCGGTCCGTACTATGGCTTCATATCTTTGTTCTCAAAGTCCAAACGGTCAATCAGAACCGCTCAACGTGATCTCCATATGAAAATGTACTTGGTCACTAAAATTTACATTTTTTAGAAATCTTTTTACTATTTTTTTAGATTGGTAGAAACCACTACTTTTGAATGGTCCATAATCTTTAGATCAAGTGATTTTCTACCTATCTAAAAAAAATAGTAAAATAATTCTGAAAAATGTAAAATTTGATTTCCAAGTACATTTTCATATGGAGATCATGTTGGGCAGTTCGGGTCGACTGTTTGGACTTTGAAAATGGAGATATGGAGCCATAGTACAGAGTACAGACCTATGTGCGTTATGCATAGTACCGTAGCCTCACTCAAGTTCCATAATGCTATGCGAGCTGTTGCAAAATTGAAATATCATGCATATCTCTGCAAAAGATGGTGGATCATACATGAAATAACTCTTGTAATTTACCAAATAGTGTGCAAAATATCACTTGTACCTGTCAGTGTACCGTTTTTTTTCTATGATGCCTAAATATTCAACACCTTTCTGTAGTTTAATCAAGTGAGGGAGAAAGCATAGCTGGGTATTAGTTTCAAGAAATTGAGACAGTAGAGGTGTAGGACAAATATCATTGTTCCTTTACTGAGGTGTTTATCATATTTTGAGATGTTACAAGGGTTCACATTAACTTCTATTATATGTTGATAAATTAATTTTAATTTTCCTGACTAGGTAGCTGAGGAAATCCAAGAAACAAGGTTTAACACAGCAATCTCTTGCATGATGGAATTCATAAATGCTGCTTATAAGGTTATTTAATACTTAATTTTTGTGTTAACCTATTTAACATGGAGTTGGCATGTACCTTGTTAACATGTTTGTTCTTTTTTTTTTTTTACATTTAGTGGAAAAATCAACCAAAGGAAGTGCTAGAGGTGTTTGTATTGTTGCTCTCTCCTTTTGCACCGCACATGGCTGAAGAGTTATGGTTTCGGCTCGGAAACTCTACATCTTTAGCGTATCAACCTTTTCCTGAGGTAAATAATTCATTTAAACTTGCAAAACATATCAACACTTTCTTTGGAAAACAATAAAAGGATAGTTTGGGCATCTTTTCAATAAGTAGGTAAGGGAGATGTACATAGAATGATATCTTTAGAGGTATTTGCGATAGAGTAGGGTTCAAATGCCTCAATCGTGCCTCATGTCCTTATCTCTGTTTTCAAAATCCATACAGTCGATCTGAACTGCTCAACATGATCTTCATTTTAAAATGTACTTGGAGACCAAATTTAATATTTTTTTGGAAATTATTTACTCTTTTTTTAGATTGGTACAAAATTACTTTTTTTGGATGGTCTAGAAGCTTCTGAAAAACAGTGAGTTGTACCTATCTAAAAAAAAATAGTAAATAATTTCCAGGAAAAAAAAAGTTTGGTTTCTGAGCACATTTTAATATGGAGATCATGTTGAGCAGTTTGGATAGACTGTTTGGACTTTAAGAAAAAGATAAGAATGTGAGGCACGATTGAGGCATTTGAACCTTGCTCTTTGCGATAATACTAAAATTTTACCTCATTTCTATCTTTTGTCATAAATTACAATGATTAGTTACTTCTTTTTGTTTCATTTAAGGCAAAGAGCGAGTACTTGAAGGAGACCACTGTGGTTTTACCGGTGCAGATAAATGGTAAAACGCGTGGTACAATTACAGTAGAAAAAGGTTGCTCAGAAGAAGATGCATTTGAGTTAGCATTAGCAGATGAGAAGCTATGCAAATATTTGAATGGAGGCAAGATAAAAAAGAAAATTTATGTACCAGGTCGTATATTGAATGTAATAGTTGTTAAACAAGAGGTAGCCCGGTCGTAAATATTTTGATTAGTAAATAATTATTTTGTAACTATTATTCTTTTGGCTCTTTTCATGTAGTGGTTTCGCGCGTGTATCCGTTTTCAATTTTTTCAGTTGAGTTTATAAAGCATTTATTTTGAAATTCTTTCAAAATAATGTTGTAAGTGTCACAACAACCAAGTCTTCTTGTTCATGAAGTAATATAATACATCTTTGGTTGTTGTGACACTTATATGTGGGGACCACTTTTGTAGAAGTAATATAATACACGTGTCCATTATTTTCGTCTCTTTGCTTAATTAATTCGCAAAGGAGTTAGACCTAACTGGACTTGGTTGATGTTAAGTTACACCTACCAAGAGAAAAGGTGGCATCACTAAGTTGGAGATGTTTATTGAATTTAGTGCATCCAAAATACTAACGGATAGGATTTGTGTTTACCAGTTGTTCAAACATAAATGTGAGATTAGAATCATACAAGGGAATGAAAAAGGAAATGGTAAACATTGTTCAAATTATTCGAAATTTTACTCAGTTTTCAGGGCTAAAGCTTAGATTTGTTTTGGTTTTTGTATGCGTACTACTAACAGTCGCACTCTATGCAATATCTGAGCAAAATATTCTGACAGATTGTAAGATTTCTTTTCATTTTTTATTTTCTTCATTCAATTTGGTCTCCAATGTTTATTGTTAAATGATTGGTAAATGATGTTTCATTTTAATTTTTTTTGTTTCTCTTGTAAAAATTGATCAATAGGGAATTTCTTAGCACCATTTCATTCTGTTGATGTTGTGGAAGGCGATGAATTCCTGGTAACGTCTGAATATTTAGGTAATTAATTTCACTTCTCTCGGTGTTTGTTGCATTAAGAAGCTTTCATTTCTCTCCATTTCACAGAAATTGTTGTTAGACGAAAAGATGAAATGAATCAGAACAGAAGATGTTTATTGTAAAATTCACAATATTGGAGCTCATTATGAACTTATTTGTGTACTGTTTTCTTGTACAGATGAGGTGAGTTTGTCGAACAAAACAAGCATTTTGTGTGATTTTAGAAGCACAAGGTCTGACTTTTGCGAGATAAAGAACTTTATCCAAATCTTTGGCCATTCTTCTCTACTAAATTATCATTCTTCCTTGACAAATGAATCCATGCAAGCATACAAAAGTTTCAAAATAAAGCCCCATCCTAGAAAACAAGACAAGATTGCACTTACTCATGTCAAAGAAATATCAATAGAGCCTATTTCTCTCAACCAAACAACACCTCACTGTACCATGATGCACATCGCACCCGCCATATTATTTTCGACCGGTGGTTACATTGGAAATATGTTTCATGACTTTACTGATGTGCTAATCCCATTGTTCATAACTTCATTCCCGTTTCACGGGCAAGTGCACTTCCTTGTTGGAGAAATGCAACCTTGGTGGATCAACAAGTACCGACCTTTGCTCCAACAACTCACACGGTACAAAATAATAAACCTGACCAAGGTTAAAAGAGGGCTTTGCTACTCAAAAGCCATTGTTGGCCTAAAATTTCACAAAGAAATGAGCATCGACCCGAAAAAGACTAACAACAAGTACTCGATGGTTGATTTTGCTCAAATTATAAGGAAATCCTTTGATTTAGAGAGAGAAAATGCAACAAAGCTAGCAATCCACAATAGCACAAAGACAAGGCTTCTCGTAATCTCAAGAAAGAAAACTAGATCGTTTACCAATGTCAAAGAGATAGTTAAAATGGCAACAACCTTAGGGTATGAAGTTGTACTGCAGGAGCCGAAATCGCGGTCTAAGTTACGTGATTTTGCACGTATAGTGAACTCATGTGATGTGCTAATGGGTGTTCATGGAGCTGGTCTAACAAATCTTGTTTTTCTCCCGACAAATGCAGTGGTCATACAAGTAGTCCCGCTTGGTGGATTAGAGAAACTTTCAATGGAGGATTTTGGGATACCGGCATTGGACATGAAATTGAAGTACCTTCAGTACAGTATAAACATAGAAGAGAGTACTCTGATAGAAAAATATCCGAGGGATCATGTTGTTTTTAAGGATCCATTGGCGATTCGTAGAAAAGGTTGGGCTGCTTTGAGATCAATATACTTGGTTAATCAAAATGTGAAACTTGATGTCAGTAGATTTAGGGGTACATTGTTGGAAGCTCTTAAGCTTCTCCATCAATGAATTAGTAGCTAGGTTCAAAATACTAAATACTCAGTGTGTATGTGTGTATTCATTTTAAAAATAGATATGACATCTTTTAAACTTTTAGCAACTCGGATTTAAATTTTGTATGGTTTGCATTACGGATCCAAATCTGCTGCTATCCTCGTGCATGAACAGTAACTCTACTATCCCTTTTTCCGAATCCAGTCGTCGAACTGTTTCGAGATGCGTGCATAAAACAGTTCTTGAAAAAAGTTGGACTGCTGGATTCGGAAAAACAAGGATAGCATGGTTACTGTTCACGAGAAGAGGATAGCAGCAGATTTGAATCCTTACGGCATATTTTTATAAATGCTTTCCAAAATTTTAAGAGTAGATTTATGAAAAATTAAATAATTGAAGAATTATCTGTTAAGTGCTAGAGAAAAATAATTGTAACTAAGATTAATGGAAAGAAATCTAATTCTTAGATATATCTCTCTGGGATCTACGCACTAGCTATTACCTTGCTCTTGCATTCTTACATTCTTGGTATTATTATTTGCTAATATGCGAGCAGAGGGGGTTCAATGCTCGTAGGATCCATGATAAATTTGCTAGATTGGATTAACGAACTTAATAGGTATGGACTTTAAGAAAAAAAAAATATAATTCTGATTGATGCAAGTCTTATTCTTTTTTAAATGATTTAAAGTTTGTAATAATTCATATTTCGAGATTTATTGATGGAATGTCAAATTAGACTTAAATTATAAAATTTAATAAATCTATCTAGCTATATAGTAATAACATGTCTACATTATTTCTATAATTAATATTTTGGTGTCAAAAGTGTATTTCGTTCAAATTCAAATTTGAAGATCAATCCAAATTATTAGTCATTTATTTAAGATTGCATTTAGAATTGCGTTAGTGTATTAATAATTATTCGTTAATATATCATATGTATTTATAAGTTATTCGCATCATATAGATGCTAATATGGATAATTTATAATTTCTTAAAAAGATACTAATACAATTCAATTATTCGAAGCCATACAGAATAACGACAATATGTAACAAAGAAATCCTACTTTGTGCTATGAGTTTTTATTTGTAAGATAATGTCAAATTATTATATTTTTTGTTTGTGTATCTCAAATTCGGATTTTTATTTTATTTTATGGGAGAAGTACCAATGCGATACATATTTGCAATAAAATATCACAACCTCACTTCTATATTTACATTTAAAGCACAAGATAATGTGAAATATCTATCGTTGGATTTAGCATTTGCTGCTGTAGAGAAAACGTGATAGGGCAAGAAAATATATAGTCGAGTTCAAACCCATTAACTAATCAGATACTAGATAACACATGATAAAAAAATAATAAAACTAGTATTCCTGATTTTTATGGATATTTGTTAGTATTTCATTTTTTTTTATTGAAATGTACACAAATGGACGACTGCATTTAGAAATATCCACTAATATGGATATTATTTAGATGTTGATTTTCATGCTAATAATTTCAAATCAAAATGAATTAAATATTGTAAACTTTAATGAGGATTACATTTTTTTTTTATAGTTTAATTTTCTTACCTAAGTTCAAAATCTTTTATATTAGAGTATTTAAATTGTCCTCATAATATCAGTTTTATTTGGATGTTTTCGAGAAAGGATTTAATTTTAAAATTGAGACCAATCTGTCAAATAAAATGTAACATAATAAAATGGACCCGACTAATTGTCCCCAAGCTTCAATCCCCGGATTATCCCCAAAAAAACTGTCATTTGCCTTGCGCGAATACTGTAAAACACTGCAACTAATACTGTAAATTCAACGACACATCATGTATAATAAGAGGTTAAAAAGTCTAACAATCCAAGTTAGTTGGAAGTGGTCCCCAAGTTAGTTGCAAACAGTTAGCAACTTGCAAAGCCACTGTACTTCCGGTTGTACTTCCGGTTGTACTTGAAAAATTGACGGCTTCTAGAAGGTTTCACAAACAAACCTAAAATTGTGCAAAATTAATTTTTTTGCATCAAATTTTATATTTTTATTTTATTTTTTTCGTATTTCTCTTTTTTGTTCAATTATTAATATTTGTATATAGATCTATATCATGTAAAATAAGGCTTACATACTGTAAAATTAGAAGATGTAAACTATAAAACCGACATATGTTAATAGCAAAATATAAAACCGACATATATTAATCACAGAATAAACCGACATATGATAATAGCAAAATATAAAACTGACATCATACTATAACATACTGTTCACATCATACTATACATACTGTAACATCATACTATAACATACTGTAACATCATACTGTTCACAAGCACATCATCATAAAATTCAACAAAAAAAAATTCACAAGCATATCACTTCATCATGTTCACAAGCACATCATCATGTTCACAAGCACATCATCATCATAAAATTCACTTCACTTCATTACCCTCTGGTGCACATTGTTCGGATGAGTGAGAAGTTTCATCGCCAGAACGACACGCTCTTTTGATATATCATCCTGCAAAAAAAAATAAAAAAAAATAAGCAAAGTTAAATATTGGAGTTATGAACCATTATCAGATGCAAACAATCAAAGCAACATACTGCAAAATTGTTATATGTATCCTGCAAAATTGTTGATGTATCCTGTGAAATTTATCATGTCAAATTGCACATATGCTGTAATCTAAGATTGTTATATGTACCCTGTAAAATTGACCCATATATCCTGTAAAATGTTTAGATGTATCCTGTTAAATAGCACATAAGCTGTAATCTAAAATTGTTATATGTACCCTGTAAAATTGTCCCATATATCCTGTAACACTTTTAGATGTATCCTGTAAAATGGCACATATGCTGTAAACTAAAGTGAATCACAGTAAAAGAACACTGTAACCAAATTGAATCACAGTAAAACTAAACTTTGCTTAAATTATGTAACCTGTAAAATTGCACTATGTATCCTGTAAAATTGTGATATGTATCCTGTACAGTTGCACATCTGCTGTAAACTAAATCTAATCACAGTACAGTTGCACATAATTTGTATCCTGTGAAATTTATAATGTAAAATTACACATAAATTGCACATATACTATAAAATGTTAAAGTTAATAAAATTACCTGCGTGAAATTGATAGCGCTCTCGGTTATCAGGTTGTAGACATAGCGCAACACAAAAATCGCGCAGTCCAGAGAACCTTCTACCTGCTGAGGGCCATTCACTCGAGTAGTGTCGAGATTTTTCCAAGCCGTGTTAGCTGATAGAAAAAAGGATATCATCAAATTTCAGGCACACTAAAAGTCATAATCCTGTAAATTAATTGCATACAACCTGTAAATTAACTGAAACTTTTTAAATAAAACACTCACAAGTCCTCCAGGCAAGGAACTCTCTCAGCCACTTGATCGTGTGCCAGTGGTACTCCAGATATCCATCTTCTCCACCAGCAGAGGTGTAGTAGTGAATCTTCACACCAGGAACATCGACAGCAACAACAACCCAATGCTTCTTCTTACATATCGGAACAAAGAGCCATTTGATCGTGTCAAATTGAGCGGTAAACAGCTGCGGAATGGCCCTGAGCGCTGCTCGTTCATCATAATCATGCATGATTATCTGCAATACACAAAAAACACAAACATCAAAATATTAGTGAGGTATTTGAAAATTTAAAGTCTCAAAATTAAATTCATAATATACAAAAGTACACCATAACTTACGGATGAATATGGAGAAATAAAAAACCATCCTGCCCTCACCGGAGTCTCAAATTGCATCACACCAAGGACCACATCGACAAGCTGCAAAATCAATCCATAATATGTAAACTTAGTTAATAAATACTGGGATTTTGAATTAGTACAACTGTTAAACAGATCCTGTAAACTTATTAAAGTGAATACTGTAAACTGTGTCACATATCATGTAAAATTGTGATATGTATCCTATAAAGTGCATCCTGTTATGAAGTGCATCCATACTGTAAATTGTTACATTTATATCCTATAAAATTAGTACATGAATCTTGTGAAAGCATTACATCAAAACTGCAGATTCAATCCATGATATGAAAAATAAATAGAATGAAATTATTGCATGAAACCTGTAAAATAACAGATAAATACTCTAAAACTATTAAGTAAATAATGTAAAATATTGTACAAATCATACCTCACTGCTAACTGGCATGTCAGGATACATCAAGTCTTTTATTGCTGACAATCTGCAATGAAAGCCTCCTGGACTGTGGCGAAAAGCTTCTTCATTGTCTATGAGCCTCTTGTTCTTGACATTGACCCACCAGTCATCAAGTATCATGATGACCTCACTTGATAAATTCTCCCTCTGTCCGTACCCATATCTTTTTATAGGTGGAGGCTTTTCGGCATCTGGGTCACCTCCATCACAAAACAAAGAATTCTGATGACTCCATTGGGTAACATCATGATTGAAGTTAACGGGTTTAGGATGGCTGTAATCGTCTATTATATGAGGTACTAATCCTTCAATCTCTTGCCAATTTTGATCAGTGAGGTTGAATGGTGGTACGTACGACGGTTGAACCACAAAATCCTGAAGTTGATCTCTTAGTTGATCCTCCCTTGTATTTGGTGATTTTGGCAGTATGACCCTTGCCCTCCTTTGCACCCCCCCCCTTCCCCTCCTTTGCACCCCCCCCCTTCCCCTCCTTTGCACCCCCCTTTGCACATTCTGCTTTTTTGTTGGAGGTGGTTTTGACCCCTTTCCTTTCGGCACTGCTTCTCGTTTTGATCCCTTCATCGGTACTTTCGTTTTTTCGAGACCCTCTGCAGTACTTTGAGATCCCTTGTCAGACCCTTTGCTCAAATCCTCTTGCTTCTTCATCAACATCTCCTGTTTTACTGTTTTTCTAGCAACATCGGAGAAAATCATAGTTGCTAGATCAATAATAATCTCTTGATCTTCATCGGTGACGCCCACCTGCTGACTTTTCGGGTTTTGAGCACCTTCTTGGCTACTCATGCTGTCCCGAATGTCAAATATTTTCTGTACAAGCTATTCAAATGAAAAGAGTGAACATTGTAAAATGACCACATATATAATGTACAATAACAAAGTTATCAACTTAAACAACTACATAAATACTGTACCAAAATTCATCAATCATGTAAATTGTTGCTTGTATCCTGTAAAATTGTCACCATATCCTGTAAAATTGTTCTATATATCCTATAAGTTGAATACTTTAATAAATAGGATCCATACTGTAAACTTACCAGCTATATACTGTAAAATTAACACATATATTCTTTAAAAATAATAAGTATATCCTATTAAGTACTGTACATAACCTTTACAACTGAGTAATACATCCTTTAACAAACTGCATCAATCCTGTAAACTTATTAGATAAATACTGCATGTATCCTGTAACTATGATTCAAGAGAGTGAATACTGTAAAATATAGCACATATCCTGTAAAATAGTTCTATATATACTATAAAATTGCATACTCTAATAAATTGGATCCATACTGTAAACTTACTAGAAAATATACTTTAAAATTAACACAAATTTCCTGTAAAAATATCTATGCTGGTAGAATAACTATGTTACAACTGTGAAAAGTAATATAATTAATAAAAAACAATAAAAACCTCATCTTCTCCTGCAACTTCTTCTGGAATGGTATTCAACCTTCCCTGTAGTGCATCCTAAAACAAATTGTATAAAAACCATCAGTCAATACTTTAAAACAGCTATGTGAATATTATAAAGAAAGTAAATGAATACTTGTAAAATAAGTATGTTACAAATGTAAAACATACTATAAATAAATAATAGAAAATAATATCAAAATAAAAACCTGCTCTGGACCCGCTTGTGCACGGTGGACAATTTCTTCTTGTATTCTATCCAGAAAGTTGCCCCCCACATACGGCTGAAGCGACAAATTCTTCAATAAATTAAATAAACATTTTAAAATTACTGTATGTATACTGTAATAAAACAACAATATGAATAATGTACAACTTTGAGGTCAATAAAACAAAATATCAGAATAAAAACCTGCTCAGCTGTGCTTGTAATATCAGAAAAAGATGGACGTCGAACAAAATTCTCTTCACTCTCTTCTGCACTCTCTACTATTACATCTTCTGCTCTGTCCTCAACATTCACTTCTTCTGACCCCAAATTCACTTCTTCTGACTCCAAAACATTCTCACTCTCCTCACCACCTTCCCTGTCATCTCCACTCTCCTCACTCTCCACTATTACATCTTTTGCATCCTCTTCACCACCTTCCCTGTCATCTCCACTCTCCTCACTCTCCTCTTCACTCTCCTCACCACCTTTCTTGCCATCTTTTTTTGCATCCTCTTCACCACCTTCCCTGTCATCTCCACTCTCCTCACTCTCCTCTTCACTCTCCTCACTGTCCTTGTCATTCTCATCACCAACTTGCCTGTCATCTTCTTGTGTTGCATCCTCTTCACTGTCCTCTGCACTTTCTACTAGTACATGATCACTATCTAGACCAGTTTGTTGAACCTCTGGACTTTCTGGTTGACTCTGGCTCTGTGTAAGATCCATTTGTAGGCTAAATGTAGGTTCGCTTGTATCATGTACTCTCTTTGTTCGCCTTTCATATCTTTTTTTAACTTCAGGACTGCTGTCAAAGTCCAACCTCTTCCTTTTACCTGCAGAATAGACAAAGTCAATCCAGTAAAACAAATGTATGTATACTGTATAATAACTAGGTGAATCCAGTAAAACAACAATGTGTTCTCTTGAATCTTTTTCATTTACAATATTTTACCTTCAGAATATGTATACTGTATAATGACAAGGACAATCCAGTAAAAAAACGTATGTATACTGTAAAATAACCAACTGAATCCAGTAAAACTTACATTTTTCTTCCAGAGTCTTGTTCTCAACTGCCAACTTCTTTGCTGAATACCTCAAGATAATTTCATCTGCATCTTTGATGATCTTATCCATCACTTCAGGGTCGATATCGTCAAGTTTTGGAAAACTTGAAACAATGTACACTATCTTCGGATTAAGATCGTTGATGGAATCCCGCAGATATTGGCAGGGTACAACTCCAAATTTCATTAAAATTGGAGTGACTTCCAACAACATGTCGAAGGTTGGCGTATTACGAACAGTTTGGAATTTGACATGATCACAAACAAATTCCAAGTAATTGGCAGCGACAAAACCTTTCTCCTTCAAAGGTTCCTCTGCCATAAAAAGTGTCACTGCAGATTCTTGTATGTTTGATGCTGAAATGGTAAACAGCTGCCTTTCAAAATTTGGCCTCTTCACTTTATTACATAACCCGTTGTACCAGTCCAGGTACCGGGGAATGTGTCCGGTCGAGCTTCTCATTTTCTCGAAGCCAGTTTGCTCATAAAACCACACCTGAAAAAAAAAAAAAAAAAGTCAAACAAATTGTTATATATATACTATGATTAACCAATGTGAATACTATAAACCTACTGTATGAATCCTGTAAAATTAAGATATATATCCTATGAATTACATCATGAAACTAAACTGCAACCATACTGTAAACTCATCATGTAAATACTGTAAAATGGTTCATGTATCCTGTAAAACTGTGAAATATATCCTATAAGGCACTGTACATAACCAATGTGAATACTATAAACCTACTGTATGAATCCTGTAAAATTAAGATATATATCCTATGAATTACATCATGAAACTAAACTGCAACCATACTGTAAACTCATCATGTAAATACTGTAAAATGGTTTCATGTATCCTGTAAAACTGTGAAATATATCCTATAAGGCACTGTACATAACCAATGTGAATACTATAAACCTACTGTATCAATCCTGTACAATTAAGATATATATCCTATAAAATTAGTGTATCAAAATTATAATTATATATTTGCAAAAAAACTTACAATTAGTGCCAGTGAACAGCCTGGCAGGTAGCCACTTTCCCTCACTGATGTCTGCGTCTGGCTTTCTGGTTCGTCATCTGTCATGTCAGCATCTGACATATCTTGAAGTTTGCACCACATGGCAGCATTCGCAATGTGGGTATGCAGCATGTTATAAACTGCTGCACCCCAGTTGTATTTTGGCAAATGTTCAAGACGCTCGGCGTACCTGAAAAAGGTTGAGGTATACTATATTAGAATTAATTCAAAAGATTATATAAGATATCAACTTCCATATTAATTCTGCGTACCTGAACAGATGCAGAGGGACACTCCCAGCAGTGTTTGGGAACAGAATTGTTGTAAACAAATACATCACCAAGAGAGAAACCACATCTCTTGGTGTTGATGCCTCACTGTCTAGAAGTTGAACAATCACTTTTTCCAGCTCCTGCCTCCTGATTTGGGATTTTCTCCCAAAATACTTCTCACGAAGAAGTGACGTTGAATTCCTTACCTGACTTAGGTCAACAACGTCACCCTTCGACGGCAGACAAATGAAGTGTGATACACTTCCAGAGGTGAAGTACAGTTTTTTCTCTTGAAAAAAAAAATAACCGTGGTCATTGTCATATTTGGTTAAAATGGTATGCAATATCGCATTGGACACTTGCAATTTTTTGGGAATTACAAAAAGATGGAGGAAGGGTGTGGAAAACAGGAGCTGGCGATGTTCCACGGTCAATTTGTGAAAAACTTGACCGTGGATAAATGTCATGGCAACGTCAACAACACATTTGTTGGTGACTATGCCATATCTATCCAATTTCTTGGCTGCAAAACAAAAACAAAGTTGTATTGAGATAAATAATGTAAACGTACTAGATCAATACTGTAAACTTAGTAGATAAGTACTGGACTTTTAGATCAATACTGTATGCTGTAACTATTATGAACAAAGTGAATACTGTAAAATGGTCAACATATCCTGCAAAAATGTTCCTATAAGTTGAATACTAAAATAAATAGGATCCATACTGTAAACTTACAAGCTATATACTGTAAAATTAACACACATATCCTTTAAAAATGTTAAGTATATCCTATTAAGTAATGTACATAACTTTTAGAACTGAGTAATACAACCTTTAACAAACTGCATCAATACTGTAAACTTAGGGTTTAAATACTGCATGTATCCTGTAACTATGATTCAAGAGAGTGAATACTGTAAAATATTACATATATCCTGTAAAATAGTTCTATATATCCTATAAAATTGCATACTCCAATAAATTGGATCCATACTGTAAACTTACTAGATATATACTGTAAAATTAAATCATATTTCCTGTAAAAATATTATTTTATCCTATTAAGTATTGTACATAACCTTTAGAACTGAGTAATACAACCTTTAACAAACTGCTAAACTTACTGGTAAGCATATCTGTAACTATTAATAATCAAAATGAATACTGTAAAATGTACCACATATCCTGTAAAATAGTTCTGTGTATTCTATAAATTGCATCCTCTAATACAACTGTTAAACAGATTTACTGTTAAATTACTAAAAAATGATGTAAGCACAAACTGTGAATAATCTTTTAAAGAAAAATAAGAAGCAATACCTTGTTGAACCTGAGAATCTTTATTGACAGCATCTTTCCCCTTCCCCGTCTTCATTCTCTTTTGTGCATCTGAGAAAAAATTTAGAGTTTGTTTACTATACTGTGAAATAACTCTGACAATAATGTGAAATTACCAATGAATAATGTAAAATAACACTACTGAACAGATCCTGTAAATATGATTAACCAAAGTTAATACTGTAAACTTTTGCACATATCCTGTACAAATGTTATAAATAACCTATAAATTGCATCCTGTAATAAAAATTGCATACATACTGTAAACTATTTGCATATATCCTATAAAACTGTTAAATATATCTTATAAGTACTATAACTAACCTTTACAACTCACTAATACATAACCTTTGCAGATTTACCCTTTCATTTATTTGAATGTTTCATTTGATATGTAAAAAAACAATATCACAAAACTTGACAAAATTATACTGCATACTGTAAAGAATAACACTTACCTTTGGACTGCTTACTAGCAAATCTTGGAGAAGAACGAGTTCCTTTCTCCGATGCATCTGAAAAACAAATTTTAATTAAACATTAGATCAAAAAATCTGTAAAATAATTACTGTAACTCTAACAAATCAACACTGTGAAATACTTTCAAATATCAGTGTATTAGTATGAAAATAACAGATTGAAAAAGCAAAATCTGAGAAATACTGTAACCCTAACAAATCAATACTGTGAAATACCAAATCAATACTTTAAAATATCAGTGTATTAGTATAAAACTAAATGATCAAAAAAACAAAATCTGAGAAATACTGTAACCCTAACAAATCAATACTTTAAAATTAACAAATGGAAACTTGAAATTAACAAGTGTAGCGATTTAAATAACAATTTCTCCCATTTCACTAACAAACTGATGAAAATAAAGTCAAAGCGATTTAAATATCAGTGCATTACTGTAAAATATCAGTGCATTACTGTAAAATATCAGATCCAGTGGCGATAGATAGAAATCAGTAGGGAAATAGAGTAAAATAAAGTAAAATATCTCAAAATCTGATGAAAATAAAGTAAAATCTCACAACCTTTCGCTGTTTTCTTCATTTTCTTCAAATCGCGAAGTGAGACAGAACTGTAGACAAATTCATTCAATAAGAATACTGTAAATTAAGTAACTAAATCTTGTAATTTAATTCTATAAAAGTTATAAAACATTCCCATTTATTAATTCCACCAATTTATATGATGAATAATCTTGTAATTTAATTCTATAAAAGTTATACAACCTATTTATTAATTTATATTATGAATCATTTTACTTTTAACAATGAAATCTGAAATAATTTATTTTCACCAATAAGAAAACTGTAAATTATTCCAATAAATCTTGTAAATTTATTCTATAAAACTTATAAAACATTCCAATTTATTAATTGCACCAATTTATGTTATTAATCATTTTACTTTTAACAATGAAATCTGAATTAATTTATTTTCAACAATGCAAACAAATAATCTAAATCAACAACTAAATTGCCAGTTGCAAACATATAATTTTGTACATCCAACAATGTTAAAAAAACAAACAAATGTATTTACAAACAACAAATTATTTATTGCCTACTATTTATTCCCTACTATTGATTGTGTGCGATTCTTCTTCACATTTACATCCATCGGGTTCTTATAAGCATGTTTCGGTGGTCGTCCCTTTCTTTTTGATTTCTGCGGTGGCAATATATTTATCAATGGTGCAGAATTTAGTACTTCATTGGCAGTGGTATTCACTTCTTCATGATTACTTGATGAAGGATGCAAAAGAATTTGCTCACCTGTAATAATAATACTGTAAATATAAGAGACTAATGTGGTAAAATCTTTCAATAAACAACACAATATATACAAGATATGTGATACCTCTACCAACAGAACCAGGCATTGACTCCCCATTTCTTTCATGAATTACAGCTTGATTTGTACCAAGTCTAGCAATGAGTGCATCCCAATCATGAGTGATTGGATCACCTAATATAACAAGTAAATTATTATGAAGAAGATTAAATATGCCAACAACAAGCCAAAATGCAATTGTTTCAATCCTGTAAATTACTAGCACAAATACTGTGAATTACTTACACAAATGTTGTAAACAAGACAGGACAATACTTCAAAACTTTCAACAAATACAATAACATCGTACAATTAATACTCAAAAAACATGTTAACAACTATACAAATTAATTACAGTATTACCTCTTCCTGTAGTTGTGCCAGTTGAAGTTACATCACAATTTGTTTGACCAATTACCGCCCGGCCTGTCAAAATATTTACAGTGATGTGAATCCTGCAAATTACTTCTACAAATACTGTAAAAAACTTAATACAATACTTTAAAAGATTCTTGCAATACCTTTCCCTCTACCTCTGGCTCGTTTTCTGGGGACTGTTGAACCATCACAGACTTCTTCTCTTGATGCACCACTTCCCCTCCCTCTAGAAGCCCTTCCTCCAGATCCACCATTATCAATTGCACTTGTACCATCTACAACCTGTTCAACATCTCCTGAAACAAATAAAAATGAAATAAGGAACATAATAAAGAAGTGCAATACCAAACAATTAAAAAATCATTTTTTTGCAATATTCAAAAGTAAACCTTTTAGTCTGTTTAGAAGATCTTCTAGTCCATTGAGAACTTTATTTTCATTGTCATCACTGACACAACCAAAGTTGAGGAAATCTTCAACTATTGGATTAATCTTCCTTGTCAGATCATACCTCCTGCAAGAAATTGAAACATGATTTCACATAAGAATACAAAACCACATCAACACCAATACTGTAAAAATAGTAAGTAAATCCTTCAAAATTTCAGTTGTTACCTATTAATTTCAACACTGCCACCATCAGGACATGCAGCAGGAATCAAATCAAATCGAATTTTGTCCTTCCTCCATCGATCAACCAAGTACTTATCATTAAGATGCAATTGTTTCTCATGCTTCAAAACCATGATCGAGTGAGCGCAAACAATACCAGAAGACTCAAATTTTTTGCAAATACAAAAAACTTCTTTCAGCTGATCCTTGTACTGTACCTCAAAGATATTTCCAAAAATATCTTGAACTTCATAAACCTTTGTAGAGTCTTCCAGTTGCAGTTTAAAAACACAAGTTAAGTTCACAGATTGTCTAACCTCGTGTTGAAACCTATAGAATATCGTATTCGTGTATAAACTACAAAATTGTTTCTCAAATTCTAAATCAGAAATCAACACGGGTGTTGTGGTCTTGTCCTTATGGTCCATAAAATGCTCTCTCTCCCAAATCCTACTCAAACCAGACTCAAAATTGACCACGAATTCAGCCAGTGTTGCCTTAGACCGGAGATAATTATCAAAAAAGGCATTCATACTCTCAACCCTTTGGGTGGTATTCATACCAGCCCAAAATCTGTCATTCAAAAAAACTGGCACCCATTTACGCCTCTGTCTGAATATACTTTTAAACCACGGTGCATCTTCGTACCCAATTTCCACCATCAGCTTCCTCCAATTTTCTTCAAAATCCAATGGAGTTTTTGCTTCGTATACTGTTGCCTTAACCAAATAGGTTAAAGCCTCCTTATCATCTTGCCCACCGAATTTACTCGGTAATTTATGAAGAATGTGCCAAGCACAGTACCTATTTGGTGGAGGAAATAGTATCTAATCAGTAAAACCAGACATTCAGCTAACAAGACAACTGTGAAAACAATTGGATATATCCTGTAAATTAATGCCTATATAGGGTAAAACTATTCACCATATCATGTAAAAACAATAAAAGAAAACAAAATGCATCAATCCTATAAACTACTGCACATATCCTGTAAAAATATTAAGTATATCCTATGAACTACTGTACATAACATCCAAACTTGATTCCTATATCCTGTAAAACAATGTACATATCCTGTAAACCTCTTAGATAAATATTGCAAATATAAACCACTGAAAGCATTACCTATGGACAGTGTCATCTCCCAAAACATGCCGAACGCCTTTCTCAATACTTGGGCACTGATCTGTCAGGATACCGCCAGGCTTGACACCGTTCATGCAAGCTACGAATTTCTCCATGCACCATTTATAGTCCTCCTCAGTCTCTCTTCCAAGTAGAGCACAAGCGAAAATTACTGTCTGCCAGTGATGGTTGACACCAACAAACAGAACAAGCGCCATATCATACCTGGAAAACAATTTTTAATATTCGGTAAAATCAGATATTCAGATAACTAGAGATATGTGAAGACAAATGCATACATCCTGTAAACTAAAGAATATATAATGTAAAAATACAGTACATATGATGTAAAACAGAATACAAGAAAAACAATGCATAGATCATGTAAGCTGTTGCACCTATCCTGTAACATTGTTAAATATATACTGCAAAATATTGTACATACCCTTTGAACTTGATTCATATATCCTGTAAAAGCAATGTATATAACCTGTACAACAATTACATAAATACTGGAAAATTGATATCAATAAATATTACCTATTTGTAAGGTATGTGGCATCCATAACAACGACATCATGATAATATTTGTAGGCTGCACGACCTCGTCCATCGGCCCAGAAAATATTCCATAAATGAGCATCATTTGTATGCTTGTATGTATACCAGAAATTTGAATCATACAGCTGCTTCTTCTCGAAATAATCCGCTAATAAATTAGCATCATGCCCACCAAGAGCCCTCAATTTGCCCCTCTTATAATTATCAATGTGGTTTCGAGCATCCTTTCGTGTAAAAGTTCCCTTAAAATAACCACCAGCCATCTTTAACACCAGCTCAATGTTATTTGCTGGCGACAACCCTTGATCTGAGTTAAATTCGAGCATATCCTTGAATCTCTTTGGAATATACCGATAACCCGGAATGAGAAAAGATGAACCGGGAGTCAGTTCATGGTTATGCTCCAGAAACAACTTGTCTACTCTCCAAGATCCAGTCAACTGAGAATATTTAATCTTCAAGAAAACCTTACAGTTTGAGTTTCCAGAAGGCCTCCGCCTCTCTGGAAAAGGCTCTCCTTCTTCCACTTTTTCGCGTTTTTCTCTGAACTTAGTGCATTCAAATCTGAAATCAACCACATTCCCCCCCTTCTTGTGAAATGTCCTCTTGCAGACACCAAAACCAGTCTGAAAACCATAAATTTTCCAGAAATCATACGCTTCCTCAACAGAATCAAAATCATCCCCAACAACAGGAGCACTAACTATCTGGTTTTCAGCAACTTCTAACTCTCCTGATTGCTGTCTTACTGTATCGAAAATTACATTCGGTTCTGGTTCTACATTCAAATCAAATTGATGAATCTCAGATTCTCCTGACCCCTCTCTTACTTCTGGTTCTACTTCTGCATTCAAAATCTCAGGTTGTACATTCAAATCCCATTCACGTACAACTCTATCTTCTACAACTTGATCAACTTGAAGAACACTAGCTACAGAAATATCACTTCCCAGATCTTCATTTAAGTCAAAATCCATTGCATACAAACTGTAAATATGAATCATAAACAATGTAAGACACCACAACAAAAGCAGACAATCAAATATTCCAGATAACAACAAATCTGTGAAAACAATTGGACATATACTGTAACATAATACCTCTATCATGTAAAACTGTTAAATATATCCTATAAAGTAATTTCCTTCATCATATTACTTATACCATGTAAAAAACAACAAACTAAAAAGTATTAATACATCCTGTAAACTGTTGCATATCCTGTAAAACTGTTAAATATATCCTATAAAGTACTGTACATAACTTTTACAACTGATCAATATATCCTGTAATAAAATCCATCCATACATTAAAGTTAATAGATAAATACTGGGATTTTAAACAAGTACATATATCCTATGATTTACTGTCAAACTGTAAATGTATTGCATGAATCCTGTAAAATTGTACCTATATCCTGTAAATCTACTGCATGCATCCTGTAAAATAATAACTACAACCTGTAAATGTATTGCATGAATCCTGTAAAATAATAACTACAACCTGTAAATGTATTCCATGAATCCTGTAAATTACTAAATAACTACTGCTGGCATTAAATCAGAATCGAAAGTGAATCCTAAACAAAACAATCGTGTAAAATAATAACTACAACCTGTAAATATATTCCATCAATCCTGTAAAATAAAATCATTAAATAACTCACCGAATTTAAAGTTCAATGCTAGCCTTCAATCCAAATTGACTCTGATGAATTCGAACGTGAAATCGAATACTGTGAAACAAAATACAGAATGAATCAAACAACGGAAAAAAAACGATATTAAGACAACGATCGGTGTAATTTTGATTTCAACAAAAGAAACGAGATCGGGAATTCAATTCAAATAAAAAAAAATGAAATTAACAAAACGATCGGTGTAATTTTGATCAGCAAAGAACTCACTCAAATTCAACCTCAATTTCTTCGCCTGAAGCTTCCGTCGCCTGAAGCTTCCGTCGCCTGAAGCTTGATCCCTCGCCTGAAGCTTGATCCCTCGCCTGAAGACTCCGTCGTTTGCCTGAAGATTCCGTCGCCGTGATCCTTTGCTCTCGGCGAGGTTCCGTCGTACGCCTGAAGGCTTCCGCCTGAAGACTATCGCTCTCGCCACAAAATCGCCACAAATCGCCACAAAATCGCCACAGAAAAGGAAGAAGATCGCGAACAGAAAAGGAAATTCAAAAAAAAAAAGGAAATATGCGGGGAAAACGGGTTTTAAATGACGTTATTGTGGGGACCACAATTACCGTTAACCACCGTTTAAATCAGTTGGAACCATATCCGAATAGGTTGGGGATAATCCGGGGATGACTCCGTGGGTATAGAAACCTTTTCTCTAATAAAATATATAAAATTTCGATAAACAATGAATTAATTAATTCCGTATATTAAATTAGGTATACCCATATTAATTGATGAACATATATTAGTAAAAGTTAAATAATTTTCAGTCATATAATTAAATTTGTTATAAATTAATAATTAATCTAATAATATAAATACGAATTTTGTGTTAAGAGTTGTTCAACCTATACAAATTTGATGAACATTCATCAATTTATCTATTTTTCTTTTGATTTTAACCTGAAATTTCAAAACTCCTACAACGTCTCCCTGTTGTCAAATTTGTAGTGTGCTAAATTCTAAGTATTTATTGGTTGAAACTTGAAATGGCCAATTTCGTGTTGGCACTTGGCAGAGAACCGGATACCACAGAGGATCGAAGAAGCGCCTCTTTTTGCGATGCGGAATTCATTTTTCGGCAATTTCGCTCTCTGATAATACTGTTTAGATACAGAAAAATCTCATGTAACAAAGTTCAGGTTATTTTGTTGTGATTTGAGGAATAATAAATGATGAATAAAATATTTGTTATTTTGTTCTGATCTTTTACAAGGGTAGTACATATATGTGTTTTATAGTCTATTGTTATTGTAGCCGTTTGACTCTTTTAATTACAAGGATTATATTATGTATCTAATTTGACTCTAATGGGCACTACATGTCCGTAAGAAGTTGAGAGGAAAGTTTGAAGCGTTCGTAAAACGAATCAAATGAGATTGAGAGAATAGTCACAAGATTTGTGAATTATATGCGAATTATTCGTGAATAATTCGTTTTTTGGTGATGACGAACCGAACGCTGAATTATTCGGTTGACTGAACTTTGAACGAATTATTCCCGAATAATTCACGAATTTTAAGAACTTTTCCCGAATTTTACGAATTATTCCCGAATTTTTTCCGAATTTTTTCCAGAACATTTTTTTGTTTTTTTTTCTTCCTTATAGGACTGAGATCTCTGGTCCGGATAATTCCGAATCATTTTCGAATTATACCCGAATTATTTCCGAATCACGAATTTTTGACATCGCCAAACCGAACCCGAATAATTCATTTGCCACTATGGCTGAGACTCGAGACTTAGAGAGGAGTAGAAATGTTTGTAGCGTTTGTACAACGAATCAAATGAGATTGAAGGCACCGAGTAGGAGTACCTGTAGGCTGGAGCGGAGGCAGATATTTAAGTAATGGGGGTCAAAAACATACAAGGGTAAAGTGTTACAAGAACTCAAGTTGTACACATTGTGCAATAGTCCAGTTTTTCTTTGAAAAAGAATGAGAGTCAATCATATAACATTTTTATAAAAAATTTGGGGGTCAATTTATGGTATCCATGTCATTTTACTATAAAATATATAACAAAATCATGCAGTAATAATCAAGTTTTGAAAAAGTATGGGGTCAATTGACTCCCATTTGTTCTATGTCCCTTCGCCTCTCAGGACGGAACTAGAAAATTTTAATAAAGGTGGCTGAAAATTAAATTGCATAATTGTGATGAGTGAAATTTGAACTCAAGACCTCTCACCTACAAAATAGAGTTTTTACCACTAGACTACAACTAAATATTAGTTATTTATTGAGATAGGCTGGACTATATAAAATGTTTAAAAAAAATTAAATTAAATTAAATTTTTGTATGCATAATTAAAATTTTAAAATCATAGGGGTAGCTTAGCCACCTTTACTTATGCCTTAGATCCGCCCCTACCGCCTCTGCCTGTGGGTAGTGTTCGTGCAACGAATAATAAAATGGTGTTGACAAATAAAGCAGACAAAGAATGAACGCGAGTGTTCGATCGAGACCAGCACTATAATATGACCCTGTTAATTACCACCCAATGTTGCAAGAGTGGTGGATACTTTGAAGTGCCACTTCGTGCTTGTAAAGACCTGCTGGTGTATATATGGTTTTTGTGCGCGTAGTACCAAATCATATATATTCTCATTACTTTATATATGGGGAGAATCATTTTAGTTCTATAAGGTGAGCACATACTGGATTTCTAGAATTGATGTATGGAAAATGACTAATTCAAAAGTGATACACATTATTAGACGAACTTGAATAATCATGATTTTAATTTAGACAATCTTCCATTTTATATCAAAAATAGTGATACATATTATTAGAAGCACTGAGGTCATTTCAATTGACATCTTCCATGATCTTTAATTTGCACTATCGATAGTATATGTGGTGCTGGTGCACTCGGATCCGTATCCTCCCAGGTACCTGACTCAAGCAAATTGAAACGAACAACTCAGATTAATTCTATCCGGGCCAAACTCAATCCAGTGTCTATAGAGACTGTAAAGGGCTTGTTTTGAGATTCGTGTTATGTTAAAAGAATCATCCGATCATAATTTACTCAAGTCAGGTAACCTGAGGTGATGTGAATTCTGGTGCATCCTGTATATAGAAAAGTGTCGGAATCGTCTCGTCGATGGAAATAAATCTGCTGCGATCCTCTGGGATTGTAGGGTCCCTGCAATTCCAATCCCAACCGTTTATATGTTTCGAGATTCGTGCACAAAAACTGACTTCTCCAAAAATTTCTGGGTTTCATCATTTGAATGGTTGAGATTAGAATCGCAGCAGATTCTCACTCCTCGTGGATATATGAGTTGGATTGCGACATGCTCATCTTTCCTCTTGTATTTCAGACAATTAATATAAGTACTGCATTTTTATGATTTTATATTTCAAATGGGATGGTTCCAACCGAAAAACCAGAACTCCACTTTTCTTGGACAAAAAATAATAGCGGATACGTACGGATGCATCTTACGCAAAGGTTGCGCAAGCACTCTGAAATTTCCGACATTTTTATTAATATTCAAAGTTAATTACAAATTAATAATTATACTCTGGTTTATCGGATTTTTTCAAAAATGTCCAAACCGGTCACAAAATGACCGGTTTCATATCCCTAGAAGCCGGCAATTTTATAACCAGTTTCCTATTTTTTTTTACCCGTAATTAACCCTATAAATACCTTTTTTCTCTCTCTTCCACACAACTCACTCATCTCTCAGCCAAATTTTCTCTCTTCTTTAAGATAATTTTTTTTATTTAATTTAAATTTTATTTTATTTAATTTAGGGTTTATAGTTTAGGGTTTAGGGTAATTTGTTGTAATTTAGTGTAATTAGCATAGTTGACCATATTTAGGATATTTTGGTCTTTTTTAACATTATTAGGCAAATTAAGCATAATTTAGCCGAAGTTAGCATAATTAGGATAATTAAATCATTTGAGCATATTTTACCGAAATTAGGCTATTGTAGCATAATTTAGCATATTTTACCTAAATTAGGTTATTTTAGGCCCAATTGAATAATTTTAGCATATTTTAGTATAATTAAGACTATTTGGCCATTTTTAGCATATTTACCGAAATTAGGTTATTGTAACCTATTGTAGCATAATTTAGGTTATTTTAACCGCAATTGACCTATTTTAGCATGTTTAAGCAGATTAAGCCTATTTTGGTCCTTTTTAGCATATTTTAGCGAAATTATGGTATTGCAACATATTATAGCATAATTTAGGTTATTTTAACCGCAATCGGTCTATTTTTAGCATGTTTAAGCAGAATTAAGCCTATTTTGGCCCTTTGTAGCATATTTTACTGAAATTTTATTGTAGCCTATTGTAGCATGTTTTAGGTTATTTTAACCGCAATTGGCCTATTTTAGCATGTTTAAACAGAATGAAGCCTATGTTGGCCCTTTGTAACATATTTTACCGAAATTAGGGTATTGTAGCCTATTGTAGCATGTTTTTTAGGTTATTTTAACCGCAATTGGCCTACATAGTTTTTCCCTAACTGAATAGTCATCAATGTTTGATCTGACAAAAAAAAAAAAATTCAGCTTTTGTCCTCGATCAAGGAGTGCGAGCATGGGATCGCCTTGATGGGAAAGAAGAACTGGAGACATATTGGGTACCGCACCCTCAAGAAAAATACGAATTATGTTGAGGATGCCGGGCACGATAAAAGCTCATCATGATGTTGCGAGACGCCGGAGAGAACATCAACTGGCGTAAGATAGATCCGACCGAGCCCGATTATGGGACATGAGATGCCACCTTCCCCCGATGAGCATCCAAAGTGAGACTACCATCGTTAGGTATTGTCCAACGCTGGGTGGTCGGCATTCTTATCTCAATTGTTACTGTCCATCCTTCTCGTCTTAAATATACCTCTACTGTTGCCTGAAATGGCCTCAAAATTGCCCAAAATTGCCACAAAATCGCCTCTCTTTCTTCCTCTTCTTCCTCTTTCTCTTTCAGCTAAGTTAAAATGAATTTGTGAGTGGCAGGAGAGAGAAAACTCCCTAATATAGGGGTTTTATAGAGGACCGCTCCACTGAGGGGCGGTCTGCTATGAACAGTGGATCGCCCCATGATCAGAGTCAAAATGATAATGAATTACGTAGAGTTTTGGCTTAGGTTTTGCATATTATCTCACACTTATGTTTAATTAATTAGAGAAAAATGCTACTGTCGTCCTTCTTTATGTTTTATTGCAGGAAAAATGTTTTGGGACTATTTCACATCAAATGGAGCAAAAATCAGGTCAATCGGATAAGCGACGCTCATCGACTAAATCTCTGTTACGGCCCGCACTGACTGATATGGACCTAGCTAGATACGTACCAGGAGAGCGCGATACGCATTAAACCCTCAGCTACATGGTCTGGATACGGACTGTACCAGCCAGTACAGTCCGTAACCAAGGTGCTCTTTGGGGAATAACTGCTCCAGTTGTATCCAGATCATATTTCTTGGCCTCCACTCATCTCCAAACGTCTCCTCACTCCTATATAAGCACTCTGGACAGAAGAAGAAGACATCTTTGTAATTTTGGTTAAATTTGATTAAGTGAGAAAGAGAGAAGTGTTGTAACCATGCCGTTCTGCGGCTAAGTTCTTTTCTTAGCAGTAAACCTTGTTACTCATGATGCTTTGATATATATATTTTCTGTTGATTATGATTTCTTGTTGTTGATTGAAATGCTTTTGTGATTTACTCTCTCTTCATCTGATTTCGATGATCTAGTTTAATCCGTTAGGGTAGTGGTAGTGTTTTAATGGTAAGAGAAACTATGATGGACGAGTCAGTCTCGTTGGGAGTCATTAGATTTATGTGAAGAAAATCTTAGCGGGGAAACCATAAATCAGAACAACAAAACACGAACCAAGTTCTGTCATTTGCGTAAGTAACTCGCAGTGTCCTATGTAGCAACTTGTGTATTTTAGAGATCTGTCATTTGCGTAAGTAACTCGCAGTGTCCTGTGTAGTATCTCGATGGAAGTTCCGTCATTTGCGTAAGTAACTCGCAGTGTCCTATGTAGTGTCTTCCATAAACAACAACAAGAAATCAGACCCGACAGAAGTAGAATATCAAGAGGATTGAGTAGCAATGGTGTGCCGAAACCCTACGAATTCTCATCTCTATCTTTATTTTAATTACTTTTAATTATTGCCAAATTTACATTGATCATAACTTCAACTCTCAAATTTTCAGATTTCGTCTAGCCTTTCGAAATATTGTGATTTGATCGCTCAAGACTCTAAACCAATATTCCCTGTGGATCGACCTCGATTATACTACTCGATAGGATTGTGCGCTTGCAATCCAAACCGATATCATTTTCGAGTTTATAAATTGTAAAAGATAACATCGCTCACTTTTGGGTGATCAAGTATTACAACTAAAAACACACTCTTTCACTCCCAGAAATTCTCATGAACCAATGGACTGGTACAAATTGAAATTCTCATATATATAAATGAGTTGTGTTTTTTAACAACAAAGGTTGTATGGTTTGGTGGTAGTTGACTTTAGTTGCTTAGCTAGAGGGCATGGGTTCGATTCACGCAGAGAGCTCAAAAAAGTTTTGGAGTTTGTTTAATTCGCGTTTCAGTGGAATCGTCTATTTTGGTCCGGAACGACAGAAATTTGCCTGGAATCAGGCCGTAACGGCCGAAATTTGACTAGAATTAGGCTGAAACGGCCGAAATTTGACTGGAATTAGGCCGGAACGGTCGAAATTTGACGAAATCTACACTAACCGCGTAACTCGGCCTGAAATCGGATCGGTACCGTCCGATCACGCTCCGGAACGGCCAATTTTTCCTTCTATGATCTTAACTTGACAATTTTATTTGGAGTGACACTGATTAAGGTTCACCTGGACTTAGTAAAACTTTTAATATCCTTAATAATAAACTTTTAAATTTAATTAAAATTGTTCGATAAAATCAATATAAATGATCCAAAATTATTTTAGTGTAGTGAAACATCGATTGCTCAAAATTAAATCCTAAGATGTTCACAATTCATGAATGGATTAGCGAGCCCTATATAAAGAGCTGGCTCAACCCAGTAGGTATGACCCAAATTAACTAGCACAATGCATATTTCACTTCTATTGCTCATAATATCACTTGCTACCCCAACCATCTGTATCCTAGGAGATATTCAGTTGGAACTAACTCATGTCGACTACGGCCATCAACTCACCAAGCTCGAGCTCGCCAAGCGGGCCGCAAGCCGGAGCCAAGCAAGAGCTGCACTATTAACATCCAAGGCTCACAACTCAAACCCACTTTCCAGAGCCAACATACCATTTTATCCATCTGGAGGTAATGAGTACGCGCTAGACCTAGCAATCGGCACCCCTCCCCGTCGTTATCCATTCTTACTAGATACCGGCAGTGGACTTATTTGGACCCAATGCAAACCATGCTCAAGATGTCTCTCCCAGCCATCCCCGATCTTTGACCCGTTCAAGTCATCCACCTTCTCGCGGCTTCCATGCTCTAACAAGCTGTGTCAAGACCTTGACTCGAAAAATTGCACCAAAAACCATTGTATGTACTCGTATGGTTATGGCGATCAGACGTATACATATGGAGGTTTTTCAAGTGAGACCTTCACATTCGGCACCAGTACGAACATCAAGGCGCAAATTGCATTCGGATGTGGATATATAAACGGTGGGAATCTGAACAACTGCTCTGGTATAGCTGGCTTTTCTAAGGCGGCAACCTCCTTGGTGTCTCAGCTCGGTATATCAGGTTTCTCACACTGTATGACAGATGATATCAATAAGAGATCTCTTCTCAGGTTTGGTACCAAAGAGGAGATCTACAGAGACATCAAGGGGACAGTGCAAACCAGTAAATTTATTGATGGCCCTCCTGGTTATGAAACCCTTTACTTTATTGCCATGACCGGCATAACAGTCGGCACCAAACGACTAAGTATCCCCAAATCGGTGTTTAACAAGGGGACATTGGTGGATTCGGGTACAACCTTTTCTCAACTACCAGAGGTTGCTTATAATAAACTAAAAAAGGCCCTTATATCAGATATGAAATTGTCTGCGTCTAATGAAAGTACATCGCAAATTGATTGTTTTTCATCACCATCCATCTTGCCATCTCGGGTGAAAGCGCCGAAAGTGATTCTACACTTTAAAGGCATAGATATGAATCTGGCACGCGGGAACTATATTCTTGATTTTGATGAGGAAGGTGTATTGTGCTTGGCTATGGGGCCGACAACCAACTCATTTGGGATCTTAGGCAACAAGCAACAAATTAACATGCAAGTCATGTATGACTTGAAAAATAGCAAGTTAGCGATTGCTCCAAATCAATGTTATAAGAAATAAAATCATTTGTCATGAGTTTATTATATTGTAATATAATGAAAAGTAACGAAAGCACATGTAAGAATAATGGATAATAAAAGTTAATGTGTGATGGAGGACCACCTATATTTGGTCCAATATATGCCTGTGTGATTGCGTGATAAATAGTGAGAAATACTTTACAATTTTCACACAAAAAAGAGAGAGACAGAGACAGAGAAACACTTTACTGACGCACACACACGGATCATTTCAATTTAACATATTCCAATAGCGCGCAACCACTATTCGCACTCCAATAATACTAACTAATGTGCATTACTGACAGTAAAATTCTCCCAATCATCTCAATCGCTTCATAATAATTCAACAAATGAATACAAATAATTGTATTGTTTAAAGAGTTATATTGTATACCCATTTACCGTTTTTTTGTATTAGAGAGAATAATGTAGCGTAGACGACGGTTCTTCAATTGACCTCTGAGCCCCTTCCAGTGGGATAGGACTTAGGACACCACCTGCTGCAATGTTATTGGGTAAAAAGTAACAACTATTTTTTTCTATTTTGTTCCCTATAAATTTAATTATATTTTTAATGATGAAAAATTTGTTTTTCAAGGGCAAAGAGGTGAATCCAGTGCACGGAAGCAGATGGATTATCCTAACGAGTACTGTAGTAGTTGTTTATTATTTGTGGCATGTTTATGCGGATATTATTTGATCAAGAGTCAAATACCGTGCCTGTACAAAAATGTCTATGCTTTAGTATTTTTAATTTTATCTATATTTATTGTTACAAATAAAGCAGGTTCGAAAGCAGTCCTCGCAACCAGTCAAGACAGAAAGAATTCTCTATACAACTTCATATATGCATTATGTTACAAAAAAAATAGTTTGTACAAATTTCTTCATTCAGATCAAATTTATTAAATATATGTATGATTGCAGGGTTCGGCCGAGATGCCGCCACAGCCACTGCCTCAGGAGCCCTTTACTACGGATGTCGAGTCCCTCTCCTGCAGTCTTGATGAGATCGGGGTATACGAAGAGGGTTTCATGCCGGCACTGCCAGTACCCCAATATGGCACAGAGATGCTACATGATAGAGATGCTAGTGGTAGCGGGTCTCATACTCAGCCTGACTTTGGGACTGGGCTCGCTGCATCTATCTTTGGTTCACCCCCGCCAATCTCGACAGTCTCTAGGGGTGATTACATATGGGATACCGCCGAGCGGAGACGCAGCTACGCCGATGCTGGTGTGGAGACCCTGAGAGATAGAGTCAGGCCGCGCGAGCGCCGGGCGAATGCCGGAGTACCGCCTGAGCGATGGTCCCCCTCTCTGTTTCAGTAGTATTGTGGCTAGTTTTGTACTATTTATATTTGTTATACTATTTATATTTTCTATATTTGAATTATCCTATATTTCGGTTTTTTTGTATGTGTGCTTTTATGATATTATTTTTATATTTTCCAGATAAAATAAATTATCATGATAATGCTAAACAGAAAATATTACAACAATAATAATAATAGTATAACATAAAATATAAACAGACAATATTAAAAAAAATTGAATAAGCGCTTTAAACAATAAAATAAGTACTTTAAAGATTAAAGGCACACCAATTGGCACATCTCAAAATAAATTGAGTCGGTGTGATCAGTGAAACAAGTACCCAGAAAAATAGTCAAAAAAAATAATATTACAATACAATGACAAAATAAAATTACACTACATAATCACAAAGCAGGTCATATACAAGAAGAAAATAGTTTGTGTGTAAAAAAAAAATATGAGGAACCCGGCCATAAAATAGCCGGTTTTTCGGGAGAAGAAACCGGCCACTTTGTAACTAGTTTGGACATTTTTGAAAAAATCCGATAAACCGGGATATAATTATTAATTTGTAAGTAACTTTGGATATTAATAAAAATGTCGGCTGAAATTTTAGTTGCGTAAGCCTATTTTAGTTGCGTATGCTACCATTCGTCTGATACAAGTCCATTGTTAATGATTTTCTACCACAATAACCAACATGTAGAATTAAATAAAGGAATTGGATTTTGTTCAAAGGACTTTGGACAGAATCTCATCCAAAATCGGGTCTTATTGTTTGATTTGCTTTAAAATTTGTTCCAACATATTTAAAACTTAATAACTTTGAATGGTTCTGTAAATCTAAACTATCCATGTAAATTTTAACACATATCAAACGGTTTACAACTGATTCTACAACCTTAAATAAAACAGTCGACTGACTAACTGAAAGCACTTTTAATGAGTCCGGCTAATATGACATCGGTGTCATATGACACTAACTTCAAAATTGATTGAATAGACTTTAAACGAGTAATCCAAACCGTTCAAACCGATTTACTTTATGAGTGGTGCGTTTACATACAAATTTTTTATATTTTCGAGTTATTTTAGTATCAAATCAAGCGGTAAAAAATGTTGAAAAATGAATGTATTAAAATTAACTGTTAAATTATCTAAGATTATAATATGGATACTTTAAATATTTAGTTTTGATATTTTGATTATATTATAATTAAATATAATAGTTTGTGTTGTGATAATTAAGAGCTAATTAAACAATGATAAGGTTCGCCTGGACTTAGTTTGTATATTAGAATGACTTTAATATCCTTAATAATAATTTTTTAATTTAATTAAAATTGTTCGATAAAATCAGTATAAACGTTCCAAAATTATTTTAGTGTAGTGGAATAACATCACTCAAAATTAAATCTTAATATGTTCACAGTTCCTGAATGGACAGGCCGGCCCTAAATAAAGAACTAGCTCAACCCACCAGTAGGATCACACAAATTAAATAGCACAATGCATATTTCTCTTGTATTGCTCATAATCTCACTTGCTACCCCAACCATCTGTATCCTTGGAGATTTTCAGTTGGAACTAACTCATGTCGACTACGGCCATCAACTCACCAAGCTCGAGCTCGCCAAGCGGGCCGCAAGCCGGAGCAAAGCAAGAGCTGCACTGTTAACATCCAAGGCTCACAACTTAAACCCACTTTCCAGAGCCAACATACCATTTTATCCATCTAGAGGTAATGCATACGTGCTAGAGCTTCACATACCATTTTAACCACCACTCCAGCTCCACATATCTCGCCTGAAGAACCCCTTGTTCCCAATTCGGGCGAGACAAGAGGATAACTGATGGTGAACTGTTGAGTCTTTTAATCTGATCAGTTGATCAACAATGTTGATGTACGGTTCAGATTTAAACAGTGAAACCCTCCTCAAATTACGAAATGTGAGAAGATCATGGTGGTTGGTGAATGTGAGCACTCACTACAGCAATCATACCCATCAGCGACCGGCCAAATCGGTCGCTGATGGTATTTTCGCCGGTCTCTGATGGGTCTACCGGTCGCTGATGACCTAAATCGGTAGCAGATGACCCGGACGCAGTTGCTTCGTCGCTGATGACCACCCCGCTGACGTCACCGGTCGCAGAAGGGTCAGGCGCCGGTCGCTGATGACCCCTTTAGCGACCGATTGGTTCTGTCGCTGATGCTATGTGGTGGCGTGCTGGAAGACCATCAGAGACCGATTAGCCGGTCGCTGATGGTCCGAAATCGGTCGCAGAAGGGCATTTTTTTTTTGATGTTTTTTTGTTATTTTTCTTTTCCCCAATTGGTACAAAATGTATCAAACAAATATAAACCCATTCTGTTCATTTATTTTTCTCCAGTCCCAATTGATATGAAACGTACCAAACAATTCACAAGCAATTCAAATATACAATATAAAATACAATTCAAATTCACAAGCAATTCAATTCATATGCAATAGAAGTACAAAAGAGGCTTATAGGAAGACAAATGAGATAGAGAATTAATTCCTGAGTTAATTACTATAATTCAGCAAATAAAATACCTGAGTTAAAAACGCGGGATAGAGAGGAGGGATTTAGGGATACCCATCAGCGACCGGACCAAATCGGTCGCTGAAGGATATAAGCGCCGGTCGCTGAAGGGTTGGTCGCCAGAATATTTAACTTTTTTTTTTTTTTTTTTTTTAGGGGTCTTCAGTGACCGGCGATCTGACCGGTCGCTGAAGACCGGTTTTGTTGTAGTGACTCTTCTGTTGTTATTTTCTACAAAATTAATTAAGCCCTACACAAAGCACAATAACATTACACAAGAAATTCAAACAATAATAGTGATGTTTTGTGGCGGCTGTATTTTCTTAATTATCCAAATTCTTCAAATTACCAGTATTTCGAACTATTTTGAAAAATTGTCTGGACAGAACTTCTCCATATCATCAGCTCTACCTCTTTTACTGTTTCACATGATAAAATTGAATGGAAATAGGAAGCTTCATGGAAGTTTTCAACACACTCAATTTATAAAATTCTCAATTTTGGAGGAATACAACCTAAAAGGTCAATGATTTGGTGGAACTTACCAGTACCACATAAAATCAGAATTTTCATGAGTGTCACATAATACCATACTAACTAAAGACAATCTCACATCCAAAAGTTGGATTGGAGATCAAACTTGCCAGTTCTGTTCTGATCCTGAAACCATTGACCATCTATTCATACACTGTACACTGGCACAGCAAGTCTGGTTTTGGTTAGGAAAAAGTTAATTTGTAATGCATAAGCATAACTGGCATACTTGAGAAGATATACTCACCTTTGCTCATTCTCTACCATCTTCTGATAAAATTGGTTTTTTAATTATACTTAATGATGTTAGTTGGAGTCTTTGAAACATAGAAATGAAGTATGTTTTAATAATTGCAATATTAAAACTGCTAGAATATTGATTTTACTGATTAAATCCTTATTTCTTTATTGGGCAGGTAATATGAATAAGAGGATCAAGAATGCAGTTGGGGACTGGCTCCCCATCATTGAAGATGCCATACCTTTGGATCAGTTTATGCCTATGGAGATAGTAGTATATCAGCCTGCGGGAGACAATGGAGGGGTAGCTCCTGAGCTGCCATAGTGTCATATGAAGATTAACCCTCAATTTTGCCATCTAGATATAGTCAGTCTCAGCCCTCTACTTAGTGGCTTAGTTTTAGCAACCTTAGTTTACTTTTGGAACATTGCTAGTATTAAACTTTGGATGATGTATGCTCTCTTGATTAGCTTTTGGTTGATCTCTAGTTTGGATAGAACTGCACTGACAGTTTTGTGGTAAACTGAAAATTGGTGATGTAATTTTAAATATTTCAGTCAAATGAAATGGGTCTGAAATTTTTATTTATAACATTTAAAAAAAGAAAACCAAATAATCATTATTTTGTGGAATTTCGACTTCTAGCACTGCCACACCGGCATTCGGCGGACCCATTTCAGCGGGGCCGCAGAATGCTGATGCGGACTCTTAAATGAGTCCGCATAATGATTTTGCGTACCCTTTTCTTTTTTTTTGGTGTTTTACATCTGTACAAGATATCTCAGGTGGAGCTCTAGCACTGATCCATGGTACTCGAAATGGGGTAAGAGCTGCCGAATACCAACCAAAAAAGGTACTTCTCGGTTTCTTAATAATTTTTTGGTTCTAAAAATGCGTGCCTCATAAAATATCTCAAAGTTTGAAACGCATCTGTACGAGATATCTCAAATTTGTTGGTTTTTTAATATTCTTTTGTTTTAGGAATGCGTGTCACAGCATAAATCTCAAAGTTTGAAAAAAAAAAATGGGTCCGCATAATGGTTCTGCGGACCATTTAAGAGTCTGCATCGGTATTCTGCGGCCCCGCTGAAATGGGTCCGCAGAATGCCGGTGCGGCCATGCTAGAAGTCGAAATCCCAAACGATGGTTATTTGGTTTTTTTTTTTTTTTAAATGTTATAAATAAAAATTTCGGGAAATGGGTGCTAGCCTCTTTTAAAAAAAAAAATTTGGAAAATTGTCTCTTGTTAAAAGTTGAACCATGTCCTAATTGTTATACTACAAATTAATTAATATTATCTTTCAATTAAGTATTTATGCTAGGACATTCCTAACTTCATCTAAAAAAATAAATATTCGCTGAAAGAAAAGTTAACTTCTACAATAAGAAAAAATTTATACAAAAAATTTTTACATCAAATATATTTTGAGAACATGTAACATTTGTCTCATTTAAAACATATAATAACATTCTTCTTCTTCTTCTTTTGGTCGGATTAGTCTATTTTAGTGTGGTATTTGGTGTGGCATTCTTTTGTTGGTTAATTTGGCATTTTTTTTGGGTCCAAATTTTAAAAATATTATTGGTCATTGATATTGATCGAATAGTCCAGAATAATTAGTTCATAAATAAATTTTAATATGTTTACAAATTTAGATATTTTAAGGTGTCTCATCTTGACTGAATGGCCTATAACAATTTAATTATAAACAATGCATACTTTATAGGGAACAATCAGGTAACAAGAGAACTTTTATATTTAAAGATTCACAGATTATAAGATGCATGTTTGATGTGGATCGAACAATTACTACGCATGAAATGGCTAGTTAAACAAAACACAAATCCACATTCAGATCTATAGAATCATATATGGCGATTAAAATTCTGATGCAAGATTAGTGGGAAATTCAGGCACAAATTAAGTTTACCTCAAGAAGGGTTGTGTTTTAAAATTTATAATGTTTTCAAGCTAGTTCAAAATTAATAAGTGAAATCAGTTCACTCAATAACTAATTAATAAATGAAGGGGAAGGAAAAGCCACCTTTTGTTAAGTTACAGGCCCAAATTGTTAAAAGTATTGGGCCGCTTATACGGGCTTAAGCATAGCCTCAGGCAGGTAACATTTGTGCTCTTCCTTCTCTTGATTTTCGTATTAACTCTAGGGTTCTAATAATGTGTATGACAAAACTTACATCTTGAGAAAGACATTGATTATTGAATAGCTACTTTTTATATAAAAACAAGTAAATTAGCGAAATTATTCAAGGTAATTTTCGCTTAAAGAATATAATCCACACAACTACACAAGCACCTTTTTGTTTTGAAATTTTCGATCATACTCCAAAAATGTGGTTAAAGTAGAAACTCGGTATACTATTATTGCAAGGTAACATATAGTTTAGGAGTTGTAGATAACACAGTTTTCTAACTTTGAATCGAAATTAGAATCAGTAAAAATCTGCTGACCTAATAAAGGCCTGTTGGGCCAACCCATATGCCTAATAAGGATTTAGTTTTATCACCACTTAAACGGAAGTAATCAAACAATTTGCTTCAAATTTGATATAATTTTATCCAAAAAAAACATGTCCACGATTTTATTTTTTATTTTAAATAAATATTTTAACAGTGTTAATATATTTCTGTTTCAAAAAATATTAAATGATTGAGCTCCGACAACAAACTAGATTAAGTTAAAAATACATTCCAAGATTTCGGTTGGAACGGAGTCGGATCCTTGTTAGTGGTAAATGGATATCTGGGATTCATGGCTTCATGTTCCTGTAATCCAAATTCAAATATACTAAAAATCTTTTTTTTTTTATTAAAGTGTTAAACGAATGGTCTACATGTATTGCACTACAAAATTAAATAAAGTTAGACGAGGACGAGGTTTATGTGTTTGTTCTGATTCTATTTTTATACGATGCCCTTATGCCTAAGTACTATTTTTTTTTTTTTTGTTAATGAAACATTAATTTGTAGGTACAACGTCTGCTTCGCAAAAGAAACAAAATTTATTGAGATAGCAACTGAACTTGTAAATTTCTTTGAACCGGATCATGACATGATGACATCCTTGATTTGGACCTTGCAAGGCAAAATGGACTGAGGAATAATTCAAAGTCCAATTTGAAGGCTAATACATGTGCAGCGGTGCATTTTTCCCGGGAAACAGTACAAATTTGAGTATATTTCTATTCAGAAAACAAATAATGGAGTCAATACCAAGCCAAAAGCGCATTTAATGCATGTAATGAGAAACAACCGCCTTACAAGCAAACCATATATTTCTGAATTGTGAGGTACCAATAACACTTATATTCTTATATTTTATTCCTTCAATTATCATTTTTTGTTCGATCAGATTTATAATCACACGACTTGCAGCGCATACATGCATGTGAAAGTTTCGAATCACGAGTCATGTGCAAAGGCATTAATTGCTTGGTCAATTGAAAAAAGTATGCGCATTGAAGGTCAATGGGAGCTAGGTATCGTAGACTTGCGATGTCAAAATGATGTTGTGCTATCTAAATGGATCTGGGCAATTGGAGAAAATCAGGAAGGTATCTGGCCGACAACCATTAACAAATTTATACGGTATTACTTCGGCTACTGAGATAAGCCTGCACCCGGATGCATCATCCTTCATCAGGGTTCTTTCGCATCTGGTACCGTTCTATGAGGTGTTGGTCCGATAGACAACAGGATGAAATGTCAATGGACCCCCGATGGAAAGTACACTTGCGGCTCGGCCTACAAAATCATGCACCATAAGGGAGTCAAGTATGAGAACCATACAAAACTGTGAAAACTTAAAATCCCTATGAAGGTTAAGATCTTTCTATGGCTATTGCTACAAGATAAGATCCTTTCACAGGAAGTACTACTAGTAAGGGGCTGCACGATACAACCGGGTTGCCAACTGTGCCGCTCTAGGTCGGTGGAAACCAGCAACCACATCGTGTGGGAATGTGCCTACGCGGTCAATTCTGGAGGGGGCTCCATGCACACCTCAACCTAACACACAAAGGTGGTCAACACATAGCCGAGGCTTGGAATCTTGGCCAACATCGTTCCTCAAGTACGAAACAAGTTAATTTGGAATGTTGCTTGGGCAGCAGGTGCCTGGGCACTTTGGAGAGAGAGAAACATGAGATTTTTTTCTAACAAGACGCGCCTCGTGAGACAATTAATAAATGATACAGCTATGGATGTCATTTCTTGGTCGCAGTTTGCTTAGATTTTCTGCGAGATTGGATCCGGCAAGAGCATACTGCGCTCTCCTGTCGGCCATCATTTTTAGTTAATTTCCGAGTTTCAGTTTCATTTTACGGACTTGGTAATTAACCTAGCCCAAAAACATGTAAATAAACCTTTTTCATTTCAATATATTGTTGGCGACAATTTGTCGCTAACCTTAAAAAAAAAAAAGTTTCGAATCAGCATGCAAATAAGCCATAAATTAATTATATTAGCAATATTAAAAATCTAAAAAAATTCCGAATAGATTTTGGTTGGTTTTTTAGTTTAAGAATCCATCAAAATGGGCTGCAAATCAGCATGACTTGAATTTCATGTTTCCAATACTGGATCTTCTTTGGCAACTGTGGTGTCAATTTTTTGGAGATCAGGACACAAAATTGCCAATAACTTTTAAGATATAATGATCTTTGACATCCCTGGTGTACGTATAAAAGGAATCTAAAGACCCGACCTCCACATTTTTCTTTAAAAAAATTAAAGAGATAATAGTACACACCAATATATTATATGCTGTAAACATGAGTGTGCCACAGAAGATCCAGACTAGATCTGTATTTTTTTTTTGAGGAAAAAGACTAGATCTGCCGACTTTTTTATTAATATCCAAAGTTAATTACAAATTAATAAGTTTACTCATGATTCCCGACTTTTTTCAAAAATGTCCAAATCGGCCATAAATTGGCCAGTTTCTTCTCTCCCAGAAACAGGCCATTTTATGGCCGCTTACCTCTTTTTTTTTTCTTTTTTTTTAGAGACACTACGAAAAGCAAGATAATGAAATCTAACACTGAAAATTCAAATTTTTTGTTTAAATTATTTGTTAGATTACTTCTTTTGATTTATAGTTAGCATATATTTATACTAAAATACACTAGATTACTTGAAATTATGTTGAATTACACTATATTACATTAAATTACGCTAAAATACGGTAAATTCTGATAAATTACTGTGTGTCTTCATAGTGATGTATAATTAGAAACTATTTTTTGTTTCTCTTTTATCTTCATAGTGATTTATAATTAGAAACTATTTTTTTTTAAGAGACACTATGAAGAGCAAGATAATGAAATCTAACACCGAAAATTTGAATTTTTTGTTTAAATTATTTGTTAGATTACTTCTTTTGATGTATAATTAGCATATTTATACTAAAATATGCTAAATTACTTGAAATTATGTTGAATTACACTATATTACACTAAATTAAGCTAAATTACATTACATTACGCTAAAATATGGTAAATTACTGTAAATTACATATGAATAGGGACGATATCTTCACTGAAAAGGCGAAAAACAACGACGAAACTTCAAACGGCCATAAAACGGTGCTCGAGTGTCCGATTTCAAACGGCCAAAAAACAAAGGAAAGAGCCTTAAAACTTGAGTTGAAGTTTCCGATTAAGATTTTCATTTCTATTATTCAATCTAAGTAGCTCAGTAAATTAGTTATATAATGAACTTGTAGAATACTAATTTTACTATTTTTGGAACTTTTTAACTATTTTTTATTATTTATGAAAGATGGCACAAAATCGGCCTAATTTTGCGTAATTTTGCGTAGTTTAGCGTAATTTTTCGTATTTCATTATAATTAGCGAAATTAATGTAACTTAGCGTAATTCAACATAATTTAACATAATTTAGCGTAATTTAATGTAATATAGTGTAATTCAACATAATTTCAAGTAATCTAGTGTATTTTAGTATAAATATATGCTAATTATAAATCAAAAGAAGTAATCTAACAAATAATTTAAACAAAAAATTCGAATTTTCAGTGTTAGATTTCATAATCTTGCTCTTCATAGTGTCTCTAATAAAAAAAAAAAAGAAAACCGGCTATTTTATGGCCGGTTTGAACATCTTTGGAAAAAGTCGGGAATCATGAGTAAACTTTATTAATTTGTAATTAACTTTGGATATTAATAAAAATGTCGGCTAGATCTGTATAGATTTCATGGATGTAATTAAATTGATCAACCATTTTTAATTTGAAAAGTATTCACCAACAACATGTCAACATTTCAAAGTAATTAGTTGTTTGAATGGACCGAAATCAACCAGTGAAGATTCTGAGTAACGTTTATATTTTACAATCTAAAACTAATTTTAATAAATATTTATAGTTTAAGTTTCTTTAATGAAAATTCATAATAAACTTATTAACTACCATCCAGGAAACAAGGTATCATCATTGGGAAAGCCCCACAGATGCAATTATGAGTGAGACTATGGTACAATGCATAGCGCGGATTAACCCGTACTACGAATCAATATTATTGTTTTTAAAATTTTAACGGTCGATCTGAACCGTCCAACATAGTCTCCATATGAATATGTACTTTTAAACTAAATTTTACATTTTTTAGTATTTGGTTACTATTTTTCAGATGGGTAGAAAATAAAACAGTAATTTTCTATCTATCTAAAAAAATAGTAAAAAAATTCTAAAAAATGAAAAATTTAGTTTCAGGTATATCTTCATATGGAGATCATGTGAACGGTTCAGATCGACCGTTAGAATTTTGAAGACAAAATTAAATATTGATCTGTGATACGGACCAATCCGCGCTATAATATTACCATAGCCTCACTCATTATAAATTCTCTAAATATTGTTCTTTATATCCATTTGATTGTTTTTATATGTATGGTCAATATAGTATTACGATAAATTATGAAGGTGTACAATTATTAATTAATGCATAGTCCTGTATCACTCAAAACGACCATGTCTATCTCAAAATGCAAAAAATTATAATTTTAAAAGTTTTCTCTAGTTCACCAATTTTAAATGGAAAAAAATGTAAAATTGATTCAAATTGTTCAAAATATAATAGATTAGTTTGTTAATTGAGAATTAGACACATGTGGGATATATTGGGTCCAAATTTATATCTCTTCATTGATTCTCAAGATCAAAATAGCTATTGTATCTAACTAATTAAAATTATAACCGTATAATGAAATCAATATAAATCTTCCAAAACTTATTTTAATATATTGGAGCTTCACCCATAATTTTATCAATTGTTTATAATTGTTAGCTTCATATTTGAATAAAAAGTCCTCGCATATTTTTTTTTTCAGTCAAAGATACAATTCATTTTCAAGACGAGTTATTGCACAAATTAAAACTGAGGTACATTTTTTGGGATGGATAGCAAAGCTGTGAAGTCAAAGTGCAATAAAACTATCTACTAAATGATTTTTTTGCTAGTTGTTTTCAAATCATGTACGCCAAATATATTTATAGAGAGAAGATTACACACACAACCATGAGAGAGAGGCGGCTACCTGTATTTGTTATTTTTAAGTTTATTTATTATTATTTTTTTAGATTGGCAATCACTTACTGATTGATTGCATGCCCAAGCCTCCATTTTAGAAGAGGTGAAGGTGAAGAGGAGGAAAAGGAGGAGATTACAAAATGAATGGGGTTATAAGATCTAATTACTTTGCAATAATGGCATCATGCTTTGTTATTCTCTTGGTTTATTTCTCTGTACCGGATCAGTTTGCAAATCGCCTAAGATCATGTAAGTTTGTTATTTACTTTTGGGTTGTAAGATATTTCAGTTTTTGTTCGTGATATACTTTTGAACAAATAGAACTCATAGGTACTAATCTAAATTGGAATCAAATTTTGAATTATTACAGCATTTCTATGGTATTTGATGATTGTTCCTTGCATCAGTTTACCATTTCATTAAACTCAATTCAACAGTTAGTTTTTCTTTTTCTTTTTCTTTTTTGCTTTAAGAAATGTTTTCTGATAATGCAAAATATGCATTATTTCTATACCAAATATGTTTTTTTTGTTTAATATTCATTTTAAGTTCATTGCAAGACTCAGTGCAGACAAAAATGCTGCTTTGTCCTTAAATTTTTCAAAATGATATGATTTACATTGTTGATAAATTTTGTAAAATAATATGAAAACCCAAAACCAAAAAAAATATTTTCTATCGAGTATTGCATCGCTCATTTATTTGTTTCAATTCTAATTCCAGATCCCTTTAGCTCTCACGAAGAAGAAAAGGCAACACCGGAGCCGTCGATCACGGTAGCAATGCAAACTCCATCACAGAATCAATCTGAGCCGTTGATCCCAACAACAGAAATGACCCCAGTGCAGGAACAATCTGTGCCATCCATCCCAGAAACCCAGAAGAAAGAAAATTTTATTGAACAATCTATTCCTTCTAACACCTCAGCCCAAGAAAAGCCCATTAATCAAAATATTGGGCCTTCTATTCCACCTCCCCAAGATAATCCTATTCCATTTCCAGAACAATTCCAGCCCTCTATTCCAAATGCAAGAGATCAAGAGAATCTTGGTAAGATACAATACAATTATACAACACAACACCTCTCTTTTATCTCTTCTACAAATTTAATATCTTTAACTCTTCTCACGCTTTACTTTTATTTGCTCTTTTTTAATGTATCTATTTATTTATGTTTCCATAAAAAGGTGAAGATGGTGATAAAAGAAAGTTCTTTAAAAAACCTTCTTGTGACTTCTCGGATATGCAATTTGACTTGTGTGATGTCGAGGGAGATGTGCGCGTTCACGGCAAATCGTCTTCGGTTTTATCAGTTACTTCAACCGAAAGTTACATCTCTGAAGTGAACAACGAAACATGGAGCGTGAGGCCACATCCTCGCAAGTACGCTACCGAATTAATGGCTCAATTCAGAGAAATCAAGATAAAAGTAGAAGCTCACAACCGAGCTCCGAAATGCGACGTATATCATAATTCAGCTGCTGTTATCTTTGCTAATGGAGGGTATAATGGAAACTATTTCCATGATTTCGCTGACCTACTGGTCCCACTGTTCATAACATCTTACCAATTCAAAGGAGAAGTCCAGTTTCTTGTATCCAACATACAACCATGGTTTATCTTCAAGTATATCGGACTTCTTAAGAAGTTGTCGAATTATGAAATTATCGACTATGACAAGGAAGAACGGGTGCATTGCTACCATCGTGTGATTGTTGGCATATCGAAACATAAAGATTTAATTGTGGAACCATCAAGAGCTCCGAATCACATTTCCACGGTTGAATTCGGCCGTTTCGCAAAGATGGCTTACTCACTCAAACAAAATGTCGCTATAAAACTAGGAGAGGCAAGCGGGAAGAAACCAAGACTACTGATCATGGCAAGGGATCACACTAGATCACTCATGAACCGCGGAGAAATCGTCCCATTGATCGAGAAACTAGGGTTCGAAGTTGTGATCGGTAATGCCTTATTTTCCATGGATATTGACGAATTTGCACGTCTCGTTAACTCGGCCGATGTGATGATGGGCGTGCATGGGGCAGGGCTGACAAATTTTGTGTTTCTCCCGACAAATGCGGTGCTCATTCAAATAGTTCCTCTGGGTAACTATGAGAGGACTTGTGAGTACGACTTTGGAGAACCGGCAGTTGACATGGGTCTCAAGTACCTGCAGTACAGCATAAGCGAAGAGGAGAGCACGCTAATGGATCTGTATCCGAGAGATCATGCCGTGTTTAGAGACCCGGAATCATTCCACCGGCAAGGGTGGCAAGTGGCAAATGGAATTTATCTCGGAAAACAGAATGTCAGGCTCAATTTCACACGGTTCAGACCGATTTTGGAGAGAGCACTTCATCTTCTCAGAGAATGATACTTATTATTTTTTGCAGAGTAAAAATGTTGCAATTCATTGGTTCTTTTTGTAAAATAACGGATTTGGAGATTTGTTTGTTCTTTGTATTCTGTCTAGAACAGAAGAAGGGATTCATACATTTCTTTTTTTCTTGGCAAAATTTGTTAATTTTTAATTAGATGGTCTTCCCAGCTTCCCTTCAAACTTCAAGAATATAATATATTTACCGAAAAACTTTGTTCTCTTAGATATATGCTCATAACCTTTAACCAAATAAATTAAATATATTCATCGGATATAATTATTTGTATTGATCTTGTAGATCTGATAATTTTTTTCCAGTCGGCTTAGAACGTATTTATAGTTTTATACGATATTTTCAATTTAGTCGATGCTGTAAAAATACATTTGTCGGTCTTGACATAATATATTTTGTGTCAAATTTTATTAGGAGTATGATAATTTCTTCACTTTCATTTGCTTGTATTTTTCTTAGATATTATTATTAAATTATATTACAATTTTGGTGTTACTTGTTCATTTGGTAAAATAACACCTTAGTCAATTACCAAGTTATTAGTGCTGTCCCAGATCCATAACATTCGGTAAAATTTTAGACTTTTTCAGATATTGCATCTCACTGTAAATATTAAATTTTTGTACTATAAACGAACATATTAAGGCATCCAAATTCTGGATAACCCAAACTTAGCATATATGATATTGAAATACTTGAAAATAATTATCAGTCGACTTGGTAGGACTGCACCAAATCACTATAGACAGCGTATGGTTGTTAGAGGCAATGGAAATGAAGACAAACATAGAATAATTGCTCGCAAACACATCAAGGCTTCTATATTTTCTCAAGACAATTTGGAACGGTAACACAGAAATTTGGCCTCACTAAGCACCACTTGCGTCAGAAATTGCCTCAATCACTCTACAATTTGGCAATTATGAAGCAAAAAAAAATACAAAATGGACAAGACAACATGAGTTGAAGGGTGCCAGTTAGAATATTAGTCAAAGAAACGCCAGTGCATAATGGTGCAATGACAGATTTCTAGCCTACTGCTAATTTGTCGTACATCTTTTAATCAGTGAAAGAAAATCTGTGCAAATAGAGCGGTGCTCTGAAATTGCCTTTCATAGAAAAGGAAAAGAAAATATATGATACTAATGGCCACAGCTCTGCCACATGCGGCTATTCCTCAAGTAGAATAATTGGGAGGCCCCTGAAAAACGAACAAAGAAATAAAATTGAGGAAAAAACAAGAAGAAAAGGGAACAGTATTATGTCCAGGCTAAGATATTAGAGTCCCCTAAAGTAACCCAAATTTGAGTTTAGATTCGGGCCATCTGATAAAAATCCGGGCCAATCCAATCCGAGGTGAAATGTACAGGGCCCTTCAATATCCGTGCCAGACTAGATCAGACGGTCCTGATCCAAACTCAAATTTTGGGTTACTTTTGGCAATGCAAATTCAAGATATTAACGGGCCATTTTCGCATCACATAGAGAATGTTTATACTATATTAACCCTTGGTAGTACCAGTTTTTGTAACAAACTAGATAGTTTCAATGTAAACTGGTGGACTTGTTCCCCTCTTTTAAAAAAAAATAATAATAATAAATAAATAAATAAAATATTAACCCTTGGTAGTTTTAAGCTACTATGAACAAGCCAAGAACAAGGTAAACAGTCAAATTTCAAATTGGTATGTACTCGATCCAAAAGTAAATTAAAACGTACCAGCCGCCACGCCTAGAGAAGTAGTCGCAATCTAAGGAAACTGCCAGTGCAACTGCGACGGCTCTTTCCGACAGAGTTAGGGGCCGAACAACCTCCAATCCCTCAATCTAACAAATCCGAAAAAAGATAAATAGTTATTAGAAAACTCAGAGATGGATTGAATGTAACATTAGAAAATAATGGCCATGCAAAAGATTGATTGTTAATATATTAAAGAATTTTGCTAAACCAAATTAAAGATCTAAACATAAAGGACTGCAATGCATTTTGAGTAGAGAACTTACATGGTACTCAGACCCATTATTATATCCTGAAATTGAACCTCCAAAACGAATTACATATTGACCCGCATCAGTGAAAAGCTGCACCAGATTTAGCACAAAGGCAAAATAAGTAATCTTGTTCTGCTATTTCCTAGCTTAATTCGATTTTAAAAAAATGAGTGAGGTTATGGTACTATGAATAGAGCGGATTGGTCCATACTATAGATCAATATCTTCCATTTTCTAAGTCCGAACAGTCAATATGAACCATTCAACATGATCTCGTATGAGAATCTACTTGTAGATCAAATTTTAAATTTTTTTACAAATTATTTACTATTTTTTTAGATGGGTAGAAAATCACTTGATCTAATAATTCTAAACCATTCAAAATTACTGATTTTCTACCTATCTACAAAAATAGTAAAAAAATTTCAAAAAAAATGTAAAATTTAGTCTGCAAGTACATTTTCATAGAGAGATAACGTTGAACGGTTCAGATCAACTATTTGAACTCAACCACCAACTTTGTTAACTGATATCAAAAATTGATCAAAATCACACATCAGTCTCTGAAAATACTCACGCGCATGCATGCAGAAACTATAAAGGAAAGAAAAGAAATCACTGACCTCAAGACCTATACCCCTCCAGTTGCGATCAATCTCAGCCAGCACATTTCCTTCTTCGTCTTTCAAGGTAAAATTCCAGTTCCAAAATCCTGGGTTCTCAACTACCGCAAATTGACTATTTCTGGAAATGTTGCACAATGAAATGAAAAAAAAAATCAACAAAAATAAGGATCTGTCCAACATCTGTTTACAAATAACAAAGGGTTCTATAATTTTCTAATTATCTAACAAGTCATAGAATTATCTAATAAGTCATAGTAGTATGTGCAGTTTTTGTTATAAGTTTGACAAAGGATGGTAGTAACAAGTTTTGACACTCTTTCATTTGATATGCATCAGCTTATCTCAATATAGTTCCTTCTGTTTTTGGTTGTTTAACTTTAAATTGTCTAGCCCTAACTCGTAAATTTAATGTAATTTCAGATCTTATTGACACTAAAAAGGTCAGATAACATAATAAAATGCGAAAGTCCAATAACGTCAAATAAAGAGTACAGAGAAAGAGAAGGAAGAAAAAATTACCCCAAGTAGAGGTCATAAATCCGCTTCCATAGATGCCAGCGTCTATGAACAACACCAATTTCCTATGTACAAAATGTAAATGAAAAATTGATTCCTTGTCTTTACTTTTAAATACAGATGGCAGTTAGTAGAGTCCTATGGATGTCTAGAAATTAACAATAGCTATAGAAGTAATAGCAAGGTGGTAATATAGTGGTACTGGGACAGAAATGCGTACCTTACCATCAACCTCTACATAGATTGAGCTATTAATCAGCCAAAATGGCCTCCTGACCTAAACAATAAGAGGTAGATTATTAAAAAAAAAAAAAATTTACTTTAGAAGATTACAATATACCCCAACTTGTTTGGGAATAAAGGCTTGGTTGTTGTTGTTGTTAGTTGTAGAAGATTCCAATATGAGATTCCAGTAACCTATTTTACCAGTGCATGTGTGACATTTCTTGGCCCTTGAATTTTGTTTCCTATAGTTTACTTGATTTGGGCTCAGTTGCATAAATGAAAGAAGAGTAGAATCAAATACTTCAAAGTTGGCCAAAAAGAGGTTTACTGCAATTCTACTCAGTTGAGAAGCTGGAAATAAGATGCTTCTGGTACCGTACCAGTATGTACAAGCAGAAAAAGTAACCCTGAAATCTTACCTGGAATATTTCATTTCCATGGGAATCATTTACGTGTGCAACAAAAGGCCGTCTTGTGCGAAGAAGCTGCAATTTATACATAAATTTTAACTAACAGAGAAAAACAGCAATAAGAGGACTGAACTGATAAGGACTCCAAAGAAATACCAAAAGATACCAACAGTCTAAGAATATTAAAAATTTGTATATTGCATCAGGAAATGAAGAGTATAAAATACTGAAACACCAACACACTATACAAAAAAAAAAAAGGACAGTCCATAAAGAAAGGTATGACGAGTTCGTATCCCCTCAAGTACCGGACTGAGTACAATACAACCACCCGGGCCAAAAGTAATACGGTGCCTATTTAGATATACGGGGATCTGTTTTGAGATTCGTGCCAGATTAAAACTGACAACTCAGATCTCACTCTACTCAGTCAGGTATTGCACTGGATCTGAATTCAGGTATCAGACGATAAATTTAAAGTCAGTAATCATTCAGAAAAGATAGCCAGGTCTCTGTAAGTAATCTTTGCAAACAAAACCTTCCACCATATTTGCCACACAGTCCAGGTTTTTTAAACATAATTCAGGTTACTGTCGCATAATAGCCATCCAATAAAAGCGAAGTACAAACTCAAAATAACCAAATATCCTTAAAGCAGTCATTTTAGATAGAATGACAGATAAATCAATTTTTATAAAGCGTCTTATTTGCAAACTGATCCAAGGGACGACCATTATATTTGCTAGTTTCAGTTGTGAGGATGGCTATTTTTATTACAAATATGGCATGATATTATATTTTATTTTCAAACTGATCAAGAAATGCCACTAAATAGTAGGGGAATGTCCCTAATGGTAATTTATGCGTACTTGAAATCTAGCACCCAAACTAATATCGGCTAAATTTCAATTTGGAGTGACTCTAACAAAGAAATATAGAGGGCATTTTAGGAATGGAAAACTTATAATGTTTATTGATTGTGCATTATTTGCAAATTGACACAAAAGACCAAAATGCTTTTTGTTAAAAGTGCTTGTGAAAAATAGCACTCGCTATTTGCACAATTATGGTATAAAATTGGTTATATGTGCCAAGACCATAGAGAAAGAACAAAAAATTTCATGTATTCCTCTATAAATTTAAATTACAATAAGACAATTTTGCTAAAAATAAGGAACATCATGCATGCCTTAACATGTAATGCGAAAACCACCTACACTTCGGCGCTGTTTAAAAGTAAAAGGAATCAAAATTCAAAAAGCCCTCCGCATTGGAGAAGAACAAAGGGAAATTGGGAAATAGTAAATGGGGTATAGATAATAATACGGGGAATTTCATGTATACCCCTCAAAAACCTCAAAATTATGTATTTCCCCTCTAAAATTCAAAATATTATATTTACCCTCCTAAATTTAAAAAACTCACAAATTTACCCAATTTATTGTCTTTTCTATTAAAAGACATTTTAAATTTATAAAATTCTCATTTTATCCTTTATTAAAAGATAAAAATATGTAGTATGTGTAAGAAAAATGTTCGGTCTACTAATAAGTCGGTTTCCGATGGCAAATGGGTCATTTTTCTACTTGTGACGCATAGATGATAATACTAGGATTTTTCTAACTTTTTGAGAGGTATGTGACATACTTATTGTTCCCCATGATAAAACCTTATATGTGGTATTTCTATTTTTTTGGTAGCAGGTGTGTACGCAAACTCAAAATAAATGGACCCTTAGCGTACCTGCCTGAAGATGACATTACTCGTCTCCCTAATAAATCCTACAGGCTGGAGATAAATCACAGGTCAGAGATAAACTATCATACCACAAAATAAAAATAAAAAAATATGTCAACCAAATTAAAAGATATTTAAAAAAGAAAATCATAATAAAAGAGGTCAGAAGTTACACACCGCACTAGGATATGATGCATCCATTATCATGTATCTACTCTCCTATAAAAAAAATGCAAAATGGAATATTAAATAGTGTTACATTGTATCAAGAATTCAATATAAAATTTGATTCATCTTCACGTCAAAACAAAATTACAACATAATAACCTGTTCAAAAGAAAATAACACGTTTGCCCATTCTACGTCTCTTGCAATAACCAGGTTGTTTCTTGACAGGAGTGACTCCAGCTTGCGCTAAATCAGATATGAGTAAACAAAATTAATGCCAAATTTTAGTCAATACTATTTTACAAAGTATATTTATAGCATGACCAAGATGTTGTCTTGGATATATATAGAAAGTATGGATGCAATAGTATGTTATATCAAAAGATAAATTGGATTCACAGGGTGTTACACAAAAAAGAATTATGCTTCAATGTTACAAAAAAAATATATCATATATATGCATAAAGGTATATTATATGCAATACTGAAACATTGTATATAAGATAGAAAAATTCAGTGCAATAGTATGTTATATCGAAAGATAAATTGGATTCACAGGGCGTTATACAAAAAAGAATTATTCTTTAATGTTAGAACATAATACATCAATATATGCATAAAGGTATATTCTATACAATACTGAAACATTGTATATAAGATAGCAAAATTAAATGCAATTTTTTGAAAAAAAAAAAAAAAAAAAAGGTACCTCTGTGGAGATAGCATCAGTTCTCCTGTGATTTACTGGACTTGTTCTCCCTGAAAAAACCTTTGCTAATTCATCTACTCCCTGATTCAAGAAAGGAATTTGAAATGTGGAGAGACTCCCAAGCAAATTATTTTCATTTTTATCCAATTTATTCTCTCTCAGTTTGCCTTTTTTCTCCTTCCATTGCTTAATTTCTTCTCTCCAGATTTTAACAAACCAATCTCTTGTAACAGTACCACCCCCTTTCTCATGGTACGATCCAAATCTATGTGATTGAACAAAGTTCCCAGGTTGAAGAGGTGTCTCCCAGTCATTAACGCCTAGAGCTCTTAAAATGGCGCATGGATTTGAGATGGTAGTTTCTTTTGTGAAGCTCAAGCGCATACCCATAGAAGGAGAACGCCATGTCCGTAACCACCTCATTTGAACCTGTAAGAAATCGGGAGCTGAAATTGAACTTTTTCTTAGAAGGGTCAGAGGATTACAGTGAGAGATGGAATCAACTGACCTCTTGTCTCTCTCTCTCTCTTTGTTTGACCCTTGTTTAGTTTCCGCTCGAAGAGGAAAGGAGATGGAGATGGAAATGGAGACCGGAGAAATCGGGAGGCGAGGTGGAGGACGACGAGAGGGACTGAGTCACTCAGGGAATCACTAGTTCATATCCTCTGAGGTAACAGAATATTTGAGTTTAGATGCGGTCTGAAGTGGAATGAACAGGTTCTTTAATATTCGTGCTACAATAGATCGAACGGTCCTGATCTAAGCCCATAATTTCTGTTACCACAGGTGATATGAATTCGGGAGTCCTGGTAAGGGGTAGTGGTCTGCTAAGGGGTACCTCGGGCAGGGCAGGGTAGTGCCCGAGGCGGGCAGCGGGTAGGCGGGTAGGGGGGTAGGCGGGTTTTTTTTTTAAAAACTCCGCCCTGCCCGTCTCAAACCCGTGCCCGTTGCGGGTAGACGGGTACAACGGGCACGGGTACAGCGGGCACGGGCAGGACGGGCACAGGTATTTTTTTTTTTTGCTGTTAATCTGGACCGTTATTTTTAACTTGGAACGAATCTCAAAGCCAAATAATACTGCTCTCTGCGTTAGGCCGAATCTCAAAGCGGTGAGAGTTAATCCCAAACCGTAAAGTGAAGGGAATCTTTTACACATATTGGAGAGGATCAGAGGAGGCAAATGTTGCCTCGTAAAGTGAAGGGAATCTTTCATTAATGGACGGCACACCCATTCACCCAATAGGCACCCTACACGTCAGCAGAGAGTTAATGCAGAGGATAGGCACCGTACACGTTAATGCATACAGCTGTATCCCAGCGGATTTGAATTTTGAAATGGTTTGAGATACACGTTGATCTGCACCGTTCTTTTTACAAAGTGAAGGGAATCTTTTACATCCAAACTCCAAAGTGAAGGGAATCTTTTACAATTACTTGATCTGCACCGTTCTTTTTAAATTGGCACGAATCTCAAAGGACACGGGTTACCGGGTGCGGGTACACCCCTGGCGGGTGCGGGCAGACGGGCGCGGGCAGCGGGTACGGCGGGTACGGGTACACCCGGGTTTGGCACCAAAAACAGCCACCCTGCCCGTTTCAGACCCGTACCCGTGTACCCGTTTACCCGCCAATACCCGGGCACGGGTACGGGTACCCCGGGCACCGGGCACGGGTGGACCGGGTTCGGGCAGCCCCTAACGGGTTTTGTCAAACCACTAGTAAGGGGTGACCAGTGAGAAGAGAGGAGATATGGGCCGGGTCCGATGCATATGGGCTGGCCAGATGCGGGTCAGTATCCACCGAATAACCAACCATTTGCATAGTAAGTTAGGATTTAGGAACCAAATCACATTACACCACGAGAAGAATTTATCTCCAATTTAGAATTTAATAAGATGAAATAAATTGAACTGTTGGAAGAAAATTTGAGAAGGTTTTTCAGGTTGCTTTTAATAAAAGGGGAATTTGTATACCCTTGAAAACTTTCAAATTACATATTTTCCCTCTAAAATTCATAATATAATATTTATCCCTCTAAATTTCAAAATCTCACAAATTTAAGTAATTTATTTCCTTTTCTATTAAAACTCATTTTAAATTTGTAAAATTTTAATTTTACCTTTTATTAGAAAAAATAAAAAATATGTAGCTTGTACAAGAGAAATATTGATGAGTATTGTAATTGGCCGGTTATGTGGACAAATAGTTCATTTTCTTACTTGTAATATACACATAAGCGTATAACTAAATGTCATTGTGTAAACATCACAAGTAGAAACATTATTATTACACATACTACATATTTTTATTTTTTTAATAAAGGAGAAAATGAGAATTTATAAATTTAAAATGAGTTTTAATGAAAAAAAAAATTGAATAAATTTATGAGTTTTTGAAAGTTAGAAGAAGGATAAATATGATATTATGAATTTAAATTACGAATATATAATTTTGAAAATTTTGAGGAGTATACATGAAATGTCCCATCGAGAAGATAATAAATAAAGTGGCTACTGGAGAGATGGAGGCCCAATGGAAGAAGAAGAGGGGTATAGATGAAAACTGCGCCTAGGCTGTAGAAAGGACATGGGGATACTTTCAGCCTTTCAGGCGAATCTGTATCCTCGTAAGTACCTGACTGAGAATAATTAGTAACGGACCGTCCAGATTAATCCCAGGTCGGATCAAACCTAATCCGGTGCATCCGAATTCCTAAGGCAGAGTTATCATAGTCTATTCTTCGCTAACATCACATCTCATTTATTTAGGCCTGTTCGCTGCATTGAATTCTCGTGAGTTTTCACGGATAAAGTTGATTTATTGGTTTTGTAGCAAGTTGTAAGTTTCCATTTCTTTTTTTTCTTTTTCTTAATTCAAAGTTTCAAATCCGAAGGTATTTTTAATTGAAATGAAATTTCAGTACTGATTCATTATAAATAGTAAACTAGAGATTATCACTACATACAAACTAAGGCATCAATAAAAACTAACAATCTACTATATCTATATCGAACTTAAGTATCCTGTTAGAAACATTCAAAACAAAATAACTAGTTTTTGGTCTAGTGACAAAAATACAAAATTATGATGTAGAAGGTCATGAGTTCAAATTTAGATAGAAAAAATTATTTGTTGTAATAATATGAATATGAAATTTATAGACTTGACTTCTATCTTTTAAATAAAAAATCTGAAAACTGAAAACAGAAAATGCATAAATTAAGTACCCTACCAGAAAAGCACAAAACAGGAAATGTAGAAATAGGAACAAATCAGACACAAGCTGTTGGTGGTTGTGTTACTCCCTGAGTCATGTGTCAGTAAGATAACTGCAGTGCTCATGTTTCCTAGAGTAAGTCGGACTTTTGAGTTTAGAATCGGACTGTCTGATCAGACTTGAGATCAATCCGATCTGAGATAAAAATATATATATATATAGGACATGGCTAGCGTGCTACGCGTAGCATAGAGCACTCCGTGCTACGGCTCACTTTTTGATTTTTCAAAATCCTAACGGTCGATCCGAACCGTTCAACATGATCTCCATATTAATATGTACTTGCAAACCAAATTTTACATTTTTTAGAATTTTTTACTATTTATTAAGCCACTTTGAAAATCGCTGATCCAATGGTCCAGCAGATTTTACTGTTGTGTACAAATTAGTGTTTTTTCAAAGTGGCTTAATAAATAGTAAAAAAATTCTAAAAAATGTAAAATTTGGTTTACAAGTACATATTAATATGGAGATCATGTTCAACGGTTCGGATCGACCGTTAGGATTTTGAAAACTCAAAAAGTGAGCCGTAGCACGGAGTGCTCTATGCTACGCGTAGCACGGTAGCCATGTCCTATATATATATATATATATATATATAGAGTAAGGCTACGGTGCTTTGCAAAGTAAACCACCCCGTTTACTTCGGGCTACTTTTTGGATTTTGAAAATTCAAACAACCGATCCGAACCGTTCAACATGTTCTAAACATTGAAATGTGCTTGGAGACCAAATTTTACATTTTTTGGAATTTTTTTACTATTTATTAAGCCACTTTGAAAGTTTCTGATCTGGTGGTCCAGAAAATTTTACTGTTTTTTACTGTTTGCCGTCGGATCAATGATTTTCAAAGTGGCTTAATAAATAGTAAAAAAATTCCAAAAAATATAAAATTTGGTCTCCAAGCACATTTCAATGTTTAGAACATGTTGAACGGTTTGGATCGGTTGTTTGGATTTTCAAAATTCAAAAAGTAGCCCGAAGTAAACGGGGTGGTTTACTTTGCAAAGCACCGTAGCCTTACTCTATATATATATATATTAATATTTATATCAAAATAGATCTAACGTCCCAATGTAAACTCAAAATTTTAGTTATTTTTAAGTCAAACCTCCGTTCATTCCCAACATTTTTTTTTGCGTGCATAGCTGGATAGTGGAAACCAACATATCGTTAAGCACTTGAGCATTAATTTAGTTTAATTAGTAACTTGATGAAACAATATTTTAAGATATAATTACAAGTATAATTCACTTGTTTCGGACAGGAGAAAGTGATTGGTCATAAACTTGTTGGTACCGACTAGCCCGAAATTTTTAAAGTTAGCACATTTTAAAAAAAAAAAACTATTATTTTGAGAAATTCGAAATCTACCACGGCTGCAGAATGATTGTGCGGCCCTAAATGCTAGAGACCGCACAGGCGTTCTGCTGCCCCATATTTTTTTTTTTGTTTTTTTATCTAATTAAAAGAGGACACCATGTGAGATATCACTTTTATAAAAAAAAATGTGTTCTTGGAATGCGTGTCCCTCATCAATTATATGTCATCTAATATTACTTTAATGATTTTTTTCTAAGAATGTGTGCCCCGTATGATATATGTCAAAGTTTGCTTTGACAAAAAAAAATAATATATGGGTCCGCAGAATGTCTGTGCGGTTCCAAATATTTGGGGCCGCACAATCATTCTGCGGCCGTGTTAGATTTCGAATTTTCCAAAAACGATAGTTTTTTATTTTTTTATTTTTTTAAACAATGGTAGTTTTAAAAATTTCGGCTGACTAGTACACTGCCAGGAGACAAAAATCTTCTGGGACAAGATTTCATAAGTATATCAATAATGCACATAAAAAGATTAATATGTATAAGTGGTTAGCATCAATGCATGTAACAGAGTTTGATGGTAGTATAATATTTTTATACAAAAAAAAATGTAGAAAGGAAAAAAAATCAACTTCCTAGAAAAATTTATATGTACTTGTCGAATAATTTGTTTTTTTAATTTATCATATTTTTTTTCAACTTAAGAATTAACAACTTGAGATTTTCATTCCTAATAAATTTTATTATTTTAAGAGCCAATAAGTAAATTCTGTAATAAAACTCCGGCAGAGGTCAGAATTTTTTTTAATATTTATGCTTTTATCACCCCAAGAAAAGAAGGAAAAATGTTATGATCCCTTTCTTATGGGCCGAAATTTATAGAAGTAACAAATCTTAAAATAATTGGGCCTTGCATTCCCTTTGAGACCGGAACAAAGCTTAAATGGGTCAATCTTGCAACCCCTTCATGCATTTGCATATGCATTCGTATACACTTTAATTATATTTGTCACGGTGTTTTGAGAATTAAGAAAGTTGTTTTACTTTCTGTCTATATATTTATTTTTAAAATTTAAATAATTGATTAAACTTGTTCAAACATGATCTCCACATTTTTATGCTTGGAGATCAAATTTTACATTTTTTGGATTTTTTTTACTATTTTCTTTTTTTAATTTTTGAAAATCACCGTTTTTTCAGAAAATTGTGAAAAAAATAGAGTAAATTTTCAAGAATTCTATAAAACTAATAAAAAGTTTCCAAAAAAATTTAAAATTTGATTACCAACGATTTGGTTAAACTATTTAGATTTTGAAATCGCAAGATATGAACGGGAAGTAAATAGGGGCTTTACTTCCCAAAGCATAATAGCCCACCTCAAATTTGTCATAGTAATTTGGTTTTAAAAAATATTGATATATTGTGGATATTTAATTGTATAATTTGGATATATTTTTGTAAATATACAAACTGTGACTAAATTTCGCACTGAAAAATATATTTCTTACTCCGTTTTCATGATAATTGTGGATTCCAGATTTTGAGACGGGCTATATGCAAATGCTGAGGAACCAACACGAAGAGCTTCTTAAGTTAAAAATAAAATAAAAGAATATTGATCAATCTCCGGGGGTTTATGATGAAAATTATGAATGATTTTCTAGAACTTTATATTTCATTGCGCGTCCATTACTGGTCACTTTTAGATCGAAGACACTGTTTAGATATTATATCAGAATTTCTGATATTTTGGACAAATACTGGTACAGTGGTCATACCTAATTCAATATCATCTCTTAGTTTCCTCTCTGTTTTGTGATTTCTAACTTTTTTGCTTTTGGGTTTTTCTAGATTATTTTTCTCCCTGATAACTTTTATAGATACCTAATTTTTAAAACTTGAGCCATGATTTATTGATTATTTAGAATTTTTTTAGTAATATAGAAATTTTAGACCCTTTGCTACAAAAAGGTCATATTTGGAATAATAAAAAATCAAGTAGACGTTGTTCCATGAAAGAGTTTAATTGGAAAAAAAAAAACATTTCAGTATTCTTTCCAAAGAGCGTATATTCTTGATTTGTTCCGGTCAATGATGTTCACATATGCATCAAGAGATTCTGTTCGGGTGATGTACCTACAATTTTTTAGGGACTTGGAGTGATGCTTGATTGAAAAATAAGGGGAGAAGTATCAATAATAGACCAACCATGGAATATTTTTATAAACCATAATTAAAAATAAAAATTCATGAAACCAACATAATTATTTTTTTTTTAACAAAAATTATAAGAACTGAAACATTATTTCGGTCCAAACTTTTTTTTTCCTGACCGAAATGACAATTCAGCGCGAGGTGATTTCACAGTTTTTTCAGAAAAAATAGGTGTAGCCTCGGTGTAACACCCATGGACCGAGATGCCATTTCGGTCCAATTTTTTTTAGCCCGGACTTGTAATGTCATTTTGGTCCGAACTATTTTTTTTATTTTTAAGGGTTTGCTTATAAATTGTTTAGAAAGGTTAGAAAAACAAGTTTGCCTAGAAAGGAGAAAGAAGAGAAGAGACTGTTTCGAGTTTAAAAAAAAATAGTGGGACTAAAATGACATTTCCGTCCAGAGATATTTTCGAATTTTCTGTGGCTGCTAGTATGAAAACCTGTAAAACCACTTCGGACTGAATTGTCATTTCCGACCGGAAAAAAAATTCAGACCGAAATAGTATTTCAGTTGTTATGGTTTTTGTAAAAAAATAATCATATTGGTTTCATAAAATTCTTTTTTTAATTATGGTTTATAAAAAAAAAATTCTAGACCATGACCATGCGTAGAAATAAACAAAAAGGAAAAAAAAATAACAAGTGGTAGAAACAACCCAACTAGAACTAGGAGATACACCATTAATTTCAAGGTAGTGTGGAAAAAGGAGCATAGTTTATACCGAGGGAACGTGCTTGACTGGGTACGAAATCCAAGCTAAAGAATTGGAGATGGATGTCGGAAATTTCATTTCTCATTGTGTCTTTAATCAGAGGCGGGACCAAACTTTCGAGCTATGACATAAACACATACTAAAAGTTAATTATGTAAAATATTTCATGCTAAATAAAGATTAATTTTAAATTATTCATAATATTTTACTCTAAAATATATAGAAATTACATATAAAAATAAAAATTTGAAAATAAATGAGGTTTAATTGACGACCATTACACATGGATCCGCGTTTGTCTTTAATATTTAGATACGGATGGCCTCAGCCTCAATAACTTGGAGTATTGTGAGGGGCTTAATAGAGATATAATTCTTTTTTAATGTAAATAATCATAACTCAGAAACAGAATTTTACCAAATTGTAGAATAAATAATATTTATGGATTAATGACATGTGAGCTAAAAGAAGCAACACCTCCCCTCTCTCGGTTCTATCTTCTTGAGCGGAGAGGAGAATGAGGGAGAGGGGGACAGGAGCTGAGCGGAGCCGATTGGAGCCGAGAGTGTGGTACCGTCGGAGTTTATAGCATAGAGTTCCCATCTCGATTAGAGCACGACGGTGAGTAGATCCAGTTGCCGTTGGAGCGCGGCGGCGGTTGAAGAAGCGGATCCGATTGTAGAGCGAATGACGATTAAAGTACTAGAGTGATCAACATCTCGATTGGAGCGCAACGGTGAGTAAATCCGGTCGTCGTCAGAGCGCGGCGGCTGTCGAAGAAGCGGAGCGAGATAAGATTAAGGTATTAGAGTTATTACGAGAGAATTAGAATATTATATATTAGTTTAGAGGATTTTATGAGAATAAAAGAATAGATTTAGGAATTACGGTCATTTGATTCATTGTAAATACGTTTTTTATCAATAAAATTGTTAGTAGACATTTAAAGTCACTAATCTAAAAAAACATGTGAGCTAAAACTTGTCAGATCAAATAGGCACATAACTATTAAATTTGTGTTGTAAGACAACAATAAACTGTCAAGGAAGGTTTTCCGTTAGAGCTACTCTGTTAAATTTTCCCAAAGGATTCTGGAACGTTTATTCCAGCTTAAAGGTGAAAAATTAAGCTGTTTACGTGGAAATACACAGAGAGGTAACAGGATATTTGCTCAGGTACCTATCAAACTTTTGTTATTTCTTGTTGGTTATTTATTTTGTAAAAAAATAATATATATTTCTTGTTCAATCTTGTAACATTTTTTCTTTCTTTTTGGAAAAGTAAATTATAAATCCACCTGGTTGCATTGCAATCAACAAAAGCTTGGAGATACACTTTTAATTTAAATTTATATGCATTTTTTCTCCTCAAGTAGAATATGAATAAAAGAAAAAAATATCCTCATTTGAATATAGAGAGTAACGGATCCACAATCTATTGAAAAAGAAATAAAAGAGTATGTAGTAATGACTTTGTGAGAGAAGAAGAGATAAAGAAACTGATGTGAGTGATTGTAATTGGATAAAAAATATGTGGACATAATTGAGGAGAGACTTGACTGATCAGTGAACATAGGATAAAGATGAGAGCGACACGACTTCTCTTTCTCCTAGGCGATCAAAAAATATGAAAAACAAAACCCTATGAAACTCTAGATCTACCACAACACCCCCCCCCCCCCCCCCCCCCCCGGCACTCAACCCTAGCGTCCCCCCCAACCCTTTTCGACCTCAACCCTACACAGCAACTCTCCCCTCTCCCTCGTCTCTACCTCCTCGAGCGATAAGGAGGGTGAGGGAGAGGGAAGGGAACATAGTCGATGTGAGGCGTCGGAGCTCTATTCTTGATCAGACTTGGCTCCAGTCGCTGGAGCGCATGTGTCGGTTGGACGACGATGGATGAGCAAATTCAGAAGAGCTCCACAAAATTTGTATAGAGAGATGGAAAATAAGAAAATATGATAATTAGAAGAATAAAGAGTGTATATACGTAGAATAGAAGAATATGGATAGTTTAGAGGAATTGAAGAGAATAAAAAATTAGATCTAAAATAGAAATGAGAATTATTTGACATGTTGTAAATGATTTTTTTTATTATCAATAAAATCATTAACTTTTTTCTAAAGACATGACTTATCCAGTCAATATTGCATATTGACTATTCGGGAAGTGAGCAGCTCTATGTTTGTTTAATATTTGTTATTTATTTATATATTTAGTCCTAACAAAAATAACAAAGTACCAATTCGTGTGTTTAAGAGCATCACTTGGCCACCATGGACAAATGCCCTAGATTCTCGTGATACAAAACTTCTTATGAATATGAGAATATAAAATTCTTAAGATTGTAGCAAATAGAAAATTCATATGAGCGTATAAAATTCATAAGGTTTTTTATTTATTTAAATGAAATTTAGGATTGGAGATGGCATCAACTAATTAAGTGTGTACTGGAGATATTTTTCTCCTTTGGTTTTCTTTATTAATTGAGGCTTACTTTTCCTCTTTGTTTTTCTATGAGTGAGATATATCAAAGGGAACACAGAGAAGGGGATTATAAGTTTCAATTCTGTTTCCTCTTTGTTCCCTGAAAACTTATAACGATAATATAAAAACTAGTTGTGAAAGGTCTTAATTAACAGACAGTAATGTAGCTATAATCTGGCAAATTGGCGATAAGAAGAGCAAATGACAGAAAAGAGCACACAATGATGAGGCTGCTCAATGATGAGGCCAACACAACGTTGCAAAACAAATCCCCTCTCTGTTAACGATTGAAATGAATATCCCCTGCTTTCCTGGTTAGAACCAAACAGACGAAAATTATTTCATTTTTCTATTTCCTCGCTATGTATCAAACAGACAAACAGGAGAACGGAGTAGGTCCGATGCTCATCGGACCTACTTTTAGGTTCAACGAGCATTATGACTGTCCGATCTAATTTAAGATTTGTGCGCATGAAAATTGAAACAAACATGCACGAAATTTAAAGCGTTGCGCACGAATCTTAAAGCCAATCGACGGTGATTAAATCCGTCGAATCAGAGTAGGTCCGATGCCCATCGGACCTACTCTCAAGTGGACAAACAGACCTTTACATGAAAAACATTGCAATTCAAAAACAAATACGATACAACGTATATTTGTTGCCAACCTCAATACATGTTTTTCCTTAATTGGCGCCTGCCAAAGTAAATAGGCAATACCAAAGTTGACTTTGGTTTTTATTCAAAGTCCATCACATGTCAAAAAAAAAAAAAGGCTAACCGTGTTGAAACCAAGTTTACAAAAAAAACATGCACAAAAATACAAAAAAGAGAGAGCACTAGGCACACAAAATTTGATGATAAATTTCAGAAAAGCTATTTAAATCCTACTTTTGATAAGTATCAATTATGTAAGATTCAGGAGCGGAACTAGAAAATTTGAATAGAGATAACTAATTTTTAAAATGTATAATATGTAAAAAAGACAAAAAGAATATGGTTAGTGGAAATTTAACCCATGAGATCTTACAAAAACAAAATAGAATTCTAACCACTAGACCATAAACACAAATTTGTCAATTTATGAGGAAGCTAAATTATATAAAAACTTACAAAAATAAAAAATTAAATTAAATTTATATATATATAATTAAAAAAATTAACATCATAAAAATGACTTAGCACTTCTGACATACACTTAGATCCGCCCAGTAAGATTTACACGCAATGAGAGTTGGCATACCTAACATACATAACATAATGCATTTTTATTAACAGAAGAATTACTAGACGAAAATCGTCTCGGCAATGGGATATCAGCAGCTTTCACATTACTAAAATATAGCTTCGATGTCCGAAGGTCTGATCTGAAAGTTTATTTGAGAGCAGTGGTGGAGAATTCAGATCCTCTCCAGTACCGTAATAGGAAATCTTTTATAATTACTTGATCTGGACCTTTTTTAACTTGACACGAATCTCAAAGCCTAATAATACTGCCCCTCCGTCAGCCCGAATCTCAAAGCGACTGAGAGTTAATCTCAAACCATAAAGTGAAGGGAATCTTTTACAGCAATGGAGAGGATACTTGTCCAGTGGTGGAGCTAAGTGGAGTCAGCGCCGGCTATAATAAATTTTACGAATATATTTCTATTTTTATGTTTTCTCCAAAAAAATATAAAAATATACTTGAGCTACAAGAAATTATAAAAATGTGAGTACCCCTGAATTTTTTCTCCAAAATAAGCTTATATTTTTATGTTTTTCTTAGAAAAAAAATATAAAATTATACTTAATATTCAAAATAATTACGAAATTATGTCTCACTCAAAATTTGTGTTCCACCTTGCAAATTATTATGGTTCCGCCTCCGTTTGAGAGCCAATAATTAAATTCTCTAAATAATATTCTGTCAGAGGTTTAGAACTTAGAACTGAAATTTTTATATTTAAGTTTTTTTTTATTGAAAACTCATAAGCAATTGCATTGATAGAAAAAGTTACAAAGTAGCTATTACATAAGATTAGACAACGAGTGTCTGTGAAAACATACAACTAAATAAAACTAAAAACGCACTATTCAAAATGTCGAAATTGCACTAATTGGTTTGGTGCCAAATCGAAGTAAATAAAATTAAATTTCAAATAACTATTTTAAAAAATTTAAATAACAAAACTAATTGGTTGGATATATTATACCTATCACACACTGCATGTAAAAATTAGCATTCTAATTTTATTTGGTTACGCATCAAAGGCTAATCAATGCACCAAATTTTGATGATTTACCCGCCCACTCTCTCTCTCTCTCTCTCTGTTTTTTTTTTTAAAACCTGGCAGAGGCTGCCTAGGTGTAATTTTTATTGAAAGTAAAATATAAACGTCTTACATCATGAGATCCGAAGTTATCCCAGTTAAGAGAGAACATACAACAAAAAGATTCTAGAACTAAAACAAACAACACATATAAACGTCTTAATTACAACTCTCTCTCTCTCTCCTAATGGCTATCAAAATAAGGTCAAAAAACAAAAATGTTTCTTTCACATATTAAGAGTTCTCCGTAAGCTAGAATTGAGTTTAAGAATTTTTCAGTTAAAGCAATTTTAATTTCGATAGTGAATCTTCCTTGAATTCTAAGTGATTAAGTTGATAAGGAGAACCAATAAAAAAAAATTATTTGAGTACTCTCATTCTTGTACTCTCAAAATTCCCTCATCCCATTTAGAAAAATTATGTACTATGGTCCCTACTAATTATATAGTCTCACTAAATATTATTCTAAAAATATATTATATATATGGTCCCACTAATTATTATTCTAAAATCCCTGCAACACTCTTCTTCTATGATATCCACTAATTATATGGTCTCCACTAATTATATGATCCCCTTTCTCAGTCCCCGCACTCGTTCTCGCGTCAACTTTTATAGATATGAATACTTTGAAGATAATATATTAACACTTGAAAAATAAGATATTAATATTTTGATGCGTCCTTTTCCAGTTCCCTAATCATCCCGTGTCAACATTCCTCTAATGAAGTAGTGGCCTCGTATCACCGCATCAACCTTACCCAATCGTTCCCACGTCAACCTTCCTCTAACAAAAATAGTTGACCACATAGGTATAAATACTTCAGTGCAGAGGTCTAAATGCTTGCAGTAGTTAATATTAATACTTTCAGACGTCATCTAGTGCCATATGTAAAAAATACTTGCAAGTACAGGAATAAATACTTGTGTGGCGATGAGCCCGAAAGTACATCATCATGGATCTCATTGAAAGAGAAAATTGCGTAGAAGACTTTTATGGTTTTAGATTCGCAAAATTTCTCACAGATTGTCAGATATATGGACGAGATTGAACGGAGAAAAAAAATCTACCTCTAAAAACGTGTATGGTACCTCATGTAGTTTGAGTGGTCCCCCACATATATTTATAGTGCAGGTACGTTTGAGAGATTTAGTTGGGCAGACAATTATTTACATAAAAATTGTTCACCTCATAGGTATAAATATTTTTGTGCATATGTATAAATACTTCATTACATATGTATTAATATTTTAGAAAAAAAAATTATGTACTGGAGTTTTTGCGGTCCCTCCAAATAAGTATAGTAGTTATGGTACGAATACTGTAGTGCAGGTACTGTTATCAGCTTAAAAAAAAAAACTTCATATCATTTTCACATTTTGGGGCTTTGACATCCCACCAACTAATTAATTCTCTACATCCCCAATCACCATCTATAGTCAGGTTCTTTTTGGCAACATTCTATGCGTCTTTTGAGCATTGGTTAGCAAGCATCCATCTTTGATTATAATTTATATGTTAGCTAGCGTCTCTCTCGTCAATCCATTTCATCATGAAACAGTGATACAGATATATATACATACGGTGAATTATGCATATTTGAAGAGTGAACTCTGCACAAATTCTAACTGAAAATGAATGAACCATGCATGTATTGATGAGACCTAAGTGATTTTTCACGAACAATAATCAACAACCCTCAATTAAAAAAAATTAGATATCCCAGTTGTTTGTATAAGCAATAACATATTCTTACAGTCATAATAATAATAGTAGTGCATGTACTCATACAGTCCCAGTTGAATTAACTTAATTTGTTCTATTTTAAAAAAGCACATATTGTAGGAGAACAAGGACAGATGTGTAAACAACAAAGTTTAATTTTTCATGTTCAAAGAAATCAAAAACGTAATTTTTCAAATTAGGTTTTTAACTAATGGCAATGTCTTGAGTTTAGAAAGCAAGACAAATCTGAACTTGTGCAATATAAAGCTATATGTGATGTGTGCACTTAGTATCTATTTTGTAATGCATAATTAAATTCCCTATTGATTTTCAATGATAAATGAATGCATAAATTATGTCAAGTAGATATATTAGATTTGTAATTACATTAATAAGACAACGTGTTTATTTTATAGTTGGTACTGACTAATCACATGTCATTTGTCACAAGAGTTCAGCTTTTCCAATCTTCCTTTTAATAACTGTAAATCCATGTCGTTTGTACTTTAGACAAGTCTGGAAGCAACCAGAGAAGACTAATGCCACAAATGCCTTCTTGTCTTTTGGCAGTTGTGGCTGTTTGGTCTGATTATATAATTAATAAGAATTAGATTTTTGTTTCAGAGAGTTTGTTACGGTAACAAAGAGAAAAAGTTGGGTGATGAATTTCCAATTAAATGGGCTTTTAGCGTCATATATGCACCATCATCATCACTAACCTAAAATAGATCTGACGGTCCAGGACTTTCCAATAGTTTTGCCGAAGACTGGTGAATGGTACGTGCACTCATTGAAACAATATGTAGTTTTGCATGATTTGTGTGAAATATTTTCTCAAATGTCTACATTTTAATAATCAACTAAGAGTTGTTGTCTTGGATTGTTCTTAGGATTCAAAATTTCAAAATGATACATTTGTGTGACAGAACCACAAACTCATTATAATTGTGTGATGTCCTTATAATTAAGTGCTATATTTAGGAACTACTTCATTTTTGTATTACCATAAAATAAATCATCGCTCTCAAATAACTTCCAAAACTAAATATTAATTTAAATAAGATATTGGAGAAAATCAATATAACTATATTATTAAGTAATTTCATTACTAAAATGCACCATTTTTTTTTTTCAATTTATTGTCATTTTATAAAAACTTAATGAAAAATATTAATTATATTAAAAAATAAAAACATAAAGAGCCAATTTTATAATTGTTGTCATTTTTTCAATTTGTTGTCATTTTATAACTACTTTTGTTTAACTTGTGTATAATAATTATACTGTGAAAAAACATTTTAAGTTGAGGATATGGGTTTACATTTCTAACCATTTCGATCGATGCGGTCTTGCTTACAGAGAAGTTGTATAAATATGATTTTGAACGGAAAAACATATTTTGATAGTTTTGATTTGATTCAAAAGAAAATTAAAGAGAAATTTGAAGTCTACGAGATTTTTGGTTCTTTTTTATGATGTTTGAAATGATAACAACAAATAAAATTGAAAACAACTTGCATCTCCTTTAAAAAAAATAGAAAAATGGGCACATGATATTATTAACAACTCCAATGAAAGAAATTGTCATATTAAATACATCTGACCTAATGGATTCGATTATTTTGATGGTTTGAATGAATACGGGATGTGTGACTTTTACAAAGAATGTGCTTTCAAAGGTGAAGAGTCTCTTATCAATCAAAATGTAAGATGGCAAGTTGCCACCTTACTCTCAAAAAAAAAAAAAAGGTGAAGAGTCTGATTATAATAATCGATGAAAATTGGAACATACATTGTTAAGAAATTAAAAAGTTTCCTTTGATAGCAAAACAGCAGGAGGGGTATATTTTGATAGCAATACAAAAACATAACATATTAGATTTTTCATTTATTATTTAACCTTATAGAGTTATAGTTTTCATTTTCTACTAGAATGATTAAAAAAAAACTTGTGCATATAATTAAAATTTTGCACCATTTACATGTGAAATTTTTTCGAATAGTTGGGCCCAAAATTAACATAAGTTGAGTAATGTCTGATTTGTTTGACTAATATATGGCCAGATTATAGATTTGTACGTTGCACCCCTTTTGTCACTTCTTTGTGCATTTCAATCCCTATTAAATGTGTAGCATAAAAAAACAAAAATAAACTACTAATGTCCATATATTTTTTTTCTTTTTGTTCTTGAAAATTCAAACTTTAGCTTTGAACATGAGAAAAGGACCCTACCTCTCAAAATTTCCAAGGTTCCTTGTAAATTTGTGTAACAGCCATCAGAAGTTTTAAAAGTTCCATTTCATCTATCAATTGTTTATTTTTATTTTTTTTTGAGGTTCTTAAAAGTAAAGGATTGTTACATATAAGGAAATATATTATATAGGAAAAAGGGAAAATCATGGGTAAATGAACGTCAGAAGTTTGGTATGTTGAAAGGAGTTGAGATCTTGTCCCGCATAGAAAAATTTACATAGATCCAGTCCGTCCATTTGTTTTGAGATCCGTGCAAACTTAATCTCAAAAGCCCTTCTACAAATCTATATATGGCACAAATTAATCCACACACGACGCGTCCCCCATGGAAGAGGAGCATTACTCTTTCGAAAGATATGATTAAGCATTTCAATCATTTCCTAATTTCTCTGACTATTATTAATTGTGGCTCTTGGAAAGGCTTAGAATAGAAAAACTCTGTAAAATAGGTAGAATATGACCAAACAATAATGTAATTGTGAAACAAAATATAAAAGGATAATTGCTTGGACCCTTTTTACAATCAAACTCTTATACTTTGGAATTTAATCCCTTCTGTATTTTATTGGGAGTTGATTCTCAATTTCATGAGTCATCATCATCACATCATCATCATCATCATCATTATTATTAATATTATTATTATTGACAAGAGACCTTTTTATTTTTTCAAGATATGAAATTGGTTTGTTGTTTGATATTTTTTTAATTTTTTACTATTTTATTTTGAGGTGTAGTCATATTATGTGACTTAAAATTTCAACATAATCCGTAAATTAGGTGACTTGAAAAATTTCAACCGTCCGTAATTAACGGTCCTTAATTCAATATATAATAATACTCAAGTTGCATGACATTTGATTGTTATGTTATTTATATGTCCAATAGGGTACTTATAAATTTACTTTCCATTTTATTTTTTAATTTTATTCAAAATTTCTATATGTGTAGTCTTTAATACCTGGGTGTTCATATTAATAGAATATGAAGGCTAAACGTCCATATTTCTTTCTAAAAAAAAATTTATTTGAATATTTTAAGATTTTACTTTTAAAATTGTTAAAATAAGAATTGTGAATTTTTCAGCCTAGTAACATACACATGTAAAATCAGAATAGGTTTCTCTTTTTACTTTTTTAATTTCAAATTAGAATAGAGCTATGAGAATTTCTGATACGGAGACCGAAATTTTTTTAGTTAGCACCTCATTAAATTCAAATTAATTAAACACCACCCATATCAACAAAATTCAATTCATATCACCCACACCCCCTCAGTCCGCGCACCAAATTGGGCTGGTGCGCACACTGGGGGAGGGCACCAATTTGGTGCGCGGACTAGGGAAGGGCACCCTTTGGTGCGCATACTGGGGAGGCGCACCAAGCCTGTGGGCCTATAAGTTGATTCGCGCACCAATTTTGTTGCTCAAACGGGGCAGCGCGCACAGACTACAGTGAAAGATAATTTTTTTTAATTAATTACTTTATTTTATTGTTTTTAAATTAGTTATTTGGGTATATAGGTGTCCAAAATAGTTCGAATGGAGTCCAAAATAAACCAGAATTATATTAAATTGTTCGAATGGTTTCCAAAATTGATAATATTTTAAATGTACTATATTTGTAGTATTTTTAGACCAAAATTGATTAGAAATGCACCAAATTGGGCTTGTATTGTTTGAAATTACCCAATATTGTACCATTTTTTTTACTGATGGTGTCCAAAAATTAATGAATTATAAATTTACCATATTTGTAGTATTTTAGACCAAAATTGATTAGAAATGCACCAAATTGGGTCTGTATTATTTGAAATTACCCAAGATTGTACCATTTTTTTACCAATAGTGTCCAAAAATTACTCAATTATAAATTTACCATATTTGTAGTATTTTAGACCAAAATTGATTATAAATGCACCAAATTGGGTTTGTATTGTTTGAAATTATCCAAGATTGTACCATTTTTTACTGATGGTGTCCAAAAATTACTCAATTATAAATTTACCATATTTGTAGTATTTTAGACCAAAATTGATTAGAAATGCACCAAATTGGATCTGTATTGTTTGAAATTTATACATTTTTTACCGCTGGTGTCAAAAATTGACAAAATTTACAATTTTCTTTTAGTATGGCGTCAACAAGCGGTACCAAAGAAACCAGTCTCCCGTACGATGAATGGGATTTGGATATGGAACTGGCCTCTACCGTCTTTTCGCACGTGACGAAGGAGAGTATTAGCTATGTCTGTTGGATCCCGTACAAGAACCACAAGATCACAAATTCATATGTAAATTTACATTTGATAACTACTTGCAAATAATTTAAATTTTCATTTGAATAAATAGGTAAGTTATATTTTTGTTTATTTTGAAATTTAATGTAGACTCATACCCTCACGGCGACACGGAATAACCAGATGAATATCAACTACAATGAGCGATTTACACCGGTGTTACATAGGATGGGTTTGTGCCTGATGAGTCCAAAGTGAACTACTACTTTTAAAGATTTATAAACCCTAATTTCTACTTATGTTCATATCACAAGCGCATGATCCTACTGTGTAGTATGATTGGGGTGTCGATCCACATGGATAGTGTATTAGATTTTAAATAATTTTCACTAGTTTAGGTTATCGGGGATTTTTAAAAGTTTGATGCGGTGGTGCTAATTGCGATCAAAGTTAAGGTTAAACAGTAAATAGAGAGCCTCTAGGTTCAGGTTTTATCCTTCTTAATTATGCAAATTATAAATTTTGACGTCTCTCTACATCGCATGCGGCACTGTCATTGTCGCATGCAGCCTAGATTGTTCCACAACTACCCCGTATGCGGCACTGTCACTACCTGCAGGGCATGCTGGGTGTTTGATTATGTGATTTGAAAGGTTTTCTGATCTTGCGTTCGGCTTTTGGGCTACCAAGACTGAAGTATTTTAGGTACGTAATTATATTCTTTCCTATACTACCCCGTAGTTGAAATATCCCAAAGACCCTACTTAATCTAAGTGTTTTCTAATATAATTTAAATGTACAATTTACGCTATCCTACCAAGGGAGCTCACTGGGTTCTAACCCTAGTCTTTGAACCGCTGCTAAGCCTCGTTAGCCGAAGTGTTTGGAGTGCTTACATGCATTATCCTTCTCACACAATAATGCAACAACTTAACACCTATTAGTATGTGGAGGGTCATTGACTTATAGTAGACAGAACTATGTTTGCAAGGATGTAATAAAAAGGAATTTAAAATAATAAAGGAAACTCAAATCATTATAAACAAAACATAAATATATACTAAAACATAATTAAGAATTCAAGTACAACCCTCACCCTAGAGATGAGAAGTTTAGCTTCTCATGGCCATGGTAAAATAAAAGAAATAAAATAAGGAGAACATAAATTACAACCCGATTGAAGATGAAAGAACCTCTGTCTCCTTAGATGACGCTTTCTTCTCTTGCTTGACTTCCGATGACTACCCTTCTCTAACTCTCTAACCTAACCTAACAATGAGGATTGCTAGTCCACTATACTGAACTTGACACAATTAAACACGCACACCAAATCCTATTACAAGAGGGGTATTTATAGTTTTCCTAAAATGAGAGGTGGAGTAGTTGAAGTAGTGGAGGTGGTGTAGACTTGGAGTGCACTCAAAGATGAAGCCAAAAATAGCTATGATTGCTTGGCTCTGAAGCAAATGCGTCCTTCTAGAAGGCCCATCAGAAATTCATCCTTCTGGAAGGCCCATTAGGAAAATTGCCTATTTTTAGGATTTTCGTCACGGCTGACTTAGCGAATTTTCTTGTATTTTCGTCATCTCGCATGTTGTATACTTCGTGTGAGGTGTTGCATGCTTCATGTAATGTCTCATTTTGATGCCTTATTCATAAATCGCCTAAATATGACACTTTTGCTCTGTTTTTGCCCTAAATACGCAACTTTCTCAAAAACCTGCCAAAAAGACCTAAAACACGTTTGCGGTAAATAAATCAGAAAAATGACAACTTTGCATTCGTTTTTCGCCATTTTTCGGAAGAAAAGACGTGAATGCTTCTCCCGATGAGGTAGATCGGTGGTCCCGGGCTTACATCATGGACATGTTCGCTTGCTGGATGTTCCCAGATTCATCGAGAACCACTGTCCCTGGTTGTCTGCTTGAGTGGTTGAGAGACTTTGTTCACCTGAGACAGATGAATTGGGATGCAACGGTCTTGGCATGTCTATATCAGAGTTTATGCACTGCGTGCCAAGTATAAATTATTTTCTGCTTGTTTGTATTATAAATAAATGAATGGTTACATCCAATAAAACCTTTAATATAACTGCAACTTGTATGAAAATAGATTCTATCACAAATGACAAGTGGTACGAGTTTCACAAGAAACTGAGCACTGCGACTAACAAGAATTGGCTGTCGGTACACGACCAGTATGTGCAGCGACTTGAGATGATGGATCCGCGTGACATGATTCCCGAGGAGCTCCAGTCGTATGCTTTAGAGGCATACGACTAGACATATCGCAGTTGGTGCGCGGACTGAGAGAGCGTGGGTGGTATGAATTGAATTTTGTTGATATGGGTAGTGTTTAATTAATTTGGATTTAATGGAGTGCTAACTAACTAAAAAAAATCGGAAATGGAGACCTCTGATTAAGAGCAACCAACAATTTAGTGGTCAATTTTGGTTCCGATCAAAGTCATAAATGAACTAGTAACTGATTGCGCGAACTAATATCAGATGCTTCATTAAGTATTTCAACCAAAAAGTGCTAAATGATTTCCATTTTGTCTCCAAGAAATACCGATACAGACTTCTATTTCCTAATTTTTAAATCCAAAATGAGGTCGACTCAGTAAAAGAAAAAAAAGGACATAATTAACACGTCGTGATTTGATAACACTATGTGACAAAATTATTTTTTATATGGCGTGACCATACATAACATGATTGAAGATGACTCAATCGGTACATTTAATTATTTTTTATTTTCAAATTATTTAACTGAAAAAAATCAGAAAAATGATACAAAATACAAACAAATTACAAAAACAAATTAAATAAAGAAAATAATGTTGGAAAATTGGTCATGTGACATGACATGACCAAATTAGCTTGCGTAACATGCGTGACGTGTCATATCCTTGACGCACTGTGATAGAACTAGTAACAACGTGACTAGTTTTTTTCACCAGACTTTACACTGAAAAAGACTTTAGTTAGTTTATATTAACATAAATTATGTTCAAGTATTAAGAAATATTACTAAATATTAATCCCACTTAAAATTTGATTAATAGTTGACTTGGTTCAATTAATTTAGCAGATGTTAAATAATTGGAATGACAGGTAGAGATGATTTGGTACGACATGTTCAGTTAGGATAAAAATCATAAAGATATTATTGAGTAGTACTTGATAGCAGGCTGAACTAAAAAATAGAGATTGGAGGGCTGAAGAATCAAATATAGTGTAATTTCATTTTATAAAGAAGGCTAAAAGATATTAATACATAGAAAAATTACAAAATTTAATGGACTAAACTATAAATTTTCAAATTATAGGGGTGCTTAGCACTCTTTCTCCACCAGGACCACCACTATGTTCGGCCCCTGCTTGATAGGATCATTATTTAATATGATATAGAATGTCAAGATCCATATAGAAAAAAAAGGACTAATGGAGCTCATTCTTCAAATGTGGGCCCAAACAGATGTACTTGGCTTGTTTGTATAACATGGACTTCGATCCGAATTAGGCATATCAATACTACTTTAAATGAGAAAATATTTTGTTCTAATCCCACTATTTAATTCTCATATTTGATACATCTGTTATTAATGCTCAATATATGTAACTATTACCTAGATTTTTGCACATATACGACCACAAATTGTATAAACACAACAATACTAATCAAGAATTCTACATATTTATGTAAGTTTAAACACAGAACATTATCCTGACTGTTCGGCAAGAGAGGATTAAGCCTCTTCAAACTTTTTTCACCTCTTTTAGCTTCCTTAGTTGCTTAATCCTTCCGAACACCGATTCTTTAGCAAAGATTAAGAACCCCTATGTTTGTCTCATTTTGTCTGAAATCTTAATTCATGTTCAAGACTTAAGGAGACTGTATTTCTAAATTAAACCTCCTTAGTATCTATTTGCAGAAGATGAACTCCTTAGTGCATATTAAGACTTAATCGTACTTTTGGTGTTGAACAAACCCAAATTTGAAAAAAAAAAAAACAATTCAAACATAATACCAGACTATTATAGTTTAAACACCGAACAATCAAATAATTACACGACTATGCAGATATAAGTACCGTTTTATTATTGGGAAAAAAGAACTGGAAATTTTAAATTTAAATACTGAATAGTTCAAGTTTGAACACATGAATGTACAGGTTTAACTATTAGATGATTCAAATTTAATACAACAGGACAATTCGAACATAAATATCTATTCATATAATTCAAGAGATCGGACAATTTACGTTTCAACATGCGACATTTTACGTGTACACACTCATGTACATGCGACTATGCGAGGGACAAATCTTTGAAATTTTGTTAACACTTTTTTTTTTTGAGTTATGAGGCCCTTTGCAAAATTCTCACTTTATTTGAAGTAACCAAAAAAAAAAAATTGACAAGTATTTATTTACAACTATTAATGAAACATGAGAGGACCATCCGATCTGCTTTAAGATCCGTGTTACTTAGATCCGCACTAATATTAAAGAACCCCACGTGATCGGATTAGCTCTGTTTAAAATCTGACGGCCAATATACATTACTCAAAAGATGCTATTTTGATTTAACGCAGACGATGCGGACTCTCCACTTTGAGCTTCCTTTATTCAATGTGACCATTTTAAGCAGCAAAAAGAGGAAACTAAAGCGCACTAACATCACCTAATTTCTTATGCCTACAATCATTTACAGCCCAAAAATGTTTCACTACTAGGCAGTAGCCAGAATCAATTTACTTCCTTTTTTTGGAGACTTTTGCTTATTTATTAAGACTAACAACATAAAGCACTCTCCAATCATTTCTTTTTTATTTTCCTTTTCTCCATAGCAGCGGTTTACGTTCTAGTTGACACTTTAAATAAGATAAATTATTAAGTTAACCGATAAAATGTTATATAAAAATAAAAATAAAAATGCTACAAAGAATTTTCCAATGAAAGTAAATCAATCACCAAAACAGCATTTATTACCAAAATAAATGATGAGACCTACTACAACTGTTTGCCCTCCACTTCACTCAATAGTCAATACCTTGACTGACATTCTATCTGGACACAATTACATAAATTGCAGAGATTCTTTTGCGGTTTCGCCACCCTCGAGGCCCCAACCCCATCTCCCCCTCTTGTGTTGTGTTGTGTTGTTGCGCTGCGGTCAGTGTTTGTTCCCAGTTGCAACGAAACAAAGACTTGCTCTCACTCCAGTATTAACTGGTCTTTCTCTCAATAATACCTCCTCCATTGTCTTCTCTCTCTCTCTCCCTCTCTCATAACACTTCAAGAATAAGAGAGATGGAATCCAATGTAAAAACCAAAACAATGGGTCAAGAGTTTACTCTCCTGAAAGGCATGCGCCGGATCGAACCAAGAAATTTTTCTCTCGGTTTGTTGCTTGGATGCTTTCTCGTCACATTTGCATATTTCTCCATGGCCAAGTTTGATTCTTTCCATTTCTTTGTAGGTCAGTTCAGTCCCCATCATTTCTCTTTCTTTTCATCAATCATTTGCTACAATTTTGCTACATTATCAGCTTTCTTCTATCTGTCCAACTTTTTCTTTTTTTGTTTTGCATGGGTGATATTTCTGATTTGGTAAATTTTGAAGTAATCCTTCCAATTTTTGCTTCACTTGGATTTATATTTCTTTTTCCTTTTTTTTTCTCAGTGGATTCTCCTCCAATAGAAAATGTTGCTACTCCTAGCGGTGGTATGACACAAAGTACGGTGAGCTCAGAGCAACCAGGTACGCATGAAACCCAAAAAAATTGCATTTCATACAAATTAACAAAAAATGTTTTGTTATTTCTAAACTTGTCCCATTTTATGGGTTTTTAGACGGTGGCGCATCTCGCAATGTAAGCTTTTCAAAAGCTACCTCAAAAATAGGTAAACCCAAGTGTAACATTTTCTTTACTGCTTTTGTTTCTCCTTGCTTCCATTTTTATATTATTTTTTGGAATGTAGAGAGAGGATAAACAAGTACTTTATAAAGGTGTTGCTTTTTATACATCTTTCAATTTTTTTTAACTTTCTTTCAGATGTGGACAAGGAGCCCCAGAATGCACCAAAACTAGGTGTAGATAGCAATATTAGTTCAATAAATTCAAACAATTCTTCCACTTCCAAATTATCTTTGACCAGTGAAGAGTCTACAGAGAGTACAGTTCAAGAATTAGGTAATAAATTCTGCTTCTTTCTATCTTTTCTGGTTTTAAAACATTTTTCAAAAAATTAGAAAGGCATATACACTTCAAAATTGAGAAATAAGACAAACATGGAAGCACCAGTTGAATTATCTAAAACCATATAAAGCTGGGGACAGTGAAATAAAGTTAAAAAGCAAAAGGGAAAAGAAGTGTAAAATCAACTGTAGCACTTGTTATGTTTATTCTCTACTATTGTCTTCTTTAGACAATTTCAAAGTTAATGTAAATAGCAAAATTCCTATAAATTTTCTTGTTTCAATTCTGCTACCAAAATTGTCATTTTAAGGTCTTTACTTTCATAAACTAACTTTCCACGTAAAGGTACTATCAATTAGATGGGGGCGGTCCGATGGGCATTAGACCAAATTTGGTCTGATGTTTGGTTGGAGCCGTCTGATCCACATGAATGTTGATGCATATCAGACGGCTCCGATCAGGTATCGAACTGAATTTGGTCTAATGCCTCCATCGGACCACCCCTGATTTCACTATCATTGGGTTCAAAACTTTTGGAACTATCAATTTTCTAAAATAGGTAAGACTAATTATTGGTTTTAATTCATGTTTTGCTTTTTTAGATGGTAGTATTTTGGAGGAAACCAAGGAGATTACTAAAACATGCGAAAAGGGATCCGAGCTATGTGAAACTGGAACTGATTCTGCTTCTAATAAAAGTTCAACCAACATTTTTGATACTGAAGCAATGCTACCTTCAATTGATTCAAACCAACCAAGTAGAGTTCCCTTATGCTTTATAACTTTTTATGATTTAAGAATAGTAATTAATTCTCATAATAATTCAATTCCGTAGTTACTTTTTGTTGGGACCATAGAAAATGTTTTGGCCCTGAAATGTGACCCAGTAAATCTACAAGTTCAAATGTTAATAAGAAATGACAGATTTCTTTTTTCAATTTCATGAGTTGATAATTAGTAAATTGGGGAAGGACCAAATTGCAAAAGCATGCCATTAAGTCTGATATTAAATGTGAAACTACTGTACCTTGACCTTGGTGACATCACAAAGATGGGATGTGGGTCCAATATTAACTGAAACAAATCATGTGCTTCATGTCAGCATTTTGTGTTTATTCAGTTTTATCAATATTCTCTACTTAAATTTTAACCTTTTATTTTTTTTTCTTTTCTAAATTCTTCAAGATTGGACTATAGAGAAGGAACCAAAGAAAGAGATGAAGAAACAAGTGCCTTTATGTGACCTCTCCCAGAGGAGAATTGACAAGTGTGAAATTGAAGGAGATGTGAGAATTATAGGCAAAGATGCCACCATAATGTGGGTCCCGTCGCCAGAATCTGACGATGGTCCGGATTACCAGAGGAAAGTCTGGCAGATCAAACCGTACCCCAGGAAAGAGGATCCAGCGGCAATGGCCCACGTACGAATAGTCACAGTGAAACCAATGGGCGGTCCGGATGTTGCCCCGCCTTGCACACAACATAGAGATGTGCCGGCAATTGTGTTCTCTGATCGTGGGTACAGTTAAACCTACTTAAGTAGTGTTACATATTTTACGGTAATTTGTTAGGAGTAGGGTTCAAATGCCCCATGTCTTTCATGAATTAATCTTACGTCATTTTTTTATCTCCATTTTCGAAGTTCAAACAGTCAATCCGAAATGCTCAACATGATCTGCATATTAAAATGTGCCTGGAGACCAATTTTATATATTTTTGGAAATTTATTTATATTTTCTTAGATAAATACAAAATCACTATTTTTGGATGGTCTAAAATGTTCTGAAAAACAGTGATATTGTACCTATCTAAAAAGATAGTAAAAAGTTTCCAAAAATATAAAATTTGGTCTCCAAACACATTTTAATATAAAGATCACATTGAGCGGTTTGAATCGACTGTATAGATTTTGAAAACAGAGATAAGAATGTGAGGCATGATTGAGGCATGAAAGACACAAAGCATTTGAACCGTGCTCAATTTGTTAGACCTTGCATGTTATATATTAATTGGTTGTGTTACTAATTTCAGGTACACCGGGAATTACTTCCATGACTTTACTGATGTGTTGATCCCTATATTTACAACTGCTCGAAGGTTTCAAGGAGAAGTTGAATTTCTCGTGACCGATATAAAGATTTATTTGATTATGAAGTACCTCCCGATATTCAAGAACCTTACGAAATATGACATTATCGACTTTGATTCCGACGATCAAGTCCGTTGCTACAAAAAAGCATATATTGGCCTCACAAGTCACGATGATTTTGGTATTGATCCCGAAAGAATTCCCGAGAGGTACACGCTAGTTGATTTTACTAGATTCATGCGCACAACTTACGGGCTCACGAGAGATGTTGTAGAAATTCCTGTACAAAAAAAATTGGGAAGGAAACCGAGATTGATGATTGTCGCTCGAGCAAGAACAAGGCGGTTTATGAACCTAGATGAGATCGTTCGTGAGACAGAGAAGCTCGGGTTTGATGTGGTAGCAACAGAGACGACTGATGATCTGGCTCGATTTTCCGTCATTGTTAATTCGTGCGATGCGATTATGGGTGTGCATGGTGCCGGACTAACTAACATGGTGTTCCTGCCTATCAATGCAGTGTTTATTCAAATCCTCCCTTGGGGCGGGCTCGATTGGGTTGCCGGTATGCTCTCTATTTCGTTTGATCCAACAATTATCGCATGTAGAACTATAATTGCGTCTAGTTCTTCATCTTATCATGAGATTTTATCACATTTTTTCTATATCCATGGAAAAATAGGATGTCAGATTATAATGATCTAAATTAAAATAAAATGCAGGAAATTATTTCAAGAGGCCAGTTGGGAATATGAAGATGAAGTACATCCAGTACGACATTGCGCCGGAAGAGAGCACACTGATCGACGAGTACCCAAGAAATCACACGGTTTTCACCAACCCGGAGTCCATACGGCGACAAGGGTGGAATCCAATGAAAGAGATTTTTCTTGACAAGCAAAATGTGAGGTTGAACATGAAGAGGTTTAGACCCACATTGAAGAAAACCTTGAAATATCTCAATTCAGTGAATTCATAAAAATTAAATATGTAAAATAGTAGAGATTTTCTTTATTTATTGTTTCTGTGTTTTACAAGATATGGCAAATGTTCTGTTCTTTTTAGTTGAGAGTAAATGTTAAAAGTTGTAGCACTTAAGAAAAGGTATATACATGTACTTGTTTTTAGATACAGAGCAAGATACATGATAGTATATATTATCATTATATGTTTGTAATTTCACCAGTAGTTATTCAAGTTTTTTTGCCAAATTGTTTTTCCTCCTGGCTCCTATTATTTTTTCTATATTACTTGCTCAAGAGTACAGAAATATACAAATTACTTGCAAACCTATTATTATTTGCAAATCAAGATAACATGATATATAATGTAAGTTTAATCATGGAGTGAGGCTGGTAATATGCATATTCTGAATCGACTTATGTTATGAATTCATATATGAGGAGGGATCAAGTTACAACAAAGTTACAACAACTATTTTTTTCATTTTCAAAGTCCAAATCGTCGATCCAAACCATTCAACATGATCTCCACAATAAAATGTACTTCCAGATCAAATTTTACATTTTTTGAATTTTTTTACTATTTATTAAGTATTTTACAAAAAAAATAGTCATATTCAGACCATTGAATTTTGTACCCATCTTAATAAATAGTAAAAAAATTCAAAAAAATGTAAAATTTGATCTGGAAGCACATTTTATTTAGATAATCATGCTGAACGGTTTGGATCGACGATTTGGACTTTGAAAATGAAAAGAATAGTTGTTGTAACTTGATCCCTCCTCTTCATATATCTATTTTGAAGTTCATAATTTTTAATTTTTAGATTAAGTGATTTTCTATCTATCTAAAATTAATAAAAATATTCTAAAAAATTTAAAATTTTGATCTACAAATACATTTTCATATGAAGATCATATTTAACTGATTGGATCAATTATATGAATTTTAAAAATAAAAATATGGATCTATAGCACATATCAACTGTTCAAATTTGTCGTTTGAAGTTAAAATTACTAAAAAATTGGCGAGCTTCATAACACCATAGTTGTATTCTATATATCAATATGAAAGTTATAAATTTCAATAAAATTATGGTTTGGACTAAAGTAAAACGACAATAACCAAATTAATGTTAACGACTATTAAATATATCATGATGTCCGATCTCTTGTCTATTTTGGGGCCGCGCGCATCTCTTATTCTCATCCAACCTGGAATTACTATTACAAAAATGTCTCCATACCTAGTTATTGATTAGTTAGGCTATATTGGTGGAAATATAGCAGCCAGGCAACGTGCACCAATCACCATGCATGCACCGCCAATATTTCTCGCTACATTTTATGGAGGTTGTAGTTCTATTCCCACAAATAAAACATTCAATTCGAGCATCATAAAACAATAAATAGTGCTGTCCCAGATTTGTAATTTCACGTGTTGTTGCTGAGTTCTGACAAACTAAAATACGATAATATTATGTATGTATGTAATACATACACCGACAGAATTTTAAATGGACATCTCCTGTTTTAACAAACGGAGACCGTTAAAGGACCTGCCGACACTTTACACTTACATTGAGTCATTGACTGATTCACTAACGTCCTGTTCGGCGCACCTCTTTCCCATGGATTTTTTTTTAAAAAAAAATCAACTTTTTGAATACTTATGTTCGGCATTACATTTAATTCTCATTCCTATTTATTCAATGGTTTTTTTTTTCCATGAAATACTCATGATTTTGTGCCGATTTTTTAATTTGCATTTCAAAATAATAAAATCTTAGAGTTAGACAGTATTTTGGACAATGTCTATGCAAAGTTATGCATGCATTGTCTTCATGCCGTCCTATGAGATGCGCAGATAACGCCTACGTTTTAGATTTCATTTTTTTAAACACAATGTGTTAATGGTTTTTACAATGATACATTGATGCACTGCTATCGAGATTAACCAGGTTATAAAACATATGTGTGTCATCTTGTTTTTTGTAAAAATACGTCAGTACTTCTTTTCAGAACTTTAAATAGACGTAACTTTTCATTGAAAACTTTGATTTCAGCGTATGATCACTTTTCGAGAAGATGACAAAAAGATCTACAATTTATCCCAATAATTGATCTTGGATGACCAATTTTCAGTGAAAAAAAAAAATCGTTTAGTGTCTCAAAACTTCCGTTAAAGTTTTTGATACTCGACGGTTATATATTTTTCTTTTATTTCAAACAAAAACAACAAATTTAAAGGAATTTAATTTGACAATAGCCAACAATCTAAAATTTAGTACCAATATTTGATTTTTTTTTAAATATTCCTATGTCTATGCATACATAATATGTGCATCAACCACGAGTGATACGCACACAATACATACGCAGACCTTGTCTCTGTGTTACCCTTAGAGGGTGTGCAGACATTGCATACGTTTATGCTAATATTGGAATTTTTTCCAAAATGTTGTAACTCTGATTTTTTTTATTATTGTAAAATGCTAACTAAAAGAATTGAAATTTTGTAGGAATTTTAAAATTGTTTCAGACCATTTTTTCCCAAACTAATCTTTAAGCTTCTCTCTTTTTGTATTAATTGATTTAGCACAATATACATATACTTGAATTTAATATGTTGCACCTATTCGAAACTTTAGCATTTGCAATGTTTGAACTTTAGCTTTGGTTTTCACATATTCAAAATTAAACATCAAAGCATTTGAATTTAATTGCGGTTTATATTTCTGAATATAAAGTTTGTTTTGTATTTTCTGTACTTTTAGTCATTTTAATTAATTTTTCTATTCTAATAAAATTTTAGGTAAATAAATGCAATTTGTTGTTGAATTGAATATGCAGTTAATAAAATTGAACAAAATTAATAAAACAAAAGATTAAAATTAATCGAACAAAATAGAATTAAACAGTACAAAGTTTGATGTTAATATAAAATCTTCTACAAAAAATTTAATTGTAAAAAGAAAATAAACGAATGTTTCAAATCATATACTTGTCAAATACCTATAAATTAAACTTTTCTATAAAAAAATTTCAATTTGAGAATTGACAAATTGATATTCTCATGTTCTCAGTTTCATAAAAATTACGATTGGCGAACATGCCTATAAATGCTGCTTAAGCTTTCCCATTTTGAAACTATACTTTTGAAACCAGATCTGAAGAAATACCGGAGAGGGTTGAAACAGGAGACGAGATAATATAAAAGCAGAACGGCCGAACGGATGTCAGGCCTTGATTACCGGACCAAAAGCAACCATTCCCTCACGTGAAACTGAGTAAAAGTTGTGGGTCCCAAACTCGAATTGCAAAACAAATACAGAAACACTTAAACTCCATAGCGTACGGCCCCCTCGTTAGTTGTCAGCAACTTGAACATTAATTGTTATAGGAAATCAGGAACAGAACTATCAAACCAGACTCCAAAATTTAGTGGCTTGAAAAGGGTCCGGTTCGGTCCGGGCCGGTCCAAACCCGCCCGGTCCCCGGGTTGACTCGGGCACGGGTTAGCCCGGGTCAACGGGTTGAGTCGGGTAGGGGGGGGCGGGTTGGGGTCTGACTCGGCCGAACCTAACCCGGTCTAAACCCGGTGGGTTAGGACGGGGCGGGTTAGATCGGGTCGGGGGTCGGTCCGGTCCGGGTTGATCCGGTCCGGTCCAGTTTGGTTTTTTTTTTTTTTTTTTTTCGTTTTCTGTTTTTTTTTTTTTCTGTTTCCAGAGAGGCAGAGAGGGGCAGACAGAGGGCCAGCGGCAGATTTATTTTTTTTTTTGCATTTTTTTTTTCTTTTTATTTTATTTTAACTCAATATATTTTTTGTTATAACTTATAACAAAATCAAATTAAGTTAAAACCGAATTTTGTTAAAATCAAATTATTCTAAAACCGAGATATACCGAAATACCGAATTAGTTTAAAACCGAATTATTTTTTATCTTTAAAATCGAATTATTTTAAAACAATAGATTTAAAAACAAAAGTTACCCTCCTCCTTTATTCCGGGCTTGGGACTGGCTATGTAAAATAACATAGGCGGAGTTCTAACTTTTTTTTTGTTAGTAATTATTCTTTAAAATAAAACAATTGAAATATTTAGAAATTATAATTTAAAAAATGTAAATAAAAATTAAAAGAGGATAGAATTTTATACCGACACTACCTATCTAGTAGTTGTTGTGCATATACCATAGGTCGCTCTCTTGCTCACCGTCCGAATCTTCGTTAGGCTCAGGTCCCTCGGTACCGCTTTCTTGAGTGTCGACACCGGATGATGACGCTTCCAATCTCATGCCATGTTGCGTGCGATTTTCAGCATCAATCCAGTCTTTCAAGCACACAAGCCTCTCGAAAACATGTGCACCCAGCTTACTTCGTTTATCGGTGAGGATCCTGTTCGCCGAGCTAAAACAGGATTCGGAAGGGACGGTCGACACGGGCACGGCAAATATGTCGCGAGCCATCATCGCCAATGTTGGATAGGCAGTTGCATTCCTCCTCCACCAATCCATGAAGTCAACTCCTTCCATTTCGTTGGTCCCCAAATTGTAGCTCATTAACTCGTTCGTGTTACCTTGGGATCCCGTCGGGTCGTCATCATCCTGGAAATCGCCTAACAATCCAGTACTGCTGTGTGTGGATAGACTATTAAAACAATAGAAAAAATTAGTGCACAAATAATGTAGATATTATAAATAATGAATATTAAAGACATTTGTATATTTATATTCATACCTCACGCCAGCGGTCGAAGCCGGTTGGTCAGCATTTCTTCTTTCGCTGTATATGGCAAACATGTCCTCCAATGCCCGTGTTACGCGGGGCTCCTCGTCCCTCCAACTTAATTTTAGATTTTTCTTGTAGGCTACGAGTATTTTTACCGTGAACTTCTTCTTGTATGCCGGATGGAGGCAGTTTGCGAGAACGGTCAAGAGGGGTACATCTTCCCAATATTTAAGAAATTTTTTCTTCATGGCTGCTACGATCGGATGGAGAGGGGAATCCTCACTATCACTATCTTCCATATCACGGTACACCTTCGAAATGTATTAGAGATGGTGCAGCAACTCATGTGCCGTCGGTGTGTACGAGCAAGATAATTTCACGGTTGCGGTGAAAAAGGTTTTAAGGAATTGTGTAAGCTGTATTATTCGCTGCCATTCGGGGTCGGTGAGTTCCAAAGCAACTCCTTCGTCCGTCGATCTCAACATCTCCCCTATAGCCGCCTTGTAAGGAATGCATCGGTTGAGCATCCTGTAGGTGGAATTCCAACGGGTGTCTATATCCCAAGGTATCCTCATTTTGCCCAAACCTATTCTTTCGCACAAAGCGGCGAAATTTTGTTTTCTTTCTTGGTTTGAATAAATATGGGCAAGACCTCCCTTGAATTTAATTATTAAGTCCTTTACGGCTTCTACCTTAAGACCATCTTTTACGGTAAGGTTTAGTATATGGCAAGCACATTTTTGGTGAAACAGTGCACCATTCATGATTGGGTTTAGGGACCGGATGAAATGATCGATGGACGCTACATTGTTGCTAGCATTATCGAATGAGATAGCAAAAACCTTGTTCCGTAAATCCCTTTTGAGATTATATTCTTGTAAAACCTCAATAATTGAATGGTAAATAATTACTGCAGTGTGCGGGGAATCTAACACCCGAAAACTTAATACCCGTTTTTGTAAAACCCATCTCTCATCGATCCAATGACCGGTAATACAAGAGTACCCTAGGCCGTGTTTACCGGCAGTCCATATATCGGAGGTAATAGAGACATTATTATTTGCATATCCAAATATAGCCCGTAGCTCGTTTTTCTTTTGGATAAACTGGTTTTTCATTTCACTAACCATTTTTCTATGATGGATTTTCTTATACAATGGTTGAGCTAACCCCCGAATGCATAGCAGGGCAAAACTACTACAATTACCCATACTAATTGGTTGTTCCTTGTGGGCAATATATCGGGCAAATTCTTCAAGCATTATTTTTTCATCATATCTTTGGTGGGTTCTACTACCATCCGGGTTCATAAGGCTTTGGACTAACCGCGGGTCCGCATGTTCTTGCGGTTGCTCACCCTTTTTCAAGTGACCATCGGCATGTTTCTTAAATGTGGACATACCATTCGCTAGTTTATACTCGTAAATAACTTTGCAACCGCGTACCTTACATTTTATAGTATTGACAATTCCGCTCGCATGAAAGGTCTTTTCATAATACCGCCACCAATCGGCCTTGTATTCGGGCACCTTGGTTTTCCTCTTCTTCGGTGGTTCCATGGGAATGGGTGCAACAACTTCGGCGGTGGTTGCGGGGACAACTTCTTCTTGTATTTCCGGGACACTTGTCGAGAGACCGCTTCCTATAGGGGCGGTGTATTGAGTCGATCCCGTAGAAGCCGTACCTGCTCCATATGAAGGGTTAGAATAATAGTAATTAGGTGGTGGTATTTGGGAGGGATTTTGTGGACAATAGTTAGGATATTGTTGATGATAAATAGGAGGTGGTATTTGGGAGGGATTTTGTGGATACGGCGGTTGAATTTGAGAGGGATTTTGTGGATAAATAGGTGGTTCTTGTGGTTGAATCCTACTTTCTATTGCCTCCATATTTGGTTGTAGGCCATCGGGCGTAGGGTTGAAAAAATCGGCGGAAACTCTATTAGCCATACGCATCCATTCGGGCATTTCGGGGTCCATTTGTTCTACATATTAAAACCAAATTCATATCAAAATAAATTCAATATAAATTAGATTAAATGTAAATTAATTCTAAATTACGTCTAAAATAAATCTAAATTAAATCTAACATAAATCTAGATTAAATATAAATTAAAGTAATTAAAAGAAAAAGAACAAAAAAAACAAAAAAGAAAAAAAAATTGCGAAATGGCCTATGGCCGAATGTTTCTCCTTCTCCACTTATCCTCTGGCCTCTGCCTCTGGTGTGGGCGTGTGGCCATTGGCCGAAAAAAAAAAAAAAAAAAATCCAATTTTGTTGAACTTCAAAAGAAAAAGAAAAAGAAAAAAAAAAGAAAAAGAAAAAAGAAAAAATAAGTGTAATTAAATTTAACAAATTATAAATCTAACAAAATAAAATATAAATTATTTAAATTCAAATTTATCTAACAAATTTATTTATTTATCTAACAAATTTATTTATCTAATTCAAATTTAAAAATTTAAGATAAATTCGAATTTAAAAAAAAAAGATTATTTATCTAATTCAAATTTAATTTAACAAATTTAAAAATAAAATATAATTTAACAGAAAAAATAAGTGTAATTAAATTTTAACAAATTATAAATCTAACAAAATAAAATATAAATTATTTAAATTCAAATTTATCTAACAAATTTATAAATTTATCTAACATATTTATTCATGTAACAAATTTATTTATCTAATTCAAATTTAAAAATTTAAGATAAATTCGAATTTAAAAAAAAAATAAGATTATTTATCTAATTCAAATTTAATTTAACAAATTTAAAAATAAAATATAATTTAACATATTTAAAATATAAATTAGATTAAATGTAAATTAATTATTAATTACGTATAAAATAAATCTAAATTAAAGTCTAATTGAAATTTAAAAAATAAAGTCCAATTCGAATTTAAAAAAATGTCTAATTCAAATTTAAAAATTTTAAAAAAATAAAATATAACATATTTATCTAACAAATTTATTTATCTAACCTATTTATAAATAAAATAACTTATTTTACAAAGTAAAATGACTAAAATCTAACCTATTTCAAAATAAAGTACAATAATCTAACATATTTGAAAATATTTGAAATGTAACCTATTAAAAATAAATCTAACATATTTAAAAATAAATCTAACTATCCAACAAATTCTAAAATAAGAAATAACTAAAAAATCTAACCTATTTAAGATAAATTCGAATTTTAAAAAATAAAATCTAGCCTATTTCAAAATAAATACGAAAATGATAATAAAATATAATAATCTAACATATTCAAAATTCAAAATTTAAAAAATAAAATATAACATATTTATCAAACAAATCTATTTATCTAACCTATTTATAAATAAAATAACTTATTTGAAAAAAGTAAAATATAACCTATTTCAAAATTAAATACAATAATCTAACAAATACAATAATCTAAAATCTAACATATTTGAAAATATTCAAATGTAACCTATTAAAAATAAAGATAACATATTTAGAAATAAATCTAACTATCCAACAAATTCTAAAATAAGAAATAACTAAAAAATCTAACCTATTTAAGATTATTTTCGAATTTTAAAAAATAAAATCTAACCTATTTCAAAATAAATCCGAAAATAATAATAAAATATAATAATCTAACATATTCAAAATTCAAAATTTAAAAAATAAAATATAACATATTTATCAAACAAATCTATTTATCTAACCTATTTATAAATAAAATAACTTATTTGAAAAAAGTAAAATACAACCTATTTCAAAATTAAATACAATAATCTAACAAATACAATAATCTAAAATCCAACATATTTGAAAATATTCAAATGTAACCTATTAAAAATAAAGATAACATATTTAGAAATAAATCTAACTATCCAACAAATTCTAAAATAAGAAATAACTAAAAAATCTAACCTATTTAAGATAAATTCGAAATTTAAAAAATAAAATCTAACCTATTTCAAAATAAATCCGAATTTCATAATAAAATCCAATAATCTAACAAATCCAATAATCTAACATATCCAATAATCTAACATGTTCAAAAATAAAATCCAATAATCTAACATATTCAAAAATCTAACAAATATAACATTTATTTGAACAAACAAATAAATGTAGCTTATTTATCTAACAAATTTAAAAATAAATCCGAATTTAACAAATAAAAACTAACAATATTAAAAATTACTAACAATATCTAACAATTACTAAAAATTACTAACAATTACTAAAAATTACTAACAACTACTAAAAAATACTAACAATTACTAACAAATAACAATTACTCAAAATTACTACAAATTTCTAAACATTACTAACAATTACTAAAAATTATCTAACAATTCATAACAATTACTAAATTAACCTATTTAAACTAATTCTAATTATTTAACAATTACTAAAAATAAATCTAACCTTTTAATCTCGCGGAAAAATCTTGCGGGAGGTAGAATGAAAAAAATCCTTCGTAATTCCTCTATTTTCGTCTTTCGTATTCCTTTGCGTATTTGTATTTTGTAGAATGAAATAAATTGCAACTCTTTTTTTTTAAACAATAAAAATAAAATTTGAGAATAATAAAAATATTGAGAGTATGAGAATATGAGATTGAGAGAATGAGAGATTGAGAATAATGAGTATGAGATTGAGATGTGAAAATTTATGAAGAATGGGGGTATATTTAAGGGTGTGTTTGGGGGGGGGGGGGGGGGGGGGAATTTGCCGTTGGAAACAGTAAAAAAAATTGAATTTCGGATTTTGGGCGGGTTGGCTCGGGTTGACTCGGGTCCCGCCGGGTTAGACCCGGGTTTTGGGGGGGTTAGGTCGGGTCTGACCCGGTTTCACGCGGGTTAGGTCGGGTTAGGGTCGGGGTAGATCGGGTTCACCTGGGTTAGGCCGGGTTTGGGGGGTTCAGCCGGGTTTTGGGTCGGGTTAGGCCGGTTCGGGTCGGTTTTAGGTCGGTCCGGGTCGGGTCCGGGTGGACGGGTTGACTCGGCGGGGGGAAGGTCGGGTTTCGCCCAGAAAACCGGATCCGACCCGTTTTAGACCCGACCCATCACTCTAGGACGGGTCGGGTCGGGTTCTGAGTCGGATCCGGGTCGGTTCGGATCCGGGTCACGGGTTTGCGCGGGTCGAGTTGGACCGTGCGGGTTTTGTCAATACACTACTCCAAATGCTGACTCGTCCCCCGCCGAAATTTTTATTAATAGAAAAAAGATTAAATTAATGTCGACATAGAATAAATAATTTGTCAGATTTTCAAATCTAACAAAGACGTTACGGTTTGTAACGTCCAGGGGACGTTACGAACCGTAACGGCCAGCTTAACTACATTCCATCGCTATTGCAGCTGCTAAGGGCTGGCCGTTCAGAACGGTGACGTCCAGGGAGAAAAGAAAAAAAAATAAAAAAAGGTGTGGCCGTTGCCAACGATGACGGCCCGCGGAAAAAAAAAATAATACGAGGCCGTTGCGAACAATAACGGCCAGGGAGAAAAGGAAAAAAAAAGTGTGGCCGTTGCCAACGATGACGGCCCGCGGAAAAAAAAAATAATACGAGGCCGTTGCCAACGATGACGGCCAGCCCTTTTTTTTTTAAAATGCCTAAGTACCCAAGAGCTCTCTGTCCGTAACCTTCCGAAAAAAAAACACAGAGAGAAGAGAGACGCGGCGAAAAAACGAAGAGGAACGAAACCGACGGAAGCGGAAAAAAAAAGTGCCTGGCCGTCGTTCTCCACAACGTCCAGGTCCGCCTTCCCCACTGCCCTTCCCCCGCTGACCTTCCCCACTGACCTTCCCCGCTGACCTTTTCTGAGAAGGTAATTTTTTTTTTTGAATATTTTAGAACTTTGTAAATTAACAATAATTTAAGGTTGAATTTGTTGTGAAGATTATTGTTAGGTTTAATTATGTGAAATTGTATTCGATTAGATTTAATTTTGTTTAATTAGGTTTAATTTTGTTAATTAGGTTATTGTTATTGTTAATTAGGTGTAATTAGGTTATTGTTAGGTTTAATTTTGTAAATTAACATTCAATTTGGTTTTATTTTGTTAATTAGATTATTGTTATTGTTAATTAGGTGTAATTAGGTTATTGTTAGGTTTAATTTGGTAAATTAGCATTCAATTTGGTTTGTTAGGTTATTGTTAGGTTTAATTTTGCAAATTAGTATTCGATTAGGTTTAATTTTGTTAAGTTGCATCCAATTACGTATAATTTTACGTGGTAGGTATAATTTTATGCAATTGTACCCGATGTCAGACATGTTGGATGTAGGATGTCAATGTTAATGTAAATGCAAACGTAACTGTTATGAGTTAGGTTTAAATGTAAATTTTTGAAAAGTTAGATTGTTTTAATTTTAAGGTTAAAATGTTATGAAAGCAGGATGTCAAGTAGTTGTGGTCCGAGTAATCCTCCACAAGAGAATTTTAGCAACTTATTATGGATGCCGCATGCACAGCATAAGGTCGCATTGTTATCTGACAATGTAAGTTACTCAATGAATCATCTCATTTCCAAAATTCACATGTTTTTGAATAAAGAGATATAAATGTTTGAATTACGAGTTTTGATTTTAATCAAATTGTATAACAATGACAGGATTATACTGGGGTGGATGTTCGACACCACCGGTCTGTGATTCCACGCGACCCGCGCTGCGACCCATTCTTGTGTAGTCTCGGTTTGTATCAGATAGCTCGAATGGATGATATGAACATTGACAAAGGGCTCCTCGCTGGCCTCGTTGAGCGGTGGAGACCGGAGACGCACACTTTCCATCTTCCTGTGGGAGAGATGACGGTCACACTGCAAGATGTGTCATGTCTGTGGGGATTGCCAATAAAGGGGGCTCCGGTGACCGGGTTTGCAGACACAAATGCGCGTGCATTAGTGGAGCAGTTTCTTGGAGCTGGGAGTGCGGATGCGGTGCTTAAAAAGAAGAAGAGATCGCAGTCGGTCGATGGAAGTGTTGTTCGCACGACGTCCGGATATTCTATATGTTTGAAGGAACTGCGCATTCAATTTGCTGCCATGCCAGCTGAAAATCCGGGTGAGCCTACAGATGAGAAGGTACGCCAGTACACTCGGGCTTACATACTGGACTTGTTCGGGACTTTACTTTTTGCTGATTCTTCGGGAGATTCTGTTCCGGTGATGTATCTGCAATTTCTTGGAAACCTTGACGAACCGGTGCAATACAACTGGGGTGGTGCTGTTCTAACACTACTCTATAGGAACTTGTGCGTTGTCGTTGAGCGTCGCACGCAGACTATGTGGGGACCAACTCTTCTTCTACAGCATTGGTGTTGGTCCAGATTACCGGCCGGCCGTCCTTATCCCAAAGGTGATTGGACTCCACATTGGGGCTACCCGAATCCAAAAAGGTAACTACAAAAAACTTTACAATACTTTAATTTGATGTGTTTTATGTTTATTAAGAATCTTAAATTTTTTTTATTACAGGTGTCCTGCAATCGGTGAGATGTGGTGCTGTCGCCATGTATATAATCAAGCTCACAATCGGGCTGGACCTGGCTACTTCCGAAGCCAATTGCAGGATCTTGAAGATTATATGGTAAGATGGGAACCTTACAAAGCGCTGTTGGACCAGGAGCCATCTCCGTTGCCAGCACGAGTTCAGGATGACAGAGATGTGTGGCTAGCCGTTGTGCCACTGATACACTTTTGGATAGTGGAACACCATTATCCTAATCGGGTGATGCGTCAGTTTGGCTTTTCACAGCCCATCCCAGTAGCACCGCCGTTAGGCGAGGACGAGGTACGCCGGTTACATAACATCATTTTGTGCATGTGACAAGAAAAGATTGGGCTGCTGAGCACCACACCTACGTAGAACATGCATCTCATCCTGCCGATCACTTGGTTGCTCCGACGGGACTATGGTCGGACGACCAGCTTTTTCCATACCGGACTTGGTTTCAAAACAATTGTATGCACAATGTCTTCTTGTCGAGAAGGTGCATACAAGGTCTTGATCATCCAATTCCAGAGTACAGGGATGAGCATAACGAAGTAGGGTACATTCCCAGTGCCCCGAAGGACACACGTGATGTAAGTTTCAATTCAATCATCAAAATATTTATTTTATGATATTAATCTTTCATACATGTTACTAACTTTTTTTTTATTTTGTAGGCACTACGAGGAGTGAAGATGGTGTCGTACGGTATAGCTATGGCCAAAACAAAGACTCTTAAAAAGGTGGGGAAGTTTTTTCTCAGATTAAGTTGTGGCCTTCTCAGAGACAATGGTATGGAGCCTAAATACCATGACATGATGAGAGCGGCCGATCTTCCGGCCAACTACGAGGACATTCCAGATGGTGATATTCCTTCCGGTCAGGAACCCATCCCCGACTTGCCCGCAGATGATGATCTCCACTATAGAGAGAATTGGCTAAACTCGAATGACGGATTGATGGACTACCTCGCACGAGTCGTACCTCCTCAGGTCGATCCGGTAAGTGTACAAAACTTTACAAAATCTTAAGTAATTATCGATTGTATTTATTGAAATACTGATATATTTATTGTAGGAACCGGAGGGCAATGTCGGAGCCACACATGACGGTGTTGCACAGGGCAACACAGGACCTAGTCTGCTCGACCAGGTAACTATTCCATACTGTAAGAATTTTGTTGTTGATTGTCGATTCTACATTTATTAAGTACTAAATACTTGTTGTAGGAAATAAACGAGTTTAATTGGGATGATACAACACTGACAGAGTTGCTTCAAAATGTGCCGTACCAGCAAGGTCCTACGCAGGAGGGGCAATGCACGACAATGCATGGCATTCCCGTCCAAGATTCCTCGTTGCATATGGGTCACACCGGACCAAGTCAGGTCTACCAGGTATTTCTTTCAAACTTGTAAGAAATTTAATTATAAAAAATCGTGGTTGAATGTTTATTACAATACTACAATATTTATTATAGGGACCGAATGAGTTTGTCGGTTTCGACCCGTTTGGACACCAAACATACCATCAGGCCTCTGCTTACGATGAGCAATACACGGGTGATGCAGGACCAAGTCAGGTGTACCAGGTAATTATGGTGCTGTCAAAATTATAATCGATAATCAGGGTTGGGGATTTCGTTTTTGTGCTTTGGTTTTATGGAGCTGTCAAAATTACAAAACGCACTCCGCCAAATTTTTACTAAAAATTAAAAACAAAATTTTGTCCAATTAAAGATTAAAAAATGAATTTGAAGTTCGGTCAATTATAAATGGAAATACAAATTACAAAATTATGCATAATCAACAAATACAAATAGAAATACCAAATATCAAAATACAAATACCAAAATACAAATACGAATATAACGAAAAAATAAGTACCATGTCCAAACAAATTACAAAATTATGCATAAACAACAACAATTACTAAATACTAGTAGTTTTTTATCGCTTCATCTCCGACTGTAACTAGAAGAAGTTCCTGCAAAGAAATAGACAAGACGAGTGTTATATCGCTTCAATAAGACCGATAAAATTTATAGAAATTAAATTTAAAATATCAACAAACCTGCTGCATGTATGTCAGACATAGAACGTCTCGCTTGCTGTCCCATGCCCCGTCCAAAAGAAGCCTCTGAACCAATAAAACAACTTTGAAAATTGATATTTCCAACGAGAATGACACCAAAATTAGTTATTGAAAATAAAATTAACAAACATGTTGCACGCCTGTCGGACGTAGATCGTCTAGCTTGGTGTCCCAATCTCCTTCCTTCCATTTCGTCCATCGTCATGACTATACGGTTGTGCCTTCTCTTGTCCTTTTTGATTTTGTCTTTGTCTGGAACAATTTTTGGACCGGGTATGGTTGGCCAGTCACATTGGTTGGCATAGCCGTGGAATTGGCCACTCCAAGTTTCAGCGAGTTTGGTCATGGAATACAAATGATGCACGAATAAATTGTGGTTGTATCTCCGGTCCTGACACACGGCAAGAGCATGGGCGCACGGTATACCTGTAAGTTGTGGCTTGAGACACACACATTCTGCTCTGTTTCCGTCACGTATGTCGACCCTGTACTTGAAGGTCTCCCTTCTATAACTAAAATTCCCGTCTCGTTCTTTGTATACGACTCTCTCATCCCTGACCCTGACCTCGTGTTCACCGTGCTCACCAACTGGCATTGAACGCATATGTAAGCATTTCCCGATTCTTTTTGTTAATAGTTCTTCAACCCGCGCTGACCAAAGTTGCTGATCAGCTATGCGAGCCACTGCTTTCGCTCGTCTTTGGTTAAACCAAGCGAGACACTTGTAATATGTGTCTTCCACGAGTGCAACGACTGGCAGTCGTCGACTATCTTTGAATACAGCGTTCAACGATTCAGATCCATTAGTAGTCATAATTCCCCAGCGGGGGCCGCCGTCCATGCTCTGATACACCTTCCATGGTTTAGGGATCTCATTATGGTTGAAATCTTAATATTTACCGACATTTTCTAGGTATGCAACTGCATCTGGACTTTTCTTCCGCAATAGTTCGAAGAACTCTTCGAACCTCCGTGGCTTCTTTTTGTTCACAAGTATTTTAAATAGTTCGCAGATTTTTTTATTGTGTACATTTTTCATCAAATTCTCGGCGACGTGCTGCGAACACAATCTGTGAACGCACTCGCCGCCATCCTCGTACCAACCACCGTATCTATCGGTGAATACTTTCTTGATCCCCATGTGCCGGTCAGAAACAACACACATGAACCTATTACCAATTACCTCCCAACGCAACCACCTCATGAATCATCCCCATGTCTCGAATCTCTCTTCCTCGACTAATGCGAAAGCCAGAGGAAGCAACTGGTTCTCTGCATCATAACCGCACGCCATCAGCAGTCTCCCTTGGTACCGGCCAGACAGGAAACATGCATCAATACTAATGATTGGCCTGAGATGAGGCACTGCAGCAATGCACGGACCGTAAGCCCACGCAGCTGCCTTGAACAACCTTTTTAGCGGATCATCCATGGGTACATGTGCAACTCCATATTTTGTTCCAGGAGTTGATCTTTTAATTGCTTCCAACAATGGGGTGAGAAGGTTGTACGAGCCTTCCCAACTACCGAATATTTGTGCGATTGCCAGCTCTCGGCCACGCCACAGCTTGTTATATTTGGGAATAACTCCCCCGTATTTCTGACGGACTAGCCCTTTAATGCTTTTAATGTTTTTTGTAACATCTTCCCTAAGATCTTGTCTTATAACATCGGCAATCACTTCTGCAGTTAATTGTGAGTGATCGGTACGAGAAGCATCGGCCTGGCACGTATGTGGTGCTCTAATTGTTTTAATTTCCCACTTAGATGAAAATATGCCGGACTTGGCATACAAACGCCACATACACCTGTTGCTCTTGCATTCCATTATCAGTTGAGTTCTATTGCTACTGGTAGTTTTTACTTCAATATTTTTTCTGATGTGATAATCATTTATGGCCAACCGTAGAGCCTCTTTTGAAGAGTACTCCTTACCTACACCAAGTGGATCATGGACATGTTGGGTCCTGCTGAAGTAGGATACATCTGCTTCCTGGAATCCCGAGGTGTCATTGAAACTTTCCACCGGGTGACTCGTACCGCGATCAGATATGAGAAAACATCGAGCCTAAACACGTGGTGTTTGCGATTGTCTCTGAGTATCAGGCGGGACATCCCCTTTTGAATCAGGTTCGGTATCCCAGTTGGCATCATCCTCACATGAGTCAGCGTCATCTTCGTCGTCACTTTACGGTACGTCGTCAGCATCATTACAAGGATCACCGGCACTCGGCGGATCAACCCATGGACTGTCCTGATTATTGTACCCTGTCCAACTCATATCTGCCTGAACATGCAGTGACAAGTCGTTCACATCAGGATAAGGACTCAGATAAAGGTCACGCCTCGGTGTTTATTGTGTCTGATAAGGTTCGAATAGACTGGGACCCACTTGTGAAACACTGTATTGGGTATGTCCAGGGTCTGGTTGTGTCTCTGGTACCACACTATCAATGAATAATTGCGATTGCATCGAACCGACAATTGGAACTAACTCAATGTACAAATCGACATAAGAATACTGGGTCCTGGCAAGCATACTTTGGTCATAAATGCCTCGCCACGTCTGATCGCACACGATTTCTAATATCTCATAATAACGCCGAGTTGTTGTACCAACATTAACCCGTGCAAGTGTTTTTAGGTTGTACTCACTCTCAGAATATCCAAGCTGGCGATAAATTTCACCTTTCACATCATGCCAACCTTGCTCACTAGTTGCCATCAATGTGAATCGAGGAGATTCGGTGTACTCCGCTCCTTTACGACCTTGCCGTATTTCACCACCGAAATGAACTCTCACCATGAGCATGATTAATTATTTTGATGATTTAGCCTGCACAATAATGAATAAATTAGATATAATTTATTATTACAACAAACATTACTAATAAGTACTACAACAAACGTTACTAATAAGTACAACTACTTCTTACAATAAGAACTGCTACTTTTTACAACGAGCCTTGAAAGTACATGGAACAAAGTCATCATCGGAATTTGTCGGATCTGGATCAGTCACAGCAGACGAAGTGGTGGCCTTACCAGTATAAGTACACGGAACAAACTTATCGTCCGATGCTGGAGGCTCTGGATCAACCTTCTTCTTTTTCAAACCAAAGCCGTATGGGTTTTCCACAAAGTCATCGTCTGAAATTTCATACGGACCATGTCGTCTATTCCATTCCTCCATCTTACATGTCTCACAATTAAGAAAATCACGACATACTTGACACTTGTACTTTTTTCCTTCGTTTTTACCTCGATCACTAATTGACCCTCCTCTCGCTACGCCACGATCTCGGTTGCTCTCTTTCTTACCTCGATTGTTACTGTCCATCCTTCTCGTCCAAAAAAATGAATTTAAAAAATATTGCCACTAATGAACAATAAATATTAATTAATTGCCCTACACAATAGTTATTAAAAATCTAAACTAGTAAATTTTTATAATATTTTTTCAAAAACTAAATTTAATTAAGCATGAAAATGTGAACTTCTTTATTTATTTATATATTTCAAATTATTTAATATTAACATTACTATTTTTTTTAATATTAACATTACTAATTTTTACAAATTAACATTAACATTACTAATATTTTTACAATATTTTTATAAATTAACATTAACATTAACATTAACATTAACATTAACATTACTAATATTTTTACAAATTAAAATTAACATTACTATCATTTTTACAAATTAACATTAATATTACTAATATTTTTACTAATATTTTTACAAATTAACGTTACTAATATTTTTTACACATTAACAATACTAACATTTTTACTAATATTTTTACAAACTAACATTACTAATATTTTTACAAACTAACATCACTAATATTTTTACTAACATTACTAATATTTTCTGCAAATTAACATTACAAATTTACAATATTTTTACAAATTAACATTACTAACATTACTAATATTTGTACTAATATTTTTACAAATTGTCATTAACATTACTAATATTACAACATTACATTACCACTAACATTAACATTACATTAACATTAACATTAACATTAACATTAACATTACTAACATTACTAATATTATTTTAACTAATGATCAAATAATTTTGATATTCATCCAATATAAATAATAAACGTAAATACATGACATATAATTGAAAATTTACCTTTTATATTGATGATTTCTTTATTTTCAACGGAAGAGGTCTTCGACAAGCCGTAATTTTTTTTTCGTACAGGGAGATTTTTTTTTTTTAATATTAGTGGAGAGAGAGATACTCTGAGAGTTGTACAGACTAAGCCATAGGAGCGCGCAATTTATAGATCATCTGGACGTTACGGAGAATTACGTCTAGAGATTAACTTTTTTCTCCGCTGGGGCTTGAAAAATTGTCTTTGACGTTGGCCGTTATGGAGAATAACGTCCAGGGCTTTTACTGTACTGCCGACAGGCCGTTATTGTCCATAACGGCCCGAAATATTTTTTTTTATGGCCGTCGCCAACGATAGCGGCCTCAGTTATTTTTTTTTTTCGGGACTCAGCTGGCCGTTATTGTTAACAATGGCCACAGTTTTTGTTTTTTTTTTCGGCGCATTTCTGGACGTCCTGGACGATAATGGCCAGGAGATTACGGTTGGTAATCGGGAAATAAGGTGGTAATCGGGCCGTTACGGCCTGAACGTTACGAACAGTAACGTCTTTGTTAGATTTGAAAATCTGACAAATTCATTATTCTATATCGACATTAATTTATTATATTTTCTATTAATAAAAATTTCGGGGTCCCCCGTCATTGCCGTCAATGACTTGGCGACATTTGACATGTAAACAAACATTTTTGTCTTGTCCGCGTGTTAAAGGGAAGAAACATTGTCCTCGTTTTAGCCGTGTTGCCTGATTTTTTGGAACTTTCAACCGATTGAAATTTTCTCTACAATATGTTTGGTTGCATTCCATCTTTTAAGAGAAAATTAGATATATATCCATCTTGTATATATACGATTTAGATACTTCTCATACTAATTTAAAAATTAATTATATCATCGTATGAACTCATTTTTGTTAATTAATATCTCTATTTATTAATTTAATCACTTAAAACATATTATTTAACAATAATATTTTTTATTGATAATTTGTTTAAAGTCAATTAAATAAATTTTGAAATTAAGATCATCTACATCTCCGCAACTCAAATGAGTTTCTAAATAACTTTAACTACTTTTAAGAAATTAAGGTCTCAAAAGTTTATAAACTCTACATCTCTGAAATTTTTAGAATTTCTATTAAGCCACGTTAGCAACAAATTAAAAAGGAGAAATAATTTGAGCCAATTATTTGGCCAGCATAGAGTTTATAAACAGTTTCTTAATAAGAAACTTTCATGCATAGTTTCTAAATAAGAAACTCTTCACATTTCTAAAACTGAATTAGAAACTGCCACATCAGATTGGAAACTCTAATAATACCAGGAATGTAGATGATCTATGATCATCAACTCGGTAAGCTCAGAGCATCTACAACGGTGAAATTGAAAAGCAATTAATTACAGCTGTTGTCAAGATAATTGAAATTAACTCATTTTTAATTTTAAAGGTGCTGCATCGGTAAAATAGATGTTTTGGCCAGTTAGAGAGGGACAGCCATTAGAAATAGACAATGAATAGATGATTTCCCTTGGGTTGCGCAGTTAGAAATAGATGTTTTGGCCAACGTGGCAATTAGAAAGCGTTTGCTTTTAAAACAAATTTGCTAATTTAGCAATTATCTTACATCCCGACAATCTGAATAAAACTTGCCACGTCAGATTAGCAATTGAAAAAACAACTGTGCTCTTAACAGCGAAAATATTAATTTATCAGTTCTCTTTCCGCTGATTTTGTAACTATAGTCTTTTCAAGGCCCACGGAATGAACTGAAAGCCTTTACAAAAATGTTCACATAAAGCCCATATTTTTTGTAAGGGATGTCGAATTCGAAATGGGGAGTGGGGATTGCGAAATGCGAAGTGGGAAATTATGGGAATGGATCTTGGAGCAAAGTTGGAATTCAGTTCAGTTCGGCTGAGTTGCTTTCTGTGATCTTATTAGTAGCCAGTAAAAAGACAAAATTCAATATTAGAGTCAAACTCTCTAATTTAACTTGCTTAAAACATAAATAAAATTAAATTAATTAAACAAGCACAATTTAAACAATTTAACAGTACATAAATTAAAATTGACGCAATTCAAATTGCATCAGCAATTGAAAGAGTCTAGAAATACTCAATTTTAATAGTTTGATTTAAGCATTATATCTTCCACAACAATTTTAACCGTAAAAAGAAAAGTACTAACTTCCAAACAATTTTTTTATATATTTGTTAAACACCTATGTTCTAAATTTTTTCATGGACTAAAAAACTTTGAAAATTCACAAATTGATCTTTCCATTGTCATATCCAAAAATTACCATTCTCATAAAAATTATCATTACCGAACAGACCCCAAAGATATTTAAATATGTACTTTGTTTCAACTCTACTCCACTCTTCAGAGAAAAGGATAAAACATGAGGCAGAGATGTCCAGCACAGTTTCGTGTCATCCTGAGAAAAATGTTATCTTTATGCCTGCGGGAAATAGAAGTTTCGTGTCACTTGATTTGAGCACGGGCAAAGGAGATAAGCTTGATAGTCTGGGCAACAATAGAGAGGGACATTGTTAGGTTTACACGCCTTGTTACTTTGACTTGATCTCCAAAGAGTGTTGTAATGATGAATCTTTTTGTACCTTCACATGTCTGGAGATCACGATTTGGGTTCCACAAGTCTTCTTTAAACATTGTAATTTTGTTTGTGTTGTGACTATGACCTAGCTTTTAGTAAATTTCTTTGGGCTGACTCTCTCATTTTTTTATGCTACTTTATAGTTCTTATTTGACTTGACTGGTAAATTGGTACACCCTTGAATAGATTGATAGCTAAATTAATTGTATTAATAAAGACAAAAAAATGAATATAAGAGTTATAAAGCACTCATAGGGGTTTTCCATCTAACAAATCCCTATTCATTTTTTTTTTTTTTGTTTCTTACATGACCCGTAGGTCTACCTTGTCCTCTGTCTAACAAGATCTAGCAATTCAACATCAGTTCCTGATCTAGTCCACCCCTCTAGTCTACCCCAATTTGCCAACCTGTGCGGCAACTGCATATGTAAATCCATCCTTCCACAGTAAATTGTTCTGTAACAGACCCCCTGCTGCACCTGGAGCTCCCAAGCCCTCCAAATCTCATGGAAAGCGCGCCAATCATGGATGTTTGGTTGTGAGTGAGCCAGTGCTTCAACCATCTCTTTTAAATCCGAACAGACCACCCCCCGGAGGCATCCCTGCTGTTGCAACATCCTATAGCCCTCCAAAACTGCAATAGCCTCCGCATGAGATGCACTGAGATCTTGTACCTTTTTGGAGGTCCATGGTATTGTATTCCCTTCAATGCAGAGGTGAACCCCAACGCCTGAGCCATTGTCTTCCGCCCAAGAACCATCTACATAGCAGATAGCGGTATCGGGATCCGTACCCGTTTGCAACTCTTGCCTTCGCGATGCCGGAGCTGCCCCGTAGTTTATCATTGCCTGGCATTGCTGCAAGGATTGGTTGTAATAGGTCTGGCACGACCGTAACTCCTGTGGTTTCCCCCCAAGTACTGCATCGTTTCTTACTCTCCAGATAGCCCACGCCATGCAAATGAACTGTGTTACCTGAATTTCTGACAATGTAGTACGGATTGTTTCCCAAATTTGGCGAAAGGTCTCTTGTATTTGATCCAAACGGATACACATTGGAGATGCCCACCAGGCAGTTCTAGCAAAATGGCAACCGAAGATTGTGTGGTAGATCGTTTCCGTCTCATTGTTGCACAGAGAGCAGATAACCGGTACTGTGCCAATCCTTGCTCCTATTATGCCTCTGACAGGAATTGCATTGCGGATACATCGCCAGATGAAGATTTTCAATTTAGGGATTAGTCCCCCAAACTTCCATATTGAATTCCAGAACGCCTTCTCGCTTTCCACTCCTAAATCCCTTTTTATCATCCGATAAGCCTTTTTAACAGAGAATTTACCATCCTTTGAATATGTAAAGCACAGGGTATCGGGCACCTGCGGTTGCAGACTGATTGGGACAGACATGGAAATTTGAAGAGCAACTCGGAACCCAAAGATTGATTGGAGCTTGTGAAAATCCCAGGTACCGGTTTGAGGCTCAATTAATTCTCTAACCACCATCCGCCTTTGCGCTGCACTCTGAGGTCGGAAATTCTCCCAACCCTGAAACCAGGGCTGGCCGAAAACCCCAATAGCAGTTCCAGACCCAATTTTCCAAATGAGATGCTGCTGCAATTGTGGCTTGAGCGAAATTAGGTTTCTCCAAAGGGTAGTACAGTTGTATGTCCTGTTGCACTGTAAGAAACAGGTGCGAGGATAGTATTTTGCCTTGAGGAGTTCGGCCCAGGGAGAGGCACTACCAGTTGCGATTTTCCATCCCAGTTTTAACACCAAGGACATGTTCATCTCCTTCAAGCTTTTAAGGCCCAGACCTCCCATACCCTTAGGGGTAGCCACCTTAGCCCACGCCACATAAGCCAGATAATTTTTGTCCGAGTTCCCTCCCCAGAAGAAGTTTCTCATAATGCCCGTTAGTTTACCTAAGATCTTTGCAGGTATCAGAACTGTGCCCATCGCATAAACCGGGATGCTTTCCAGTACCGCCTTTATTAGTATCAATCGGCCCGCATGAGTAAGGTGTTTCGCTTTCCACGAGTTGAGCCTTTTCTGAAAGATTTCCACCAAGTACTGGAAGAACTGGTGCCATTAACTTTCACTGGACTCCCCAGATATGTTTCGTTGCCAGATGCCTCTTGCACCCCAAACCTCAGCATCAGTGCCGCCTTGCCTTGATCCGCTGCATTTTGAGAGAACCAAACTTTTGATTTGTCGGCGTTTATCGTCAAACCTGTCAAAACAGAAAAATTCATTAGAGTAAGGTGAAATTGCTCCACTTCTTCCTCCGTGAGTGTTCCCATTAAGATCAAATCATCGGCAAACATTGAGCACGCCATTCTAGGGGCTGAGGGTGTGAGTTTGAGGCCCCTTATCGAGCCAACCTCCATTTTGTGATTTAGCCATCTAGCAAGTGGGTCCATAGCAATAATGAAGAGGTACGGCGACATTGAGCATCCCTGCCGTAACCCTCTTGTTGGTTTGAAGAAACCGTCGCCTCTTCCATTAATTTGGATAGTAAATTTTGCGGATTTGACACATGCTTGAACCCACTGACAGAACCTTGCCGGAAAACCGTAGTATGGCAGCAGATCGAATAGGTACTTCCATTGTACCATATCGAAGGCCTTCGCCAAATCAGCCTTAAGAGCAAAGTGGCTGTATGTGCCTTGATGGCTCCGAAACGAGTGAATGATTTCTCGCAGTAAAATTACATTTTCAGAGATTTCTCTCCCCGGAATAAACGCTGTTTGAGACTGCGAGATGATGGTGTTCATCCAGGGTTGCATTTTGTAGGACATGAGTTTTGAGATTACTTTGTAGAGGAAGTTACAGACGCTGATAGGTCTGAATTCTGACACTTTCGTCGGAGCCGGCACTTTGGGAATCAAAACCAGCGAGGAGTGACCAATTGATTCATTCATCTGACCAGTTGTAAAAAACTGAGTCACCTCGGCCGTGACTACAGGCCCAAAGGAGGCCCAGTTCTCTTGAACCAGAGCAGCCGTAATGCCATCAGGGCCCGGGGATTTCATGGGTCCTAATGCAAACACAGCCCTTCTGATTTCTTCACTTGTTGGGATAGAGTCTAAGCATGTAGCAGATGCCAGCGGAATTCTCTGGATTGTTCGGGCCACTTCTTGAGGGATCGTTGTCGTAGGTGTTGCGGACTGATCCTGTGTGTATATTTTCCTGAAGTGTCGAACAAATTCCACTCTAATCTCGCGGTCTATTACTGCCCAGCCTCCTCCTTCTGTTGATACCACACTAATTCTATTCCTCCTCCTTCTAACTTGTGTTGTAGAATGGAAGAACTTCGTGTCCAGGTCCCCCCAGACATTCCAATTCAAACGTGAGCATTGTAACCAATACATTTCCTGAGCAGTGATATAGAGTTGGTACTGCTGTTGGAGATGCTTAATTCATTCTCTGACCTGATGGGTTTGACTTAGTTGGATTAATGTCTCCATTTCTTTCTCGATCTTCTTTATCTCCCAATTTGGATCTTTTGAACCTTCTGACCACTGTTTTACTTCATCTTTGAGGCTCCTACATGTTCCCTCCCATGAGTTTCCTCCTTCTGCCGCCGCCCTTTGACAAATAGATTTGAAATTCGGGTGCTGAGCCCACCATTGCTCTACCCGGAATGTTTTAGGACCCTTCCTTTCAGTTGGTTCAGTTCTCAACAGTACCGGGAGATGGTCACTGTTGTAATTGGGGAGATGAAATATTTTCGAGTTAGGAAACTGGCTTATCCAATCAGAAGTCGCAATCCCTCTATCAAGCCTCTCCAATATTAGTTTCCTGTCGCCTTGGTTGTTAGCCCACGTGTAAGCGGGTCCCGAGTGACCTAAGTCAATGAGACCCGATTGTTGAATGAAAGCATTAAATCTTCGGTTTCTTGCCTTAAACTGAGAGGAACCTCCTTGTTTCTCTTTCTGATTTGAGATACAGTTGAAATCACCAATAGCGCATAGAGGCAATCCAGAGTGATCAATATAATATTGGATCCTACTCTAAATGTACCCGTTTGCTCTATCCTCACAATCCCCATAAACCCCAAAAAGAATCCAGGGAACCGAGAATTGATAAAGCTTTATTCTTGCGATAATGAAGTACTGAGAAGACTCTAATACCTGCACCGAGACATTATCGCTCCAAAGGAGCCATAATCCCCCTCCCCGGCCTACGGAGGGTACGATCTCGGCATTGGTGAGGGGCAATTTGAGGATTCGTTTTTCTACCTTTTTCCTTGAGCACTTGGTCTCCGAGATAAAAGCAATTTCTGCCCCCGTGATGCGGAGGTAACGCCGGACTGTTGGAACTGTCGCAAGCCCTCCGCTACCGCGACAGTTCCATGATAGGATACTCATGGAAACCCCGGCGGTGATATAGGCCTCGCCGCCTTGGCACGTTTAGCGGAAACTGAGCTGGCATCAATTTCATGCTGGTGGTGATGATTTTCATGGTGCGTAATGAGGGGGAGCAGTTCAGAGGAAGAAGAATGTTCAGATGGGTTTGTGTGCATTAGATCCTGTAAGGAGCGTTTGAGGTTAGAGTTCCCTTGCTGTGTGTGAGTTGGGCTTGAGTGGTGTGGAGGTTGTTGGGCCGTAGTGCCCTGGGTTTCATTGTCCTCTCGTGGTATTAGTTCCGGGCTTATCATCCAAGGCCCGAATGTTGGGTTTAGGATAGTATGAAATTTGGACCTGTTCTCATTGGCCGGCATGTTCTTAAGCCTTTGCAATTGCACTCTATCAGGGCATGTATTAAGCTCATGGCCCAATGAACCACAGAACAAGCAAATGCGGCCCAGTTTTTCGTACGCCACATAGGCCAGGGACTCGCCATAGATCGGGTGAAGATAGGTGACCCTGTCTTTAAGTGGGCTAACGATTTCCACCTGGAGCTTGGCCTTGATGAACTGCCGGCCGCTGACATATCCCCTGGTCGGCTCAATGATTGGTTTACCCACCTTGTTGGTAATTAATGCAATTCCCCTATCGGTAAGGGTATCCAGACGGAGGCCGTGAAACTGGACCCATAGTTCAGCCGTTTTGATGAGCTCCATCGCTGCTGATGCGGAAGTGCATAGCGCAGTTGCCACCAGGTCTTGACGGTAGACCCAGGGACCGTCATTCATGATTTTAGTAATCTCCTTCTTAGTGGTGCACTGGACCAGATAAACCCCCCTTTCTTGTTGTCTGAAGGTGGCTGAGGGGTGTAAGTCCCAAGCACGCCTCATATTCTTCTCAAACTGGGTGTCGAAGGTCATGCGGTCCGTGCAGATTCTAGCGACCACACATAAGTTCAAGTCTCTCGTTAGCACAGCCTCTTCCGGGATTGTGAGGGCTGAGCTGAGGTAAGATTCCCCAGTCTGAAGGTCGGAAAATCTTTTTATCAAAAGCTCATCCGCAGGATCCATAGGTGGTTGTTGGTGGGGCCTGTTGGGTGGAGGGTGAAATGGTTTAGCGAGGTAAGAGGCGGCTAGTGGAAGTTTTTTGAAATAGTGGGGTGGTGGGGAAGGGTTTGGAAGTAGATGTGGTCTGTGATTGCGTTTGTCCAGGGGGTGAGGTCCTAGGATAGACTTGTTGTGGGGAGGTAGTTGTTTCGTGATGGGGATTGTCTTTTGTGGTGGTTTGTTTTTTGTAGGATCGCTATTGGTTTTGGGCGTGTGGCACATGATTCGGAAGGTTCTATTAGTTGCCAGGATGAAGGGTTGGGCGACAACTGGCCTTTGGACATTAGTGGTGATGGAATTACCCGGGGTACAGGAGGCATGCACCCGGGATTGATTTATGGGTTGATTTGTGGGTTGCAATGGATTGTAGACAGTGGTGTGTGTTAGTCTCTTTTTGTTGTGTAGCCCTGTTAGAGTAGTGAAACACATGGATGGCCAGATAGGTTTAAGGGTAAAGGATCCGATGGGCTTGCTATGATTACTGTTGGTATTCGCTGAGGTTCTGTCACTTCTGATGTGTAAGGGTACGTAGGGATCAGTCTTTTGTTTTGCCCTGCCAGGGTCTCTTGGGCTTGGTGCATGGCCACCACTAGTAAACCGGCCTGACCTGGGTGTTGCATAGTAGGGTTCAGTTTCCGGCAGTGGTGCTGCGGTGTTAACTCTAAGCGTAGTGTATGCTCGCGCCAGTGCTGAGCGGTTTTCATCGTCCTCCCCCCGATTGAAGATGTGGTTCTCCCTCGGCCAGCCCATGTCCAGCTGTCGTCCTCCTGAGGGTGGGTCGTACCGGTTACCATGAGCCGTATACTCACTTAGCGACCAGCCCAGAATAGCCACTGTGCAGGACCTCCACTGATCATCATAATGGAGCACTAAGGATCTGGGTATGAGCGATGGATCAATGGAGCGAATAGCAATTCGTAAAGTTGACCTGTCAGACGCCATTGTATTCTCATCGTCGACATACATTGGGGCGCCGAAACCGGCCACTACGAGGTAGAAGTAGTTTGGGTGCCATAAGGTAATAGGGAAGTTGTGGATCTGAAGATAGAGCTTGAATCGAATGGGGTTCGGATTCCAGCTGTGCTCATGGTTATACCTCCATATTTGTATGTTGGATTGCACGCACCAAAGCGATAGGTCATCTATGACTTGTTCTCTGTTAAGAAACTCTGGTAAAATGATTTGGTAGGCTTTGTGGGAGAGGGTAAGTACCGGGTAATCCAATGGGTTTCCTCTATATAATTGGGAAAGCTTGTGTTGAATGATTACCGGGTTCCTGTTGGTAGCATTGTACAGGAAGCATGCTCCTAAAGAATGGTCGGCATCATTCTCTAAGAGAGTGCTATGCGGGGTTCGCGGAAGAGAAACGTAGGTTTTTTGGTTTGGAGGATAGGTGTTGTACGGGTAGGGAGCCTCCATTAGAGTTGTGCTAGGTGTGAGGCATGGCAGGAAGTATTAGGGGATTGGTTGTAAAAGGCAGTGGTGAGATAGGAGGGGGCTCAGGGGAGGAGAGGAGAAGGAGAGAAGGAGGAGGAGGAGGAGGAGAGAGGGAGGAGGAGGAGGAGAGAGGAGAGAAGTATTTACGGAGGAGGAGAGGGAGGAGGAGAGAGGAGAGAAGTACTTCCAATGTCTATACGATTCCCAAGATGTACTTCAATGTCTATTGGATGAATTCAATTGCTGATAGGAGCAGAGCTCACTGTACCAATTGATCATATGAACTTTGGAATTCATCAATTGAATTATCCTATTCATTTCAAAGCTGGAGAGAATTCAGAGTTTCGCTAACAAAAATATTCTTCTGTATAGATGCTTTTTTTGGGAAAAACAAACGCGTTATTCTAGTTTTCCCAGGAAAAATATTCTTTTCCAGGCAATTGTTTCACTGCCGGGAAAATATATCATGGTGATTTATCATGTACTTATGAATAGGCAATTGTTCACTGCCGGGAGGTTTGACAGAATCTGAGCCATACATCAAATAAATACTGGATATAAAATAGATACTACATCATAACATCAACACCTTGTCTTTGAAAAATTAGGTAAATGTCAGAACCATCAACAACATCAAAATAAATATCAGGAACCAATATTTCTCGCATATTCATCTAACGATTTATCTATAAACTGATGCGAAAGATGTTAATACATTAATGTTAGGACATGAAATCCACTTTCTCACGGGTACTTGTGAGCTATAATTATTACCACTACACAATTATGTTGGTTTCTTCATGCCATACACCACCATCCAAAATTATATCACAACTAAAAGTTTCTAAATAGAAGCTCCGACTCTGTCACGAGGTATAAGGCGCAACTCAGAGCCATGTTTTAGAAATACATTTCCTGCACAAGAAATTACTTCAGATAAACAAAATATGAAAATATAGCTGACAATAGAAGTTGATAAAGCTATTTATTGATGCACTAAACGGACTACAATCATATGCTTCGAGCACAAATCAGGAACCAAGAAAAAGGAACACAAAGAAATGGTTGCTGGCGCGATAAGCATCAAGCATGACTAGTGAGTAGCGAAAAATATCACCTCATAAAATGCTAATTAAGCCAAATGTACGTTACCAATGTTAACATATTACACCATGAGTTTAGCTTCTAAAGGAAATATTTAGCAACAAATTCAGGGCCTTTTCAAACATACGAGTTTGAAAAAGTGTAAAAGCTATTGCACTGCAATTATTGCCAACCTTGATCCAAAGTTCAAGCCAATTGTTTAACCTGACTTTGCTGTGTTATTGGCTTATATACACAATAAACTGATAGCAAAATATAAACTATTTTTATTAGAGAATTTAAAGGACTAACCTGCACTTTGTTGTGGATTAATGCCTACGCCATCTGTAATGAAAAAATAAGAAGAGAAATAAGCCCAATAACATATTTGCTAAATCCTACATAAATAAAAAATATTTCATGAATGGTGTTCCTGTGCATAATAGATAATTGACCTGAGGACAGAGGCGGATTTACATTGATGGTATGGGGGTCAATTGACTCCCATTTTTTTTTAATTTATATATGATTTTCTATATAATTTAGAGTAAAATGTCATGATATTGTAAAATTGACCCCCATTCTCTGAAGGAAAATTTTATGATTGACTCTCGTATGTGTTTGACACCCATAGTTCGAAAGTCTGGCTCCGCCCCTGCCTAAGGATGTACTGCATGACCTATAGACATACTATAAAGGAGTTCATAATCAAATGTTTCTCAAAATTAGACTGAGGTATAGCTAACAGTGCGTAACTAAAAATTTACATTTGAAACTGATTCCAGTGTAAGGATAAAGAAGCATTTGGCGCAGTACCTAAAACCCTATTTGTTTTTTTTTAAAGCCGTACAGAAGCTGCACAGTGTTTTTTACCATTCTTCAGGAATCCTATTTGTCATTTCACAAAAGAAGAATGGCTCAAATGCAAAAAATAAAAGCTGAGTGACAGTTAGGTAGATTTAGTTATACTGAACTATTTATGTTTAGTTCTGTTTGCTATTTTTTTTTCTGGAAGGTTGTCATAGACATGAGATTAAAGTGTGTGCTAGATACCAGATTTCTAGCATCAGTATTTGAACTTTGATCTCCTATAAGTTTACAGTTCAAGGATATGTGTTGGAGCAATGATCCATCGATGATGCTTGTTTTTTATTTTATTTCCTTAATTCTCCATTGAAATAGAGAGCACAATACACATATCCTTGAAAAGAATTTTAGATGATGGCGTTAAGTATTTTTTTTGTTCTGGGTTTGTGATATGGTACGGAAAGATGGATTCGGATTCTGGATTGTTGTTTGAGCTTTTATTAATGAAAGCTGCTTATTTAAAAAAAAAAACTATCTGTTGATCATTATTATATGGATTGAAGCTTTCACAATATATTTTACCAATATTCCTCCAATTTTCTTATCGGTACCATAAAAAAAATAATCATATCATCAATCTCAACAAATTTCGTTTAATATCAGGTTGACCGCTGAATTATTCAGCGGTTGAAATGGTTTTGACCACTGCATTTCAGCAGGTGAAATATGGGTTATGAGAGAACCGGTTTTTTCAAAATTCAAAATTATTTCAACTGCTGAATTATTCAGCGGTCAGAATGGTTTTGAGATTTGCTAAAAAAGATAGTATGGGTTTAATTTTATTATTCTTTGATGCTAACAATAAAAGATGGGATATAAATAAATAAAATCAAAGGATTAATATTCCTTCCCCTCATAAAAAAAAAAAACAAATCAAAGGATCTAACTACAGATCAGATCGAGAATCACACACTGAAAAAAATAAAAATAAAGGAAGCTAGTTATAATTAATGTACCATTTGTTATAATTGCGCTGGTCTGGGGAGGGACCTTGAACTCCTCAGCAGCGAATTTGAGCACAGCAGTGAATGGCGCTGCCTCCGGAACGCTAAATCTGCAATTAGATTTGATCAAGTCACAAAATCAACAACATATCAGTCAGATTAAATCAGAACAGAACAGAACAATCCTAGATTGTTTGATGATATTAAATCCAATTCAGATCAATTGAGTTGAAATCCTAACCGGAGAGATAGAGATAAAGAGACGGAGAGAAGGAGAGGAGGAGAGGAGGAGGAAGCGTACACTTACACTTTGAAAGGGAGCTTGGGATCGGAGGTGAGTGTGATCTTGAAAGAAACCTTCCCTCCGCCTCCGCCTCCAGCGCCAACGCCAGTGTTGCTCGCCATGGCTATTGAGAAAAAGCAACTTTTCCTGATTTCCTCTACGCAAAGAGAGAAGGATAAAAAAAGGGCGGAGATGGAACAAACCTGGATTCGTATCACCTAAAGTGACTCAATTTTAAGTTTAGATACGGACCGTCCGATCTTCTTTAGAACGAATATTAAAGGAGACCCGTGCATTCCATCTCGGGCAGGATTGGCGCGGATTCTGATCGACGGTCATGATCTAAAGTCAAAATTTGAGTTACTTAAGAGGATCAGGACTCGGTGAAAGGCGGACGGTGTGATGGATAGATATTACGGGTAGCATCTCTACCTTTCTTTTCTGAATATGCGGTTGAGATCTAAATCTTATCTGCCCAAACTCTATAAGCTGCCCGTTATTAGGAAATGAACTCCCTGTACAATCTGTAATTTGTGCCCAATTTGTTAATTTTCAATTTCATTCGGTATAAAATTAAACGATCAGAACAAATTTAGAAACTTATATTCAAATATTGTGTTCATATTTTTTTATCATTTAATTTTATATTAAATGAACTACAATATGAAATCAGCATATAAATACATCATTCCGACGGGTAACTTTTCAATTTGAAATCAATTCGATGAATTTTCATATTGCACTCAAATAATAGTTTAATGAGCTTAAGTTCTTATAAGCTTCATTCAAATTATAAATGGGAATTAGTGTGAGTCAGAACCAAGTAACAAATATAAATAAACTGAATTTAATACCATCCACAAATTTACAAAACAAATTAAGCACACAAAACACTTGTACCTTAATTATGACGTGAATTATGTTAGAATCCATAGTCCTCTCTTGTAGGAGAATGATTCCAAAAAATTAACCTAAGCAAAGCCAATTGCATAATTCTCATCTTTGTGGTGATCTATTGAAGAAAAAGACGACTTAAAACCGAAGCAACAATATATTTCGGTGCATCCACCTGTTCAATTTAAATTTGTAAATTTTGATATAATTTATGATTTATTTGTTAAGGATGAAGTGTTCATAAAAATTAATATTAAACCGTAAATTTTTCAAATCGTCTTATGGATGACAAACTATTTTTTTCAAATTGCACAAACTTTAGTACATGACCTATCTAAATTATATACAAAATATTTATAATTTTACATTAATTTTGATAGGTTATTAAATAATTTCGTTGTTAATATAATAAATCCCATTTTCGAAGTATGAGCTTTGTCTATTTCCTTCATATATAACCTATTTATTTTGTGCACAAATATATGTAACGCATTTTATGCAGAACAACACGTACAAACTTAGATACGATTGGCAGGGGTTAATTTAATTTGTAATAAGTAATATTTAACATGGTTATTCGTTCAGAGATATTTATCATCATTTAAATATTTTGAATAAATATATCCAAAAACTTGCATTATGGTTACTTGGTCGGCATGAAATGATGAGTTCGTATTTTTCACAGTACCTCAAATTTTGAGTTTGAAATTCAGACCGTTCAATCAGAATTCGAGCACATCTGAATCAAATTAGAAATTCACACAATCTCTTTAAAATTCGCGTTAATCCGAATTTTGTATACAATAATTCAAAATTTGAGTTAGCGATAGGAATTCTTAAAAAATGTATCATATAGGGCTGCCTGAAATTAAGGCTAAAACGGGTCAAATTTAAGTTGGGCTAAGTTCATGATATTTCTTGAAGCTTTATATTCAATTTGGGCTGCAATCTTTCGAAGAAACCAAATCCCTTCATATTTCAAACCAATTCCCTTTGAATAATTCCTTTTTGAAGGTCCCAAATCTTATTTCCGAGTACATAGAGAGGAGTCCGGCTACTATAACACTAGTATCATTTCAAACTAAATAACATCACATCTTAAACCATTGGATCTACTTTAATATTCGTGCAAGACACTAGTGTCATTCCAGCCCTATCTTGTGCACGAATATTAAAGTAGATCCAATGGTTTAAGATATGGTGTTACTTAGTTTGGAATGACACTAGTGTTATAGTAGCCGGACTCCATAGAGAGAGGTGGGGACTACTAACTGGGAGACCTCCTAGATAATCTTTTCAGCATATATTGAAATCTTTCTGCATGAAGTATTTATTTAATGCATCACCATAACAGGTATGTATGACACATGCAATGGAGGCATATGAGGAGATCCCAAAATAAAGGTCACTAGTTTACAACCGTACCCACAACCCATTCTCCTCCATAATTCGCTCTGCTAGTATATTAGCCGGCAGCTTCCTACCTCTAAAAATGACCTCATTGTGTTGCCCCTAAATCTCCCAATTCCATCACTGGATAGCCCAACTTGAAGGAAATATGATTCCATACGGACACTGCATAAGAACACTCAAAAAGCAAATAATTATCCATATATAGTCATTGAATTTTTTATTTGTTTTAATTAAGTCACTGTATAACTTTAACATCTAAATACTTACAAAATATGCTTATTATGTCTAATATAGTAACAAATGCTCATCCAATTTCATGTCACTTAAACGGAGTGACTTAATTTGAACAAATAAAAAATTCAATAACTACGGAGAAATAAATTAAACTTGATTAACCAATTCGTGACAAAGAACAATTTAGTGACATCGGACGAAATTTACCCTAAATAATATCTTTGACGACTATAAGCAGCTCCAACCGACAGCAGTGCCTGGACTTTCTCTCCGACGATTTCGAGAACTTCAAATCACCTCTCCGCCTCAAGTAATCAGCAATTTCATGAAGTATTTTCGGACAGAAACAAAGGGGAAAAGCTAATATGTGGTTCTCATGGAAATTATGTTTGGTGCTTAATGAATTGAACGATCTTCCACTATCAATTGACATTAAAAGAGCAATGTCAAGCGTGATTTGTTAATTAATGTAATAAGCTCGTATGTTAAGTTATGTTGTGTTATGTTGGCATATGTAGTTGTGGTAGTGAGATCTATGAAAAGTGCCAATTGCAGAGTATTGATGAAAGCAAATTTGTTGATATATTGGACAGTTCACATGGACAGATGGAGTTGACTAATAAGACTATTTCGTTTTTTTAGATATTTTTCTCATTGGCCTGAGAGATGGACAATACTTTCTTTAACCACCAAACAATAGAAAATAACATACTGAAATCCAACATCAAATCAACACACAAGATAGAACTAACACATAAGAAACTACCATTTAGCATACAAACTACACACATATTAAGATATTTTTTCAACAGTTTTGATGTAAAAATAAGTATCCAGATAAAAACTAACAACACGTACTGAGCATCTAATGACCAGTTAGTCAGCAAAAGCACTAGCCAAACATGTTAAACAATGGGACGGGAGGTGACAATCTTACAAGATAATAATCTTTGCTGTTGTCAAGAAGCAACCCTGGTCCCGCTCCTCAACCAACTTAACATTCTTTCCCGGGCAGCTTATCTTCACTGCTTCAAGGTATTCATATGGGAATGCAATATCTCCTTCAAACTCTTCTCCTGTAGCATCTTCCCTTGGCTTTGTTGGTGAACAATTCAAAAGTTCACTAATCAAATGGCAGATAACAGTTTCCTAATTAAAGGTCTAGCCTGGGTTGGGTTTACATGAAATAAGAGTGCTTTGTTCTATTCATTTGGTATTTTTCTATCGCATAAACATATGCGATTTTTTTTTCTCCACACTACTATTCATCTTGACTGGTTTTAGTATGCTGTGCGAGTGAGCCAGAGCATTCATAACCCCCTATGTAGGCCAGTTATCACAGTCGCAAAATGAGAAGGCAACAACAACAACAAAAATAATAAAAGCAAAAAACAAAATAATAAAATGGTTTGGTACCACGTGTTCATTATTGAAGTCACGCAGTTATGGTACTGAAACCCAAGCATCTTACCATACTGTACCAGTCATCACTGTTTCATTCATTAATCAAATTAGAAATCCAGCGTCTCCTTAGATACTGGCTTATAACTAGGGAATCACGGCCGCTGACAAGAAATTAAAAAAAAAAGAACTAGGGAATCACTAGATAGAGTGTGAGAGAGAGAGAGAGAGAGAGTACTCGATTGAAGTGCAAAATGAGGTCCTTCAGATTGGATGAATGTTGAAGGAGACAGGCCACTAAATTCCAGTCATAATTAAAATCCAAATTTCCAAGCTCCAAGCTCTTTAAGTTTTTAAAGGTCGGACAGTTTGGAATATCAGCTAGCAGCAAAACCTCCATAGTTTAAAATAAAATATTATTTAAAACGGGGAATATGAACTTAAAATTGGACAAACTATGCAATGAATCAAAACTGTTTCTTTAACACAAATTTTTATGAATCCTAGCATCAAAGTAAAAGAAATTATATTCTCAGATTTGGTACCTAAAAATATAGCCTAGAGATAGCATGTTTGAAGAATCCAACCCAACCCATTTATTAGTTTTGCCTTTCCTTTACCATTCTATAAAATTGCTCAAAAGCATGCATAGAAGATTAAGTTGTTTATGTCCCTTCCTTTATCTTTTCCTTATTGACTAACTAATTAATTGATTAACAATGATTTTTATTATTTTTAATAACTAGTTGATCTTTCCAGTGATAAGTTTTAGAATGGAGAATACCATAACATCATGATAATATGTCTGTAGCTTTAGACTTGTGACGTTTGAAAGGCCACTGAGAAGCCTCAACTCAAGATTGGAGGGGTGATCATCCTCTACAAATAAGATGTCAGCCGTGGCAAGAGATGACATATTCTTCAATGTAATCCCTCCCTTATGTATAATGCTCAGAGACACAACTCCTGGGCAAGAAATCTCCATTGACCCACCACGCTGATGGCAATATTTTAGTACCAACTTGTTCAGCACATTAGAGGAAATCATATTCAGCTCCAACCAGCAATAAATCAAAGCTAACTCTTTAAGAACAGGACACCCCGATATAAGCATTCTCATTATATCATCATTCAAATCCAAGTAAGCAAGCTCTAAATTTTTTAGGAATGGGAGGTTTATTGATCTCGGTTTAAGAACATGAATAATATCAAAAGTTTCGAGCCACAATGACATCTCCTCTATTGACGTACAAGTGAAAATTGAATCAGGCAAGTTGAAAAATGTGCTAGTATCGATATGGATTGATAATAAGCGGGGTCTACACATGACTGCAGAGTGAAGAAATGAACAAACAAGAATATGAGTGTTCCACTCATTTACGCACCATGTCAGTTTGAATGTATCCAGCAGGGTTATGATTTCTCGATTCAACATGACACCGCCAAGGAATCTTAGAAACTTAGCTTCACGTTGTTGGTACTCTTCTTCTGTTAGATTATCATATCGGCTTGTACAGTCATCAAAGATGAGAACAGGCAAAGAAGCCCAAACCTTTATCCATCGTTTGGACAATATACACGTGCGCACAGCCTCTTCGGTGGTAGGTAAAAAAGAGAGAATGTGGGTCACAATTGAGTCAGGCAACCCACTAATTCTGTCTCCGGTGGCAGTGATATCTATAACCTCCATGATTCAATAATATATAAATGCACGATCTCTGTCTGTATTCAGATGTAAGAAAGAAAACCACAAACCATCCATAAGTTCTCTCAAGCTAATTAATACACCAAGTACCAAAGCAAAATAATTTTTAGCACTCAGTCATTCAGCCTTTACAGAGACCATTTCTTAAGCACCTTATCGTTAATCCATGATATTTGGTCTCAAGGTGGTACATGAAAACAACTTTCTTATCTTCAAATTGGGATTCAGTAATACAAGAGGTAAAACCCTAATTGAAATATTAGTGCTACGTACAGCCAATTAAATCTAGCATGGTTCTCCAAAAAAAATTAGGGATAGCCAACTAACCTGAAACAATGCGCAGCTGGAGCACAAGTAGCGCGTGCAATTGAGCACAGCTGAGAAAAAACAGATGAAGCACAAGTAGCGCATGCAATCCAGAAATGAAACTGCTGAACCCAGTTGAACAACTCTAACTGCAAATTAGAAAAATTAAAAGAAAACAAAAACAAATAAAAGGAGGAATTAATAAACAGAAAAAATAGTATAAAACAAACCGTATGAGACATAAAAAAACTGATAACAGAATTAATAAACGAAACTTTGTAAAAATTGTTAATCAAATTTAATAGTAGACATCTATCTAATATACAGTTGGTGCGACATTGCTGGTTCTTGTTTCCTCAACCAGCATTTGCTATAATAATAATTGTTAAAATTATGACCTTAGAGTTGGTATCAAATTGTAATAATTTAATAGTAGACATCAATCAAATTTTAGTTTGTACGTTTCAGATTTTTGGACCAAAGTTGCACAAAACCCTAAACCCTAAATTCGGGTACAACATAAATCGAACAATTTTTGAGCAACCAAAGCACTTAACGAACTCTATAGATGAGTAAAATAAGGAGGGAGAAGAAAAAAAAAATTAACCTTAGAGTGGCAGCAAAGGAGATTGCTGACGGAGATAGAAATCGCTGCTGGTCAGGGTCGGGTCGGGTCACAGAGAGGGATCGGCGAAGCGGCTGACTGGGAGTGAGTGAGAGGTGTGGAGTTGTCAGTTTGAGACCTGATCCTGATTAGGAGATTGAATATTGCGGATCCGGGTGGAGTTGTCAGTTAGCGGGTCTTACTGGTAATGGATCCTGGTACCGAACTGGTACGGCAAAAGCCAGTAGTTAGTTGGAGATGTATTTATTTTTGTAGCGATGGTACCCTCCTGAATTTGATCGGAGAGAGTTTTGTAGTGTTGATGTGTGTTTTGTAAGGATGTATAAGGACGTTTTTACCCTTCAGATTTATCCCAAAAAAAATATATTATCAGATTTATATATTTGGATCAGAGAGGAGCATTTAATTAGACACTTAACAATGTCTTTGGTGATAAAGATGTTAAGGATATGTATCATTGTCTATTATCTATTTTATAACAAACAAATTCTAATTAATGTGCTCTGTTGAGAGGTCTTAAACATGCAATTGGAAAATTGCTCTACTTTTCTTTAGACTTAGGTTTGCCTCTCAATCAGAGCATTAGTTAGTTACTAACTTGATGCTTTAATTTTTAGTTGAAGTGGTGAATAGGAGTCATTAATTGGTGTTTTCTAATAGCATGACATCATTGGAACTACATGAGTGTCACAATCAATTAATTAGCAAAAAAAAAAATATTGAAAAATGTGTTGAGTTCATCTTTTAATATTCATCTTAGTTTTCATTTCTGAATGTGTTCGCATCTAAATATTTTTTAGCTGATAAATTATACATGTAAACATTCGATTCGTTGTCTTTGATATATAGTAAGTGATTTTTTTAATATAGAATTATAAAAAAAAAGACCATGTGACACTTCGCTACTTTCTTTAAATATTTTCTAGTTCCGTTTAACACTTATATATAGGGGTGTAAACGGAGCGAATTCGAAGCGGATAATGCTAATACCAAATCTATATCCACATTTCTATGAGTGGATACGAATACGAATACGGATAGTAAACGGATAGCAAAATGCAAAATAAAATCCACAATAAACAGATACGTATACAGAGCGGATAATCCACGAATACAGATTCGAATACGGATATAAAACGAATAATTATCGAATAATTGAGTCATATGAATTTTAAAATAAAAATACTAATTAACAATATTTAAATATGACAATTCATATATTTAAATAATTTTTTTTCATAATTTTTAATTTAATAAACTATAAAGAGATAGTTTATAAAAATAGTCAATAGTGGAATAGGAGGGTAATTTCACTGTCATTTCGTTTCAAAAAAGAAAGATGCAGAATCTTTAATTAGAGAGGAAAGGACTCAAGTCAGACAAGACTTGCTCGAATTACGAGCCTCATGAAGCAGAGAAAAAGGGTCGGCTAGCTAGGTCAGTTGTCCGGATGGTTCGAAAAGTTATTAGTCCCACAGCGAAAAGAAAATTAAAAATGGATAGGATATAACCCTTTCAGATTCGGAAGTATTCAAAAGCAAGAGAGTAGAGATAGAATGGTAGTGACTTACTGAGGTATTCGGTTACAACGGATATCCCTTCCGTTTATGGGTTAGAGGAATTATTATCCACAGAAACTAATTAAGTGTTTACATAAACTTGTTTTTGTTAAGAAGAAATAAACTTTGATCTTCTAATATTCTCCACAGAAGCAAGTTATATCATAACATAATTTATTTTCTTATTTTTAATTTGGAAATTATTATAAACACACTTATTCCAAATCCAAACAATAGCAAATAGTAAAAAAGGGTCGCCCCAATTGGGCAATATCAAGTGAAATGGTACTTCAGTGCATCCACCTGTTCAATTTTTTTTTTTAAATTTGATGTAATTTAAGATTTATTTGTTGAAGTGTTCATAAAAATTAAAATGAAACCGTAAAATTTTCAATCGTCTTATGGATGACAAACTATTTTTTTTTTCAAATTGCACGAACTTTAGTACATGACCTATCTAAATTATATACAAAATATTTATAATTTTACATTAATTTTGATCGGTTGTTAAATAATTTCGTTGATAATATAATAAATCCCATTTTCGAAGTATGAGCTTTGTCTATTCCCTTGATATGTAGCCTATTCTTTATGCAGAACTACATGCAACAAAATTAAATATGACAGCAGGAGTTACTTAATTGAATTTAATTTCTAGGTAATACTTAACATGGTTATCCCTTCAGAGATATTTAATATCATCATTTACTTCAATATTTTGAATAAATATATCCAAAAACTTGCATTATGGTTACTTGGTCAGTTGGTCGGCATGAAATGATGAGTTCGTATTTTTCGCAGTACCTCAAATTTTGAGTTTGAAATTCAGACCGTTCGACCAATTTGAATCAAATTGGAAATTCACAAAATATCTTTAAAATTCGTGCCAATGAGGATCGAACGATCCGAATTCTTTATGCAATAATTCAAATTTTTTAGTTAACAAGACGAATTCTTAAAATGTATCATATAGGGCTGCATTAAATTAAGGCTAAAACGGATCAAATTTAAGTTGGGCTGAGTTCATGATACTTCATGAAGCTTTAAATTTAATTTGGGCCGAAATCTTTTGAAGAGATTCAAACCAATTCCTTTTTAAGGTTCTCAAAACTGGAGACCTCCAGCATCATCTTTTCAGCCTATATTGAAATCTCTCTCCATGAAGCATGTTTTGAATTTTAAATTTTAAGCTATGTCTAAATTATTGCATCTGTATTTATTAATTGCATCACCATAACAGGTATGTATGACATTGACACATGCAAGGGAGGTATATGAGGAGATCCCAAAATAAAGGACACATGCAAGGGAGGTATATGAGGAGATCCCAAAATAAAGGTCATGTGAGTAGACTTCAGTAAGAACATGTAGAAAGGATATGTATGATTGTCTATTATCTATTTTAGAACTAACAAATTCTAATTGCTGTGCTCTGTTGAGAGGCCTTAAACATGCAATTGGAAAGTTGCTTTACTTTTCTTTACACTCAAGTTTGCCTCTCAATCAGAGCATTAATTAGTTACTAACTTGATGCTTTAATTTTTAATTGAAGTGGTGAATAAGAGTCATTAATTACTGTTTTCTAATAGTATGACATCATTGGAACATCAACACATAAGTGTCACAATCAATTTATTAGCAAGAAAATATTGAAAAATGTGTTGAGTTCGTCTTTTGATGTCTAACTTAAGTGTTCATTTCTGAATGTGTTTGACACCTAATTTTTTTTAGCAGATTAGTTATACTTGTAAACATTCAATTAGTTGTCTTTGATAGTAAGTGATTTTTTAAACATATAATTATATATTAAAAAAAACTAGTTAAGTGTTTATATGTAAACATAATTAGACGCTAGATTGGACTCCTCTCATGATTCAAATTGTAAATATAAAATTTCACGTTTTGAAATCCAACTAGTGAAAGGAGGATGTACATTAAGAGGTCATTAATTCAAGGTTCAAAACACACAATATAAATGAGGGCTTGGATCCTCTCCATTATTAAAAAAGTAGAAAATAAAATTTAAATTTTCAATCTTCTCTACATAATGCTCTTCATGTGAGAGGTAGCAGGTTTGAAATCTGAAAGAAACAATCATTTATGAATATTAAATAGTTGGATGGCTTGACCTCCGACCTTTACTCAAAAAAAAAAAAAAACTTCCCCACAGAAGCAAGCTATAGCATAACGGTAGGAGTAGAAACATGGTGTTCTTAAGCTCACCAAGTCCCTTTGTGAACTTAATTCAAAAACCTATTGAATTGGTTTCAAACGATGCATCCAAACCGTTGAAACCGATCTACTTCACGAGTGATGCGTTTACATGTCAAATTTATAAATTTGCGAACTAATTTAGTATAAAGTCAAGCGGTAAAAAAAAGATAGTTTATAAGTTAATTTTAATGTGTTCATTTTTCATCATTTTTTGACCGCTTGACTTTATACTAAATTAGTTTGAAAATTTATAAATTTGACATGTAAACTCATCACTCGTGAAGTAGATCGGTTTCAATAGTTTGGATGCGTCGCTTGAAACTAATTCGATAGGTTTTTGAGTTAAGCTCACAAAAAGACTTGGTGAGCTTAAGAACACCCTAGTTCTACTCTAACGGTAGCTTTATATTTTCATATTTTTAATTTAAAAATTATTATAAGCCCACTTATTCCAAATCCAAACAATAGCAAATAGTACAAAAAGGGTCGCCCCTATACATCAAGTGAAATGGTCACATTTGTTTGAACATTTTGAAAAGAACCCCCCAAGCAGCCATCTCCAAATGTTATATTCATACTATCTCTATCTTTGAGCATTACACTTGCAAATTTTGTGAACCATCCAATAAAATATTAATCAGATAGAGCATAGATATCTTTTTTTTAATACAAAAAAAAATAGGAGATAGAAGCAATTTGAATGTGTAAACACAAAAAAAATCAGATAGATATAAAAACAAAATAACATGAATACCTTTGTTTCATGAAAAAGAAAAATTGAACAAAAATAAACAAACTACTCCAATTTTATAAAAAGCAAAGTACAAGTTTCATTAAGCTGGTGATGTCAGGAAAGCAAATTGCATGTTAGAGTCATTAATTGCCCGGATGCAATGGGTCAAAGGTGGAAGTGGTCATAATTTGCCGAAATGTTTAATTATACCATCTTTAAAGAAAAAATAAATCAAAACATCTTCAATCTGAGTCCGGATGCAATGGGTCAAAGGTGGAAGTGGTCATAATTTGCCGAAATGTTTAATTATACCATCTTTAAAGAAAAAATAAATCAAAACATCTTCAAATCTGAGTTTTTCCGGAACTATTCAGGCTGCAGAACACCGGTGCGACCCCAGCCAGGGGCCACACAATGCTCCTGCGGCCCCAATTTTTTTTTTTTCCAGAAAGGTTTTTTATTTGGTTAGAGTTTTGTTTTTAAAATTATTTTATTTGTTTTGGTTTTTGTTTTAAATGTCTTTCAATCTGAATTTTTTTTTTGTTTGTCGGAGCAAATATAAAGAAGCCATAATAATAAATATAAATGAGCCATAATAATCTAAAAATAAATATGAAGAAGCCAACAATAGAACAATATAATGTTAATGTTCTCACGAGTACAATAAAGAAGCCACATAATCAGTACCCGACAATACCAGAATCACAGTAACAGATCCAATACTATAATAAACCCCATTAGGACCTGTTAAAATATTACCACCAGTATAAATGGATACCATAAGAGCCATTTTGAATCCAATACACAAGAAACCTAAAATTAAAAATTAACTAAATTAATTATTAATCTACTAAAAATAAAAAAATTGAAAAGAAAAGAAAAAAATATTTATAGATCATAAGCTGTTGTCCAGGAGAGAGACTGAGTGAGAGTGAGAAATGAATTTCTCTCTCCTGGACAAAATTTTTGAAAAAAAGGGGCCGCAGAACCGTTGGGCGGCCTAGGGGCCGCACTGGTGTTCTGCAGTCTGGGTAGTTTTGGAAAAACTCATAATTTGAGAGTGTTTTGGTTTTTTTTTTTTTTAAAAGATGATATAATTAAAAATTTCAGCATAATTTGAGTTCCGCATTAAATTTATTTGTTGATAGTTGGACCACCAAATCAACAACCCATTTTGAATATTTCCTCCTCCTTTTAATGTTCTTGGTTTCCTAATAGAGTGAGCCTATGGTGCTACGCATAGTACGGATGGGGTCTGTGCTACGGCTCAAAATTTGACTTTTCAAAATCCTAACGGTCGATCCAACCGTTCAATGTGATAACCATATGAATATGTACTTGCAAACTAAATTTTATATTTTTTCGAATTTTTTTACTATTTTTTTAGATAGGTAGAAAAATCAGTGTTTTCTCAAAATTCTGGACCATCAAAATTCTACCTATCTAAAAAAATAGTAAAAAAAATCGAAAAAATATAAAATTTAGTTTGCAAGTACATATTCATATGGTTATCACATTGAACGGTTGGATCGACCATTAGGATTTTAAAAAGTCAAATTTTGAGCCGTAGCACGAACCCCATCCGTGCTATGCATAGCACCATAGCCTCACTCTTCCTAATATCAACAAACTTTTTGTAACTTAATTACTTCTATTCTACGTTTATAAGTTTATGGTATATTTTAATTTAATTATTGGTTCTTGAATATATAAAATACAAACCAAGTATTTTAATATTAATAAAATATTATTAGCTTCTCAATTTCAAACGTGTCAAGTTGACTTCAGTTGTAAGCATAAATTAATGATTGAAGAAATAACATTACACATAAAACTATATGTGATTTTCAATTAAAGATCGGAAAAAGCGACAAAAGAAAATATATTTCAAATTTAAATAGAAATTCTCCCGTAAATATTAACAGTTAAGTAGTTAGCTCTCCTACTTTTTAAGAAGCATACAATTAATTTTTTTAGAGAAAATGACACCTTGTGGCATTTACTTAGCAGACCAACACGTAAGCCTGACACCTCAATAGAATAATAAAATATCTTTTTGAGTCATTATTTTTGGAATTATTAACCAAAAATCAATTTGGAACTATTTCAAAGGGCGAATAATGGAATTCCCAGTTCATCCGACCACATGCGGTCCGGTCTACATAACTAGTAAATATCCTTGTTAGTTATTCCATAGCCCATAGGCCATAGCGATAATTTTTAATTATAAAAAATATATTTAAATAATATAGACAATTGGACATATTACACCTTGCGATCCTGTAGGAAAAAAATTCGGCTCCTTTTAAAGAAACTAAAAAAAACGTTGATCCGAAACCATTCATCACATACATGAGTTTCTTCTGGCGTGGATGAAGTTCCACTGTCCAGCCTCTGAGTCATTCGGCAGCAAAAGATTAAGAGGGAAGGATTAAGAGCTTAAGGAGCGCTAAGGAATTAATGTTCGGTTGTCTTAATCTGTGGGTAAAAGCTAAGAAAATTAAAGAAAATGGTAGATGTACCTTAAGGTCCGACAGAGGATTAAGATCCGGACAAAAAGAGGCAAAAGGAGATATCTTAATCCGCGCTAAGGAACCGGTGTTTGGTAGGATTAAACGACTAAGGAAACTAAAAGAAGTGAATCAAGCCTCAAACTCTTATTGCCGAACAACCCTCTAAAGACTTAGACATTTGTGAACTGGATCTTCTGTGACGTAGGGAGAAACTCATTAACGTGGGATCAATATTTTTTTTCGATTTCTTTTAGGGATGAAATAGAGTGGTAATCCGTCCATATTATTTTAATATAATTTTTATATTTACAAAAAGTTTCGTCCATAGCTGCAAACTCTTAAAAAAAAAAGAAAAAGAGAGAGCAATAATGGATACAATATGGATAGGGTGAAAGTATTTTCATACTTATACCCACTAAGAATTGACATTACTTATTAAAAATTGACTTTATCTTACTCTATCCTTATCCGTTAAAATTAACGGATAACAAAACGGTAGCGGGTGAATAACGAATAATACTATTATAATAATTAATTTTATTATATTTTACAAATAGAACATCAAAACTAATTCATTTCACACATATGCAATCACATTACTAATACAAAAATGTGCAATCAATTTCAAATAAATTATTTTTTATAAAGCAAGCGAATTTAAAAATAAGAATATCTCTTCGAATAAATTTAATTATGTTTAACATTTTTCTTATAACAAAAAACATACATTAAATAACAAAAGTACATTAGTAATTATTGCTTAAACATTATCATATGAAATATCACACAAATAAATTTTACTATTATTAATTATTGCTCAAACATTATTATATAATTTTATTTTATATAATTAACTTATAGAGTAACGGTATGAAATAGTATTTATCCGTACCTTTATCCGTTTAGCTAGTGAAAAAAAAATCTTTACCTATACTTATATCTAATAAATTAACGAAAAGAAATCTTATTTATACCTGTTATATCGAATACAATAAAAGTAGAATAAACAGTTAAAAATATATCATTGACACTCCCAAAGAGCAAGGCATAAATCATCAGATTTTTTAATTTATATAACCCTCTGTAAAGTACAGATATTAAATCAATAGATTTTTATCGGACGGTTCATAATTAATAATACTAAAATCTGCAATCACATGCAATAACCTTGGCGGCTATACCTTAGGCTTAGTTTGCACTTTGCAACATACACGCAACAATACGGTTTCTACCTACGGGTTTCTGTCAAAAAAAAAAAAATCTCCAGTGAGACTAAATGGAGACAACCATTAACCCAGATATTAAGCGCATGCATTAAACATTTTTTTTAGTAAAATTGAAGGTTAAGTGAGTATCCTCTCGGATCGAGTAGAATACTTACAGTTGGATCAAAATTAATTTAGTATCTATTTAAAATAATGAGTTTTGTTTTGAGATTTGTGTCAAATTAAAACCAACAATTCACATCTCATTCAGATCATACTATCTAACTATTTAAATTCATAAAAATTTCGTTTCAAAAACTAACCTTTGATCTAGTGATGAATGTATATGTTTTCTGATGCAAAAGATTATGATTCAAAACTTAATTAAAAAAAGAAGAATATTTCATTCTGATATCCAACCTGCTAACTCAAATTCTTCTTTTATATTGGACTGACGTGTCATTCTCAGAATAAAGAGTGGCCCAAGTTTAATCCAGGAACAGAGAGGATCTTTGTTTCTACAGAGAGAGAGAGAGAGGGAGAGAGACTATAAACAAAGCTTGTTGAATGTGAGACTTTTTCTCGGGAAGCGTCTCTGTTTCCATGGGAAGGTGATGTTCTGTTTGTCTACGAGCAAAGAAATATCATAGAGAGAGAGAGAGACAAGAGAGAGAAAGAGAGAGATGGGGGAGTTGAAGATGATGAAGAATTTAACAAAGGCTTTGTTACAGAGCAGCTTAGCAGTTCCATTTTTACTAGGTTTTTTCTTCGTTTTGATAACATATACTGTCTCCGATCAATTTGGTAAATTTCTCCTCTCTCTCTCTTGATTGCTCTATCTCTCTCTAAACTATCGAACCATTAAAGAAAAAGTGTATGCTTGTATCACCCAGTGGGCAAAAAAAATGGAACTTTTTGTTACTAGTTTTAGAAAATATTTAGGGTATATTACTTCAATTTTTTTCTCTATATAACTTTGAGAGAATGCAATAATATAACTAGAGTGTATTGATACAATTTATTGTTTTGTCTTAGTTTTTTCGCATTCGCTGACTACACATGTGACTCAATCTAATCCCTTGAAGGATGCTACATCTACAATACCTGGTAACTTGAATTTGGAGCTGTTGCTAATGTTATAACTCTTCTATGTATGATTTTATTTTTATTTTTATAAAACAATGTATGATTTTAAATTTTTATAATTGTCTGTAGAGAATACTACGAAGGATGGTCAATTCACAAAAGAAAAATTTCCAGAGGCTGAACATCATGTGAAGAATTCTGGTAATATAATTAGTTGTGTATTTATTTCAATTTTGATCCTAAAGTTTGTGTTATTTTTAAGGTATACCAGAAAACTTCAATTATCCTGTAATTTCAATTTGTTGACCAATTCTGGGGCACCTAACAAAAGAATTGTTGCGATTAATCTCTTGAGAAATCATGAATAATTCGCGTATAAAATGGTCGAATCCTAGTACCCCTGATTTTATAGTATGATAGTTATGTCATTAAGCAACTAAGTTTGATACTGTTTAATTTTTTAATGGTTTTTCTTGAAAATTCTCTCTTGATCCTAACTTTCAGTTATATGTCTTTTTAAGGGAATGATAGAACAAATGAACACTCAAAAAACATAGATGAAACAGAGAAGGTGCAAGATCATGCAACCCTTGTTCCTATTCCAGAAACAGAGAAGAAGGATGCACCTAATTCCGATAATTCTGGTACTGTTATTCCCCTTTAATTTCAGTTATGATCAGCTCCTCTCAAATAACTTCAAAATAATTAAAATCACAGATAAATAGTTCATGCCATTTATCAGATATTAAAAAGTTTAGCTACATCTTTTGAACTTTTTTTGGTCGAATCCAACATTATACGTACATGATTTAATTATTCAACTAAAAGCATTCCAGTTTTTTTTTTTTTTCATTTTCCTTTCCAATATTTTTCAGTGTGATCCTTTTTGTGACTTCACTGAGGCTCTGTTTTGTTCCTATAGGTGGAAAATTTGAAAATTTCGAACAATCTCCTACAACTATACCAATATGCAACACACAAAGCCCTCTCTCTGACACCTGCGACACACAAAAGGGTGACATTCGGACCCATGGTATCTCATCTACGGTACTAATTGTACCAAAATTTTCAACCGGAGGAAATGCGCCACAAGAGTGGAAAATTCGACCGTATTCACGCAAACACATGGAGTCCATAAAAAAAGTCACAGTTAAACAGTTAAACGGCCCGCAAGAAGCACCTCCTTGCACCGTAAACAACAAGTACCCCGCTTTAGTTTTTGCATTGGGCGGGTTGATAGGAAATTATTGGCATGATTTCACTGATGTTCTGGTCCCACTGTTCATAGCCTCCCGTCAATTTGACCGAAAGGTTCAGTTTTTGGTAACCAACATACAGCCATGGTGGTTAGGCAAGTACGAAACAATCATCAGAGCATTGTCACGCTATGAAATAATTGATTTTGACAAGGATAACCAAGTGAGGTGCTTTCCTCGCGTATTGGTCGGGTTGGAAATGCACAAGGAATTCAGTATTGATCCATCAAGAGCACCTAATGGGTATTCAATGGTTGACTTTACAAAATTTCTTAGGTCTACTTTCCATTTGGAAAGGGATCATCCGATCAAACTTAGTCAAAATCCAGGTGCAAAACCGAGACTACTGATAATAAATAGAACTAACTACAGAAAGTTCAATAACACACCTGAGATTGCCCTATTGGCCGAGAAACTAGGGTTTGAAACTGTTGTTTCAGACCCAAAATTCAACTTGGGTCTCGCTGAATTTGCGAAAACAGTTAATTCATTCGACGTATTGTTGGGTGGGCACGGTGCTGGATTGACAAATAGCGTATTTCTCCCTACAAATGCCATCGTCATCCAGGTGGTACCATATGGTAACCTAGAGCATATGGCGAAGGTCGATTTCGGGGACCCAATTGTAGATATGAATCTGAAATACCTAGAGTACAGCATAAGTGCTGAGGAGAGTACACTGATGGAGATGTTGGGGAAAGATCATCCTGTAATAAAGGATCCAATTTCAATTCACCAACAAGGATGGGATAAAGTGGCAGAGTATTACCTTGGCAAACAAGATATGAGAGTCAATGTAGATAGATTTGCACCAACACTGTTAAAAGCACTTGAACTTCTCAAGTGAATAGTTTTTCCTTTTTTGGTATATTTTTTTATTTTTTGGTGGAATGTATAACTGCTCCAATGATGAAATTGAAAAGGTTGCACTGTTAGTAAATGAACATTTACATTTAGATCTAAAAAAAAAAATACTGTTTAAATTCCAAAAAATAATTTGGAGAGTATTATCTATAATTAGGAGTATAAAGGAGACCTCTCTCTTTTCAGTATAATTCTTGGATATTACCAATTTTAATGAGGGGCCATCCGTATAATGTCCTAACAACTATACTTTCTGTAAAGTGATTTATCTTGGTATCCTCAAGTTTCCCCAAATTAATATGGATTGAGATCTGCTGTGATCCGAATATTGAGCACAGTAACCCTGCAATTTCTGTTTTTTCAAATTCAGCCGTTCAACTTTTTAGTGCACGTATCTCAAAATAGCTGATTTTTCTGTGCACGCATCTGGAAACAATTCGACAACTGGATTTGGAAAAACAGAGATTGCCGGGTACTGTACAGTACCCGGATCGCAGCAGATTCTCACCCAATTAATATAGCAGGTGCATGTGTTCGTTCTCTCCTTGTTCAACAAAAGACACTTTATATTTTATTAAATTCCTAATACCATGTAGTATCTAGGCTAGGGACGGAAAGAAACGATAAACCAATTTATAATTTATTAAAAGGTGGGAAAAAAGAAACTTTTTGGGAGTCTTTTTAAGTTTGATGCACCTTTATGTATGTTTGGCAATTGGCAAATGCAGTACGTATCTGTAGGGAGGCGGAGCTACTCATAGTGAATGAGCCGAAATTTTTATTTTTAACATTTTAATAAAATTCATTAATAAATTAACCATCATTTTTGGTCAATTCCAAATTTAACACGGCCGCAGAATGCCGGAGCGGACCCATATGGGGGGTACCGCAGAATGCCGGAGCGGACCCATATGGGGGGTACCGCAGAATGCCGGAGCGGACCCCCATATGGGTCCGCACAATGCCGAAGCGGCCCCTGGGGCCGCATAATGCCGAAGCGGTCCCTTTATTTTTTATTTTAGAAATACGAAATTGTATATATGTTAAGTGTTATTTAGTTTCGAATGTAGTTTAAATTGATTTTTGGTCGTATCGTATTTTTGGTCGTTCGTTTGAAATATTTTAGATATGTGGTTTCTTTTAAATTCTTTTGTGTACTCTGAGATAATAAAATCAACAAAATAAATAAATAACAACAAAATCAAACAAACAAGAAACTAATCAACGAAATAAATAAGTATCTGACAAAACATCTACCAATACTCCAAATAAGAATCTACCAATCTAACAAAACATCTAACAATCTACGGCTCTGGACTAAACACCGTCCTCGCCTTCTTCTTCCTAAACCCCCGACCCCGCCTGCATAGTGGCGTCTCGTCTGTATCTCCGGAGGATGCTGAGCTGGATGCCTGGACATCCGTAGACTGAACCGGCTCATGGGGAACCTCCTCAATCTCGGATGTCTGCTGGACCCCAGGACCAAAAACTGTGGTCTGTCCAGACTCAGCCTGCGTGAATAAAAACGCCTGTCTGGCAATAGGGTCATCGAGGAGGGAAGGGTGAGGTACCTGCTGTGAGGACTGGCCAGGGAACGACGGGATGGGCTCTGTCTGAACATACCCTGGCTCATAGGCAGGAGGTACTGTCTGAGTGGGAGTGTAACCTGGGGAATACAGTCCATCTCCCTCTGTGCCATAATCAGCGGAGATATCAAAGCCCAGGTCCTCCTCGTGTCCACCCTGCAGTAACTTACAAATTAGATAATGTATTGAATAAGAAAAAAATCACAGTTATGTATTTTAATTTAAATTATACCTCGGTAGGCATCCTAGCCTGGGATCCCATGGCGTCCTGTGCAGCCTGGCGCATCAACTCGGCACCTCGGTCGAACGCCTGATCGACCGTCTCAGCATCATGGACGCCTGCAAACACGTCCTCATCACCAGTGTAGGGGACATAGACATCGGGCTCGTCAGATATGTCGTCGACCGCATCAACACCGCCCAAGCCAGCGCACCTCAGTAGAGAGTCGAGGCGCGCCCTGTACCCACACTGGCACACCGCGGGTACGTTGTGCTTGAGGATGACCTTCCCGAGCCTCTTCCATCCCCTGGTGACGGCCATCGTAGCCCCTATGACGCAACTCTTGACAAGATATAATGCCTGAAAATATGAAAAAATTATGAAGAAGTTGTACAATTGTAAATATTAATATTTTTGAATTTGAAACTTCAAATTAAAAATACCGTGGCTGCGAGAGGTGCGCCGGCGGGGATAATACCGTGGATCCGTCCTCTACGATCCCTCGGCTTCGGTACCCGCTCGTGCGGGTTGTCGGCGATGTAGCCCTCAATGAAGATGGTGTACGCGCCGTGATCCTGATACCAAACTCTGTAAGGTCTGTACGAATTACAACAAATGTTAGATATTCCAATCAAAAAGCCATAGTTGAAGTAGTGAATTAATAAAATTTCTTACACTGGCGCGACATCCATCTGACGGTCGGGCTCGGCCAATGGGGGATCTGCCTGTCCTGCCTCGAACACGTAATCGGCACAAGCAATCCCCCAGTCCTTGTCTGCAGTGGTCTCCCTGGCATGGTGCAGAGCTCGCCAGACATCCTTGCTGATCGGTGCCGGGGGTGGAGCAAGCTGGCGCATCCTGAACTGTCTCATGACCCGTCCGGGGTAATGGTGCTCGATGATCTATATATATTAATACGTTAGATTGTTTTTATTAAATTAAGTTGATTGTGTAAATAACTAGCATAAAGAAATTACGGTACCTGAAAACATATGAGCGGCACCTCTGCACGCCAGAAACGCTCCTGCTGACGACATCGCTCCGGCAATATCTCAAGATATGAGCGATGTGCGCCATCCACCTCGACCTGGAAGTATAGATTTAATATCATATATCAATTCAAACTGGAAAAAATTTAAATAAAAATAAAAATAAAAGTAAACTTACATAATCTCTGTAGGGCTCCCAAGTGACAAACTCGGCATCATCTCTGAGGTGCTCGATCTCCTGTCTCCAAAATGTGATGCCGAGAGACGCGCCATGCCCTGCATCTACCCAAATCTTGGGAAAGCAGTACTTGGCGGCAAATGCAGGGCAGTTGTCCGGCTCGGGCTTGCCCCACTGCGGCACATCTGTCTTGCTAGCCAGGACTGGACGGCCAACAATCAGATGTGCATAGGACCAGTGCTGTAGTAACATGCACGGTCCTATGAATGTCTTGTTCTTCTTCAGGCAGGCTGTGTTAAGACCCATTTACAAGAAAACAAAGTCATTGTTACTACACTACGATGTATACTATTTGAAAATATTTATAAGGTGTTTCTTACCTATATAGGCATGCCAGCGTGGCACCTCCCCAGTTGAACCTGCCCGCAGTGGACAGGTCGCGCAGAAGCTCGAGGTAACACAGCCGCACCTGATCTCCATGCGAATCCGGAAACAACCGACAGGTGATCATCTCCAAAATATAGGCGCGCAGATATCGGTCAATAACCACCTGTTATAGATTTAAATTAGAACAATACTTACAAGAAAATATGATTGAATCTCGTACAAGCAAATACCTGATCTGGTCGATCCGGAAAGACCTGAAATCTCGCCCGCAGCTTTACCAAGCTGATGCAGCTGGGCGAGACCACAGTCTTCTCACCTCTCTTCTTCGCTTTCTGGAGATCCTCGTGCGGGATACCCAATAGCTCTAAGCACAATGCACGAAAATCTCCGTACTCGACGCCCGTGACCGGCTCCCCAATAATAGTCATACCCCACAGGCAACTGACGTCCTGTAGGGTGACTGTCATCTCAGCATGGGGGAGATGAAAGCTGTGCGTCTCCGGACGCCATCGCTCAACGAGGCCAGAAGATAAGCCCTCGTCAGCATTCTCCTCGGCCATCTGGGATATCTGGTACAATCTCATCGAGCGTAAAACCCCCCCGTACGCCGACTGGTACCGTAGATGCTGGCGGTTGTGACGAACCGTAACCGCATCCAAACCCTGCATTTAAGTAAATAATCAGATCAAGTTCATTCATCAAAAATTCGAGATGACAAATTTATAAATATGACAAATTTACTTACCCCAGTGGCAGCCTCTAATATCCGATGCTCCGCATTCGGGTACCACAAGAAGTCGCTGACCCTGTCGGTGCGACTCCGGATACCCGGAACATCCGCCAACGCTGTCTCGATGTACTGAGACATCTCGTATGGCGTGGCTGTAGGAGCATGCTGTGTACCCCTACTGGAGGATGGTATATCTCTACTGGTACTCATGCTGTATTGGATAATATTTGGTCAAATATGAGAGTTTGGTAAAAGTCCGGTTTAACTTTGGGTACAGTTCTAATTAAATTTGGGTACAATTCTAATTAAATTTGGTTACAATCGAATTAAATTTGGGTACAATCTAATTAAATTTGGGTACAATCTAATTAAATTTGGGTACAATTCTAATTAAATTTGGTTACAATTCTAATTAAATTTGGTTACAATCGAATTAAATTTGGGTACAATCTAATTAAATTTAGGTACAATTCTAATTAAATTTGGGTACAATTCTAATTAAATTTGGGTACAATCTAATTAAATTTGGGTACAATTCTAATTAAATTTGGGTACAATCGAATTAAATTTAGGTACAATTCTATTTAAATTTGGGTACAATCGAATTAAATTTTGGTACAATTCTAATTCTAAATCCTAAATCTAAACTCTAAACCTAAATCCTAATCCTAAACCCTAAACCTACACCTAATTACTACTCTACACTAAAAATTAAAACAAGAGAAGAAGAAGAAAACTTACCCGAGGTCGAAGGGATTCAAACTTCAAAAGAGTTGTAATGAAATCGGAATTCTGCGGCCCTATATATAGGCCGGGGACCGCTCCGGCATTATGCGGCCCCAGGGGCCGCTTCGGCATTGTGCGGACCCATATGGGGGTCCGCTCCGGCATTCTGCGGTACCCCCCATATGGGTCCGCTCCGGCATTCTGCGGCCGTGTTAAATTTGGAATTGACCAAAAACGATGGTTAATTTATTAATGAATTTTATTAAAATGTTAAAAATAAAAATTTCGGAGTGAATGAGATCAATTGATCTCATTTATTTTTAAAATCTTTATACTTTATCAGATTTTGTTATATAATTTGAAAGTAAATGCTATGAAAATAATAAAATTAATCTCTATAATTTTATAAAATTTTTATATGATTGATTCTCATACAAAATTTTCGAAATTTGACTCTCATAACTTGAAAGGATGCCTCGCCCAGTAAGGGCCTGTTCGGCGCCTCCTAGGGAATGTGTATGGGTGTGGGATAAAAAAAAAATTGAACTGAAAATTACTATTCACGTGGGAAAAAAAAAAATTACTCAGAGTGAATTTTTTTTTTTCCACGTGAACAGTAATTTTTGGGAAGCAGCCGAACACACCCTAATTGTGTAAGAGGTGGTTAAAAAGAGATTCTAATTTAGAGTTCTTTGTAATTTCAATGCAAAATCCTATATGAGCAAGTAGTAATTATAGTCTATTTTTATTAATTAAATGTAGGTTTTAACAGTTAGGTTAGAGGGGAGGGTAGATTTGGCATGTGAATTTCAATAAAAATATTAATAATATTTCAAGGAATAAGATGGCTACAACATGCAATAAAATAGTTTCTTTATTAAAAAACAAACGAAATACACCGTCTTGAATGGACCACTCAGTTCTTGTGTGGCCCCCTCTAATGACTTCTAGTGTGGTTGTACAACCGTGCAAGTAATACTTGGAATAAGGGTTTTTACTATTTAAAATAATAGCAATTGACTAATCAACTATAATATTTCTTTCATCATCATGAAAGAAAATGTTACATTTCCATTAGCAGCTTTAAAATAAACAAGCTTCATCTTTAAATTATTAGAATAAAACATTATTTTTAAAATTTATTGCTGGAATTCGTTTTCAATGTCAATTTTAAAAACACTAGTATTATGAAGCCAATTTGAGTTATAACCTGATAATTAAGCACTGCTTGACAAAGTCTGAATTCATGAATAATTCGGGAAATGTCTAAATTTCGTAATTTGGATATATTACAAGTATAATTGAAAATAGTTTGGTTTTATATAATTCAATTAATATATTGTAAAAAATAGTTGGGAAACTTCGTAAATTTCAAAATATTATGGATAAATATTGTGTTGTTCGTAGATATAATTCGTCAAATGTAGATAAAACTGAATTGTATTCGTTAAATGTAGATGACACACAACCTCTTCAACATTTATTTAGATGTCACGAAGGAACTTTCCCTATTAAATATTTAGGACTGCCCTTACACTATAAAAAACTGCAAGTAGTTGATTGGTCTTTTCTGGTAAATAAGGTAGAAAGTAGGCTGCAACAATGGCAAGGAAGCTTGCTATCCATAGGAGGTCGTTTAACCCTAATTAACTCTATCCTTACAGCTGTACCTTTATATGCACTCTCAGTCTATAGGATCCCTCTTACGGTAATCAAACAAATAGATAAGATTAGAAGACGTTTCTTATGGCAAGGTAATTCTAAAAAGAAAAAATATATTCTCATAGACTGGTACACCTCAACTTTAGCTAAACAAGTAGGTGGGTTAGGAATTCTAGATTTAAGACAAATGAACATATCTCTGTTACTCAAATGGTGGTGGAAATTGAAGAATTCTGAATACAATGGACTTTGGAAAAACCTTATAATACATAAATATGTGACCAATCACCATCCATTAAAATCTGCCTTCTGGACTGCCATGTTGAAAGTTAATTATATAGGGGAAATGGGGGTATCTTATGAACCAGGGGTAAATTCACAAATTAGGTTCTGGATTGACCAATGGTATAAAAACTGCACATTAGCTACTAGGTACTACACTTTGTTTACTCAATGTACAAACCCAAACATACTCTTAGCTGATGTGGTACACTCCCAAGGGCGATTAGTGAAATTTAGAACTTCATTAGTAGGAATAGATTTTCAGGAATGGACAGAATTGCTCCATCTAATCAGCTCCACTTCATTCACTTACTCACACGACAAAATTGAGTGGAAATGGGAAGCCTCAGGGAAGTTTTCCACTCATTCAATCTATAAAATTCTTAACTTTGGTGGGTATCAACCAAAACATGCAATGATATGGTGGAACTTGCCGGTACCACCAAAAATTAGAGTATTCATGTGGCTAGTTTCGCATAATACCATTTTAACCAAAGACAATTTAGCCATTAAAGGGTGGGTTGGAGACCCCAAATGTCAGTTCTGTTTACACCATGAAACGATTGACCATCTCTTTATCACTTGTACATTAGCTCAACAAATTTGGTTTTGGTTAGGCAAAAGTCAATTTGTAATGCAATCATGGACAACTTGGGATAGTATACTTGCTTTTGCTTATTCTCTCGATTTCCTAGATAGAACGGGATTCTTAATTACACTTAGTGCAGTTAGTTGGAGTTTGTGGAAACATAGGAATGAGGTTTGTTTCAATGCTTGTGATGTTAAAAGTGCTAGAAATCTGATTTTACTAATTAAATCTCTTTGTTCTTATTGGGCAGGAAACATGAGCAAGAAAGTTAAGAATGCTGTTGGCGAGTGGCTGCCGATTATAGAAGATGCAATTCCTTTGAACCAGTACATGCCGATGGAGCTCGTGCCTTCCTACTCGGGTGTAGAGGTCTCTGGACAGCAAGGAGCTGCTGCTGCCGAGGTGCTACAGTAGTGGAAAAATGAAGATGCTTCACCAATTTTGCCGTATAGTTATACTTAGCCTTAGCCCAATTCTTTGTGGCTTAGTTTTAGCAAATTTAGCGTACTTTTGGTGCCTTGCTAATAGCAAGATTTGGTGGTTATATTGCCTTTTACTAAATTTTTGGTTTGAAAAGAGAGAACATGAACTCTAGCCTAATGGATAGCTAAAAACTGATCTTTGTAATTATTATATTTCAGAAATGAAATGGGCTTTTTTGCCTTTTTTAAAAAAAAAGATATAATTCGTCAAATTAAAAATATGTGAGAAAAGAATATAAATTCGGATATAATACTATTATACTAACACTATTTGAAAATCTCGTCTCTTGTCATGACTCATGAGTACAATACTACCACATGGTTGGCTGCACTAACTAGAGCCGTACAAGGAGGAAACTCCTTTAATGGGAAAATAATTTTGAGTTTGATTTGTTAGGCTGGGTCCATTCCAATGCTTAACTAGGGAAACATTAAATGAATATATATTATCATATAAGTATGAATAATATATGCTGATTGCTTCATAACGGGTTAATTACTCGGTCCATTTCTTACATACAAATTCAATATATCTCTGATTTAATGGATAGATGAAAGAATTAGAGAGGGAGATGGTAGAGAGAGAGAAAGGGACAATTTAAAATACATGATTAGGAGAACTCTTTGACTGGGCAAAAATATATTATACGAAGGAAAATACAACAGGATGCCACCGAACATATGTGCATGCATGAGTTCCTTCTTTGAACTTTCTCCTCTTTTCATATCCTAGAGAGAGAGAGAGAGAGAGAGAGAAAGAGGAAGCAAAATATGCACATAAATACACAATAATTGAGAGAAGTGATAGAAAGAGGCAGAGAGAGAGATAGAGAGAGCATGGGAGAAGTAAAGGTTATGAAATCCTTGAAGAATATATACCAGAAATACCTTGGTGTTGGATTCTTTCTTGGTTTCTTTCTTGTGCTTTTGACCTATTTTACTCTCTCTGAACAATTTGCAATCAGAGCTCCTAATGGTAATTACACCCCCTTCTTTTCCCTTTCTCTCTCCTCTTTTTGTTTCTAGAAGATTTTCTCTCTTTTTGTTTCTGAAAATTTTAGAATTTGTACACACATAATTAATTAGGCTCTTTCAATTGATAGTACAGGACCAAAAACAAGAACCAATATTAGAGAATTGTTTTCATACTCTTTGGGGAGATTTGGAATCATTTTTGTTGTCAACTCTTAACTAAAATAAGATAACCGGATCCGTGGCGCAATGGTAGCGCGTCCAACTCCAGATCAGAAGGTTGCGTGTTTAAGAACTAGCCTTTAGTCTAGTAGCAAAGACAAATGGCTTCCATGTAAGAGGTCATGAGTTTGAAACCCGGATGGAAGAAATCTTTTGTTGTAATAACAAGAATATTAAATAGTTGGATGGCTTGACCTCCAATCTTTATTCAAAAAAAAAAAAGATTTTCTTTGAAGAAATCAAGAAATTTTTTGAAATTGGGTCTAGAGAAGTAAAGAGAAGTGGCTCTTGATCCTAGAATCAACCATTTTTTTTTATTTGTTTTATTTTTTTTGTATTATTACTTGCTGAACAGAGGTGGTAAAATTTACATTTCTTGTATAGTCATGAATTTTCTTTCCAGACTAGCAGACCAAATAAATTTCAAAATTCTAACTCTTTGTTTTTGTTTACAAAATTTGTAGCGGTTTCAGAATCGTTGCCAAATGCCGTGCTAGAAGCCAGCCCTGTGAATCCTGTAGCAAAACAGGAGGAGAAAAGTCCTCCCAAATTAGGTAATAGAAATACAAATATTTAAATTGATTTTTTCTTATATATCTCAAAATATCAAAAATAATGTAGCAGTAAAAATTGCATCAACCAGCAAAATGTTCATCGGAATTGTGTTAATCCAAAGTGTTGCATCTGAATTTTTTTGCAATTAATTCATAAATTACATGATTGTCAATGTTCTGGATTGTGTTCATAGTCAATTTTTTACTACTTGAAATTTTGATGTCTCTGCTTTGATTTCAGAGGATAAGAGGAAAACAAAGGATACAACTGAAAAGGTGGACCCAGTGAAGGAAGAATCAACACCTTCTACAAATCAAGAACAAGTCAAGGCAAATGAGAGGCCCCCAGTCAGTGATTCCACCCCTTCAACAATTAAAGAAGAGGATTTCAAGGCATTTGGTAATAATGTAATTATTATTTTTAAAGAGAAATAAGTTCCTTTAAGAAATTGTAAAAAAAGTCCCAATGCACATCTTCCATAATTGTTGAAAGGTTAGGTATATTTTATTTTATTTTTTTGAAAGGTTAGAGCATCTACATCCCTAAAACTCTTAGAGTTTCTAAATAACTGTTAACTGCTTTTAAGAAATTATAGACTCGGGAGTTTTTAAATGTTCACATCCCTGAAACTAATTTTAGAGTTTCTAATAAGCCACATCATCAGTAAATTAAAATTGATAAGCCAAATTAGCAGTAAATTAAACTAATTTTAGCGAATACAGGCCAATTATTTTGCCACGTTAGAGTTTATAAATGATTTCTTAATAAGAAATTATTGAGCAAAGTTGCTAAATAAGAAATCCATCTACATCCCTGAAACAGGTTTAGCAATTGCCACGTCAGATTAGAAACTCTAATAGTTTCAGTGATGTAGATGCTCTTAGGTATCAATCTCCGAAAAAGTATTACAACACAACACAACTTGTTAAATGGAGCAGTTACAAATCAGAAAGAACAAAGCATTAATTTGCTACCTTGTGACATTATTCTCTTTGGTTCCTCTCTCCAAATAATTCAATGTTATTTTTTTATAATCTAAATGCAAAGTATCTTTCATTGCTTTCATGTAGAAACTCTTAACCCAGTTCATGAAGCCAAAGAGATATGTGACACGCAATCGCCGAACTCTGACACATGCGACATATATGGAGATGTGCGCACACATGGGGTCTCTTCATCAATTCTACTTGTTCCTCAAAATCCAATGAGAAATCCCGAACCGCATGAATGGAAAATCAGACCTTACTCGCGCAAATACATGGAGGGTATAAAAAAAGTTAATATAAAGCAACTTGGTAGTCCCGAACAAGCATCACCTTGTACCATAAAGAATAACATGCCGGCATTAGTGTTTGCACTAGGAGGGATTACCGGTAATTATTGGCATGATCACACTGATATTTTGGTCCCTCTTTATCTGGCATCGCGTAAATTTGACGGCGAAGTTCAGTTCCTTGTGACCAACATTCAGGGATGGTACATTGGCAAGTACAATAAGGTTTTTCAAAAGTTATCACGGTATGACATCATTGATTTCGACAAGGATGATCAAGTGCGGTGCTACCCGCACGTGCGTGTCGGAATAAAGATGCACAAGGAGTTTAGCATTATTCCTTCTCTCTCTCCCGAGGGATATTCCATGGTCAATTTTACAAAGTTCATGAGATCCATTAATGGCTTGCCACGAGATGCTCCGATTAGTCTGCGTGATAACCCCGGCGCCAGGCCGAGGCTCATGATCATATCTCGGCGTCACCCGCGAAAAATCGTGAATTTGCAAGATGTAATTCAACTAGGGGAGAGATTAGGGTTTGAGGTTGTAATAGGAGATCCCCCGTTCAATGTCAACGTAGGTGAATTCGCAAAGGAAGTGAACACGGCTGATGTGCTGATGGGCGTACACGGTGCCGGGCTAACAAATTGCATTTATCTCCCGACGAACGCGGTTTTCATACAAATAGTGCCGTATGGAAACATCGAAGAAATGTGCAAGATTGATTTTGGGGATCCGGCGGAGGATATGAAGCTCAAGTACATCGAGTACCGAATCACGGTAGAGGAAAGTACACTTTTGGAGATGCTCGGGAAAGATCACCCGGTCATAAAGGACCCGGCTTCAATTCATGGATGGGAGAAAGTTGCAGAATACTACCTGGGAAAACAAGATGTGAGAATTGATGTGAATAGATTTGCTCCTGTTTTATCAAAAGCAATGGAATATCTACGGGAGTAGAAGTTATTTAATAGCTTTTTGAATTTGTTTTAGTAGATAGGAAGTATTGTTTATTTGTTAAATTATTTTTTCCCCCTTGTATGCTATTTGAGGTGAAAATTCGATTATTTTTTGTGTAGCAAAACAGTGCAAATAATTGTTGAAAAAAATATCGATGAAAAATTTATTTTATTTATTTGTGACATACAATGGGATTTAGTACCGGAAAACGGGGTACCAAACATACAATAGTAGAAACCGGTATGACCTTGCATGAAATCCAATTGAGTCCGGCATACCGTTGAGTTTGGGGTACCTAAAATGTCGGTATTAGGCCTCTACAAGGTTTTAATTTTTCAGGCCTCTTTAGGCAGTGCAAGAGAGAGATAGAGAGATATTGGGCCGGGATAAAAGAATTTGCGTCAAAGAGACGCTGAATTTGCGTCAATTTGTGTAGAAGCAGGGATGTTAAAAGGCCACGTTGAGATTGGATACTTCACGGCACGGCACTTGTGTCGATCACGTGCTGTGACTTATGTATCTCATGTCGTAATTATTCTTTAGAAAATTAGTACAGCACGACATAACAAGTGGTCATGCGAGTCATGCGTGATGAGGACCGTTAGGTCTTCATTAAATGATAAAATTTGAATAAACTAACTTAGTTAAATGTTACTGGTCATGTTTGACGTTTGGTCACGACACATGTGGTGATGACGTGATTGTCTCTCCGAATTTGATGACGACATGTAAAAATCTGACTCGGTCACGACACGGTGCGAATTTACATCTATGTACAAGTAGCCAATATCCGGTAACTCAGTTTGGCTGTGTTTGTTTGCACTTTGCATAAAGCGTACCTGTTTCTATAATTCTATACTTGTTTTTTCATGAGACCACGATATACTGTTTATCTCCATAATTGTTACCTAATTTTTGGGAAAAAAAATCTGTTTGCTCAGAGGTCCTCACTTTTTTATTTCAGATTTTTTTTAGTAATGGGCCAACGTCAGTGAACACTAAATATGGTTGTGCATCCATATCAACCCGAGGAAATTCCAGTGCTAATTTATTGATGTCATCCAGTTCAATTAATTGCCCATTTGTCATGCAAGACCTCTGTCCAAGCAATCAGGGACAGTTGAGGCCAGCCTTGTAATTTCAATTTCTTGGAATTTTGTAATGTGAAATGTATAAAAGAGTGATCAATTTAATATAATAGAGTATCTATCATATGAATTGATGGAGATAGGCTTGAAATTGTGAAAGGGGCATTTCAACCACCATTTGACCTCATCTGAAGACATTCTTTTGCATTTGCCTACTTCTAACAAAAATATTTTGCTATGTTGTTTTCATGTGTCAAGAAGAAGACTAGTCAGATTTAATTTAGGAGGCAATTACGTGGAAAAAATTGGGAGGATTAGAAGATTCTTAAAAAAAAAAATAATAATAATAATGCAAGAGAGATGCATTTTGTCTTATGAACTGAACCATTTTTGTAACTGATACCAAAATGAAAATTTTAATTCGAAGTTTCTCCACTCTTGGTCAGATTTTACTAGTAGGCCTAATAGTTTTGTTCCATTTATTTGGCTTCTGATCAAGGAAAGATTAAGATCATTTGAGAATAATCAATTATATTTCTCAAATTTTCAATCCCCACTCATCAAAGTTGTCAATAGAGGATCTAAAGGAGAAAAGTTATTCTAAAAAAATGCTTTTCCGGTAAATCAATTACATCAAGAGAAAATGTGTTGTGAACAACACAAATTTTTCTTGAGGTAAATTCTTTACCGGATAAGCAACTTTGAATTTAGGAGGCAATTACGTCACAGGTTACTCTTTTCTTTATTTAGTTTTAATCTTTCAGTTCCTTTTTACTCCTTATCTCATCTTTTGAAGATAAAAAGAGTAGTGGTGTGGTGCCTCCATACCGGTTTTGATACCATATATATTCTACGCTATTTTCTAGATCACCATAAAATAGAGTGATTTTTCTTTTGAAAGGGAAATATGTGCTGTGCACTTGTACTAATCTCTTATTCCGAAACTTTTATCTATAGAATCAAAAAAAGAAAATTAAATGTATGACATTGGATAAATGGATTCATATTAATAGATCTAGCACAACCGCTGTCATGCACAGGCTGGAACTACTTGTCAGTAAATTGCAAAAGGAGACGTGACTTTCCCGGCCAACACCTAAAATTTAAACAAGATTTAGTATATTTAAACCAATTGTCAATAGACCTGATATCTACAGAAATAGTAGACCAATTCTCAACTCACCCGACCTTGTCAGTAAATTACAAGGAACCTGTGACGACGACCTAATTGTTTCTTAATTTGCTTCTATTTTTGCTGAGATGAATGAAAGCTGGTGGTCTATTGCCAATGTTTCTTTTAGTTTGTGTTTTGGTCTACTATTTCTGTAGATATCATGTCTATTACTATACTGGTAACCTATGAGGAAAAAAAAATTATGTAATAAGAATGACCCTATTCCTCCTACTCTTTATAATACCTTCTATTTCAATACAAATTTGCTTTATAGTAGACATAGATTAGGTTTATTGTAGTTTTGAGCCGCTTCATGGATTAAGACAAAGTTAGGCAATTGATGCTGGAGATTGAAAAGCTGATTTTCTGATAAAATCGATATATATATATATATATATATATATAGGGTCCGGCTAATTTGCTGCTGGCAGCATTTCGGCCAGCTGCTGCCGGCAGCAAATCTGCCATACGGATGTTCAAACAACCGATCCGAACCGTTCAACATGTTCTAAATATTGAAATGTGCTTGGAGACCAAATTTTACATTTTTTGGAATTTTTTTACTATTTATTAAGCCACTTTGAAAATTCCAGATCCGGGTGAACAGTAAAAACAGAGCAACAAAATTCTGGACCATATGATCTGGAATTTTCAAAGTGGCTTAATAAATAGTAAACAAATTCCAAAAAATGTAAAATTTGGTCTCCAAGCACATTTCAATATTTAGAACATGTTGAACGGTTCGGATCAGTTGTTTGAAGATCATATGGTCCAGATTTGCTGCCGGCAGCAGCTGGCCGAAATGCTGCCAGCAGCAAATTAGCCGGACCCTATATATATATATATATATAGGGTATAACTAAATCTTGTTAACACATGTCTTAATTACATAAACAAGATTTAGTTAAATATTCTTAACGCATGTTTAGGTAATTTAACCAGCACTATATCATCCGTTACCATAAATACAACTGTCTGAATATATTGCAAGGGAAGATGAAGAAATATACAAGTCCATTAAAAACAACATCTAAAATTGTCTTAGATATTAAATGATGCACGGGAAGGATCACCTGTACGGCTGTGCGACACGCTTTTGGGAGATGCACGGGAAGGATCACCTCACCTGCCCATAAACGACACCATCCCAATTCACCAAAATGGCTGGGATAAAAACATGTTTTGTTTCTGTTTTACAAAACCAATGGAGTTCTTGTTCCTACTGGATCAACAATCATAGCAAGTAAAGGCCCGGTACTTTCAGGCCTCTTTAGGCATTGCAATTTGCAAGACAACAGAAATTGGGCTGATCCAGTTAATTTTTGAGTCTAAAATGAACACTGGATCTTGTGAGGCGGTACTAGCAATTAATTTATGTAGCTCGTAACCAACATCCTAGTGACAACACTTGTGATATATTCGTGTTTTATTCACGTATTAAACGTTTTTTTGATGTTACTGAACCGAACTCCGTTTAAAACGCAAAAAAACGTATAATACGTTTTATTCGCGAATAAAACGGGTATAAACGTGAATTACGAATTATTCGCGATAAAAATGCGAAAAAAACGCAAAATTTTATTTTTTAGGGTTTTTACCTGTACGGCTGTGCGACACGCTTTTTTTGGTACACCTATACATTGGATTGAAGTATGTACATACCAACCGCACGAAATTCGAATGCTAATTTGTTGATGAGTCAATATTAGCTGCCCTGTTCATTTAATAATTGCCTCATTTGTCATTCATGCACATGACCTCTGTCTAATTAATAAGGGACAGACCATACAAAGAGTTCCTTAAAGCGCATTTGTGTTTAATATCCTATATTTTGCTACTTTAGATGCCATATAAATTCAATTTCTTGGAATTTTGTTATGTGATATATGTGACGTGAATAAATATAGTGGTGAATAAATTAAATGGGGTGTCTATCACATGATTTGAAGGATATACATTAATATTATTTATGAATGTGGCATTTCAACTACCATTTGACCTCACCAGAGTTGGGTGCCTATAATTTCATTCACATGACCAATTAGCATAAATACCCCCCTTATAAATTTTGAGAAATTTAGATATATGCCCATCATAACTTCTTAATTTAGATATTTCTCCATTAACATTTCAAAATTAATTACTTTCTCATACAAATTTACGAGCAAAGCTAGGGTGTGATGTGCTCATCAAGAGAGTTTAGTGAGCACAATTTCAAAAGTCTATTGGATTGGTTTCAAATGACGAATCCAAACCATTGATATCCATCTACTTCATGAGTGATGCATGTACATGAATTTTTTTGGAAGTTTCAAATTCATTTAGTACAAGATCAAGCGGTAAGAAAAATGAACATTTTATAAGTTATTTTATAAGTTGCTTTATGTATCCGTTTTTCATTATTTTTTTAACCGCTTGATCTAACTAAATGAATTTGAAACTTTCAAAATTTTGCTGCATCACTCATAAAAGTAAATGGATTTCAATGGTTTAGATCCGTTATTTAAAATCAATTCAATATACTTTTGAAGTTGTACTCACCAAATCCTCTTAATAAACACATCACATCCTAAGCCGAGATTTTTATTTATACCATTTTAATAAAATAAATTAATTAAATAACCATCGTTTTTGGTTAATTCTAAATCTAGCACGGCCGCACCGGCATTCTGCGGACCCATTTGAGTGGGACCGCAGAATACCGCTGCGGACCCTTAAATGGGTCCGCAGAATGGTTCTGCGGACCCTTTTTTTTTTTTTTTTTTTTTAATCCAGTTTTTTTGAGCACTTTTGACCCCTGGGGTGCCTCCCGGTCAATTATTGTCAAAAGTGCCTCGTGCCTCCTGGGGTGCCTCGTGTCTCCACTAAATTAAAATGCATGCACATCGATTTAGGAAAACAATTTTTAATGCCTCGTGCCTCGTGTCTCCCCTGGGGTGCCTCGGTAAAATAACAGAAAGGAAAAAGAAAAAAAGGGGGTCCGCAGAATGAATCTGCGGCCCCATATGGGGGTCCGCTCCGGCATTCTGCGGCCTCCCCCATATGGGTCCGCAGCGGTGTTCTGCGGCCGTGCTAGAATTAGAATTGACCAAAATCGATGGTTATTTTATTAATTTATTTTATTAAAATGGTATAAATAAAAATTTCGGCACCCTAAGTTTGCTCCAAATTCACCCGAAATTTTTATTTTTAACATTTTAAAGAATTAAATTAATAAAATAACCACCGTTTCTGGTCAATTCCATATTTAACACGGCCGCAGAACACCGGAGCGGACCCATTTGGGGGTGGCCGCAGAATGCCGGAGCGGACCCTCATATGGGTCCGCATAATGCCGGAGCGGACACGGGTCCGCACTATGCCGGAGCGGACCCTGGTCTTTTTTTTTTTCTGATTCTGAATTTGATTATGGTTTTGTTTTGGAAATTTTTATCAAAAATGTAACGTTTGTCTGGAAGTTGTGTATAATTACTTATATTTGAAATGTCGTTTAATCTGAAATTGTTGTTCGTCGTTTGTTTGATCAAAAGAAACATTACAATAGAACAAGGAGCCATATAAAGAAGCATACAATAGAACATGCGAATGTTATCGGAAATTACAAATACGTCTAATTAACCGAAAATAAACAATAGTTTTACAAGTACAATTAGAAAAACAACATTAACTCTCAATCTCGTGCAGCCCGAGCAGCTCTGTTTTGTCTTTCTTGCGTATCTCGGCCGGCTTGGTGTCCTCTTCTCCTATTATGTAGAACATCCATCCACATCGGAATTCTGTCGTGCTGTCTTCTGCCCACAGAAATATTTTTTTTCTCTGGAACAAGGACCGGGCCATCGTGTGGAGGCCATTCCGGCTGATTTCCATAAACATGCCATTGTGCGCTCCATGTGTTGATCAGTGTATGGATGTGATAATAGTGACTTACAAATACGCCAGGGTCGATGCCTCGGAGACGACACACGGACAGAACATGAGAGCACGGTATTCTCTCCAATTAAGGCTTCTGGCGTGCAAGTTACCGTGTGATCATCCCTGATTATCACCGTGTATTTGTAATTGGCCTTGGTAAACCGACCAGAATCGTCAGGTATGAAAGCGTGAACTCTCTCCTGTGTGGCGGTTACCTCGAACTCGTTGTTGTTTCCAAAGCCCCCCAGCGTCTTCATTTTATCGGACCTCTCGAACCGTTTGTTGATCAGATACAAAAAATTAAAAAATAATGAAGAAGTCAGATATTTTTTTTAACAAACTTCATTAAAAATTATGAAGAAATAACTACAAATAAAAGTACCTTATGCACACGACACGAGAATTGCTGACCTTGACTGACTTCCCATTCCGCTTTGGCCCTCCTTTGCGCAAACCATGTCATACATTTGTAAAATGTGTCTTCAATTATTGCTGCAACCGGTAGCCTACGAGAGGACTTGAAGACCTTATTAAGCGACTCAGACCCGTTTGTAGTCATGATGCCCCAACGGTAACCACCGTCCAGTGCTTGGAATATCTTCCATGGTTTGGGGCACTCGTTCTCATCTTGATCCAAATACTTACACACACCGTCAAGCCAATTGAGGGCAATGTCACATGCCTGCCCCATTGCTTGCATTCCTTGCTCGTACCACCTCATCTTCCTCTTAGCCACACATATTCTAAAAAAATGGATTGCCTTATCACTACAACCGTTCTTCTTCATGTTCTTGGCTATGTGAGTAGCACAAAGACAGTGAACACATTGATCCTCATCCTCCTCGTTCCACCCCATATCATCTTGTCTGAACACCTTCTTGATACCCTTTCCCCTATCAGTGATGACACACATGAATCTGGAGCGGATTACATTGATCCTCAACCATTTCATGAACCACGCACAATCGTCATAACTCTCTGATTCTACCAGTGAAAAAGCCAACGGGAGGAGCTGATTTTCAGCATCGTACCCGGTTGCAATCAACAGCTTGCCTGTGGTAAAATAAATTTTGTAAGAGCCGAAATCAACTAAAATAAATAAAGTGAAAACAATCAAATTAGTTACCTTTATACCGGCCTGATAGGAAACATGCATCAACTGTGATGACCGGTCTGATATGTTGAAAAGCAGCTATGCACGGTCCAAATGCCCAAGCCGCCCTATGAAAATACCTCCATGGTCCAGGTTCACCAGTGGGATATGAGGTCACCTCAAACAATGTTTCTGTCAATAAATTTAAAAAAATAAGTTCAATTTTTGATTGATAATGAAATAACGTAAAAATTGAAGGAACAATGTAGTACCTGGGTTGCTTCTTTTCATTGCCTCCAACAATGGAACTACAAGAGCGTATGACCCCTCCCAACTGCCAAATTGACGGGCTATTGCCAACTCACGGCCACGCCATAGTTTGTTGTACGCCGGTATCTGACCGTTGTACTTTTCAGCAACAGCAATTCGGACAGCCTGAATACTCAAGTCGACATCGTTCCTCATGTGAGCGGATATACACTCGGCAACCATAGCAGCTGACAACTGGGAGTGATCTGTGCTTGTCGCATCCGCGTGGCATGAATGTTGTGTTGGGCATTTGGAGACACGCCATTGTGTTCCATAACCGGTGGCCCTTGCGAGTATGTACCACCCACAGTAACTGTCCTTGCACTTGAACCTCATTCTTGTGCGGTCACTGTGCGTAGGTATTAACTCTTTGTTGCAAAGGATGTGAAACCTGGCAATTGCGCTCTTCATTTCCTCCTTTGAGTCATATGTTTGTCCCTCGGACAATTCATTCTCAAAATCTGCTCTACTTCCAAACAAACCCGAATTGGCTTCCATAAACCCTGATGTGTCGTTGAAAGCATGAATCGGGTGCTGAAACCCACGATCCATTATCTGAAACCCGCTATCCATCTTGAATTTCCTTGATATTCCGAGCATAGGCCCGGTATCTTCCTGGTCAGAATAATCGCTCATACCCTCAGGATCAACATGACCCCAATTTTCCTCTGCCTCTAGTATTTCCGGATCCACTTCTTCATCAGATTCATCCGGATTACAAGTTTGACCCCAATGAGCGGTCCGACTAGATGAAGGCTGGTCAGTCTGGGATGGGGCCCGACGGGAGGGTCGGTCCCTCTGAACTGGGGCCCGACTACTGGACGGTTGGTCAATTTGGACAGGGAATAGACTAGTGCCGGATGAGTTACCCCGACTACGACCCTGGATTAACCTCTGAACTGGGTTCGAACGCCGGGCTCTGGTAACCTCCACATATAGGTCAATTATCTTGTATGCACCCCCAGAAAAACTCATGGTTTGGTTATACAATACCTGCCAGACTCCCTCATTCTGAATTGGAAATAGTTGGAACCAGGTTTGTGCCGAACTAGTCGGCATGCTAATTTTGGCATCAATTTTAAGGTCATACTGACCCTGATCCAACTCCAAATTTCCACATATACTTGATTTAAGTCCCAAATAATCCGTACCTGGCAATACCGGGATCACAGTAACGGGTCCAATACTGTAGTAAACCCCATTAGGACTTGTTAATACATCCCCACCAGTGTAGATGGATACCATAAGAGCCATTTTTTCAATTCAATACAGAAAAAACCTACAATTAAAAATTAACTAAATTAATTAATTTAAATTAATTATTCTAATTTAATTATTGCTAAATTAATTATTCTAATTAAATTATTAATCTACTGAAATAAAAATAAAAAGTTTAAAAGAAGAGAGAAAAAACTTACAGATCAGAGAGCTAACTCAGGAGAGAGAAGGTGTGAGAGTGTGGAATGAAATTTCGCTGTCATTTTTCGGGAAATAAAGACCATGGTCCGCTCCGGCATTCTGCGGACCCATATGGGGGTCCGCTCCGGTATTCTGCGGCCTCCCCCAAATGGGTCCGCTCCGGTGTTCTGCGGTCGTGTTAAATATGGAATTGACCAGAAACGGTGGTTATTTTATTAATTTAATTCTTTAAAATGTTAAAAATAAAAATTTCGGCAAATTCACTTGTTTCAGAATCCTAATACCCCTTCCTTGAAATGATTCAAATGAAGTACCCAGATGTCCACGCCTATCTCCTGGTGTTTAGAGTTGATGATTATCATGATGCAAATTTTTAGTGAACAATCCAAAACAAAAAAGGGGAAGGGGTACGATTAGAATTCGCATCCTCTGATATATCTCAAACTTTGAGTGTTTTTTCTGAAAAATCTCAATCGTTCAAATACGTAATGCACGAATTTCAAAACATAAATAATACTGGCCCTCTACGTTATCCCCAAATAGACACCGTACATGTTGGTCACACAAAAGTTGAGATCAAATTGTTGGAGCCTTATAGCTACCAACCTTAAAAAAAAAAAATTGAGATATTTCAGAGAATATGCACTCGTACGGATACACTATTTTGAAATAAGGGGAAAGTTGTCATATTTTTTCTATTTATCAATATTAATCTTTATTTTGATGGGAAATGGAAATGGAGATATTAATAAATTAAGTGAATTTAGATGGAAATATAACAAAATTTGAAATTTTGATGAGAAAATATCTAAATTAATAAGCTATGATGGGTGTATATTTAAAATTTCTCTTAAATATTTATTTAATATCAAACACACTTGATGATTGGTTTACTAGAACCGTTTCTTTGCTCCTCAGATTATAATCTGCCATGTGAAGATAAAAAATAAGAGCCACAAATAAAGAGTGAGGCTATGGTATTTTGCAAAGTGCAGATCAGTCTGTGACTCTGTGCTATGAATTTATATTTTGATTTTTTTAAATTTAAATAGTTAATTTGAACCATTCAATATGGTTTTTATATGAAAAATGTACTAGGAAATCAAATTTTTTGTATATATATTTTTTTTTTTTTACAATTTTTATTTATTTTTTAGATAAGTAGAAAATTACACTTTCAGATGGTCCATAATTTTTAGATCAAGTAATTTTTTACTCATTTAAAAAATAATAAAAAATATTAAAAATATAAAATTTTAGAAAATCATTACTTTTCGGACCGACTTACGGTAACATAAAGCGGTAAAAAACATTAAGACTCAATTAAAAAAAAGGAAAGCCACAATATAGTTAAAATTGAAGTGATATTAATATTATGAGGAGGGATACACTTACAACAAATTTGAGTTACAACAAAGTTACAACATTCATTTTTTTCATTTTCAAAGTCCAAATCGTCGATCCAAACCGTTCAACATGATTATCTAAATAAAATGTACTTGCAGATCAAATTTTATATTTTTTTGAATTTTTTTACTATTTATTAAGATGGGTACAAAATTCAATGGTCTAAGTATGGCTATTTTTTGTAAACTACTTAATAAATAGTAAAAAAATTCAAAAAAATGTAAAATTTGATCTGCAAGCACATTTTATTGTGGAGATCATGTTGAACGGTTTGGATCGACAATTTGGACTTTGAAAATGAAAAAAATGAATGTTGTAACTTTGTTGTAACTCAAATTTGTTGTAAGTGTATCCCTCCTCTAATATTATTATAGCACTATTATTGGTTTAGGCCCCCATTTTTTTTTTAATATATACCCCATTATCCGGTTACTTTCCCCAACAAGCGATGAACCCACATGGTTTTAGATTCCTCCAAAATATTGGGGGGCCCATTTGATTAGACTAAAATGAAAATGGAACTAAAATTCCATGCATGCTAGCTAGCACCTAGCAATGAGCCACACCTAACTTATTCTGAGAATTTGATCCAGCTCATTTTAGAAAGCAACATGTGAGAGAACAAATAATTGTAATTCGAGATGCCAATACATGACACTTTGCGGCTGGCATAGTCGCTCAGTCAACTTTGGTAACTATCTATCTAGAATTAAAATTATTTGAGCATTACTAAACTTTCAATAATGTGTCATATGGTTCAGGCCAATCTTGAATTAAACATAGAGGACTGTTGGTGAATATATTTGTCTGTTGAACCGTTCAAGTCAAATCTTAAATGCAATAGTCAGAGGTGGTGGATCTAGGATTTTGATTAGAAATAGGCATAAAATATTGACAAGGGTATAATTTTTTTTCTCCTGACGAATTGGAGCGGAGTAGTGGATAGGGATTTAAAAAATCACAGCACGACCGAATACTTCACGGCACGATACGGTTCTATCACGGCACGTGTGCCGGTTATGTGCCGTGACCATCTTTCGAAAATTTGGCACGACAAGGCACGTCACACAAAATATTTGATCACGGTACGACACATGGTCATGTGTAATTATGACCGTTAGATCTTGATCGAATGTTGAATCTTAAATAAACTAACCTAAATTATAAAAAAAATAGTTAAACGTGACAAATGTGACCGGTCACGTTTGGACACTTCACGTGTGGTCACAGTGTGATTAACGTGTTGTGACCATTCACGTGCTATGACTATCCTTTCAAATTTGGTCACGACACGACACGTAATCCAAGTTACGGCATGACTAGTCACGGCATGATACATATTTATATCCTTAGTAGCGGACCTCTTTTTTCTCCTAACAAATCAACGATTCTTCTAAGTAAAGTAATGAATCGGACTACGTCTTTTTTTGTCTTTCTTTTACGTGAATCAGTCTTTACTGACTTTCTTTTCCGCACAATTTTCTTCAACTGGACCGTGAATTAAATCCAGGAGTAGGCATTATATCTATCCAGGAGTAGGCACAAGTATAAAATACCACTGACCCTTCTTGGGTCCGTCACTGGCTATGGCGTTGCTATAGCGCGCTATTTAGAACCTTAGTGAGCATATTATAATTTGTTTTCATATTTTGTATACTGGGTAAGCAAATAAAAGTGTTAAATAGACTATAATTAATTAGTTTAGATATAGACGTGCAGGGAAGGGATGTTAAAAAAAATCTCTCAAGTTAAATTAGCAAAATTATAAATTATAAATACTTTTATTAATTCATGTTGGATTTATTAAATGGTACGCCCGTTATGGGAAATCTGAATCCAAAACCCGACCCGTTATGAAGAGGTGCAGACCCTTTATGAAGAGGTGCAGACCCTTCATGAAGAGGTGTGTTAGTATTATATATACTACATCCTGTCCATGTCTCTCTAACAGATAATATAACAGAATAGTGACAGAAAAGAAAGAGAGAAAAACGCACCAAGAAACTCTGTTAACACTTGAAGGTCTTAGGTCGTGGAAAACGCAGGGCTTCCGGCTTCGGCTTGAGCAAATCTGCCAATCAATTTTTGGGGTGATGCATTATTGACTGCTGCCTATATTCTAAATCGAGTACCCTCTAAATCTGTTTCTTCAACTCCTTACGAACTTTGGAATAATAGAAAACCAGATCTTAGTAATCTGAGACCTTGGGGATGCACAGCCTTTGTTCATGATTCGTCTCATCAACATGGTAAATTGGGTCCACGAGGTAAAAAGAGTATATTTATACGATACTCTGAACATTCCAAAGGTTATGTGTTCATTGGTGAACAATCGAGTGGGAGTGTAACAGAATTTGAGTCCCGAGATGTTATTTTCTTGGAAAATGAATTTCCAAGAAAGGGTGAGATAGGTCAGGAATTTTCTCTATATGAAGAAGAGGAGCAAGATGATTTGATTGTTGCAAATCGTTTGGTGCATATTCCTGAACCTCCAACAGTATCTCATCCAAGTGGGAGCAAGTCAGTAGATGATGCTGAGCCAAGTTCAGCACAATCACAAATTAGGCATAGCAATCGTGCTAGAGTTCCTAAACGTCATTTTCCAATCGAAAATGAATCTTACATGATTGTCATGCAAGATGAAGAAGAGCCAAGAAATATTCGAGAGGCTCTCACTTGTCCTGCTAAAGAGAAATGGATGAAAGCAATGGAAGAAGAAATGGAGTCAATGAGATCAAATAATGTTTGGGAATTAGTTGATCTCCCTAAAGGACGCAAGGCAATTGGGAACAAATGGGTTCTCAAGATTAAACGTCTAGCTGACGGCTCAATTGAGAGGTATAAGGCACGTCTTGTTGCTAAGGGGTATACACAACAAGAGGGGATAGACTATGAAGAGACTTTCTCTCCTGTTGTAAGATTTACTTCTATACGATTGATACTAGCTATTGTTGCCAGTTTAGATTTGGAATTGCATCAAATGGATGTTAAAACTGCGTTTCTAAATGGCAATATGGAAGAAGAGATATATATGGAACAACCTGTCAGTTTTGTTGCTGAAGGTCAAGAGCACAAAGTGTGCAAATTGTTGAGATCTATTTATGGTCTCAAACAATCTTCCAGACAGTGGTACATTCGGTTTCATCAGGCAATCATATCATTTGATTTCGAAATGATTGATGAAGACCATTGTGTGTATGTCAAAAGATCCAAAGAAAAATTTGTGATTCTATCGCTTTATGTGGATGACATACTGTTGGCTAGTAACAATAATGAGTATGTGAAAATCATTAAAGAATGGTTATCCTCCAATTTTGATATGAAGGATATGGGTGAAGCAGCATACATTCTTGGAGTGAAGATTGAAAGAGATCGTTCCAAGAAGATGTTAGCTCTATCGCAAGAGCATTACATCAAGAAAGTACTTGAAAAGTTTCATATGCAAGACTGTAAACCCATTGATACTCCGATAGCAAAAGGCGAAGGTCTTAGTTTAAGAATGTGTCCAAAGACTCCAGATGAAAAAGCACAAATGGAAAAAGTTCCTTACGCAAGTGCTGTTGGCAGCCTCATGTATGCTATGATGTGTACTAGGCCGGATATCAGTTTCGTCGTTGGGATGGTGAGTAGATATCAAGCCAATCCAGGACAGTCCCATTGGAAAGCAGTAAAAAGAATACTTAGATATCTGAAAGGTACTGCAGATTATTCATTGTGTTTTCAAGGAGAAAATCTGCAACTCATGGGTTACGCAGATGCTGATTGGGGAGGAGATTTAGATGAAAGAAAATCTACCTCAGGCTATGTTTTCTTACTTAGTAATGGAGCTATCTCTTGGAGTAGTAAGAAACAGAGTTGCATATCCTTATCCACAATGGAAGCTGAATTTGTAGCATTTTCAGCAGCAGTACAAGAAGCAGTTTGGCTTAAAAGATTTTTGAATCACTTGGGTTTCGATGAGAATGAAACTAACTCAGTGTTGGTATACAGCGATAGCCAAGCAGCAATCGCTTATACAAAAGATCCCAAGTATCACTCAAAGACCAAACACATTGATACTAAGTATAACTTCGTTAGAGACATGGTGGCGAAAAAGCAAGTTTGCATGCAGTACATATCTACACACAAAATGGTGGCAGATCCTTTTACAAAGGCAATACCTAGAGATGTGTTTATTGGCCATGTTAAGTCTCTAGGGTTACGTAGATTGTAATTATATTTTTGATTGAACAGTATATTATGTATATTTGTATTTGTGGGATAAATGCAATGAATGCTATCTTCTTATTCATTTTTGTTACAAATTATTTAATACCAATATATTTAGCATAACACATAAGATATAAAATGAAAGGTATGTCAGACAGTTGATTGGCCTTCTCACACAGGCAATCGCTTCTATGTCTTAGTAGGACATAGAAATGAGATTGATTTTAAGCTAGACATGATACAAAATGTGAGAGCAAGTGCTTAAAATAAATATCGCCTTGATAGAGAATCAAGATGAGGTCATATGAATATACTATTATGACCGGAGGTGAAATACCCACTATTTACCTTAACTGTCTTATGCCAAGTGTGAGTCATGTTATTGGATTTATATGATAAGTAGAGATATGGACTCAAGTTAGATATTGTGTATATCTGAACTATCACTTGTACGGTATTGAATTTTAGTTTAGACATACGCTCCATAAGAAATGGAGAATAATACCGTAACATATGTTTCATACCATATGTGCAATTGACCAACAGGGTAACAGAAGATATGATCTCTTCTTCTTTGTTGTGTGAGACCCGAGAGATAAAAAGGATCTCACAGTACTCTTCAATTTTTTACTAAATACTTGAAGTTTCTTTTCAATTAGTTATTTTAGAATGTTGCCAATGATCATGAATGATGCGATCTAATGGAACATATCTGGATAGCAATTGATTTGGAATGGAGAGATTCTAGATAAAAGAAAAAGATCATTTCAGTGTTGCATTAGGTTATATTCACTGGTGCACCAATTATGTTTATGTAACATAATTGTGAATATATAAGTATGGTTGTATCAATACATAAAAGAGATCCTGTAATACTTAAAAAAAAAAAATGTAACTTGATGATCTGGGGTACTGCATATTTACTCTACTTAGATGTTGTTATACATACCTAACAGTTGGATAACAACATATGCTCTCAAATTAAAATATGCTGGTCACGGCCTATTTCCTTGTATGAATTTTAACAGAGTTAAGAGATTACGTTCTCTTAGTTTATAGCGGATATCCCATTTTGTGCGAGTGGGAGATGTTGGATTTATTAAATGGTACGCCCGTTATGGGAAATCTGAATCCAAAACCCGACCCGTTATGAAGAGGTGCAGACCCTTTATGAAGAGGTGCAGACCCTTCATGAAGAGGTGTGTTAGTATTATATATACTACATCCTGTCCATGTCTCTCTAACAGATAATATAACAGAATAGTGACAGAAAAGAAAGAGAGAAAAACGCACCAAGAAACTCTGTTAACACTTGAAGGTCTTAGGTCGTGGAAAACGCAGGGCTTCCGGCTTCGGCTTGTGATTCCTTGCAGAACCAGTGATACTGCTACGCTCGCAAGATCCGCTTCCGCACGAATATTAACGGAGTAATTTGTAAGTTCTATCCGTTATTTAACAATTCATTCTAAACAAGTTATGCTACTACATAACTTGAGCACCTGGCTCACATTTTCATACAACTCCCTCAGTTCTTTGAATTTATTATTGAAGGAAAAGCTAATGCATCTTCTACATACACCTATTTTACATTTTCATCTTACACCCTCCTGAGCCTCATCTTTACCGATTTTTCTATTTTTAGAAAATATTTTTAAAAAACTAAAAATGGCGAAATTATTTTGATGACATGGAAGGAAGAACACCAAATTTTCAGTTCCTTCGAGAATTCGCTAAGAAATAACATATTTGATGTAGTTTTTAGCGTGCCACAATAATTATTTCTAATATAATCGCAATATCTAGTTATTTTGGCATGCTAATGCTAAGGAATTACATCAAATATACAAATTAAAAAAAAAAACTTACTTTTTTGAGATTTGATGTGATTCTTTCTATGTTATTAAAAGTTTTTGACATCTTTCTGATTCATTAAAAATATTTATTTATTTTCTAGATGTAAAAAACTATCATCTTTCAAGGCATAACAGGGACTAATGTTTTTAAACGCGGTTTTTATACGGTATGCGGAAGGCCACCGCATATGTAGATTTTTATGCGAAATTATATATGCAGATTTTAAAATGAGAATTCATATATATATATATATATATAAACAATTATGCGGTAATATGCGGTATTATACAAATAAATATGCAGTAATATGTAGTAATATATAATATCATACAAACAAGTATGCATTAATATGTAGCAATATGCGGCCGAATATACAGTTAAAAATACAAAATAGCATATTTGACTGAATACAAATTTTCTATTCAGATTGCAACTGAACAAGAATATAACCGAATTTTAGTACAGTGATAGGGTCGATACATTGGGTCTCTTTAGTCAAACCCCAGGAATTAACATTTCTGGTAATTTATTTGAAAAGATATAGCAACTCGAAATATTCCAACAGTTCTTTTGTCTATCCTCCCTTTACGAGCATCATGTCACGTGTACATCAACTCAAACACTACTATAATAAAAAGTAATAATAATTTATCCAAGCCTCTCCTTTCTGAATTCACCTCCTCCCCGGTACCGTAATAGGGAATCTTTTACAATTATTGGATCTAGACCGTTCTTTTTTAACATGGAACGAATCTCCAAGCCCAATAATACTGCCCCCTGCGCTAGCCCGATTGTCAAAGCGTATGAGAGTTAATCTCAAACCGTAAAGTGAAGGGAATCTTTTACAGTAATGGAGAGGATACTTGTTCCTCCTTTCTCCAAGAAGAAATAATACGACAGGCAACTGTACAAGTCTTCTTCCCTCTTGTCTGACAAATTGGAGCTCTCTTGGAAGAGAGAGAGAGATGATACTAAGCAGATAGAAAATAATTTCAATTCTCTATCTGAGCCTCTCTGTTTCAGAAAATGGGTTCTTCTCCATATGGCAGAGTTGTTTCAAGGCCAAACTGGGAGAGAAAATCCAAGCAGAGCGCAAAATTTGGGAGATATTTTGGGAAGTTTGAGGCCAAAATATTTAGTCTTGGTTTGATTCTTCTCACCTTTTTCTCTGTTTACAAGCTCTTCAATTCGTCTACTCCTTTACCAGGTATTTTTTTTTATGTTTCTATTCCATCCATTTTCTCATTTATTTGAACCCACAAAATTAAGGCTAGCTCTTCAATCCATCAATTTCTCCCAAATTATGGTTAATTTCTGTTAAGACTTTTCACCAGCAAATAACAAACAATATATTAGCATGCACAAATGAGTTTAATTTTACAGTGACATGCATAACCATGCATGAAGTTTCATAAGCTTGCTTCTGACAAATTTTTTTAGAGAATAAGGAAGCAGTAGGTTTGATTGAAAGTGCTCCAAATGGCCAACTAGAAGAAATCATCGCAAAATTGAGCTCCCAATTAGAAGGTACCAAATTCAAAATTAAGTTGAATAATTTAATCTACTAATTAACTTAATTATGTCTTCTTCTCTTGTTCTATCTCTGTAGACATTGGAAGTAGGAATGAAGCAGCAAGGAATAATTCTAGAAATATGGAAGAGATTTCAGTTTCGAAGGAATCCGATTCTACTCAGTCTAGTAAAATTCAAAATGCTCACTGGTAACTTTACTGTTATATATTATGGTTTTATCCATATGTCATGAAATTTCATGCCACATTGAACCCATGAAAGGTTTCTATATTTTAACACCAACCTATTTAGTGCATGCAATAAGCGCTTAAGTTTACCCATGATGTGAATCTCAGGGACTAATTGATAAAACAATTTCAATGATAGGCTAACTAGGATAGATTGCCCCCAAAAAAAAAAAAAAAAAAAACATAAGTTGATATTGATCTAAAGTAATCAATACCCACTATGGATATCCTATATATTGGAAAAATAGAAGTTGGGTCCAGATAGAGTATTTTTTTTTTAATTTATGTTTATTTGTGTTTACAAAGAGTTGCTCTGCCTTTTCTCTTCCCGATGCACAATATAAGGTCTAAACCATACAATACAGTATCAAACCTATATGTGAAATTGATGGTGTAACAAACCATGTACCGGGTCAGTCTGTACTCTTCCAGTACCACCCTTGCCCCCCATCTACACCAAAAAGAATAATAATAAATGCAATGAGCATAATAAATTAATAATAGTAGAGGAATTAATTTAACAATAGGATTGTATTTTTGCAACTGAAAGAATAATTGTCCTCTGCTTTCACAGATTTCAGGATACAAAAAGAGCAAATTGAGGATAATGTAGATTTGGAGATTGATTCTGCCAATAAGCAAGACATTACAACTTCAAATGAAGACAATAATACAGTGCTTGACAATGATGTTTCTTTGGAGAACAACCTGACTATGGAGTCCAATTCTTCAAATAAGCAAAATACCATAATTTCGACAACAGGTACTTAAACGTTTATGTTTTCAGAAATTTACTCTGTATATAATCTACTATTGATTTAAGAATAAATTTTCATTAGTCAGGATTTTAACGTAATCTTCACCTATGTAAAAATTCACTACATTTATTTTTGCTTTTCTTTTACAATGTTTATATACCTGAAGACATGTGATTAACAATCCAATTTTTCACGTTGTAGGCAGTAAATTTAGACAACTAAATTTCTGAAAATGCTTAGGTTTCATCCAGATACTTAGAATTATGTACTGTGCCGCTAAAATTATATAATAGTAGGCTAGTAAACTTTGAAATCCATAAACGTACTGAGATAAATTATTAAACCTTTGCAAGGCACAATCTGAATGGACATCTCTCTTGATTTTGTATATAGGAGAAGAGATTGAAGTTGAAAGCACTGAGATTAAGAGTACACTAACTTGTGATGAAAATAGCAAAGATGAGGGTTTTCCTTATGCAAGACCGGCAATTTGTGAGATGACCGGTGAAATTACAATTAGCCCCATAAGCTCTTTACTAACTCTTATATCCTCACCAGACCAAGGATATGAAGAGAAGAAAATACGACCTTACGCACGAAAGGACGATAATTTATTACCTAAGGTCAAAGAAATAACAATAAAGCCGGTCTTTAGAGATTCTGAGGTCACACAGTGCACCATAACTCATGAGGTACCTGCAGTAATTTTCTCCGTGTCTGGTTACACCGGGAACTTCTTTCACGACATGGCTGATGTTTTGATCCCTTTATTTCTCACCTCGTACCAATTCAACAGGGAGGTACAATTCTTCGTTACCAACTATGACCAAAAGTGGATCCAGAAGTACCGACCAATTTTAGGCAGGCTGTCGAGGTACAACATTGTGAATTTAGATAGAGATAAAAATTTACACTGCGTAAAACATGCTTTTCTAGGGTTATTTAGAGATCGTGACTTGATAATCCACCCTCATCCTACAAGAAATCCTAAAAGATATAACATGTTGGATTTCAAAAAATTCCTTCGGCAAGTTTATGCTCTCAAAAGGAGTACCCCTATTTTTGTAGGAGAGCAATTGCACAAAAGACCAAGAATGCTTATCATCTCTCGTAAAGGTACAAGAAAAATATTAAATTTAAGAGGACTTGTTCGAGTGTCCAAAGAATTAGGGTTTGATGTGGTTGTTTCGGAGGCTGGTGGCAATGTAAAACGGTATGCACAACTCGTGAACTCATGCGATGTAATGTTAGCGGTACATGGTGCAGGTCTAACAAACCAAATATTTTTACCACCTAAAGCGGTGGTTATACAGGTAGTACCATGGGGCAAAATGGATTGGATGGCTACAAATTTTTACGGCCAACCGGCCATAGAAATGGACTTAAAATACTTGGAGTATAACATAAAAGAGGATGAGAGTAGCCTTATAGAGAGGTACCCAAGAGACCATGTTGTGTTTAAAGACCCCTATTCATTTCATTTGCAAGGATGGGAAACCTTGTCAAGTGTGATAATGTCACAAAATTTGAAGCTTAATCCTAGGAGATTTAGAGAGACTTTGATTAATGCTTTAGACCTTCTCCAAGAGTAGATTTGTGCAGAGTTGTACAGCATTGGTTGATTTGATGTGTTTTATTTTTTGTTAATATTGTACAATAGATTATCAATTCTTTTGGCCACATTGGCAAATTCTTTGTTATACAGAGTCGAACCTTGAATTGGAACAAGATATGGTACATTTTTTCCAATAAAGAGAGAAGTGTAATTGAGATGGTATAGTTGATCTAATTTTTTTTTCCAACATTTACCAATGGGCAACAATTTATGTACAATCCTTCACATTTTTTGTCCTTTGTTTAATCTCAAATTAATGTAACAGAAGATAGGTACCTAATGAAAAAGAAAGATGGTCGAATAATAAGAAATTAAATAGAAAGCCCAAAATGAATAAAAAGAAAGAAGAATGTGTTGAGGACAAGGGCTTTTCTTATGGGCCAACTCCATTAACACATTTTACAAAAGCCTTTTAAATTAATCAAATTGTACTGGGTCTGTTGATTAATTGAAATTAGATCCGAGCTTTCGCATTCTACACAATTCTTGTGCCCTGTATCACATGCCTCAAAATAATGACGGTATTCTCATAAAAAATAAATATAATAACGGTATTAATGCTAGAGGAACAATACCAAGAGCAGGGAGGGGTGAAAATGAATCGGATATTATTCGTTCATATTCAGATTAGTATTCAAATTTTTATATATTTGGATACTCGGATACAGATAGTTTGTGTATATGGTTTTGGTTTTGAAAAACATGTACGGATACAAATATGGATAATTATATGTATCCGTATTATTTTAATTTTCAAATATCCGTTTGTGCAGATACTGATACTGATACCGATACGGATAATTATTCATATACAATTATCTGTATCCGTATTTTTAAAATTTTCAAGTATCCTTTTAAAAATAACCTAACTGCCGCATTGAAAAGTCATTTAATTATATCTTATATATATATATATAGAGTATGGCTAACATGCTTCCACTAGAACTTCGGCCTCGTGCTTCCGGGGGCATATCTTAGTGTTTGATGTTCAAACAACAAATTCAAACCGTTAGATGTTCAATCTATATTAAAATGTAATTGGAGACCAAATTTTACATTTTTTGGAATTTTTTTACTATTTATTAAGCCACTTTGAAAATTCCAGATCATATGGTCCAGACTGTTTTTACTGTTCACCCGGATCTGGAATTTTCAAAGTGGCTTAATAAATAGTAAAAAAATTCCAAAAAATGTAAAATTTGGTCTCCAAGTACATTTTAATATAGATTGAACATCTAACGGTTTGAATTTGTTGTTTGAACATCAAACACTAAGATATGCCCCCGGAAGCACGAGGCCGAAGTTCTAGTGGAAGCATGTTAGCCATACTCTATATATATATATATATATATATAGAGAGATGGGCTATTGTGCTTTGCAAAGTAAATGGGGGTTTACTTCGGGCCATATTTTTATTTTGAAAATCCAAACAACCGATCCGAACCGTTCAACATGTTCTAAATATTGAAATGTGCTTGGAGACTAAATTTTACATTTTTTGGAATTTTTTTACTATTTATTAAGCCACTTTGAAAATCGCTGATCCACTGTGAACAGTAAAAAACAGTAAAATTTTCTGGACCACCGGATCAGCGATTTTCAAAGTGGCTTAATAAATAGTAAAACAATTCCAAAAAATGTAAAATTTAGTCTCCAAGCACATTTCAATATTTAGAACATGTTGAACAGTTCGGATCGGTTGTTTGGATTTTCAAAATGAAAATATGATCCTGAAATAAACCTCCCCATTTACTTTGCAAAGCACAATAGCCCATCTCTCTCTATATATATATTTATATATAGAGGAGGGATCCACTTACAACAAATTTGAGTTACAACAAAGTTACAACATTCATTTTTTTCATTTTCAAAGTCCAAATCGTCGATCCAAACCGTTCAACATGATCTCCACAATAAAATGTGCTTGCAGATCAAATTTTACATTTTTTTGAATTTTTTTACTATTTATTAAGTATTTTACAAAAAATAGCCATACTTAGACCATTGAATTTTGTACCCATCTTAATAAATAGTAAAAAAATTCAAAAAAATATAAAATTTGATCTGCAAGTACATTTTATTTAGATAATCATGTTGAACGGTTTGGATCGACGATTTGGACTTTGAAAATGAAAAAAATGAATGTTGTAACTTTGTTGTAACTCAAATTTGTTGTAAGTGGATCCCTCCTCATATATATATATATAGGTGGTTCTCCGTGAATCCAATGAATAGGAAGAGTGGGGCCAGATTCAAAGAAACATGTGTCACTTGATCTTGTGGCAGAAGGATTATGTCCTAACTATATGCTTGAAACCAAGGTCAAATTTTTCATTCATAAGCGACGAGACGTTGGGAAGCACATAGAACACGAAGGTAGGACATATGCCATTGTTAACTTGCTATTTATTTTTTGTGCAAACATGTCCTTGATATAATGTTAATGAGGTTTTGAGAAATTCAGTAAGCTGATTCTGTTTTCATATTATTTTGTACTATAATTACAGTTAGTCACACGTACTTGCCAACTAATCATCATTGTGAAGTGCCGTGCATGATACCGCTCGAGACACTGAAAAATCCATCATTAGGATTTCTAATAGGGAACTCCATAGCATTCGGTGTAGAATTCATCAAATTCCAAAAGGTTCCTTGTAACGGTGTGGAGAGGATCAGTTTTATACAGAAAAAGAAGTCAACCAGGTCATGCAGCTGGGACATTGAGGATTTTTCTCAGCTGAACAGACCTATTTCTTTATCCAAGCCTTTTAATGTTGGTGGATACACTTGGTATGTGATGAACCTCTCTTTCTATCTATATTTATCAAACCTCATGCACTAAGTTTAATTAATCCACTTAATTATTTTTTTAATAATCAGGAGATTAAGTCTAGAACCAGAAAATATTTCCTACAAGAACTATATCGGTCTTTACTTGACACTGGATTACAGATCTGGATCACAGCTTCCACCATCGATCGAGTGGTGTGATGGTTACTGCAGTTCTCTCTATCAAAAAACAATCAGGAGTACTCACAAAGGATCATTAAATAGTTGTAGTTCTGATTGTCTTTTGATAGAGAGAACTGCAGTAACCATCACACCACTCGATGTTTGCCTTGTTAACAAACATTTCTCTTATGACATGGAGTTGATGTCCATTTAATATTCCATAGTGCAAATTAATTTGTGTTACATAATTAACTCTTGCAATTATAATTGTTGTCCGTTGCAATTTCACTCCGAGAAGTATGAGCAGGGGATATCCACAGTTCATAAGACAAGACGACTTCAAAAACCCATCAAATGGATACATCGCCAAAGGAATCTTTGTTCTATGACTCAGCATGTGACCAGTAAATTAACTGCATTAACTATAATCTTTAGACGGGAGGAGAAGGACGGGTGTAAAAAGGAAGTTTTCAGGGAAGAATGGCTGAGGGTAAAATTGTCATTAAAAAATTAATGATAATTGATTTATGTTTTTTGGTGAAAAAATTGAAAAATGGGTATATTAATAAATAGGTTATGTTTAGATGGAGAAATATTTAATTTTCAATTTTGGATGGGTAAATATCTAATTAGAGAAGTTGTGATGGATATAAATCTAAATTTCTCTATATCCAAAGTCACCCGATTTATGTAAAAATTTACGCGGATTCTTTGTACTACCATCATTTGACACTTGTACTGCGTAACGAGAACAGCTTGGGTCCGATGTCCATCGGACTCAAATTTGGGTCCGATGGCTTTCGGGACCGTCCGATCCACTTTAAGATTCGTATGCACGAATTTTAAAGCAGATGTGAAAGTTGTGGGCGCAAATCTTAAAGCAGATCGGACGGTCATCGAACCCATCGAACTCACTTTGAGTCCGATGGGCATCGGACCCAATTGAACTCCGTACTTCCGTACGTAGTAACGTTGTGTTTACTCATTAAAAATGTAATATTTACTCGCTACAAAACATTCCTCATTGGTGTGGCCTGTGGACCCGACATTTTTATTAATATCCAAAGTTTAATACAAATTATTAATTATACCCAGAACTCAACTCAATATCGAAATATACCCAAGCCGGCCATTTTCTGGCCGGCTATGTTCCCTCCTTAAGCCGGCCATTTTATGGCCGGCTATGTACCTTTTTTTTTTTTTTTAGAGAGAGAGAGACACTATGAAGATCAAAATATTGAAATCTAACTCTGAAAATTTGAAATTTTTGTTTAAATTATTTGTTATATTACTTCTATGAGGAGGGATCAAATTACAACAATTATTTTTTTTATTTTCAAAGTCCAAATCGTCAATCCAAACCGTTCAACATGATTTCCACAATAAACTGTGCTTGCAGATCAAATTTTACATTTTTTTGAATTTGTTTACTATTTATTAAGTATTTTACAAAAAATAGTCATATTCAGACTATTGAATTTTGTACCCATCTTAATAAATAGTAAAAAAATTCAAAAAAATGTAAAATTTGATCTGCAAGCACATTTTATTTAGATAATCATGTTGAACGGTTTGGATCGACGATTTGGACTTTGAAAATGAAAAAAATGGTTGTTGTAACTTGATCCCTCCTCTACTTCTTTTGATGTCTAATTAGCATATTTATACTAAAATACGCTAGAATACTTGAAATTATGTTGAATTACACTATATTACAATAAATTATGTTCAATTATACTAAATTACGTTAAATTACAATAACTTCGCTAATTATGCTGAAATACAGTAAAAAAAACACTAAACTACACAAAATTACGCTATAGTAGACTGATTTTGCTCATCTTTCATGAATCATAAAAAATAGTAAAAAAATTCCAAAAATAGTAAAAATTGGTAATCTGCAAGTTCATTATGTAACTAATTTACTGAGCTACTTGGATTGAATGATAGAAATGAAAATCTTATTCGGAAACTTCAACTCAAGTTTTGAGGCTCTTCTCTTTGTTTTTTGGTGATTCTGAATTTCGGAATCCGACATAATTAGCACAGACGCATGCGCATTTTCACAAGCTTTCCGAAAAGTGGTCATTTGCTGAAATCGGACACTCGAGCGCCGTTTTATGACCGTTTGAAGTTTCATCGTCGTTTTTCTCCTTTTCAGTGAAGATATCGTCCCTATTCATATCGTATTTTAGCGTAATTTACCGTATTTTAACGTAATTTAATGTAATTTAACGTAATTTAGTGTTATTCAACATAATTTCAATTAATCTATCGTATTTTAGTATAAATATGCTAATTATACATCAAAGAAGTAATATAACAAATAATTTAAACAAAAATTTCAAATTTTCAGAGTTAGATTTCAATATTTTGATCTTCATAGCCGACATTTTTATTAATATCCAAAGTTTAATACAAATTAATAAATATACCCAGAGTCGCACCAATTATCGAAATATACCCAAGCCGGCCATTTTCTGGCCGGCTATGTACCCTCCCTAAGCCGGCCAGAAAATGGCCGGCTATGTTCTTTTTTCTTTCTTTTTTTCGTTTTAACCCCTATATATACCCTTTTTTCTCTCTCTCCTCTCACAATTCTCTCATCCCAACCCAATTCCGAATTCTCTCTTCTTCTTTGAGGTAATTTTTTTTTTTATCTAATTTAATTTTTAATTTATTTATTTTAGGGTTTAGGGTTTAGGGTTTTAGGTGTTATAATTTAGATTATGTTGTTGTAATTTAGTGTAATTAGCTAAGTTAACTAATATTTAGTGTAATTAGCACAATTGACCAATATTTATGGTATTTTGGTTTTTTTACCCTAATTATGCCGATTAAGCGTAATTTTACCGAAATTAGCACGTTTGACCAATTTTTAGGGTATTTTGGTCTTTTTACCATAATTAGACTGATTAAGCGTAATTTAGTGTAATTAGCACAGATAACCAATTTTTAGGGTATTTTGGCCTTTTTTACCATAATTAGGCTGATTATGCATAATTTTGCCGAAATTAGCACGTTTGACCAATTTTTAGGGTATTTTGGTCTTTTTTACCATAATTAGACTGATTAAGCGTAATTTAGTGTAATTAGCACAGATAACCAATTTTTAGGGTATTTTGGCCTTTTTTACCATAATTAGGCTGATTATGCGTAATTTTGCCGAAATTAGCACGGTTGACCAATTTTTAGAGTATTTTGGTCTTTTTTACCATAATTAGACTGATTAAGCGTAATTTAGTGTAATTAGCACAGATAACCAATTTTTAGGGCCTTTTTTACCATAATTATGGTGATCAAGCGTAATTTCACCGAATTTAGGTTATTTTAGATATCAGGATGCCTAGAGCACGGCCTACCCAGCGTCCATTAGTGGACGAGCCGATCAGTACTAGCAGCACGGAGCACATCAGTCCTCTCCTGTGGATTCCCCACAGCGAGCACCGAGTCTCACTGGCTTCTCGTGAGGTACGTTCCTTTTCTTATATTTTCATTAAATTTTGTTGGATTTAAATTTATTATGTTGTCACCATGCGGATTACATTTTTCAACGCAGGACACGGATCTTCTAGATGTGAAGTTGAGATGCGTTCACATGAGGTACTTCGAGGTGATGCGGCCGTACCTCTTCAACCTGGGTCTCCACCACGTTGTGGACATCGTGCGCACAGAGAAGAGCATCATCAATGCATCTCTCATCGCCGGACTGGTGGAGCGATGGCGTCCCGAGACGCACACGTTTCACATGCCTTTCAGAGAGATGACAGTGACTCTCCAGGATGTGAGTGCTCTCTGGGGTTTGGCTATCCGTGGCACACCCGTCGGCGGCGTCTCTGACAGCACCAGCTTCGCAGGTTATGTCGAGGAGTTGTTGGGAGCTGACCCGGAGTATATCATTGGGGACCGAGGGAGGTCCAAATTTCATCTGCGGATGACGAGGTTACGGCAGCACTTCATCGCGGGTCTTTCGGCAGATTCCACCGAGCAGGAGATTGTGAGGTAAATTTTATAACTTGTTTCTACTAATTGTGATATAATACGATGATTCTATTAGAATTTTTATATGTTTTGTATTGCAGATATACACGCGGCTACGTGATGGACCTTTTTGGTTCTGTCATGTTTCCTGATTCCAGCGGTGATCAGGTGCCGATGATGTATCTCCCGTTGCTGATGGGCATTGAGCGGCCGTCGTCGCGCAACTGGGGTGGAGCTGTCCTGGCGCACCAGGATCGGACCCACGGTGCTACCGTTGGGATCAGGACAGTCCGGTCAGAGCTTCAGAGTTTGCCTGAGCCTCTTGTTGAGTGGACGCCGTACAGAGAGTTGTACGAGGAGTTCCTCTTGCCGGGCAGTGTGACTGACGAGCAGGAGCAGGCGATGTGGTTCTACCGAGGTCCGCTCATACATTTCTGGACAGTGGAGCACCACTACCCAGATCGGGTGCTCCGACAGTTTGGTCGAGCGGCGTTGATTCCTGCAGACCCATATTTGCCGAGTTACACGCACAGAGACGAGCACCAGTAAGTCGTAGTCTATTGTATTTATTAAATAAATCATATTACTTGATAGTTTTTTATTGCAACTAACGTCTTCTTTACAGCGTTACCCACCGAGCGCGGCTGGATAAGGACTGGAGCACCCATTTTGAGGCATACTACCGGACGGCCCTGGCTCCTCAGTATGCAGACCTCTATCAGTTGCCAGATGGGATTCAGCAGACCCAGGGAGATCCCCAGTTGAGGTACGATGTATGGTACACGCAGGTCTGCATGGCGAGTGTCTATCTGCAGGGTGATTACGGTGCCCATCTCCGCGACAGGATCCAGATGGATGATGGTTACCATCCCACCGGTCGTGGGTGGGCTCGCCAGGTAAAGCACCTAAAACCACATAGTTTTGGTCTAACTTAGTAATACATCAAGGTTTGATCTGACATGTTAAGTTTTTTTCAGCTTTTGTCAGCGATCAAGGAGTGCGGGCATGGGATCCGCATGCTGGGAAAGAAGAACTGGAGACTGCTTGGGTACCGCACCCTCAAGAAGAATGCGAATACAGTGGAGGATGCCGGGCACGGTGGAAAGATCATCGGTATGCTGCGGGACGCCAGAGAGAACATCAACTGGCGTGAGATAGATCCGCATGAGCCCGATCGGAGCCCGGTTCTGTTAGATGATATGCCATCTTCCCCCGATTCACATCCAGAGTGGGACTACCACCGTTGGGTATTGTCCGACGTTGGGTGGACGGCATGGTACGACGAGCATGGACGTCCGGTGCAGCCTCAGGTATGTCATACTTCAATATCAGCTAGATGTTTTAATAAATTTCTTCATTCAGATCAAATTTAATAAATTATCTGTATGATTGCAGGGTCCGGCAGAGATGCCGCCACAGCCACCACCTGAGATGTCCGATACTTCTGAGTACGAGTCCCTCTCGTACAGTCTCCAGGACTTCGGGGTATTCGATGAGGATTTCAGCTCGGCACCGAGGGTACCCCGATATGGCACAGAGATGCCGCATGATAGAGAGGCTAGTGGTAGCGGGTCTCATGCTCAGCCTGCCTTTGGGAGTGAGTTTGCCGCATCTATCTTCGCTACACCTCCGCCAGTACCACCAGTCTCCACAGGCGATGCCAGTTGGGATACCGCCGAGCAGATACTGAGGTCTGCCGATGCCCCAGATGAGCCCGAGAGAGACGGAGCCTGGCCGCGCCGGGCGAACGCCGGAGTACCGGCTCAGCGATATTCCCCCTCTCCGTTTTAGTTGTATTTTTACTAGTTTTGTACTATTTATATTTGATATACTATTTATGTTTGGTATATTTGGATTATCCTATATTTCGGTTCTTGTGTATGTGTGCTTTTATGGTACTATTTTTATATTTTACAGATCAAAATAAATTATCATGATAATGCTAAACAGAAAATATTACAACATTAAAATAGTAGCACAACATAAAAAATAATATAGCGTATTTCAATTAATATAGCGTATTGTAATGTAATGTAATGTAATTTAGCGTAATTTAACATAATATAGTGTTATTCAATATAATTTCAATTAATATAGCGTATTTTAATATAAATATGCTAATTATATCAAAAGAAGTAATATAACAAATAATTAAACAAAAAATTTCAAATTTTCAGTGTTAAATTTCAATATTTTGATTTTCATAGTGTCTCTCTTAAAAAAAAAAAAAAAAAAAAAAAAAAAAAAGGAACATAGCCGGCCATTTTCTGGCCGGCTTAGGGAGGGTACATAGCCGGCCAGAAAATGGCCGGCTTGGGTATATTTCGATAATTGGTGCGACTCTGGGTATATTTATTAATTTGTATTAAACTTTGGATATTAATAAAAATGTCGGTCTTCATAGTGTCTCTCTCTAAAAAAAAAAAAAAAAAAAAAAAAGGTACATAGCCGGCCAGAAAATGGCCGGCTTGGGTATATTTCGATATTGAGTTGAGTTCTGGGTATAATTAATAATTTGTATTAAACTTTGGATATTAATAAAAATATCGGCCTGTGGACTTGGGTTTTGTTGGGTGGGTTGAGCCGAATTTGAATTTAAATGGGCTGTGAATATTCGGTGGTTAATTTGGGGATGCGAGACAAATTCGTATCACCTAAGGTAACAGAATATTTCTGTTTGAATCGGAACTGTCCAATTAGAATTTCCGTGACTATTAAAACAATCCGTGTATTTTTTTTTACCTCGGACTGGATTGGCTCCGTGCTTTTTTTATTTTATGGAAACATGATCTTCCCATTATTCGTTGCAAATTCTTACAGTATCTGGCTTTATTATTGATATTCGACATGTTCAGAAAGATATCTCGTATAAAAATGTTAAATACTTTCAATTTGCAAATTCTGAAATAAAATTAAAATAGCTTGCTCAATATTGCTAAGTAGTGACTAGCTAGTGAGCATCATATAATTTAATTACAATGTTTGTCATATTTAACTACACAAATATGACTACAGACTTAGCGCAAAGATGCAAGCTTCATCTCTCTACGAAGAGACGTAGATATAAAAAAAATGTCGGATGACCTGTGCCTTTCAATAAAAAAAATGTTTGTCATGTAAGTGTTTTTGAAGCACGGTCTTCAGCACTATATATCAATGTTGTATAAAACGGCCGTTTAGACTGATTAATCGGCCGATTTGTCGTTGGCGGTCACCAAATTGTTATGGAATTTTCCGACTATAGCTGATTATTCCCGATTATTCATGATTAATTGTTTGACGATACCCTGTCCGTTCGACGAGCGCATACCGTTATTTATAACACTGCTATATATATTAGTCCGGTTACCATATTAGACGTTAATAACGCATGTCATGTTATGTCATAATTAATTAATCGTATAACATTGTTCTAACATTCTAACTACCATAAATGCAATAAGTGCGTTCAATTTTTAAGTACCTCATGTTAGGAACAGCAGCAATTTCAAATTTTGCATTGGCCTAATTCAAAATTGAAACATACTTAGCAGTAGCATGATTGTCTATTAACAATTGATCACTATTTACATAGAAGTTCATATATTTTAATTTATTTTAGTTCTTTTTTAATTGCTGTAGTATTTGACGAGTCAACAGCGTTCTTACATGTGTGAACATCTGAGTGGTGGATGCCGTGATCAGCCCAAAAATTTCCCTTAAACTTTCCCCATAATAAAAAATTAGTTTCCAAAGTATACTTTGCTAGCTAATTATTGGGAACAATATGTAAAATTCTTAATTAAAAATGGTCCTGATTTATTAATATTAGATATAAATAACCCATGTCATGTCATGTCATGTTATAATTAATTAATAGTATTAGTATATTACCATTATTCTAACATTCTAACAACCATAAATGCAATAAAGGCGCCCAATTATTAAATACCTCATGTTAGGAACAGCAATTTCAAATTTTGCATTGGCCTAATTCAAAATTGAAACTTCATTAGCAGTAGCATGATTGTCTGTTACAATAATTGATTACTATTTACATAGAAGTTCATATATATTATTTATTGTAATTTTTTTTTTTTTAAAATCCTGCTTTATTTAACGAGCCAACAATATGCTCACACAAGTCAACATCTGGGTGGTAGAATTTCCCTTAAACGTTTCCCATAACAATTAGTTTCTAAAGTGTCTAGCTAATTATTGGGAAATCGAGGGCTGTCCGATGGGCATCAGAATAAATTCGGTCTTATGAGTTCAAAGTCGCCTGATACATATTAAAATTTGTCAAAATTTGTCAGATAACTTTAATATTTGTCCGGATCAAGTATGCACGAATCTTAATGCAGATTGAATGGCTTCGACTGAGCATCGGACCGCCCCCTCACTCCAATTATTGGGAAGTCATGCATTCCCTATCACCTTGAACTCCAAATCGAGGGCCGTCTAATGGACATCAGAATAAATTCGGTCTTATGCGTTCAAAGTCGTCCGATACACATTAAAATTTGTCAGACAACTTTAAGATTCGTCCAGATCAAGTATGCACGAATCTTAATACAAATTGAATGACTTCAACTGAGCATCGAATTGAATTGGATGAGATGCCCATCAGACCGCCCCCACACTCCAATTATTGGGCAGTCATGCATTCCCTATCACCTTGAACTCCTTGAATTCAGTTATATATAACGTAATAATCGGAAGAAATATATTTTAATAATCGGAAGTGAGCTCCCATTACTAATCTCTTATTGTAATGAATTCATGTCATGCGGCTAACAGGCAAACAACAAACTATACATCACCGTTGACTATTATTCACCTTCAATCTTTCAACATCTCTTCTAACAAACAAATATCTCCATCTAACAACCCAAACTATATATCCTATATATCTCATTTAAGCTTCATACAAAGCACTTGTTGAAGGTTTTGAGAGCATCAAATTAAGGGTTGGTTCAGAGAAAATGAGAGGTGGAGACAGGAGCAAGTACGCCACCCGGAATGCACGGTCGTATGAATCGCAGAGGATTCGGATTGTATTGATTACAATGGGTTGCTTCTTGATGACCATGACATTCATTTTATCGACGAAGCCAGGGGCAGTTTTGGTCGAAAATTGTAAGTTCGTCATATTTATGTTATTGATCTTTCACTAGATTTTGTCTGTCATCAGTAAAATTAACTAATTCAATTTCTTGAAGAAAATGACTAAGCTTTCAAAGCTTGTACAAGTATATAAATGTGCTTTCTAGGCTATGCCATATATAGCAAATAAGGCTACATTCAACTGTTCATGAGTTTCTAGGCTATGCCATATATAGCATATATAGATACTGATTAAAACAAACTTGACTATTTTTATCTTTTATTATTTCAGATTTTTGAAAAATTATCTTATTTGATATGCAAATATTTTCTTACTTTTTTTTGGTCCATCTTTCAAAATTCCAACAAACTAGAAAAAAAATATTCCTGAAAATAATAAAATTTGGTATTTTGCAAGATTAATATGTATAATGCATTGAGCTACATGGATCAACTGTTCAGACACAACAAATCATAATTTGAGACATTTATATTCGGCAGAAATACAAATATTTGTACAATATTCGAACTCATCTTTATTCTATTGTCAAAGCTGACGTGTAGGATTTTTCTTTTGAAGCTTGGATGTGATTCCGCATTATTAATTAATTCATTATTGAGAATCAGTTTTTAGTTTAGTGGTTAAGATAATGTGGTCCGTGTAAGAGATCGCATGATAAAATTAACTCTTATAAATATTTAAAGTTAGAAGTCTTGATCCCATCTTTTAAAAAAAGGTATAATTCATTGATTATCATATTCATGGCATGTTATCTGCACACTCTCTAACAATTATGCTCCTTTTCTCTCTCTCTCTCTCTCTCTCTCTCTCTTTTTCTGAATGGATTTTAGCAAATTTTGCTGAAGCAGAGAGCTTCTCTCCTCCCATGAAGTCTAATTCTCAAGATATTGGTAATGCATTAATTTTTTATTTTTTTTAATTACCTCAGCCATTATTTCGATTAAATCTGAATATATACAAATAAATATTTGAAAGTTTTAAATAAACAAAATATAAATGCAGAATTACAAATCAGAGAAGATTTTCAGTCAAACAAAGTTGAACCAAAGATAGAGCCACCCAAAGAAGCTACAAATTTTGGATCAGTTATTGGTGTGTACTAGTAATTGTCATTTTCTTTTCATCAATAATTTGTAATGCATTGTTCTATAACATTTTTCTTTGGAAAAAGATATATGTACTGCAACTAATATTTGAGATGTTATTAATATTGTCAGCCGTTGATTTAGAGGCACCTGAGCATCAAAGTAAAGAAATGTTGCAATGGGAGAATGCAAGAACTGAGATTAAACCAGCAAGAGAAACTAAAATTTACGGAGATGTTGGTACATATATACTTTACCTTATTTTTTTTCATTATTACAAAAACGTTCGTGGACAATTTGTTTCTTCTCAAATTACATGATTTTATGATTTTGAACTTTTATAATTCTTGGTGTAGATTCAGAGTCGCAATTTACAATGAGAGGAGAAGATGAACCTAAAAGTGACACAGAAAAGATTGTATTTCCTGATGCTGGTAATATGCTAGATGTTTTTTTCAGGATAAAAAAAAACTGAGTATTCTAAACTTGTTAGTAAAAATTGGATTGTATCAAATAAAAAATGAAGACAACAAGCATTTTTGCATTTTTCAGTCTTCAAAATTACATTATTGCTAAATTTTTCACTAATTTTTTTTCACTTTTAACTTTTTAATGAAAAGTTTTTATAATTGCCTCTATTTTGGTACCGGATTGGAGACTGGAAAATGCAAAGTTGAATAAGATGCACAAACAAGACCAAAAATAAATAAAAATTGAAGACTCAATTCAAACTTCACAATTTATAAATGAATTATTTAAAAAAAAATTGTAGGAGGGGATGCTGAATTTGAGAAGGTGATTGAAGAGGATCCAGAACAAAATGTTGACTTCCAGATAACTCTAATTGATGGCACAAATGTAGTAGAGAAGAAAAATGAAGCCACTATATTTGGTAGTACAAAAAATAAAAATTAAATCAACTGTGTTTATGATTGAAGAAATTTTGGAAATTCCTGAATTAATTAATTACTCAATAATTTTCAGGAAATGAGGAAACTAAAGAGAAATACAATGCAGATGACAAAACAAAACCAACTCAAATCCCTTCTCTTTTGGATCGCTTCAATGAAAATCAAGTGGAAGCTAAACCTACATTATTAGATCAATTTGGTAAAAATGAGTTTTTTTTTTTTAAATGTGTATATGAATTAATGCCCACAAAAGTGCTATAAGCATAACATTTGATTCATTTTAGGTAATGGAGAGAAGGAAGAGAATGATAATGAAAAAACCAAAACAACAGAAGCTACAATCCCTTCTCTCTTGGATCGCTTCAACGAAGAACCCGCTCAACCTAAAATGAAACAATCCGGGCAATCAGGTATAGTTAGTTCTTTATTGATTATTCTAAATGAAACAAGTATAAAATTAGTTCTGTATTGATTATTCTCTTAATATCTTGACAGATATCGAGAAGAACAACGAGCAATGGTTTCTGACTGATCCCCGTAAAACTGAAGAAACATTTAGCTCCATTCAAATTGGTATGTCAACGAAAAAATTTGACTCAAAATAAAAAAGCATTTACAGCAAATTAAAGGAAAAAAAAAGGGAATTGTTATAATTAACTAACAACTTTTTCCTTGATCCTTTCTGATCTTGAAGAAACTGCCAAGGCGATTCCGAGCTCAAGTATTCAGTGTGATTTTACCGACTTCAGATCAGATACATGCAATTTGGAAGGAGATATAAGAATCCATGCTAATTCTTCAACGATCTATTTCGTTGATCCAACCAGCTCTTCAAACCAATTTTACAAAATCAAACCATACCCTAGAAAGGGAGATGAAATGTGCTATCAACGCGTACAAGAGTTCAATGTGTCTTCACGAAAAGATGCCCCTCAATGTTCCCACCGCTCTGACGTGCCTGCAATATTGTTCTCTATCGGAGGTTATACCGGCAATATTTTTCATGATTTCTCAGATGTGATTATGCCTTTGTTCACCGCCTCCCGTCCATTTAATGGTAAGGTTCAATTTCTCATGACGAACACCCAGACATGGTGGCTAATCAAATATGATAAGATTCTCAAGGCGCTCTCCAACTACGAACCGATCAGGCTCGGTAATATATGTTAAATAAATTTTCTCTTCATATTTTTGTGACATTAACTAACTAGTTGGAAAATTTATTTTAAGCCATAACTTTAGATAAGCTGATAGATATATAATTATTATGATTTGTTAGATGTTGATGAGGCAAATGATGAAGTGCATTGCTTCAAGCGTGTCATAGTTGGTCTTGTAGCCCACCGGGAGCTAATTATCGAGCCGTTGAGAAACCCTAAACACTACTCAACACAAGACTTCACACATTTCATCAGACAAATCTTCCCCCTCGAAAGAGAAGCACCGACTAATCTGGGTGAGGCAGGAATATTGAAGAAACCAAGGATGCTCATCATATCTAGAGCAAGGTCAAGGATGATCACAAACCTACACCAAGTTGTTGGGTTAGGTCAAGAGCTAGGTTTTGAAGTCTTGGTGCAAGAGACGGATGTCGGTCATGACATAGTTCAATTTGGACAAATCATCAACTCATGTGATGTGATGATTGGCGTGCACGGCGCGGGGCTCACTAACGAAATGTTCTTGCCACCTAATGGCACTTTGATCCAAATAGTGCCATATGGCGGTCTCGAATGGATTGGGCACATGGATTACGGTGATCCAGCTATTGCAATGGGTTTGAACTATATCCAATATGACATTGCACTAGAGGAGAGCTCCTTGTTGGAGAAATATGGGAGAGATAATGAGATACTTAAGAACCCTACTGAGTTCCACAAGAGGGGGTTTGGGTTTATTCATGAGTTCTTCATGAATGGCCAAAATATCACTCTTAATTTGAATAGGTTTAGGAATGTGTTGATTACAACACTGGATAAGTTAACCTATTAGAAAAGCATGTACAATCTTTTCTTTTCTTTTTTGTAAAACATTTCTTTCATTTCTTTATATTTTGTATTCTTTATTTTATTTGCTTATATGATCATACACATATCACATTATTAGTTTATTACCATAATTTGATTTGGGGTATTTAATTAATTTATTAGTTTGAATAATCCTCATAAAATCTTCCTCTACTTCCTCGCTGTCATTGACATTCAAAAGCAGTTCATTACCATGCATATAATTATGTAGAACCCTATACGGAGAATTTTGCCTGTATATATACCTGAAGGTAGGTACAAATATGCATGTGTACAACTCTTAATGTTCATATATATACATTGTCGGTACCGACACTTTTGGAGTCCATATAATTAAATGATACCTATAGTCAATTTAGTGTCTTAATAAAGTTATATCGTTTTCAAATTAATACACATATTTGTGGGGTTTTGCAAGATAGTGAACTATTTATTATTGATTACAAACCCAATAATGAAAAATTTGAAACAGTGATTGATAATTCATGGTGATGCACCACCGATTTTTTTTTTTAATACCCTCAAAAAATAAAAAATAACAAATATACCCTCGATTTTCAAATATTTTGAAAAACGCCCTGACCGCTCCACACAGTGGGGTAGTTTGCTTCCATGCCTAACCGCCCCACAGTGGGGTGGTTTGCTTCCATACCTGAACGCCCCACAGTGGGGCGGTTTGTTATATATATATTAGAGATATTTAGTGTGTATAGAATGAATGTTTTATATATAAACACTAACAGTAATTTTGTCTCACTGCCTTTATGATTTTTTTTTTCTTTTTTCTCTTTTTTGGATACTCATATTGTATGATCCGGTGTGATAAAAGAAATATAATATTTTTCCATGTCATCGATCTGTATCTTTTTGTTATAATGCATCTCTATCAATTTTTTTGTAAGTCATTTCTCTCATTTCTAAAGCACCTGTATGTTGTACATGTATGTATCTAAGACATCTCTCGTAAAACATACGAGACTAGGACAAGAGATAAGGCAAGAGAGGTGAAAAATGACGACGGAACTTCAAACGGTCTTAAAACAGCGCTTGAGTGTCCGATTTCAGCAAATGACCATGTTTCGGAAAGCTTGCGAGAAGATGCATGCATCGGTGATTGCTATGTTGTTTTTCAAAATTCATAATTGCCAAAAAATAAAGGGAAGAGCCTCAAAACTTGAGTTGAAGTTTCTGATTAAGTTTTTCATTTCTATTTTTTTATCTAAGTAGCTCAACAAATTTGTTATATAATGAACTTGTTGAATACCAATTTTACTATTTTTGAAATCTTTTTACTATTTTTATATTTTTTATAAAAGATGGCACAAAATGGCTTAAAAATAAAAGAAAATTGTCAAGAGTATATTTTCTTGGTACTTGGGTTCTATACAATATCTAAGATTCAGCTCTAGTTCCACACACATATATTTTATTTGTCATATATTCTATTTACAAAATCAAAGAATATGAATATCCAAAAAGAGAGAAAAAAAATCATAAAAACAGTGAGACCAAATTACTGTTAGTGTTCATATATAAAACATTCATTCTATATACACTAAACATCTTTAAAATATATATATATAGCAAATCGTTAGAGCGTTTTTCGAAATATTTGAAAACCGAGAATATATTTGTTATTTTTTTATTTTTTGAGGGTATTTAAAAAAAATCGGGATGCACCACTTTGAGCTAACCTATTTCGTCCCCAACATAATCAAATTTGGTTACTATCTTGCACGCCTCAGTTGGAGCAACAGCATATCATTTTTGAGAGCAGCTATCAAGCACGCTATGCAAATAATTAGGTTGTTGGCATGAAATTTTAAAACATATTATGCCTAGATGGTTGTTAGCATGGCCATTTTACATATAAATCTGATCTTTGTAGCCTTTTTTATTTTAATCATGCACGCGTCAATTGTTTATGTTTTATGAGTGAGGATATACAATGGTATGCATAGTGCATATTGGTCCGTACTATGAGTTAATATCTTTATTTTCAGAATCCAAACAATCGATCTGAACCATTCAACATGATCTCCATATGAAAATGTAATTGTAAATCAAATTTTGCATTTTTTTTAAATAATAATTTTTAGATAGGTAGAAAATTACTTTATCTCAAGGTTCTAGACCAATCAAAAGTAGTGATATTTTACCTATCTAAGAATATAGTAAAAGGAATTCTAAAAAATGTAAATTCTGCAGTATGGATCAAACTACACTGTATATCCATAGTATCATAGCCTCACTCATGTTTTTATAATTATCTTCAATCAATCCTTGAAGAAATTAAAGAAAAGAAAAATGTGATGACACCAAGTTTTCACTTATTGTTTCTCTCTACATAATTATGTACTTTATAGCATCATATTATTGTGTTTTGTCGGGTATTAATTTAGATGAAAATTTTTGAAAACAGGCAACTTAAGACCAACATAACGTCAATGCAAGCCAACAATTTATTTCTCTAGTACCCCAAACCAGCTTAATTAGTACAAGTTATCATTTAAATGCCACTATGCTTGATTTAGCTAAATCAAACAACTAATTTAATTAGCATGCTGAGCATTATGATGCACTAGTGGTTTTTGTTTTTTTCTTAGGAGGTTCATTGTACTCATTAAATTTAAGGGACAATTTCATATGTACCCCTCACAAACTTCAAATTACGTATTTTCCCTTTTATATTCATAATCTCATATTTACCATTCTAAATTCCAAAAACTCACAAATCTACTTAGTTTTTTTTTTTACTTTTTAACTAAACTCATTCTAAATTTGTAAATTAAAGTATCCATCTTACCCTTATTAAAAAACTAAAACGTTTGTGTAAGAAATATATATACCAATTTTACTCGTGCACTAGTGCTTTTTGTTTGTTTTCTTAGGAGGTTCATTGTAGCTTTTAAATCTGAAGTATTTCTTAAATTTGAAATTGAATAGTTGGAGTATATATGTATCCTTCGACATCATCCTTAGTCTTAGGAAATTGATATACCAACTAAAGAGCCATCGTAGATAGGTTTAATGTATTGATTTTGATGTCTAAACCGACGATAATAGTACAATTCAATTATTGTGATACCTTAGAAACATTTATATTTTGCAAGGGAAGGTGGGACTTTATAAACCTCATAAATGCAAAGTGCTATTAATAGCTACAAATCAAGACGGAAAAATAAGACAAAATGGTACCAGTGGATTTGTAACAAAAAAATGCCTAATTATTTTTAAATTAAAGTTATAAAAGATGAAGTTGAATGTGAGCAAAATCTCAAGCATAGCTTCAATGCAAAAATTGGATTGTGATTTTGTTATGTGATTTAATTCAAACTTGGTTTTAGTTATTTCATAGAAACAGGTTCATTACTTCTTTTTGTGACATCATCTGTGCAACATAGTTGGCTTTACTGATTTCTTTAATTATACTTATCAGTTATATCTTCCAAAATTTTCAATTTGATATGGATTGGTACAAAATGGTACCTCTCAGGCATCGCCACAAAATTGAAATATTGTGAACTAATAACTTGAATTTGTTGGGAATATGCACTACAACAAAACAGGTCTTCAGCGACCGGTTTAGTCGCCGGTCGCTGAAGACCCCCTCTCAGGAAAAAAATAAATAAAATGTTTTCAGCGACGATCCCTTCAGCGACCGATTTGGTCCGGTCGCTGAAGGGTCTATGTAAAAAACCCACGCGCCATTCCTTTCCTCTCTGTCTCCTCTCCCGCGGTTTAGGTTAGCCAATTAATAAAAAAAAAACTCTCGCGAACCCGCGCCGCCCGAAGCCCCGCCGCCCGAACCCCCGCTGGAAGACCCCGACCCCGATCCTCGACCCCGACCCCGCTCTCTGACCCCGACCCGCTCTCTGGCCCCGACACCGCCCTCTCTGACCGGCCTATTTCTGACTGGCCTCTCTCTGACCTTGCTGTGACCCCGCCGCTGGAAGATGCCGACTCCGAGTGCGAGCGACCCCGACCGGCGAATAATGCAATTTAAACAATTTGTGGCTAAGGTAATTATGCAAATTAATAATTCCATAATTAGAGCTCAATTGAATGTTGTAATTGTTTAATTTTGAATTTTTTGTGTGGAATTTAGAATATAGAAGTAATGAAGGATAGTAATTTAGTGCATGCTTTTTTTAAGGGGCCATCTGATAATGTGATTTTGGCATTTTTTTTCTTCTTTCAAGGGGCCATCTAAAATTTTCTATTACACAACCTTTTAAAGTTGCAATTAAAACGACTCAGATTTTATTTGTCATCCTTCTAATTATAGTTAGATTTTAGTTTTCTTGTTAGTAGGCATGTTTAATCTTTTCTGTTATCCATATGGTTTGGTTCTTACACAATTCATATATAAACAACCGTAGTTCACACTAATCTCGCTAGAGACACTGTAAGAATACATCCAGAGTACCTATATAGACCAAATCAAGATTTCTATCTTTTCTCACAAAAACAAGGAATTTATGGCTTCTAGTGGGGTTTAGATGCATATTTTCAGATTTGTATCATTCCAGCACACCTAAATGCCATTTGTCATATTCTCACTTCCTTAGCAGTTGCATATTATATTTTTAGTTAATTAATTATTGTCATGTTCTTATTTCTTTAGCATTGAAAGAAATGAGAATTATTTGGTTGTATTTTTATTGTTATTTTACACCTCAATATAATGTTTATTTACTAATTATAACGTCTAATGAGTCGTTGACATGTTTTTTAATATTATATTTCTAGTTATTTACTAAATACTTTAATTCAGCTGATTACAATAATTGTTAATACAGTAAATCAAATGCTGCCCCCATTTATTACACATTGGAGTGTGAAGGTTTTGATTAATTAGCTTTTAGAATTTCTTTTGAATGGATATCAATTTATTACACATTTGCTTGGATTTTTACTTCAATGTGAATAAATAAATAAATATGAAAACATTGCTTCTTTTTTTTAACATTTTTTTGGATGCCACTTTACTGTCCCTAATACAAAAAAAAAATATTATGGACTCTTAATCATGTGATTTCAAATATGTCATTTACTTCGTGAAGCACAATAGTCCAACTCTGACTTATCAATACCCTACATTTATCATTAAGATAAGGAGCCACGAAACAAATAATAGTAATTAGCGAATGAATTGAAAGCATATATAATGCAATAAAAAATATAGCTAGCTAGTTATGATTGATTGATTAATTGAGTTGACTAATTGGGTTGATTAATTGATTGGTTAATTGGTTTTAGGAGTTGTAGAAGAAGTTAGTTTAAGTTTGGGAAGAAAGAAGGAGAGGAGAAAGTTCGATCTTCAAGTGAGTAATTGCTTGTAATTAGGCAAGTTTTCTCTCTTTCTTAATTCTATGCTTATTAATTATATTATTAGTTATGTACTACAATTTGTTAGTTATTAATTCTATGCTGGTTAATTATATTAGTAAATCGGAACATTTAGTATGCCTTTTAGGTTTATACCCATTCAAAATTAATCTGATAGAGATTAATTTTGAATAGTCCCTATTTTGGAACTGCTCTTTGAATGTTTTGTCTCATCTAGGATGTGAAGAAATGTATGTGGGTCTAGTATTTAAGAAAATTTTGGTATCATTTTTCCTTATTGTTCCTACGAGTACGTATTGAATTACATGCAAAATGATGTGTTTCTAACGCGTACTCGGGGAACTAAGGGGAAATGTTGCTGAATTTTTCTTAAATACTAGATCCGCATACATTTCTTCACTACTGAGACATAGCATTCAAAGAGTGAAATAAGATTGTACATCGGCCCTATGTAAGCCCCAAAAGACTAATGAGTTTGGACTTATTAATATTTAATGACATTATTTCATTATTTTAATATCTAATGTGAAAATAGTAAGTAAGGCATAACTTTAAGTTTAGTTTTGACCTCGTGTGCATTTTATTGTGTTTAGAACTAATCAAGGTAAGGTAAGGCAAAGCAAGGGAAGCGTCATCTCTCTCTCTCTGGTACATATGTTTAAATTCATAGCTTATGTAGATGCCGCTTAGGCCAGTCACACGACGAGTTCAGTGTTACAACATGTACGATGTGAGAGGTTTCCGATTTCACACCGAGTCCTACGGGAGGAATAGGAAAACATCCAATTACTATGTCTGTGTTCAAGGGGACACAAGGGATGACCATTAAGGGACTATTTCGGTATAATTGAAGAAATTATGAGGGTGGAATATAAAGGCGCGGACAATGGAGTTTTCTTGTTCAAGTGTCGTTGGTTTGACATAAGTAGGAGGTGCGGGTAGATAAAGAGCATGGAATAGTAGAGATTAATAATAAGTGGCTTCTTAAAAAGGACGAGCATTTCGTGTTTGCATGTCAAGCAATCCAAGTGTATTACCTGCCTTACACTTCATCGAAGTGAGAGAGACAAGATTGGTGGGTTACTGTGAAGACAAAAGGAAAATCACGACCGCTTATTTTGTTCGATGGAGATGCGTTCTTTCAAGAAGATGGCCCACCCACCGAATTTGTAGTGCATGCTGAGGATGGATTGAATCAACCAAGTCTTTTCGTTGATGGGGCTAATCCTGAGGAAGTAACAGTAGACAACTTAAGTAATGAACCGAAAAGTAAAAAAAGGTCAAGAAAACAATAACGCCAAATGAGAAATTAGGTTAATATCTATAATTTATTTGTAAATGGAAAAAATATTTAAGTAATTATTATTTTTGTTGGAATTGTTTGTAAAACTAATTTTTTTACAAATTGGATTGCAGGTATGCCGAGCAGAAAGGGTAAGGAGAAGGAGGCATCATCCAGTGGATCCAAGCACCCTCCGCGTGGCCGAAATGCATACATTAAGCCGCCGCAAAGGCCGGAGAACACACCAGTGATTCGTCGGGTCTGTTATAGGTACATTCATTTTTTGTGCATTTCTGAGTATGTAGTAATATCCATTTGTAGTTGTTTCAAAACTAATTTTATTTGCAGATCTTTTACTTGAGATGTGTTGGAAGTGACAAAAAATGTCAATAAAATAATTTCTCAATGCACACATTTTCACTATCCTCCGGAAACTAGATTACCCACTATTCCTATGTGCACGAAATTTGATGACTATCCTAACGATATACAAAAAGAGGTCAAGGCTGTTTTTGGTGAGTAAAATCTCCTTTTTAAAATTGGCAACCTACTGTTTCTCTTTTTAAGCTAACCAACGGCATTTTAATGATGCATGCAGAAGCACTTTCAGTTTCCCTCAGGTGAAGACATGGATTCGGCATGAAGACCTTCGCCAGTATAGCTATAAAGCTCTCCAAAACCTGCTTTACAAGTGCATAGACGAAGCAAAAGCTAGGTATGGAGATAGCATTCTGGAGTGGAAGGACCGAGGGGTGCCAAGCACGTATGATTGGATAACAGCGAGTAACTGGCCCAAATTGTGCGACTATTGGTGCACCGAAGAGTTTGTTAGGCGGAGCGAGCAAAATCAACAAAATAGGGCCTCATCTAGAGGTGAACATGCTTGTTCACTAACAAAGATTCGTAAGATGTTTTATTTCATCAAAACAATTAATTTCAATTTCAACTTACTCGAACTAACTTTGATAATTTTATTTGTGTTGAAATGTTTATTCATAATAGGAGAATGAAAACCAGCGAGAGCCTAGGTGGTCTGACGAGCTGTTCACGCCAACGCATACCAGCAAGAAGACGGGGCAATTCATATCCGCGAGGGCAAAAAAGGCACAGGTAATAGAACATAATAATTATATTAATATTCATTCTTTGTTGTACTTACTTTATTTTTGTTTTATTTTATAAATTTTGCAGGAAGACTACGATCGGGATATGAGCGCAAAATATGGGCCTGATCGAGCCCTTTGGCCCGCTTTTAACGCATATGTCTGGTATGCCAACATAGACAATAATGCTCACGGTGATAACTATGGTCGCGGTGCTCTAGGTAAAATACACACACTTAAAATTGTAAATTTGTATTTAAATTCTATAACGTAATATTAATTATCTTCGATTTAATATTTCAGACAAGACGAGATCGATGTATCGTCCAAGTGGATCGTAGACGTCTTCTTCGCAATCGCAATCGCAAGCGCAATCATATTCTTCGGTGCCGCCTCCTCTCAGGCAAGAAGACATAAATGCAATTTCAAGTCAAGTGTTCGGCATGCTTCAACCACAGCTCAACCAATTCATGGAGGAGATGAGGCGTAGCGTGGGACATTCTTCGTCTCATCAGGTACAAAATTCGATTTTTCGGTATGTTTCAATCCAATAAGAACACCAAGTATGACAAATCAATTAACGGAACAGTAAACTCCTAAAAATTGTAAACTCTAAACAGTAAATCCTAAAAACTTTAGTTATATTCTCACAGGGATGTTCTAGCTCGCACCTTCCAAATGCGTAGGATGACAGCGGGAATGATTTAGGAGATGACTAGTTTTAGGATGTTTTGATTTGTATGTCGTACTTTAGATATTTTATTTTTATGTCGTAGGTTTAGAAATATGTAAAATTGGTAAAGTATGCTTGAGAATATGCTAATTTGGGCTAACCATTGCAATGGTTTAATTAAGAGTTATAACGGTTTAATTTAATACCTCAGACACAGCCAAATAGATTTAATTCGTTGCAACGCTCAAATAACCGTTGCAACGAAATAAATCAAGTTTGGACCCCCAAAACTACCAGAGACAACTGTTCTGACAACCACTGCAATGCTTATAAGCATTAGAGTTTTCCAGCGCAGCTAAACCTGCTAACTGGGGCTAACCGTTGCAACACTTATTCTTCTGTTGCAATGGTTAAGGCCAGTTACCTTATTTTGTTTCTCTCTCTATAAATAGAAGTAAAATCTATGTTTGGATTATCACTCTAGCCGCAATTGTAATATTTCAAATTCTTTTCAGATCTAGAAAAAATCATTGTTGCTTGTGCACACAACTTCAATATTCATACAACAATCTCAAACATACTCCACCACAATCAATCTTGTGTAAGAAGTAGAGTGATCCGTGTGTGATCATCTTGTTTATTTCATACATTTGAGCCTTTAGTGCTCGTGAGCCATTTCCGTGCTCGGGCCAAGTGACTTCCTAAGTTTTGTAAGGGCTCACCGGTTCCACCTTGTACTTCTTTCTCATTAGGTAAAGAAAGGCGCGCCATCTCGAAGGTCGCGAGCCCTGAAGATGTAGGTATTAGTGCCGAACTCCGTAAACAACTCTCGTGTCAAGTGTTTCTTAACTTTTCTCTTTATTTTATGCACACTTGCTTAGTTAAAATTATTATTGTTTCCGCCAAGAATAACACATAGACACGTTAATCAAAAGTACTTAGATTTAAAATTTCAAAAGGCCCCATATTCACCCCCCCCCCCCTCTTTAGATGCCTTAGAGACCAACAATTTTCTCTAATTTATTTTACGTGAATCAGGTGAGAACTTCACTCAAGTTCTCATTCGATCCTGTGATAGGATTTTCATTTAATTTTCTACTTTCTTTTGAGATATGTTTAACATGACCTATGTAACAACTCATTCATCAATCAAATAGGGGCTAGACCTCTGTTCTATTCACACACAAAAAACGTGTAACTTTATTGTTTTGCATGTACAAAGTCATATTTTTTTTTACCGCTTGATTTTATACTAAATATATTTCAAAATTTCAAAATTTTACATGTAGACACATCACTCGTAAATGTAGATTGGTTTCAATAGTTTGGATTCATCTTGTTTGAAATCAATATGATAGATTTTGGAGTTATGCTCACTAAATCCTGTGTACGTTTGGATGAGAGCTAGAATAGTTAGAATAGCAAAATTTGAGAATAGTAAAGGATAATAAAAAAATAGTGATATTCAAATTAGTGTGAAAATGGTGCTATTCGGATTAGTAAAAATGTTATTTGAATTGTACATTTGGAATAGCGAATACCTGTAACCAATAAAGTATAGTGTTAATAATGTGCTAATTAAGAGAAAAGATAGACAAGTGAGGTCTGAAACGAATTGTCACAACGTGGAGATAACAAAAGCGGTGTCAATTTTGTTATTTCAGAACTGTGTTGACAGAAATCCGAGAATGAGGCATTTTCTCTCTTCACACTTCCGAATAATACCTATTCAACATTTACAAGAAATAGAGAATAACAATTATCCTAACTACCCGAATAGCAAAAATATTATTTAATTGCACATTACTATTACGAATATTCTTTATTCTTACACATCCGAACATACTCCAATTGATAAGCACAACACACTCTAGCTTTGCTCATATAATTTTATTTATAGCTCATATATATCATTCAATGATATTTTTCTGTTTAATCTAACTTTGCTCATATAATTTTATTTATAGCTCATATATATCATTCAATAATACTTGTCTGTTTACACGATTTCATAATGTATTCAATAAGACTATGAATAAACTTTTTATTTGTTGAGAATCACAATACTTTCACCCAACTCGTATAGTATTCATTGACAACCCTTTTAAGTCCAATAAAATCCAAACAGTGGGAGAAAGCCCCAAGTTTCAAATGTGAAATCAAACTTGAATAGTAAATCGGATTTATTTATCTTATTATTACATGGTAAATAAAAATAGCCTCAAAAACCTCCAGAAGGATCTATCCTAGAAGATTATTTATTAAGCCCTTTTGCAAGAAACCTCCTTTTCTTGGATTAAGCAATGGCTCTAATCCAATATACAAAATTTATGAGGATGATAACTATGAAATATTTACACCATAATATTTGAAAAAGTAGAGACAATAAATTGATGGTCATTATAACCTCTTCTTTGCTATTGACCGTTGGTTGTGCCACGACCAAACGAGCAGGAAAATTACAAGCGTAACCCCGACAGATGACCAAAATATCACCAAATATGTCGGCATCGGGGTTGGAAATAGACCTATATTTCATTAAAAAAAACATTAAAGCCACATATAGAAAAATTACACGAATGAAACAGCATAAAATGCAATTGGCATTTTTTTTAATCTTCTTTTCCTTCTGGACTGTACCATAATTGAAACCAGAAAAGATGAAGTTTTGATTTTTTTTTTTCTTTGTACCACTGTTTTTAAGTCCACAACGGATTACGTAAATAAAAGCAAATAATGAAAAAACAATCAGATTAAAAAATGGCATAGAAGAAAATAAATACCAGGGCTGAATTTGATACAAATAAGAAGTTCAACAATGCAAATTGCTAGAGCTAGCCAACAAAACGCCCCTACTTTTTTCACTGGTTTCCTGCAAAAATTTATTGCCTCATGAAAATGCATCAAAAAACCGTATGCTTGAATAAACAGTCAGGACTCTTCATCAATGTTGTATTAAATAAAAAGGTGTTGCATCAGATGGTACAAATAAAATCTTACGAAGTCAGGATACCACTCTCAGATGAGTACACCATAGGACAGGGTCAATTATATATTTCAGACTTTAGTCTAACTCCTTATTTTTAATTTATATCAAAAATGCATTTCTATGCAAAAAAATTCAGGGCCTCTAGTAAATTATACCAAAATTGAACTATATTGGTCCATACTACAGATCAATATTATCGTTTTCAAAGTCCAAATAATCAATCTAAACCGTCCAACGTGATTTTCATTCAAAAATGTTTGCAAACTAAATTTAACATTGTTAGAATATTTTTACTACTTTTTTAGATATGCAGAAAATCACTATTTTTTACATTGTTTGAACTTTGAAACTGGAGATACTGATCCATAGACATTTCTCAAACCAGTTGCTAAGGGCGAATAACTTTGTTTCTATTAGCAAAAAATTGTAAAATTCTGGGTTTTGGTGGTTATTTCACAAATGGAGTAATAACATCTTTCTATATAAAAAAAGGAAAAATGTATATACCTGTCCTGTAAGTAAGTATTATACTCGCGAATGGTGGGAATGGCAACAAGCCACCAGAGTACCAAGCGGTAGATTATGAGTGGATTACGGGGAGGGACCCACAAACAAAATTTGAGGAAAAATGTATTTAATTCGACAGTCATGAAAATGACACATAGGCTGATGACCTGGACGAATCGCCATGGGCCAAGCAATGGGTACCATTGGTCCTTGTCCCACTGTGCCGGTGTGAATTGCCCCAATGTTCTCTTCACCTAATTCAAATATCACAAATATCCAATTTAAAAAACAAATTTGGAAGTTCCCTTAAAATTCTCTTATTTTATGGATATGATTGGCGCATGATTGAATTTACAGACAGTAACAATCAATTTTTTTTTCCATTCATTGTTTATTTTTTTCTCCTTTTTTTTTTACAATTCCTGTGCAAGAGAAAACACATACACAGAGAAAGGGAATGAATTGACTTCAGCAAGTACTGAAGTCTGAAACAGGTACAACACAGGCCGGTACATACAAGCAAGAGAACAGCATTATAACACGCTGTATAGTACTATCATTTTGTATGGTAACTACAGAGAACTTGTGGTCCTAATTAGTAACGGTACAAGTGATTATTTATTGATACTGCCTTGTATTTATTTGTTCGACCCCATATCTGTATTTGATGTATACTTTATGGGCTTTTCTCACAGAATTTTGTTTTCAGTTTATTTGTCACTGCTTCTTTATGTTTTTGGCCCATATATCAACTAACAAGCATCAGAAGCAAGCAAAGTATGAGGACTAATATGAATTCACCAAAATAAAAGGACTAGAAGCATACCTTGCCTAATATATTGGGTTGGCGACTTAAACCGACCCATTCGTAAGTTTTCGCATCAAAGTACCTCACTGTTTTCATACCAGCCCAAATACCTAATTCATTAAAGATAGTAATTAAGTCTCTATGCAAGATGAATATTTTATAGAAACATTTATGTTTAAACTTTTAAAACAATTTTCTTTTGTTGGCGCATGATTTTGAACATTATATAGATCAAAGTTATAGACAAAAGTACTCTGCATTTCACAGCTGTTAGATAATACTTCGAAACTTTAATTAAAAAAAAAAAATACTAACCAAACCAATTGCATATTAATATATCAAGAATTATGCTATCCCACCAGCATTCATTGAAGTTAGGCAGCATATGACGAAATGTGAACTGCATATTAGTAAATAAATGTCAGTACAGATATTCATGCAATCAATGGACAAGCAAAGATGATATAAAAAAACAAGGTGGAATTTCACGTATACCCCTCAAAAACTTCAAAATTATGTATATCCCCCTCTAAAATTCATGACATCATATTTACCCTTCTAAATTTCAAAAACTAGCAAATTTTAGAGGAAATACGTAATTTTAAAGCTTTTGAGGGGTCTAACCCCAAAACACAAAGTAAATGAAGCATCACCTCCATTAGCTCGAAACCAATAGATAGGACCCACAAAAGGGGTTGGTTTCTTATCATAATCGCTTTGCCCCACCATCCCAAAATGTGCGCCACAACAAATTCATCAAACAGAGTCTCCTAAGAAAACCTAATTTTCAAAATGAGTAGCTTGAAAAATAATAAAAGAATTTCACATTCTTTGAAGGAGCTTGAAAAATAATAACAAGATTTGAACAGGGCTATGTTACTGTGCATAGCGCATAATGGTCCGTAATATGGATCAATATCTCCATCTTCGTAGTCCAAACAATCAATCTGAACCGTTCAACATGATTTCCATATTAAAATGTACTTGTAGATCAAATTTTACATTTTTTCAAACTTTGTTACTATTTTTTTAGATAGGTAGGAAATCACTTGATCTAAAAATTCTAGACCATTCAAAAGTAGTGATTTTCTACCTATCTAAAAAATAGTACAAAATTCTAAAAAATGTAATATTTAGTCTGCAAGTGCATTTTCATATGGAGATCACGTTGAATAGTTTGGTTCCACTTTTGGACTTTGATCCGTAGTAAGGACCAATCTATGCTATGCATAGTACCGTAGCCTCACTCAAAGAACTTTCTTTAAAGAAGCAAAAGAAAGAAGAAGAAAATAATATCTTCAAATGAAGGTGCCATACATAGACATTGATAAACTTATTCTTTGGATTCTCTGGCACATAAATTCGACAATCTGCTCCATATGATCTTTCCGGTAACTCTGCATGGAAAATAATGAAAATCAAATTTAACTCGCACAATTTAAAAATCTTTGTTTACATGAAATCAACAAAATAAATTCGGGTTCATTACCAACACCAAGATCTGGATGCAAAAAATTCATGTACTGTCTTGCATCATCACGGCTCTGAAATAAAATTCATTTAATAGTGAGAAATTAGTAAACATAAACTTTAGATCCATATATGAATATAGAGTAAAAAAATATATGTACCTGAAAAAGCAAAAATGTGAGAGCAACAAGGTACACTACAGCAACCCCATGTACAAGACGCCATATTGCCGGGTGTGGCCTTATAAGTACCCTGAAATGAAATAACCAAATAAAACAAAATTGGGTTCTTTAGCTTGAGTTATGTAATATTTAAAATTTCCTTTTTTTTCTTAAAATGGCACAGTTAATTGGTACTTAAATCTTAAAAGGAATAAATGGAGATCAAGTGAAGGTAGAATTCAAGTTACGTTGAAGGTGCTTGAAGCCAAGAATAAACTAGAAAGACGGCGATCATTGCCCATAAACCCCTGTAATTATCAGAAATTGCAATGCACATTAGCAAATACTGGTCTCTGATAAAAAATGAAAAGCACATAGGGCCATAGGGTTATATCTGGGAAAGAAAAAAAACAAAGTGCACAAACCTTCTAACAGAAGAAATACTATCTATAGAGCTACTTTCCGGATCAAGAGCACCACTAGCCCAACTAACAAAAAAATATAAAAACTTATATTTTTGCATCATTAGAAATAATTAAAAATGATAATTAAATTAGAGTAAGGCTATACTAATATGCATAACGCATATTGGTCCGTAATATGGATCAATATCTTCATTTTTAAATTTCAAACAGACTGTTCAACATGATCTCCTCAACATGATCTCCGTATGAAAATGTACATGTAAATCAAATTTTACATTTTTTAGAATTTTTTTAATAATTTTTTAGATAGGTAGAAAATCACTTGATCTAAAGATTCTAAACCATTCAAAAGTAGTGATTTTCTACCTATCTAAAAAAATAGTAAAAAAATTCTAAAAAATGTAAAATTTAGTCAACTAGTACATTTTCATATTGAGATCATGTTGAACTGTTAGGATATTGATCCATAGTTAGGACTAATCTGCACACTATGCATAGTACCATAGTGAGGCAGACTCACATTAAAAGGCAAGTGCCACATAATAGAAGAGATATGGTACGCGGTTTATACATCCATGCTGTCCATGGATCGACGTCTCCGATATTAGTATTATTTTCATTATTATTACTGTTATGATTCTGACAATTTTGTATATTTTCTCTTTCTGACTTTGCTATTCCATTCATCTTTGAACAATCTCTGTTTTTTCGATCACCTGACAAAAAAAAAAATCTGAGCAAATCAGTACAATTAAACATTGGTTAGTTAAATACTGGTATCAGCCTAAATTTTTATTTTCTCACAACACCAGTACAAAACTTGTAAAATTCATTTACATAATATGACAAATTAAACTTGCACAATTTTGTAGGGTTATATTGTATATGTGACATTTACTGGAATTGGTTCCTGGTATTACAATACAATAGCATATGAAATATTATATTATTTACTCAAAAAAGGGCCTAACAGATATTAGCAACTTATGCAGGGTAATTAAACAATTATGCCAAAAGGAATTTAATAAGGTTTAATAATATAATAGATGGTATACCGTATAAACAATACAATACTATTTTGTCCAAAATTGAGAGGCTATTTAGAAAAGAAAAAATAAACAAACAAATCCATACAACAAAAAAATACTTGGAATGAATACCAAAATTACCCACTTTGTGAGCCTAGGGGCATTATCAGGCAAAAAAAAATTACCCACTTAGAAATATTACAGAATAACAATAATTCATGTTTAAAAAGTATACTGTACATGCGTCTTGTACAAACTAAACCTTATTAGAACGAATCAAAAAAATTACCGAAAATTTGTTATCTGTCACATGATATGAAAACTATTCATAAGTGGAACTGTATTTCAGCTCCAAATAAATCCTAAAAATGCATGCAACAAAAGTAGTATCTATTAAATTAATTGCTTGAATTAGTAGTAAACAAACATTACAATAAATAAATATTAAATGATATAATAAATAAATACGCGGAAAACGAATATTAAATCTTAAGCAGTTTATTTACATCTATCCCCATCGTAAACAAATATTAAACGATATAATAAATAAATACGCGGAAAACGAATAACGCATGAATTGGAAAACCATTTTTCATGGGAAAAAAAGAGAGAAAAGAATGAGAACAAGAATTACAACCGTCGCAATAGAAAATATCAATTCAAATCATGTTTCTTCAATTCGTATTCTTAAATTACAAACAAAAAGAGGTAAACTTTGATCGAAAGTAATTTTACTCACGGGGAAGGGAGGAAGGAGGCGATAGAGAAGTAGCAACCGTTCGATGGAGGCTACGACGAGATCGCGACCGTAGATTAAGAGAACCACGAACAAAACGGCGCCTCCCTTTTCCCTCTTCTTCCCTTTTTAATTTTCGCCTTTTCCCCCTCGAATTTTGCCTTTATTTTCTCTTCTTTGTTTGTTGTAACTTGTAAGAGAGAAGATAGTCAGAGCGAATCTTATAAGAGAGAAGGCGAGAGAGAGAGTACGGCGGTCAAAGAGATCAAGAGAAAAGGGGAAAAGTGCCAGATGGCCCTTTCTTACATTTATATTTACATTTAATTCTTCGCAATATTTTTGCGGATGTCGTCTTCTATGGATCTCCTGCGGCGTATACTCTGTGGAAGTGAAGGGAGAGGAGTGTCCATACCATAACACCCTTTATCCGTTTACCCGATCATGCTTCACTAAAAACGGGTATTGATAAGTTTTTTTTAAAATTAATTGAGTACAGATAAATTACAGTTTTTATTTTTGCTAACACAACGGTAACTATTTCTCATATGTTATTTTATAAAGTAATTATCAAGAATAAAATTATATACATTGATATATATTTGTTTGGAGATGATATATGATATGATATAGTTTTATTTATGATTCATATATTTATTTATCTATTTTTTTATTATTTATCCGATTCATACTATATTCAATAAGAACATATAGATATTTTTTTTCATTAGCTTATGAGATATAAATATAAGGATAAACTGTTTTTGTTCGTATATTTCCATCCGACCGTATAGTCGCTGTTGACACCATATGAAGGGAGGGTATTTTGGGAAATTGGAGGAGGCGGTACAAATAAAGACAAGCAAAATGCGTTGGAAAAGAAAAGGAGATGGTCCTATCTTTCCCCGCTATCTGCCTATCTGACACGCAATAGTGCCTTCCTCTCTTTACTGCTTTGTGCTGATTTTACTCTTTTGCCCCTCTAAACTTACAACTGTTCCATTGACGCGCATCTTCGGTTCTTTTCTTTTTCTTTTTTAACATGGTCCCTGCATTTATTTATTTTTGAAGTTAATTTGTACTTGTCTTGTTTGTTGAGTAATTTTATGGGGGTAATTGGAGGCCAAATGACAAAAGGACAAATTAGTGTCCGAAAGACTGAGTACAACCAAAGCCGACCATTTCAGCTGCTGTAAATTCTTTGGGCATGTCACGCCCAAGCTGAATAATCTCCCAACTTAGTCCGTCAAATTTGTTCAATTATGTGACACTCTGTCATAAGTATAAATGATATAAAAAATAAAACTAGAAGTAATATGCATATTACAGGTGGGGTTCCGTGATATGAATTCATATTTTTACTTTTAAAGTTTAAACGATTTGAATCGTTAAAAATAATTTTCGTATGAAAATTATTTACAGACCAAACTTTTTATTTTTTTTTCGATTTTTTTACTAATAGGTAGAAAATCATAGCTTGATGATTCAGAATTTTCTGATCAAGTTATTTTCTACCTATCTAAAAATAGTAAAATATTTTTAAAATTTTTGATTTCTAAATACATATTCATGTGTAGATTATTTTTAACGGTTCGAATCGGATATTTGATTTTTAAAATTAAAAATATAGATCTATAGCAGGTTGATTTATAATATGCAAATAACAATGATATTTTAATTGAAGTGCCAACGATCTTTAAAATATATTAGATAAACTTCGACAAATTTAAACATTTCATACTGATTTATTTTATGAATAATGGATTTATACGCAGAATTTATAAATTTTTGAATCTATTTATAAATCTTCTCCGCCCTATCTTGCCACGTTGCCACTTTGGCAGAGTATGTAGAAGAAACGAGAAAGTTGAGCATCGGATATATACGTCAGATTTAGACTTCAAATTTTCTTTCTTGTGGTAGATTCTAATTTCTAAACTTATCTTCTCAATAAATAAAAAATTCTCACGTAATGAAGATTACGTGGACAGAATATGCTTGTTATATATCCGTGCAATTGACTTTATGTTGCTTACGCCAGTTATATAGTCCACTTTGCACTTTTAGTCCATGTTTAAAGTTATATATCCGTGCAATGCTAAGTTTAGTCCATGTTTGTGATTATTACTTCAAGTTAAAGTAATTTGACTATTTTAATTTGATTAAAAATTATTATTTAAGTCATGACTTAAAAAATAGAACAATAAAATTTCTATTAACAACAGAGCACCAAATTCTATACTTACCAATCCGAACAAATAAAAAATATTTTAATTAAAAGATAACAATCTGGTAACGCATGTTTCATTTATATTTTTCTTTTGCAAAAAAAATTCCCCTTATATAAAATTATTAAAATAATTAAGTACAACACTCAAAATTCCGTTGTTTAAAAGGGGAAATCTGTAACTAACAATTAATTCAAGGGGTATTGTGAACAAAATTGCAGCTATTATTTTAATATTTGTTCATGTACTTAATTATTTATTTGTGCTTCAGAATCCTGAGGGGGTGGTACATGGTCCAAACTCCAAAGTCAAGAGCTATATGATGCGCTCTATTAAACAGGAAAAGCAATAAATGGAAACAAATAAAAGCAAGGACAATATGGCAAGACCCATAAATAGAAAAAAGTTTTATACGGATGCCAAAAGTATAAGTTCTATGAATAAATAAATTAATTTATTCATGTCTCCAACATTTGCAAGTCACAACTAATCCGGTACACTCACCCGGTAAACCCTTCCCCCCCAAAAAAAAAAAAATAATAACAATAACAATAATAGAAAAAAAAATCGACACAACTTTTGTTTATTCTAAAGAATCTTGAATTTTATTTCCGGAGTTATCTAATTTTGCCAAATAGTAATCATAATTGCAAAGAAAAATGTATTTGTGGAAGAATTAAAAAAAAAAAGACACCATGAGGTTGTGTTTTGGTTGATTGAGAAGAGTATAATTTGTGCAATAATTATCTCTTTGATTGATCTACAATTAATGTGCAATCACACACTTAGGCCCTGTTCGGATGCCTTTTAATTTGATGGGAATTGATGGATTTTGGACAGAATCCATCAATTTATCCCAAACCCGTTTGTTTGCTCTTTTTTCATTCCCTTCATTCCCCGACATTTTTATTAATATCCAAAGTTTAATACAAATTATTATTTATGCCTAGAATCTGACCCAATATCGAAAAATGCCCAAGCCGGCCAGAAAATGACCGGCTTACTCGCCCCTAAGCCGGCCATTTTCTGGCCGGCTTACTCTTTTTTTTTTCTTTTTTTTTAAACCCGTAATTTTTTATTAAACTTTGGATATTAATAAAAATGTCGGTTTAATCTTGATGAGTTTATTTTTGCTGTTTAACGCACTTATGCAATTGTTTTAAATATTTTTCAGTTTATTTTTTATGTTGTACTACTATTTTAATGTTGTAATATTTTCTGTTTAGCATTATCATGATAATTTATTTTACTTGTAAAATATAAAAATAGTACCATAAAAGCACACATATAAAAGGACCGAAATATAGGAGAATCCAAATATACCAAACATAAATAGTATACCAAATATAAATAGTACAAAACTAGTAAAAATACAACTAAAACTGAGATGGGGTATATCGCTGAGGCGGTACTCCGGCGTTCGTCCGGCGCCAGCGCGGCCAGGCTCTGTCTCTCTCGGCCTCCACACTAGCATCGGCAGACCTGCGTATCCGCTCGGTAGTATCCTATATGGCATCGCCCGGGGAGACAGTCTGTACTGGCGGAGGTGTACTGAAGATAGATGCGGCGAACTCAGTCTCAAAGGCGGGCTGAGTATGAGACCCGCTACCACTAGCCTCTCTATCATGCGGCATCTCTGTGCCATATCGGGGCCATGCCGGTACCGACATGAAATCCTCATCGAATACCCCGAAGTCCTGAAGACTGTACGAGTGGGACTCGTACTCAGAAGTATCGGTCTCCGCAGGTGGTGGCTGTGACGGCATCTCTGCCGGACCCTGCAATCATACACATAAATCAGCAAATTTGATCTGAATGAAGAAATTTATTAAAACCTGACAGATACTGAAGTATGACATACATGAGGCTGCACCGGACGTTCATGCTCGCCGTACCATGCCTGCCACCCAACGTTAGACAATACCCAATTATGGTAGTCCCACTCTGGATGCGAATCGGGAGAATGTGGCATCTCATGTCCAATAATCGGGCCCGGGTCAGGCTCGGTCGGATCTATCTCACGCCAGTTGATGTTCTCTCCGGCGTCTCGCAGCATCGTGATGATCTTCCCACCGTGCCCGGCATCCTTAACCGTATTTGCATTTTTCTTGAGAATGCGGTACCCAAGATATCGCCAGTTCTTCTTTCCCATCATGGCGATCCCATGAGCGCACTCCTTAATCGAAGACAAAAGCTGAAACAAAATTGGCATGTCAGATCAAACCTTGATGAACTATTAAGTTAGAGAAAAACTATGTAGTTTTAGGTGCTTTACCTGGCGAGCGAATGAACGGCCGTTGGGATGGTAACCATCATCACTCTGGATCCTGTCGCGGAGATGGGCACCGTAATAGCCTTGCAGATAGACACTGGCCATGCAGATCTGCATGTACCAAGTATCGTACCTCAACTGGGGATCTCCCTGGGTCTGAATGATCCCATCTGGCTCATGATAGAAGTCTATCTGCTGAGGATCCTGGGCCGTACTGTAGTATGCATCAAAATGGGTGCTCCAGTCCTTATCCAGTCGCCCTCGGTGGTTCATCCTGTAAGAAAGACATTAGTTGCAATACAAAGCTATCAAGTAATATGAGATATTTGATAATAGAGTACGACTTACTTGTGCAGGTCCATAATCGTGGACCTCGGCAAAGATGGGTCTGCGGGAATGAACGCCGGTCGACCAAACTGGCGGAGCACCCGATCTGGGTAGTGGTGCTCCACTATCCAGAAGTGTATGAGTGGACCTCGGTAGAACCACATCTCCTGCTCCTGCTCATCACCCACATTGCCCGGCAAGAGGTTCTCCATGTACAACTGCTCGTAGGGCGTCCACTCAACAAGAACGGATGGCAAACTCTGGATCTCTGACCGGACTGGCCTGATCCCAACGGTAGCACTGTGGGTCCGATCCAAGTAGTTGTGGCCACCGTGCCACTTCTTGCCGTATGCCGGGCATCTCCACATATTCGGCTCTCCCTATTGCGGCGCCTCATTGGGGATAGGACGGCCCACCGGAAGCCGTGACCACGACCAGTGCTGAAGCAGGAGTACCGGCCCATACATCTGCTTCGCATTCGGCTACATTTTCAAGAACATTACACGTCAGTGTATTTTGATGGATTTATTGATTAAATAATTTACACTAAATTAAGAGTTGGCTACTACGGCACAGGTGGGAGTACAGATACGCCAGGACAGCCCCACCCCAGTTGTACGGCGAGGGCCGCTCAAGGTCTGTCAGCAACTGGAGATACATCATCGGCATCTGGTCACCGCTGAAATCAGGAAACATGACAGAACCAAAAAGGTCTATCACGTAGCCCCGTGTATATCTGCAATACAAAACATATAAAAATTCTAATAGAATCCTCGTATTATAAATTGTTTAAAAGAAACAAGTTATATAAATTTACCTCTGAATCTCCAGCTCGGTGGAATCTGCCGAGAGACCCGCGCTGAAGTGCTGCTTTAACCTCGTAATCCGCAAATGAAATTTGGACCTCCCATTGTCCCCAATGATATGGAAAGGATCAGCTCCCAATAACTCGCCGACATCACCTACGAATCTGGTGTTGTCAGATACGCCGTCGACGGGTGTACCACGGATAAGCAAACCCCAAAGAGCACTCACATCCTGGAGAGTCACTGTCATCTCTCCGAATGGCATGTGAAACGTGTGCGTCTCGGGACGCCATCGCTCCACCAGTCCAGCGATGAGAGATGCATTGATGATGCTTCTCTCTGTCCGCACGATGTCCACAACCTGGTAGAGACCCAGGTTGATGAGTTACGGGGCCATCATATCGTAGTACTGCATGTGAACGCACCGCAACTTCACATCTAAAAGACCCGTGTCCTGCGTTGAAAAAGGTAATCCGCATGGTGATAACATAATAAAATTTAAACCCAACAAAATTTAAAGAAAATCTAAAAAAAGGAACGTACCTCACGAGAAGCCAGTAAGACTCGGTGCTCGCTGTGGGGAATCCACAGGAGAGGACTGATGTGCTCCGTGCTGCTGGTACTGATCGGCTCGTCCACTACTGGAGGCTGGGTAGACCGTGCTCTAGGCATCCTGATGTCTAAAATAACCTAATTTCGGTAAAATTACGCTTAATTAGCCTAATTATGGTAAAAAAGGCCAAAATACCCTAAATATTGGTCAATTGTGCTAATTACACTAAATTACGCTTAATTAGCCTAATTATGGTAAAAAAGGCCAAAATACCCTAAATATTGGTCAATTGTGCTAATTACACTAAATTACGCTTAATTAGCCTAATTATGGTAAAAAAGGCCAAAATACCCTAAATATTGGTCAATTGTGCTAATTTCACTAAATTAAGCTTAATTAGCCTAAATATTGGTAAAAAGGCCAAAATACCCTAAATATTGGTTAACTGTGCTAATTACACTAAATTAAGCTTAATTAGCCTAATTATGGTAAAAAATGCCAAAATACCATAAATATTGGTCAACTGTGCTAATTACACTAAATTAAGCTTAATTAGCCTAATTATGGTAAAAAAGGCCAAAATACTCTAAATATTGGTCAACTGTGCTAATTACACTAAATTAAGCTTAATTAGCCTAATTATGGTAAAAAAGGCTAAAATACCCTAAATATTGGTCAACTGTGCTAATTACACTAAATTACAGCAAAATACTATAAATCCTAACACCTAAACCCTAAACCCTAAATCCTAAAATAAATAAATTTAAATTTAAATTAGATAAAAAAAAATTACCTCAAAGAAGAGAGAAATTCAGTTGAGAGATGAGAGAATTGTGAGGAGGAGAGAGAGAAAAAGGTGTATATATAGGGTGAAATGCGGGTTTAAAAAAAAAGAAAAAAAGAGTAAGCCGGCCATTTTCTGGCCGGCTTGGGCATTTTTCGATATTGGATCAGATTCTGAGCATAAATAATAATTTGTATTAAACTTTGGATATTAATAAAAATGTCGGCTTCATTCCCACCGTAATTTCTCAAATAATTCCCCTAGCAGCGTAATTTTTCAGTCAAATGAACTCGCACTCCGATTGAATCTTTTATTTCCCAATCTTCTCTCTCCTCTGTCTCTCTCTCTACTGTCTATCCACTGTCTCTATACAAAACAATTCTTGAAGACTCTCATCCACTTTACACAACACAAGCATAAAGAATGGATATTATGTACAACTAGGTGGAACTTGTTTAAATTAGTTATGTGGAATTAACATTGATGACAGATCCAGACATCAATTTTTTTTTTTTACAAATTACAGTTAATTTTTTTACATATGTTGTACAATTTTTGTCTTATTTAAATTGAAATTCATTTTTTAAATAGTAAAAACCAACCTTCTATAATAGTTTTCAACCAAAATTAAAAATATTCATATTTTTTATTTTATTTCAAGCAAATTAAAAATTGTTAATTATCAATTGCTAATTTAAATTAAAAACATTTTTGATTGAATAACAAGTATACAAGCAAAAGCATCGTTATAAAATAATAACTAATAAGTATTGTTATGTTATTCATTTTATTTAATTATATTAATAATTATTAATAAGAATAATTGTGTTAATATCAAGCATTTTAAAAAGAAAATAGAATTTTCCACAACTAATCCCACTGAACAACCGAACACTTATTTCAACATTCTCATAATTAATCATGTGCGTACCTGTACTCATGGGTTCCCACTTTTTCAAAAGTGGATTCCCATCTCCGTCAAATCTCATCCCGTGTAATCCCGTGACAAACAAACATAGGAGTAGTAATAGGAGCTGGGTACAGTTTAAATCTCAAAAATCCAAACATAGGAGTAGGAATAGGAGTTGGGTACAATTTGAATAGTTCAAAATTTTAATAAAGTTCCTCATCAAGAGTTTGAGTACACAATTTATTACGAGGATCGAAATGTCTTAATTTTTTGAGTCTTTATTATGTATTTAATTTTAAAATTTATCAATTTAAAGTTTAAAAAATGTTAAAATAAAAATGTTAGATATGATATACATTATTTTTTTTTTCTTTATACATGTAAGATATTGCAACATCTTGATTTTGTTTTAATTGACAATAAGAGCTTATAAAAATCGCATAGACATTGTTTTTTTTACTTATTGATTCGGATAAAAATAATATAGATTTAAAAGTTTTATTTTGACATTTAATTTTAAAATTCTATTAATAATAAGAAAAAAAAGTACATTTAAATCCTCTTTCATTTATGACATCCAACTACCTTCCAATTTACTGGAGTAACACAATTAAGCATGTTGTAAGTGCTGCTGAAATAAATATTTACGAATATGCCATGGACCTTGGTGCATTTAACTTGTGTGGTGTTGACCCGACATTTTTATTAATATCCAAAGTTTAATACAAATTATTAATTATACCCGGAGTTCAAAATTTTCGCTAAAAATACCCAAACCGGCCAGAAAATGGCCGGTTTACGCCCTCCCCCTAAACCGGCCATTTTCTGGCCGGTTTACTCTTTTTTTTTTTTTTTTTTTTTTTTTTTTTTTTTTAAGACTATGAATAGCAAAATAGTAAAATCTAACACTAAAAATTAAAATTTTTTGTTTAAGGCGAAACTTCCAAGGGTGTGCATTTATCCTTTCCCATGTGCGGTTTTACCAGTTTGGTTGATTTTTGAGACTTGATATCTTTCAATTCTCTTGGAGGTTTTGGATGAAACTTCACAGTCTTGTTCTATGGCGTCAAGACTATGAGTCAGCCAATTTTCATGATTTTTCATGATGTTTAGCCATGCCAATGAATGGTGCGAAGTGATGACCTGAGCAGCAATTTTACACATTTTTACAGTTTTCTGGATTTTGTCTTTTTCATTGTGATTTATCCACTTGGCCATTTTAGGAGTTCTTTATATGGATTTAAAGCTTGACAGGTGATCTACCAAATGGTCAAATATCAGATTTTTCTGTCATGGGAGGCTACGATGAACAGTAAATTGAAGTTGTGACCATATTACAATTCATTTACTGGTTTTTCCTTCCTGTTCTTTTGCAGGAAATTGGACTTTGTATCACAGATTTGAAGCCTTTAAAGCTTAACTTTGAATGATTCGGTTGCATGGTTTTGAAGAGGGATTAACAAAGAGCAGTTCAAGGGTGAGTTTGAGACATTTGCATTTATACCCTTCATTTTATGAATTTTCAAAGAGGGGTACTTGTCAGTATTTTCTGCAGTGCAGCTCATGAAGCTAAGGGTTCAAATCTCACATTGTTCTGGTTGCCTTTCATGCATTTCTAGTTCCTTTTGTGTTCTACTAATTGTCTGTCATGTTCTATTGGTTGTCTTAATCTTCTTCTAGTTGTCTTTCATGTTGTACTAGTTGTCTTTCATCTTGTACTGGTTGTTTTTAATCTACTACTGGTTGTCTTTCATCTTCTTCTATTTGTCTTTAAGGTTCTACAATTTGTCTTTCATGTTTAATAGGTTATCTTTCATCTTGTACTGGTTGACTTTTGTGTTCTACTGGTTGTGTTTCATCTTCTTCTTGTTGTCTTTCATTATCTACTGCTTGTCTTTCATCTTCTTCCCATTGTCTTTCATGTTCTATTCGTTCTTTAATGTTCATCTAGTGTTATTTCAACTTGTTATTAATGTCTGACGGCATCTCTGACTGCGAAACTGTACGAGAGGGACTCCATATCAGAAGTATCGAACCCCGCAGGTGAAAGATGAAAGACACCGGACGTCCATGCTCGTCGTACCATGCCTTCCACGCAACGTTGGAAGTTTCGCCTTTTCAGTGTACCGTAATGTAATGTAATTTAGTGACGGCGAAAAACGATGGCGAAACTTCAAACGGTCATAAAACGGCGCTCGAGTGTCCGATTTCAGCAAATGACCACTTTTCGGAAAGCTTGCGAAAAGACGCATGCATCAGTGCCAGCGATGCTGGATTCCGAAATTCAGAATCGCCAAAAAACTAAGGGAAGAGCCTCAAAACTTGAGTTGAAGTTTCCGATTAAGATTTTCGTTTCTATTATTCAATCCAAGTAGCTCAGTAAATTAGTTACATAATGAAATTGTAGAATACCAGTTTTTACTATTTTTCGGAATTTTTTTACTATTTTTTATGATTCATGAAAGATGGCACATAATCGGTCTACTTTAGCGTAATTTTGCGTAATTAGCGAAGTTATTGTAATTTAGTGTAATTCAACATAATTTATTGTAATATAGTGTAATTCAACATAATTTCCAGTAATCCAGTGTATTTTAGTATAAATATGGTAATTATAAATCACAAGAAATAATCTAACAAAAAATTTCAATTTTTAGTGTTAGATTTTACTATTTTGCTATTCATAGTCTTAAAAAAAAAAAAAAAAAAAAAAAAAAAAAAAAAAAGAGTAAACCGGCCAGAAAATGGCCGGTTTAGGGGGAGGGCGTAAACCGGCCATTTTCTGGCCGGTTTGGGTATTTTTAGCGAAAATTTTGAACTCCGGGTATAATTAATAATTTGTATTAAACTTTGGATATTAATAAAAATGTCGGGGTGTTGACTGTTGACTGTGTTCCATACAAATATAAATGACATTATTCCAATTTTTCATGCAATCATTGGAGTTTCTTACAGCAACCAGTTAATTATTGCAAACTTGATTGCCCCTTTTGCTATATTTTAACTTTTTACTATTATCTCCCCCAGTTTGAATCCTCTTTGGTAACTCAATTTTTGAATTTGTCTAAAATCAAACCATTTAAAAAATTGGACATAATTGAAATTCACAAGTCAGCTTTAATAAAAAGCATACAACTTTATGATTCACACTATTCGTAGATCGTAAACGACAGATTTGAATTCAAACTCAAATTTTAAATTACCTGAGGTAATTTGAAATTCCTCCAACACCTACACACATCTTTCTCCGAATATACACAGAAATAAGATAATCTATAGTATAGATACTTAAAAAAATGATAAAACAATAATCAAGAATGCAAATAAAATTTTCATGTAATATAGAAATAACTACAATTTACAATTTATAAGAATTTTATATATAGTTGAAGAGAAAATTATGATATATTTATTTCAAAAGAGAAATAACTTTTGTGATTTAAATTTCAAATTGAATAGATGGCAGCAAATTAAGTGTGAAAGCGTACTCTTAAGTAAATTATTTAAATCAAGTGTCCATAAGATTTTTCAAATCAATGGACCATCTAAAACAGATCAAAGATTTCAGAGCTTCTAATTTTTTAATTAGTTGGTCACATATTGATTTGATAATAAAATAAAAATACTCATCTAATCCACCCGATATGTATTCCTAAACTATTATTGGTTAATTATAAGGAAAGTTTTTATGGTACAGTCCCTCGCGAAAATTAAATTCAATAATTATAAGATAAGTGCATGAATTACATAAAATAAAAATTAGCCAAAATAAGTGGTCCCTCACAAGAGTACAAGATATTGGTGTCATATGTTATTTGCCAGCACAAACCCACTATATAATAAAATCCCGATTAATAACAAAAACAAAATAACAGAAAAAAAAAAATAGCTACACGACAAATAGCTCTATTCCATTATCTAAAGTCTTTTTTTTTTTCCTTTTCGTTTTTATAAAGATAGCATGCGTTTCTCTCCTTGCGGGCCCAATTTTTGGAGTTCATGGACAGCGACACCTGCTTTCCTGGGCCCCTGGGTCCACTTGGCAGGTGTCTCCTTCGCGGATCTTTTTAGCCCGTCCCTCATGCCCGTGTCCAATAACGGGTTTAAACCCGTTTTCTTTCTAGAATCCAGATTAATTATATTTTCTTAAATTAGAGACGGATATATAAATTTGTGTTGAATTTGACGGTTCGGATTTAAAGGACAAAAATCTTAATTATTATCTTAGCTTAGTATACAATAATACATTCAAGACACATGCTAGATGGATTAACGGAACACAGTCCCAAACCAAATCCGATCCAATAAGGAGGCATTAAATATTTTATTAGAAATACTACAACATGACAATTGATAACCTAAGAGGCCACTAATTTATGCAATGATTCAACTCAAACAATAATAGTGAGCATCATTGTCCAAATTTTATATATACCCCCATCTGATAGCACATTGTATATTAATGTTTTCCTGGCATGTACGTACCAAGTACCAACAGCATTATTTTGTCACAATGAATTATGCCTAATTGGCAAGAGAATCTAGTGAACTTAAAAGACATATATCAGAAGGTGAAAAATAATTATTGTCATCAAACAAACGTTCATTAAATTTGCAAGTTTCATGAACTCTTGTTCTAGTTGGTTAAAATATGTTTTTGTTTATTTTTGCAATATGTAGTCAAGCTTCCTTGGCAAAACACAAGAAAATATATCAGTTGTAGCTTGATAATAATTCAAAACTTAATGGCAAACTTAAAAAGGTGCTACCCAAGGGAGGATTTGAATGCAAGTAATTCTGTCAATTTTACCTTCCATAGTTTTTTTTCTTTCTAAAATTCAATAATTTGCAGATTTCTATTTTACTTTTAAAAATTAGTTTGGCCATCTTGACAACCGTTAAGGTCTTAAGGATAACTTATATTTTGGAACTCTGACAAGTAAAATGTAATTTATTTTGTATAAAGTGACATAAAGTTTACAACGGTCTTATTTAATATATAGCATATGACAAAATATAAAGTAATATTTAAATTGCATGAAAATTAATACATAACTGATCTATAACAAAAACAACATGTTCATATTTTTTTATTTTTAAAAATATTTTTGGCCTGATTTGGAAAACCGCTGTCAATATAAATTGTTGTCAAACAATCTCCCATATTAATAAAAATAATAATTAATGTTAAATTAATTATTATACAATCTTGAATTGATAAATAGTTGATCTCTATTAAAAAGTTTCTGCATGTATCCCGGGCTTACCAGTTTTAAGCATGACCAGATAATTCAGTCCCAAAGTAACTACAAAAGCAACTTCCCCATTTTAAGGAAATGTGAGACTTTCTCTTTATTTTTGCAGGACCACCATTTCTTACAAAAAAATTCGCATATTTTTTATTCTTCCTCTCTCTCTCTCTTTTCTTTTTCAACATCTCAGAAGAAAGGTACCATGAACCAATACTTTTTTTAGAAATACCTTAATCATAGATTAGTTGATATTGTCTGAAGGATGATGACACAATTAGCAGCAAATGATTGGATCCTTATCCTCAACTTAATTATTTAAACAATGAGAGAGAAAACAAAATAGTAATTAAAATATAATCTATTTTTGTATCAAGTGACATGAAATTTATAACAATCCATATTTAATAGCAGATGAAGAAGCACAAAAAGAAAAAAAAAACATAATACTTATTTCATGTCATTGTTATATTGCATATACGAAGGAGAAATATTAAATATATATATTTATGAGAAACTACAAGAGCAACTTCCCCATTTTATGAAAATGTGTGACTTCTTTAATTTCTCTTTTTTTTTAATCTTTTTGAAAGTACCTTAATCATAGATTAGTTGATATTGTTTGAAGCATGATGACACGATTAGCAGAAAATGATTGGATCCTTATCCTAAATATATTTATTTAAACAATGAGAGAGAAAGAGAGAGAGAGAGAGAACAAAATACAAAATAGTAATTAGGTTAGAGAGATGCATGAGAGGAAACCAACAGACAGACACAGCCTGGAAGAAAGGCAGAGACAATGGCACCTGTTCTGTTCTATTACCTCTTCCTTCACCTACATACAGCACAGCACAGCACAGCTCTGCCTCTGTGCACTTTTGCATTATGGCCCCCACAAAATTATAAAATTAAACCAATCAACAACCTTTGAATGAACATGATATATGTATGAAATGGATCGGTCAAGCCTCAATCATCAAATCCCGTGTCCATGTCGCATTATTGTCATCACCACGCTAGCAACATTTTATGTTTTTTTATTTTGTTGTCATAAATGCTTACTTTTTATAACTCTACGCATGCATGTATATCCTTGAAAAATATTAGCATCTCATAAGTATATGCCTTGTGCTCAACAACATATAATTGAAAAAATGGTGGATGACTAAGTTTTTCTTGTAAATAGAATTTAATAATTTCATCTTTTATATTTTATAATTTTTGCAAGTGCTAATATTTTATTCATTTCTCTCAAAAAAATAAAATTACATTACAATAACTTATTTAACTTCAAATTTTAATTTTCTGCACATGCTATATTAAGAGTTAATCCATATCCATGAAATGAAACCCATTTTTTTTCATGCTAACTTCTGATGTTGCAAAAACACTTTAACAGTTTGGAATTTTAAACTAGACATTTTTTAAAATGGAGCATTGTAAAAGATTGTATATTATATGGGTCAATTTAGACCTAAAAAGTGTCAAGTGTCAACCAAGCATAACACAGGATAACATATAAAAAAAATAGTTCATTTAAATATGGTCAAAGATCAACGCATTAATGAAAGTGTGTTGACCTGATTTAATTTGATGGTCGATAACATTTATGACCTGTGAGAAAAAACCTATGGATCAGCACCTTTGATGGAACATAAATATTAATTTTGACCTTCACCTATGAAACTTATCAAAAGTAACAAAAAGGAATTGAGAAATACATGGAATTTTAATTTATTGGACAGCTCATACAAAATTTGTCCATTTATATGTTCTTTATTTCAAGAGGAGAGATTAATGCCTCCATTTTTTATGTTTTTATTTTTAAAACTTTAATAATTTAAAATTTAAAACTTTTAAGTATTAAATTAAAGCCGTATGTCGTTTTCACCATGCATGTGTAAAAAAATTACAACATTTTAATTTTATTTTGATTGATATTAAAAACTTGCAAAATACATCAATATAAATGAAATCTGTGCATAAAAATCTGATAATTTAATAAAAAAATCTGTGCATGTAGAGAAAATAACATAGATCAAATCTAATAATTTTATTTTGACATATAAATTTTAAAAATTTATTATTAGAAAAGTTAAAAATAAAAACATTATGATAGCACATATATAAGTCAAAATGAAAAGAAAGAAAGAAAAGAAAGAACAAATAAAAAAGACAAAGATACAGTTTGATGTACCAATCAGCGAGACTTTCAAGTGCTGAAAAGGAACACTATATACAAAAAGCACTAATACCAAAAAAGGTTACAGCGTACCAAAAATACTTGAAATATCGGTTCTCTGTTGTTTATTTATTTATTTATTTTTGAAAAAAGCGTTTTGAAACATTTCTATTTATTTGTTGTACAACTGGGAATTTTAGCCCCAAGCTGATGTAGGCAAAGAACCGACCATTTTAATTTTGCAATTAACCAGGCATCAAAATCAAGAGACCTCTAATCAAGGGAATTATTTTGGGCAAATCAATCCATGTACAATTTCCTCGCATTGGATTAGGGGTGTCAACGGCAATGAAATGAATGGGGCGGAGGTATTTTCATATCCATATTCGTTAAATCAACAAAAAAATGTATACTTTATTTGTATCTGGTAAGCTTACGGAAAAAAAACTTACCTATATTCATCTTATCAAATATGGTACGAGTCTAATAAACGGATAAAATAGTGTCATTAGATAGATACTAGTATCATACCCGTGCGTTGCAACGGAACATAATATAAGATTGAACATTAAGATTGCATAGAGAGACAAATAATAAATAACAATAAGCTTTATTTTCAGTTTAACATAGTGTATATATAGGAGCTAGGATGTGTGGAGTTGTAAAAACTTTTATATTATTTTAATACAATTGTTAGCAAATGCTAACCTTAAAAAATAACACTAAAAAAATAATAACAAATGAAAAAAAAAACGATCAAATATAACATGAAAAAACAATTCTTGAAGTATTATTGTCAGTGTGGATGTAGTCTAACATTTTTGAAAATGAACATACAAAATATGAAAGTAGAGTTCTCTAATTCATAATATGTGACAATTACATTTATACAAAATGAATCTAAGGATTTTTTTTCTGACACTAAATAATAAATAAATTAAATAAGAAAACTATGAGTAAATTGTACCTTGATGCTTACAATTTGCAGTTTGTACAAACACAATTTAGAAGAATTTTGCATGGATACAGATCTGAATTGTTCAATTGGTGTATAAATCAGTTTTAATAAGTCGTCAACTTGCTAGAATTTGCCTATAAATAGGCATATTAAATGTTGGCAACAATATCAGAAGAGATAATGAAGAAATATTTAGATGTATCTTCTTGTGCCAAAAAGTATAAGAATTAAAAAAATAAATTTAAATAAAAGATATGTTACCTCAGCATCAACAAGCAGTAGTTTTATTCTTTTCCTTGACAGATAATGTTGAACATTAAACTTTTGCTCAACTCATGCATACAAATTCCATTTGCAGTATCTATAAGATGAAAAACAGTAAATGGAGAAAAGATTGTTTGAAAATTCCAGTATATAAGATCTACTCAAACATCAAATTATGCAAATTTAAAGAAAAGATAGTTTTTCGACATTGTTTCTTTCAACTCGATAAATTAGCCAATAAAAGCACACTAATTACATGTTCTTTTAGTTGCCCGTCTTTTGATTCAAAACTTAACCTTTTTTATAATAGAAAAAAAATTGAATACCATCATTTGCAATAAAATAGAATAGAAATAGTAATAAAAATCACACTTTTTAATCCTTGCACACTAATTTATATGGTTCATCAATAAATATATTACAATAAAATAGAAATCCAAATCACACTTTTTAATCTGCTGAGAGCACCAATATTTTTTAAGAATGCATACCTCTCCAATTGACCATTTTTCCTTCAACCAAATACCATCATCCTTGCAATCATCTTGCTTCTCCCTATTCAACAGTAACAGATCATCACTTATCAGCCACAATTAAACTCAAAAGTAGAAAACATAGATGCATACCCAAGTAAATGTGAACTCCTGATTTTCTCCGGGTCAAGGAGGGGTGATTTGTATAGAAACAAAATTGAAAAATATATTCTAGATTTTTCGATTCTGCCGTGGGAATCTTGTATAGAAATAAACAATGAGAATTAAGAAAACAAGGAAATAAGAAGACAGAGAAATATATTGCTAAAAGAAGAAATAAGGAAATATATTTCATGGAGAAATATAATGGTGCTGAGTAGGAAAAATAAGGAAACATATTTGATGGACGGAGAGAAATATATTGTTGCCGATTTTGCTCAAATTTAATTGTGATGTATTGTGTGGCAATATGTGTGGCGAGTATGTTTTTAACTAAATTTAGTCTTCTACACATAAAAAAGATGTATTTAATCAAAATAAGACAGATTATTTGATTGGAGGGCTCATATTAATTTTGAAATTTCATCTTTCAATCGTTGCCGTTGGCGGATCAGGACATCAACGTGCTTAATAATGGAATGGAGATATATGGACCATAAATAAAAGTATATATCATCTCTATATATATATCCATGTAAGATAATAGATACGAAATAATCTTTACAGTACTCTCACTCGTTATTTTAATAAAAAAACTTTATTCTTACCCGTATCTAATAAGCTAACGAAAAAAAATCTTATTCATACATGTTTTACCGGATACATGCACGAATCGGATAGACAAATAAAAAATATCATTAACACCCCTAGAATGAATAGTCAAAATAAAAATGGAACCTGGAGCCTCTGTTGTGACCCACTACAGTAGGCGGAGATGCCGCTAAGATAAACCACAAAAAAAAAAAACGCTTCAAACAATGAAATTTTTAAGTTGTGATAGATCTGCTCTCTGCCCAAAAGTGATTCCGTCACTCAATATCAGAAGTTAAAAGAGAATATACTCCTATTTCCCTGTAGCACTATTTGGAGTACATTGTGTGTTGATGGGAAAATACTATGCAGCTGATTAGAAGTAAAAATAAAGGAGATAGAACTAACGTACATTGAGAATTAAAGCTCTATTTTAATTTGCCCATATTTTGCAATTTTAAGATTCTAACGGCCAATCCGATCATCTTAATGTGATTTCCATATTAAATTGTGCTTGGAGATCAAATTTTACAAAAAAACAAATATACAAAATTGCTGTTTTTTTTATGATCAAGAATTTTCTGAAAAAAAAAACAATTTTGAACGGGCCAAATCAACTGCTTGAACCCTGCAATCTGAAATATTAACGCAAAGTAAAACATGAGCTTTAACTCGCAATGCCCATCTCAAACTAAAAAATGCATAAAAAATTGGGGTTTAGCCGTTTAGAGGACTTCCTTACAGTACACTAAAAGTATGGTATACTAAAAATCCGAATGCATAAAAGAAAACATAATGAAAAGTGTGGCAATAGAATGTCACAGATGATCATGTAATCTAGCACATGGAGTAGAGAGAGCATGCATGAATCTCTCTCATTTGATAGAAAATAACTCTTAAAGATTCTGATCCATCCGAAATTAGTTATTTTTTACCTGTCTAAAAATTAGTAAAAAATTATATAAATTTGGCACTGAGGTACATTTTCATATGGAGATTGTAATAAACAGTTCCTATTGACTGTTGAACTTCTAAAATGAAGACATGAATCCATAATCCGGACCAACGTGCACTAGAATAGTATTATAGCCTCACTCTAGAACTAAAGGGGGAGTCCGGCTAGTATGACATCGGTATTATATGACACCAACTACAAAATTGATTGGATAAACTTCAAACGACTAATCAAAACCGTTCAAACCAATTTACTTTATTAGTGATGCGTTTACATGCACAAAAATTATATTTTCTAATTATTTTAGTATCAAATCAAACGGTAAAAAATATTAAAAAATAAATGCATTAAAATTAACTTAAAAACTTACATATTTGACCATTTGACTTGATAGTAAATAAATTCACTATTGAAATAAATCGGTTTGAACGGTTTAGATTCACCATTTGAAGTCAATTCAATAGGTTTTGGAGTTAGTGTTATATAGACTGAAATAACACTAATGTCTTACTAGCATATGAAAAATCAGAATGCAAAAACAAGTATAATAAAAAAGAGAGGCAATAGATTGCTACAAAAGAGCATGTAATCTACCACATGGAGAATAGAGAGGGCATGAATCTCTCTCACACTAGAGTTGAGTAGGTCCGACGGCAATCGATGGGCTCTAAGACTACCCGATCCGCTTTAAAACATAACATGCCTATTTTTCTATTTTCTAGAGGTACATTCACTACAAATTGCCCATATTGCACTGGCACCAATAAATTATTAGTATACTGTGAGGTATCTGTAGCTAATTGTTATATGTTTCATCTATGGGATCCCCCCTCCTTATCTATCTAATTAGAGAAAGAAACAAATATTATAAAAACCCAATAAATTACAAAATATAAACCTTGAAGCCTGACTACTATCTCAAATCCACCCCTGAAACTTCAAAATTCTAATCATGTCAGGTTTCAGGGACTAAGTTGTAATCTAAACGACGGTTTTAATTACGGCGGTGTTGTTTGCTGGGTTTCCGGGATTTGAGCATCATACAAATGTGATCTAGGTCTTGTCCCTGGGCCCCATTTCCTGACCCAGACCAACCACCTAATAACCAGTTAAGTGCCTCAGATGCCGCGTCTTTCTCTGCTAGTTTTTTACTCCCACTGGGCTCTCCAACAAATTGCATACCATTGAACTCCACTGTTGACCTAGAAAAAATAAAAGCAGATTATATATAATTTGTTGCTTTTTAGTTTGGGTCAAACAAGGATTTCTCTTGGATTTACTGTGTTAATCACGGCGTTGAAGAGGATGTACCGTACAGGGTTATGTATAATGTGCAAGTACAGGTCAGTACCAGATCACAGCTACATTTGCATCTGTTTTTTTTTCTTTCTAAATTTTGATTTTCATGTAGCAGTCATCAGCAGTACCAAAGCGGCAATCCTTGGTAAAGCTTCTTATAACAGGAAAATGAGTGAGGCTATGGTGCTATGCATAGCGTGGATTGGTCTGTGTATTATGGATCAATGTTTTCATTTTCAAAGTCCAAACAAGCAATCTGAACCGTGCAATATGATCTCCACATGAAAATGTACATGGAGAACTAATTTTACATATTTTAGAATTTTTTTGCTATTTTTTAAAAATTTAGAAAACCACCTAATTTAAAAATTCTGGACCTTTGATTAGTGATTTTGAAGATTTATAAATAAGTAAAAAATAAAATCTAAAAAAACACTAAAAAGAATTATAAAATGGTGTCTCCAACTACATTTTCGTATAGAGATCATGTTGAGCTGTTCAGATCGACTGTTTGAACTTCAAAAACATATATATGATCCATAGACTACACATTCACTTTCAAGTTACTGACAAAAAGACTTGACAGTTGGAACATGATAGTTTACCTAAAGAGGCCGGTGCTAAGCTGCTTGGTCTTGTAAAGTGGGTTATTGTGTCCTGCACGGACAACCATAATTTGCAATTGACTCTTTGCATTGTCGCCGCCGCCTCCTGAGCTTGTCGGAAGTGGGTTCTTGCTGTTTGGTCTCTTCATAGCTGGTGTTTTTGCGGGTTTTGGACTCAATTTTGGTTTCTCTTGTCGGCCGTAGACAAACCGCCCAGTACATGGGTCTTCTGTTACTAGTAGACGTATTGCAGATAAGAGCTCATCCCCAATTTGCAGATCCATTTTAGGGTTTTGGAGCTGCAGCAAACAAGCAATCAAATTATATTGGTGAAAGAAATTAAATTTTAACTATGAGGCAATTTTAGCTCCTGAAAATTATAGTTATTAAAAGAGAATTCGATTTGAGAAGTATCTCGTGATTAGCTCATTCGTCTGTATTTTAAGACAACTGAACTGAGTTTATTTTAACTTTTTAAGTCAAGCTATTTATAATGGGCCTAAACACCGTGATTTTTATTTTGCTACAATTACCAATCTAAAGCCCAATAATCTATCTTATTTGGCCCATTCGCTTTTAACTGAAGCCCCACTGTAGCACTGTAGTACCGGCACATAAAACCAAAGTCCAGAATCAAATTATTCTTTCCCTTCAGACTTTCTTTTTTTCATGAGAGGGAGAGAGAAAGAGTTAACACTTACTTTGGTTTGAATTAGTTCGTCAAGCTCTTTCTTCAGGTGTAGATAAAGTGATGCAAGATCAGGTTTCATAAAGAACTCCAAATAGCCTCCTAACATTTTTAAATGCCCATCCTGTAATTCGCATATGGAAGAAAACATTCAGTTATCAGATTACCTTTTTATTTTTTTTGTAAAAATAAGTTCCAAACTAAGTTAGTGGGGGACAAGAACTGCACCAACTGGTACGTCTTGCCAAATAATGGACAACAATTTAAAATAGAAAAAAAACATACGAGTGGACCCCGCGAAATATTGCCGCCAAAAAGTAGAAGCACAGAATCGGATACACCAGTGGAGTCCCGTAGAAACACCGAATTGACCTTCACCTTCTCATTAAATACCAACCATGGATACGGTATTCTAGACTCACGGCCATTCACAGAATTCTTAAAAAAATAAAAAGAAATATGAATTTTTTTTAGATAATACCAACAAAGGTAAAGCGAATTAGAAAAGTACATCCAATTCAACTTGTTTACTTACCATATAAAGCATCACTTGCCCGTCCTCCATTGTCTTTAGTGAAATCGATTTTTCCTTGTTCTATACAGTCACAAAAATGTAAGCAATTAACTTCATCATAGCAACAAAATACATAATACAAAATGATTTAATACATTATTTCATAGTAAACCTGTGAAGTTGCCAAAATATCACTAAAAAATCTGTAGCATTTGAACTTTTCTCCAGAAAAAAAGAACTAAATATGAATAAACAAATCTGAACTTGCTTCATTCACTTGTCCTTTCCTCCCTCATATTTTCTTAGAAGGGGGGGGGATTTCATGTATACCCCTCAAAAACTTTGAAATTACGAATTCCCCCCTCTAAAATTCATAATATCATATTTCCCCTCTAAATTTCAAAAACTCACAAATTTACTCAATTTTTTTTTTTTTTGTTAAAACTCATTTTAAATTTGTAAAGTACCCATTTTACCCTTTATTAAAAAGACAAAAAAATATGTACCATATTTTAGAAAAATGTAATTTCAAGATTGGGTAAATATGATATTATGAATTTTAGAGGGGGGAATACGTAATTTCAATTTTTTAAGGGGTATACATGAAATTTCCCCTTCTTAGAAGGAAAAAAAAACATACCACAACAGAAGAAACACCAGGGTACAATCCTGCACAAATAACAGCCCGTACAAGGCTCTCATCCCTGCTCCACTGGTTGCACCTATCTAGGTTTCCATCAACGAGACCAGTGTCCTTCAAGAGAGAGAAAAATTGCTTCTTGAGAGATTCGATGGCTCTGAGTGTTTGGAAGGAGAGGAAGTTCTTCCAACAGAAGTCGTATCCAGAACCTTCTGTTCTCTCAGCCTCCTTCCATCCTTCATAGGCCCGCATCAGCGTCAGGTGGTCACTATAATCCCGGCAGGAAAATTGGAGCTTTGCTGAGTCTGCTTGCTGCATTTGCAACACCATGACATACATATATAAAAATATATCTTTTGCTTGACTAAGGTTTTGTTAAGACAGTTCAACAATTAAATAGATTTTAGTTGTGCATCACAATTCGAAAAGAGTGAGGCTATGGTACTTTGCAAATCACGAATTGGTCCTTACTATGGATCCATATATTCATTTTTAAAATTCAAATAGTCGATCAAAACCGCTCACATGATCTTCATATGAAAATATACTAGGAGACCAAATTTTATATTTTTTTTAGAATTTTTTTAGATAGGTAAAAAATCACTATTTTCGGATGGTGCCGAATCTTTAAATCAGGTGATTTTCTACTAAATAAAATTGTAAAAAAATTTACAAACAAAAATAAAATAAAATTTGGTCGCCAAGTATATTTTAAATGGAGATCATTTTGAGCAGTTTGGATCGACAGTTTAGACTTTGGAAATGAAGATATGAATCCATAGCACGGATCAACTTGCACTTTGCAAAGTGCCATAACCTCACTTATTCGAAAATTCCTCAAAAATATCTTTGGAAAGAACAACAAAATAGTAATTCTTACCTCTTTCTTTTCAAATGGGGTCAGAAATGGGTCTCTCACACTAAGTCCAGCAACAATTGTTAGTACTGGGTCGAGGCAATTAAAAATAGCCCCTAAAATAAGCATCTTGCCTAATTTCGGCTCAACTGGCAGCATTGCAAGGTGCTGACCTGATAAATTAAAAGGAAAAAGACATGTCGTATCAAAAAAAATAAGGAGATTTTATTGCCACACAATGGTAACTATTAAATAAAATAAACACCTAGAAGAGTTAATTCCTCGTTTCCATCTAAGGCTCCGATCATTTTTAAATAGTCAATGGCATTTTGCACCTGCACAATATAATATATTCAGTAACAGCAAAAATATAAATTATGTGTAACAAACTTCAGAAGCATTAAACAATTTTCTCAGTGCACCACCAGCAAAATTCAAAATGCCGGTGCATAAATTATTGCCCAAACTTATCGAGTGCACCACCACCAAAATTCAAAATGCTGGTGCATAAATTATTGCCATAACTTATCGCCACCGCTTTTAAATATTTAATGTGCATGGCAATTTCTCTTTTTTGTGTTTCTTCTCCAGTACATTGTGGTTTCTGTAACACCCAGTAATTCTAATAATTTTTTATTTTATTAAAGTTTACATTTTTATATGATTGACCTTTTTAACTTTTCAGACTTTGTAAATATGTCCAATAATATAAAAAAAAATACTTTGTAAATATGTCCAAAATAATATCAAAAAAATTATTAAAATTACCAGGTGTTACAGTTTCTTATAGGAACTATAAAGTACTCTGTGTGGCAATAAGCTTTAAAACATTACCGATAAGGATTCGGGGGATTGTAAAGCCTTTGAGAGAAACTGAGAGATGCTTCCGAGACGCAAGCTCTTAATCTGGAGGCAAAGGGATTGAAGAGGTGTCCTTAAAAGCTCAGGAAGTTGGTAATCAGCAAATGAGTCGTAGACACACCGAGGGTAGAGGTAATAGCACTCTCCAGATTGTACCCGACCCGCTCTTCCTCTCCTCTGCATTTTACCGAGCATCATCATTAATTATTTAAAAAAAGAAGAATAGAAAACAAATGAGAAACAGCACATGTGCCCAACCAAATTGGAAACAGTGATAAAATAACACTTCTGTAAAGAAAACAAAGCAGCACATTTGATATATAACCTGAGTGAGGCTATGGTACTATGCATAGAGCGGATTGGTCTGTACTATGGATCAATATCTTCGTTTACAAATTCCAAATGGTCGATCTGAACCGTTCAATATGATCACCATATGAAAATGTACTTGTAGATCAAAATTCACATTTTTTTTAAAAAAATTTACTATTTTTTTAGATAGGTAGAAAATCACTTGATCCAAAGATTCTAGACCATTCAAAAGTACTGATTATGCTTGGTCCGTACTATTGATATATAGTACGGACCAATCCATGCTATGCATAGGGATTGGTACCTGTCTGGTGTTAAAACAGTTCTGTATAGGAATATTAGTTGCTTCTCCTTTTCAACAATAGCATTTAGAAACTAAAAGGTGACGGAACTTAAGATAAAAAGGAACAAATTATCAAGTACCTGTCTCGCAGAGGCCTTAGAGATCCAAGTCGGAAGCAAGCATGGGGTATTATTCAAAGCATCATAAGATGTCTCCTTTGCCTTTCCACAGTCTACCACAAATACGACATCATTTATAGTAATGCTGGTCTCCGCCAAATTTGTGGCAAGTACAATTTTCCTGATCCCTTCTTCTGGCTTCTCAAAAATTAATTTCTGAAACCGAAACAGTATTAGTAAAGGGACAAACAACTATGCATGACAGGTCAAAGATGGTACTAATAGAGGTGGGCTACGGTGCTTTTGGGAGTAAAGCCCCTGTTTTACTTCCTGCCCATATCTTTGTTTTCAAAATTCAAACAGTCGATTTGAACTGTTCAACATGATCTCCATATAAAAATATACTTAGAGACCAAGTTTTACATTTTTTTTTGGAAGTTATGTACTATTTTTTTAGAATTTTTGAAAATCACTGTTTTTCAAAAAATTCCAGACCATCAAAAACAATGATTTTCAAAAAATCTAAAACAATAATAAAAAAATTCCAGAAAATGTAAAATTTGGTCTCCAAGCACATTTTAATATGGAGATCATGTTGAACGGTTCGGATCGACTGTTTGGACATTGAAATCGCAAAATATGGGAGGGAAGTAAAATACGGGCTTTACTTCCCAAAACATAATAGCCCACCTCCTCAGAGGCCCTATCTTACTCTGCTGAACAATGACTATGTAATTATGGTTTCATTTTAATGGAACGGGCTTATGCCTTTTTTTTAAAAAAAATAGCCCACCTCCTTACATGCCATAAGCAAAATATATAGACAATGAGGGAAGTATCATCTTGTATGAAGAGTGTCCCCTCAAATACCTGAAGGGTGCAAAACAAACGGACGGCCCAGATTAATCCCAGCTGGGCCAAATTCAATCCGGTGCCTATGGAAGCTATAGGGTGTCTGTTTTGAGATTCGTGCCAGGTTAAAAGAATGCTCCATATTTAGTTATTGCACCTCAGGTACTTGAGGGGATCCGAATTCTTGTATGAAACATGTACATATATACCATTACACCTAAAATGAGAATATATGAAAATACCTGTTCTGAACTGGCCATGGAACCATGGCAAGCAAGAAGTAAAACCCTGGAAGGATCACCTAAAAGTGGATTCGCCTGTAACTGTTCTTTCAGGCAATTAATGTCATCCCAGCCAGTCATGAAAACCAAAATAGCACCGGCTCTCTCATTCTGACAGATGTGGCACAAAACATTTTCTATTAAATTAAACCCAATCGAGTCTGGGTTCCAGCATGAGAGAGAATCTCTAGTCCTTGGGTTGTAATTTCTGAAATCAGCTGCTTCTAACGCTTCCTGCCAACATTAGTATGAAATTAATGTTAGAGAATGTAAATATATTGTAAATAGTATAATAACCTTTAGCAAAATTGTATGTAATTCAATAGGGGTAATATTGTAGAGAAGATTGTATAGGTGCTCACGTGAGTGGCATTGGATAGGATAAAATAGATATTGAGACATTGTATCTTTTGTGTATGTATCAGAGTATAATCAGTATTTTCAATTAATTATTAATAATACAGATACAGATCAAGCACATGTATTCCAATCTCTACGGTAAACTTCAATTATGTTTTAAGTTCACAGAATAAGTACCTACTAATGAAACTTAAATGGACCTTCAAACGAGAGTTGTAATCTCACAAATCTCATATACCTCAGGTAGGATACCCCACAAAAATACTTGTTGGTGTGGAAGTTAGAAGTTAATGAAAAATCTGGGCTTATATGAAGCACTGAACCGGAGGTTGGCATGACCGCTAGAATATTATTTATTTTTTTATTTTACCTCGATGGAAGAGGCAATCTGGCTTTTTCTCTTTTTAAAAGCTTGAGACTGCCTTTGCATTTTCCAAGACTTATCCTGGCCATAGTCGTCAATTTGATTGTAAGGTGTCAGTCTGTAACCCGTCATTTCTAGTACATCCTCTAAATAATGAGTTTTCACTGGATAAGTGAATCCCTGAATTCAACATTTTACCAAAAAAAAATCAATTAGATATTGGAAAAACATTTATACATGTGAGAAAAGGTCATAAAGAATATGATTACTTACTGGAATATGGATCATGGGGGCCCCACCAAAATAAGAGGAGAAGAGCTCAGCATTGAGAGTTGCACTCATCAGTATTAGCCTCAACTCAGGTCGTCTCACAAGCAACTCTTTTAGTACAATCAGCAAAAAATCTAAACAAATTTAAAGTACCCCTCAGCACTAAGCATGTAATTTACAGATGATACAAAGTGGAAACACACACACACACACAGACCGACCTTCATTCATGCCACGCTCATGTATCTCATCCACTATAACATGTGTAACACCTTTCAAACTTGAATCAACTAACAGCCTCCTTAGGAGAATACCAGTGGTACAGAACAGTAGTCTCGTGTCCCGGCCTTTCATTCCTTCCAATCTCACCTTATACCCCACCTACAAATCGTAACAAATTTATATAAAAAATAATATATGACCTACAATATGCTACACAACTGATGCACATCCATATCCAAAATTTTACTCTAAAATATGTAGGCTTTATTTCTAATCTATCCTGAAAGAGTTCTATCTAATATATCCCTTAACTATTTCTTTTCTTTCTTATTTGCCTACAAAATTAATTATCCATAGTTAATGAGTCATTTAAATCTGTTATTTTCACTAATGCCCTCATTTTCGTCTGTCTCCTTCAAAAAAAATGGAGAGAGAAGAAAATGAGAGTACTATTGAAAATAATTTATTTAAATGACTCATTAACTATGGATAATTAATTTTTGTAGGCAAATAAGAAAGAGAAGTAAAAGTTAAGGGGCATATTAGATATAATAAATAGTAAATGGGTAAATAAGAAATTGAAGAACTCTTTAAGGGTACATGAGAAATTAACCCAAATATGTATAACCTACGAAAGGTAATACTAACCGATTCCCCTATCTTCTCGCCTCTTTCAGTGGCGACCCTCTCAGAGACAGCCATAGCAGAGATTCGCCGTGGCTGGGTGCAAATTATGCTGCATGTGGCCCCCCGTACAGCTTCTATCTCAGATTCTAGAATGTATTGCGGGATTTGCGTTGTCTTACCACAACCCGTTTCGCCTGATATTACAACAACCTGTTCACCCAACAACCCAACAGCTTTAATCATTCTCCACCTTGTCATGTCTGAGTTTTCTCGTTCACAAAAAAAAAAGTTATTTGAAAAGAAATCGAAGACCTGATTTTGAGATATTTCGGCTAAGAGTGTATCTTTCTCCTTGTAAGATGGTAAACTTTTGCGAAATTCTAGCATCTTTTGGCCTTCAGATGATTCCTAGACAATAGCAAATATGTATTTACATTTGACAGAGTATAAGTAACACCTTGAAACATCATTTAAAACTCACTCAATATTCTCGTCTATTCAAGTAATTTGGTCATCTAGTTTATCAATTTTTTTTGTATTCAAAATATTAAAAAAACTCTCTGGTTCTTTCCCATCTATATCCATTCAAATTGGATAGAAAAATTTGGATTGAATTTTGTTTTTGTTTTCATTTTGTTCAAAGGAAAGATACCGTGGAACGTCTATAATTTACTAAGAACACCTTTTAAAGATTACGTGGTACAATTGAATCCAATGAGCCTTTTTCAAATATAAGTATTCAGTTAATCAAAAAAGTTTTTGATCTTTTTTGTAATAATATTGATTATCTTTATAATTATAAAAATAATCTTTTTGATTATTATCATACCTGAACCCAAATTATACATAAATAAAACAAGAGTGAGGCTATGGTAATATGCATATTATGGATTGATCTGTGCTATGGATCCATACCTCCATTTTCAAAGTTCAAACAGTAGATCTCAACCATTAAATATGATCTCCATGTGAAAATTTACTTGGATACCAAATTTTACATTTTTTAGAATTATTTTACTAATCATTTAGATAGGTAGAAAATCACTTGATCTAAAATTTCTGGACCAACCAAATGCAGTGATTTTCTACCTATCTAAAAAAATAGTAAAAAGATTCTAAAAATTGTAAAATTCGACCTCCAAGTACATTTTCATATAGAAATCATGTTTAATGGTTCGGATCGACTGTTTGAACTTTGCAAATAGAGATATGAATCCATAGCACGGGTCGATCCGTAATATGCATATTACCATAGCCGCACTCATAAAACAAACAAAGAACAATGTATTCATAACCTAAGACCTAGATAAATGTAAATACCTGCCAAGTCTGCTGCTGGTTGCGGATATTTAAGCTTCTTCTTCGGAGAATTTTCTCCATGACAGCACTTGGATGCGCCATGTCAGACTGCTGATTGGGACCCTCATCAGCACCAAAGCTGTCAGAGCTGCTCGACCTAGAGAATGCGGGCCCCGGCAAAACACCTTTTGTGCGTCGTTTTCTCTGAAGGTGATCCGCTAGTAGATTGTCCACCTCTCTTTGCAAATCAAATGGTATCGACATCTAGATACCATCAAATTAATGTAAAATTATCATTTTGCCATCCAATTTGGATATTGCAATTGTGGCCTCAAAAGATCAGAAGTAACACAGGCTCAAAATAGTAGGTGCTAATCAATATCCAAAAAATTTGGAAAAAAAAATCATAATAATGCCCCTAAAAGTCTCCAAATATAATCATTATTCCCTAAAATAACAACATATAGATTATGAATAGTTTGTAACTTAAATTTAATGGTTTGAAAGGTGTAGGTAAAATCACCTTTTTACAATGCCTCTCAGACTAAGGGCAATTTTAAAGTTACAAAAAAGTACAGTACCTCTCTTAAAGGTTTTTTATCATCGAGATCCGGTCGGTAATTGGGAAGTGGTACCTTGCTAAACACAACCACTCTTTCATACTGACGGCTGAAATTTTAAGGAAATAATATCGAATTATAATGTGTGACACTTAGTTAAAAGAGAATATCACTTTGATATGAAAGATTTTACCATCTCTTAGTTGACTTGCATTCCTTGACACAAGATATGGCATGCACTCGGGTCGATAGAGAGCATATGTGCTAGAAGGGGAAGCTTTGAGTCTTGCGATTTTTTAAAGAAGATGCCCTGACACATGGAAAGAAATTCTATTGGTTTTATGATTTCTATTTTTTAGAGCAGCAATAGAATCCGGCCATGTGTCAGGGCATTTGTTGTGCCGTTGCTATTATTTCCATTACAAAAAAGCAAGAACCAGTAACCGATTCGTCAGTAGATTTAAGTACCGTACAGTACTCAAAATCATACAGGTACAGTCTCCACTTTGGTATCAGTGAGGGAGTGAGAGAGTGAGAGAAAGAGAGAGAGAGAGAGAGAGAGTACCAGTAAAGGCCCATCCGATCAGCCAATTGCGAAAGCTGGTCAAACTCACGTCTATCCTTTTTCTCTCTAGTGACAATCTCTTGCTCTCTATCATTTTTCAAGAGCATGCCAAGTCGCCATCTCCACTCTTCCACATTATCTGAGTTCGATCCTCCCTGAAAAATAACACCCACAATTTTTTTTCATGTTTCAACTATAATTTTAGCATGAACAGGGCAAATTGGAGCTAATCAGACGGTAAACAATTCAAATTGTTCTAAATTATAAGCATCCTCCGTGAAACATGGAAGTAGGAATGACTTGAACAATCCTAGAAGGAAGGTAAAGAATAAAAACAAAGAAAGAAAATTCCTGCTAGGGGTGAAACAGTGAGATATATATATATATAGAGTGATGCTACGATGCTTTGGGAAGTAAATAGGGTGTTTTACTTCCCGCTCATATCTCCATTTTCAAAGTTCAAACAATCGATCCGAATTTCTCAACATGATCTTTATATTGATATGTGCTTGGAGACCAAATTTTACATTTTTTGGAAATTTTTTACTATTTTTTTTAGAATTTTTGAAAATCAGTGTTTTTGTGAATTTTTTACTATTTTTTTAGAATTTTTTAAAATCACAGCTTTTCATTAAATAAAAAATTCTGAAAAACACTGATTTTCAAAAATTCTAAAAAAATAGTAAAAATTTCCAAAAATATAAAATTTGGTCTCCAAAATTTTTTTTATATGAAGATCATGTTGGAAGGTTCGAATTGACTATTCGAACTTTGAAAATGAAGATATGAGCGGGAAGTAAAACACCTCTCTTTAATTTCCCAAAGCAAGTTAGCCCATCTCTCTCTGTATATATATAGATAGAGGTGAAACAGTAAGATAACATGCTCACTTTTTCCATGTTTTAACTATAATTTTAGCATGAAAAGGGCAAATTGGAACTAATCAGATGGGAAATATTTCAAATATTTCTAAATACATTGAAACATAAATGGCTTAAACCATCATAGAAGGAATGTAAGAAACAAAATAACAACGAAGCTTTTCTGCTAGTGGTTAAACAGTAAAAGAGAGAGGGAGAGATGAAGATTAAACCTTGCTGGAGACCGGTGATCGATCCCTCTCTATATCAGAATCATCATCTGACCAATCATCATAGGCACGCCTGGAGTACCCAGCACTCTGCTGCCAACTGGGCCCCGCCGCAGAGTCTCTCCAACCTCCATTAGACACTGCCGAGGCGGTCATAGGTCGAGCTCCGTTAGAGGAAGGCACCTCAATGACCGAACGGAGACGGCGCATGGGAGGCACATAGACCCCGCCTGAAATGTTAGTAGCGGACATGGCGAGTGAGGTGCTAGGGTTTGAAAAGAGTCGAAAGGGGTAAATGTAAGGTTTAGGGTTTGGGAAGGTGAAGAGACGGAGAGGCATGAAGGGGCGTCGGAGGAGGAGAAAGGGCATTGTAACATCCCCCGTCTCTGTGTGGTTCGTTCGGGGGGATATAATTCTAATTCTACCTTTCGTGACATAATGATATGATATTATATTTTACAGGAGGGTAATGTGAAAAATACCTGAGAATGGACAGTTGGACACTACACTTGTAATGGGCTTGATATCTTTCAGGTTTGCATATATATATATATAGAGTTGGGTTCTCTTGCCAACAATATTGAGCTCGGCCCAATATCAGGCCCCATAAGAAAGAAGAAGGAAAACATAAAAATAAAATAAGATATTTCAAATGTGATTTATACCGTATTTTGAGTGAGGTTGTGGTAAATTTTATACCAGAATATTATTAAGCGACTTAATTTTAATTGGTGCTCATAAATCCATTAAACAGTCCTAGACCACATTTCTTTGCCGTTGATCATCATGGTGATTGGTGAATAGTTGCACATCAGGAGAGGGAATTTTAGCGAACACTGCTCGCCTTCTTGGCTGACGGTAGAGCCTCCGCTCCTTTCTCTCCTGTGCAGTGCTTCTCCCCTACAGGTTTGCGCGATCTCTTGCCTTTACGAAACAGTTCAAGCTCAAGTTCTCTCTTTTTTTCTCAAAACAAAAGCTCTTATTTATTTACTGTGCAGTGCTTCTTTGATTGTTGTAGTTTAGTTTACTGCATGTAAGATATTTATTTAATATATTACACACACTCCGCATATATTGGCAAATTGAAAAAAGAACGCAGACACAAGTATGCATGTATGATTTAGAACTTAATTAATCAACCAGATATGAAATTATGAATATAGCAACACACTTTTCGACAGAGCAAATTTTAATTATGCAACACACAAGTCATATGCAACATTGTTTTGATTCTATTGTCTATGCACTGCATAAATTAAAAACTGTTCTGTCAAAATCTGTAAGCAACACATGCATGCTTTACTGGTATGGTGTGTAATTGTGGAGTGTCAAACTTAATTGTGTTTAGTCTTCATTGTTTTCAGTGAATTAATTGTTTGGCTTTGAACAGATCAATCTAACTTGTTTAAGTGCCTTCAAATTGTGAACATATATTATTTTAAATGTCGAATCCTGAGCCATTTCTGGAAGTTGCAAAGTTCATTATGAGCACTGCTCCTGTGTTAGAGAAGCTGAATATAAGAGAAAGATGCGTTGGCATGGCATTCTTGAAGAAGCTGTCGAGCTTGGATTTCCTTTTTCTTTTCTGTTCCTCTTCCTCCAAAAATATGAAGAAAAAGAAAATTTCTGACTTCATAATTGTTTTTCTCTTTATTAATTGTAGTACAACTTCAAAATTTTAATTTTTTTTATTTTTTATGGCTGATCATGGATTTGGAATATTGTTAACATTTTGGGTCTTGTACGTACCTTGATTGAAAAACATAGATAAGTAAATTGTTGATTTCTCTATGTGTTCATTTTTTAAATATATATATAAAAATTGTCATAAGTTTTCAATTGTTAATTACACGAATTATTATTTGTCAATTATACAGGCTTATTAGTGAATTGCACGCTTCTACATTGGTCTATACCTATTTATTTGATCATGTTGTTAAAGAGTACATCTATGTCCGTGTTAAGAATATAAACATGTACACACTAATACGGAAAATGATAGTACATGATCAATATTCAATAGAGACAAAATTAAAAAATATATGAATCATGTGTTGTATGAAATCAAACTAGTTCTGTCAATATCTCTATCACATGCGTAAAATTTACACAGATATCAACAAATTATCAAATTTTCAAAACGATGTCCAAAATACCATGCAAGAAATTGATAAATCGAAACTGCAATTGTGATTAATCTGTGATCCTCAATTTTAGATGGGAAATTTTGAAACGAACTGGTCAATACAGTCTAAAATCTGGCATTTTTCACTAGCTACTAAAGTGAGGCAGTGGTTGAAGAAATTATACAAAATTCAAGAGGAATTAAAAAAAAAAAGGATTTAGCATGGAAGCGTGATAATGGATTTGCATAATATGATAATCCAATCGGAATACACATTCTACATGTATATTTAAAAAAAATATCCGATTGCTTATCGGATCCGCATATGAGCCATAAAAAAGATCCACTAAATTAATTGGATTTGCATCTGAATCTTGCACGACCCATATCCAAAATCTGTTAAGACTTTGATAAATAATGTTATTATACTGTGCGAATATAAGTTGTTAGAAAACTAAATATATTGATCACGTTTAAAGATATTAAATCATAGTTAATTATATAAATTAGTTAAATTAAATTCATTATTTATATTTGTACATTTATATAGAGAATGACTAATATTAAAACGTTTGTTCCTGGACCTCGGAATAAATGTTTCGGTTTTTATATTTTTAAAGTCCAAACAGTCTATCCAAACTGTTCAACATTTAATCTATATTAAAATGTGCTTGGAGACCAAATTTTACATTTTTTTGAAATTTTTTAACTATTTATTAAGTTAGTTTTAAAATCGTTGTTTTCAATGATCCAGAAGTTTTTCAATGTTTATTAAAATCAGCGATTTTGAAAATAGCTTAATAAATAGTAAAAAAATGTAAAATTTGGTCTCCAAGCACATTTTAATATAGAGAACACATCTAACGGTTTGGATCAACTATTTGGGCTTTGAAAATCGGAAAACCAATTGGTAACATAGGAACTCCGGAATAAATGTTTTGATATTAGCCAATCTCCATTTATATATAACATAAAAATATTCACTCATGTTAATTAAGTTATTCATAATTTTATTGTTTTATGTCTTTTAACAAAAAAATCTAATACAATCCAACATTGATCGGAAATCCATTACGATAATGAATGTGGACCTGTATTTTGATCCTCATATTTTGTTAGATAAATAAGCATATATATTGTCAAAATTTAATAAATTCACAGCCCTACAGTAGTACAAACAAATTAAATTAAGGTGTGCACGAGTGAAAGAGAAGGACAATGTAGCGTCATAATCAGGACCATAACTCATAAAAACAGTACAAAATATGTAAAAACAAGTAACATGGCCATGCATACCTACTATTAATTCGTTTGGTGTTGCCAACCTGTTATTTGCGTGTCCCTACTCCCTAGTCATATATATAAGGCTATTGGATTTGTACCTGATACCAATACAAAACATGTATATGTATATACCAGAAAATATTTGATGATTTCATCGAATCTCTAAATTAATTAATGAACTACAACATTGGATCCAAATGATAGTGTATATTTTCTTATTATTAGTACTTGTTGTGTCCCTTCTTTGGCTAGCTTTATTATGTTCCAATTCTTTCTACTGGAAAATATTACAGATATGCTCTAGTCAAATAATTTCATACTGAAGATTATGATTTCATAATTTGCATGGCATTCATTTCATGATATAAATGTTGTTGCTATTTTTTTAATTTTTTTTTTTTAAAAAGGGTTGGATTGAAAAAATTTCCATAAATACTAGCAAGGATAAAAATCTAGACATTATAATAAGAATGAGTATCCCCTCAGGTACCGCACGTACCTAAGAAAATTTCAGCCGATCGATTATTTTCAGACTTGCCTTAGATGTACAAAGGTCTTTGAGATTCGTGTCAAATTGAAATAAACAGTTTCAGATTCCATTCTACCAGATCAGGTACCTGAATGGATTTGAATTCTTATAATAATGACCAGAATTTGGTGGATAGAAATCGGTGACAGAAAGAAAACCGCCATTTGGTTTATTGAATGCTTTGATTGTTGGAGAGTCTTATTAGCAATTTAGACATAAATGATGCAACTATTTTAAGAGGCCCATTCAATCATAGAATGCACACGCTTGACTTGAGTGAATAAAAATTAGATTTATATTTTTTTTTCTTTATCTGTTAAAATTGATATTTTGGTGTCTCTCATTAATGAAATTTGGAGTGGCCTTCATTTTTTTTCTTAAAAAATAGTTGGAAATTTTAGATATCTCCTTCCAAACAAAAATTAAGTAATTAAAGAGAAAAGTACTTGTTATTCATATATCCTTTATATATCGTGCTTTATCATAGCGCTACATCACACTTTAATTTTGTGAGTCCTCTCACTCGAAATATATTCAAATTCGAATATTAACAATTTTTGCTGATATAGAGAAATATAAGAGTTTTTTTTTCTTAGCTTAGACTCTCTTATACTAAATATTTTTAAGTCCAAATAATACTAGAATTTTTATTGGCCCCATCAATTAGTAATATTGGTTATCTTCTATTTCATCTTAGTAATAAAAAAAAATGGAATACAAAATCCTTAAAAAGGGTCTATTTTTTCCAATGACTTTCTTATATTAAAAGCTCATAATGATGCAATCGATATGCTCTATATGTTATTTAAAGTAGTTGATATCATGTTCATAACTGATAGTACATAAAATATTAAAAAATTGATCTAAAAGACATGCAATTATTATGATTTATCATCCATTTATGTTGTCGTTAAATCTGTAAACACTGAATGATCCCTTACCGCTACCTCTAAGGGCCTGTTCGGCTGCTGTTGAAAAATTACTGTTCACGTGGGAAAAAAAAAATTCACTAAGAGTGAATTTTTTTTGTTCCCACGTGAACAGTAATTTTCAGTTCAAATTTTTCATCCCATACTCATTCCTCTACCGCCGAACAGGCCCTAAATGATTCATAGAATTTATATTTTAGTTAAAAAAAAAAATTTGAAGACCCAAATGCAATCGTGCAAAGCAGATAATAATACTTAGGGGACCCCTATGTTTGCAAAAACATATGGTCCAATTTATTTTATTGTTCATTGCACGAACATAAGACAAAGGAGGGTCCCACAAACAGTGCTTAATTAGTTGTAGTCAATATTACCATTAATTTGATCAAGACTAAACCAAGCAGTGCTCTCCAATAGAACAACAGGACATTTAGTGTGTCAATTAGGTGGTCTCACATATATTTGCATTTACAAACAAAATATCTATATAGATCTTTCCAAATTATGTTTTGCATTAATTGTGTCATGAGCTACAAAAAACTAGTTCTATACTTGTACTTAAATGTAGTAGTTAGTATCTTATAAACGACACTATTGTAAGTAGTTACATACATATATTGTAGAGTGGCTAAGATCAAAGTGGTATGACCAAGGCCTTGGTGCTACCAATTAGTTTTTGCGATTTTAAAGTTCAAATAGTCGATCCAAACCGTTAGATGTTCAATCTATATTAAAATTTGCTTGGAGACCAAATTTTACATTTTTTGGAATTTTTTTACTATTTATTAAGCCACTTTGAAAATTGCTGATCACATGGTCCAGAATTTGGTTGCACTGTTTTTACTGTTCACCCGGATCAGCAATTTTCAAAGTGGCTTAATAAATAGTAAAAAAATTCCAAAAAATGTAAAATTTGGTCTCCAAGCAGATTTTAATATAGATTGAACATCTAACGGTTTGGATCGACTGTTTGAACTTTAAAATCGCAAAAACTAATTGGTTGCACGAGGGCCTTGGTCATACCACTTTGATATTAGCCACTCTCTATATATTGAGTAAATTCAGATCCAGTCAGTTACCTGATCTGATAGAATGAGATGCAAACCGTTTATTTTAATCTGGCATGAAATCTAAGGCATGTTCGAGTGATATTCGCTCGGTTGAGATTCACTTAGGTAGATGCGGTACCTGAGGACAGTGGTAGAGCCACATACAACTAGAGGTAGGCAGTCGTCTGTCCCTAGATTTTGATACACGATATCAAATTCGTATATAATTGGTTTGGATTTGGGTTTTACATATCCCTGAATTTGAGTTTTGACTTATCCCTGACTGAGTCAAAACTCTCACTCAGTGAGATCAACTGAGTTGCCCAAATCTGGTATTCTTTTATCAATCTGTTTCGAAATATAACAACAAGAGGAGGGTGATTAAGAATGGTCTGATAGTGGGACCACAATATACATGTATTCTTTTTTTTTGTAATATGCTGAAATTTAATGTAATGCATTAAATTATTTTATGAGGTTTAACTGTTCAAAAATGGACTGAATTTTAAAAGAAGAGTCTTGTGAACTATGCTTCAAAGTAAAATTTACTACTTCAATGCTTTAGATTAATTTTTTATCTTAATATTTTTTTCAAAAAAAATTGAGTTTTCGATCTAATTAGACCGATTCCTACGATTTTCTTGATTTTGATTCATGGTCAATTACAGATTCCGCTTCCAATGAAAATTATGTAATAATAATTTAAATAAAATAATAATAATTTATTTTGCGTACCCTGCTGAAAATCCTGACTGCACTTCCTGAGAAGATATTAATATTAAGCAAGCACTCTTGCATGCAAATTTACTTTTTTTTTTCTAAAAATAAAATAATTCTAAGACTAAGCTTAGCACATGCTTTTTTACTATATCATCCTTACCGTTGGAACAAAAGGGACAAATTTGTTTTGAAGAAGAAAAGACGGATTAGACTTGGAAGTCGTAACTTGATTTATTCTAGGAAGTTCAAGTATTGGTTTTGAGCAAATAAAAATTTTAAGGACCAATTAACTTAATTTTTTTTTTAAATGTCCAATGACTGATTTGATACGAATGGAAGCTCAGGATTAAAATCTGAATTTTCTCATTTTTTATAAGAAAAATTTCTGTCCTCAAGTCTGAACGGTATTGAACTTGAATTGCAGAGCACTGAGAAAAATTTCATAGCATATTAAACTGTCTTAGTAGAATGTAATTTTATATCTATATAAGAAATACAAGAAAAACTAAGTATTTGAGTGGTGGCTGTATGTGAGGTATTGTTAAATATGATCAACAATTTCATTGTTAGATATGATCAATATCATTATTCTCATCTTTAATTAGTGTTAAGCTTGATATGTATTAATGTTTAGTTAAATGAAATATTCACCTAATTCAAAAATGTAGGTAAAATAATAATACGAAAAAAAATTATACGACAGTCTTAAACCTGTTTTGACTGATCAAAATAATACACAGTATACCAGTACAATTTCTGATTTTTCACATTTTAGTTCAGAAAAAGGACGATACAAAATTTTCACTTTGATCAATCTATAAAAATTAGAAATTATTTCTTCAACCATAAAATATACAATACTTCAATACAATACAACACAATTCCATATAATTTAGTTTGATCTTTTCTTTCCTTTTTTTTTCATTTTAATATATCTCTCAAGCTATATCAATAATTGGGGCATCATGTTCCTTGTTTTAGGCCTCTTGATTGCTTAAAAGATGCCTTGTCAAATTTTGTTCAATTCCTTGCTCTCCTCTTGCCTTTATTTCTTCACTTTTCCCCCAAATTACAGAGTAGAGACCAATCATAATCAAAATTGCACCAATAATCCTATCAAAAACAAATCAGTCAAAATTTAATCAAATAAGAATCTCGCTTTTCATTATCTAACAAACCTTCTATAAGATCCTTTCAGATATTTGTATCAATATCGTCAAAAAATAGGCTGAAGATTTTGACCGAGTAGTTTTTAATTCATGCAGTGCACAAACAATAAAGTCAAAATAGCGATGCATATAACTCGTGCGCTGCATGAATCAAAAAATAGCATAAGAAGCACTTGGAGCTTATGCTACAACTATATGTAACAGCAAGAGTATATAACCAATTAATTAATTAAATGTGCGTACCCGCCGGTGTAGAGTTGGTCGCCAAGGATGAGAGCGGCCATGATGGCAACAGCGACAGTCTGTACCGGTTGAAATACCGAGGCAAACAAGGGGCCTCCCCTGTCTATGCACCAAATCTGCAGTGACAGTGCCAGTCCTGATGCTACCAATCCCTGCAATTTGTACAAATTTACTGGTTATATTAATTTATTAATTAATTATTAGGAATAGGAGCTTATTAATTAATTTAGTTTTGCTGTCTTGATTAATCCTTGCTCAACGATTTTGTTGATGCATTTCTTTCTTTAAAAAAGAAAGGGATGTAGAAGTTGATATGTACTGTCCACAAATTACAATTGATTGTAAATTAATTCAAAGTAACTAATTTTGAATGGTCTAGAATCTTTAGATCAAGTGATTTTCTATCTATCTAAAAAACAGTAAAAATATTTAAAAGAAATATATAAAATTTGATCTACAAGTACATTTCATATGGAGAAAATATTGAACAGTTCAGATCGACTTTTCGATTTGAAATTAAAGACATTAATTCATAGTACGGACCAATCTACGCTATGCATAGTACTGTAGCCTCACTCATTAATTAATTATATATGAATAGGATCATTTCAGAAGTTTCAACTATGCACAAAACGTAATTAACCCCTAGACAAGTTATTTGATCATGTTTGAATTTAAAAATATGATAAAATTTAGGCATTGAATTACAGCATATAGGATGGTGAAGAGTTCCATTCCAGAGTGTATTTTCCACTTGTCGATGTCATTTTCGGTGAAAGCAGCTATGATCAGAAATTGTACAAGCCCAAAAAATATTGTCAATGTGAGCACTGATAGCCTTGCTGGATATTTCTTCAATACTGGTACCTGTTTAAACATGTGGCATTCAATTTCATCCCAAAATAAGTTAAAAAGTACATACATAATCTGTCAATAATTAACTATATAACAGAGACTCATCTTAAATGCATTAGGCAATCAATAATTGAAAGAATGTCAGATTTCCTGTAGCATTCTTGGCATGTTACTAAAAATGTACCATATATATAATGCCAGAATAACAGTTGTGATAATAATTACACAAAAGACAAACAAAGTTATTGCATAGAAATAGGTCTCTAGTACTAGGAAGTAGGAAGTATAAAAAAATATTTTTCTTGCAAACATAGACTTGCTGAAGGTAGGGACCTAAAAAAGACACGCCGTGATCGGGTACATCACGGCATGGCCCGACATGTGTGCCGGTCATGTGTCATGACTCACGTATCTTGTATCGTGATCATTCTTCAGAAAATGGTACGGCACGCAAACTGGTCAGGTCACGGCACGTGGACACATGTGATATCATGACCGTTAGATCTTAATCGAATGGTAAATCTTGAAAAACTAACTTATAATTACGAAAAATAGTTAAATGTGACAAAACATAACAAATGTATCTAATCACGTTTGGACACGACACGTGTGATCACAGTGTGACTAACGTGTCGTGACCGTTCCTCCGAATTTAATCACAGCATGGCACGGCACGGCACAAATTTACATCCCTAGCTGAAGGGATCAATAATGCATTAATTAAAAAGATAAAAATAAAAAAATAATGAGAGGACAACTGACCTGGAGCACAATCCAAGCAGACCAAGAGGTGATATGAGTAAGGATGTAAACACAACCCAAGGTCCAATTCAAGATCTGAGTTGAACTGAGAATGGAGAGGTGCTGCTGTTGGATGAATATTTTCGGTTGCTGACTCAGCAAAGGGTGGCCCTTGTAGAGAGTTATGACAGTAGCCCCACCTATGCTGACAACTGTACCCACCACCTTTGCCACACCATACCTCTTCTTTAGGTTCACCTCCTCTAGCCTACCAGATAAAATTAACATTGATATTATTATTATTATATTTTGGAAGACTATATCACCCGATTTTTTTATTGGTAGCATAAAAGAATAACAAAATTTTACCCATAACATCGATTTCGAATAATTTTGTTTTATCAGCAATTGAAATCTGTGTTATCATTTTTAGAAAAACTGACTCCCTTATATTCAGTGGTTGTGGTATAAAACGAAATTGTAAATTTTATTATTTTTTTATTATACAGATAAATTGTTGTATCACTGATCCAGAAGCAGGTGAAAGGATACCTCAGAGCAGCAGCCATGGCAAATGTGATCGCCGGTATTGCATTTTGTATAGCAGATGCATAAGTTGGAGACAAATAATATAGCCCCAAAAGATAGAATCCTTGGTTTGCCAGAATCCTATAAAAATCAATGGCAAAATACAGTACAAGTTCATGAAAAAATAGAAAAAAATATTAGCAGGAAATTTGAAAATATTTTTTTGAATTATGCAATAAACTTAGTAACTTACCCTAATATTGCCAGAAGGAAGAATTGGACCAGCAATGAGAAAGTGAGAGGTGGCCTATGGTCCCTAAAACCAAGAAAATATCCAAATTTTTATACTTCTTCTTTTCCAAAAAAACAAAAATTCATAAACATTAATCCCAAAAGATTTATCTGTTTCAATTGATTATATATGTATCGATGCCCTAAAAAATTTTAAATTTTCATAAATCCTAATTAGGTTAAAATTTGCAAGAAACAGAAAACAAATTGGCATAATTTTGACATAAAAAACTATTTATCAGTTCAGATCTGAAGAAACTGTAATTAGAAATTTAGAATTCAAACATTTTAGATAATAAAAATACTCAGATTAAAGCAAAGAAAAAGAAGGATTAGAAATGCATACTTCTCTAGAAAGTAGGCACAAGGGGCCAAGAGTAGCAAGGCAATGCAATTTCTATACACAATGAACACAAGCTGGCTTATTCCAATATTTAGAGCAGCTCTTGATACTATGTGAAACCCTGCCATACATAGTTGCAAAGCTATCACTCCAACTAGGAGCTTCACTTTCTCTCTCATCTCTGTTACCTCTCTTCCCATTTCTCTCTCTCTCTCTCTATCTTTTTCTCTGAGGAGATGGGTTATTTGAGATGTGTATATATACACAGACACTAAGTCACCAGTGTTACTTCTCGCAACTTGGAATCATACTGTCTCTTTGTTGTCTCTAATAGAATAGATACTTGATTGTGACATGCTTCTCTATCTTCTCTTACTTTGTTGTTATGTCTTTCCTGCTTTAGGATTTTTGGTGAAATACAAGAAATCATACACATTAATTAGCACAGTTGTCTTGGTAAGGATCTGGGATAAAATAGTACACTAATGCTACTGTCCAGATAAGCATAGAACTATATATGCTGTTGCTGAAAACAGACAAATTAAAAATGTACTTGTAGATCAAATTTTATATTTTTTTACTATTTTTTTTATATAGGTAGAAAATCACTTAATCTAAAAATTCCAGATCATTCAAAAGTAGTGATTTCTACCTATTTAAATAAATAGTAAAATAATTCTAAAAAATGTAAAATTTAGTTTGCAAGTACATTTTCATTTGGAAACAAAGTTGAATGGTTCAGATCGATTATTTCGAAAACAAAGATATTGATCCATAGTAGAGACCAATTTGCACCATGCATAGTACCATAGCCTCACTCAACTAACATTATCCCAGTTGGTAGTCAGGTGCTGGTAGCAGAAACTGGTACCAGTACCAATTACCTTTCTGGCATGCAATTTATTTATCTAACTTATGTTCCAGTAATCATTGACTTTCTAATTATGAAACTTGCATGTCGCTCCTACCTTTCCAAAAATGAAAAAAAAAAAAATAGAATCAAACAGACTAAATAAAAAGTATCTACCAATAAACAAGTTTTGTTAAAAAAATTCAATAAGTGACGTGTGAGATAGGGTAGCAGCTTTTGACCTGTGGTTCTGAGAGATTTTTCTAGATTTTTTAAATAATTAATAAATCAGAGTGTTTCTGTACCAGCTTTTGGATCTTATTTTCTTGAAACATTAGGTTTGGTAAATTGATATTTGGATAAAAATAGTGAAGATAAAATTACTAAGAGTGAGAATAAAAGGGAATTCCCTCTCTCCACATCTTATCCTCTCATCAAACATAGTTTTGGTTCTCCAAATAGATCCGGTCTGTATAATTTAAATATGCAAAAATCTTTAAACGGATCCCTATATTTTAAATAGATCCGAAATACTTTGGTCCGACTTTGACTAACTTGATGGTACCAATATATGGGTAATGCTGCTATGCATGAAACAAGAGTGTCTATTATTGTACCAACCAAATGTATAATTCAAATACTACCCCAGTACATGTACTATAACAATACCAAAAAAAATATGTTAATTTAAATTCTTATCTGATGTGAGAAGGATCGATTAGGTTGCGGTTCTAAAAGTTCATGTGGGACTTTTTATCCGACATGCCTATAAAACCGGACTCTTACATTTCCTCCCTGTAAAATTGGGTGCAAATTTTAACAGGTCAAATTTTAATTGCCACAGGGCGGGGGTGAGAGAATTTTTTTTATATGGACTACATTATCCTCTCTCCCAAAGGAAATTAATAAAGCTGTAAAATTGTAATTAAAGGAAGAGACTGGTAGATGGAAATAAAGGAAATAAATGCTGATGAAATTAATTAATAAGTGGATATGTGAATTATTGTCGTTGACATATTAGTAGATATTGTCATTTCTTTTATTTCCATTTTTAAATTAATTTTGCCTTTCCGGAATTCTACTTAACAAAGATAATTCAAAATATTTTATTACTTTGTTTCAAACAATTTTAAATTATTTATTTTTTATTGATTGTGTACGGAAGTTTTATTTTTATTGAAAAATTTAGATAAATTTCATTAAATTTAATTGACTATATTTTCGCAAATAAAAAATTACATTGAATAAAGTATAATTGCAATAAAAAAATATTCATGCATAGTAATATAAAAAAATATTAAAAAAATTAAATTATTGATTTAAAAAATTGAAGTAATTGTTAAATTTTTTAAATCCAAGTTTGTCCGACCTCATGTTCGGATATAGAATTTCCAGCTCATCAATATCCATCTAGTAAACAAAAGAATATATAAAATAATTAAAAATATATATTTGATGATGGTAAGCATACGAACATTGGCAATGTAATTTTTAATAATTAAATTTGATTATTAAAAAATTAAATACAAAATTATACTGGTAAAAGTATGATTGTAATATTAAGATATGCAGTTCTATTGATGAGATTTTTATTTGTACCGATATAGAATCTGATGATGATAAGCACTTTGTGGTACACAGGTACGGCCGGGTATGGCTGATTTACAAATTCTCTGTATGAAAAGTCATTCTAGCATGCACATCCTTTATCTATACTGGTACGAACATGGTTGATTTACACATTATTATTTTTGGGCTTCAGTGACTTCGGCATGTTGAAACAATAGTATAAACTATAAACACATTTATGAACAGTCTGAATGCCCCAATTTCGTTTATTATTATTTTTTTTTTCCCTCACTAACATACATCTCCTTCAGACTTCTTGGAATTTTGTTTGTGTATCTGCACTCGGTGATAAGTAGGGGTGTCAATGATACCTTTTTATCTGTTTATTTGATTCCTACCGTATTCGATAAGGAGGATATGAATAAGATTTTTTCGTTGACTTATCAAGTACGAATATAGTGTAAGAAAATGTTTTCGTTAGCTTATGAAATTGAAAAGGTTTGAAACATAGGAACAAAGCCTTAAAAAACTTATCTCAGTACATGAATAAAAAACAATTACTGAAACATAGTTGTTGGAATAATGAAAAAAAGAAAATAAATTACTTCAAAACATCAAACAAAGAAAAAACACATGAAACATAAAAAGCAATCTACGCTACGGTAAACAACATTAACTACGCCTTTTGCATGATACTTTTTCTAATTTGGAAGGTTTGGAACAGTCTTATTAAGTCTTATTAGTTTCCTTTTCTGAGAGAGGACAGTATGGTCTAAAAAAAAAAGAATTCTCACCTCAATCCTGCGGCAATTAAAAATTGACCTGTTAAAATCGGCACCCTTAAAATTAGTTATTTTCATCCAGTCAGAAATTTGCATGTCCATGTCTTTTTCCCCTCATTTTGATGATTTAGTTCATCCTGTGTTTATATCCAAATTTAAATATAATATATTACACATTTAATTAGGGGTGAAAATGGTATGGATAATATTGATCCGTATTCGATTCGTATTCAAAAAATTAGATGTGGATATCCGATATCCGAATATCCGTGTGGATATGGATACTAATATGGTTTTACGTTTCAATTATCCGTATCCGAATAGTAGATATATGTCATATATTTTAATATATATTATGAAAAAATATTATTATTCACTATTATAATTAGATAAATATTATGAACTTTAGTATTTTTTAGTATTTTTATATTATTTTAATAAATATCTGATCCAATCCGTATCCGTATTCATATCCGGCTAATATCCGATCCGTATCCGTATCCAAAAAATTAAAAAGAAATATGAATATGATTTTACTACTATCCGTTCTATATCCGCTCCGTTTTCACCCCTACATCCAATGCACGGATGAACGTGTAAAAAAGCATAACCATTATCAGAAAAATATAAGAAAACAAGCATTTTATTTTACAAACACCAGATTTTTTATTTGACTCTTTTTAAGTAGGAAACACGTATATTAGTATATGTACAGTCAACTTTAATTTTTCATATTATAAGACATTCTATATTTATCTTTCGAAAATTCTTTTGTTCCATGCACAAAAAGCGTTATATGTACAAAAGAAATACTGATTTTGATCATATATTACAGACATTACAATACATATATTGAGGGGCAATTTTGCACTGATTGCAAAAAAGAGTAAGATCTGAGAAGATGAAATCCAGGTCATGAAATTGTTTCCTTTAATTTATATAAAGCAACTTATTGGGTATATGAAATAATGCTTAATAGTACAATTTAATTATATTGTATTAGAAATTGAAATAGTGTATGCACACGCGATGGCATTGAGGTACATGTACAGATGTACTTGCTAGGGACATGGCAGAGAGCATGCTGGCCATAGACAGCCTGCCACATCTTGCAATTAATATTGAAAATAAAGAAAAATATTGAAAAAGCTGGTCACGTGACGTGACATAACAAATTTAATTTACTGAGTCACGTCTCGCGACACGCGTGACGTGACGTAATGTATCTGCAACGTGCAGTGATCAGTAGATCCGATAGTGTATGACTATTTTTTTTTTCACTGTATTAGGTATATATAATTTGATGATCTCACCGATGATGTAGAAATGTATGAGTCTGAATTAGAGTTCGCATCTGCTGAAATCCTCTCTCGATGGATTTCAGCGACTCTGAAATTTCTCTCCTCTTTTTTTTTTTTTGAAAATACGAGCATTACGTTACCGGAGTCGGTGGTGGCCTTACAATACACCGATGACACGGCGCTAATTGCAACGGTAGAGCGAGACCTACAAACAATAATAGTGCTCAAACTCACCCTCAAATTATTTTCCAAGCTCTCAGGTTTGCGCATCAACTTTGCAAAAAGCTGCTTCATACCGTTCAACCTACAGGAAGAGCAATTGGCCAAGACACGAGCAGTTCTGGGCTGCCCGAAGAAAGAACTACCGGTCACTTACCTAGGAATGCCGCTCACAGTTAAAAGGCCAAACCGTGACCTCTTCTTCCCAATCATTGACAAAATAGAAAGGCAGTTTGAAGGTTGGCAACGCAAGTTGATATCTCGGGGGGAAGATTACAATTGGTAAAATCGGTATTATCCGCGATCCTGGTCTACTACATGTGTTGTTTCCTCCTTCCAAAGTGGGTGATCGAGAGGATTGATTGCATACGAAGAAAGTTTTTATGGGGCAAAAACGAAATACACAAAGCGGGCGTATCTTTGCTAAATTGGGAGGAAGTCTGTCAACCCAAGAAATGGGGAGGCATGGGTGTCATAGACCTTCACACACAAAACATTTCACTGTTGCTCCGATGGTGGTGGCGCCCATATGACGAGCCTCACGCCCTCTGGTCGGTTACTGTCCAGAAGCTGCGCAGACATCAGATCTATGCAAATGGACCTACTTTCTGGATAGCTAGCAGCTCCTTCTTCTACAGCCAGTTACAAAAACTCAGACCTTTTTTCGATTGGTGATCAGTTTGGATAATTGGAAATGGGGACCGGATCTCATTCTGGAAAGATTCTTGGTCGGGTACAGCTATCATTCACCAGCTATCTTCAAGGCCGCCTAATCCTTATATTTCCTTAAGGGATGCGGTACAGGTAATTGATATTGTTGCCCCGGAATTTGTTGATAAGGTGTCCGATATAACGTTTACTGGCGAAAGGGATGCAATCCGTTGGAGGTGGGAGCCGCAGGGGCAATACACATCGAAATCGATATATGCAACGATTAAGGGGGGCAGTATGATGCGACATAGATACACGGAGGTGTGGGGTGCAAAGGTGCCGCCCACGGTTCGCATTTTTGGATTCCTGCTTCTCAAGAATAGGCTATTGACTCATGACAACATGCTGCTTCGGAATATGAATTGCTCGTCCCACTGTGCCCTATGTATTAATTGTCCGCTAGAGTCGGCATTCCATATTTTTTTCCTTTGTCCGTATGTGGTACATGTTTGGTATCTTTTAAGCCAGATAACGGGGATCAGACTCGTTCAGGTTAAGCGAGACCTCCATTCTACTTGGGAAGCTTCTGTTGCGGGGGTCCAATTGAAAGGTGGACAGTGGAAAAGAAGGGCTCTTCCGATGTTCCTGTGTGCTTGATGGGAAACGTGGAAGCAACGTAATGCTCGTATTTTCTCTGATCGAAAATTACCACCACGTGCACTGGTTCAAAAGATTTTGAGCGAACTTGAGCTATGGATGGCTCACTGTTAGATTGGACAATTTACAGCAATGAGATGATAGGAAAATCTGTTAGTTCCTTTTGAGTTGTTTTAGTTTCTTCACGTTGTGTTGTAGTATGACTCTCTCGCTCATGGAGAGAACAAGGATGTAACAGATAGTTTTTCAATTATCAATAAATTCACCTTGGCAGCCGCTGCCAAGTTTTTCAAAAAAAAAAAAAAAAATTTCAGGAGAGAGAAAGAAGAGAAAGGAGAGGGATTTCAGGGTCGCAAATCCTATGTGAATTCGTCTGAATTAAGTTTTAAGTAATGAAATTGGGAAATCGGATGAGATGTGGTCCCAAATACATAAAATTTGCCAAGTCATTCTCACCTTGACTGTTCTCTAGGTTAGGGACTTAAAGAGGCCCATTCCATGAGTGATATATATACATCATGCACATGGAGGGATGAGGTCAATTTGGGTCCGATGTCCATCAGACTCAAAGTGAGTTCGATGACCGTCTGATCTGTTTTAAGATTCGCGTCTGCTTTAAATTAGTGCGCACAGATTTTAAAGTGAATCGGACGGTTCCGAAACCCATCGGACCCAAGCTGTTCTCTGGAGAGATATCATTGAATGCCTTGTAATCATGACATTTGTGAACTTTGAAGCACAGATTTTATTATTGTTCATTTCATGATTAACAAAGGACTTGTCTTATGAATCCATAATAAAATGATGATTAATTATTCAAGAGATTTTTTTTATAATAACTAATATCCACCGTACCTTTTTGTAAATGTTCATATTAATAAATGGGTACCATATTTTTTGAGACGACAAAAAAAAAGTTTAATAATATATTGATAGAAGAGCCGGCATGTAGGGCTGTAAACGGATGCAGATATCCGCTCCGAATCCGCATATAATCCATATCCGGATCTAAAGAGATACAGATATTGCGGATACTGATACGGATAATTATCAATTATCCACATAAGATCGGGATACAGATAGTAAAACCTAAACGGAGCGGATATCCGGAACCCAATAAATTTTTTCGGACCCACTAATTAAAAGAAATTATTTTGCCTTCAAGTTCAAGGGGATTTGAACCCATGTCATGTGAGGTGAGAGCCTAAGCAACCAAGCTACAAACCACTACACCACACTATCTTTTGTTACTACTTCTTATTTTGTTTATATATTATATTAATGAAATGAATATCTTATATCTCCCATCTTTCCAATATTAATATCTCCATCAACTTACAATTATTCATTTATTTTCATATTTAAAATTTATTAATTATTAATTATATCTTAAAGTTCATATAACTCAATATCCGACAATTATCTGTTCTATATTCATATTCGAATCCATATCCGTAAATTATCCGCTCCGTATCCGTATCCGTTTAAGGCAGATTGTAACACCACGTAACTTGAGAGAATAGACATGAGAAACGACTCAATTTAAATTTCAGTTTTAATTAACTTAATTAGTAAGCCATGATATAAATGAAATTGATTTACATATCAACAGAGCCCGATTCAGCCCAATTAGATTCAGTAGCCCATATCTCACTCCCTATCAAAATAACCAACGCAAAATTAACTAACCCTCACATCCCCTGCTTCTAAATCCTTGTTTCCCGCTCACACTAATTTTTATTAAAATCCAGATTCCTTCCCCTCTGTTTGAAATTCGCATCCCCTGGTGCAAAATCACCCCTATAAATTAAACCACCCATCCCTCTTGATTTTGTCCCTGACCGCTACTCCATATTTTAATTGAAGTTCTCTCAATTACTTGCCGCACCATCTCTCTCTGTTCCTTAACAACCGAGTCAAGGAGAAACCCAATTTTTGCTTGAAGGTACTCTAAAATCATGATCTATTATTTGTAATTGTTGCATAAGTTTTACCAATTACAATACGATAAGTAGATGTTGATTAGAATAATGTATTGTTCATAGATTGTAGGAATTTATGATTATAATCTGAAAATTTATTTCTTTTATATTATAATATGAAAACTTAGATTATTGGTAAGAATTTCTTTAGTCATATTATAATCTGAAATTTAATGTTATTAGTAAGCATTCTTTAATTATACTATAATCTGAAATTTATTTATTATTAAGAATTTTTGTAATTATATTTAAAATCTGAAAACTTTACTTTATCGAGTTTGGTATTTATTTGAGATCATATAATTAGATATATATTAATTATAAATAATTATATTAATTCTGGAATTTTATTCAGTATATATTGAAATGGAAAATTTCACCGAAGACCCCGAAGTTATTTTTATTATAAAGAAGCCTAGTTGTAATCTTAATAGATATAGTTTTGTTCAATGATAAATGTGTATAAATATTAATTAGAAATCATGTTTCGTGGTCTAGATTTGGGTGTCGAAGTAGGGAGAGACGTAGAGACAACAGTGAACTGTCCCACGACTACAGGTGCGGGTTTCCTGGACTTTGTAAAATTATTACTTATCTTTTTGTGTGCATTTATTTTTTATATAGTTGAATTATGCATGTTGAATTCGAACAACCATTTGACTTTGTTAGAAAACATTAAGATAGGATTATTCGTTTGATCAAAGGACTATGACGTGCGTGCTGTGCTAAATGAATGAACGTGACATGAACAGATAATTAAAGTGAACAGGGGCCGATATGCTTGCGTATCGGGATGTATACATTGGGTCCGGTGTTCGACTAGACCCCTCGTTAACGTGACTGTAGGCGAAAGCGGTCCTGTCACGGATGTGATTGTAGGCTGATGCGGTCCTATCATGGACGTGATTGTAGGCGAAAGCGGTCCTTTCACGGACGTGATTGTAGGCAGAAGCGGTCCTGTCACGAACGTGATTGTAGGCGGAAGCGGTCCTATCACAGTCAAGATCTAGTGGAATATGAATTCGCCGTCTAGTGAGACAAATGAAATGGATTAACTGAAACTTAAAAGTGAATAATGGTTTTAAATATGTATGATTGCATTGCATTAGAGATACTTGTGTGTTTATTTTATCATATTTTATCTGTATCATATTTGTGAGAATTAAGTAGATTTTACAAACTCCGGGCTGGAACTAAATCCCGCACTGAGAGAATGTTCGAATCTCTCACCCATTCCATATTTCTATGGGTTCCAGGTAATGATGAAAAGGCGCCAGAGGAAGGTCATGAGTAGTAGCAAGCGGAAAGATCCATGTTAAATTAAATGCCATTTATGTTTGCTTTTATGTTGTGTGTTTATTTTCCAGAAAATTGGTACATTTGAACAAACATGGTTGTTATCGTATTCTAACCATGTCTGTCGTGACCACTATTAGACTACTTTTGTTATTATTGTAAGACTTGATTTATGAAATTAAATGTGGCATTTATGGATGTTATTGATAATGTATGTGATGTGTGTACGCCTTACGTAGCAATACGTGGCGGGTTGTCTCGGGGTGTGACAGATATGATTTTAAATTTTGATATCCGTTTACTATCTGTATCCGTATCCACTCATTGAAAGGCGGATACAGATTTGGTATTAGCATTATCCGCTCCGTTTACACCCCTACCGGCATAGCATCTGTTTCTTTGCTTGCTCCAAGGGAAATTAAAAAGGCCAAGTTTTTCTTCACATGTTTACAAGATAACTAGCTTCTTTGTTTAACAAGACATTCAATAAAACTCTCTCTCGTGAATATCAATATATAAATAAGACTTAATCTTTATTTTTTATTTTTAAATAAAAGACATTCAACATGTTTTGAAGTAAAAAAATTTGGTTTCACGAAACAAAAACGTAAACGTCCATCCAAATAGAGACAACTAATTTAAGTGGGCTTATATTATGAATTTATTATACAGCCCATAACAATTATGGATTTTTTTTTGCTCCGGCCATACAAATATTATGGAAGTCCATCAGATTCATATCTGGAGACTTGGAGTGGATCTTTGTTTCTAATTTTTATTTCTTGTATTAATAAATCAAAATCTCAGAGCCTTATTTTTATCTATTTGATAAAAGTTTTTTTTTGAGAGGCTAGGTAGTGGCTACCAAGCGGTACATAAAAATAAAGAACAAGAAAGAAAGAAACATCCTACAGCCACATCGACTGCGCTATCCTATTCCTATTTATTACATAATTTGAGACATAGCTCTCCCTGTTGTACCATCTTTGGCGCTAACATCTCAGCCTGAGTTTTTGTACCACGAAAAATTCTTGCGTTCCTCTCTTTCCACAGCAACCAGCACACGGAACCAATTTGAGTCTGATGCCCATCGGACTCAAAGTGAGTTTGATGGGTTCGATGACCGTCCGACCTGCTTCAAGATTTACGTCCGCAACTTTCGTGTCTGCTTTAAAATTCGTGCACACGAATCGTAAAGTGGATCAGACGGTCCTGAAACCTATCGGACCCAAATTTGAGTCCGATGGACATCGGACCCAAGCTGTTCTCCCAGCACACTGCCGTGAATCTAGCCCCCCACTCTCGGTACGTTATGTTTCCTCTGTTTTTCAACCACCGATCTCATTGGAAATCTAAGTACAAAAGCTTCCTTGATACATCATGCCTAAGAAGAAAAAACTAAGGTATCAAAAATACGTTCTTGTCTAATCATAGACTAAAAACTGATACAATACAATAAAAGTATATATTCTGCCAATTATCTCAAAACACCCTTCAAATTACAAGATTGTAAAAGTGCAGATTCCTTCATATTCAGCCTTATAAACCCGCCAAAAAGAATTCTTTCTATATATTCAATTGAGATCTACAAATGGGGCAAACTGTGTAAACAGCCAGAGTATATATCAATGCATATCAACTTTGTACCATATATTTGTATGAGTGATGCTATGGTACTATGCATAGTGCTGATTGGTCTGTACTATAGATCAATATCTCTGTTTCTAAAATTCAAGCAGTAAATCTGAACTGTTCAACATGATATTCATGTGAAAATGTACTTGTAGATCAAATTTTACATTTTTTACAAAAAAAAAAAAATTTAGATAGGAGAAAATTATTTTATTTAAAAATCCTAGACCACTCATAAGTACTGATATTCTACCTATTTAAAAAATAGTAAAAATTTCTAAAAAAGATCTAAAATATAGTCTGCAAATACATTTTCATATGAAGATCATGTTGAATGACTCAGATCGACTATCTGAATTGTGAAAGCAAAGATATAGATCCATTGTACTGATCGATGTGCGCTTTGCAAAGTACCATAGCCTATTTATATATTTCATTTCTCAATATTAGTTATGGGACCGCGAAACCAAAACCGAGCATTTACTGCCCACGAGCCGAGGCAAAGAACCAGCAAACCTCCAACCGCAACGGGAGTGTAATTGAGAGTGTTCTTGTTTACAGGATATGCCACTGGCAGAGAAAAGAGAACAGTGATTGTTGCCACCCAGAGAACAGCGATCCATCCAATGAGAAAGCTGAATTTACCGAGATGGAACGGGCCCGGCACAAACGATTTCCTGCCAAGTGTTACTCTGAAGAAGATGGGTAATGCATAGGAGATGTAGAGCCCGATAGTTGCAATCGAGACCATGGCTTGGAAAGCTACTTCGCTACCCAACGACTGCACAACAACAACAACAAAAAATATATGATAGTTTTTAACAACAAGCTAGAAATGTAATTATTTGTAATAGAGAAAGTAATTAACTGAACAATGTTATCGTCGGATGCATTGTTATTTACTTTCTCGGTGGACTTTTACAGTTTTACTTCCTAACTTGTACAGGTCTTGTGATATGATTCTTAATTTTGTAAGCAGTTAATAGAAAATTAATCATTGTGCCATACTACTATACTAGTATAAATTAATATTAATATACCGGGAGAGCCATGCAAAATGCTATCACCACAGCAAGCCAAACCGCATTGACTGGGACCTCCTGTTTGTTAACTTTGTGCCAGACATTTGAAAATGGCATGGCGCCATCTCTTGAGAAAGCATATGCCATCCTAAATAGGAAAAAAAGAAAAGAAAAATGAAAACAGTAAGCAAAGAAACAATAATAAATGATAATTAAGCAGATGTAATTAATAACTACAAAACCAGAGGTTATGTAAGATTAAATGGAATAAATAAAGAGTGAGGCTATAGATAATTGGTTCATACTATGGATAAAAAATTTCGTTTTCAATGTACAAACTTTCGATTTGAACCGTTCAACATGATCTCCGCATGAAAATGTACTTGTAGACTAAATTTTACATTTTTTAAATTTTTTTTTACTATTTTTTAGATAGGTAGAAAATCACTATTTTGAATGGTCTAAAATTTTAAGATCCAGTAATTTTCTACATAGCTAAATCTAAATAAATAGTAAACAAATTCTGAAAAATGTAAATTTGATGTATAAGTACATTTTTATATGGAGATCGTGTTGAATGGTTCAGATAGACTATTTGGACTTTAAAAATCGAGATATTAACCCATAGTACGGACCAATATGCGCTATGCAAATTACCATAGACTCACTCAAGAAAAAATAATAAAGTGTAAGCATATGTGACTAAGAACTACAAAGCCATAGGTTATGTGAGATTCAATGGGGAAAAAATTGAAATTCCCATCAACTCACCTCGAATTGCTGGTAACAACACTGATTCCACAGAGATAGACAGCACAGGCCACAACACCAAGGCAGATGATGCCGCCGGTCCCGGTTCCATATCTCCTTTTGAAGATGAGATAGAACACCTCGGCAATTGCATACCCACCGGCATCATTGTTTGCATCTAAAAGATATCCTATGTCAGTCACTGCAAATGTAACAGCCACTAGATATGCCCATCCGAATAAATTTGAGAGAAAAACGGACGATAATATCCCCATCGGGCCACTTTTGTCTGCTTTTTTCGTCTCCTCCGTCTGTATAAAAATTCATAGTTAATAGTAGCTCTTTGGTAGCTCTGTTATACTGAGAAATCTGATGTTGATTCTCAGATAACATCTTTACATGTCAGGAACTCACTGGATTGTTGGGTTAAAATGCCTCATTATTTTTGTGCCCCAATCATTCCTCACATTTTTATCTCCATTTTCAAAGTCCAAACAGTCGATTTGAACTGCTCAACATGATATCCATATTAAAATAAAATGTGCTTGGAGACCAAAATTTATATTTTGGCAAATTTTTTATATTTTTTTTAGATAGATGCAAAATCACTGTTTTTCAGAAGATTCTGGACCATAAAAAACTGTGATTTTGTACCTATCTAAAATTTTAGTAAAAAAATAATTCTAAAAAAAATAAAATTTTTTGTCTCCGAGCACATTTTAATATGAAAATTGTATTGAGCGGTTCAGATCAACTGTTTGAACTTTAAAAATGAATTAAGGATGTGAGGCATGATTGAAACACAAAAACAATGAGGAATTTTAACTCTACTCTTGAATCAAGTACTGAGATAGGAGAAGATACCAGATGAGCAGATGCATCGTAGCCCACCATGGAGTAAGTGCTCATAAGAAGCCCCACGACTAAAATATAAACAGTGCTGTGGATCCCCTCGCCATTGTCCTTGTTGAAGTGCGTGAACACAAACTTTGCGCTTGCTCGTTCAGTCGCCACGGCAGGAATCAGTGCCATCAACACAAAAACCCCTGAAGCACAACAAAATAATCAATTAATGCAAGTACTGCCATGTTCCGACAAAAATAATAATCTCATATGATTCATAGTTGAGTGAGGCTACAGTACTATGCATAGTTCATATTGATTCGAACTATGATCAATATCTCTGTTTTTAAAGTTTAAACATCGATCTGAACCGTTCAACATGATGTCCATATAAAAATTTAATTGTAGGTTAAATTTTATATTTTTTAGAATATTTTCACTATTTTTACTATTTTCTAAATATTTAGACGATTCAAAAGTAGTGATTCTGCCAATCTTTAAAAATAGCAAAGTTTTAAAAAATAAAAAATTTATTATGAAAGTACATTTTCATATGAATATCATGTTGAAATATTAAGATCGACTGTTTTCAGGGGCGGACCCACATAGTCCCGGAGGGACAGCTGCCCCTCCCTGGATTTTGAGTTTTAGTGGAGATCTATACCGATTTTGCCCCCTCTAGATGTTTGATTTGTAATTCGAATTAAATTTAGGGTTAAAATTGAAATAAATTTGTTGAATTTTGATGGTAATTAGAATTATAAGTTAGAGCATAAAAAATTACAAGTCAAAGTATTAGAAAGTATAAATTAAAGCATTGTTTTTTATTGAGTACCCAATTAATTAATGGATTTAAATCCGATTTGATATTTTTTTGCCCCCCATCACGAAAATTCTGAATCCACCCATGACTGTTTTAACTTTGAAAACTAAGATTTTGATCCGTAGTACGGACCAATTTGCACTATGCACAGTACAATTGCCTCACTCTTCATAGTTATAGTTAGGCTCGCAAAAAGAGCATGTTACCAGTAGCTAGAGACTCACCTAAGACATTCCAGAGCGCTCCGAGCTTTCCGAAAAACGCTAGCAGTTGAATAGGAAGGCTGTTGATAATTCCATGAGAGACCAAAATGGCAGCATGAAATCCAAGAACGACGTACTTGGAGGCTGAGTAGCCGCCGCCATTGACTCCTCCGGTGCTAAGTAAGATTATCACCTGAAGTAGCTGTGCTAATGAAAAATCGACACTCGTCGTACCTGCCCACTATGTGCATAAATTGTGAAAAAAAAGTAAATAGTAAGCCTTTTGAGTATTTTTGCCACGTCGATGGATCACTTATTGTAATTTGAAATTTTAACTCTGAATAATGATAGAAAAACATCATTGAGAGAGCTAGGGTACCAATCCGACGATGTTGAACCTGAAAAATAAACAAAATAGTTTTATATAATAATTTGAAAGAGAAAATATGGTAAACCAATTATCCATTAATTACAATGGTAAACTGTTACGAAGTGATTTGGTACTTCAACTTTTAATTTAGTATGAATCCAAACATACGAGCCAGAAGTTGTATAGTGTACGCCACTTTAATCCCCAAAACAAATGGAAAAGGATTTTAACCAAGGAAAGCTAATAAAATTGGCAAATTTGATTGAATAATTGCTTTATTGATTATTTCTCAGGAATTACAATGTACAATTCTATTCGATTTATACAGATTGAGTCTGTATAGCTGTTAGAATTAATACCTAAAAAGATTACAGAGCCGTCGAGAAAATTATCTGTAAATGGTAACTATCTTAAGAGGAAGGAAAAAGCGCTTGGGGTGTAATCCGTAAATTTCCCACACTTATGCTATGTATCCCCCAAGAGTTGCATCTCCAACATTTATATTTGTATTTATTTTCAATAGAAACTGAAGTGAAGCTATGGTACTTTCAACTTTGTAATGTACACCTACCTAATGTACCTTGATACAACAATCATTGGATGTGCTTCGATTTTTTCCGGTGCGCATGATGCGATGTCTCTATCGAAGCACACTAAGTAGGCGTACATTGTAAAACACCATAGACTCACTCTAGAAACTATGATAAAAGTGTTTAGCTGTGCACACTTAAATATTAGTCTGACATATATACTTTTTTACCTATTATGCTTGTCCTCTGTTAAGAACTTAAGATCATGCACTACTACTGATGATAACTAAATATTGGAAATACTTTAACGCAAAAGAAAAAGAAAACAAATGTGAAAAGAAATTAAAATTTCATCCAATGTTGGCCTCCTACAGAATATGTACAATTCTATTTGATCAGGCCCAGCAAAAAATAATTAAACTAGGAAACCTCAATTTAATAGATTACCCATGAATGGAGAATTTAATAAAAATGTTTATTTACCAGCCAGTAATCCACGAAGCAAGCGGCGCCCAATCCTCGCCGGCCAACATGGCGCTCCAATAGTAGAGACCACCGGAAGTAGGATATGCCGAGCAGATCTCGGCCATTGACAATGCAACACAAGCATTGAACAGTGCAACCACAATCCATCCAATTGTGGCCGACATGGGACCGCCATACCGGAGTCCCGTGTTGTATGTCGTGGTGACACCCGTTAATACGGATATGATTGAAAAAGAGAATGCAAAATTAGATACAACCCTGTAGAAACCAAATCGCCACATGTTAATTAGTAACTGAGACGAGATGAAAGATAAACTAGAATCAATTCACAAGAGTCTTTTGCTACAAAAAAAGAAAAAGAAAAGCTTACGAGAGGCCGCGCTTGAGCTCCTGCTTGTAGCCCAATTCATGGAGCCGGCGCTGATCAGCATCTTCTGACATGGGCAATATAGTCATTAGCACAACTTGGCATTAATTCTTCACTGCTCAAGCAGAGGCATCAGGTGTGACTGAACCGGTTTTATATGGATACATGAGGAACTAGTAACAATTTTTTATAATGTAGTTGTTATTGACGTGGATAGCATGCTTAATTAGGTCAAGAGGTAATCGGTTCAAAGATAGAGGCGCCAATGGCGCCCTTTTCTCCGTTTATTCAACCTGTATCGTATTCGATAAGATGGGTACAAATAATTTTTTTTTTATTAATTTATCGGGTATAAGTAAGGATCAAGTTTCTTTTTGTTAAAAGTACGGATAAAGACCATTTCATATATGTTATTCTATAAGATAATTATTAAAAGTAAAAACTATAAATTATATAAATAGATATGTATTTATATTATTTATATGGAAATGAGGCATAATATGATATAATTTTATTTATAGTTCATGTATATCTATTTAATAGTACTTTTTTATCTGTTTATCTGGCCTGTACCGTATTTAATAAGACATGTATGAATAAGTTTTTGTTCTTAGTTTATCAGATAAAGATAAGGATAAAAACTTTTTCGTTAACTTAACAGATAAGGATATGAAAATACTTCCACCTGACCCGTTTCGTATCTGTCCACACTCCTGTCCGATTGGGTATGAATATTAATGTTTCCAAGTCTAGATTGGTGTGCTAAGGCTAGTAGCTCTCAGCCTCTCACAGCTACATCTTGACTTTGCATATGTTACCAGCATCTCTGTTTTTTATTTCACAAATCATACAGCTACAATTGTTTGTTTTTTGGTCATTGCAGCTACAATTCTAAAAACCAAGATCAGATGCAACATATGACATTCTATTTTAGTCGGGATTCTTTGTTAGAATGCTAAAAGAAAAAAGATTTTTCAAAGATTCCCTAATACGTGACTAATCTCAAAATTAAAAGGGAGAATTTCATATGTACCACTCAAAAACTGTAAAATTACATATTTACGATTTAAAAATCTAATAACTCACATATTTATCCAATATAACTTTAATATATATCAAATATACCCAAAACTCAGATTAATTATGTTTAATATTCTTAAAACTATATTAATCAAGGATTAACTTAGCACCATCTATTTCTCTCCTTAGACCCGTTATATAAAAGATTAAAAAAAAAAAAAAAGCTGGAGCTTGTCTGAATAACCCTACATGACAACAGCTCTTCTTGAGCATATAACTGGTGCATCGAAAATCATAAGGAGTAAAGGACCTTTTGAGTTCCTATAAGCTAAAAGACCTTTTGAGTGCGCGACGGAGCAAGAGGCCACACACCATGGGGAAGCCTCGGCCGCCACTCAACTTGCTGGAACCACAGAGGAGGGAAGTCCGCGGTTTGATGCCACAAATGAATCAGTAATGGGTGCCTTTGATTCGGATAGTGAGATAGACCTCTCGGATGACGACATGGGGGTTGATGGGGGTTTCTAATCACTTGGGTTTCTTTTAGGGTAGTTCATGCCTTGTTTAGTGTTTAATTTTGTGAACACCGACCTATTCGGTTTGATTGTAATGCTGACATGTGCTTTTTGTGTCAAACTACCTATTATGATTAATGAATTTATGTTTCCTATGAGTCTTTTAAATTGGAATGTGCGGGGTTTGGGTGATTTCAAAAAATGTGCGGTTATTAAGGAATTAGTAATCGAACAAAATCCGGATATACTGTGTTTACAAGAGACAAAATGGGATGAGTGTTCCATTTTTAAATTGAGAAGTGTGTGCCATTCAAAATTTAAAAAATATATTTCATTGGATGCGGAGGGCACGAGGGGAGGGATCTTACTCGCGTGGAGTAATTCCTTCTCCTCAATTCAGACCTTCATTTTTTCTTATTCAGCCACATGTATTTTAAAGAGACGGGGTTTTACTTTTATGGTCACGGGAGTTTATGGCCCGCAGGAGGACCCCAATAAAAGAATTTTTTTAAATGAACTCAGAATGATAAGGGCAATGAATAACTTGCCCTGGATCGTTCTGGGTGATTTTAACCTTTTGCGTGCAATTCAGGATACAACAGGTGACATTCGCAATCTCGGCACGATGCTCGACTTCAACAGTTTCATTAATGATGCGGGATTAATAGAGGCCCCCTTGCAGGGTCGCACCTTCACGTGGTCGAATAAAAGGCCTAATCCAACCTTCTCCAAGCTTGACCGGATCTTCCTTTCAGGACACTGGGAGGACCGAGGCGCATCATATGATCTTTCAGATCTGCCCGCTACCGCCTCTGATCATACGCTGATGCTAATGCGCATGCGCCCGCACGAAAATCCACCCAAAAGGCAATTCAAACTCGAAACATTCTGGCTGAAATATGAAGATTTAAAAGAGGTGGTTGCTGCGGCATGGACATCAACCACGGCATCCAACCCGGCAGTGCGAATATGCAAAAGGATAAAAGCGGTCCAGAGGGGCATTAAAGTATGGGCGCAGCAAAAGTTCTCCAAAAGAGAGTCCTATCTAACCCGATCCAAATGGGTTCTCCAGCGACTCGATAGAATGGAAGAGAGCCGGGAACTCAATTCCATAGAATTTTGTCTCAGAATCAAATTGAGAGAACAGATCTTCCAGCTGGCGGCGGACAAGGAAGAGAAATGGAAACAGCGATCCGGGTGCACATGGCTCAAACTGGGGGATAAAAATACGAAATTTTTCCACGCCATTGCAAACGGGCGCAAGAACCACAATTCGCTCGACTCGCTACTATCAGACACAGGACAGCCGATTACCATACCCCAGTTGCCGGCCTTCCTCAGAAATCACTTCAAAAATATCCTCGGTAGGACCACCGCTACCCGCCGGCCCTTCGACCTCACTGGCAAGGTAGGCACCCCGATACCAGATCTATTACAGGAACTGGACTGCACGCTCACTGAGGCAGAACTCCTACGGGCGTTAAAAGACATGCCTTTGGGAAAGGCAAGCGGGCCCGACGGCCTCCCTGTCGAGTTCTATCGAAAGTTTTGGGATATCTTAAAAGACGACATATTCGAACTAATAAGGTCGTTTTTGGATAACAAGGTGAACATCAAGGGTCTCAATAGAGCTTCCGTAACACTTCTTCAGAAAAAGAGCGATCCACAGCGGGTATCGAACTTCCGGCCCATTAGTGTTATTAACACTATAGCAAAGCTAGTCACAAAAATACTAGCAAACAGACTCCAACCGCATCTCTCGCAACTGGTTACTCGAAATCAGACGGCTTTTGTCCAAGGCAGATCGTTGATGGAATCCTTCATCTCGGCAAGGGAGCTTCTCAACTTCTATTATAAAGAAAAACTGCCGAGTATTCTCTACAAGGTAGACTTCGAGAAGGCCTTCGACACGGTCGACTGGTGCTTCATGGTTAATCTCTTGGTCGAAAGGGGATTTCCGCCGGGTTGGATATCATCGGTACTCAGCGTCCTCCGGACCGCTTCATCGTCCATCAAGGTGAATGGCACTCGCTCGGAGTACTTCACACACAAAAGAGGGCTGAGACAGGGGGATCCACTTTCACCGATGCTTTTCATATTGGTCGCAGACTCATTATACCACTTCCTCCAAAATGTCACTCCGATCATGCCTATCAATGTTCAGCTGCAACCTCAGATTATCCAATACGCGGATGATACCTTAATAGTTTGTGAGGCACATCCGCAGACGCTTAAAATTGTTACTCAGGTACTGACCGTGTACTCGGAGCTCTCGGGACTCAAAATCAACAGGGATAAAAGTTCCTTCGTGCCTATTGCCATTCCGCAGGATTTGACACCGGTAATTCAGGTCATACTGGGTTCGCCTCCGTCACAGCTACCAATCAGATACCTAGGATTACCTTTAACGGTGAGGAAACCGAGGAAAATTGACTACCAACCAATGCTTCAAGCGGTACAGGGTCGGATAGAAGGTTGGACATCAAATCTACTATCCTACGGGGGTAGAATCACGCTAGTCAAGGCTGTGTTATCGGCCATGCCGCTTCATTACATGCAGGCCTTCAAACTCCCGGTAGGAGTAATTAAACACATTGATCGAATGCGGAGGAACTTCCTATGGAAAGGCAACGAGGTATGTAAGGGCATCAACTGCCTCGTCAACTGGGAACGCGTGTGCATGATGAAAATGAATGGGGGTCTGGGTATCATAGATCTAAAGACCCAGAACGATGCACTGTTGGCAAAGTGGCTGTGGGCAATCGAATCCAAACCAGACTCCCTCTGGTCCGAAACCCTTAGACTACTGCAAGGAATCTCTACCATACCTGCGGTGGAATCACCTAGACCGGAGGTTTCCTTTTTTGTCAAGGACCTTCTCACGGTTTTACCGTTCGTTAAGATATCCATTCAAATGGAAAATGGGGTGCCACGATGGAGTTGGACGGACTCGGGTATCTTCTCGTGTGCCTCTGCATACCGAGCATTGCACCATAGTGGCATCATCTCATCAGTCCATAGAGCACTGTGGCGGCTTAAGATTCCCATGAAGGTGAAGATCTTTATTTGGTTAATGCTCGATGACAAACTTCTTACTCAGGAAGTCTTGTTCCACAGAGGCTGTGTAGTGCCGACAGGGTGTCACTTATGCGGGGCGGACTTATTGGAATCCAAAGATCATATCATGTGGGATTGCATTTATGCGTCCAGATTTTGGATTGCCATTATGGCGCTATACAACATTCCTTCCGGTACGGCCGGGGACATCCTCTCGGCATGGACCAACATTAATAGGCTTCAAGTGCACGCGCTTACAAATATCTGGGGAGTGATCTGGGCGGCGGGGGCCTGGGCATTGTGGAGGGAGAGGAATAGAAGATTATTTTCTAATAATCGTCGGGAAGTACACCGTCTAGTGGGAGACACGGCCCTTGAAATAGGAAAATGGAGATCAGGTCTTTAGAGAAAGGTGGTCTCTGGGTTTAGTTGAGAGGGGTAGCTTTCATCCTGTGATTACTTCTATAATCACGGGACCTTGTATTTTCTTTGAAAAACAATCTTGTAATTAACTAATTTCTTATCAATATATCCGTTGACGGCAGTTGCCGCCAACCATAAAAAAAAAATAACAAAACAAAGATTCTCAAACTCAGTAACTACTTTAATAATGGGTTGCGTTATCAGCGTCGACTTCAGTTCGAGTAGTTATGTTAAAAAGAGTGGAGTGTTTACCTTGTTTTTAGATGATCAAGCTGGAGCTAGAATGCTAATCTCCAAGTCTGTTGCCTCCTCCTCTCTGAATTTCAGCGGGAGAGACGAGATGAGGAGAGAATTTCAGCGAAAAGGGGAAAGTTACGCCAAAAAAGACGGGAGGAAAATCTGTGCGCAAAAGAGGAAGGTGCAGAGAATGAGAAGAGACTAAATAACTTATTAATTATATTTATATAATGTTAAACTTAATTAATCTCATTTTTTTATTAATTGGGTAAATATGTGTTATATTAGATTTTTAGATGGTAAATACGTAATTACAGAAATTTAGATGATAAATACGTAATTTCACAGTTTTTTATGGTATAGATGAAATTCTCCCAAATTAAAATTCCGTATGTTACACGCAGCAGCATTTGTCCTTTGAAATATTATTTTTAATTTTGATGGAAAGGAGCTCTTTTGATTACTAATTGCATTTTAGTTGGGAGTCTGTGCAGCATGCGATGACTTGTCTCGGATTGCAACAACTATTTATATGATTTATGATAAGACTAGTCAAGTGCCGGCCACGCACGGATTGAAAATCTGTTTTGATCACCTTTTTAAATGTGATTAATTTAAGAATTGATTACATAATAATGTATTAGTCAATAATGAGAGCAAACAAAATCCTTAGTATGTGATCATAAAAATATGCCAAGATGATTACATATTTTTAAAATTACATCACATCCAAGACTTATTTTCTTCTTCTTGTCAGAAATGCGAGTGCGCTTCCAATCACAAATGATATAAAATACAAAAAAACTTATCCTAATTCTAATTGACAATTCATAATATAAGTCAAAATATTGTTCTCATACATCCATAACAATTACCATTATAAAAAGGCACATATATAATTTCAAAAGAAAACAACATCCAAAATCTCAACACGAAACATCATCCAAAACATTAAACCCCTAACATAATCCTTTCTCTAAGGTGCTTAGCTAATATAGTTATATATTCCTACAAAATAACATAAGGTGTGTTACATATTAATTCAAAGTCCAAATAGTCGATCCGAACAGCTCAGCATGACCTCTATATGAAAATGAACTTGAAGACCAAATTTTACATTTTTCAGATTTTTTTTACTATTTTTTTAGAGAGCTAGGAAATCACTTGATCTAAAGATTCTAGAATTCATATCCCTGAGGTAATAGAAATTTTGTGTTTAGATTCGGACTGTCCGATCTACTTTGGCATGAATATTAAAAGGGCCCGTGCATTCCACCTCGGGCCGGATTGACTCGGATTATGATTGGACAGTCCAGATTAAAACTCAAACATTCTGTTACCTCAGAGGATTCGGACTCAAGATTCTAGACCATTAAAATTTAGTGATTTTCTACCTATCTAAAAAAGTAGTATAAAAATTATAAAAAATATAAAATTTAATCACCAGGTACATTTTCATATGGAGATTATGTTGAGCGGATTCGATCGACCATTTGAAATCACCGGTTGTGCCTATGCATAGTGCCGTAGCCTAAATAATAGAATTATAGTAAAGTACCAGGCATCACACGCAAGTTACGTGCTTCAACCATGACATAATCTGGATTAGCAACCACCACAGGTATCGGTTTTTAATTCTCTTTGCACATAGTTCTTAAATCTGCTCAAGACCCTCCAAATCCATAGGTTTTGAACCGCCAGATGGTAAACTTAGTGCTTCAGTGCCATGTGCCAGTATAAACTCAGCAATATCCACTCTACTCACCACCTCTAAACCTAATCCCTATGAATAATTTACACATGAAAGCATTTGCAATAATTCACATTATTACATATGTTAAGCTAAAATAGAAAATTTCATATAGAACACAACAAAATTAGACTACCTCGAGAGATTGCCCCTCGATCATTCCATGTCATGTGGATGCATCTTCTTCTCAGAGCAGCAAACCAGGGATCATCTCTCCTAATTCACTTTTATAATTATACATTAAGAGCCAGATCTAACAAAAGGTAAATTTTCTTACTAAACTATATGAAATAAAATATAATACCTCAAAAGAAATTCATGGGTTAGTTCTCCACTGGTAACAGCCCCAAGGAAGAGAGACAGGTCGAACCTAAGAGATTTAAGCTTATCATCGGTAAGAACTACTCTTTTTGATGAATTGCTTATAATTACCATTTTTGCCCCTATTGCTGCTAGCTTCTCTACTACCAAGGCAATATCAGCAAGCAAATTATCACAAGAATGTTTGGTGCAAAATTCAGAAAATATTGAAAAAACATTACTATCTAAATTAACAAAATATAAGATACTACATTGTATGCTTTTACTAAAAAGTAAAAATCGAAATGTCAAGGTAGCCCTTCTTAACCTTTTTGGAAAATTTACCCCTTTATCAGTCTATATCAAAACTTCTCGTTGGATAAACAAGTTATTGCTGTTTATGTAGGGTATTTCAGAAATTACCTAAAAAGAAAATTGTAATGAAATAAATGCACATACATGCACTGATGAGCACCAGGATATGGTTTCTTCTTGTCTTACAGTACCCCATACTAATCTAAGAACCATGCCTGTCATGAGAGGCAACAAAATATATCATATATATAAAGGGGGAATTGGTAATTGAATTAAGCTTGAGCCAAGGTTTATAATTAACTTCTTGCCACATAAATTCAAATTTTGCACAATTTTTACAACGTGCCTCCAAATCCTTCTTTCTATGCATCTGCCACATATATAATTCTCCAAATCCTTCTTTCTAGGCTACTGCCACATATATAATTTAAACGAGGTCAAAGTTTTCACCTATTTATGCAATTTGTTTTCAAAAAATTCTCTCTTTTTTATCCTTTCTCTTGATATATCATAACCCTAAATTAAAATTAGTACCTAGATGAGTTAAATCAATTATAATGTCAAAGAGACGGAAAAGGAAAAGGAAAATAGGCATACAATTCATCTATTTCAACTATGTAAGGCAAATTTCCTACGAAAATAGTGCTTGTAGTCTGACTTTGATTGCTAGCTGGGGTTTAGGGTTGCACAAAAATTGCAAGTTGAGAACAAGATTACAGATTGGGAAATCAAATTGCACTTGAGAAGGTATTAGTTACCTCTTTCTTCTCAGATTTTGTGACAGTTTGTTGAGCATAAACCATTTTGACATCTTTGCTCTTAGGAGTTTTGGTAGGTTCTTCATCTTTGCTTTCATCTTCATCAGAAGAATCTTCCTAAAATTGAATCACAATGTAAATCTTAAACCACAAAATTGAATCAAAACCATGAACTCTAACCCCTAAAACAACTACAAACATAAATCATAACCCCTAAACCCTAAACCCTAAAATCAGCCGTCTCTTCATAATCATAAACCCCAAATCTTGAAAATCACTGACACAAACAATTACCTCAAAATCCTAAATGATAAAATTGAAACAAAATAATGAACCCTAAATCTTAAAATCGTCTACAACCTAAAATATTAAACCTACATTTATCAACTGAACACTTGCCCTTTCCTTGAACCAGAAGCGTCAACCGCTTTGACTTCCAAAATCTGGCGCTTTTGTGAGCGCTACATCCTTACTTGATGGGGGATTTATTTCACTCGTATGTCTCATCTGCTCATGGTTAATAAGGGCAGGCGGGATTTCTTTTTTTGGTTCCAGGGATAGATAGTCGACTTCGAAAGAAGAGGGATTAAGCAATCGATTGATAGGAAGCAATCAAGTCTCTTAGTGAGTACGGTAATCTGGAGAGGAAGTCAGGTATATCTTGTGTCATTGAACTCACTTTTTGATTTCCGGTGAAGCCTAGCCTCTAGGTAGAGGTTTGAGGTCCATCCAGTCCAGTAGTGACGCGTGATCTCATAGCAGATGGGTCTCTTAAACCTTGCAGAGCATTATGTCTTTCTTCAAGGTCACCTTTAAGAAAGGCATTTTCTTCATCTAACTGCCGTATGACCCATTGTGCATTTTTCAGCTACATTAGAAGGAAAACATCTAAAAAGGCGAAAAAAGGGAAATAAAAACACTTTGAAATCTTACCTCGGCCTGGCGGTGGTCAAAATCTTGGTGCGGAGGCTGCGACAACGGACAGTGTTTAGGAGAGGGAAATCGTGGAAAGAACACTCCGCCTTGTCGCGCGGGCTGGAGAGAAGAGAGAGTGAGAGAGAAAGGGGAATGTTTTCTTGGAGGAGATAGCGATGGAGACAATTTTTTTCAAGAGGAGCAGGGCGAGCGGAGGTGCTCCTAAAAGGAGACGCGTCGACCAGAGTTGGTTCCTTCTTCTCCGGGAAGAGCGTGAGAAAGAATGAAGATGGAGAAGAGCGTGCGAAAAGAAGAGAACAGGGTACACGCGAACGTTGGGAAGGAGGAAGCGTGTTCCGCGCACGGTAATAGAGAAAAAAAAATAGAAAAATATGTGCCAGTACTAACAGCTAAGATTGTGCTTTGTATTTAAATAGTTAGGTTTTTAACTAATTTTATACTTCTACACATAAGACTACATAGAAATAGTAGGTATAAAATCAAACAGTAATTAATGGTTGAGATCGATTGAATGTGAGGTTGAGATTTTCTCTGGAGAAATAGCCTCCTCATCTCTCTAAAATTCAAGGTGATTTTATAGGGACTAAAGATAAAGATATGTATGGTGAATCGTGTTATAACATCTTCGGTTGTCTGCCACAGATATATGCCCGACATTTTTTTAGTTACCACTTAATAAAATCAAAAGAATACCACCGGTTTTAAGTTTTTTCCATTCCTACTACCCACGTGGACCGGGTCCGTGCGCCAAAATGGAACGGTGCGCGGACTGGGGAGGCGCACCCCTTGATGCGCGGACTGAGGGTGCACACCAAGGTTCAACTAAAAATTAAATCGTTTAAGCTCAAATTAAAACCCAGTTGGATTTGAATGATGCGCCCAGCGCCTCATGCCTTCTCCTATAGGCACGGCTCATGAAGAGCCCATAAAAAAATGGGCCATACCGAATACACAATTCGGACTGGAGCTTTTTTTTTTTTTTTTTTTAGAGACACTAGAAAGAGCAAGATAATGAAATCTAACACTAAAAATTTGAATTTTTTTGTTTAAATTATTTAATAGATTACTTTATTTGATATATAATTAGCATATTTATACTAAAATACGCTAAATAACTTGAAATTATGTTGAATTACACTATATTAAGTTAAATTACACTAAATTACATTACATTACACTAAAATACGGTAAATTACGCCAAATTACATATGAATAGGGACAATATCTTCACTGAAAAGGAGAAAAACAACGGCGAAACTTCAAATGGTCATAAAACGGCGCTCGAGTGTCTGATTTCAGCAAATGACCACTTTTCGGAAAGCTTGCAAAAATACGCATGCGTCCGTGCCCGCGATGCTAGATTTCAAAATTCATAATTGCAAAAAAATAAAGAGAAGAGCCTCAAAACTTGAGTTGAAGTTTCCGATTAAGATTTTCATTTCTATTATTCAATCCAAGTAGCTCAGTAAATTATTACATAATGAATTTGTAGAATACCAATTTTTACTATTTTCCAAATTTTTTTACTATTTTTTATGATTTATGAAAGATGGCACAAAATCAGTCTACTTTAGCGCAATTTACCGAAGTTATTGTAATTTAGCGTAATTTAACGTATTTCAACATAATTTATTGTAATATAGTGTATTTTAGTATAAATATGCTAATTATAAATCAAAATAAGCAAACTAACAAATAATTTAAACAAAAAATTCAAATTTTCAGTGTTAGATTTCTTTATTTTGCTCTTCTTAGTGTCTCTAAAAAAAAATAAAAATAAAGCCCCCAGACCGAATTGGCAATTCGGTTTGGGCTAAAAAAGCCTCTGGACCGAATTGCCAATTCGGTCTAGGAGGAGTTACACACAAGGCCACACAGACATTGTCGGAGAAATGTGAAAAATAGCTAAACCGAATTGCCAATTCGGTCTGGAAAAAAAAATCCATCAGACCGAATTGGCAGTTCGGTTTTTATGGTTTTTGTAAAAAAACAGTAACCATGTTGTTTTTTTTAAATTAATTATTTTAATTACGTTTTTTTTAAAAAAATCCCACATCGACTGCGCTATCCTATTCCCTGAGATTTTTATTAATATCCAAAGTTTAATAGAAATTAATTTATGCCCAGAATTCTGAGTTTTCGCCAAAAATGCCCAAGCCGGCCATTTTATGGCCGGTTTACTCTCCCCATAAGCCGGCCATAAAATGGCCGGCTTACTTTTTTTTTTTTTAGAGACACTATGAAGAGCAAGATAATGAAATCTAACACTGAAAATTTGAATTTTTTTGTTTAAATTATTTGTTAGATTACTTCTTTTGATTTATAATTAGCATATTTATACTAAAATACGCTAAATTACTTGAAATTATGTTGAATTACACTATATTAAGTTAAATTATACTAAATTACATTACATTACGCTAAAATACGGTAAATTACGCTAAATTACATATGAATAGGGATGATATCTTCACTGAAAAGGCGAAAAACGACGACGAAACTTCAAACGGTCATAAAACGGCGCTCAAGTGTCCGATTTCAGCAAATGATCAATATTCGGAAAGCTTACGAAAATACGCATGCGTCCGTGACGGCTTTGCTGTTTTTCGAAATTCAAAATTGCAAAAAAATAAAGATAAGAGCCTCAAAACTTGAGTTAAAGTTTCCGATTAAGATTTTCATTTCTATTATTCAATCTAAGTAGCTCAGTAAATTAGTTACATAATGAACTTGTAGAATACCAATGTTTACTATTTTTCAATTTTTTTTACTATTTTTTATGATTCATGAAGGATGACACAAATCAGTCTACTTTAGCGTAATTTACCGTATTTCAGCATAATTAGCGAAGTTATTGTAATTTAGCGTAATTTAACGTAATTTAGTGTAATTCAACATAATTTATTGTAATATAGTGTAATTCAACATAATTTCAAGTATCTAGTGTATTTTAGTATAAATATGCTAATTATAAATCAAAAGAAATTATCTAACAAATAATTTAAACAAAAAATTCAAATTTTCAATGTTAGATTTCATTATTTTGCTCTTCATAGTGTCTCTAAAAAAAAAAAAAAAAAGTAAACCGGCCATAAACATAAGCCTGCCATTTTATAGCCGACTTGAGCATTTTTGACGAAAACTAAGAATTCTGGGCATCAATATTAATTTCTATTAAACTTTGGATATTAATAAAAATCTCGGTCCTATTCCTATTTATTACATAATTTGAACCATAGCTCTCCCTGTTGTACCATCTTTGGCGCTAACATCTCAGCCTGAGTTTTTGTACCACGAAAACTTTTTGCGTTCCTCTCTTTCCACAGCAACCAGCACACTGCCGTGAATCTAGCCCCCAACTCTCGGTACGTTATGTTTCCTCTGTTTTTCAACCACCGATCTCATTGGAAATCTAAGTACAAAAGATTTCTTTTTACATCATGCCTAAGAAGAAAAATTAATTAAGGTATCAAAAATACGTTCTTTGTCTAATCAAAGACTAATAACTGATACGATACAATAAAAGTATTCTGCCAATTATCTCAAAACACCCTTCAAAACACAGGATTGTAAAAGTATAACAGATTCCTTCATATTCAACCTTATAAACCCTTAAAAGAATTCTTTCTATATATTCAATTGAGATTTACAGGTGGGCAAACTGTGTAAACAGCCAGAGTATATATCAATGCATATCAACTTTGTACCATATATTTTTATGAGTGATGCTATGGTACCATGCATAGTGCTGATTGGTCTGTACTATAGATCAATATCTCTGTTTCTAAAATTCAAGCAGTAAATCTGAACTGTTCAACATGATGTGCATGTGAAAATGTACTTGTACATCAAATTTTACATTTTTTACAAAACAAAAAAAAATTTAGATAGGAGAAAATCATTTTATTTAAAAATCCTAGACCACTCATAAGTACTGATATTCTACCTATCTAAAAAATAGTAAAAAATTCTAAACAAAAAAATCTAAAATATAGTCTGCAAATACATTTTCATATGAAGATCATGTTGAATGACTCGGATCGACTATCTGAATTGTGAAAGCAAAGATATAGATCCATTGTACCGATCGATGTGCGCTTTGCAAAGTACCATAGCCTATTTATATATTTCATTTCTCAATATTAGTTATGGGACCGCGAAACCAAAACCGAGCATTTACTACCCACGAACCGAGGCAAAGAACCAGCAAACCTCCAACCGCAACGGGAGTGTAATTGAGAGTGTTCTTGTTTACAGGATATGCCACTGGCAGAGAAAAGAGAACAGTGATTGTTGCCACCCAGAGAACAGCGATCCATCCAATGAGAAAGCTGAATTTACCGAGATGGAACGGGCCCGGCACAAACGATTTCCTGCCAAGTGTTACTCTGAAGAAGATGGGTAATGCATAGGAGATGTAGAGCCCGATAGTTGCAATCGAGACCATGGCTTGGAAAGCTACTTCGCTACCCAACGACTGCACAACAACAACAACAAAAAATATATGATAGTTTTTAACTACAAGCTAGAAATGTAATTAATTGTAATATAGAGAAAGTAATTAACTGAACAATGTTATATTTGAATAATTCTTTAGTGAATTTGTTAGATCTGTTATCGTCGGATGCATTGTTATTTACTTTCTCGGTGGACTTTTACAGTTTTACTTCCTAACTTGTACAGGTCTTGTGATATGATTCTTAATTTTGTAAGCAAGTTAATAGAAAATTAATCATTGTGCCATACTACTATACTAGTATAAATTAATATATATACCGTGAGAGCCATGCAAAATGCTATCACCACAGCAAGCCAAGCTGCATTGATTGGGACCTCCTGTTTGTTAACTCTATGCCAGACATTTGAAAATGGCATGGCGCCATCTCTTGAGAACGCATATGCCATCCTAAATAAAAAAATAAAACAAAAATAGTAAGCAAAGAAACAATAATAAATGATAATTAAGCAGATGTAATTAATAACTACAAAACCAGAGGTTATGTAAGATTAAATGGAATAAATAAAGAGTGAGGCTATAGATAATTGGTTCATACTATGGATAAAAAATTTCGTTTTCAATGTACAAACTTTCAATCTGAACCGTTCAACATGATCTCCGCATGAAAATACTTGTAGACTAAATTTTACATTTTTTAGATTTTTTTTTACTATTTTTTAGATAGGTAGAAAAACACTATTTTGAATGGTCTAAAATTTTTAGATCCAGTAATTTTCTACATATCTAAATCTAAATAAACAAATTCTGAAAAATGTAAATTTGATGTAGAAGTACAGTTTTATATGGAGATCCTGTTGAATAGTTCAGATAGACTATTTGGACTTTAAAAATCGAGATATTGATCCATAGTACGGACCAATATGCGCTATCCAAATTACCATAGACTCACTCAAGAAAAAATAATAAAGTGTAAGCAGATGTGACTAAGAACTACAAAGCCATAGGTTACGTGAAATTCAACGGGGAAAAAATTGAAATTCCCATCAACTCACCTCGAATTGCTTGTAACAACACTGACTCCACAGAGATAGACAGCACCGGCCACAACACCAAGGCATATGATGCCGCCAGTCCCGGTTCCATATCTCCTTTTGAAGATGAGATAGAACACCTCGGCAATTGCATACCCACCGGCATCATTGTTTGCATCTAAAAGATATCCTATGTCAGTCACTGCAAATGTAACAGCCACTAGATATGCCCATCCGAATAAATTTGAGAGAAAAACGGACGATAATATCCCCAACGGGCCACTTTTGTCTGCTTTTTTCGTCTCCTCCGTCTGTATAAAAATTCATAGTTAATAGTAAAAATAAATGGCTCTTTTGTAGCTCTGTTATACTGAGAAATCTGATGTTGGTTCTCAAATAACATCTTTACATGTCAGGAACTCACTGGATTGTTGGGTTAAAATGCCTCATTATTTTTGTGCCTCAATCATTCCTCACATTTTTTATCTCCATTTCAAAGTCCAAACAGTCGATCCGAACTGCTCAACATGATATCCGTATTAAAATAAAATGTGCTTGGTGACCAAAATTTATATTTTTGCAAATTTTTTATATTTTTTTAGATAGGTGCAAAATCACTGTTTTTCAGAAGATTCTGGACCATCAAAAAAACCGTGATTTTGTACCTAAATAAAAGTTTAGTAAAAGAAAATTCTAAAAAAAGTATAAAATTTTGTCTCCGAGCACATTTTAATATGGAGACTGTGTTGAACGGTTCAGATCAACTGTTTGAACTTTAAAAATGAATTAAGGATGTGAGGCATAATTGAAGCACAAAAACAATGAGGCACTTTAACTCTACTCTTGAATCAAGTACAAAGATAGGAGAAGATACCAGATGAGCAGATGCATCGTAGCCCACCATGGAGTAAGTGCTCATAAGAAGCCCCACGACTAAAATATAAACAGTGCTGTGGATCCCCTCGCCATTGTCCTTGTTGAAGTGCGTGAACACAAACTTTGCGCTTGCTCGTTCAGTCGCCACAGCAGGAATCAGTGCCATCAACACAAAAACCCCTGAAGCACAACAAAACAATCAATTAATGCAAGTACTGGCATGTTCAGACAAAAATAATAATCTCATATGATTCATAGTTGAGTGAGGCTACAGTACTTGCTAATTCATATTGATTTGAACTATGATCAACATCTCTGTTTTTAAAGTTTAAACATTGATGTGAACCATTCAACATGATATCCATATAAAAATTTAATTGTAGGTTAAATTTTATATTTTTTAGAATACTTTCACTATTTTTACTATTTTCTAAATATTTAGACCATTCAAAAGTAGTGATTCCGCCAATCTTTAAAAATAGCAAAGTTAAAAAAAAAAAAAAAAATTTAGTATGAAAGTATATTTTCATATGAAGATCATGTTGAACTGTTAAGATCGACTGTTTTCAGGGGCGGACCCACATAGTCCCGGGGGACAGCTGCCCCTCCATGGATTTTAAGTTTTAGTGGAGATCTGCCGGTCCTGACCGACTTTGCCCTCCTTGAAATTTTTTTTGTTCCCCTCTGGATGTTTGATTTGTAATTCAGATTAAATTTAGGGTTAAAATTGAAATAAATTTGTTGATTTTGATTGATAATTAGAATTATAAGTTAAGAGCATAAAAAATTACAAGTCAAAGTATTAGAAAGTATAAGTTAAAGCATTGTTTTTTATCGAGTACTCAATTAGTTAATGGATTTAAATTTGATTAGTTATTTAAACCCGATTTGATATTTTTTTGCCACCCCCATGACGAAAATTATGAATCCACTTTTAACTTAACTTTGAAAACTAAGATTTTGATCCATAATAAGGACCAATTTGCACTATGCATAGTACAATTGCCTCACTCTTCATAGTTATAGTTAGGCCCGCAAAAAGATCATATTACCAGTAGCTAGAGACTCACCTAAGACGTTCCAGAGCGCTCCAAGCTTTCCGAAAAACGCTAGCAATTGAATAGGAAGGCTGTTGATAATTCCATGAGAGACCAAAATGGCAGCATGAAATCCAAGAACAACGTACTTGGAGGCTGAGTAGCCGCCGCCATTGACTCCTCCGGTGCTAAGTAAGATTATCACCTGAAGTAGCTGTGCTAATGAAAAATCGACACTCGTCGTGCATGCCCACTATGTGCATAAATTGTGAAAAAAAAAGTAAATAGTAAGTCTTTTGAGTATTTTTGCCACGTCAATGGATCACTTATTGTAATTTGAAACTTGAACTCTGAATAATGATAGTAAAACATCATTGAGAGAGCTAGGGTACCAATCCGACGATGTTGAACCTGAAAAATAAACAAAATAGTTTTATATAATAATTTGAAAGAGAAAATATGGTAAATCTAATATCCATTAATTACAATGGTAAACGTTACGAAGTGATTTGGTACTTCAACTTTTAATTTAGTATGAATCCAAACATACGAGCCAGAAGTTGAATAGTGTCCGCCACTTTAATCCCCAAAACAAATGGAAAAGGGTTTTAACCAAGGAAAACTAATAAAATTGGTAAATTTGATTGAAAACTAATAAAGGCTTTATTGATTATTTCTCAGGAATTACAATGTACAATTCTATTCGATTTATACAGATTGAGTCTCTATAGCTGTTAGAATTAATACCTAAAAAGATTATAAAGCCGTTGAGAAAATTATCTGTAAATGGTAAGTTGGTAACTATCTTAAGAGGAAGGAAAAAGCACGTGGGGTGTAATCCGTAAATTTCCCACACTTATGCTATGTATCCCCCAAGAGTTGCATCTCCAACATTGATATTTGTATTTATTTTCAATAGAAACTGAAGTGAAGCTATGGTGCCTTGCAATGTACACCTACCTAATGTACTTTGATACAACAATCATTGGATGTGCTTCGATTTTTTTCCGGTGCGCATCACAAATACAATGTCTATATCGAAGCACACTAGGTAGGTGTATATTGTAAAACACCATAGACTCACTCTAGAAACTATGATAAAAGTGTTTAGTTGTGCACACTTAAATATTAGTTTGACATATATACTTTTTTTACTTATTATGCTTGTCCTCTGTTAAGAACTTAAGATCATGTACTACTACTGATGATAACTAAATATTGGAAATACTTCAACGCAAAAGAAAAAGAAAAAGAAATGTGAAAATAAATTAAAATTTCATCCAATGTTGGCCTCCTACAGAATATGTACAATTCTATTTGATCAGGCCCAGCAAAAAATAATTAAACTAGGAAACCTCAATTTAATAGATTACCCATGAATGGAGAATTTAATAAAAATGTTTATTTACCAGCCAGTAATCCACGAAGCAAGCGGCGCCCAATCCTTGCCGGCCAACATGGCGCTCCAATAGTAGAGCCCGCCGGAAGTAGGATATGCCGAGCAGATCTCAGCCATCGACAGTGCAACGCAAGCATTGAACATTGCCACCACCAGCCATCCGATTGTGGCCGACATGGGACCGCCATACCGGAGTCCCGTGTTGTATGTCGTGGTGACACCCGTTAATACGGATATGATTGCAAAAGAGAATGCAAAATTAGATACAACCCTGTAGAAACCAAATCGCTACGTGTTAATTAGTAACTGAGACGAGATGAAAGATAAACTAGAATCAATTCACAAGAGTCTTTTGCTACAAAAAAAAGAAAAAAAAAAGGCTTACGAGAGGCCGCGCTTGAGCTCCTGCTTGTAGCCCAATTCATGGAGCCGGCGCTGATCAGCATCTTCTGACATGGGCAATATAGTCATTAGCACAACTTGGCATTAATTCTTCACTGCTCAAGCAGAGGCATCAGGTGTGACTGAACCGGTTTTATATGGATACCTGAGGAACTAGTAACAATTTTTTATAATGTAGTTGTTATTGACGTGGATAGCATGTTTAATTAGGTCAAGAGGTAATCGGTTCAAAGATAGAGGCGCTAATGGCGTCCTTTTATCCGTTTATTCAACCTGTATTGTATTCGATAAGATGGGAACGGATAATTCCTTTTTATTAATTTATCGAGTATAAGTAAGGATCAAGTTTCTTTTTGTTAAAAGTACGGATAAAAACTATTTCATATCTGTTATTCTATAAGATAATTATTAAAAGTTAAAACTATAAATTATATAAATAGATATGTATTTATATTATTTATATGGAAATGATGCATAATATGATATAATTTTATTTATAGTTCATGTATATATATTTAATAGTACTTTTTTATCTGTTTATCCAGCCCGTACCGTATTTAATAATACATGTATGAATAAGTTTTTGTTCTTAGTTTATCAGATAAAGATAAGGATAAAACCTTTTTCGTTAACTTAAAATACTTCCACCCGACCCGTTTCGTTTCTGTCGACACTCCTGTCCGATTGGGTATGAATATTAATGTTTCCAAGTCTAGATTGGTGTGCTAACGTCTAGTAGCTCTCACAGCTACATCTTGACTTTGCATATGTTACCAGCATGGCAGCATCTCTGTTTTTTATTTCACAAATCATACAGCTACAATTGTTTTGTTTTTTGGTCATTACAGCTACAATTCTAAAAACCAAGATCAGATGCAACATATGACATTCTATTTTAGTCGGGATTCTTTGTTAGAATGCTAAAAGAAAAAGATTTTTCAAAGATTCCCTAACACCTGACTAATCTAAAAAATAGAAGGGAGAATTTCATATATACCACTCAAAAACTATGAAATTACGTATTTACCATCTAAATTTCTATAATTACGTATTAACCATTTAAAAATCTAATAACTCATATATTTATCCAATATAACTTTAGTATATATCAAATATACCCAAAACTCAGATTAATTATGTTTAATATTCTTAAAACTATGATTAATGAAAGATTAACTTAGCACCATCTATTTCTCTCCTTAGACCCGTTATATAAAAGATTTTTTTAAAAAAAAGCTGGTGCTTGTCTGAATAACCCTACATGACAACAGCTCTTCTTGAGCATATAAATGGTGCACCGAATATCATCAGGAGTAAAGGACCTTTTGAGTTCCTATAAGCTAAAAGACCCATACTACTTTTAACTGAGCCAATAACAAAACGAAGATTCTCAAACTCAGTAACTACTTTAATAATAGGTTGCGATATCAGCGTCGACTTCAGTCCGAGTTATGTTAGAAAGAGTGGAGTGTTTACCTTGTTTTTAGATGATCAAGCTGGAGCTAGAATGCTAATCTCCAAGTCTGTTGCTCCCTTCTCTCTGAATTTCAGCGGGAGAGACGAGATGAGGAGAGAATTTCAGCGAAAAGGGGAAAGTTACGCCAAAAAAGACGGGAGGAAAATCTGTGCGCATAAGAGGAAGGTGCAGAGAATGAGAAGAGACCAGTGTTCTAAATAGCTAGCTATAGCAGCGCTATAGCTTTTTCGGACCATAAAAGCTAAGCTATGAGATAAAAGTGCGCTAATTCAGCTACGACCGCTATAGCTGTAATAGCTGACCGCTATTACCGCTATGCGCTACGCGCTATTGCTACCGCTATGCTACATGAGCTTTTTTTTGCGATTTACATGGGCTTTTGTTCTTATTTATGATGCTACATAGTCTACTATGATAAGTATTATAAACCAAACTATGTGCTTATGTTCCTATTTGTGATTTAGTCTCTCATTTTATATCAGAAAATATTCAAATATTAATTCTTTATTTTGCTTGCTCTTTGTCTAATATTCACTTGTAAAATTATTGTCATTCGTTTCAATTGAAAGCTAATTTTGATTATTATAATATATAAAATGTTCAAATAAGTATACTTCATTTCACTTGTAAAATTAATTACTCTTTGTCTATTATAATATGTAATACTATCAAGTATGAACTATTAAATAATGTTACCTTGTAGATCTTTTTTCTTCTTCTTTTTTTTTCTTCTTATTTGCATGATTGAAAAAAGTATAGACTTAGATTAGTTATCATTTGATTGTTACTCCAATTCTCTAATATTGATCATGTTGATAATTAGTATAAATATAGAATATAAATTTTGAAACGGAAAAAACGCTATGTATGATAGCTTCCGCTATAGCTACGCTATTCGCAATAGTTATTTTTTTTCTCTCCGCTATGCCGCTATAATCGCTATTTAGAACCTTGGAAGAGACTAAATAACTTATTAATTATATTTTATATAATGTTAAACTTAATTAATCTCATTTTTTATTAATTAGGTAAATATGTGTTATATTAGATTTTTAGATGGTAAATACAATAATTACAGAAATTTAGATGATAAATATGTAATTTCACAGTTTTGTAGTGGTATAGATGAAATTCTCCCAATTTATAATTCCGTATGTTACACGCAGCAGCATTTCTGTCCTTTGAAATATTATTTTAATTTTGATGGAAAGAACGAGCTCTTTTGATTATTAATTGCATAATTGCATTTTAGTTGGGAGTCTGTGCAGCATGCGATGACTTGTCTCGGATTGCAATAACTATTATTTATATGATTTATAATAAGATATGTATGGTGAATCGTGTTATCACATCTTCGGTTGTCTGCCACAAATATATGCTCGAATTTTTTTAGTTACCACTTAATAAAATCAAAATTAAATGAATATCACAGGTTTTAAGTTTTTTCCATTCTTACTACCCATGCGGACTGAATCCGTGTGCTAAAATGGGACGGTGCGCAAACTGGGGAGGCGCACCCCTTGATGCGCGGACTGAGAATGCGCACCAAGGTTCAACTAAAAAATTAAATCATTTAAGTTCAAATTAAAACCCAGCTGGATTTGAATGATACGCCCAGCGCCTCATGCCTTCTCCTATAGGCACGGCTCATGAAGAGCCCATAGAGTTGGCAATCACAGGAAGTGTGCACCGCGCTCACTCTAAGGACACTACTAAAATTACTTTTCCGAGCATCAAGAGAAAGAGAAAGAGAATGCATAATAGCTGGCTTGGCCTCTGCCTTCTTTGACACCACTAAAATTAATTCTTAAGTTGAATTCTACTCAAATTCTTGGTGCGCATCCTCAGTCCGCACACCAAAGGGGTGCGCCTCTCCAGTCCGCGCACCAGCTCAATTTGGTGCGCGGATCCAGTCTGCGTGGGTGGTATGAATGGAAAAAATGTGAGTTGGGTGGTATTGATTTAATATTGACTTATTTAGATGGTAACTAAAAAAATTTCGGAATATATGCATAGGCTAATTATATACTATTTATATAGACTTCGTTTAGCGTAATATCGGTAGTATTTAATCAATTTCAAAATTTATCAGACATGATTCATACAATATATCGAACTGTTCAAATTAATTTATTTTGTGAAATGTGTTTACATATTAAAATTAGAGCGGTTAAAAAATAATAAAAAATAAATATATTAAAATTAACAAAAGTGTCATACATTTGATTGTTGACTTAATATCAAATAAATTAAAATTTTAGAAACTTTGCATGCAAACACACTATTTATAAAGTAGATTGATTAAACAGTTTAAATTCGGTCGTTTATCAATTCAATAAATTTTTGAAACTAGTAATATTAAAGTTTAAATCTCACCGACAGCTAACCAGACTCATTTATATATACATGATTATAATAATATATGTCATAGTTGTCCGGCATGTGAAATAAATGCGTATAAATATAAAATATTGAAGTCGGCCCCAAATATACAGGCGGTTCCGGGTTCCCTTGTTAGAAACTTCAATTTAATTATTAAATATATACATTATATTTTTAGACTAAGAGAGTTAAAATATCTCTATTTTTATTTCATTATGTTTCTGTTTATTACTTTTTTAATTACATAATTTTTAAAATTTATATGTTAATATAAAATCGTTAAATGTGATTTATATTATTATTTCTACAACACATAAAACTATAATTACTTTTCGATTCTATCTTTATATGAATCAATAAGTTACAAAATTAACATCCAGAAATTATATATATTGATATATTTTACAAGCTCTTGATAACAATCAAAACAAAGTTGAAATGTCATAACTTTTTATATGTACATAGAGTAAATGAGACATAATTATGAAGGTATAATTAAAGTTTTAAACAAAGATCATATTTAAGTTTTAAATTTTAAAGTTTTAAAATAAAAACATAATGAGACATAATTATGAAGGTATTTCAACCCTCTTTCCGATTTTAATGTTTTGATAAAACTTTTGAAATTAATACGAGTAATGAATGAACAGGGTAATAATTGGTTCTATTAATTATTCTGTTGACTGTTAGGAGTGATTATTGGTGATTTTTGTGCACGAAATTTCAAGCTGTCAATGTTACATAGGCAAATAATTCAAACTGTCAATTCATAACACATGGTGAATACCAACTAAACAAGAAAACTGTACATTGCCTTTTGTTCCAAATATCATCATTTCATTTTCTGTCAAAACAAACTAACTAATGGTCAATACAAATTATACTTTTTCATGGATTGGGCTTCAGCAAAATATTCTTTTATTAACCATCTACCAAATTATTTGGGCTTGTCTGGGCCTCCCAAAACTTCCTTTTTCTCATTTATTTATGCATTTATTTGTTTTACAAAATCACATGAATAGCTAAACAAATGTGTAGCTCATGATTTAATGATGAGAGAAAAAGGTGCAATATAGTTCCAAGATACCAATACAAAAAGATGAAAGTGTGTGTGTTATTATTAGGTTGGTAGATAACTTGCATTGCTCCTAACTGAGCTACAAAAAGTTTACCTATTCCTTCCTTCTTTCAGTTTTGGGTGCGAAACTACTAAAATTTCACTGAAAGAGTAGTAAATATGTAAACAGAATCACTACAATCATAGGCGGATTCAGAATTTCAATCTGAAGTAGACACAAAATGTTAATAAGAGTGCAAACTATTTTTTCTGAGCTAGGGTTATGCACAATATTAAGTCAGAGGTAAGTACTGAGCCGGACCAAATTTTATTTTCAAATCCGCCAATGACTACAACAGTTTCGCATATTTACGATAACATAAATTTGATTTATTATAATTCTTCTGAAATTAATTTCAGCAGAATTTGCAAATTAGGCTTCATTTCAGTACTTTCAGAACTTGATATTTAGTAATTACCGTTGCTTAAACCAAGGTCGACTGAAATTTCGGAAATGAAATTCTAGTGAAATCCGAAAGGAAGGTTGTGAGGAAAGAGCCCCGCAAGTTTTGCATTTAAGCCCCTATTTTGTTATAGGTAGTTAGAAAGAATCACCAACAAACCTACCAAACAAGTTTCTCATGAATAATAAATTCTGCATATGTTTTCTTCGTCATTATTCCCCTTTTTATAGCACGAGGATAAGGTATAACACATTTACATTTAAATATTCTGCATTGTGCTTTAAACTATTTTATTAATATTTTGTCTTTAGAATAGCTACCTAAAAGTTAAATGAATATATTTACAATATCATTATTCCCCTTTTTATAGCACGAGGATAAGGTATAAGACACATTTAAATATTCTGCATTGTGCTTTAAACTATTTTATTTATTATTTTGTCTTTAGAATAGCTACCTAAAAGTTAAATGAATATATTTACAATTAAATGTACGTAACAATACAATCACATCTTTTATGCATAATGGCAGGAACGGAACTAGAAAATTAAGATTAAGGAGACTGAATTAATTATTGTTGTGTAATTTTATTTTATAAAGAGATAAAAGGTACAAGTACCTATAAACATGATAAAATACATATAAAGAACAAAATTGTTAATTTTTAATTTATAAGGGTGACTGAGCCACCTCTAACTAACATTTAGAATACTCCGGCATAATAATGCTGAATACATTTATTTACAAACAGGTTAGGGAGTGTGTACTTTGATGAAATATTTTAGCAAGGTTTTTTAATTAGGGATTAAAACGGATGCATTTGCAAGTAGCAATTATATAAAAAATTGTCCTAACATATGACAAAAGGTATTGTTTCAAGTTTATTCATTGAAAAAATTTAAGCTAAAGTACCCAACAACTCTATCCTAACAGTAAATTAACCCACCAATATAATATAATTCACCCAAGTGATCTCAAGAAAGAAAGAAAAGAAATATATATAGAGGTTGGCTAATATCAAAACGTTTGTTCTGGAGCTGTGGTGCAACCAATTGGCTTTCTGATTTTCAAAGTCCAAACGGTCGATCATTGGATGTGATCTCTATATTAAAATGTGCTTGCAGACAAATTTTATATTTTTTGAAATTTTTTACTATTTATTAAGTTAGTTAAAATCGTTGATTTTAATAAATAATGGAAATTTTCTGGCTTTGAAAATAGCGATTTTAAAATTGGCTTAATAAATAGTAAAAGAAATTCAAAAAATTCAAAAAATGTAAAATTTGGTTTCCATGTACATTTTATTATAGATTGAATGTTGAACGGCTTAGAATTTGAAAAAATATATATATATATAGAGAGAGATGTTGGCTAATATCAAAACGTTTGTTCCTAGGCCGTGGAACAAATGCGGTTTTTACATTTTTGAAGTCCAAACAATCAATCTAAACCATTCAACATTCAATCTACAATAAAATGTACTGGGAGACCAAATTTTGCATTTTTTGAAATTTTTTTACTATTTATTAAGCCAGTTTTAAAATCGCTGTTTTTAATGATTCAGAAATTTTTCACTATTTATTAAAATCAGTAATTTTAAAACTGGATTAATAAACAGTAAAAAATTCCAAAAAATGTAAAATTTGGTCTCCAAGCACATTTTAATATATAGATCACATCTAACGGTTTGGATCGACCGTTTGTACTTTGAAAATCAGAAAACCAATTGGTTGCAATACGGCTCCGGAACAAATGTTTTGATATTAGCCAACCTATATATATGATTAACAAGGCTCAACTAAAAATTAAACCCTCCAGTTAGTTTTCCACAAGGAAAGCATGCATATGGAAAGAATATTTCTCAAGACCGCACACCATACTTATATATTTTATCTTTTTTCTTTGATTGATTTTTGACCAGAATATTGGCTATCAAGTCTCCGTTGCAAGTGGAAAAATGAGACCGGAGACAATTTTTCAATCAGTCGTCTCTTTATTCCTCGGTTTAATTTCTTAGTTTGAAACTTTTCTCTCTCTTTTTTTATTTTTTTTTCTGTTATTTTACCTGAACAATTTTTGAATGCATGTCTTAATTGAAATGTTTTATTTGTTTTCTAATTTATATTTACATATGGAGGGACAAAATTATCTATTAAACGAGTAGAACTAAAGTGTTCTTAAGCTCACCAAGCTTCTTTGTGAGCTTAACTCAAAAACTCATCGAATAGGTTTCAAGCGACGCATCCAAACTGTTGAAACCGATCTACTTCACGAGTGATGAGTTTACATGTCAAGTTTTTAAATGTTCAATCTAATTTAATATAAAGTCAAGTGGTCAAAAAATAATAAAAAATGAACACATTAAAATTAACTTATAAATCATCTTTTTTTTGTACCACTTGATTTTATACTAAATTAGTTCGAAAATTTATAAATTTGACATATAAATGCATCACTCGTGAAGTAGATCGGTTTCAACGGTTTAGATGCATCGTTTGAAGCCAATTTAATAGATTTTTGAATTAAGCTCACAAAGGAACTTGGTGAGCTTAAGAACACCCTAGTTCTACTCCTATTAAACATACCACTAGGTCAAAATTTTAATTAAATTTTGAAGGTCTTCTCTGCAAATATTGTAGAACCTCTAGCTTTCGATGCAAATCGTACATTGCTTGATCAAATTCCAATCAATTAAAATCATGTTGAGTTGTTTTCAATAGGAAGAAAACAAATAATAAAAAGGTAATTGAAATTGAGGTGACACGTGCTATGAAAAAGTGGAATGTTGCATTTGTGCCATATAAGCAAAGTATTGAATGATAGTCACGGACCTCATACGTAACGGCTTTCTTTTTCTTTTCTTTTTTCTTTTTTTCTTACCCTTTTACCTTTTTTTCTTTTCATTTAATTATTTTCCCTAAGTCCTTAAATATACATAGACGTGGATGAAGAGATTTCTACTATCTAATAGACCAGGTGTATTGCTGACATGTTAATGAGCTACGTATTTTCTTGTCATATTTAGTTAAATAAAATATACCTTTAAGCATTTCATCCATAAAATACAATGTTTTGCTTACTTTATTCCATTCTCAATTGACATGGGTAAAGAAAGAAAAATCTCAGTATCGATTACCTGATTTAAATTACCGCACAAGATAAATTTGCTAATGATATAAATGGGTCGATTTAATGTGTACATCTTATTAATTATTCTAGACAAAAAGAAGTAAGTTATGTGACTCGAGAAAAAATAACACCTTACTCAAACTAGGTTAATCCTATGGTATATTATAAAAAAAATACATATTCCTCAAAATTAAAATAAATATTCATGAAAAATGAAATTACATGAGAGAATTGGAGTTGTCTGAATATGAATATGGTGTACAGATTCCAGTAGTAGACCAAGTCTTCCGACGAAACTGTGTGGCAGCAAGCGAGGGAGAATATGTGTGTTGGACTAACTGTAAAGACAAGGCAGAGTTCCCTTTTGACGCCGTTGCTTCACGGTCAAGCGACCTCATATTTTTCTCTCCCTCACTCCTCTCCATTTCAATAAAAGATAAGATTCCTTTTCAATGGGTTTGTCTAGCACCAAATAATCAAATCGCATATAAACGGACTAATCCAGGAGTTACAAATTGAGAAAGAAGAAACAAGTTTAAGCGCGCCGATCCCAAGCTAAGCTGGGTACGGATCCCCTAAAGTAACCCGAATTTTGAGTTTTGATTCGGGCCGTTCGATCAGAATTCGGACCAATCGGTCCGAGACAGAAAGCACGGCCCCCTTTAATATCGTGCCAGAGAAGATCGGACAGTCCAGATACAAACTCAAAATTTGTTTTACTTTAGGGAATCCAAATTCAGCTAGGCCAGAGTTAAGCCGCTCCCGCCACTGTCCCCCAATCTATCTCCAATAAAACCCCGCGCCACACAGCGTCACTCGAGACAGAGAGAGAGAGCGCAGACAGGACAAAAAAAAAACAGAAAATATCAAAAAATGGAGATATTTGCGGAGAGGTTACAGTCGGATGACGTGGCGGAGAGGGTAGGCGCCGCGAAGGAGATACGACGGCTGACGAGGGTCTCGTCGGACCACAGGCGCGCTCTATCCTGCGCCGTGGGTCCCCTCGTGCAGTTGCTATCCTGCGCCTCCTCCAGAGAAGACGAAGAGGAAGAAGCATTGGCCGTTATGCTAGCTCTCCTCAATCTCGCTGTTAGAGATGAGAAGTATGAATTTGTTTTTTAATCCTCTTTTTTTATTTACATTTTCCTTTTTTTTGTTCTTGTTCGTTATCATTTGTATAGTTGTTTAGTTGAGTACTTGTTTAAATTAGTAGAAATAGAGAGAAGGAAGCGAAATGGATTAAAAGAGTACTTCTTCTTCTCCCTCGATTAGTTTGGGGTTTGTAAAGGGATTTGATCCAAGTGAAAGGGGATACAAAGAGGGAAAACTCAATTTATTTGATTTTGGAAAATGAGAACAACCAATTGGGAAATAGTTTGTGCTCAAAGTCATATTCCCTGTCCAAGTGATAATAACTAAATATATGATTATAGGTTATATCATGATTCTGGGCTCGTCAGGTGAGATAAAATTATGTATGTATATTCATAATATACTGTGGTAAGATTGAATTATTTATCAGTACTGGTACAAACCATGGTCAATACTGGTAATATCGACAGTCAAAACTGAAAACCATCAAAGTTTCAGATAAATTCTCTAATAAAACCTAATTAACTTCTTGTCAGGAATAAGATTGCCATTGTCGAAGCGGGCTCACTCGACCCGATAACCCATTATCTCCAATCCACAAACCTGAATCTTCAAGAATATGCAGCGGCACTTCTGCTAACCCTCTCTGCTTCGTCTCATAACAAGCCGGCAATAACCACATCTAACCCTATGCCTCTTCTTTTCCAGATCCTAAAAGATGGTACCAAACAGGCCAGAACTGATTCCTTAATGTCTCTGTACAACCTCTCTACTCTGCCACAAAACCTTCCTTCTCTCCTCTCTCTTCACCCTGTTCCCTCTCTTCTAACCCTTATTAGATCGTGCCGAAGAAAATCATCGAAAATTGCAGAGAAATCTTGCGCCTTGTTAGAATCTCTGGTTGCATTTGATCAGGGTAGAACTGCACTTATTGAAGAAACCGGAGGTGTACTTACTGTTGTAGAGGTGATAGAAGAAGGGTCTCTTTTAGGTAAAGAACATGCAGTTGGTACACTTTTAACCATGTGTGAGAGCAACCGGGATAAGTACCGGGAAGTTATTCTAAGCGAGGGGGCTATTCCCGGTTTATTGGAATTGACAGTGCATGGCACGCCCAAATCTAGAATAAAGGCGCGTAAGCTTTTGGAGCTCTTGAGGAACACCTACAATCGACCAAGATTGGAGGCTGATACAATTGAGAACATAGTTAGTGATGTGGTGTTGCAAATGGATGGCCAGGATTGTGCCGATAAAGCGAGGAGGATGGTTGCAGAGATGGTTAGGGTTAGCATGGAGCGAAGCTTGAGGCACTTGAAGCAAAGGGCCTTTTATGTATAACTAAAAGGCCATGAAGAAAGATTTGATGTACAGATTTTTTTTCTTTTTCTTTTCCACATGTAATTTTTGTATTTTGGATTCTCTTATACTTTAAGGGTAAGTTGCATTTAGCACCCTCTCTTTCTTTTTAGATTTTTTCGTAGTCCTAGAGCATCTTCACTTGGTTGGTTGTACATGTAACAGTGAAACTTGAAAGTGTGGCATTTCATAATAAATGAAGAAGAGGTGTTGAAGTTTGGTACGGTTGAAGGGTGATATACCGGTCCAGGCCACAGCGGTACCAGGTGAACTGTAAATTGTTTAATTTGTTACGAATTCTCTTTCTAGTACTTTTTTGTTGACTCAATTTTATTGGAAAAGCATGTGATGGTTTGGTTGCATCTGTTTTATCGACCAAGTTGTCAAATGAAATAAAAATGAAATTATGAAATCCAGTATGATTGTATGATAATTGAACCGGGCTGGGCTATCCAGCCCGACAGTAAGGGATGACAACAAATCAACACAGACAGACAGAATCCAATTACGAGCTGTGATCTTTTCGGTTCCTTCCTTTTCTTCGGCACTTTTTTTAACTTCATATAATTTGCTTAAAGCTGAATTATATTTAATATGAAAGAATTCATTAATTTTGTGTAACTAAAATTAGTAGATTGTATATAAAAGATTTTTATCTGCGCAAGGCAAGACGAGGATCAGTACGTACAACCTGCAGGCCTAATAAATCTTTAAACCCTCATCTTGTCTCGTCTCCTTGATATCCTTTTGGGGTGTTTGGTTCGCGCCCTTTATATCCTTAAGTTTACTACGTACGTAATAGGTTTCTCTGCGCGCGGTAGGCTGTAATTAGCCATTATGTTCACTTTATTCTTCAGAAAAAAAAAGAGAAAAAAAGCTGTTAGTTCGGTACTAGCATACTGACTTACATAATGTGTCAACCTGTTTGTATGGATACTAATAGAGACGCAATTGCTGTCGCTGATGCGTATATCTGACAAGGAGAAGGAACAGAAGAGGGCAACTCTAGGAACTGAGAAGGAGTAGAAGAGGGTGACTATTCCTGCGACTAGACAAAGATATCCACTGTGCATCTAGTGGTAAAAATCTGTTTATCTTGAAATTTAATTTACACATAGATTCTAGTTTTCGGTGGTGAACAAATGATGAACTGAGTTGAATTGTTGCACAATAACCTACCTGAAACCTTTCACTGAATTTATTATATTCCTTAACATATTTAGTATTGCAGTCTTCAATACTGAATTACTGACCAAGATTAGGACCAATTGAACAAGTTTCCTCTGCAAATAAGTTCCCTATTTGTGTACAGATCTTAATAAGAATTGCAATTAAACAATAGAATGTGCCAATATAAGATTATTTGAGATGCCAGGTGTCCTCTCAGAAGTAAGAATATTGAAATGCCACAATTTTCAATTCATCCACTCACAAGTCAAGAAATTGACAAAACCAATTCACAAATCAGCAACAATTCAATAACAGTGGAGCTCGGCTCCCCGTCATTCTTTTTAGGGGGAATTTCATGTATATCCCTCAAAAGTTTCAATATTACGTATTTATCCCTCTAAAATCAATAATTACATATTTATCCTTACAAATTATAGAAACTCACATATTTGTCCAATCTATTATATTTAACATTAATTTTCTATGTATTCCCATTTTACCCTTCTTTTATTTTCCCTTCTAAGGCCACTGTGTTAGAGAACAGTATTAAATCGTACCAGTACCAATATTGAACAGTACCGTACCAGTACCAAACCTGAACCGTACCAGTACCAACACTGAACCGTACTAGTACCAAAACTGAACCGTACCAGTACCAACACTGAACCGTACCAGTACCAACACTGAACCGTACCAGTACCAAAACTGAAATCGAGAGATGAGGAAAGGCGGGGAGAAAGTTCGAGAGAAGAGCCGGGAGATTATGTGAGCGTGTTTGGAGAGAAGAGGCGGGATGTTTTGGCGCTCTCAAGACTCAACAGATTAAAGGGAGAGAGGAAGAAAGGGTATAGTGGTCATTACAATATTAATTAATATTGTAAAATAAATTTTAATGTTTAAAAAAATATTATTTAATTATTTTTGGAGATATTTGATATATAATAGAGTTAGATTGGACAAATATGTGAGTTTCTATAATTTGTAAGGATAAATATGTAATTATTGATTTTAGAGGGATAAATACGTAATATTGAAACTTTTGAGGGATATACATGAAATTCCCCCTTCTTTTTAATATCCAATATTTAAATAAAATTAAAAGAAATGTCGACGATTTTTGAAAAATTATAAAAATGCTCAGGCCACCAAGTTTCTCGGCTTTTCTGGGCCGCCAAGAAACTCAAGGCCGAATAACATAAAACTTGTTTTTGATTTCTTCGGTTTCTGACTTTGGATTGATGTTTTTTCTATTTAATTAGAAATTTTTATGATTTTTTTTATTTTTTATTGAAATATTAGAAATAATTTATATATTTATTTGAAAATAGATGGAATATTATATAATTTGATTTATTAGAAAGACTGCAACAAATAATCCGGATCAACACTTTTCAGGCCGGTTTTTTTGCGGTTGGAAAAAAAATTAAAATATTTTTTTGTGTGTTATTGAAAAACAACAAAAATATTTTGGATCTGAGTTATTGATCCCGGTTCAAAATGTACTTTTGAGTAAATAAAGAAAATATTGTGGTCCTTCTAGTATATTTAAACTATAAGATATTGTATCCATTTAAAAAATAAATTGATAAGAAATCATTTCATCTGACTTCTAATTCTTAACTTTTTAAAAATTGAAGGACCACAATATTCTCTGTATTTACCTAGAATTGACTTTTGAATCGGGATCAATAACTCAGATTCAAACCATTTTTGTGTTTTTATTCAGTAATACACAAAGAAATATTTTAATTTTTCTTACAGCTGCAAAAAATCTCAACTAAATTATATTGACCAGGGTTATTTGTTGCAGTCTTTCTAGTAAATTAAATTATATAGTATTTCATCTATTTTCAAAGAAATATAAAAATATTTCTAATATTTTAATAGAAAAAATAAAAAAATCATGAAATTTTCTAATTAAATAAAACAACCATCAATCCAAAGTCAGAAACCGAAGAAAAAAAATTATGTTATTAGGCCGTCGATTTCTCGGCAGTCCAAAAGAGAATACAGCGGCCTGAATATTTTTAAAATTGTGCTATTCGGCCGAGAAACTCAGCGGCCTGAGTATTTAAAATATTTCTGAAAAATTATGGACATTTGTATTAATTTTTATTTAATATTAGAGATTAATAAAAATTTCGGCTCGCCTCGTATGCCATTACAAGGCATCACAGAGAATCAAAGAACTGTGAAAAAAATGATTCGTTAATTACTCGCGTTTTGCTCCAAGTTGGTCCGGGTGCGTGACGATCAGCACCAAAGTCGAGGCTGTCCTGCTTTGCTCCCGGATTAATCGCAGTTTTGGGCGAGCACGAAACGCCAATTCGAACCACTAAAAAAAACAGCTAGAGAAGGAGGTTGTTAGCTAGAGAAGAGAGCAGATGAGGTACAGCCGAGGGAAGGGGGAGGTTGTTAGCTACTCTGCCATAGTCTACTTTCTTGGAAATGAGTTTAATTGAATTCCTACAGAATCCAGCAAATCCGCCCATGCCATCTTTATATTGGATTATTGGTTACTATGATAGCTCATAGGCAGTTTGATATGAAATATTATCAATTTCATATTAATGAATTATAAAAATATACAACATTATGTTATGTGGATTTAAATTATATATGTTAAATAATAAATTTAAATTAAATCCACATGAACACACAATTGTTTATTTTTATAATTCATTGAATATGAAATTAATAATATCTCGCATTTAATCAAACTGCCACATTGAAGGATGCCGTCAAATCCAATCTAAATTTCTACATTTTATAGTTAACAATAAAAAAATAAATAAACATTATATAGTAGGCTTTGAAGAAATAAAAAAACATTAAACTGTAACCTTACACCTTAATTTATTTTATTATTCGAGTTTCATTTTCTTCTATCTCTTCAAATCTACTATATGATGTTTATTTATTTTGTGTGAAACAAATCAAATTTTAAGAATATATGGATTGTTTCTGATTTGATGAGTGGGGGAGTGATAATTTGTAATATATTGATGGGGGATTATATAGAGGCACGGGTCATACATTATTTGCCGCAAGTGGCAAAAATTTCATGAGTTGACATGAAAGTTGCATGAGGCTTTTGTTGTCATAAATGTCAAGAAAGATTATTTTGTTTTATTATATTGATAGCATAGTATCGATCATTTAATTATTTTATATTTTGGAACTTATTCCAATTATGTGATTCTAGTTAGATTGTAAAAATACAACATACAATACTGTACAATTTGACTTTTGTTTTCAGAATTTATAAAAATAAAATGTTACATGTAGTTTAATATCAAATGTTCAATAAGAAATAGCTATATGTATAACGATTTTTGTTAGGCCATTCTATACCAAAAAAAAAAAAAATACACCTTACGACAAAAATAGAGGCTAATTTTGTTGTTCATAAGCTTATGAAAAAATACAGCTTATGTTGTTCATAAGCTATTTGGACTATTTGATTTTTGTCGGTATCCAGTCTCCATTTTGCTGTGAAAAAAAGTTGTTTCACCTAATTTTGTTGTGAGAAAATTTAACCTCTTTCTTATTAGTTAGTTTTGCTTATTTATGATTAATTTCAACAAGTCATGCTATGAAAATAGAATCTACCATGTAAAGAGCACCATTCAAATAATGCAAATATTATAGATAATTAAAATCATAGTAATGATTGAGTTTATTTAATCCAATTAAAACAAACTTTTTTTTAGGTACATAATGTTGGATCATTAATTTAACATTGGACTAATATGTAAAATAATTATGTATTGCATACTGTCAATTTTACGCTTAATTAAAAGTGATTATTTGTGATTTATAATTTATTGAGCATTAATGTGTCATATAGGGTGTGGACCTTTAATGTGTAGAACTTAAATGGTAATATTCATTTTAATGATGGGTTGAATTGAATAATTATCATATTTGGACAGCCAAGGGATTCCTTAGTCTGTATATAAAGATTTGGTCCCCCAGAATACAAAGCATCCTGATTTCATCTCTTATTATACCATTAGATGAATGTGTGAGAGACTTTGGAGAAGACAAAATAAAGAAAATTCTCTAAAGAGCCTTGCTATTTTGGAAGAACTGAATCGGTGGTGCTCTCTCGCACAAGATAGTCATAGATTAATGTACACTTCCGTACTTCAGTTTATATTCAAATTAGATGGTCATGCGGTGGTCAATGATAGTTTTCGTCCATTCCAACACATAAAGGTAGAGAGAGGTAGGTGTAAGGAAAAGAAGTACATGGTTTTTTTTTTGCTTCAAAAAGTACATGTTTCTAGCAATATATCAACCTTCAAAAACACCGACCCAACTCCTATAAGTGAGTTGTCTGTGTCATGCTAAAATAAAATCTAAAATTCAAATCTAAGTTAAACACCAGAACTAGTATTATACCCCAATCATATAAAAAATCAAAGTCCAATTCAAAAATCAAAGATATCCATTCTATAATAATTCAAAATCAAAATCAAAGAATTCTGACTTAACTCTGTTGAACAGTACTTGGTCGTAAATTAAAAATTAACTGTTATTTGGGGACTAATTCCTTATTGTTAAAAAAAATGATCAAGAAACTGTTGTTAGAAAAAATTAACTGAGTGGCAAAATAGTCTTTCTAATTTTAAAGTTGGGAATCTTGGGATGGCGTGGTTTGGTGGGAATAAGAAATTGCGTTGCGTTTATATCAGAGAGTAGAGAGATTTAGATCCACATGTCCCATGTGATGTGCCACAGCACATGAGGAATATAAAGTCAAAACCGTTGAGACCTAATTTTGCTTCTATCTAAAGGTACATTAATCATGCATCATGTTTGCTTCCAATCTCTTCATGTGGGAGAGATCCAATGCACATTAATTAAAATATTCAAAACCTAGCTAATCCCCAAATGCTAGAATTCCAAAGAATTTTCTACATATCTAGCCTTAATTTTTTTAATTTGTAGTCCCAAAGGATCAAGAACAAATTCTCCATAAAAAAAAATTGCTTTGGAGGTGATAGTTTTAGTTTTGTTTACTGTCGAATTAATATTTTTGTGCATAATTGATTAATTCCTTGCATAACCCAATAAATGGTAAGAATAATTAAGTATGCATGGAAGGTTATTAGAATTTAGTCGTTTCTATATAATTAATAATTCAAGAGGAGTTATCATAAGACTTAGAATGTGATCACTTGCATTGATTACGAAAGAAAATAAAACAAATAAAAAAAGGAAATAAAGTAAGCTAATTAGCAACGGTCACCTCTTAATTACAAATGAACAACGCATTACGCATGCAACGCTGGACAACAAATTGTAATTAATTAATGTAATTTTGTCAACAAAATGCCAAGTGGTGTTCCAGTTTTACCCACTTTTATATGTATCTATATATGCATCGGTGCATTATTATGAAAAAAAGAAAAGAAAAGAGATATACATGCATCTTTCAATTGATATGAAATCAAACTTACAAACAACATTTCTGTAATTGACAAAAATAGAGGCTAATTATTTTTGCTCCTTGTTTTGGTTTTTCTTTTATTTGGCTTTAGCAAAACTAAGAATCCTAAAACATGACCAATTCACCTAATAGTCCAAATAAAGCTAAACTAATTATCAGTGAAATTGAAATTAAGCTAGAAGCACTAGAAGTTGGACCATGATAATACCACGGGAAGTACGGCATGATCGGATCAGGCGGTGGCGGTGTGGCAGAGATGTTACCACCGGGTGGCGGTTGGTTGAACGGGACAACACCCGGCGTGTATGGCGGTGGAGGATAATTCCAATAAGTCGGTGTGTATGGCGGGGGCGGCGAGTCGAACACAGGAGATGGCGGCGGTGGAGAGTTGGTCAAGGGCGGCGGAGGCGGCGGGAGACACGGAAATGGACAATCATCAGAGAAGGATAGGGAAGGTAGAGAAATGAGGGTCAAAAGAAAGAGGAGTAGGATGGAAATTGAGATCATGGTTGCTTAATTAAGAAAATTTTGAGTATGGTGTTATAGTTGGCACCTGAGAGGTGAAAAGAGCAAGGTGAAGAGAGAGAGAGAGAGAGAGAGCGGTACTACTATTTCAGAAAAAAAAAATTATAGAGAGAGAAAGAGGGGTGGAGTTGAGGTGAAGGGAAGGTGCCAGGCAATAATGAATGCACACCGGAAAGTTTTGTATTTTTTCTCATACAAACGACACAAAAGATAAACGCTTCTTTAAATGAACTTAAATAATGCATTATATTTATAACATTTTTGTCTTGTAGAGGTGCATTGAAATGTATAGGTTTTGGTCAGCATCTTAAAATTTTGGAAGTATATCTTTTTCATATTTCCTTAATTGCCTCAAGAATCTGTGTGGGCTTTGATTTATTCAAATGTGGCACTTGGAAAAGCTTATTTAATTGATTGTTACCGTTAGATCATATCAAAATTTTAGATTGATTCTTGGGCCGATATATTGATTTTGGGCCTAATCTCCATGGTTTACTCAACTGTTTCATATAACTAATAAGTTGATTGCGATACTAAAATTTGTGTTTTGAACTATATCGTTGATTGATCGCCGATACAAACAGATCAGATTTTATTTGACCGGGTTTGGATTCGAATGATACGAATATTTAAATTTGAATATAGATGAATACAAATATAAATATAAACTTAAAGTGCGAGGCTATGTATTATGCATAGCACATTGATCTATATACAGTCGATCTGAACTGTTTAACATAATCTCCATATCAAAATATACTTATTGATCAAATTTTATATTATTAAACTTTTTACTGTTTTTTAAATAGGTAAAATATTACTACTTTTGAATTGTCTAAAATTGTTAGATCAAGTAATTTTCTATCTATCTAAAAAAAATACTTACATATTTTTGAAAAATGTAAAATTTGATCTTCATGTATATTTTAATATGAAGATCATATTGAATGGTTTAGATTGACTATTAAACATTAAAAAACAAAAATATTGATCCATAATACAAACCAATCCCGCTATGCATAGTATCATATTCTCACTCAAATTTAAATATTATTTTGGGAAACATATCATGCGTCGTGCAAAAAAATAGTTTTAACTCTATGTATGAATTAATTGTCCTTTCACCTTCACTATTTTACAATCCTTGTTACAAAAAATTAAGAATCGCAATCATTATTATTTTATGATCTTTTTGTTTTTGTTTTTAAAAGCAGGACAAGCCAAGAATTTTACACACTTCTTTCAGCCTAGATATAGTATAAAATTAATACTTTATACAAACTTAATTAGCACTTTACTAAATAAAATATTGACCCATTACGAGTTAAAAAGCTGAGGTTTCCTTATCTGTCAATATTTTAGTAAAGTTAAGAGCTTATATTTATTATTTTATTATCTCCACCTCTTTGTCGGGCAAACTTGACATTATTGGATTTGCGTGTGGACCCTTCGGCAAAGGGTTATCGATTCTATGATTTATCACAACAACAAATATTTTATGAACCATATTTTTTTATAATAGATGGTACATTTATTAAAATAAATTTGTATTTGTTAAGGAAGCTGATATGAGAATCCGTACTCTTGTACTCGCACCTTAATTGCCATAACTGTTTGGGGAGATCGTAAAAACAATAACGCTGAATTTTTTTTTTTTAAATATTTATATCTATGCACGGAAGTATTTATATCTATCAGGTGAACAATTTTTACGTAAATAATTGTCTCCCCAACCAAATCTCCTAAAACGTACTCGCACCATAAAAATCTGCGGGGACCATTCAAACTACATGGGGGACCATACACGTTTTTATATGTGGTTTTTTTTTCCGTTCAATCTCGTCTATATTTCTGACGATCTGTGAGAAATTTTGCGAATCGAAACCACGAACGTTTTCTTCGCAATTTTCTCTTTCAAATGAGATTCATAATAATGTATTTTCAGGCTCGTCACCATGCAAGTATTTATACATATACTTGCAAGTATTTTGTAATATATGACACTATGTTACATCTGAAAGTATTAATATCAAGTATTGCAAGTATTTATATAACTATGCACTGAAATATTTATACCTATAAGTTCAACTATTTTTGTTAGAAAAAGGTTGATGTGGAGACGATTGGGAAATGTTGATGCAGAAATATAGAGTCCCTACTACTTCATTAGAGGAATGTTGATGTGGGAACGATTGAAGGACTGGAAAAAATGATGATCATATCAAGTTACGCATGCAAATATTAATATCTTATTTTGTAAGTATTAATATATTATGTTCCAAGTATCTATACTTATGAAGATTGACGCGGAGACGAGTGCGGGGACTGGGAAAGAGAGATCATATAATTAGTGAGAATCATAGTACAACATTCCTCTATTGTTGCTGCAGATATGATGCGGGTACTGGAGCGGTGATTGAAATAATTATTCATTTGTTAAATCTGATTTATATTTATAGTCGTCTCATATTTAGTCCATATGTGTAATTTTAAATCCGTCTATATTCTATACAGAAAATAAAAACATATGTGCATTTTGTTTAACTACAATCCGTTCGCACCTTCATATAATTAGTAAAATTACCATTTTTCAATGCAAAAAAATTGTAACATTTTTCTCTGCAAAAAAAATTAAAATACATTTTCGTAATGCAATCAAGTAATTTTTTTTCTTATAAATGTTTGTCCTACTCATTTGCTTATTCTAGAAGGTTGATATTTTTTTTATTATGTTGCGCCACTTACATAAGTTCGAGCCTTAAATAAAATCATAGGATCGATAAGATGATCAATCTTGTTGCCACTTTATAAATGATAGAAATTATCGTTTTATTTCTTTAACCTATTAAGAATCATAAATTGTTATACACATTTTATTCTCTCATACTAAAACTTATTTAATTGTTGATAGAAAAATTAACTTAATGACTAACTAGACAACATAAAAATAATGGTACAACTAACAGAGAGAGAAAATATGACAGGAAAAAAATTATGATTCCACATTAATTAGAAGTGTTTGACACAGAAGAGCGCCACAAGAGATCTATTTCCTGAGCTGTTTGAAAACAGAGCGAAAATTACTCTCAAATCCAAAATGATCAGGATTTCCCGCCGCATTGCTCATCATGGATCACACATCATCATACATTGACATTTATGATAATGTTCACATTACAATATGAAATATCTATTTTTCTAAAAAGGAAAATGCCCAACAAATTAAAAAAAAATCTAGCAAGAGCAAAAGCAAATGGTAGCAATGATTCCCTAAATAACAATCACTGTCATGAGACACCCCAACAAAACAGATATGAGCAATGGAGGCAACAGCCCGGCGGAGCCCGATGATGGTGGGTGAGAGTACCAGGGGTACCACGGCACGATGGGATTTGGTGGAGGCGGCGAAGAGTACATAAAACCGCCGGATGGGGATTGGTAGTTTGGAATGTAACCCGACGAGGGAGGGTAATTCCAATAGGGAGGTGTGTAAGGGTTTACCGGCAGTGGCGGGGACGGGTAATTATAAGGGGTTGAAGGGGAGGGGTAATTCGGGGTTTGCGGTGGCGTTTGGCACGGGAAAACGCAATCGGCCGTAATGCCGGGAAGACGGATGGAAATTAGGGTTAAGAGAAAGAGAAGAAATATTGAAGGCATGATTGTGTGTTGTGTTTCAATTATGTGCACAAGGGACAGGAATGGAATAAGGGGGGAGGTATAAGAGGGGTTTTATAATTTCCCTATGTGTTATTTAATATCAATTTAATTTATTATAATATTTTTTGTAATAATTGTAGCAGAGTTAGTGAGGATGTAGGTCTAAACATGTTACTTTTTGTCTGTTTACGAGTACATAAAGGTAAGAAGTTTGGCATTGTAAAAACTGTTTGATTAGTAATCGCTTTGCTGCAAATGGCAGCAATGATTTAGTGCTAAACCTAAAATAATACAGTTAATATAAAAGTAGAATAGTAGATTGTACTTTTGGGACTAATTTTTCTCTATGTTTTAATATATCTTAGGAACTTGTATTATCTTGAGAAAGCTAAACATTTACATTTCAAATTAAAAAGATAGTTCAAATTGCTTACTGATGCCATTACCTATAATTACTTGTCCTGACAGATTTGGAATTGAAAAACTTTTGTATTTATTCACCTGACTCTGTTTAGTATGAAAATAACTTTTGAGATACGAACATATATAATTTTGGAGTAGGGTTAAAATGCACCATTGGTTTTGTGCTCCAATCATGCTCCGCATTTTTATTTTCGTTTTCAAAGTCCAACAGTCGATTCGAACCACTTACCATCATCTTCGTATTAAAATGTACTTGGAGACCAAATTTTATATTTTTTGAAATTTTTTTACTATTTTTTTAGATAGGTACAAAATCATTGTTTTTAGAAGATTCTGGACCATCCAAAACAGTGATTTTGCACCAATCTAAAAAAATAGTAAAAAATTTTCAAAAAAAATATAAAATTTGGTCTCCAAGCACATTTTAATATGAAAATCATGTTGAGCGGTTCGGATTGATTGTTCGAACTTTTAAAACAGAGAAAAAGACGTGGAGCATGATTGGAGCACAAAACTAATGATGCATTTTAACCCTACTCATAATTTTGTTACATTCTTTAAAAATATAAATTACATTAGCACCAGATAGGATCCCATGAAATAACAATGAAATCATGGAGAAAACCGATGATCCTTGACCCCAATTTTAAAATAAATATATATACAAAGAGTATGGCTAATTTGCTGCTGGCAGCATTTCGGCCAGCTGCTGCCGGAGCTATATTTAGCCATACGATGTTCAAATAACAAATCCAAACCGTTAGATGTGATCTCTATATTAAAATCTACTTGGAGACCAAATTTTACATTTTTTGGAATTTTTTTACTATTTATTAAGCCACTTTGAAAATTCCAGATCATATGGTCCAGACTGTTTTTACTGTTCACCCGGATCAGCAATTTTCAAAGTGGCTTAATAAATAGTAAAAAAAATTCCAAAAAATATAAAATTTGATCTCCAAGTACATTTCAATATAGAGATCATATTTAACTGTTTGGATTTGTTGTTTGAACATCGTATGGCTAAATATAGCCCCGGCAGCAGCTGACCGAAATGCTGCTAGCAGCAACTTAGCCATACTCATATACATATATGCATGATATATATGTAGATAAGAATTTTATATAGTGTGAATAATAAATAAATAATGGATAGGAGGATAAGTGTTGGAGACTTGGAGGGGTAGTGTTTTGGAGCGTAACGGCTACGTCTTTTGTTAGGTGAAAGAGGAAGAATATGGACAGTGCATGCGCTAAGGAAACTAAACTTATTAGTTGGTAGAAGAATCAAAAGCTAACCCTGTATAATTAATATGTCCTTTATATATATTCTCACAACTTTCCTTACATTTGACATTTTTTATTTTAACTAATTTGGACCTGTTACCTAGTAATGACAGGGTCATGACTATTTTATATTTTTTTTCCAGCAACTCTCATTTGTTCCTTTTTTCTTTTTTTATATTGACACAACATAATTTGTTATTCTCACAATACTATACATTTTTTTCCTTAATAATTTTCTTTCATCATTTAATACACATTATTAGTTTAATTTCCTTAAATTCCGCATTTGTCGAAGTATTAAATTAAATTATATAACTTGCAATAAACCAACAATTTTGCTAATAAAATTTTCAAGCAATTAAGTGACATAACTAAAGGGTAGAAATTAATTACATTTAAGAAAAATAAAATCTTACTTATGACTGGGGCATAATATTTCAAATTTAACTAGAGAATGTGCTAAACAGAAATGCATAAGACTGTTTTTTCTTTTAAACTTATAATGAATTATTTCTTTCTTCAAGAAGGAAAACAACAAATTTAGAAAATAATATTCAAAAAGGAAACAAATAGCAGCTAGATAGAAAATTAATTGAGGGGTGAAATTGTGCATAAATTAAACATTTTATTGCCCGTTTTTGTTCTGTGAATACGGAGGAGGAGGATATGAAATATAGCATAGGGTCTGATTCAAATTAACAGCTCTAATTTAATTAAGAAATATGCTGGCAATCAATTCTATTTAACAAATCGTGATTATTGGGAAAATGGCTACCAAAAAATTAAAATTGTACATATGATATTAAATAAGTAATGTATCAATTATTGGGAGCGTCGACAGTTGTATCTAATATAATGCCCTGGTTGAGTATAGAATAATTTCATAAAAAAAAAATTATCAAATGAAGGAGTTTAACTAATACTGGGTCGAATCCATTTGGTGGGTTTTTGAGATGGAATCTTCTATTTTTGCAACATTAATCAGGATGGGGATGTGGTACCGTATGGTACATGAATCATGATTACTTTGAAGCTTGTATTTAAAAAAGTTTTATAATGGGTTTGGGCTTTGGCCCATGACCCAGCTGTCACATACCCAACACCAGCACAGATTGAGTTGGGTACTGAGATTATTTATCTTCTGATGCGCTTTCTGTGTGTCCATTGGTGGGTGCATTCTTTTATTATTTTTTGTATTAATTTTTTTTTTTTTTGAGATAGATTGTATTAATTGTTGTTTTCTTTATTTTTATCAGAGTGATTATATACAACCAATTTAAGAAGATGAATTGGACAGCTAATTTCACATGTAATTTAATTAAACACCGATTTTAGAAAAATAAACCGACAAACATATAGAGCATGCCGAAATTTTTATTACTATCCAAAAAAATATTAAATTCCTGTTTGACAAGATTTTGAAAATTGCTCAAACTGCAGATTTATTATCCAGTTTTAGGCCGAATTACCGCAAATTTATTTTCCGGTTTTGGAATTCCGAAACAGCAAAAAAAATTTGTGGTTTGGGTTTTGGAGTTCCAAAACTGCAACAAAAATTTGTGGTTTTGGTTTTGGAATTCAAAAACCGGGAAATAAATTTCCGGTTTTAAGTTTTTTTAAAACAGAAAATATTTTAATTTATTTATTTTTTGTATTAAAATATTAGAAATATTTTATAAATTTTATAAATTTTTTTGAAAATAGATGAAATACTATATAATTTGATTTATTAGAAAGACTCCGACAAATAACCCGGATCAACATTTCTCATGCCAAATTTTTTGTGGCTGTAATAAAAATTAAAATCTTTCTTCGTGTGTTATTGAAAAAAAACAACAATATTTTGAATCTGAGTTATTAATCCCAGTTCAAAAGTCACTTCTAGATAAATACAGAAAATAATATAATCCTTCTATTTTCCAAAAAAATTATCTGACAAAACTCTAAAAATTTTGTTTGAATTTTTTTTGACAAACTTTTTTGTTTTTTCAAAAATAGAAGAATCAAAATATTTTCTGTATTTTTCTAGAAGTAACTTTTGAACTGGGATCAATAACTTAGATTCAAAACATTTTTATTTTTTTTCAATGACACACAAAGTAATATTTTAATTTTTCTTACAGTCGCAAAAAATCCGGCCTGAGAAATGTTGATCCAGGTTATTTGTCGGAGTCTTTCTAATAAATCAAATTATATAGTATTTCATCTATTTTCAAAGAAATATATAAAATATTTAAATACAAAAATAAATAAATTATAACATTTTCTGTTTTAAAAAAAACTTAAAACCGGAAATTTATTTTCTGGTTTTGAAATTCCAAAACCAAAGCTGGAAATTTATTTCCCTGTTCTGTTATTCCAAAACTGGAAAATAAATTTACGGTAATTCGGTCTAAAACCGGAAAATAAATATGCGGTTTGGAAAGTTTTCGAAATCTTGTCAACTAGAGTGTAGATTTTGAAATTTAATATTTTTTTTGGATATTAATAATTTTTTTTGTGGAATTTAGAGCATGTAACATGCTCTAGATAGAGTGTCACACTAGCATGTTGGGTCAATTCGTAATAGTGCCAAAAGCTTGTTCGGTGAGTTAGTACCTCTTTTATTAACTAATTGAAACCAAACTTGTTGACATAATATTGTCAAGTGAACCAAAATTGTTTGGTACTTGATAGGTGCCAAGCAGATTTTATATATCTCACACAAACATTCAGAATTTTGTTTTCAAAACATATACACCATTATTTGCTTTTCGCATAACATTTTTTTTTTTTATAAAAATTGAAGGTCCATCAAGACATCTAACTATTTAATATTCACAACAGATTTTCCCATCTGAATTTCGAACCTGCAACCTCTCACACATAGAGCTTTGCCTACTAGATCAAAAATTGATTCCCTTTTTCACATCAAATAATTGTTTCTTATTGATTGGCATTCAAGAGTTCATAAATCAATGGACGAAATTAATGCCCTTTTTGTAATCTTTTGGTGTCCAATAATTGGAAGCACAAGTTCAATTGTTAATTTTTTTAGGTATACTTTACGTGGATAGATATAACATATCAAGTAGTTTATCGTTGTCATGTAAAGATATGATATAAATTCTCTTAGCAAATTCTCGTAGCAAACAATTAATGTATGGCTCCACCCTGATTAAAATAATCCAAGAGATGTTTCCACATTACCAAGACATGACACGGCAATACCAATTACATTAATTAAATGTGTTTGCAACTCTAGTGAAGTATGCAAGTGGTTTTTGATAGGAGACGTCTTATTGAATTAAATATTTCTAATAATTTTCTCCATAAAGAGAAATGTAAGAGGAAAACATATTATTATTATTACTGCTACTGCTGTTATTATAATAATAATAATAATAATAATAATAATAATAATAATGATGATATTATTATTATTATTATTGTTATTATTTTAGGGGTGGAGGGAGTTGGGAACGTTTGAAGTTTCAATGAAAAAGTAGCACCGAATTGCAAGAAAGAATTGTAGAATTTAAAAAAGGTATTGCACTCAACTCACAAGTCACAACCACCTGATTTGGAGAGAGGAAAGTGCTTCGCTGACAAAATTAAAACGCTTTAACTAATTTATTTTTCTTCTGAAAGCAAAGGAAAGAAAATGATCCCGGATCAGCTGGTCCATTTACAAAAAAAGGCTAGGAAAATTACAATTGAATTTATTTCAACTAGGGAACAAAAAAGAAGAAGAGGAGGGGGATATATAGATAACCTCCTTTATACAAATAACATTTGAAAAGTTTGATCTACTGAGAGATATAATTTTGTTACATATATGTAGAAATAATAAAGGAACCAACATTGACAACCAACCTACATTGATTAGCCATGCATGTACAAATTAATTGTGCACATGTACAAATTGTACCTTGAAATTATACTCCAACTCACCACCATAGCACAATCAGTCCCCCCATCACCAAGGAAAGCCACCATGCCACGTGTCCCCGTGACGCGGCACCGGGATGGTACCCCGGATCTTGTGGGTACAATACTCCAGGCGGTGTGAACCAAGAAACATAAGGAGAATAACCGCTTCCACCGCCGGGTGTGCCGCCGCCGCCACCACAGCACACAGGTTCTACTGGTGGAGGCGGGCAGTATGGCGTAGATGGAGGCGGCGGCGAGTAGTAATAAATTGTGTCCGGCGGTGGCGGCGAATCGTATACTATTGGTGGTGGTGGCGGTGAATCGTATACTATTGGTGGGGGGCTCGGGTAATCGCCGCATGGATTCAGACAAGTGGTGCATGTGCACTTCGTGTCAAGTCCCCGTCTGGCAATTGAGGCCGATGTCGCCGAGGGATGCACTTCATCTGTGGCCGCAATAGTCGTCGCCGCCATAGATGAGAGTACTATAAGGAATTGTAGTAGCACTGCCATCTGAGACATTGATCTAATATTTTTCATGTAAAATATGAACTCTTTAATTACTTGGTAATTGAAAAGATAGATATATATAGTGTTTCTTCTTTCTCTTTGCTCTTCTCTTCTCACTTGTTCTTTACTCTTCTCTTCTAATTATTGCTCTTTTGGAATTTGCAGGGGAGGGGTATATGATATAATTCCTGCTTTAGTTGTTGGTTCTAGGTTTAGGTATGAGAGGTATAGTTTGGTGCATATATTTTTGAGATGAGTGGAAAAGGTGACGTGGGTTTAACGGCTCTGGCCTATATCTTTTCTATCCTTATCTTCTCTCCATTTAACTCAAACAAGAGCCCTCCAAATTTCATTTATGGAAAGATAATTGATTATATTCATTGCACAGTTCCACAAGGAGTGGAGGAGCCTCCTATATAGTTTAAACGAAATTACCTTCTGCATGTACATTTTTTTTTTATATTTGACTTCTATTATGTTAAGAACCTTTCTTAATTCAATAATAATTTCGTTAGAATATATTGCTCTATATATTGTCTATATATTGTCTACAATTAGTGGCGGAACTAAGACCAAGCCAAAATGGTTAAGTCACTCCTATGAATTAAAAATTTTCATTCTTGTCCTTCAAATTTTTTAATTTTTTACAAAAGTTATTTCTATTAGCTCCCCTTATGAAATAAAATTACACAATACTTATTCATCTAGCTCTCTCTATATCAATTTTTTAGTTCCGTCCTTGTCTATAATGCTCCTCAACGTGGCAAAATTTTGAGTTCTCATCTTGATTGTACATTAATAATATTATTTAAATCAATAATATTACATTGGGTACAAAAAAATACTAAATTTATGGAAAAAAAGTAGCAGTACCATCATGTTATATTTTTTTTCTAAAAATTATGCAAGCAAAATTTGACAAAAGCACAAAAAGTCTTTGTAACCCGGCCGACAATCCCGAGGCTGCTATGAGAAATGATATATCCAGTAATAAAAGGAATGGAGAGGAAGTAAAGTCGTTATCTGTTGTTGGTCCGCCCACGAAAGCAACCCCCATGTGCGGTGGAGGTTCTTATTGGATCGGGTCTTCGATATCCGTCTCAAATCGGGCATGAACTTCTCTCTTTTCCTTCAATTCCATTTATTTATATGGAGTAACGTAAAAAGCAAATCATGAAAACGCTGCTGAAAATCAGAAGTTCGCGTTTATTAATTACGAATCAATATATTTTATTGGTACTGTATTTTATGTATATGATTTAAGGGGGAATTTCACGTATACTTCTCAAAAACTTCAAAATTACGTATTTTCTCCTCTAAAGTTTGAAATTACGTATTTCTCTCTCTAAACTTCAAAAACTCACAAATTTACCCATTTGATTGTCTTTTATATTAAAACTCATTCTGCCCATCATACTCAAATTTGATTCTGAAGGGTTCCTCTACTGTCCGAACTGTTTTAAGATCCGTGCACGCTAGATCAGCATGAATCTTGAAGCGAACACACACGGATATTGAAGCGACGTGCACATATCTTAATGGGTAAAATGGGTATTCTATAAATTTAGAATGAGTTTTAATATAAAAAACAATAAAACGGGTAAATTTGTGAGTTTTTGAAGTTTAGAGGGGGAAATACGTAATTTTGAAGTTTTTGAGGGGTATACGTGAAATTCCCCCATGATTTAATTGCTTATAATTTTGGAAACTATAGATTGATTGGCGTATATTATATGCAAACTTTTTTCAATCGGATTGTATAAATTTATGTTTCAGATCTCAAATATATATTTAAAGAGAAAAACGATGACTTAATATGTACAATATTGACTTCAACATTGACTTCAACATCTTATTTTCATAAAGTATTTGGACCATTTTGTTATTTAATGTATGAAACAATATCAGCCTTATGAGAAAGTAGTAGGTTTAAAAATTGAATAGAAAATTTCTTGTGGATTATAAAGTTCGGAGAATTAATCCTATTTTATCTCAATGCTTTCATAAAATTATATATTCAATTTTTTCTAGAATTATATCTAGTTTAGTTGCTAAAATATTGTTTAGCGTAAAAAATTATAAATTCAATATATGAACTGAAAGTGAGATGGAGGTACTTTTAACTTCCATTCCAATTTTAAAAATAAATTATTCAAAATTTATTACTTAAACTACAAGGGTATTTAATGATACAACTCTAATATATTTGTTTTAGATTGTGGTCATGTTACATTGTTACCCTCTCCATTCACATATATAGAAACGAAAAAGTATCTTAGTATAAATTTCCAAAAGGAATCAACTTAAATTATACCCAACCTAACTTAATAATAGGACTAATGTCGAAACAAAATCTTTTTTTATCGGATTGTGATGCGATGTGGTTAGGTATAAATTTAAATGTTATTTAAATCGTTAATTATATTGGTTTTGGATTCATTTTTGGTTATGTGTCTCTAACCAATATGTCGGTGTTCAATGCATGTTGTACGATAATTATTATAGTTCTTTTAATTTGCAAAAAAGAAATTGCTAGATTTATTCTAACTGATTTGGCTCTATATGATCAAATAATCATATTTTACATGGAACATGACCAGTCATGTTAGCAGAAAATTCAATATGCATATTTGTCTAATTCACAGTATTTAATATTATTTCAGATGAAGAAAAAAATTAACTTTCATTCCTAGTTATTGCTTAATTATTTTTTAATATTATGTTATCTACCATTTTGTAATTCAGAATTGTACTATTGTTTGTATATTGATGATAGAAAAATAGAATGCATATTGTAGATGGTTCAATCTAAAATAAAAAACCACCAAACTTGCATAACCTGCAAAAATGTGCCAAAAAAAAAATTAGATGAATGGTTTATCTTTGTACCCACTTCAAAAATTTATCAGCACAATAATTAGATTAAATTTTAATTTTTGACAAAAACATGTCAATTCTGTACAATAAAAAATTCATTCCCTTAGAATTTTTTTTTTTGGTAAAAGATAAAAGTCTAGCCCCTAAAATTTGTTAATTTAACACCACTACATGAGAGATAAATGGAAAGAAAAAAAAAAGATAAATAAGATAAAAAAATTAAGAAATTAAGTAACACAACAGATTTTGTTTTTGTATAAGTACAATAGTATCAAGTCAGAAATCACTGTTCCTCAATGATTTCATATCTATGAGTTCGAACGGTTCTTTAAAATTTTGTTAATAAACAAACAGTAATATGATCTATTATCTCTAAATATCAAAATAAAAATCGGCATCATCCCTTATCCTCTTCTAAGTATATATTATCTAGCATTACTAATTCTTTTTTTCTTTTTTTTAAATACACACACATTCCCACCTCAAACTTGCAAATGAAATTCTAAACTTCATAATTCATCAAAATAAGTAATAACAAACTAAACGGTTATATATTAATCCTTCATGTTCCAATTAACTTTCCACAATCCAAAACTAATCAGAACGGTTAATCGGGTAACCCGACCCCGAAACCGGATCCGATAACAAAGCAATTTGATGTGTTTGGTTGTGTGGGCCCCCCAGTCAATGAGGTCAAACTCAGGAACCTTTCGGAGCCTTGCATTATTGGATAGGCCATTAAGTCCCCAAATTGTACGGTCTCCACATAAACTCAAAAGAAAGAAAAAAAGTGTACCTTTCCATCGCTAGATCACCATCCAACGGTACTGACGCAACCCATGAGACATCATAAAGGACACACAAGTGACATTGACATGGCACCAAACGGTGATGGCATTGAAATATAAATAAAATCGTGTTAAATCAGTTACCAGAAACATGCATGATGATTAATCAGAGAAGAACAAATACTGGAACCTTCTATTGTTTATCTGCCCCCCTTTTCTATGTCACTTTTTAATTTCATGTTGGTTGAATATTAGGCAGAGAGCAGGAATCCCAAATTAATTAATGACATAATTTTTTGTCACCTCTGGTCCTATTATATGGTGCAATTTGTATTTTTGAATTGGCTTTGGTTCAAAAAGTGTAAAACTTTTAAAAATGTGAGATTCTTCTATGCAATTTAAATCTTAGAGAAAGCAACACTTTTTTATCTCTTCTATTTTAGAAAATATATATATATATATATATTGAAAAGCAGAAAGCAACTACTTGGAAAGAGCCTGAACCCATCATGTGTTATTCATCATATTATGTATTTTGTATTTGAATTCAAAGTATGGGTAGAATGACATCCGTGTCATTTCAACCTATATAACACTCATTCTAAAATTTATTGAATTGATTTCAAATGATGAATTCAAACCGTTTAAATCCATCTATTTCATTAGTTATGCGTTTACATGTAGAATTAAAGAGAAATAAGACTAGAATGAAGATAGAAAGTTTGTCTGAATATTTCATTAATCTCAGTTTATTATAGAGTACAAGATGGTCTATTTAAAGACCTTGAATACCTAAACCTCTTACTGTTACAGCTGACTCAATTTTGTTACAAAACATTAATGCTAACTAACTATCCTAACTGACTCTTGTTTGTCATTAGTGCTAATAGCATTCTCTTGTTGTCCAGTGGCATCGAGAGTGGAGAGCTCCAGTTTATTCCTATTAGCCCTAGGCACAGCAAGTGGCTTTGTGAAGATATCAGCAATTTGGTCCTTTGTAGAAAGAAATCTTATTTGTAACAAGTTCTTAGCCACACGTTCTCGAACAAAGTGGAAATCGATCTCCACGTGTTTGGTTCTTGCATGAAACATTGGATTGGAGGCTAAGTACGTAGCCCCAATATTATCACACCACAACACCAGCGGATTAGGCAGTGCTACTCGTAATTCGGCTAGGATGTACTGTACCCAAATCAATTTCGCACTCGTGACAGCAAGCTACCTATATTCAGATTCCGTGCTGGACCGAGAAACTGTGGGTTGCTTCTTTGATCCCCATGAGATAATATTCGAGCCTAGAAAGATGCAAAAGCCTGAAGTCGACTTGCGATCATCTAGAGACCCAGCCCAATCCGAGTCACTATAGACATGAAGAGAAAAGGTAGAGCATGGTTGCAATGTGATGCCATAGGAGATAATGCCTTGTAAATAGCGTAGAATACGCTTCACACAGCCCAATGAGATGTAGTTGGAAAGTGCATGAATTGAGAGACCCTATTAACCGCAAAGGTGAAATCGGGTCGAGTCCAAGTAACATATTGAAGAGCACCAACGAGGGAGTGGTAAAGATTGTTAGTGTAATAATCTAGAAGTCAATAATACGATAATTTAATTATATAAAGCTTTGTTCATGAATTGAATGATTAATAAAATTATCATTTTGTTCTTTGAGTTTTATCGAATTATGGATCATTTCGGCATTCGGATTCGAAATGAGTAGAACTTCATAATATAGATGATAAATACTCTTAATAGTCACTGACCGAGGTAATTAGCAAAGAACACTAATTAACCAATTAAAGGTTAGTATGTGGATTAAATGATGGTTAAGTTTTACTGACCATAGACAATGAGTTGTCAATTTAATCACATAGATACATGTTAGAGAATATGGTATTTGACAGACCCTCAATGAAACATTATACGGAATTGTGTTCGTGTCATTAATGCTTTCATTCAGTGTTAAATTCTAAAGTATGAGGTATTCATCGTTCCTACATAAGAAATGTATCTGTGACTGTTACCTAACGCTATCCGTAAAAAGTAGCTATAACGGTAGCTCTTCGGTATACATAACTTATGCTGAGGAAGTGATGGTCTACCAAAAGTACTATTGTCCCTCGTATTTATTATACGAGTTATAGCGTCACTGGGCCCCTTGATAGAATAAGATTATCTGCATGCGGTATGATTAACAAGAGTTAATCATATTTGATAATCTGTTCAAGATCAAGAAAAGATTAATTTGCAAGGATGACACAAACCTACCTTGAAATTAATCTGACAGCTATGAGACAAAAGAATTAACACGAGTAAATAGTTTACTGGATCGTGATATTGTACAGTACAAAATCATCTGTGTAATTGGATGGTCATAATGCGTTTTGCCAGATGCCTCTTATGATTTGTAGAAGTTAAAATAGTTTTAATTTCTATTTACCAACATAACACAGATCCTATCGGGTCATACCAATAGGAAAGTAATCAGAGAATTAATTTATTTGATTAATTATAAATGTTATAATTAATAAATAAATGTCATAGAGATGACAAGCTTAAACACATTAAATTTATAAGCGTGTACGACACGTTGTATAAATTTATCGCAGCAAGCACATCCGCTGCAAGCAAGCTTGCAAGCACCTCTGCTGCAAGCTGCTTACAAGCACCTCAACAAACCTCCTTACTATTCATGGGGTATTTTGGTCTTTTCACAACATTTCAAAGGCTATAAATAGAGGGGTAGGGGTAGAGAAAAATATAGAAATCTGATTCGACTCGATTCGATTCGGTTATAATATTTTTCTCTCCCAAATAGTGTTTTCGTGAGAAAAGAAAGAATACGTAATTTGATTACGTATATCTTGCGAGTCGTGAATAGTGTTCTCGGGATTCGTGAATAGTGTTTTTGCGAAGTACGCGGTATTTTGCCGTCGATCGTGAATCATCTTTTGTGAAACTGTGAATAGTGTTTATGCCTTTCGTGAATAGTGTATTTGCAAAAAAAGCAGTTATAGTATTTCTGGCAAAAGAAATAACCGCTCTCTGGTTATTTCCTGGTGGACAACCGATAGAGGCATCAGACATCTGGTGCTACGAGACGCGACTTCAATCCAATTGGAATTTGGATACAAGGTATAAATGTTATTTATATTTATTTAAATGTTAAATAAATATTATTTTAGAAATCAACCGGGGAGTAGATCCTAAGTAAGATTAAAAGATTATGTCAAGGGAAAGACTGGAAAAGGAACTTTCGTTTGGCTTTCCGACGTAACTCTTTTAATCCTAGGGTTAATTTAAAAGTAAAATTTTTGTTTTACGAACTTTCCGCATACTTAACCTAATCAAAGGGTACAGCAAAATCCAACAAAAATGAGGATCATTGAATGGATCACTATCATATTGGGAAAGAGAAGTGTTTGGACCATAGGAGAAGGATTGGGGTTGGATTGATGCATGTTGGCTCGAGTTAAGAGATCCCGAACATATTTCGATTGAGAGAGATGCAACCCGTGGCCAAATTTGGTAAACTCAATACCGAGGAAAAAATGCAATGGTCCTAGATCCTTAAGAGCAAAGGAGGACTAAAGTGATTTGATAAGTTTTTGGATAAGATTAAGACTACTCCCGGTAATGATTATATCGTCAACATAAACCAAAACAAAAAGGGAAGTGCCATAAGAAAAGAATGTGAAAAGAGAAGGATTATAATTAGAAGAAACAAAACCATGGACAAGAAGAGAAGTGCTCAAAGTGTGAAACCAAGCTCGAGGTGATTACTTGAGACCATAGAGAGCCTTGGAGAGTTTACACACATGATTCGGTTTGGAAGCATCGATGAAACCGAGTGGTTGTTGCATGAATACGGTATCTTTGAGATCACCATGAAGAAAGGCATTTGGACATCTAATAATATCCTAACCATGTGAAAGAGCAATGGTGAGAACCACTCCAATTGTTGTAGGACGAACAATCGGGCTAAATGTTTCAAAGAAATCAACACCTTATTGGTGAAAGTCTTTTGCAACTAATTGGGCTTTGTAGCGCTCTATCGTGCTATCCGCATGTCTTTTGACTTTAAACACCCATTTACAACCCACAACATTCTGATCAGGGGTAGAGGGAACAAGATCCCAAGTACCGTTTTATAAGAGAGTCACATATTCTTTTGACATGGCATCGACCCAATAAGCATGATCATTGGCTTAGTTGTAGGTTTTGGGTTCGATTTGAGTAAATTTATCTAATTATAAAGAAAAAAGCCTCTGTTTGCGTGTATTATCGCGAGTTCAAGTGGTCATGTGATGAGTGGACACACCAAGTTTGTAAACCAGAAAAAAAGGATACTCTGTTTACTGAATCTAAAATAGAGGAAGTCAAAGGTGCTGGAGTGGCGGTCTTGTTTGAATTTAAATTAGAGGGTGAATCCGTTGCAATGGAGGAGGGACCCGACATGATAGGAGGAAAAATAGTGCCAGATAGAGGAGGCAGATCTGCTCCAGTGTGAGAAGCACCCGATAATTGAGTCTGACCAATCGAGAGAGGCATAACGGAAACATAATTTGTAGTAGAAGTACCCAAAAATTGGACTTGACCAATAGGAGAGGCCCTAGCATTTGAATTATGGTGCGCTAAAGAACCAGGATGAGATGTGGCAGCAACTGTGTTGAGCGCAGGTGCAATAGAATGTTACAGCAGGGGCTGCAGGTAAGAGAGTTAACTAGGTGGAAACTGCATGATCAGTTGAATCTGTAACTGAAGGAAGCTGTTTGAATGGAAAAATTAGTTCATCAAAAATGACATGTCGAGAAACATAGAGCCTATTGGTAGCCAAATGAAGACATTTATATCCTTTTTGAGTGGAAGCATAACCAAGAAACACGCAAGGAAGCGAGCGTAATTTATTGGCATTGTAGGGTCGGGTATAAGAAAAGCATAGACATCCCAAGATCCACAAGAAGTTGTAATCGGTGTCTTATGAAAAAGAGAATAGAAGGATGAGGAGAGATTGTTGGAAGAAGGTAGCCGATTAATCAAAAAGACTACACTTGTGAACACATCATCCTAATATTGGGTCGGGATTGAAGTATGAGTCATGATCGCTAGAGAGAGCTCTATTATATGCCGGTGTTTGCGCTCTAACATGCCATTTTGCTCGGGGTATAATGACAAGTTGTTTGAGGAAGAATAGAAGGAAAAGACCGAGCAATCAGTTTATACTTTGTGCCACCATCCGTACGAATTATCTTAATTGAAGCACTTAAGAGGCTCTTAACTTGAGCCTTAAATAAAGATAACACTTTCAATACTTCATCCTTGGAATGTAAGAAATAGATCCAAGTAAACCGTGAAAACTCATCAATAAAAGTCACATAATATCTAAAACTATTGTTTGATATTAACAGAGCGGGTCCCCTTACATCAGAAAGAATAAGCTCAAGAGAAGAAGTAGAGCGAGAATTAGAAGGTAAGAAAGGTAACTTGTGACTCTTGGCCATACAACAATTATTGCACAAGGGCAATTTATTTGTATTACAAGGTAATGCATGCGGATGTAAAATCTTGAGAGTAGTAGAAGAGGAAGGGTGACCAAGGCGAGAGTGCCAAAGATCAATGGAGACTCGTTCACCAATGAGCGCTTGAGGAGAAATGGAAAGAAGAGGGATGGTGTAAAGTCCATTGAGTAGCTTAGCTTGAAGAAGCACCCTCGAAGTGTGGCGCTCCTTAATCACACAAAAAGAAGAAACAAACTCAATAAGAATTGAATTGTCACTTAAAAGCTTTAAAAGGCTCAAGAGATTTTTTGTAAATGTAGGCACATATAACACATCTTTTAATAAGAATGTGAAATTAGAAAAAGCCAAATAAGAAGAGCCAATATGACTAATGAGCATACCGGTACCATAACCAATATGAAGTGCATCAAACCCGTCATATGGCATATATGAAGAGAGATTATTGAGATCATTGCTCATATGGTGCGTAGCACCCGAATCCAAGTACCAATCAGACCCGGATTGTGTAGTAGCGGGTTGAGCAAGATGAGCTTGGTAGACAGGTTGAGAAGTGGTGAAATCGAAATCACATCTATACCAGCAAATCTGAGCCGAGTGACCCCGCTTAAAACAAATCTGACAAATCGTATTCCAATCTGGATTAAAACCAGAACCCTCTTGAGTAGCAGGCCTGTTGGAAGTATACTGAGAAGAAGAGGGGCCGTCTTGGGCCAGGAGGAGGCAATCCTCTGGGCCTGTAATTACCACGCGAGTTGAACCCTTTGGGCTGAGTAAAATTCGGCCTGGGGTTAGCAGATCGTTGCTGGTTGTTATAGGGTTTCGGATTGGAAGACTTCTGACCCGATCCAGATCCAAGACAATGATTGGAATAGTAAGCAATCGGATTAGAAGAGTGAAAAGAAGTACCCCCATTTTGAGACTAAAGTAAGGCTTCATGGCTAAAAAGCATAGCCTGGAGATCAGCGAGAGAAAGATCGTCTTTGGCGCTGGTCGTGACTACCAGGGAGTTGAATTACGAATCGAGACCTCCAAGAATCACCAAGATCAGATCCTCTTCAGGAATCAGTGAGCCAATAAAGGCAAGCTCATCGGCTATAGATCAAACTCGCTGACAGAACTCACCGCAAGAAGCACCTCCCTTGGTGGTTGTTTGAAGGGATCGCTTGAGCTCGGAAAAGTGAGCACAAGAAGAGGCAGAAAAGGTGCGTTGTAACAGTCGCCAGAGCTCTGCCGAGGTCTTGCAAGAAACGACCTGACCGAGAATTGATTCTGTCAGAGTGGAAAGGAGCCAGCTGAGGAGTAACTGGTCCTGCCTGTGCCAGTAAGAAGAAAGCGGATTGATCCTGGATTGACCTTCAATGGTAATGAACTGAGGAGGAGGCTCGTCTTCATGAAATTTGTAAATTCCATGGCCATGAAGAGTAGACAAGATTTGTGCTTTCCAAGCAAGAAAGTTGGATCTATTCAGCTTGGTAGAGATAGGGAGATGAAGAACTACGATTGAATCAGTAGCTGAGAGAGAGGTAACTGTAGAATTGGAATTTGGGGAAGGAATTCCGGAAAGAGGAGGATCAGTCATGGCAAATCTGATACATAAAAGGGAAATAAGACTAGAATGGAGATAGAAAGTTTGTCTGAATATTTCATTAATCTCAGTTTATTACAGAGTACAAGATGGTCTATTTAAAGACCTTGAATACCTAAACCTACTGTTACAGCTGACTTAACAAACATGAATGCTAACTAACTATCTTAATTGACTCTTGTTTGTCATTAGTGCTAATAGCATTCTCTTGTTGTCCAGTGGCATCGAGAGTGGAGAGCTCCAGTTTATTCCTATTAAGAATTTATATTTATTTGAATTTATTTAGTATCAAGTCAAGCGGTCAAATGTGGGGGTTTTTAAGTTAATTTTAATGCATTCATTTTTCAACATTTGTTACCACTTGATTTGATACAAAAATAACTCGAAAAAATAAATTTTTTGCATATAAACACATCACTCATAAAGTAAATCGGTTTGAACGGATTGAATTAGTCGTTTGAAGTCTATTCAATATGTTTTAAAGTTAGCGTCATATGACACCGATGTCGAACTCTTGAATTCATTATTTAATTATCATCATTGCTATTCAGAGGGGTCGAGCTTTTTTTACCTTATATTTTTGTAGGATGATGTTTTTTATACCAAATATGAAAATTTTATCGACCAACATAGATGCTTGTTTTTAGAAAAATATTACCTTTCTTAGATTTAGTTCAAAACAGAGCCTCTTAATCAGGATTGATTTAAAGAATAACATTGATTTTCTGTGGTTACGATTAACCTATCTGTGTTTCTACTATCTCTTTCCCGGTAATATATTTAATATATTTCTATAAATTAAATATTTTGTTAATATTTGTGTGTCGACGAAGTTGTCTTTTCAATTATACATCAATGGCTGAGGTCAATACTTTTGGACGGTTACTATTAATTTTGTCTCCCACCTATATTTCATAAACAAAAATATAATATAGCAAATAGGTTGAGCTGTCAAGCCTATGATATGGAATTTGGCGATCATGACAACCTAGAGAGCAACTGTATTGGTCCTATTGGACATAAAGCACTTACATATAGTATCGTGCTTTACTTTTTGTCGTAATTTTGCGATGTGCCTTATTTGTTATCAATTGACTTTTACTTACAAGGAAGCGACAGGATTGGTACACGCATACAGTCAAATATGGTACTAAGTAAACCAAAGATAAGTTTTTTTTTAGTGAAAGTTCTAAATTACTTCAATAACTTGCGCTATTTTTATTGGTGATGTTTGATTTTTTTTTTTTTAAAGTAAAAGACGAGTAGAAGCTGGTTTCATATTTAAATTGTCAAATAAGGAATAAACATGTTGGTAAGTTAATCTAGTTTTTTTGGGTCAATTAATTTACTCTATACTTATTTTGTCTCTAAATATATCTATTGTCAAAGATAGATATTCATTTTCCGATTTATCTTTCCTCATTAATTAATAATATAAGCAATATCTTAAGCAATAACCTCTAACCAAACAAAAATAATTTAAGCCACCTTATTAAGTTGAAACAAGAGATTTTTTAAACCTCTTTAATTTTAATTTTAAGTAACAATCAAACATAAGAGGAGGGTTCAAATGCTTTTATTTTTTGTGCCTCCGTTATGCCTTCATTTTTTAAAACTTTAATAACACAAAGTTTAAAACTTAAACGTCAAAATAAAATTGTTAGATGTGATCTATGCTATTTTCTCTATGTGCTCATAAAAAATTATCACATTTCAATTTTGTTTTTATGTGAATCAATAAGTTGAAAAATCAACGTCTAGAAATTATCACATTAGTATACATTTTTACAATCTCAAGATGACAATCAAAACAAAGTTAAAATGCCATAAATTTTTACACATACATATATAAAATGATGTAGTTCATATTCAACAGTTTTATTTTGAATTTTAAATTTTAAATTTTGAGTAATTGGAGTTTTAAAAAATGAAGGCATTTGAACCCTCCACCAAACATAATCATTATATGGAGATAGTTGCAGAAGAATATTCAAGAAAGAAAATAAAAATAACGAGAATATTCTTGGCACTGGAAATTCTGAGGGAATGTGAAAGTTAGTTTATAGTATCAGAGGGAAGAAAAAAAACAGCGGTATTCCTGACACTAAAAATTCTTGGGGAATATGGAAGTTGGTTTATAGTAACATATAGGACTTTTTACTTTTTCTTTGTTCATCAATTATTTTTTCTTTTTTTATTTAATCTATAAAGGTTGAAGTCTAACATATTAATTTTATTTGACGTCTATAAATAATCTTTTTATCTAGATCGAACTCATGATCTCTCACATGGAGAATTTTACTCTTTATTGCTAGATCAAAAGCGGTTCTCAAATTTTGTTATTTCTTTTAAAACGTGTTTTCTTTGCAACTCTTGACACTCCATGTGTCTACTTTAATAAATCAGGAGGTTTAACCTTCACATTTTTTTCAAAAAAGAAAAACATGACCATTATATGATACTAGGGAGTAATACCTTAACCCTTTTTTTTAGATAGCATCTACCATGGTGATTTCTTTTAAATTGCTAATCTGATGTGTTAATTGCTAATATAATTGCTGGAATGTACCACAGTTTTTAAATTAGCAAGTTTGCTTTAAAAGCAACTCTAAGAGCATCTACAACAGTAATTTCTTTTAAATTGCTAATCTGATGTGTTAATTGCTAATATAATTGCTGGATGTACCACAGTTTTTAAATTAGCAAGTTTATTTTAAAAGCAACTCTAATTAAATTTCTGGAATGGAGTGATTTAGTAATTATGAATCCCTTTAATTGCTAAACTCAGTGACGTGACCCAAATTAATTGCTAAACGTTTGCTGGATGGAGAAGCTCTAACCTTTATTATAATGAACTTTAGGTTATAAAAATTATTATTGTATTATTTCTGCTTATACCACAACATAATTTGCAAAATTGAACGGCGCATTTATAGATTTGCATATGCACCCACAGTATATGGGTTCTTCCGCATCATACTTTAAAACAACATCTAACATTTTAAAAACAATATTACTAGATACACTATTATTTCTAAATAAAAACAATATGTTCAAATGAATGTATATACGAAGGTTTACCAATTTAATGCAAAGCCCAACATGCATGGTTATAACTAGAACTGACAGTAATATAATTAATATCACTTTAAACGTTACAAATTGACGCCAATTAATTGCATGTAGTGCCAAAGCAAACTTGTATTTTTTTCTTACTCGATCCTCACAATAAAAGTACCAAAATAACCCCACAAACCAAAACCTGGGCCCTGCTTACACCCCTTTGCCAAGCTAGTGAAGGCTTGTAGAACACAAATCCACCATTCGCCCCATATACCTCCCCTCGAGGTGGCGGTGGCGGGTACAAAGGATACAGGGGCAGCGGTGTGGGCAATGGCCCGAAAGGTGGCGGCTGTGAAGGCTCCTCAGGTGGTGACATTTCTGTCGGCGGTGTCAATGCAGCTGGTGGTGGTGGGCTTGAATACAAGCATGGGTACCCACATAGCGGACCACAAACACACACCGGACTGTCGTCGGTGAGTTCTTTCGACACTATTGTTGCATCTGGACCGTCCGATTTGAATCGATCCGCTTGACATGTTGGAAATACAAGTAAAATGGTGCTTAGTAACAGAAATGCTGATAGGGTTATGACATGGGGATCTAATTTTGCCATTGACATGTACAAAATATGTCTTGCCTAATAGAATTGGGACTAAGTCTAGTTATAGTTGTGTCATTTTTTTATTTTCTCATTAATTTCATCCTCAGATTTTAGGTTTTTTGGTTTTTGGCTTGAAGTATTTTGGGGCTACATTTGTTCAAAGTGACCTACAACCTAATAGTTTCAAAATTTAAATCCTTTTTAACATGAATGTAGCCAAAACCATTTAATTTGTTTCTTGTTGGGTAGCAGTGATAAGGCTGTCGGTGGCATTGATATTGCACCAAAGCTGTTGGAATTTTCCTACTTGGTCAAAAGTTTGCAGAGCTTCTTTGTACCTTTTAGAAGCAAATTTGGATCGTTAAATCAAAATCAGAGGGTTATTCTCGGTGGTTTCCTCAGGTTGTTAGCTGGTCAAATCTTTTAATCTCATGCAACATTTCTGAGATATAGTGCTTGAACAGTCTACTGTACTACTTTGGTAGAGAATTCCAAACTAACATCTCCACCGCTTAGGGTAATAATTTCAGGCAAATCATTCAGGTTGAAAATGGTGATCAATTTTATACATTTAAAAAATAAATCATGTACGAATTACAAAAAAAAAAGATAAATCTTGTACTTAGCGTGAGGATTTTTTTTATAAATATAATTAAAATAATTAATTTTAAAGAAACAACTTGATTACTTTTTTTTTTAGAAAAATCATAAAAACCGAGCTGCCAATTTGGTCAGATGGCATTTTTTTTCTTTGGATCGAATTGGAAATTCGGTCCAGCTAAAATTCACAGTTCCCGCATTTTCCTGTACAGCCTTTCGTGTAATTTCCTTTGGACCGAATTGGCAATTCGGTCCAGAGCCTTTTTTAGCCCAGACCGAATTGCCAATTCGGTATACATCCATCTCAATTAAGGAAACATAATGAAAACAGACACGTGGCATATTGCTAAACTATACTTTATGTATTCGTTCATTCCAGAATTAGTTGATGGAGCTTGTATCACTAATTATTGATTAACAAATGTAAAACCACATTTTCATACAACAAAATTAATCCAGTTTAATTCCAAGTCAATGTTGAATATATTGAATATATCGACTTGTATGGATCCATTTACACAACTGTTAATTTGCTACTCAATGTAAATAATTTGAAATTACACAACTACTAATACCCGAAATTTTTATTAATACCATTTCACAAAAAAAAATATAAGGACCTCCAATTCAATCTGCTGCCCCATTCTGGGGCCGCAGATTGAATTGGAGGCCCCCAAAAATCTAAATATCAGTATATTACTGTACATTTTTGGGGGCCTCCAATTCAATCTGCGATCTCTCAAGAATGGGGTCGCAGATTGAATTGGAGGCCCTGGTATTTTTTGAATTTTTCCATAATTTGTGGTTTTTTTTTTTAAAGTGGTATTAATAAAATTTTCGGCACTAATAGTTGAAAAGGACAAATAATTGAAAACAGTTGATTATAGCTGAATTCAAAATGTAAGACTTGGGAGTCGTTAAATTCATTGATAGGTCATGAAAGAGTAAATTATATCCTATTCTTACCAAATACACGTATACGACTATTGACCAATATAATCTCATGAAATGATGAGCTGAGCAGCAATATTGATATTATATCATAGGTATAAAAATAGATATACCGAATTGCTAATTCGGTATAGCCTAAAAAAACACTACACCGAATGCCAATTCGGTATTGTATCCTATTCGGATTTTCTTTAGTGTTGTTCCTACAATCTCCAAAAATCCTCTAGACTGAATTGCCAATTCGGTCCAGAAAAAAAAAAATCCTTCAGACCGAATTGGCAGTTCAGTTCTTATGATTTTTGTAAAAAAATAAGTAATCAAGTTGTTTTTTTAAAATTAATTATTTTAATTACGTTTTTTAAAAAAAATCCTAGCGTGAGAGAACTTATTATGGATGATAGTTAACAGCCCTTTAATAATTAGTGAAATTATAATTTGTTTTCGTCTCATACGTACAGCAGACCTGTTTTGTGATTTTTTTAATCTATACTTTATTTAATTAACGGAAGAGCTTGGATATTTTTCTTTTAATATCCAACCTTAATTAATCATCTAATTATCAGTTTCGAACATGCGTTAATTATTTAACCCTTATTTGAGGGAGCACAGTTAATTTAGATTTCTTCAAAATGTCATTTTCTTTTTAAAACTCTTATAGAGTTATAGTAAAACGCAAATTAAACCCAAATAATTGAAATTTTGTATATTTAATCTGTATCATTTTATTTACACGGAATTACAATTTGTTTTTCTAGGAGCAAAAAGCTTTATAAAAATATGTCATTATGTAGTCATTAAAAGTAATAATCTCAGAGGTAAATCTTAAGAGAAACAAAGGAAGGCTGCAGCATCATCAAAATGTTAGATGATGTATTATATGTTGAAGGAGCTTTAATTAACACTTATTGTCAAATTAGTGAATCAACTTGTCAAAATTCTCTAAATTTGCATTCAAAGAATTGATCATATACCGAGGAAATATATTTTGTAGCTTGTAGTGCAGTCCCACAAAAAGATATATAATGGTGTTTTTAAGTTGATCAAGGCTCTTTGTGAACTCAACTCTAAAACCTATCAAAATAGTTTCAAACGACGAATCTGAATTATTGAAACTCATCTACCTTACGGGTGATGTGTTTATATGTGAAAATTTTAAACTTTCAAACTAATGTAGTCAAGTGGTCAAAATTAGAAGTTTCATAAATTAATTTTAATGCATTCATTTTTTGAACATTTTCTAACCACTTGACTCTATACAAAATTAATTCGAAAATTTAAAATTTTCGCATATAGACGCATCACTCGTAAGTTAGATGGATTTCAACGATTCAGATTCATCATTTAAAGCCAATCCGATAAGTTTTAGAGTTGAGCAATGTTGTGAAAAACGGTCTTAATGGCCGATTAAACGCCCGTTTAATAGTTAACGGCGACCAAACCATTATGAATACACTAATCTGAGTTCTGTCAACGGATTTTTCCGATTAATCGGCCGATTATTCCCGATTATTCTGTTTATTTCCGTTTAATCGTCCGTTTATTTCCGTTTATTCCAGTGAATATTTATTTTCACATTGTTTTTTTAGTGACTGTGTGTGATAATAAGTTTCATAAATTTTGTATTGTAGTTTTATTTGTGCTTGAATATACATCCAATATTTTTTATATATATTTTTTCATCTTACTTACTTTGAAATTGATTAATTCTTCTATTATTTATATAGCATATATTTTTCTTACTTACTGGTGTAATTTTTCCAATTAGTACGACATGTTCGTGTATGAAATTAAGTTGTTATAATAAACTAAATTTAGTAATTTTATGTTGGAATGTTTCTTTCTTTCTAATATGTTATTTGTATTTGAAAAGGCTTAAATTTTGAATTTATTTTTGCATTAAATAAATGTGTTATTTACACATGTAAAGTGTGTATGTGTTGTTAGTAAGAAATAAGTGTAGTGTTATAATAATAAAATTAAGTTAAATTAAGTTTACTTAATAAGTTTGATGAGTTCAATAAATCATTTTTAATAAATTATGAATATATACACATAATTTTAATAAAAACGATTAATCGGCTGCATAATTCTGATTAGTTGGCCGTATACTGATTAATCACTTGGTGGTACCTCGTCTGTCCGACGAGTGCATACCGTTATTTACAACACTGGAGTTTAATTCACAAAGAGACTTGATGAAATTAATACACCTAGTTCTACTCCATTTATATATCTTTAAATTGCAACATTGTTAGTACATTTAATAAGAAATTAAATAATATAACAATAGAATACCATATCTTTAAATTACACTCAATTAAGCCACAAAACCCTTCCACAAAAAGTTTGATTGGTTGGATGGCATTGACTGATGAGTCAACATAAAAAAAAAAAATCATATATGGTATTTGGTGTATATTTTTTGACAAAATTTATCAAACCAAAGTAGAAATCATAAATAAAGGCGGTGTCAAGCACTGATGGCTACTTAGGTGGAAGCCAAAAGTGATGAACATTTTGTTTTGTTGCTTTTTGAGAGATGGGAACATACAAAAAGATATCTTGGATGGAGACTTCTCACCTAGTCACCTTACATAAGCCTTAGCTGGAATGGAATCTTCTCTTTTGCATTTATATCCCTCTGACGAAATGAAATACCTATTACATCCTCATTCCATGATTAATATATGAGGGATGCTTCTATGCACCTAAGGACCTATTTGTAAAATGAACATATTTTCATTTTCAAAGTTCAAACAGTCGATCCGACCGTTCAACATTATCTCCATATTAAAATGTACTTGGAGGTCAAATTTTACATTTTTTTGAATTTTTTTACTATTTATTAAGTATTTTACAAAACTAGTCAAATTCAGACCATTGAATTTTGTACCCATCTTAATAAATAGTAAAAAAATTCAAAAAAATGTAAAATTTGACCTCCAAGTACATTTTAATATGGAGATAATGTTGAACGGTCGGATCGACTGTTTGAACTTTGAAAATGAAAATATGTTCATTTTACAAATAGGTCCTTAGGTGCATAGAAGAATTTGCCTTAAGATATATAGGCAAATTCTTCTATGGACATAAGGACCTATTTGTAAAATGAGCATATTTTCATTTTCAAAGTTCAAACAGTCGATCCGACCGTTCAACATTATCTCCATATTAAAATGTACTTGGAGGTCAAATTTTACGTTTTTTTGAATTTTTTTACTATTTATTAAGATGGGTACAAAATTCAATGGTCTGAATTTGACTAGTTTTGTAAAATACTTAATAAATAGTAAAAAAATTCAAAAAAATGTAAAATTTGACCTCCAAGTACATTTTAATATGGAGATAATGTTGAACGGTCGGATCGACTGTTTGAACTTTGAAAATAAAAATATGTTCATTTTACAAATAGATCCTTATGTCCATAGAAGCATCCCTCTAATATATATAATCCAGCGTCTTATACTATCTCCACTGAAATTATTTAAAGAAAAAAAAAAGAATTTTCCATAGATTATCGATTATTTCTGAGAAAATAATCTAATGTTAGTAGCTTCGAAGCAGGATATTACATTGGTCTTTGATTCAATTTTGTAATATTTTATAATGATGTTTTATAATTGAGTATGTAAACGTGCTTTAATCAATATTTAGAACTCACAAGTTAATTGTATTAGTTTTGTTAAATAATAATAACTTTTCTATTTTTACTACTACAAAATATGTAAACGGCCGGAGATTAATAGAAAAAGAAAAAGAGAAAGAGTAAGCGAGCGAGGAGAGAAAAATAGAGAATTAAGGCACATGCTTAATGGTGGACAAATGTGCAATGAGACATATTTTTTTAAGAAATATATATATATTTTTGTTCATGACTTATCACACTTGATTCGAGAAGTGCTTGAATCTCGTCCCGCACAGTTGATTAAATATATATTGTATAAGGGGTTATTAGTTCGACATTCATTGTATATATGTTGACTTGAAAATGATTTGTGAATTTTAAACTCTCATGTCATGCTAAAAAAAAATCTTTTTGAAAGGTTTTTTCAGTCCAATCTAGTTCTTGAACTATTGTATTTGGTTCAATCTAGTCCTTTTGTTAGATTTCGCTATTAATTTGCCAGTATACCATCTAATTAAAGATGTTAAGGTGTGATCTCATTCTCAACCAAATTCTTATTATCCATTAGGCAATTTAGTGTTTATAAAAAAAAAGAGTGAGTTTATGGTACTATACATAGTACGGATAAGTCTGTAATACAGATCAATATTTTTATTTTAAAAATTCTAACGATTGATCCAAACCGTTCAACATGATTCCTATATGAATATGTACTTACATACTGAATTTTATATTCTTTAGAATTTATTTTACTATTTTTAAGATAGGTAAAAAATCACTATTTTTGGATCATCCAGAATTTTCAGATCAAGTGATTTTCTACCTATCTTAAAAAATAGTAAAAAAATAAAAAAAAGTTTGGTATGCAAGTACATATTTATGTTGATCGGTTCGGATCAACCGTTAGAAATTTAAAAATAAAAATATTGATTTGTATTACGGGCCAATCCGTGCTATGCATAGTACCATAGTCTCACTAAAAAAAACTATAGATATGATGCCTTAGCAATACATTTTATGGTTAAAATTTAAACTTGAGAGATGTAGTATATAACCTTCTTAATAAACGAGTAATTTAGTTAATTTACCTCATTCGTATATGGAAGAAAATTATTTATATTAAATTTATAAAATTAAATATAATTGTTGTTATATAATTTTTTTTCATATAAAAGACACTCAATTCAATAAATTAAACAAAATAATTTTTGTATCTTTTAGCAGTCAACAACTATTATTCGGAACGTATGTTGAATCATACAGAGGCAGAGAGAAGAACATAGAATGAGCGTCAATTGATTCTTATTTTTTTAATTTTTTTATATTTATGTATAATTTTATATATAATTTAGAGTAAAATAGTATGATATTATAAAAATGATTCTTATTCTTTGTAGAATATTTTTATATGATTAATTTTTATATGCGTTTAACCTCCATAGTTCGAAAGTCTGACTCCACCTCTAAAACAATAATATCTACACACTCATACACTGATATACAGTAGTACATTTGTAGAAGGTTAAAGCCAGAACAATTCATCCTTCACGTTCGAAAGGCGCCGGCTTCAGCCTTCAGCCTTCAGGCAACCATTTACAGAAATGCCCCTCAAAATAGCCATGTATGTCGGCTCCAGATCCCCTAAAGTAACCCAATTTTTGAGTTTTGGATTGAGACCGTCTGATTTGAATTCGTCGCTCGGGATCGTTTCGGAATTCGAATTCGTCGTCGGAATGTGTGCGCTCACTTCGGGAATGGATTTTCGCTGATTCGAATCGGACGGTCTCAATCCAAAACCCAAAGATTGGGTTACTTCACTGGATCCGAATTCATGTATGTCGGGGTTGGAGTTCACTGTAAGAGCTTTGTTGGGGAGGATTTTTTTTATTTTGAATAAAAATCAAATTGATTAAAATTAAAACAACACCGCCCCTTGGTATTTTTTGAATAAAATCAGTTCACTGTAAGAGGTTGTTGAGGAGGATTTTTTTTATTTAGAAAAAAAGTCAAATTGATTCAAATTAAAAACAGCAGCGCACCTTGATATTTTTTGAATAAAATCTTCACCGTAGAGAATAGAGGGCTATTTTTCAGCCCGAAATTTTTATTTATAACATTTTAAAAAAATAAATTAACCAAATAACCATCGTTTCTGGTCAATTCTAAATCTAACACGGCCGCAGAACACCGGAGCGGACCCCCATATGGGGCCGCACTATGCCGGAGCGGCCCCTGTTTTTTTTTTTTTTTATCTGATTCTGAAGTTGATTATGATTTTGTTTTGGAAATTTTTATCAAAAATGTAAAGTTTGTACTGGAAGTTGTGTGTAATTACTTATGTTTGAAATGTCGTTTAATCTGAAATTGTTGTTCGTCGTTTGTTTGATCAAAAGAAACATTACAATAGAACAAGGAGCCATATAAAGAAGCATACAATAGAACAATGCTAATGTTATCGGAAATTACAAATACGTCTAATTAACCGAAAATAAACAACATTTTTACGAGTACAATTAAAAAAACAACATTAACTCTCAATCTCGTGCAGCTCGAGCAGCTCTGTTTTGTCTTTCTTGTGTATCTCGGCCGGCTTGGTGTCCTCTTCTCCTATTATGTAGAACGTCCATCCACATCGGAATTCTGTCGTGCTGTCTTCTGCCCACAGCAATATTTTTTTTCTCTGGAACAAGGACCGGGCCATCGTGTTGAGGCCATTCCGACTGATTTCCATAGACATGCCATTGTGCGCTCCATGTGTTGATCAATGTATGGATGTGATCTGTTCTTGTCGCATCCGCGTGGTCTGTTCTTGTCGCATCCGCGTGGCATGAATGTTGTGTTGGGCACTTGGAGACACGCCATTGTGTTCCATAACCGGTGGCCCTTGCGAGTATGTACCACCCACAGTAACTGTCCCTGCACTTGAACCTAATTCTTGTGCGGTCACTGTGCGTATTCCTTATCTCTTTGTTGCATAGGATGTGAAACCTAGCAATTGCGCTCTTCATTGCCTCTTTTGAGTCATATGTTTGTCCCTCGGACAAATCATTCTCATACTCTGCCCTACTTCCAAACAAACCCGAATTGGCTTCCATAAATCCTGATGTGTCGTTGAAAGCATGAATCGGGTGCTGAAACCCGCGATCCATCTTGAAAGTCCTTGGTTTGCCGAGCACAGGCCCGGTATCTTCCTGGTCAGAATAATCGCTCATACCCTCAGGATCAACAGGACCCCAATTTTCCTCTGCCTCTAGTATTTCCGGATCCACTTCTTCATCGGATTCATCCGGATTACAAGTTTGACCCTAATGAGCGGTCCGACTAGATGAAGGCTGGTCAGTCTGGGATGGGGCCCGACGGGAGGGTCGGTCCCTCTGAACTGGGGCCCGACTACTGGATGGTTGGTCAATTTGGACAGGGGATGGACTAGAGCCGGATGAGTTACCCCGACTACGACCCTGGATTAACCTCATAACTGGGTTGGAACGTCGGGCTCTGGTAACCTCCACATATAGGTCAATTATCTTGTATGCACCCCCAGAAAAACTCATGGTTTGGTTATACAATACCTGCCAGACTCCCTCATTCTGAATTGGAAATAGTTGGAACCAGGTTTGTGCCGAACTAGTCGGCATGCTAATTTTGGCATCAATTTTAAGGTCATACTGACCCTGATCCAACCCCAAATTCTGACATATACTTGATTTAAGTCCCAAATAATCAGTACCCGGTAATACCGGGATCACAGTAACAGGTCCAATACTATAGTAAACCCCATTAGGACCTGTTAAAACATCCCCACCAGTGTAGATGGATACCATAAGAGCCATTTTTTCAATTCAATACAGAAGAAACCTACAATTAAAAATTAACTAAATTAATTATTCTAATTAAATTATTCTAATTAAATTATTGCTAAATTAATTATTCTAATTAAATTATTAATCTACTGAAATAAAAATAAAAAATTTAAAAGAAGAGAGAAAAAACTTACAGATCAGAGAGCTAACTCAGGAGAGAGAAGGTGTGAGAGTGTGGAATGAAATTTCGCTGTCATTTTTGGGATATAAAGAACAGGGTCCGCTCCGGCATAGTGCGGCCCCCAAATGGGTCCGCTCCGGCATTCTGCGGCCGTGTTAGAATTACAATTGACCAGAAACGATGGTTATTTGGTTAATTTTTTTTTTTAAATGTTATAAATAAAAATTTCGGTTTTTCACCACACTATTGATACAGTGGAGACTGTTCTTAACTCGGCTCCCAACTACGCCACAGACAATCCACACCAGATTTTTACCGCACCATTTCGCACTAGATTCTCACCGCACCAATGATGCGGTGAAACATTTATTTTAAATTTTCTAATCTGGCCCCTCCTTCTTTCTTTACTCTATGATTGAGCAGCTCGTTACTTACAATAGAAAACTAGTCTTTGGTCTAGAGACAAAAATAGTGTCTTCTTGTGTGAGACACTCAGATGGAGAAGTTTTTAGTGGATATTAAATAGTAGGATAATTTAACCTTCAACCTTTACTAAAAAACAATCTGATAGACAGTGCTCTGCTGAATCGGTCCGTTAATTTATTTCAAAACCAATGTTGCTTTTAGCTTCTTGCTTTCAAAATTAATTTTATTTTCTGCACCTTCATTTTCATATAGTATGTTATTGCTTACAACAATCAGATGGAATGGTGCTTTGCAGAACCGGGTAATTATTGACCTAATTCGTTGAAAAATGTCTGCCACCACACAATTGGTGTTGTGTGACTTTTGATTGGCCCCAACTGTGCAGTGGTAATACTAGGGTGTACTTAAGTTCACTAAGTTCTTTTGTGAACTCACTTTTAAAATCTATCGGATTAGCTTCAAACGATAAATCTGAACTGTTGAAGCTCATCTACCATAGTGATGCGTCTACATGTACAAAAAATTAATTTTCGAATTAATTTAGTATATAATGTCAAAATTAGAAGGTTTATAAATTAATTTTAATGCATTCAGTTTTTGAACATTTTTTCACAATCTATACAAATTTTTTTTTAATAAAAGTGAAATTATTCACCGATTTCTTATTGAAATCAAGGAAACTGTATGAAGGTATCTGAAATTGATACCTGCACACAACATCAGTCATTTACATCTTACAACCATAGCACTTACAAACACAAAATTACCAATAGGTCCCTACAAAATAACATAATTACCAAAACACACTAACAAATAGATCAATTTTGTCTACCAGACGAAAACAGAGACACAAAGCCAGTAAAACACAGCTTGGAAAACCTTTAATCTGACTCAGCCTCACTAGGTGAGGTCTCTCTTCCAAACATGAGTTGGAGGATATTGCTCCCATCCCATAATAATTTCCATAAAATCTCCATGTTACTCCTCCGAATCCAACATTGTCATAAGGATTCCAAAATTTAAAATTTTTGCATGTAGACACATCACTTGTAAGGTATGAGTTTCGACGGTTTAGATTTGTTATTAAAATCAATCTGATAAGTTTTAGAATTGAGTTTACAATAAGACTAGGTGAACTTAAGAACACCTTAATTGAGTTTACAATAAGACTAGGTGAACTTAAGAACACCTTAATTCCACTCTAGAAATATTATATGTATCCCTTAATTTCTCATTTCATAAATAGTATTTAATTATTTTTGTTCAAATTTTGTAAAAATAAATTAATAAATATGTGTGTATATTCAAGAATAGTCAAGTGTGCAGTTAGCAATAGTTAAGCATGCATTTAATTTTTTGTTTTGAAAATTGCGTCCGAATGATCAAGGCAGTTGTCAAATGTACTTTGACTTGATGAAAACCGAACCGCATGACACTTGTCAACAAGTATGTGTTAACTGAAATACATGTGTCCATTGATACTATCGGCAAGTTTCCATCGACACAATAGGCAGATGTGGTCACAAGTTTTATTCCATCGACACATAGGGGTTTTATTATACAAGCACCTTTATCAGACACAAAATTACAAGAAACTTTGTTTGGAGGGTGTTTTCACAAAAGATGGGATAAGATGATTCCCAAAATGCATTGGATTCATTGGTGAATGGTGACTGAGAAAGGCAACCGAGTGAATAGCTACCTCTCCTAACACATCATCTTTTGCTCTAGCTACCATTCTTATCTTGTACAATTTAATACCTATACTTTGTATGTATTTTTGTATATCAAATATTATAATAAATAATTGTCTCTCTAAAAGTTTTGTAAGAAAATATGCGAACCATCAAATATCAAACAGCCCCGATATTTTTTTTAATATCCAACATTAAATAAAAAATATCAAATATATCCATCTTTGCTGGGTATTTTTAAAAATGCTCAGACCGGCCAAATTTTAGCTGGTCAGGTATTTTTTTTTGTTTCAGACCCTATAAATATTCCGTTTCTCTCTCCTACCACTCACAACTCACTCAAACTCACCTGAAGAGAAAGAGAGAAAGAGAAGAAGAGAAATATGAAGAGAATGGCGATTTCAGAAGCGAAAATGGAGAAATTTGAGGCGATTTTTAGGCGACAATGTTACATCCAGCCTACAACAGAAACACTAAATTGTTGAAATTAAAACTCCATTACAACATGGTAAAACCCTAATTCATCAAACTTAAAACCCTGAAATCATAAGGTAAGCACTAGTAATTCTACTCCTTAGTAGGCGGCTCTGGATCAGTGACAGCAGACGAATGCTAGCTTTACCAATATAAGTACACGGAACAAACTCATTGCTTGATATTGGAGGCTCTGGATCAACCTTTTTTTTTTTCAAACCATAGCCATAGGAGTTTTCCACAAAGTCATTATCAGAAATTTCAAACCGAATAGGCTGCCTAAGAAATTTCTCCATCAAACATACTTGACAGTTCTTTCTCCTCATTTCTACCTCGATCACTTATTGACCCTCCTCTTGCTATGCCACGATTGGATGATCTATCTCGGTTGCTACTGTTCATCCTTTTCGCCTCCGAAATCACCTCTTCTCTTCATATTTCTCTTCTTCTCTTTCTCTCTTTCTCTTCTGGTGAGTTTGAGTGAGTTGTGAGTGGGAGGAGAGAGAAACGAGGTATTTATAGGGTCTGAAACAGAAAAAAAAAGTACCTGACCGGTCCGTATATTCCAACCGGCCAAACTTTGGCCGGTCTAGGCATTTTTAAAAATATCCAGCAAAGATGGATATATTTGATATTTTTATTTAATGTTGGATATTAAAAAAAATATCGGCAAATAGCCCAACAAAATGGGGTTCTTTGGACCTCAACTTTTGAAATACCTAATTGTAGTTTTGTGTATTATTTTTTGGGCTTTTAAGCAAGCCGTATTACCATGTTGAATTTGACAAACTTAAATTCTGGGCCTTTGGAAATTGAGAATTCTAGATCCTTATAGTGAAGTATCCATCAGATGTATGTTGAATACATTCAATTTAATCGGATTCATGAAAATGTTAGAAAAGGGATAATGGGCCCAAAACTAAAAATTTCCTCTGATGTGATATTCATGAAAGGAAACTAAAAGAAAATGTATCCCACGGCTGTCCAACTGCAAATTACCAAGTTTGATATTCTTTTTTATAACAAGGCTTTTAAGCCCATTTCATTAGAGAAACAAAGAGAACCACATCAAGTCTTAAACCAGACAGCACAAAATACCTATTGTCTGGTCTTTCAACAGTCATCACAAAATAAAACTGCCTACATAGAATCTAAAAGTAAAATAGCTGGAACATAGCCTACTAGAGTTTGGCACAAACAAAAGCTAATATGCAAAATATAAAACATGAGTCAACAGCTGAGGGTGGAGGGGAGTCTTCTACTGGCTGGTATTAGAAGAGTTGTCCATGGCCGGAGGGACTTGGTACACTACCATCTGAAGGTCTTCCTCAGTCGGGTCCCACACCTGAAGGGGTATCTCATCCAGCTCAGTGGGCAGCCATCTAAGGACGAGCTCCTTGGTCTGTCTCTTCACATTACCTAGCTAGTATGTAAGAGAGAAATAATTAGTAAAATAACAGTTTTAAATGATTTTCTTGGAGTTTGTTGAAAGCATATTTCATTTCTAATCTTCTAAATGGTCCAACACAGAGCACTAAGCATGATTAGAAATGCAATTTGATGCTCTCCTCTAAGAGATCTAGCAAAATTAATTATGTCCTATAATAATTAAAAACTCCAAGGAGGAATGGACCTGTCCTAAATTAGGAGGTCGGCAATAAAATGAATCTGGGCCTCGATCGCTTTGCATCTTAAACATCTGTTCCATTTCTTGTGCAACCTTCTGTGTGATCCTCCCTGATAGAAAAATCACAACTAAGTGACTAACAGATTTTCTTTTAGAGCCGCCGAAAATCACAGGTAAAACTTCACTGGACAGGCCCATTAATTTTGTCAGTTGGATTCCGGCTGGTAGGCCCAACACTGCAAATTTTGTACCGGGCCGGGCTAGCGGCACAAGCACTTCCGATCTTCTGTGGCATATTGTGTGTACTCCTGTGAAATCCCTTGCGGGCCTTGCCCTCTCGTTCTTTTCTTTGACCCTTTTCTGAATATTATATACCGACTACGAGGGGCAGATTCAGAATTTTCATGCAAAAAAATATCGAATTGGGTTTAAATAGCTAGTCGGATTTAAATCCATTAACTAATTGGGTACTCGATAAAAAAATAATACTTTAACTTATACTTTTTAATGCTTTGAATTATAATTTTAGAAACTCTATCTTATAATTCTAATTAGAGTGAGGCTACGGTACTATGCATAGCACAGTTTGGTCTGTGCTACGGCTTAGTATTTGAGTATTCAAAATCCTAACGGTTGATCCGAACCGTTCAACATAATTATAAAATGAATATGTACTTGCAAACCAAATTTTACATATTTTTGAATTTTTTTACTATTTTTTTAGATAGGTAGAAAATCACTTGATCTAAAAATTATGGACCATCCAAAAACAGTGATTTTCTACCTATCTAAAAAAGTAGTAAAAAAATTCAAAAAAAATGTAAAATTTGGTTTGCAAGTACATATTCATTTTATAATCATGTTGAACGGTTTGGATCGACCGTTAGGATTTTGAAAACTCAAATATTGAGCCATAACACAGCTCAATCCATGCTATGCATAGCACCGTAGCCTCACTCTTGTAATTATCAATCAAAATTCAACAAATTTACTTCAATTTTAACTCTAAATTTAATCCGAATTACAAATTAAATATCAAGAGAGGAAAAAAAAAATTAGAGAATGCAAAATCAGTCCAGACCAATAGATTTCTACTAAAACTCAAAATCCAGAAGCAGCTGCCACCCGGACTACCTGGGTCCGCCCCTGCCGACTACATACCAACTGCATGTGCTATTTTATCATTTTTTACTTGTTTTGTCTAGAGCCTAGAGGTGGTCAACTTTGTCAGTCGGCTTTGTAATATATCAGAAATATTATACTTTCTTTCAACGATTTGCTTTCAACTACAAATTATATAGATAAGATAACTTGCAAAACTAATTTCAAACTGTTTTTTTTTTATATATATTAAAGGGCCCGTACGTACATCCAAGCATATTTCAGTGTTTACAATATATGAAATGCATTCTAAGTTCCGAGTGTCGATCACCCGTAAACTTTTCACAATATCAATATATTTTGTGAAGTATTAATAGTTTCATATAGTTCATTATTCCATACTAAAATTGTGCATGAGGTCGATATTCAATTACTGACCAAGAGATCGAAGAAAAATGCTCACTTTGCAGGTAAGAAAAAACAAATGGTTCTACTTTTTTTTTACTTTCCTTCTTTTCAGTTTTTCTGTGTGAGTGAGTATCCTCTGAGATATCTCATATATTTTGCGAGACCGATGTGTGCGGTGCCTATTCGGGGATAGCGTCGGGGCCAGTATTATTTGAGCTTTGAGATTCGTGCAGAACGTATTTGAATGGTTGAGATTTTCCAAAAAGTCACACAATATGAGATATCTCAGAGGATGTGAATTCATGGTGTGTCGTCTTCAAAAACATATCGGATTGGTTTCAAATAACAAACCCAAACTATTGAAACCAATCTACTTCACAAGTGATGCACATATATAAAAAATTTTGAAATTTTTATATTCATTTAGTACAAAGTCAAGCTGTCAATAAAATGATGAAAAATGAATGCATAAAATCACTTATAAAAAGTTCGTTTTTTTACCGGTTGACTTTGTACTGAATGAATTTAAAACTTTTAAAATTTTGTATATATTTATCGTTTGAAGTCAATCCGATAAATTTTTGGAGTTGTGCTTACAAAAACATATTAGCCGGACTCTCTCTCTATATATATATATATAATCATTTACAGTACGTAGCCGAACTCTCTCTATATATATATGAAATGAGCATAAAAGCCCATCATCTCATTTCAGTGTGAATAATAGAGTTTTAAGGTTAATGGGACTGAGTTAACAACTTATATAGTAGAGTTACTAGATCAGAAAAACAAAAAAAGCAAAAGGGGATTTTATTGAATAAAAAAAACACTCACAAAAACAAGTGCTGAATTCTTAAAACCTTATAATTCAGTACATGCATGATGCATCTTATATATATATGAGTTCCATTCCTTTGCTCATATATACAGTTATATATGCTCCCGGATTGGAAATGCAAGCAACATACTCTACCTATTCATGATAAACAGTACCTATCACACAAATGCAAAAACTAACATGCAACATGAATATACATATGTTATGCTCTGATGAACACAAACCACATGCATGCACATACATAAATAATTAAGCTCAAGTTACTGCTCAAGTTGAAAATAGTAACACATTCATCACCATGGATCAATGTCGGCGCCGGTTGGGTTCTTTGTGGGAATTGAAGTAGACGGCTGCCACCGGCATGCCGAGGTCGTGCTGATCTGCAAAATTGCGTGTGTTAAATTCGGCCCGGGTCTCACGTGTCCTCGGCGGAAGCTCAATTGACGTGGTCGAGAGTCGTGATTTCTGCTGGAATAGAACCAGGGTGTACCTGTGTATGCCTAGAGGTGGCTTTGGTCCCACATATGATATCACCTCATCTCCTGAAATTTAAAATCTTATATAAGATATTAAGACTAGCTCATTATTATTTCAATAAAAAACAAAGACTGGTTATTCAATGGATCCTCATCCATTTGATATCGGACATGCATGATGATATATATAATGTTTGATCTAAATTTTATTTTTTTCTTTTAAAAAGAGGCTGAAAGTCCATTTCATTGTTGAAATAGTTAATTACAGGGCATATAAATTTAAATTAAATTTAAAAGATTATTAAGAGTGTTAAAGTATATGCATGATTGTCCATGCATCCCCACCAAAATAAATAAATTCATCATGATAATAATTAAGTTCTTTCAGTGACAAAGTAGAAATATATTAGTAGTTGATCATTATCTACTATATTGAAACTTAACTTGTAAGGATTATTAAAATTGCTAAAGTAAATGAGTGTCAATCCTTATTACCAAATAAATAAATTTATCATGTATATATTAATTTCTTTTAGTGACAAAACAGAAATTTATTAATTTCTACTATAAAAAGAAGACGGTAACAAAGCAGGAGAACTGACCGACATTTTTATTAATATCCAAAGTTTAATACAAATTATTAATTATACCCGGAGTTCAAAATTTTCGCTAAAAATACCCAAGCCGGCCATTTTCTGGCCGGCTATGTTCCTTCCCTAAGCCGGCCAGAAAATGGCCGGCCATGTTCCTCCTTTTTTTTTTTTTTTTTTTTTTTTTTTTAGAGAGAGAGACTATGAAGATCAAAATATTGAAATCTAACTCTGAAATACGATAAATTTTTGTTTAAATTATTTGTTATATTACTTCTTTGATGTATAATTAGCATATTTATACTAAAATACGATAGATTAATTGAAATTATGTTGAATAACACTAAATTATGTTAAATTACGTTAAATTACACTAAATTACGTTAAAATACGGTAAATTACGCTAAAATACGATATGAATAGGGACGATATCTTCACTGAAAAGGAGAAAAACAACGATGAAACTTCAAACGGTCATAAAACGGCGCTCGAGTGTCCGATTTCAGCAAATGAGCACTTTTCGGAAAGCTTGCGAAAATGCGCATGCGTCTGAACCGTCTATGACGGATTTCAAAATTCAGAATCCCCAGAAAACAAAGGGAAGAGCCTCAAAACTTGAGTTGAAGTTTCCGATTAAGATTTTCATTTCTATCATTCAATCCAAGTAGCTCAGTAAATTAGTTACATAATGAACTTGCAGATTACCAATTTTTACTATTTTTGGAATTTTTTTTCTATTTTTTATGATTCATGAAAGATGAGCAAAATCAGTCTACTATAGTACTATTTTGTGTAGTTTAGCGTAATTTACCGTATTTCAGCATAATTAGCGAAGTTATTGTAATTTAACGTAATTTAGTATTATTTAACATAATTTAGTATTATTTAACATAATTTATTGTAATATAGTGTAATTCAACATAATTTCAAGTAATCTAGCGTATTTTAGTATAAATATGCTAATTATACATCAAAAGAAGTAAATGAGGGATCAAGTTACAACAACCATTTTTTTCATTTTCAAAGTCCAAATCGTCGATCCAAACCGTTCAACATGATTATCTAAATAAAATGTGCTTGCAGATCAAATTTTACATTTTTTTGAATTTTTTTACTATTTATTAAGATGGGTACAAAATTCAATGGTCTGAATATGACTATTTTTTTGTAAAATACTTAATAAATAGTAAACAAATTCAAAAAAATGTAAAATTTGATCTGCAAGCACAGTTTATTGTGGAAATCATGTTGAACGGTTTGGATCGACGATTTGGACTTTGAAAATAAAAAAAATAATTGTTGTAATTTGATCCCTCCTCAAAGAAGTAATATAACAAATAATTTAAACAAAAATTTATCGTATTTCAGAGTTAGATTTCAATATTTTGATCTTCATAGTCTCTCTCTAAAAAAAAAAAAAAAAAAAAAAAAAAAAAAAAAAAAGGTACATGGCCGGCCATTTTCTGGCCGGCTTAGGGAAGGAACATAGCCGGCCAGAAAATGGCCGGCTTGGGTATTTTTAGCGAAAATTTTGAACTCCGGGTATAATTAATAATTTGTATTAAACTTTGGATATTAATAAAAATGTCGGGAGAACTGACAAACTGGTGGTGGGTGTCTAAATGGAGAACACGACACGTGTCCAATCTACTGTAAACATGCATGCAAAAGAAACTCGTATAAGTCACAGCCAGTCGCCATTTTTTGTCGCTACTTCTGTGCTACATACAAATTACATGACATGTATAATGACGAATATTGTTTTCATTGCACAAGTGGAAATATTTTTCACTATATATAGTATATATGTCGCTAAAATGTATTATCATTTTTTTAGGGATCGACTAACAGTCCCCCATTCAGTCCCCTAAACGTCCCCCTAACGGTCAAAGTACAACTGTCAGTCTCCCATTCAACATACATTAATTCACGCCAAAAATGGAAAGTATGAATACCTAAGATATCAAGTATTCATATATAATTCATCAAGTATTCATACCTAAAATATGAAGTATTAATTCACATACAAACTGGGGACCATTACTTTTCGGGGGCAGTAACTGTCAGACTGCATTGGGGACCACAACTAAAAAGTCACGTGGATCACACCACCAGTCCCCCATTCATTGATTAAATTAATTCACATACAAAATGGAAAGTATGAATACCTAAGATATCAAGTATTCATACCTAAGACCTCAAGTATTCATACCTAAGATATCAAGTATTTAAACAAAAACTGGACACAATACCTACCCATCTTTTACACGTTTTTCAAGGTGGTTTTTTTTTTCTCCGTTCAATCTAACCAATTTTTGGGACGATCTATGAGGAATTTTGCAAATCTAAAACCACGAACGTGTTCTACACAATTTTCTCTTTCAAATGAGATCCATGATGACATACTTTTACACGTTTTTCAAGGTATCAAATATTCAAATATGGAAAGTATTCATACAAAATAGAAAGTATTCATACCTAAGATATCAAATATTTATATATAATTCATCAAGTATTCATACTTAAGATATCAAGTATTTAAAGAAAAAAACTGGACTCAAATATGAAAAGTATTCATACAAAATGGAAAGTATTCATACCTAATTTATCAAATATTCATATATAATTCATCAAGTATTCATACTTATGATATCAAGTATTTAAAGAAAAAAACTGGACTCATGTTTTACACGTTTTACATGTTTTTCAAGGTGGTTTAATGATTGACAAAGTTAGTTAGAATTGGGGGGACGTTTAGGGGACTGGAGTTGGGGGACAACATCTTTACTCTCTTTTTTAATATGCTCATAGTACATATTTCTATATTACTTTTTCTGAACATGAAATGCAGCGCTTCTATATACACACACACGCTTACACACCAAACGCGCACACATCTTAGAAAGAAATTTAATTATTAATTAAACAAAGGAAATTGAAAGCTCGATCCTAATTAATTGTTGTAGCTATATATGCTTACTTTTGTTTCTTCATGAATTATTTGACTTCAGTAGAGAGATAATTGGACTTGAGCTAATTACCTTGAATTGGACCTGTACCTCCTGGTATATTAATTACTAGCCTGTTAAATTAAACAAGTCAAAAAGGTAAATCACAGTTACAATCGCATCAAAAATAAATATAAATAGAATTTTTTTACTAAATATTAGGGGTCAACCCATCTAATTAACTATTTAATATCTGGATTTCAAATATACGACCTGTCTGATGAGGGCCGGGTAATGCCTTTGTCACTAAACGAAAGGTTGGTTTTAAGACAAAAAAGAGAGAGAGAATTGTTGAGGCAGAAATAGGTTTATGTGTGTACCAGTGAAGGCATTCCCTCATTGATGGCTCACTGGGGCTAGGTGCATCCGGATCAGTCATAACCTGCACATTTTCACACACTCAACAAAATTAATAAGCTTAAAGTTTGAAAATATATAATAGGAAAAAAAAAATTACAAACCTCCGAAGGCAAGAAATGATTGAATTCTTGTAAACATAGTAAAAATTTAAGAAAGGCATGCATTGACCTCCCTAATTATTTGCTTTTATTAGGTTTATAACCAGGCAAAACAAAATCTTGCTTAGATTAAGAATATATCTGTCTTTAAAATATTGTAATGAAAGATATCTTTAAAATATTGTGGATTTACTAACACAATTATATATACACTGGTACACACATATATATATTAACTCAAAATGGTTGGAACAGTTAAAATAAATTCTCACATACATGCATGAAATTGCATGCTGAAATCTCATGCAAGCAGAAAAAACCAGGCTCAACATGTTTTGAAAGACGAGAGTTATTGAGTGAAAATATACTGAACCTTCTCAAAGGAGAGAAAAATTGTTACAAATAAATATATAAATAAATAATGAGCGATATATTGACACTCATATTCAATTGATAATTGTGATCGCCCACAAAACAGTTACCAAAATAAAAAAAATTATATAAAAATATAATTAATTTTTCTATTTTGGATATTTTGTGTGTCAAATTCAGTGTAATTAAGAAATTGAATTAATTGAGCAGCTAATTTTCAATAGTTCGATGAATGATAACCAATCAATTTTTAACTTATACCAAATTTGCTATACAATTCATCTAAATAAGATAAAAGATATCTCTAATTTTATTTTGGGACGGTTATTGTAATTATTCTATAAATTTTTAGTTACATTACAGGAAAATAACAAATTATGAGCCCAATTGTATAGCAAGTAGTGCATATACATAGAGAGAGGCATATATAGAAATATTTATGAGTCAATTTCATGCATGCATGCGTACCAGTGTGAAGAGGTGGCATGGACGGCCTCCGATTTGGACGAACGGTGGATCGGTGGCCAGCGACGGCTTGATATCGCACCCGTTGTGGACATGCTTGGTACCAAAATTCACGTCCATCATTGTTGTCGGTACGAACAGATCCACCACCTCCCCTATTACGCCCCCCACCACTAAAGGATCCACATTGCTACCCATGTATTTTTGTTTAAGAGAGAGAAAGAGGGGAGAGGGGAGAGAGAGTGTGCACAAGTATACTGAGATAGTTGTCTATCGAAAATGAGATTGGGACAAGGGAGGTGTAGTTGGCTATATATACCAAAAGGAGACACGTCTTGAGGTGATAGATGGAGGGTTTTATTGTATCCCTTGAGGCAGAGAATATCATTTGTGCGTAAATATGTATGATACTGAATTTTAACAAGAGGAGGGATCAAGTTACAACAAATTTGAGTTACAATAAAGTTACAATAATTATTTTTTTCATTTTCAAAGTCCAAATCATCGATTCAAACCGTTCGACATGATTATCTAAATAAAATGTGCTTGCAGATCAAATTTTACATTTTTTAAATTTTTTTTACTATTTATTAAGATGGGTACAAAATTCAATGGTCTGAATATGACTATTTTTTGTAAAATACTTAATAAATAGTAAAAAAATTCAAAAAAAGTGTAAAATTTGATCTGCAAGCACATTTTATTGTGAAGATTATGTTTAACGGTTTGGATCGACGATTTGGACTTTGAAAATGAAAAAAATGGTTGTTGTAACTTGATCCCTCCTCAGGGATCAAGTTACAACAACTATTTTTTTCGTTTTCAAAGTCCAAATCGTCGATCCAAACCGTTCAACATGATTATCTAAATAAAATGTGCTTGCAGATCAAATTTTACATTTTTTTGAATGACAATCATACAGCATATATCATATGGTAGAATTGTTTTCCAATATATTTCTTGTTTATATAATTATTTTTATTTGGAACGCATGTTATAATTGTACTTGATTACAATTTAATTGTTGAATGTAGTAAATGATGAAGAATGTGTTAATTTGTACTCACTAGAATTTGAAGTCTAATTAAGAAAGATCTTGAAAGAGGAAATCAGTTATGTTAAATAAGTCAAATGCAAGTGAAATTTTTTATAGAGTGATCCAATATAGTAATTAGGAAATCCGTATCGTATTCGATAAGACGCTTATAAATCTGCTGTTATTTCAAAGGAATCACATGACCCTGTTATTCCAAAGGAATCACATGACCCTGTTATTCCAAAGGAATCACATGACCCTGTTATTCCAAAGGAATCACATAACTCTGTTATTTCTATTCCAACCGTTCAAAGTTTTTCATGCACGAATCTCAAAAAAATATATTTTTTTTCCGAATTTCAACAAAGATCAATTGCTAGAATCAGAATAACAGAGTCATGTTATCTGATCTTTACAATAACAGCAGATTTGTTTCCCTTATGACAACCCTAAAACCGACCTTCTGGAAAAAGACGCATGCATACGTACGGTAGAAAAAATTCTCTTCTTGCCTTGTCTCATGTCGGTCCGGTGAACATCCATTCAAACAATATCTATTCTTGCCATCTCTCATGTCGGCTGTTATAGTGGTATCATCCATTCACAAAATATCTTTTCTTGCCTTCAGGAGGAGATGTGGATGAGCGACACGCGGAACTTGGACAATGTGACGGATAGCATCAGACACACTGAGGGTTGTAATTTCATGCAGAATATATTATTAAACAAAAGAAAAGAGGATGTCATGGAGAAAAATGATAAAATAATAATTAATAAAACCTCCACGGCTAGGGATAATTTTTTTTGTTTATTTACCCTTACAATTGTGTTAATTACAGGATTATAATTATTGGGGGTTATTGAGAAACATAAATATCTATTCTGGACTGTATTAAAAATAAATTTCATCAAACTTTGATGCATGAAAATAAATTCAGTACTCTTTAATTTCAACAGTTACGATCGATCAACATACGACGTGTTTACGTGCACCTTCATTAACTCACAGAGCAAGAGTTTATGAAATATAGAACATAAACTCTTGTTGTGTGAGTTAATGAAGGCGCACGTAAACACGTCGTCTGTTGGTCGATCGGAACCGTTGAAATTAAAGAGCACTGAATTTATTTTCATGTAACAAAGTTTGATGAAATTTTATTTTTATTTACCTATCCATCGAGCCGACGGAATATCAAAACATCGAAGGGTTATACACACTTCACGTTGGATCGAAGCTCGGACATAATCAAATTTCAGAACTTTTATGTTGGTTATGTTCAATGTTTTTCCTTGATAATCTCAAAAAAAAAATTGGAATCATTTCATTTCAGATCGACTGCCGATCACTTGTGTGAAAATGAACGGTCCACAAATATTTACACATGTTGAATGTGCAAATAATAATGAAATTTTATAAAATTAACAATTATAAGTATTATTTGGTTACAGAAACTGTTAAAAAATAGAAAATATATTTTCTTAATTTTTTTCATATTATTTGCTGTACATGCATTACCTAATTAGTAGATATCAAGCTTTGAGCCATCCGATAGGTAATGAATGGTCCTGATGGTAGGGAGTCTCTACTCTCCGAGGTAACATAATATTTCTGTTTAAATCCAGCCCTAGGTAATGTACAAGATCCTTTAATATTCGTGCGTAATGATAATCAGGTGGTTACGATCTAAACACAAATATTATGGTACCTCAGAGTATTTGATTTTGTGTGAATTTGTGGATAGGTCTTTCCTCTCGGGCAAATATCCTCTCCGGTACCGTAAAAGATTCCCTTCATTTTACGGTTTGAGATTAACTCCCAGCCGGTTTGGGATTCGGGCTGACTGAGGGGGGCAGTATTATTAGGCTTTGAGATTCGTGCCAAGTTAAAAAGAACGATCCAGATCAAGTAATTGTAAAAGATTCCCGATTACGGTACCGGGGGTGATGTGAATTCTTTCCTCTCTGGAGTCTGGACTTCACGTTTTTTTTTTTCTGAAATCCCACTCTAAAGATCTCTCCTCCCTCTCTGTACTCTCTCCACACGATAGCGCCAAAACCCTAAAACTTTCACTTTTCCCTCCCTCCGAAATTTCAATTCCTCTCCCGCTCTCCAAGAGTATTTCCCGCACTTTAGATGGGGCCGGTTCAGGCGATCGCTGGCCAGATGCGGACGGGCAATGTGTGGTCAGGCGAGGCGAGGTGAGATTCAGGTGAGATGCCTTCTCAGAAGAAAAGCGAGGTTCTCCGGCCAGGTACCTTCTCTCGTGGTGGTGCGTTGCTCTCTCTTGGTGATCTCCGCTGGTGATAAATTTTGTGCTCGAGATTTACTTCTCACACTTAGTCGCTTTCTTTTAGTCGTACAACTCAGGTTTGTGGTTTTGTGCAACTACAACCCTCTGGATTTGTCCATTTTTATTACTTTTAGTGTGAATTGAATTTATCTAGTTCAAGTTACTGACAACTACAGGTTCCCACAAGCACAAAATTATTTTAGTTAAGAGTTCATGTGTAGGAAATTTTGTCTGGTTATCTATTTGTCCTGAAATTAGATACACACATTTAAATAATAAGGTGCTTCACAATACTTTGTGGTTTTAATTTCTTAAACTATTCTGTCAGACTGGTGTAGAGATATGTGATAAGGCTTTGGGAAGCCTCCTTTACACGGTGCATCTGATAACTATTTCTAATAACACCTTTTGATTCAAATTAATTCTGAATTGGATCTAAACTTTTGGGCCTTTTTATCTTCGTTCTATAGGTGGTGACTAAGTATCCAGAAAATGCGTTGGTTCACAAACATATGCTTGTTAAGTACGCAGTCTCGACAAAGGTAAAGCTCAAAGGTTATCGTACTGAAATGAATGGTACCGTGTCCCAGATAAAGTCTGATTTTAACCCATCACTACAACTAATTGGAAATCCAGAGTCTCAAGCAATCTTGTTATTAGGCTGAATTAAGTCAAGTTTGTTGCATTGCCTTTGTTTAATCAAAATAAAGCCTCAATTTACTACCATCAACTGTCATTTAAACTTTTAGCAATGAATTTTGTACATTAGTACTAGTTCGCATATTACATTGCTATAGAACTATGTTACTGTTTTAAAAAGACAAGAGATGTTAGTTCTGCACTCCTTTGCAATAAATACAAAGTAAGGGTCTATCTTGTAAACATGTCTGAAGTGAGAAGGTTTGATATAGTCTTGAAGCACAACTCAGTTACTGAACTGGTTGATGATACATCCTTCAATGAACTTCCATGAAAAATCATCTCTTCAAGCTTCTGTTTTGGCAAAAATAGAAAATAAGCTTCTAAAAAATTGTTGTATTCTTGAATCTATCTCCATCATATGATAATCAAGTCCTATAAATGCTTGCTATATATATTCACATCTGGATTTAGAAGCTTTTTTTCTGAACACATATATTATGGTTAAGGGTTGTACCAGTGTCGTACCAGATGTCTAATCATGGTTTTAAGCCACATTTATTTATGTTTTAGTTTTGAATTTTACCATTCTTTTTCAAATAACCTAGTTAATAGTTGATCAAAATGATTTGTGATATAAGATAAAAGTTCACTTACAAATGACAATGTATACAAAGAGTTTTATGTGGGAGGTTAGTCAAGACTTAACACTAATCATACTTATGGTGGCTGCTGCTCTATCCCTCGGACTCGGTATAAAGACTGAGGTTAATATTTTTATATATGAAAATTACCCAAATTTATGCCTCTTTGTAACATTTTCTAAGGGGTGAACTTATTCTTTTATTCCTGTTTATGAAAGTAAATATGTTAATTTAATGTAGGGCATCCAAGAGGGATGGTACGATGGGGGAAGCATTGCTTTTGCAGTTTGTCTTGTCATTGTTGTGACTGGTATGACACTCCTATTGTATTTAGTTATCGATCTACTTGGCAAGAAATATGCATCACCAAGCATAGTGACAAATCAAAAGTTCGGGTTCGGTTCGGCGAGGTCAAAAATTCGTGATTCGGGTATAATTCGGGAATTATTCGGTACAACAAGGAAGCAAAAAAAAAAAAAAAACCCCAAAAAAACCGTAAAAAAAAAAAAAAAATCAATTTTTTTGTTTTGGCGTTTTACATGCGTTTTATTCGCGAATAAAATGTATTATACGTTTTTCTGCGTTTTATTCGGAGTTCGGTTCGGTTACGTCGAAAAAACGAATTATACGCGTATAATACGTGAGTTATGTCACTATGTCACCAAGCACTGTGCTAGAACTCACTAGTGGTGACCTATGGCTTCATGTCTTGACGTGTTTATTTCAGAAAATGATGTTTTTATTGATGCTAAGTTAACTCAATTCTATTCTAGTACTTCATGATCTGTGAATCAGAGGTTCGTTTCATTTATTGACTACTAACTATTTTATAATGCTTTATGATAGCTATTAGTGATTACAAACAATCCCTCCAGTTCAGGCACCTTAATGAGAAGCAAAACATCCGCATTGAGGTTTTGTTTTTGTTTTTAGCTAACTATTTGTTATTTATGTTAAGAAACATCAGAATTTTTTTCTAAAAAAACATAAACATAATTAATAAAATAAATTAAGGGGAACAGATGGTTAAAGCATCCAATTGTGTGCAATTGGTATCTACTTACCCAGAGCATTTATATAAAATATATATTAAGAAATTACCTACTCGATCTGACTGCATATTCCTAACTCTTTCTGAATAGGGATATTTTTAAGTTTTTAACAATGGTTAGCATGATTTCATCCAAAACATGTTGTTTACTGCAAAAGTTGCCATGGGCGCTCAGAGCAATGAAGGCCATTAAGGTTTCTCTACAAGTCATCTCAGTAGCACTAATTGGTATTTTGCTGCTGCAAATCGTAGCATAATCTAAAAAATAGCAAAGACTTTCATGGTTGGTATTGTGAATATTATGAATTTCAATGTGTAATGCTTTTTTGACATGCCATTTAGTACTTTTGTTTTGTTGTAATGCTTTTTGTTATTTTGGTATAATATATGATAATTATACTATGTTAATGAATGTTTATTATATGTTTTTTCTCTATATTTCAATGTGTGTATATGTTAGTCTAGTTCAATGGGAAATTGAAAAAATTACTGGCTTGGTACTGAGTTGGTACGAGATTAGTACAGGGAGGATTGTAGAATTATGGCATGTTGATATATTGCAAATATTATGGTCATTATTTGTGTTGGTATATACATGCAAATATTAAGAACTACGGAGCATGCAAAAAGTATCATTGCTGGCCTTGCAGATAGTCAGGTGGGACCCATGTTTGTTAGCCTTGTAAATAGTTAGGTAGGACTCATGTTTTCTAGCCTTGCAAATAGTCTCCATGTTCGCTTCCCTTGCAAATAACCAGACGGGGCTCATGTTGTCTGCCCTTGCAAATACTCCAAACGGGTTAACTTTGAAAGTATTTGTATGCGCCTTTGTTGCAAGGGTAGTTTCATGAAACAAAGTTGTTGCATGAGCGTTCTTGCAAATACTTAGTATTTGTGTCGATAACAGTTTCAAAAGTACTATTGCAAGAGTGAGCGCATGTAAATGGCCTTTTCGGACTTGTTGCAAGATTATCTCCATGCAACAAGCTATTTTTCTGCGCATGTAAAAAACTCATATTCTAATAGTGATCCGTTGTATATTTGTGTATTTGTATTATGTATTTCAGTTGTGACCGGGCTTGAAAATTTCTGGAAGTTTCTCTGGCTTTCTACCCATATATAATATATATCCCTTCTATTGGCTCTAAAAAAAAAATTCCAATTTTTTCAAACTTGACATTAATCTCTCTCTTTTTAAATATTTCCCCAATAAATATGAACATTTGCATTATATTTATGCATTTCAGCTGTACATTTTTTGGATGTTTCTCTTAAAAAATTATAATAAACTCACATATTTGTAAGTTTCATAAATAAAACTCACATATTTAGACAATTGATTCCTCCATGTTAATCCGGCTAATACGCTTATATAAGAACTTCACCACCAAGTTATCATAAGTAAAATATCAGTTTTTAAAATGTTCAAACAGTCGATCCAAATCATTCAACATGATATCCATGTTAATATGTACTTGGAGATCAAATTTTAGATTTTTTAGATTTTTTTTACTTTTTTACTTTTTTTAGATAGGTACAAAATTGTAGTTTTTTTATGGTCTAGAATCTTTCAAACCAATGAATTTTCTATCAATCTAAAAATATAGTATAAAAGCTACAAAAAATATAAAATTTTGTCTCCGAACACATTTTAATATGACGATCATATTGAACGGTTAATTTAGATCAACTGTTTAAACTTTGAAAACTAATATTTGACTTAAAAACTTTGTGATAAAGTTCTTAAAATAAACGTATTAACCGGACTCAACCAGCTAGTTCTGTTGCCACTCCTCACTCTCACTACAAACCCAAAAACCTCAGAGAGAATCAGAATGAGAGAGAGAGAAGCTGCTAATACAGACATAGTGTTGGGATGGAGCAATATAGAGTCGAAGACAACTTAGTGATGAAGCAAACATGAAACGACAGAGGAAATACAAAAAAAAAAAAAGGTAAATTTTACTTTTTCTTTTAGATGCACAGTCACAGAGCATTTTTGCATCTCTACCTTGGCTTTATTATAGACGCCAACTTCTTCATTAAGTAAATGCAGGGGCGGATCCAGTGTATTTCAGGGGGGGGCAGCTGCCCCCACTGGATTTTGAGTTTTAGTGGAAATTTATCGGTTCTGATCGACTTTGTTCCTCTCTGGACGTTTAATTTGTAATTCAAGTTAAATTTAGGGTTAAAATTGAAATAAATCTGTTGAATTTTGATTGGTAATTAGAATTATAAGTTAGAGCATCAGAAATTACAAGTCAAAGTATTGGAAAGTGTAAGTTAAAGCATTGTTTTTAGTCGAGTACCCAATTAGTTAATGAATTTAAACCCGATTTGATATTTTTTTGCCTCCCTTGACGAAAATCCTGGATCCGCCCCTGAGTAAATGCAGTAGATTCTCCAAACTAGGGGTGTCAATGGATAGATACGGGTAGGATAATAGTATTTTTATACTTATATTCACTAAGAATTAATTTTATTCATACTCTACTCTTATCTATTAAAAACTTACTATACTCTACTGTAATCTTATCTGTTAAAATTATCAAGTAGCGAAACGGTAGCGGGTGAATAACGAATAATACTAATATAATAATTAGTTTTATTTTATTTTACAAATAGAACATTAAAACTAATTCATTTCACATATATACAATCACATTACTAATAAAAAATTTAGAAAAAATAAATATGCAATAAATTCAAACTAAATTATTTTTTTATAAAGAAAGAAAATTCAAAAATACGAATATCTTTTCGGACAAATTCAATTATTTAACTAAATAACAAAACATGCAAATAAAAATAATATGTTTAACATTTTTGTTATAACAAAAAACATACACTAAATAAGAAAAGTACATCTAATTGTTACTCATATATTATCATATGAAATATCACGCAAATAAATTTTATTATATAATTTTATTTATATAATTAGAGTAACGGTACGAAATAGTCTTTACTCGTACCCTTACTCATTTAGCTAACGGAAAAAAATCCTTACTCATACCCACAACCGATAAGCTAACGAAAAAGTAAACTTATCCATACATGTCTTATCGAATACGGCGCGGGTCAGATAAACGGTTAAAATGGTATCATTGACACCCCTACTCCAAACGCCTTCATCACTCATTGTCACCGTTCCTCTCCATTTCGTTCATCCTATCAACTCTCCACTATGTCTTGCTGGGCTCAGACTGGCCTTTCTGGGCTTACTATCTAACACACATCCCGTCAGATCATGACCCAACATGAAGTAAGAAAATTATTGTGCTAAACCTATTATTAGCAGCACGGACTCAGGAATTCGGTCAAGAATAGTAAAAAGTAAGTTGAGCAGGAAAGAAAATGAGTTGGGATCGATGGAAAAAAATTTGGGCTCTAACAAGGATAAACAAGCTTGCTCACATAGAATAAGCAATAGTTCAAATACATGGACTAATTTTTTTTGTTTTTAATTTAAATCCAGAAGTAAGACAATTACCTAATTAAGAGTCTATTTGAATCCGCCCATGATTATTAGATTGTAATAAACATAATTTTAGACACTTAAATTCAAGGACTATATTTTCTTCTGTTAAGCATGGGCAAGAGCTGAGGCTTGTCTCTGTCTAGATGGTATTTAAATTATATTACATGGTATTGTGCTCGTTTTCACCACTCAACCGTTGGGCAGTCCCAAATCTCAAGGAGATAGGCCACCATGTTACAAGATGTGTCAGCACGCTGAACAAATTCGTCGATGAAGATGAAGCCTGCCAATTAAAAGCTTTAGAAAGTTTGTATAACATTATTCCATGTTATTCGACATTAATTCAAGTAGGCGTCGCGTCAATACTGTGGCTTATTATTAATCTGTGGTTGTCCATTAATGGACGAGTCCAGATTCTCTGAGGTTATGCACCATTTGAGTTTCAATTCGGACCGTCCGATTAGAATTTAGACCAATCCGGCCCAAGATTGTAATGCACAAGGCCCTTTAAGATTTGTGTTTGTATATAATGAACTGAGGTATCTTAGGTGATATGAGTTCTTAATAGATGGGAACATACATTAGTTAAAAGAAAGGTTACCATGAAAATGTGAAGAAAGGAGTTTGAAAATCTTTAAGAGAGGCTTTAGGAAAACATACTTAAATACAATATCAACCCCGGTCCCCAAGTGCTTCTAAACTGCTCCGTCCATTAAAATGCAAAGCCCAAACCCATAAAAAAGCCCAAGACCCAAGCCCAAGACTGAGAAGTTCCTCCCACTTAAAAAGAAATTTACAGAACATAATTCAGAACTTAGTAAATTCTTTTCTTTAATAATCTTTTTCTAATGAACCCAATGCTTTTACATGTTTAATTTGTGAAAAGGGACTAGATGTCTTGTTTCCTTTGAGGATTTTTTTTCCTCTTATGATTGGAAGACTTAGGAAGAGCTTTAAAATCAATAATAATTAAACCTTGGGAAAAATAATTACAAATTTAAAAGTATCAGTGGCAATTAATGCACAGAGTTATTAAACTTACTATTTAATTGATTAATTACACACCAGTTGAGCTAGCTCCAAAACTTGTTATTCTTAATATTGCATCATGTTACAAGCATATATAGTTAGTATATTCTCTTATGATTCCAATGCGCATTAACTCCTCGATTAAAAATTAAGAAAAAAAATGGTACTGTAGTGCCATCCCACTAATCTGGCAACAACTTTGGCCATGTGCACTAATATATTTAGAAAAAAAATTAACATCTATTTTTGTAATTAAAGATAGTTTTATAATATCTATTCCTTGGAATTTTACTTATTTTGTTACATCTTCATGACACGAGCAATTGTTGAAGAAAAGGATTTGTGTTTTAAATTCACTACAAAATCCCATTGATTCTCCTACTCCAAACCTCAAATTTGAAAAATATTGGCCTTTCTGCCATTTGATTTGCTTAGGAATATATATTCACTTCAAAATTTATTTGCTGTCCATTAATTCATTTTGAATATAAATTGTTACTGTTTTAAATATAAATTTCCGAAATGGTTAATTAAATTTCAAAGACTGCATGAGATGTCATAATCTCGATCAAGTAATTAACTGTGCAACTAATTAATTAACCCAAGAATTTGTCTAATTACATTCTGGTCGTGAGAATTACCTTCTCATGGAGGTCATTTATTCAGATGGAGATATCGTATATATTTGTTTATTTTAAAGATAGCCAATTTCTAAGAAGAAGAAAAGTTTTGATGAGTAAATATAATTTTCTATATAGCCTATAAACGATCTTTTTTCAGTTATAAATCAGTAATTAAGTTCATCACTAAGCATGCACTAGTGGAAAATATGGAATCAGGATCGGTTATAGACAGATATCAGGATCGGGCCACAACCGATCCTGATCGGGGCGATCCTGATACTACAATAATCTGGATCGGTTAAATAACCGATCCTAATAGTTACTATCAGGATCGGTTGTTTCAAACAACCGATCCTGATAGTTACTATCAGGATCGGTTGTTTCAAACAACCGATCCTGATAGTAACTATTAGGATCGGTTATTTCAAACAACCGATCCTGATGTTATATTGGATCTAAAAAAAATATTTTTTTTATTTGGCCAGCTTCCATATATATTTGCTGGCCAACATAAAATATTTTTTTTATTTACCATTGATTTATTGGAGCTCAAAACCAATTAAGAACACAAAATAAAATTCATGAAACACAAAAAGAAGTACAATAGTTGAAGAAATTTGGTGCAATAGCAAAATAAAATTCAGCCACATGTATGGCACTCCCTCTTTTATCGTCTCCACCAGTGCAAACTTCAAAATCTGAACAAATATTTATATCATTAATAGCTTGCTTGTGCATCTTCGATACATGTATTATTTAAATTGAAAGACAAGGAAAACCTAGCTAGCATACCTCAAAGTGTACCTCTTCACCGCCGATGGAATAATCTCAAAAAGCCTTGCTCAAATGGAAAAAAAAAAAAATTGAAACCATGAACTGTAATACTGCAATTTAGTGTAAATTAAAAATACAAAAGATGCTCAAATGTACATAAGAGATTTGAGGAAATAAACAGTATGTACCTTAAGTATAATTTAAGGGCATAAGCCGGGGCATCATCCTTCATCTCATTCCATGAACTTGGAAGAGTTGGATGGCACATCCTTGTTAGTTTTCGTCTTCTTCGCCTTTTTTTGACATGATCAAGACAGAGAGAGACAGAGATTGCTAAGTTGAGAGGCGCCGGAGACAGAGAGAGAGAGACGTAGGAGTTGAGAGGCGGGTTTGATTTTTGCTAAGTTGAAAATGAGAGGCGCGAAATGAAAATAAGAACCCTAGAAGAGGGAGACACTGAGACAGAGAGAGAGACGGAGGAGTTGAGAGGCGGGTTTGATTTTCGTTAAGTTGAAAATGAGAGGCGCGGAATGAAAATAAGAACCCTAGGGAGTTATCAGGATCGGTTATTTGAAACAACCGATCCTGATAGTATCAGGATCAGTTATTTCGAAACAACCGATCCTGATAACTACTATTAGGATCGGTTGTTTTAAACAACTGATCCTAACAACCGATCCTGATACTTTTTTCTTTTTTTTTACAGATCCTAATTACTACTTATTGTAAAAAAAAAAAAAAAAAAAAAAAAAAAAAAAAAAAAAGGTATCAGGATCGGTTATTTAAAACAACCGATCCTGATACTTTTTTTTTTTTTTACAGATCCTAATTACTACTGATTGTAAAAAATAAAAAAAATAGTTAGAAAGTATCAGGATCGGTTGTTTAAAACAACCGATCCTGATACTTTTTTTTCTTTTTTACAGATCCTAATTACTACTATCAGGATCGGTTGTTTTAAACAACCGATCCTAATATATGCTAATTAGGATCGGTTGTTTGTTAGAACTGATCCTGATAGTATCAAGATCGATTTTTAGAAACAATCGATCCTAATAGTTCATAAATTAGGATCGGTTGATCAAAAAACCCGATCTGATTAGTTTTTAGGATCGGTTTTATTAAGAAAACCGATCCAGATAGATATTAGTATCGGTTGTTTGATATAGCCGATCCAGATAGGCCGATCCTGATTCTAGTTTTTCCACTAGTGATGAAATTACACACTTACATTAACTAATCTATTGCTCTAAAAACTTAAATTGTATCTATAATGGTGTACGTAAAACAATTTACTTGATAAGAAAATATTTGCAGATCGAAGTGATGTGTATCTAAGACCGATGAAGTAGACAGACAAGTATATATATATATAATTAATTTTTACAAAAGAAATAAAAGATTAATTAACTACTACCTGATCATTATTAATTAAATGTTAACAAGCGCCTTCTTTCCCACTAACAAACCTCAAATTAAGAGAGAAAGAAAAATGTCACTTGATACATCACATGCATGGCTTTGAATGCCAGATGGATTTTGAAGTGTGTTTTAAGAGAAACCATACGACCTTACACAAGTGGTCAAGTAAGATCTGTATATGATTTAAGAAAACAAAAACAAATTTGACACAATGTTTATAATATTACAAATTTTAGTGCCTTTCCTTTCTATATATTTCCTTACTATACCTAGCCTAGCCATCATATATATAAGGATGGGTGCCACATATTTCATGCACTGAGAGCTATACAAATCATTTCATCACATTTCTTCAGTCTTAGCTTACCATGGCACTTGCAAACAAAAGAACCCAAAATAATGAAACACAATCCAGTTCCTTCTATTCCGAAAAAGTGCGGGAAGAGGATCCGTTGTACCGATCTATTAGTTCTCCTCTTGATCTGTTCAGTTACAAAGACATACACCCTCCTTCATTGCTAGATGAGGAAGAAGAAAGCGGCTCTAATAACTCTCTTCGTGCATACTACAGCGGGTTTGCACCGACACAATACGACTCGAGCAATTCATCTTACAGTAATTTTGTTTCAGGTGCAAATAGTGGTTCTGTGATTCAAGAGGCAAACTCTTGGATGGGGTCTAAGAATAGTGTATTGGATAATTGGGCTTATTCAAGCTCTTCGGTACTTAGTTTTGACAGAGACGAAGAATGTGCAAATTGGGCAGGGGCTGTTGATCGAAACATCACAATGAACACAAATTCTAGCTCGATTACGGATAGTCATCATGAAGGTGTTGAGAAAGAGAAACGAGCACACATGGTACTTGTTCATCTTGATACTGTTTTCTCTTCATTATTGTCACTTTATATTATATTGGATCAATAAAGCATACTGTTAGTACTATTCCCCCAAAAATGTTCCAAGATACTTCATGAAGAATTTCTCAAATTGACATAACTTTACATGCCGTTTAAATATACAGATTTATTGTTTTCTCTGTGCTGCATAATTAATTTACTAATTTCCTAGCCATTTTGATTAGCGCATGCAATGTGATAAAACCAAAGTTAGTAATTCATAGTTACAAGTTAGAACTAACAAAACAAAAATTGTAAATGTTCAATATATATGCACATAATTCATGCGCAATTTCCTTTATGTTATAATTATAAGGGTGGTGAGGCTCAAGCTTCCAAGAAACAATGTGTTGCAAATAAGAAGGCAAAGGCTAAACCTACAGCATCCAAAGATCCTCAGAGTGCCGCTGCTAAGGTTTGTTCTAGCAATTTGATCATAAATCCTATCACAAATAAGTACATATATTTTTCATCCCAAAATTTAAATATTTTATTTTGAAACTCTTGTATTCAATATATAATCTCTCAAGGAATAAAAAAAATAACATCATAGATTGTTTAAAATTAAAAATTTCAAGTATGAGCAGACACTATTAAGCAGTGTTTCTAGTGTTTCCTAGATATGAACTTAATTAATATGAAAAAAAATGAAGAATTCATTGATTTTTATAGGTAAGGAGGGAGCGCATTAGTGAAAGGCTCAAAGTTCTTCAAGAACTTGTACCAAATGGCACAAAGGTACATCTTCCTACTGGTACAATTTACTCTAACTACATTTTTTAAGATGATATAATTTTTCTTTTGAAATGATTTATTTGGAGACACTAATTGTTGCTTTCCTATATTTTTAATTGAGTTGCCATCTTTATGTGAATTGATGTAGGTTGATATGGTCACTATGTTGGAAAAAGCCATTAGTTATGTGAAGTTTCTACAGTTGCAAGTAAAGGTAATAAATTTAAAATAAAATCATGATATTTTCTACACTAGTTAATTAGTCTTAGAATTTGGTCCTGGCCTGGTAAAATATCCAATTATATCTTGATCTTTTAGTGTCCAAGAAAATTTGTTAATTTGGTATTAAAATTCACCATTACACTGGTAAATTGATGGATGATCTTTGCTTGAATAATTCAAATCCGAGAAGAATTTTGTGCTTGCCTGTGCTTTAATGTTGTGTGCCCATTTGTTTTTTATCAGTTGTAAATATATATAGTCTCAAATTAATATTTTTACAATTTAAATGATCATATATACATATTGTACTATATATATGTAGGTATTGGCAGCCGATGAATTTTGGCCTACACAAGGTGGCAAAGCACCAAATTTATCTCAAGTTAAAGGTGCAATCGACGCAATTTTATCCTCCCAGAGAAATAATAGCTCCAAGGATAACTAACCACCAATTAATCCACCGATACATGCAACACCAAATTTTAAACAGATAAATAAATAAAGCACAAAAAAAATAAAAAAAATAAATTAGCAAGAACTTAGTGAGAAATTTCCTGTTGTTTTGCTTCTTTTTGTAGGTTAATTATAGCTAGAGAGAGAAAAAAAAATAGAGAGATCATTTGTTTTTAAAAATTTTGCTTTTGATTCATATCATTTAGCTTCCATTTCCTTTTGTATCAGATACGATTATTTGATTAATTTTGTTAGTTGAGTTTCAGTAAGTTGATTTGGTAATTTGTCGTGTAAATATGATCTGTTATATTATTTTCTGAACAAAAAGGCCTGATGTGAAAATGTAATAAACTTTACATCACTTTCCCAATCGAAAAAACCTGAATTCAATATATATATTGCAAACAGCTAGAAATATAAAACAGAGTATTCATAGTTCTATATAGATGAAAAGATTTTAAATTTTGCCTAATTTCTCAAAAAGCAAGTACAGAAGTCGCAATTGAAAGAACAAAAAATCATTTGAGGATGGACATAAACATATTAGGAATCTTCTTTACTAATATTCAAAGTGTCCTAAGATGCAAGTAAATAAGAACACTTTGAATTTTTTTTTATGAAATTAAAATTTTGTTATAAGATAAGACAGTTTATAATTTCAAGACAAACATATTTTTACAATTATTTTTTACTTGCTAGAAGTATAATTTTGCAATATATTTTTTTAAGTATTTTAGATCAGAGACCCCATCCTACCTCCACCTAGCTCCGCCCTTGAATTAATATTTAATAGAAACCAAATTCCAATTCCAGTGTACTTGTGATCATTATCAGTGATTTATAATTATGTAAAAAAATGGACAAATTGACTCTGAAAAAAATTTACAAAAAAAAATATTTATAATTATGTAAAAAAAAGTGCACAAAGAAAAGCGTGATATACTTTAATTATGTTATCTTTGGCCAAAGAATTATTTTCTGTATTCAACAAAAGATATATGTACTTTGACTAGCAAAATTATTCCAAAGAAAACACTAATAAGTAATAATAACGAAGGTTCTATCTCTTATGACAATATAATCTTAAGGTATGAATGATTATGTATATATGAGAAATATTCATCTAGAAACATATAATATTAATATGTAATTTATAATACATATGACCAATTATCTCTTAATACTATCAATTAATTGCATCACCGACCCTTTATTGATCAGGAAATTAAGACCTTGAGAGAAAATGGCCTGGAAGTGGTGTTTATTATACAGCTACATAATACTATATATACTAGGAACTTAAAATAAATTGCACTACTTGGCATCTTGCATGGCCAACCAAAGAGAAACCATATCCATGCAACAAAGAGTAAATGCCATAAGACAAAACAATAAATGTGAACAGCAAGATTTAATGCAATCCATTATTTCTTTCCTTTTAAATGCACGGAAGTCGGTCTATATATGTCATTTGAAGTTTGTAATTTATAAAGCAATAACCAAAACACAATTAATTATTTTTATGATATATATCTCCATTGTTAATATGAAAACACAATAATTCAACACTTTTCCTTTTTCCTTTTGATCCTTTGAAAATCCAAACCCTAAACCCTAAACATTATTGCACATATTAATTATTGAATAAAGAAAAAAAAAATATGTTTCAACTATTTACTATTATATATTATCACTATATTTGTCATGCTTTACGCATAAATAAAAAGATCTTTTGGTCTACATGTATATATAATTCATAAAATTCAAATAATTGTCAAAGCTTTTATTAGTATTTTACTTATCGATCAGCCAATTAAATAGCATGTCTAATAATCTTGGCATTTTGTACTATGTAGAAATTATTCATGTACTTTTATACTAGTAGAGACCATTGTTGTACCTGTTATACTATTATTCATTGTTGTTGTTATAACTTTCGGTGACATGAGAATTGAACAAAATATTCCCGTGCATGTGGGTATAAGTTGAGAATATTAAATATTGCAAGGTTTTAATTATATTGTATGAATTTGTTAGTCCTACCTATTTTGTGCCCCCATAAAGTTTATATCAATTGCTCAATTATTCTTGCTAAGCGAAGATCCATGATAGTCAAAGCCTCTTTAATTCTTTTATTAGAAATGAAATTAGTGATTAATGTGATTAAATTATAGGACTAAATTAAGCACAAACGGAAACATTAATACGAAGTTAGCTAGGTTCAAATTTAAAGATTAAATACATTATTCATTTTTATTAATTGTACTACTTGATGGCTGCTTATATCAAAAAAAGATTAGCAGCTTAATTTTGTTAAATATGAAGCAATAATATGCTTCATAATTAATTATTGGATATTAAGGTGCTGCATTCCTAGTGCTTAAGTTAGTAAATAAGAAATAAATAAAATTAAGAAAGAAGAATAAGAAAAGAAAACTTCTGAAAAGTAACATTAACACAGTGCATTTAGCAAATTTGTTTAAACAAGGAGGTCTAGAGAGAGAGAGAGAGAGAGATTTGGACTAGCAGTTCCATCTCCCAATTAATATTTGCATGCAGTTGCAAGTCGTTTTACAGCAATTAATATTTGCAGCTTAGACGTGCGGAGCTCTACTTCCCTCGTCGCCGCATTTTATTTATTTAACATTGGTTCTCTCCTTTGACCCCTTGGAACATTACCATCTAAAATATAATTAACGTTGTCAAGAATATATATTACTACATTCGTGCATGGATGCATGCACGTGAGCTTCAAATTTTATATTTTTAGAAATATAAAAGTTAAATTACTGAAAAACAGATGAATTACTTTTCTATGAAAGAGACTGAATTATTGGTTCGGTATTTTTGAAGTATTTGTGTGGGACCATATATATCAATAGTTCACTTTCTATACATATATAGTTTCCTTAAATTACTTAAACCTAGATAAAATAAAAATAAAAATAAACTCTAGCGACCGAATCATTGATTTAATTAGTCTCTATAGATGCGGTTAAAATTTAGTCCTCCTAAATTCGCAGAATTTAAAGGACCGGACCAATGGTTCAGTCCCTTTGAGCAGAGACTAAAATGACTTGAACCAATGATACACTTTCTTTAATTTTTCAAACTAAGTGGTCATTAGTGTGCAAATTGTGAAAATTAAAGAGATCCAACCAATAATTTGGTACCTTTATCCACTACCCAAAGCAACCGAACTTGGTCACGTTGTATGAAAAAAAAAAAAAGATAATCCATCCTTCTTCCAATAATTTTATTTTAATATTTCTAAAAATAAAATAAAAATTGCGTGAGCTTGGTCTCGCTCATTTCCGATTTCTCCAAGTCTGGCACATGCCATGTTTAATAGATCATTGGCCACGTTTGGTGTTCTCTGTTTGAAAATTTGTATAAGAAAGTTGCATTAATTTGCGGCAGTATATAAGCATAAATGTGCTGACATGGTGTTTAGAGCAGTATAATTGGTGTAATAGATTCTGCGGCATAGTACTTTTATTACATATCTGATTTGTTTTTAAATGTTATTTTTGAGAATTGTTTGTAATAAATAAGTGGGTATGATTGTATGAATATCCCCATAGAATTCTGGTTTTTGTTAGTTTTTTTTTTTATGTGAGATTAATTTCTGTACTGGCACAAAGAAAGATGCTTAGCTTTCCTCTCTCTGATATTGCATTTGGTTTTAGAAACGGATTTGAATTGATATATACTCATTTAATTTTACACATCTCATGTTAAAAATTCCCAATATCCATGTAATTTTAATAAAATCCATCAATTTACACATCTAACACCAAACTAATAGCATAATTTACAGAAACAACCACAGAGATAGAATCACAAGCCCTACAACTAAGAATTTGTATGTCTTGAATTAACTCAAATTTTGAGTTTAGATCCGGACCGTATGATTTAAATCTATACGAATATTAAATGATTCCGTGCATTACAGGTGTGGGCCGGATTGGACCGAATTCTGATCGGACCGGATTGGACTCAAACAGTGCGTTAATGTTAATGCAGAGGATGTGGACTCTACAACTAAAACCTAACCTCTTTTCCCCACACCAGCCTCGACCAAGCTGTCGAAGTCGATCTCAGTGGGCCCGAGCCGAAACTTGTACCCGCTTTGCATCCACGAACTGACACAAAGGACTGGCCGCACATTCACAAAGGGCAAGGAATACCTTCTCTTATGTAAATCCTCGCCTCTACTAGTGAACAACTCGTCAGGCTCGGCCGAGGTGCCTTGCACCGCGAGCAAGTCACGGGCCATGACGGATAGCCGTGGGAAGCGGGCAGAGTTAGCTCTCCACCAATCAAGAGCATCAGTTGTCATTGCAGCAGGAGGCTCAGTCAGATATTGCGACAGTTCGTCTTTTGTAAGGCCTATGCTGGATCGGCGCCTTTTCCTGGCTATCTCCTCTGAAAATAGTTAAGTGTCATATAGAGGTGGGTTATGATGCTCTTGGAAATAAAAATGTTGTTTTACTTCCCGCCCATATATTCATTTTCAAAGTTCAAATAGTCGATCTGAACCGTTCAACATGATCTCCATATTAAAATGTGCTTCGAAACCAAATTTTACATTTTTTGGAAATGTTTTATTATTTTTTTAGAATTTTTGAAAATCACTGTTTTTCAGAAAATGGTGGACCATAGAAAAACAGTTATTTTCAAAAGTTCTATAAAAATAGTAAAAAATTCAAAAAATTGTGATTATAAGATGCCAAGTGCTACATTATTATTTTATGATTTGGTTCTTTAATTTTTTTCTTTGACTATATATTATAGTTTGTTCTTTTCATTGCACAGCATATGTGGATTATCTCATCCAAAAATGGCAAAACTATAATTTTCACAGGGAAGACAATGTCAGACTATACACTACTTTTAGATTCTTTTCATGGTATAAACTATAAACATATATAATATTTAATTTTTGGTAATAATCAGGGACCGGGGATAATGACAGATTCTAGTACTGGGCGACACCACCAGAACCGGTAAAACCGCTGTTCGATTTTAACTCTCGTAAAAAATGTTACAAAAAAATAACTATAACTGGTACAATGTACTTTATTAGGCCTTCACCTAACAGTGACATTTTGTACTGGTAAAAATAAGCATATCCACTAAATTTTTACTGACAAAAGAAGGAATATTGAACTTACCAGCAAAAGAAACTGCATCAGTATTCTCAATACTACTTGAAAAACCTGACTCGTGGGCCCCACCAAATCCGTTAGAAGTAATCACCATGAAATGGTTATTATTCTTGGAATATTCCCTCAGAAAAAATCCCCTGGCCTCATCCAAATTCTTATCTGAATTTAACACATCTGGTACGAGCTCTCTTTTTATCCTCGGATCTAGAATGGCACACATGAATGTAAACCCATTATACACCTGACCCGTAAAACTGCGGGCCCGGCTGTACATGTCATCAGCTAGGGTTTTGAGCCAGTCCTGGCAGGACTCGTCCCGGCAAGAGGTGATCAAATCTGCTATGTGGTCTATGAAAAAGAGCACAAGGCCGACTGTTTGTATTTTAGTTGTACATAAGTTGGTCGTCGTTTTGTAAAATTGATCGAGAAACTGATGTAAAATGTTAATTGCCGAATATTCGGAGGGGGAAAGTGTTAAACTGCACCCTCCTCCAATGGTTTCTTCGTGCTTCTTCATTGTATTGTCCACCGCATTTGGAGCCTAAGGAATTAAATTAAAAAAAAAAGAGAAAAGAGAGTAAGAGATTTACTAATCAGATTTTACACCCTATCTTGCACTCCCAAAAATTTAAAGGGGAAACATTCATACTTCCATTATTTTATTGGTAAATATATATAAATTATAATTAGCTTCTTTAAGTGGTTTATGAAACTCATCAGCCTTATAAATACTTAATATCTTTTCACTTAAATTATTTATTTCAAATCTTTTGCTTCAAAATGTTCAGAATTTTTTTTTGAGGAGAAAAAATTTCAGAATTGTAGCTTAGTGTAAATAAAGCATATAGATGCAATTTCACAACACTTCTTAAATCATAGTAAAAATATTGATGATGTCATGCAAATGCAAATAAAAAATAATTACAGGCAAACAAAAAAAAAATGCATATACCTTACGCACCAAGTCAAGCATTGTAAAATCTCCATTCCAGCTGGCTGAAGTATCAATAGGAAATTTCAAAGGGCCTTCTTGATAAAGTGCCACCATTTGCTTGAAATCCTCCAAAGCATCACAATTTGAATTCACCTCAATCACAAACTCACGGATTTTCGACAAAATTGGTTTCAGATTCACTAATCCACCCTCTAAAATCATTTTCAGTGCGTGGGCCCCGCACGGTATATAGAAAAATGGTCTTTTTTGTGAATCCATCTGTTCCATCAGCAGCTGACAAGCATGGCCCGCCTGTTGACTGTTATTAGTTGTGCATGAAACAATCCTCATGTCAAGGTCAAATGACGAAATTACCCTTGTAAGGGCATATAAAATCTCAGTGCCGCTACATGGGTACGCTATATGGCATATATCAAGTAGCACTTTGTGCATGTGCCACATGTCGTCAATCCAATGGCCTGTCACCGACATGTACAGTATCTCTTCGCAAGAGGTCCAAAAATCAAGTGTTAGACAAATCTTTGATGAGACATTTTGCAAAGAGGCCCGTACATCTTCTTGCATGGATTGAAAAACTTGTAATGAGACAGCTTCAGCTTGTTCTCTTGGCCAAATCTTGGCCGTTGGATCGAGAAATTTGTATGAACTAATAAAGGATTCGTCTTCTAGTGTGGAGAACGGCAGAGAGGCATTGATTAGAAATTTGAGAAGAAACCAATTTACGAGGTCACGGTCGATTTGCGGTTTAGCCTGAATTGAGGACAAAGATTTCGAGGTAGAATCATTGGCAATGGCTGTATGTGGGCCCACTTCTGCAGTATCTCTTACCTGATCATAGCCAGGGTGGCGATTATTCAAGTGCCTCCCAAGATTTCCTTGAATTCAAATATCAAAGAAAGATAAATTGCAAATTATTCGTATGGATAGTTCAATAACCTTAAGAAGTTTCGATTTACCATTGTAAAACTGGCAAGTAGTAAGTACACAAGTACTTGGTATCAGGGGCGGACGGTAAGCATGTGCAGGGGTGGCTAAGCCACCCCCAAGATTTTGAATTTTTTTTACCAAGTAATTATAACTCAACTAAAAAAAATTATTTCATAGGTGTTAGCCCCCCCCATGAAGAATACAAAAAAAACTAAAGGGTTAAATCTGAAAATGACATGTCTCTTCAAGAAAAAAAAGATGCTGGTTTTCCAACTCCTAGGCAGCCTTGACGATGTGAAAAAACCATAAAGGCATCCTTTGATCGTGTAAAAAAAATATAAACAATTAGAAAGTTATTAGCGGTGCTAAATTAGAATGGGAAAAAGATAACGGTGCTAAATTAGAATAGGAAAAAAATAACGGTGCTAACTTGGGATACTCGGACATGGTTACCGAAAGAAAACGGAAGTTATTAGAACTTCTGGAATGCACGGTCAGTCAGTTACCTCATAATAAAAAGTTATAGAAAATATATAGGAATACGATTGAAAAGCACGAAAATCTTGTCTGAAGAGAGAAAAAAAAATTAAAATAAAAAGCTGAAATTAAATTAGTGTGAAGCGAATGACGTGACGAGTTTCTCAGAGACTACATGCTTGTTTATATCGAGAAGAAAATAGCAAATAAGATTAGCTCAGATGAGATTATTACATAATTTGATTTTTCTGGAAATCACAGGTCTAAATTTGAATAAAGAAAGGAATTTGATTTTTCAGGAAATCACAAGTCTAAATTTGAATAAAGAAAATATGTATATGAATATGTTAATTTTGTTTTATTTTATTTTGATAAACATGTCATTTTATTGGTGTTATTTATTTATTGTATTTTATGAAATCAAATAGTAAAGAATCATATCATTTGGTGTTATATAGATTTTAGTTTTTATTAAAATATTTTTTAAACATATGATGTTTAGTCGGTTAGCCCCCTCCATACTCAAAGTCGAGTTCCGCCCCTGCTTGGTATAGCACTATATATATCCTAATGTCATATCACATTACAATACTATTTCTTTTGTGTTACATGCAATGTATATAGAGATACCACATATCTTATACAAATTAGTATAATATTTTAATAGCATTGGGTACACAACCTCATACATAATCCTTCCAATTTACTTGAATAAATGTCCGAACTCAACCTCACTACTTTTACTACTAAGATGTGGAATAAATGGGTACTTCTACTTCTCTAAAAGAAACTAGGGGGAAACAGTATATGTCACACTGTCTCGTTTGCAAACTTTTCACTAACACATGTGAAGTTAATAACCGAACTACCAGAAGCATAACGAATTCAGTTACCAGCAGCTCAACTGCTTCTGTTACCATTGAAGTACAACCGAAACCCAACAGCATCAGTCCAACTGTTAACTAGTGATTAACTATAGTTAGTTAGCATTAACCCATGATGTAAATGATAGATTGAGAGGTGTAATGAAGTCTATATATAGATGATGTAATCTCCTCTGTACAATTACACAAATGATCAATAAAGATTTGTTCTTTTATATTTCTTCTCTATTTGCTTTTAGAAGTATTTCTCAGTAACCATGAAATTTGATGTTTTCTAGAGAAGCACATGAAATGATGTTTTCTTAAATTTAATATACCTGTTGCGGTTGCAATAGAGTAACTCTGTTTGCAGAATTTGCACCTTCGTGTCTTTCCATCTGAAGCAGTTTCGAAATACTTGAGATAGAGAGATGTCATTGCCTTTTTCTTCTTGACAGGTTGACCCGCTACGCTATTACTGTTTGCTTTATCTGAAGATGTTCCTATGCCAGTATTTACACATGGTTCTATTGCACCGGATACCAGTGTCATGTCCATCAAACTTCGTGTCTCCATTTCTATTAACAAAATTAACTATTTCTTAATTTATCAGTAGCATCAACCATCTTTATTTTTTTATTAGTATGTACTGGCATGATGAACATTAAATGGCATTTTACTAATACATGTCAGCATGTAACACTAAATGAGTAAATGGTATCAGAGCATGTTTTTCTGTATCAGTGCTCCTCTGTGAAGATATTATATAACAGTTACACAATAAATGAATAATTTATTAGAGAATTGAGTTAAAGTACTGGAATGGAAAATCATGTTTTGAGGGACCATTGCGCAAAAAAGAAAACTTCAGAGGGGTGAGCTGCTAAAAAATATTCTATTTTATTTACCTCAGGTGGGGCTCAAATCTCCGGCGCAGTAGAGGCGCGGCGGCGCAACGGAACAGCGGCGCCGAGGTAAATCTCAATTGATGGAGAAAAACAAAATGAACTCGAGCCGGATCGGCTCAGATCGGCGCGGTCTGAAGCCTGATCGACAAAAAAAGAAAAGCCGGCGCCAACGCGAGAGAAAAAGAGAGCGCGATGGGAGAGACTCTTACAAACGCTCAGCTCTCACCTATACTCTGCGTTAACGCACCGTTTGAGTTTAGATTTTATTATTATCCGTTCGTTACATATAACCACGAATCTTAAAGGAGTCCCGTGCATTACAGGCGTCGACCGGATTGGCCCAGATTCTGATCGGACAGTCCGGACTAAACTCAAACGATGCGTTAGTGCAGAGAATACGAACTCTCCCAAGCCGTGTTGCTTTTAATGAGTTTCGGTGATTGATTGGATCGGGTGTATGTAGACCATTAAGATTAAGTTGGGTAAGTTGTCGTGGCGTAGGAAGATCTGGATCAGAAGGGTTGAGATATCATTACAGACGGCTAGAGTGGGAAAAATGGCACGGCGGAGCCGGCTCCGTCACGGAACGGCACGTGTGTCAGTTACGTGCCGTGACCATTCGCGTGCCGTGCTTATCTTTTGAAACTTTGGCACGGCACGGCACGTAGTTACGCGAGTCACGTGTAATTAGGACTATTAGATATTGATTTAATGATGAATCTTGAATAAACTAACCTAAATTATGATTGAATGGTCACGCAAGTCACGCGAGTCACGTATGGTCACGGTACGTTTAGGCACGGAATGACTCACGTGGCGTGACCATTCGTGTACCATGACCACCTCTTGACATTTTGGTCACGGCACGGCACGTGAAAAATTAACTTGGTCAAGACACGAGACCAGAGTCACAGCGTGTTAGTCACGGAACGGCACGTTTTTCCCACTTTACAGACGGCTCCTGGCGGGACGTGTGATTCAATCTTTGTATACAGTTTTCTGATTATTTCTGTGTGACGAATAGTAATATCTCACGTTTTCGACCTGCTATATAGATTCTTGTAGAAAAGAATGACCAAAAATCACACAATTCTTGTCTAGTACTATAATCTAGGTTTGGTCTGAACGGCTTGGCTCGCACCTCCGGATGAATACAAGAGCGAACATACTATCTACGATCTTTTACAAATGATTGACGTGGAAGCACTTGATTGGATCATCTAATTCCTACCGTTTAATTGCGGTGAATTCCTATTTCTAACTAATGTATTACAACATAATGCTTAAAAGGGACATTATATAAAATCAAAGATACATTAAATTGAAGGGATAATATTAACATAAAATGTCCCTTTCATGCAAGTCTACTCCAAATAATGTCACCAACACACGCAAACATACAAGACACAAGAAAAATAAAATAGTGGCAAAAAGTTAAAATAAAAGCAGTGGAGAGAATTGGAACTAAAGTATCTAGCTATCTATCAGTACATCAAATTTTGATGTTTTCTTCCATGAACAAAACTGATAAGTAAGAAAGTGTCATTACACAAACACCTCACTGTGTCATTTATAACCTTATTACAATAGAATGTATCTCCTTCTCTTGTGAACCTCTTTATTTCTCTTTTTCGATTTTCCACATATCGCACCGAGTGGTATAGTGAAATTTGGAAATGGAATTTTGGTTTCTGGTGCACTGCAAAAATCATATGAAAACTTCTTAAAAAAAAAGATAGTAATAATAAGAAGATTAAAATGAAACTATCTTCCTATATTAATTTGTAAAAAAAAATAGTAATAATAACTTTATACTTTCTAGTAAACTTTTTGATAAATTTGATGAACTAAAAAGGATAAACTAACCGTATTTGTATGGTTTCGACTTGCGATAGTTCGAGATTTAAAAGGGGAACATCTTGAACTGCCGGATGCTGTTTTACGGCGATTATTCGACATCTCAGATTTCTTCTATTCATATATGGATTTGTCACCCTGAAACATTTTTGAAAATACAGAATCCAGAAAGAAGAAAATCACCAATTCAGTCTGTATAAAATTGTAAAGAAAGGTTTACTGGTAACACTGGTACACGTCAAAAAATATGTGTGTACGATACCAACCGGCACCAAATATTCTTCAAATAAAATCTCTAGTATAAAATACAGAAATCACCAATACAGTCTATATAAAATTGAAAAGCAAGGCTTACTGGTACCACTGGTACATGACAAAAAAACATGTGCATACCATACCAACCGGTACTAGATATTCTTCAATTAAATTCTCTAGTATAAAATACAGAAATCACTAATGCATTATGTATAAAATTGAAAAGCATTTAAAGCCACTAACCTTAAAAATAAAAAAAAGTTGAAAAGCAAGGTTTATTGGTACCACTGGTACATGACAAAAAAAAGCATGTGTATACCATACCAACCGGTACCAGATATTCATTGTTCAATTAAAATCTTTAGCTAGGTAATTGATGTACCTATAAAGAAAACTGGCATCATGAAGCCCCAAAACAAGAGTTGTAGCTCCAATTTTGTTGACAGTTGAAATTACAGAATCGCCTTGCTCACCTTCTGTGACTACAATCTCCACCTTAGCCTACATCAAACACCATAAATTAATTAATCAATCAATATAATTGATTGGTTTTTAAGTGTTATTGTTTATAGGGGTGTTCAAACGGTCAGTTCGGTTAAAACCGAACTAAAATGGTCAAACCTAATTTTATTCGATTTTCAAAAAACCTAGCCAAACCAACCGAATTAAACTCGTTAACCAAATAATAAAAGAGAAATTTAATTTCAAAAGGTCAAAAATTAATACATACACAAATACATTTAAAAATCATAGAAATAAATATCAAAATATATCTAAATCGAACCGAACTAAGAGAGATTAAACTGAACCAAATATCAAAAAGGAAGTAATTCAAGTTAATATAAAGTAAATTTCAGTTTTTCATTGACCCGAACCAGATATAAACAACCGAAGTAATTCAAAAATTCAATCGAACCGAACCATTTAATCCAAAATTTGAAGATTCCATTGAAAACCTCTAATTAGATTTTACCTCAGCAATTCCATTGCAGAGGTCTTTGAAAGAGAGTGCCAATTGAAAAGCTTTGAGTCTCAGATTCCTTCTCTTATTCCGGGAGCGTACAAAGGGGTATATACAGAGCAAAGTTATACTGTCTTCGCAGCGTATGTAGTTTTGTACAGCCCACTGGAGAGCTGCCTTTGATGCCTCTGCCTCCTCTACTACCACCACCACTCTTTGACTCTCCATTGTTTTTTTTTTTTTTTTTTTGCTTTCTTTCTCTCTCACCTCTCTCTATACAAATACAAATACAAATGAAAAGAGAAGGGTTTGTGGGTTTGCGTCTCTCTCCCGCTCTTTCAAACTTGTCGTCTTTTCATTGACTTGGTATAGTTATTTGTTATACTCTGTGCTCTTTTTGTTTTGTTCATTCTTTTGATTTAAATATGAAAAAAAAATTTGGATCCTCATGTCTTTATCCCCGGTTAACACCACCTAAATTTGACAAGTAATGAAGCATAATATATCACTGCATCTGTGTGAAATTAACAAGGATGTAACACAAATGAGTTTCTAAATAATTGTTAATTATTTTTTAGAAATTAAAGTCTATAAAGTTTCTAATTCTCACATCTCTAAAATTAATTTTATAGTTTCTATTAAGACACGTCGCAACAAATTAAAAAATAGAAATAATTTGAGTCAAATATTTAGTCAGCATGGAGCTTATAAACAGTTTCTTAATAAGAAACTTTACTGCATAGTTTTTAAATAAGAAACTCTCCCAAATTTCTGAAACTGAATTAGAAACTGCCACATCAAATTAGAAACTCTAATAGTACCAGGGATGTGGATGCTCTCAGACAAGTACGACCGTTCATAATTTTTACAGAGTTAAAAGTGTCTCTATGTTTATTTTTTTGCCACCGTTTTACTTTCATTTTTTAAATATTAGTAATTTAAAATATAAAATTCAAATATCAAAATAAATCCATTAGATTTAATCTATATCATTTTACTATGTACATATAAAAGGTTACGACATTTCAATTTTTTTTTATATGAATAAATTATGGACAGTGATTTTTCAACTTATTAATTTTTAGAAAAACGATACTGAAAAGTTATAATTTTTTACATGTATAGAGAAAATAATATAGATCACTCCTAACAATTTTATTTTGTTATATAAGTTTTTAAAAAAATTATTAGAAAAAATTTACAAAATAAAGACATAAAAAATAAAGATATTGGAACTCTCCTCATTTTTATAATGATTATATGGTCACCTCACAGTTAAATAGAAAGTCATAATGATAATAGTTAACTATAAATTGTTAGCTGAATGATATACCAATTATTAATTGTGATGGTTTTTTGGACGAAAACTTATGAAAATTATTTATTGGTATACCAATGATAATAGTTAACTATAAATTGTTAGCTGAATGATATACCAATTATTTATACACGAAAGCTTATGAAAATTATATAGACAAAATCACACAACAAAATTATCAATTTGTTGTTAGTTAGTGATAAGACTTGCTGGAGTGTATAAGTTGGGGCTCCATATAAATTTTATCGAGATTAATTAAAAAATGTAGGTGATGAGCAAAGCAAAGCAGTAATAGATTGGTACAAGGTTCAAACAAAGAAATACTGTTTTCTTTTTGGCAAGTAAAATTGATTACTTAAAGGTACTTCTATCATTGAAAATTACATCTTGCTCCCTGAGCTTAAGTAGTGAATTACAAAGAAAAATATTTTAATTGAAGGAAATTTGCATTGATAATTGGAAAGGTACAAGTGGATTAGGTAGTCGCGCACGTAATTTCCATGATCTCATCACCTCATTGACACTAAATGAATATTCAATTCATGCCTTTAATAACTCTTAATACCAAACAATTGAAGGAAATTTCATGTTCCCTAAATCGTTTTCCTTTCAACATTGAGGGATTTAATTGGCGTTGGGTCCATTTTTACCAACTGTTTTTATGTGTACCGTGACGCTAATTAATATTAATTACCAACCTACATTTTGGCACTACGGAGATGGATATCTCTTCATTAATTAATTGAAAGCATAATTGCTATTTTCTCCCTCAACTTCTGAAATTTTGTTATTTCGTTCCTCAGTATTTTTTTTTTTCCTTTTCCTTTTTTTGTGATAACATCCTTCCCCACTCTGGTTTTTCCAGAACATGCGATGTAACTAACTTTGATTCTTCTTATACCTAATACCTAATGTATATAAAAAATTCTTCCTTACTCTATCGTGATGAGAAATTGATGTTTTTCTTAAAAAATGTAAAGATAAGGGTCAAACCCTTATCTTTTCATTGCTAGCATAAAGAAAGTTACGAGCAAAGATAAGTAAATCAAATAACAATTGGGTGGGGAAAATTTTAATACAAGTGACATTCAATTTTATCAATACTCTAATTACCGATTCTATTGTGGATATATAATGCATATATGTTAATGGAGGAGGTATCAAGTTACAACAAATTTGAGTTACAACAAAGTTACAACAATTATTTTTTTCATTTTCAAAGTTCAAATCGTCGATCCAAACCGTTCAACATGATTATCTAAATAAAATGTGCTTGCAGATCAAATTTTACATTTTTTTGAATTTTTTTACTATTTATTAAGATGGGTACAAAATTCAATGGTCTAAATATGACTATTTTTTGTAAAATACTTAATAAATAGTAAAAAAATTCAAAAAATGTAAAATTTGATCTGCAAACACATTTTATTGTGGAGATCGTGTTGAACGGTTTGGATCTACGATTTGGACTTTGAAAATGAAAAAAATAATTGTTGTAACTTTGTTGTAACTCAAATTTGTTATAACTTGATCCCTCCTCATGTTAATGTTATTGTATATGGTACGAAATTACTCCACCTTATAGTTGTCTATTTCATAAAATATTTGTTGTGAGATTATAAGAATTCAATGATATTTTCGAACTATATTTGATGTAGAATGTAAGTGCAGACTGTGCATGCACCATTTCAGCAACAAGTAATTTTGTATTTTTTTTTTAGTTCGAGGAACTTTCCCACCCAAATTTTTTGTATTTTAAGGGTTCATGAATTTTTTTTTTTTTGAAGAAATGTGTGCAAAAGCACCGACCCATACCTCACGGGCTGATGCAAATATGCACTTTGTTGTAAAATATGAAATAGAAGACATTTAAGACATTTGCATATGCCATGATTAAGGACAGTAGAAGAGACGCAGAAACAAGAACTTTGACGTGTCATTATTTGTGTCTCTAGACCTAGACCACAACATACTAATACTATATTAATATATTACCGCCATTATTAAAATTAATTTCCAGGTTTAACCTCGTGAAGTTTTGGCTCTCCCATACTAATACTATATTAGCACATTAATGCATTTTCCATAAAAACCGAAAAAAAAAACACTAAAAATACCGTCCAATTCATATTTGTGGCATGTCTAATGCCAAAAAAAAATATTCGTTTATAAAGTATATTATTTAAATTTACAGTATTACGATCCCAGTAAATATATAGAAATTTAGAATACACTTAACTTAAGCACATACTTAAAATTCTCAATATTAAAAACGTCAAATAACTTGGAAGTCCAGTGAATTAACAATTTAAAGCACACACCGTAAAAAAAAACAAAAAACAAAACTTAACTAATAAATTTACAAGTAGCATTAGAATTAGTTGAATATCATATAAGAGGAGGGTTCAAATGCCTTCATTTTTTGTGCCTCCACCATACCTCCATTTTTAAAAACGTTAATAAATCAAAATTTAAAACTTAAACGTTAAAATAAAATTGTTAGATGTGATCTATGTTATTTTCTCTATGTGCTCATACAAAAAATATCACAATTTGATTATTTTTTGTGTGAATCAATCATTTTGAAAAATCAACGTCTAGAAATTATCCACATTAGTACGTTTTTACAAGCTCTTGATGACAATCAAAACGAAGTTGAAATGTCACCATTTTTTACACGTGCATAAATAAAATTATGTAGATCATATCCAACGGTTTTATTTTGACTTTTAAGTTTTAAATTTTAGGTTATTGATGTTCTTAAAAATGAAAGCACGATAGAAGCACAACAAATAGAGGCATTTGAAATTCAAGCAACCAAAGCTGAGAACCTGCACACAGAGCCCACCCAATGAAATTCAATTCACTGAGCCCATTTTGGAGTTAGCACAAAGGATGCAATAAGGCAAAACCAAATTACCCAAATTTCCATGCTTCTCTCCGGGCTTTATTCCATTTTTCATTTTGCTAATAGGCTTCATCGCTGATGCTAATATTTGTATCATTCGGAGTGAAGACTATTATTATATGATGTTATATATTAGAATTTGAGATGGAATTTGAGGAAGAAATATTTTAGTAATAGATTATACTTTTTAGAAAGAATAAATAAAAATAAAAAGTACAAGGCAATATAGTTATTGAAAGGGGAAAAAAGGAAAATGTAAGAGGGTAATTTTGTAAAATTTCACTTTTGAATTTTGCTTGATGTATCTAAGATAGCATCTTCAATTTGTGTGTTTTCTTTGCATAAATTGTATTCTTTTCTTTTTCACCCTTTTATTGTTTTTCAATTCGACAAAATAACAGCCAGACAAGATCAGATTATGGCACTGTGGTACAGAACATCCAGAAGAAAAAACGACTGGTAATCTCCAGTTTACAAATACTGGAGAGGATATAATATTAAACTAACAAAATGGATTGGATTTGGCGCGCCTCGTTCACTTATCCACATCACCCACTTCTACTAGCAAAGCCACAAACCAAAGATAAAAAGAAAAAATACAACCAAAATTTCAAAACAAAGAGAAACCTCAATTTTAAATTCAAACCATGAATCAACTAATACAGACGCTAAGCAACCTTAATATAAACTCTAGTATCCCTGTTACACCGGGAAGGCTTTCTCGCCGGGCACTGACAGTTGTGGGTCCCACACTCCCGCTTCTCCTCGGTCCATTCTCACCATTCCCATCATTGGCGCAATCCAATGAAGATGATGCGATCAATGACTCTCCACAAACGAATCAGGTGATCACCGATTTTTGTAAAGATCCACCGATCAATCCCAAAAAGGCATTCTTAGATGTGTCAATAGACGGTGAACCTGCGGGTCGAATTGTTATCGGGCTTTATGGTGACACTGCACCACTCGGCTCTTCTAGATTTGCTGGGTTGGTATCGGGGGCAACCGGCATCTCGTACCGGAGGAAGGAATTCGTTAAAATCATGCCTAATTACGTGCAACATGCAGGTAATTGCACTGACATGTGACTAATCAGATGGTTTAATTGATCAAAGTTACCAGATATGCAATCATGGATTATAAAATATTACATGATTTTTGCATAAATAATTTTTTCAAGAGGATCCAAGGGGTCAAAAGAGATGGTTTTCACTGTTTTGGAAACAGTATTAAATTGAACCTTTGTGCTTGTGGGCTCTTGTAAAATTTTGTAAATTCTCCCCATCCAAATGGCAAACAACTTAAATAGCTTAAAACCATTATATTTGTAGATATTGAAATGCAAATGCCCCTTTCATTTTGCTCATTTAATTATGCGTAATTATTTATATACAGTACAGGCCTTTATATAAACTAATTCAATGCTACACATCTACATATAAAGATTGACAAATTCAAATTTAATCACCTCAATACATTACATGATGCTATTGTGTGCCCCGGCTGGGCCCCGCAGGAGTTCGATCTTACGGAGTTGATGTGGAGTTGGCCCAGAGGACAGGAAGTGACCTATCGGCAAGCAACACCCTAATGGGAGAGTTGGATGAAACAAGCAAGAGGTGTCCCGGCACGAAGAACGTGTCAGGTTCGGTCGGGATAGTGATCAGAGACCCAAACAAACCGCCACCCAAGCCGAAGCTTGTAGCCCGGCAAGGGAGGCTTCAGATTGACCAGGAGGAGGTCGGGTTGGACCCAAATGGCACCGAGTTTGCGATTTCTTTGAAGGATGCACCAGAGCTGGATGCATCGACGCTTGTTGTGGGGAAGGTGATTGATGGAATGGATGTGGTTCAAAAGATTGCGCTTGTCAAGACCGTCAAAGAAAACTCCGGTTCGCCTTACTTTCGGTACGCATGTGTTTGTTTCTCACTAACTTGGGGGGCGTTTGATGGGCATTGGACCAAAATCGTTCCGATGCCCGATCGGAGCCGTTTTAATGGCGTTAATAGTCGTGTGAAATTTATCTACACAAATCTTGAAGCGGTACGCACAAATCTTGACACGAATCGGACGACTCCGACTGGGCATCGGACCGATTTTGGTCCAATGCCATGGGATGCCCCCTTCTTCCTTTTTTTTTTTTATATACTATGTGAAACCTTTCCAAATTTCAGGGATCCATGGGGAGCTATGATTTAGATTTGGAATATTAATTCCTTCAAATAAAAGATTATTATAGCATCAGCATTAAAACTGTTAAAGCCAATATGATAAATATTGGAAATATTAATAAAACATCAAAATAATGCAATTATCAGGAGAAAGAAAAAAAAGGTTGAGTATTTTGAATTTGGTATTTTGTGGAAACCATCTGAATTAACAATTGGCGCTCTCGTTATATAAAAATTTAATTAAAGCTACCTTGTTGAAATTACACAGTAACTTTTATATTCTTAAAATTAATCTCAAATTGATGTTGGGTTTATTTTATGATTTAATAGGGTGGCAAAGTTGATAGGTGACAAGAGAGCAGTGGTTGCTGAAAGAGGCTTTAATAGACCTTATTCCAAGGTCATGGTAACCAATTGCGGTTTAATAGATTAGCATAAATTAATAACTTAAGTTTGTTATCATCAATTCTTTTTTCCCCTACCATTTTTTTTTGATAATTTTTGCACATTCCTTGTGCTGTTTTGTTACTACTTTTTTACGTTTTGGTTTAAATAAAGCAAGGCTAATATGTGCTTGCAAATCTTTTGCATACCTGTTGTAAGAATGTGGATCTTTGATCCCATGTTTATAATATAATGGAGATCTTCTTTGGTAATATTTCTATCATTTTATCCAAGTTCTTATTACATATAATGGAAGCATTTTACTTTACAGGACTTGAAAGGGGTTGACTGATTGTGAGATGTGACTGTTATTATTTTCTCAAGATTCGTGTACGGATTATGTCCCAACAGCTGAAATAAAAGCAAAAGAAATTATAAACGCCGTCCATTGTACACATAGTAACACAACTCAGCGTTTAATTCGCGTTTAATTTGTTTTTTTTGATGTTTTTAAATCGAACACCGAATAAAATGCAAAATTATTCGTGAATAAAAAGAGAATCACGAATTATTCACGAAAAAACACGAAAAATAAAATTTACTTTTTTTTTGGGTTTTTTTTTCTTTCTTGTGGTACCAAATCATTCCCGAATTATATTCGAATAATTTTCGAATCACGAATTTTTGATTCCGCCGAACCGAACTCGAACTATTCATTTGTCACTATGATTGTTCATATAATATTATCAGGCAATAGGATGATTTTTTAAAGAAAATGCCGCAGAAGATCCTAAAAAACGAAATCATGAAAGGCCCAGATGCAGATTTTTTTTTATCTGTACTAAAAAAAATATTAACTTGTGACATCAAATTAATAAAATTTCAAAAGATAATAAAAAATGTTATCGGTAAGACGGTAACAGCCTTTTTACTGATCAATGAGGTGAAACACTGTCGGTGAATATCAACGGTTAGTTTCATAATCTGAAATTTATTAATAGATTTATTGTTTTTCTTAGAACAAGTCATTAGAAAAATGAGCATGATTTTCTCATTGGAAAAATCTTTAATCATAGGTCGTATAATTCACCATTTACCCTTTTCTGTTTTTAACAATTCTCATACTTGTGGTTGTGGGCATATGAATAAGAAACTATAATTGGAAATCATAACTAAAGCGATGATCAGAGTTTAACACTCCAGATAAGTTTGATCAATAAGTTAGGAGCCAGCGGCGGATCCAGAAATTTTGTCGGGGCAAAAAAATATCGAATCGGGTTTAAATAGCTAATTAGATTTAAATCCATTAACTAATTGGGTACTCGATAAAAAAATAATACTTTAACTTATACTTTTCAATGCTTTGAATTGTCATTTCGGATACTCTAACTTATAATTCTAATTATCAATCAAAATTCAACAAATTTATTTCAATTTTAACCCTAAATTTAATCCAAATTACAAATCAAACATCCAGAGGGGGCAAAAAAAATTTCAAAGGGGGAGCAAAGTCGGTCAAGACCGATAGATTTCCACTAAAACTCAAAATCCAGGGGAGGCAGCTCCCCTGTTAGGAGCACAATTAGAAAATTTAAATGGAAGTAGCTAAAACATAAAATATAAAAATTCACAATATAGTAGGTAAAATTTAAATTCAAAGTCTTCGTAATCATAATAAGAAACTTCAACTACTAAGCTACAAATGCACTACAAGCACACATTTCATATTTTACAAGAGAGCTGAAATATAAAAACACTTTAAGAAACAAAATATTAATTAAATTTCAATATACATAATTACAAATTTTAAACTACAAGAATCACTAAGCACCATTTCACTTACACTAAAATCCGCCTCCTACAGTAACTAAATTTTATATACTAACGGAACGAGGCATACTCTTTATGTATTCATTTTTTTATCTAATAATTTTTTTTAGTTAGTGGCTTTAATTTATCTAATAATCTTTAAGTATATTTTGTTTCTATCCGAACTGAAATTACAATTAAAATAATGCGGGACTTTCGCTTCTTCATAAGATATGACTGTAAAATCTACTAACTATAACTCCGTAATGACCCGCAACTTATTGAATAGTAATAATTGTAATATAATTGATAACTTGAAAATACAGACTAATATAATATATCGGAATGATATGAATAGAGTATTTGTGAAGGGGAAAAAGTAGTATAGTACATTTTTTCTAATGTCGAGTTAATTATAATTTAAGAGTAAAGAGTATTTATAAGTTGTATTGTAAATAATAGTATGCGTTTGTCGGATGGATAGAGTATTGTCAAATGATTAATTAAATATGTGACTGATTAATTGAAATTTTATGGACAATTTTATGTTTTTATTTAAGTTATGTGCATATACTCATAATTTATTAAAACTGATTAATTTAGTTCATCAAACTTATAAAATAAACTTATTGTAACGGAATATTCTCGTTAATTAATAAAATTTTATGAAATTGCCATATAGAAAGATTTACATAAGACAATGCAAAGTATAGTACATATAATGGATAAATGCTGAAAAATAATAAAAATGACCGACTAATCGGTCGTATAAATAGGAAACGGACAATTAATTGGGCCGTTTAAATGGAAAACGGACGATTAATCCGAAAAATTGGCCGATTAGTCAGTTTCATCCGTAAACAACCCTCCGACAAATCTGTTCGTGACGGTTTGGTTACAGCCTACGACTAAACGCGTGATTAATCAACTGTTTAGACTGTTTTTTACAACATTGTTTATAAGTAAATATAATAGGATAAGACAATGAAATAATACTTCTGAAAATATATTGAAGGGATCGTGAGAAGAAATTTTAAGATGAATAACATAATTATCGAATGAGTCAAATAAAAATATATAATCAATAATTTTGAGTTTAATGTAGCACATAAATACAAAATAAAATAAAATGTAAAACTAAATAATCTTGTAGTATCCCTGAAAGTATAACCATTAATTTTGAATGATATAAAAGTACGTTTTAGTGTAATAGCAAATTCAGCATCCATTTAATTAAGAATAATACGTATCTTATTCTCTTTAATTAGCCAGAAATCTAGTGCTTCCAAAATAATTCAAATAATGGATATCAGGTTATCAGAAAGTTTGAATCCGACTTTGAATAAAATTTGTCATGCAACTTAGGGACCTTTTCTCTCCCTTAGATGTCGGATTTAAATTGCAAATTAGATCCTTTTATTTTTGTAAATATTTAGTCTACCAAATATATACCTATTTATTGCAGCTACAAAATAGAAATAGAAAATTATTATATATCGTCCCTGAAGCAACTATTGACATTCATTCAAATACAACCGCACGCACATGACCTATATCTAGAGAACTTAAGAGCGCTTTTGAGAGAGAAAAATATATACATAAAATGAAAATGGCAATGTTGATCCTGAATTCATTTTTGCTTGCTTCAATCTACTCGCTTCAATCTCTTGTACTCACTTTAGCTGACAAACATTTCGTGATCCAAACATGCAACGACATGGATGACATTGATTTTTGCTCGAAAATACTTTTGTCCGATCGCCACAGCCTGAATGCAACCAGTGTGGCTGATTTGGCTGGCATAGCGCTAGACATAGCGATTAAAAGCGCAGATTTTGCCTTCTCTCACGCATCGGATTTGTCGGACAAGTACTCGGGTCAACCCGAAGAGGAACCACTGAACATGTGCAAGGAGTTGTGGTCGGAAGCGATCGATGATTTGAGAGATGCGCAAACGGAGGCTGCGAATCAAAATTACAAGAATGCAGCAGAGCTAGCAAATGATGCGCAAGACGATGCCGATTCGTGCGAGACCGCCTTCGCAGAAAGAGGATTTAAGTCGCTTATGTCAGATGTCGACGAGCCGTTCCACGATCGATCCGGCCTTGCTTCTGACATCCTTGACATGTTAGATGTGTCTTGATTCATATTTCTCTTTTTTTGGGGGGTTTTAGTCTCTTGATTAGATAGTTTGAGGCAGTCTTTGGATATGTAATTGTTGTAAGAGGCTATGTTAGCTAGATAATTAATAATTTTTGTTAGAGAAATTAGTACTGAAAGCATGCTTTAACGCTGTATGCTGCTTATTATATAGATAATAATAAAAAAAAAGCATTCTGTAGCTATACAAGAAATGTAATTACAGTACTGATTAAGAAAGGGAGAGCCTAGCTATTCCCCGTTTCATTCTCAGTCAATAACTACTTTAATAACTACTAACTACTTGGGGATGACCACTTACTATTTGAGGACCACCTAATATCTGAAATATTTTACAACTGGCTCGAGCAAGTATTCACATATAATAAATCAAGTATTCATCTATAATACATCAAGTATTCACACCTAAGATATCAAGTATTCAAAAAAAAAAACTAGACACATCATTCACCCATCTTTTACACTTTTTTAGAGGTGATTTTTTTTTCCGTTCAATCTAACTAATATTTCTGACGATCTGTGAGAAATTTTACAAATCTAAAACCACCAACGTCTTCTACACAATTTTCGCTTTCAAATGAGATTCATGACGACATACTTTCGAGTTATCCGTTGCACAAGTATTCACATATCGTCATGCAAGTATTCATCCCTCATCGAGCAAGTATTCATCCTCGTCATGTAAGTGTAAATAGTTCATGTATCAAAAGTATTACAAGCATATGTGCATACCTCGACTAATTTTATAAGAGCGCACAAGTATTCACAGATAATAAATCAAGTATTCATCTATAATACATCAAGTATTCACATTTAAGATATCAAGTATTTTAAAAAAAAACTGGACACATCACTCACCCATCTTTTACACGTTTTTAAAGGTGGTTTTTTTTTTTCTCCGTTCAATCTAACCAATATTTCTGACGATCTGTGAGGAATTTTGCAAATTTAAAACCACCAACGTCTTATACACAATTTTCTCCTTCAAATGAGATCCATGATGACATACTTTCGAGTTATCTGTTGCACAAGTATTCACACCTCGTCATGCAAGTATTAATCCCGCATCGAGCAAGTATTCATCCTCGTTGTGTAAGTGTAAATAGTTCATGTATCAAGAGTATTACAAGCATATGTGCATACCTCGATTAATTTTACAAAAGCGCGCAAATATTCACATATAATAAATCAAGTATTCATCTATAATACATCAAGTATTCACACCTAAGATATCAATTATTTTAAAAAAAACTAGACACATCACTCACCCATCTTTTACACGTTTTTAAAGGTGGTTTTTTTTCTCCGTTCAATCTAACCAATATTTCTGACGATCTGTGAGGAATTTTGCAAATCTAAAACCACCAAATTTTTCTACACAATTTTCTCTTTCAAATGAGATCCATGATGACATACTTTCGAGTTGTCAGTTGCACAAGTATTCATACCTCGTCATGCAAGTATTCATCCCTCATCGAGCAAATATTCATCTTCATCGTGTAAGTGTAAATAGTTCATGGAGGTGAGAGATGGAGGCAGAGGTAGGAGAGAGAGAGGAGGCGGAGGCGGAGGTGGGAGAGGGAAAGGGAGGCGGAGGCGGAGGCGGAGGCGGAGGCGGAGAGGCGGAGGTGGGAGAGACGGGTGGAGGCGGAGGTGGGAAAGAGACGGAGAAAGATGAAAGAAATAAAGGGAGAAAATTTGCTAATTAATTTGTAGGGACCATTAGGTAGTTAGAATTTGTAATTATAGTTAGAAAATGAAGTTAGTTAGTTGGATGATGAAATGGAGAATAGATAGATGAGGGATAATATAATTACCCATTAAGAAAATATGAAAGAAATCTAATTCCATTTCATTTTTTTCCATTAAATAAATGTCCATCTCGGGCCCATTATTCTTTCCATTTTCCGGCCCATGAATTCCTAAATACTCGCATCTTAAAATAAGGAAAGTATATAGATCAAAGAATCTTTCCTTGAACTATTAATTATTCAAATGAATGTTAGACGTGTCTTGATTCATAATTATTTCCTCTCATTTTGTGGTTTTTAATCTCTTAATTAGATAATTGGAGGCAGTCATCGGACATGTAAGAGGCTAAATTAACTAGATAATTAATAATTTCAGTTAGAGGAATTAATACTGAAAGCATGTTTTAACGTTGTATGCTGCTACTACAATGGTGATTTCTTTTAAATTGCTAATCTGATGTGTTAATTGCTAATATAATTGTTGGGATGTACCATAGTTTTTAAATTAGCAATTTGCTTTAAAAGCAACTCTTTTACCTATTAATTACATAATTAATTAATAGATAAAGCATTCTGTAGCTATACAAGAAATGCAATTCCATGAGACTGATTAAGAAAAGATGAAAGAAATTTAATTCCATTTTGTACATTAAATGAATAATTTCATTTCATTTTTTTCCATTAAATAAATCTCCATCTCGCCTCAATTATAATCATACACTTTCCTTTTATATTTCCTCTCTCCCTCTCTAGTAGCATTTGATATTCTTTCCATTTTTCGGCCCATTATTTTCATTTTTAGGCCCATGAATTTCTTATTACTCGCATCTTAAAATAAGGAAAGAATCCTTCCTAGAGCTATTAATTATTCAAATACGTTAATGAATGCTTTCCATCTAAATTACACCTATTATGGTACTGTATCTCCTCTATATAAAACATGCCATAAATATGACTATTTCATTTATATTTCAAGTTAATCAATTGCCTCATTTGTGCATTTCAAAAACCTTTTATATACTATACCAACTTGTGATTAAATACAATAAATCATGATTAAAAACAAGTCATTTGTGCTCATCTCAATCCGGGTCATGATATCAACAATACTAATCTTTTTTAACACAACACTATCTAAATGTTTTAATATATAGACAAATTTATCCTTCATTAACTATTTCCTTTAAAAATTGTATCTCTCTCATTCATCATTATAGGATTTTCTTTCCTTAAAAGTTTTTTAGAAAATAAGAATATTCCTTCACTCTCATACATTATTATATATTTTTCTTTCTTTAAAAGTTAAATTAATAAATTAAATAAATATTTGATCATATTCGTTATTTATATATTTCATTATACTTTTAAGATTTTTAAATATATTACAAAAATAAAATATTTTATTATATTATTGAAAATCTATCAATATATACGTTTATTTTACCCAACTCCACAAGTATCTACTTAAAGAAAAAAATTTGGCAAAATATTTTTGGTTGGATATAAATCTATCGATACTTATTGTATATAAATTTCACCAACATTATTTTTTTCAGACGGGTTCTTTTCAATTATTTTTCGTTGAATATATCATTACTATATTTTTTATAGATAATAAAACTCATTTAATGAAGAAATCAAGAAAAAACATGTTAGAAAAAGGGTTTTTCAAAATGCAAAACGTTTATAATATATCCTTTAAATGAAGATTCCATGCTCTATGTTGTAATATTTTGAAATTTGTGTTTTATACTTATTAATTGTCAAAAAATTGTTTTGCTGTTGGGAAGAGAGATATACACAAATTTTTAATTTTATTATTTTTGGATAGGGAGAGGGGGTGGGGTAATTTCATGGGGGGTCCGCCTAGCTCTCCCCCGTGAACAATCCCCCGTTTCATCCCCCGTCAGTTGCATTAATTAAGGTAGTTAGTTAGTTAGAATTTATAACTGTCAGTCTATTTTAGGAATTTGCAGAAGTATTCATATGTAGCACAACTAGTATTCATCCAGTGATGTGAAGGTATTCACATTTGCAATAGAAACATATTTGGATATATTACAACAAGAAAGTAGGGGACAAACAACATGTGTGGGGGACCGCACAACTGTCAGAGCATTAATTAAGTGGGGGACCGCATAACCGTCAGCGCATTAATTAAGTGGGGGACTTCTAACTACCTTCAACTCATTTTAGAAATTTGCAAAAAAAGTATTCATCTGTAACACAACTAGCATTCATCCATCTATATAAATGTATTCATCTTTGCAATAGAAACATATTTGGACACATCAATCACTCATCTTTTACACGTTTTTAGAGATGAGTTTTTTTTTCTCCGTTCAATCTAACCAATATTTCTGACGATCTGTGAGGAATTTTGCAAATCTAAAACCACGAATGTCTTCTACACAATTTTCTCTTTCAAATGAGATCCATGATGACATACTTTCGAGTTGTCCGTTGCACAAGTATTCACACCTCGTCATGCAAGTATTCATCCCGCATTAAGCAAGTATTCATCCTCATCGTGTAAGTGTAAATAGTTAATGTACCAAGAGTATCAAGTATTCATACATAAGATATCAAGTAAAAAATATTCATCCATAAGATATCAAGTATTCATACATATAAGTTAAAGTATTTATGCCTAAGATATTAAGTATTCATCCATAAACGTTGAAGTATTCATCTCTAAAACATTAAGTATTCATCCATATGTACTTAGTACGCACTGTTCTAATTCACCATTAATGAAGCTTTGTTCTTTGCAAATAACTCGGATCTGACCCGGCGGAGGCGGATCTGACCTGGCGGTCGACAGTGATGGATCTACTCCGGCGGAGGCGGAGGTGGGAGAGAGAGGAGGCGGAGGTGGGAGGTGGGAGACGGAGGTGAGAGACGGAGGTGGAGGTGGGAGACGGAGGCCGAGAGGGAGAGGTGGGAGAGGCGGGCGGAGGCGCAGAGGGAGAGGTGGGAGAGGTGGGCGGAGGTGGAGGCGGAGGTGGAGAGGGAGAGGTGGGAGAGGTGGGAGAGGGAGGGAGAAAGAGGAAAGAAATAAATGGAGAAAATTGGGTAATTAATTTGTAGGTCCCACTAGGTAGTTAGAATTTGAATTATAGTTAGAAAAAGAAGTTAGTTAGTTGGGGGATGAAATGGGGGATGGATAGAAGGGGGAAAGTATAATTACCCTTTCATGGGACGGTGGATAAATAAGACTTCAATTCATATAATAGAAGGCGATCCATAAAAATCAGTTTGTTTCAAAAAAAAAGAGTAGAAAACCAAAAAAGAACCTTCTAATAGCTTGATAAATAACAATAGAATCGTTGATAGGTCTAATCTATTGTTTTTTTTTTCTTATTAAAAAAAGAGACAAATTAAGAAAGTACATTAAAAAATATATTGACATTAAAAAGTTTACAAATTAAGATAGCAAAATAAGTAATTGATTGCAAAGGGCAATTTTGTCTATCAAATAGAAATTTTGAATTGTGTTATGTTAATAACATATTTTATAGTGTTAATATCAGCTCCCCTCAATGCTTCTCCTCCAATCACTTTGTATTTCATCAGCAGATGAAATAACCTTCATCGATAACATCAGAGGCGAGGCTACACAGTAGCAGGGGTAGGCACTTGCCTACCCCTGAAAAAAAAAAAAAAATTATAGAACCAGGAACATTTGGAGCTTTGCCTACCCCTGTCGTATTTATTTGCCTACCCCCGAGTCCAAGCGGCCTCCAAAGTTGCCAATGTTATTGAGTATAAAAGTCCAAGCGGCGGGATTAAAAAAAGAATTTACGGGTGACTTCCAAATTTGGTTTGACGCTGAATTTTTTTGAATTGTCTTGAATCCGAACCCAAACCCGTTAATTTATTCGAATCCGAATCCGATTTTTGCCTACCTCTAGTTCAAATTCTAGCATCGCCACTGAATAACATTTGCAACATGACACCACTTCCCGAGAATTGCAAGTCGCTGCTCATGTCGGATCCACGGGTCCTCCAAGCCCACACACTCAAGGACCTCACAATAATCGCACTCGATATGACGATAACAGGCGCATTAGCGGTGAACAGAAGAGCAGCTGATCTGGCGAGACAATACAGAGGTGCACCTGAGCAAGAACCTCTGTCTCAGTGCGCGCAAATTTACGTGGACTTCATAACAGGTCTTCAAGCGGTCGTGGACAATGTGCGGTCATCATCATTTAGGAACGTGTATGAATCAGTTAATGCCGCTGCGGAGCAACCAGTCAATTGCGAAAATGAGTTCGCTTCTCGGGGCTTAGACTCTCCGCTGATTCAAGACAACAAAGATTTGGAACAGAAGGTGACGCTTTCCACGAATTTAGCACGTCTCATCAAGAATTTTTTAGGGGATTGATGTTGATCAGATAAATTTTGTGACAATTGAGTATTTCCTTGAACAGGGATACTAATGTATGAATAGGTCACGTTTCATGGATTTTGAATTAACTAATATTTAGTGAGTCCTGCACCTCAGTCATTTCCATGCATGCATGCAGTGCAATTTGTGCTGTGTACAGAAGAATTCCTAAATCAAATTTGTGGTTATTAAAACAAGTATCATTCTACGTTAAGAGAATTAAATGATCTTGAGTAAACCAAAAGATGCAACAGGTACTGATTTACTAGGTAATTATTTCAGAAGAATTTGTGAATTTTATTATCCCAAAACGATATTACGCGATTAAATTCAGTTTTTGCAAAGATGATTTATCAATCTTACATTAATAAAAAAATCCAGTTAAATAAGGTTAATTAAGAAGACGTCATTCGTACCTAGAAAACTTGATTTTCCTTTGTGCTGCATTCAAAGAAGAATGGAGAATAGTTTTGGAAAGAAATAAAGAAGCCCCGATCGATGCGATGCATGCCGATGCACACATCAGATGCCTCGTACAAACTACATGGAACCACCTTGGAGGAGCTAATGGGCGTACGTCTCTCGCGACTGCAAATGTGATGCAATTACCAAATGCCAAAAAAAAAATAGAAATTCCTCCCTGTGCATTCCTAGTACTTATCAAATTAAAGCCAAAATTATCTCTTTACAGTACTCCTATGATCTAATTAATATTTCAACCATAATTTTCATAACCTTTTCCCCTTACAAATAATCTACAAAAAACAACAAAAACGGTGATAGATAGCATTCCACATATCAGTTCCCTATTATGCACCTTTAAAGCTGTACTTCTTTCAATCTCTTAGCATCTACAAAACCATAACCAAGAAAAAGGTAGCCACAAGCTCTCTTACCAAAACCAACCACCAAAACCCACTGACCCGATAACCCGGTAACCCGAATGAAACCAAAAGGCTAGAATTCACATCTGGGCCTGGTCTATCCACCTTGTCTCCCTGCCCAAAACTTGCCCCTTTATCTCCTGTGCACTTTTGCACCCCAAATGGACCCTTATGCCCTTCCCTAATCTCCCTTGCATTATAACACAGACTAGGGTTATTCCATGAAGCAAACCTCCTTCCCAACCTTTCATAGAAATCATGAGAAAACCCTAATTCTCCTGTGAAGTTGTTCCCATTAATGTAAAGTGCACTCAAATTTGGCATATTTGCAAGGTTTTGTGGCACATTTCCTGATAAATGATTATTATCAAGTGCCAAACATCTCATGCTCTTTAGACCCAACAAGGAATTCGGTATGGATCCGGTTATACCTGTATTCGACAAGTCCAATGTGGTTAGATTAACCATGTTGGACCACCCGATTGACATGAGGGTCCCACCCAGTAACAGGTTATTGGACATAAGCAAATCTTGTAACGAAACCATGTTTTGCAATGATGGCACCAAACCGCCCGTAAAGGTATTATTTCTTAGATCCATTAGGTTTAGGTCTTTTAGGTTGCCGATCTCAGTTGGAAGGTTTCCTTGTAAGAGGTTATGACTCAGATCCAATTTCAGTAGTGAAGTGAGACCCCCTGTGAAAAAAAACAAAATACCAAATTTGAGTTTGAAATACAAAATATATGTCAATTACAACATTGTATCTCAGATATGCTTTTACCAAACCTAACCAACACCAGCACATTTGTAAATCTCCAAAATAGAAGCACAACCTAAACTTATTGTTAAAGAAAATGAGCATAAAAAGTTTGGTCACAATTTGCATATTATTATGTCATTATAATCCTACGTACAATACAAGTTCTCCTAAGAAGTCTGACAGTACCAAATAAACGGAAAGAAAAAAAAAAAGTGTCACCTATAGAGGTTGGAATAGAACCCGTCAACCTGTTTCCGGAGATAACAAGACGTCTTAGATTCACCAAGTGACCGATTTCAAAAGGTACTTCACCCGTTAACCCATTTCCAACAATAACCAATGACTTAAGGCTCTTGACCATACCCAGACTGGTCGGTATGGGCCCGGTCAGGCCCGGGTTTGACCGGAACTCAAGGGTTTCTAAGGTTGTTGCAAACTTGTCCCAACCGGTGGAAGGTATGGTAATCGCCAGTTGTTGGTTGAGAGAGAAACAATCGAAGAAGGAGAGGCTCTTGAGGTGTGTCAGCTCAAAGAGCATAGGTGTAAAATTGGCACCGGGTGCACATTGTAAGGAGTTGTCGAGTACCGGCCCGATGCTAAGGGATGTTATGTACCATAGTCCTTTGAAAAGGTCACATGATACGCCCTAAAAAAAAATTTAAATGCAAGTTGGTTAGTTAAACAATACTGAATTGAAATTTGAAGGATAAATTTATTCTTAGCATTATATTCAATTAGGGTGATGTGCAACGCCTCTTGGTTTAGCAACACTCAAATTAAGTTAAAGAGTGCAAGGATAAGTTATTATTATTCAACAAAATGTTACCTATTAAGAAAATAGTTTATACACCAAATTGGAAATTTTAGTATGTATTTTTGTCACATAAGCAGAGTAATGACTTTATTCAGGGTATCATATTAAACAGAAGAAAGTAAAGGGGACGTATCAACATAACTACTATTTCATGTTCAAATTATCCTCAGAACTATCCTCTTTAATGCACTTTAAAGAACAATTTAAATTAAAATTGGTTCTTATGAGGATTATTATATATACCATTTCTGGTTAGGTAAAGTTGTGTAAAAGTAACTAGTAATTTGTTATAAATTAACTCAAAGGAATCTACCTAATTGAAATGAAAAGATACATAAATAGCATGAGGACCACAAAACAGCTAACCAAAAAAGATAAAGCCACAGAGGAAAAGTCAAAGCAAAAATCACAGACACAGATTTCACCTCTTTACCTTCTCCATTTACTTCTTTCGAAATATTTCAAAATTCGTATATCAAAATTCTTCAAAACTTGTAACAACTTTACTTTTTCAAAATTAATTATACCTTCTACTTGAGTATTTAGCATCAAACAAAACTGAAAATACTATGCAAAAATTAAAATTTCAAAATTTGTATATCATAATCTTAAAAATTTGTAACAACTTTACTTTTTCAAAAATTATTCATACCTTGTACTTGGTATTTAGCATCAAACAAAACTAAATTGGATGGATACCTGAATTGGTGACCAGCCACATGGATCCGGGTACAGACCCGACCCGTTCCAAGATCCACCAACAAAGTTCTGTATGACAGAGTATAGTGCTTCTTTCTCTTTATTCTCCATCGGTGCCCCTTCCTCTGTTTTAACCAACATTGCGCCATTGTTAAACCATATGAGAAGTAACACTAGACCTTGTACGATGCACCTTCTCTCCATTAAAATGTCAGAAAGAGAGAGAGAGAGAGAGAGAGAGAGAGAAATGAAGAGATACTATAACTGTTTTGAAAGGAGTAAAGAGACCAACATTCTCATAGGAAAAGAGTTTTTTAGAGTGTTTGAAAGAAGAGAGACAAAAGAGAGAGAGGAGAGAGAATAGTTTAGTTTATTGGAAAGAAACACAAGGTGTGTTCTTTTCTAAGTAAGCTTCACTGCTCAAGTGCTCAGTTACTCAGAAGAGAAATTTGATTATTTGTTTTTTCTACAAGGAGTTGAGGTGATGGGTGGGGGTAAAAGAGCCAAAGAGGTGACGAGAGATGAGATGAAATGGATTGCAGAGAAACGGGAAGAAAGAGGAAGAGAGAGAGAGATGAGCGTCTGTTCCCTTGCGGCAATTTATTGGATTTGGGTGTTCAAATCCTCTGGAATTTCCAATTGGAACACGCTGCAATTTTAGTTTGCTTTTGTTATTATTTTGGTATAATTAATTCTACTTAAAAAAATATTATTTTTATTGAGTGAGACTATGGTAATATGCATACTACATAGTGACCAACATTATGGACTCAAATCTTTGTTTCTAAAGTTCAAATAGTTGATCTGAACCATTCAACTTAATCATATATGAAAATATACTTGAAAAACAAATTTTACAATTTTTAGAATTTTTTTACAATCTTTTTAGATATATAAAAAATCAATTAATTTGAAAATTCTAGACAATCCACAAGCAATGTTTTTCTTATACATCTAAAAAATAGTAAAAAAATTCTAAAAAAAATGTAAAATTTACCTTTTAAATACAAAACTTTGAAAAATAAAATATGAATCCATAACAAGAGTCAATCCATAATCTGCATATAACCATATCCTCACTCCTTTTTATTTATATTTTTAACCTCTTTCCAAAATATGATTGCAAAATTTTCTTTGGTGGTCATTTTTTATCATGTGCTTATTTAAGAAATTATTTCTATAAAAACAAAATTTCACATGCATGTATCGTGTTAGTATTTCGTTTGTTTATGAACTCTAATGTTCAATGTACCTCGTTTTTTCTAATAATACAAAAAAAATTTGACTATAACAAAATACACTATCATTCATATTCTATTTGGCGGATTTTCTTTTCATAGCATGTTGACAAATATTTTCATTAATTTCTATAAAAATCATTACTTCCATCGAAAAAATAATTGGATTTAACAAAAAAAAATCCTTAAATTTTTTCAAAAATGGAAATTTTCATGTCTATGAGGATAAAATCAAGAGTGTTAAATAGGCCATGCTAATTATAAGATACAAAGAAACTAGCATGTTAGAAAAAAAAAATATATGTATATATGACTTGTTATTAATGAAAATATCCTTTTGCATAATTGAGTTGGCAAAAGCAAAAATGGTGGAGGTTGATTTAAGAATTGTTGAGGATTAGATGGTAGATAATAGAGAGAGAGAGAGAGAGAGAGAGAGAGAGAGGTATATAGAGCATTGGGTTGAGGTTACACAGTGACCAAGGAAGAGTTTATAATGGCAATGACTACAAATGTGATGTGAGAAGTGAGGTGAAACCGTGATAAAAAAATTTGACTTGTTTGTGTCAATTTCTAGAGATTAGAAATGCACATAGATGCATCATGGCATCATGCAAATCTCAATTTAGATTTTTGTTGAGAAAGTGAGCTGTCTTTTTGTACATTGTATTTTTGGTGGCTCTTTTTTTTTTCACTTATAAATCACCCATCAAATCTAATGTCCTATACTGTATATTTGACATAGATGTTGATGATATATATACTATATATAGATTTGAAAATATTTACTATTAGGGCTTGTTCGGTTCTGTTACTGTACGAGTGGAAAAAAAAAATCAGTTCAATTTCGTGTTTTCTGTCCCACGCACACGGTAAACGTCAGTTCAAATTGGAGTCCAACCCATTCCCGTTCCCGTTCCCGCCTGTAGGCCGAACAGGCCCTTAGAGTATTAGATATTCTGTATCATTTTTCTTACACGATTCATTGATTATATACAATCGAATAATCTCAAGTATGTTTCTCAAATTAAAGTAAACTAATACCAAAACTCAAAATATATATTAGATGCAGTATTCCTGGTGTGCACAAGTTGGTCAGGTTTCGACTATAATTTTTCATTTGATTTATTTTTTTAGTCCAATTGTTTGGGTCTGACAAATTCTGAAATCAAGAATTTCGTGCTTTCATTTTCATATTTCAACAATACGGCATTTCTAATTAAGTTACACTTTCACATTTATACTGAAATTAAAAAGTAATTATAAAAGAATAACTCGTGATATTTATAAAAACAAAAAATCTTCAATAAGAAAGTATATAATGATTATATTGCCATTTCTCACCCAAAGTTTAATAATGTTAACTGAGCATAACCGTCAGAAGTAGAAATTTCAGAGGATAATGAATTTATTTATAAATTAATTTAAAAGTTTGAAGGACCGCTTATCACAACCTTATGAGACTATGAGTACACTGAATTTGTGAAAGCATTATTTTCAAAATTAAAACTATGGTCCATGAATTATTTTGATAAAAAGATAAATTAGTCTGTAAACTTTCATTTGCATCAAATAGATTCGTCAACTTACAAAAAAAAAATTAAGTTGGTTCTTATATTTGTAAAATGGATCAAATTGGTAACAACATTAGATATTCTTATATTAACCTTGTTTGGTTACAACTTTGGAAAAATATTTAGTGGATTTAAACAACAAGTCATTTAACCATTTATTCGGTTTGATTCGTAGTTAATTGTCATTTAACGGTTAGTTTATGCATCAACGTTTGAAAATCTAGATGCCTAACATAAATAAACTCTAAATTTGAAGTATTCTTTTGGATGTGCATGCATGTTATTTGTAATATTTTGAAGGTTTGAATTCCTGACTGATAATTATTTGAAAATTAGTAAATAATTTTATCAAATCAAACAATCTGATAATTTTGATGCAAAAAATGAATACTAAAATATTTTTTACAAAAACTTAAGGACCCAAATCTAAAACTTCCTCTCCTTTTTTTTTGAAAAAAAAAAAAATACAAAAACTAGGATGCATGTTTTTTAGCACCGTAACACCTAATTACTGTAACGTTTCCGTTTGCGTTTGGATTTAGTTAAAGGTGAGATTAAGAGAGAGAAATTGGTAGGCACTACAAATTGGGGGACCATGCACGATGCATGTGAGTGCACCCAGATGCATATGCATATGCATGGCAGAGATGAGATGAGAATGCAATGGTACAATATCTTGTTGGCCATCATTTTCTATATATCATTTTTCACACCATTTTTCCAATTTAGAATCTTCCATATAATTATGAATTACCACCCCCCCTCTCTCTCTCTCTCCCTCCTTCATTGTTTTTGCCACTTTATCACCTCTTTCTGAATATATATAATGCACTTTGTTTGGAACTATTTTTCATTTTATGTAACATTGTCAGCTGGTGTTACTTTATTTTTTGTTTGTCAGCTAAAAATTTATGACAAATAACTAGTATATATAGATCAGGTGTGCATAATTTATGAAGAGTGAGGCTACGGTGCTATGCATAGCACGGATGGGGGGTGTACTACGGCTCAAAATTTGACTTTTCAAAATTCTAACGGTTGATCCGAACCGTTCAACATGATTATAAAATGAATATGTACTTGCAAACCAAATTTTACATTTTTTCGAATTTTTTTACTATTTTTTTAGATAGGCTGTTTTTGGATGGTCCACAATGTTCAAATCAAGTGATTTCCGAAAAAATAGTAAAAAAATTTGAAAAAATGTAAAATTTAATTTGCAAGTACATATTCATTTTATAATCATGTTGAACGGTTGGGATCGACCGTTAGGATTTTGAAAAGTCAAATTTTGAGCCGCAGTACACCCCCCATCCGTGCTATGCATAGCACCGTAGCCTCACTCATTTATGAATGTTTATATATGAGAAATAACTTAAACTGAATCAAACCTAAAGAGCATGGTAGGAATTATTGATTATATTTATGGATTAGATAGAAGTGTATGTATGTATTAATACTTGGTAGGAGGAATTAAATGAGAGAGAGGTGTTGGTATCACTATCAGGAATGGTGTACCTTTTAAATAAGCCAACTGCTGAGACAGCCAGACCAGACACACCATGTTTATCCAACCCCATTCGGATCTCAATTTCTAAATGGGCCTCAGGCTCAACTTCAATTCAATTTGGATCTTCACCTTTTCATCACAAACTGGAGGAATCTTGTTCACACATATATACACATAGGTCTGAAATAGAGGTCTCCATTGGGAGTAAGAAAAAGAGAGGAAGGGATGTGGTCCTAATGAAGATAGCGAGTATACGATGAAAAAGAGCACAAAAAGAAAAAAATCATTCATAAATCATAAATTTATAATCAATCAAGAGTAGGGGTGGCAATGACACTCTTTTACCTTTTTACCCAGACCCGTACTGTATCCGATAAGACGGGTACGGGTAAGATTTTTTTTCGTAAATTTATTGGGTACGGTACGGGTAAAGATTTTTTTTCGTTATCTAAACGGGTAAGGGTACGGGTAAAGCCTATTTCGTACCCATTACTCGATCGGGTAATTATAAATATATATATAGAATCTGGCTAATATGCTACGCGTAGCATAGAGCCCCTCCGTGCTACGGCTTAATTTTTTAGTTTTCAAAATCCTAACGGTCGATCCGAACCGTTCAACATGATCTCCATATGAATATGTACTTGCAAATCAAATTTTACATTTTTTAGAATTTTTTTACTATTTATTAAGCCACTTTGAAAATTGCTGATCCAATGGTCCAGAAGATTTTACTGTTGTGTACAAATTACTATTTTTTCAAAGTGGCTTAATAAATAGTAAAAAAATTCTAAAAAATGTAAAATTTGGTTTGCAAGTACATATTCATATGGAGATCATGTTGAACGGTTCGGATCGACCGTTAGGATTTTGAAAACTCAAAAATTGAGCTGTAGCACGGAGGCCTCTATGCTATGCATAGCACGGAGGCCTCTATATATATTAATAAGCATTGAAAATAATATTTTAATTGGTTTACTTGCACTTAGCATGATCAATTTTTTTTCCAATAAAGTACTATATATGTGTGAAATGAATGTATATGTTTTATTGTTTTATTTAATAAATAATAAAAATAATTATTATATTAGTATTATCCGTTATTTACCCGCTACCGTTTCGTTATCCGACAACTATAACGAGTAAGGATAGAGTACGGATAAGATAATTTGTAATGGGTAAGGATAAGATACAGGTAAGAACAATTTGTAACGGGTACGGGTATGAAAATAGTTCCACCCGACCCTTACCGTACCCGTTGACACCCCTAATCAAGAGAAACGGTGACTTTGGACTTCGGACTTTGGACAGAATGATGAGTGTTGTGCTAATTAACAGGCATGTCAGGGGCATGACACACAAAGTACCGCCGCAGCGAATCCAGAAATCAGAATCCTGGTTTTTTGTATCGCTTTGTTCGATTCAATACACATAGCGCACTGCTCACTTTTTGAGTCGCTCTTTTTTGCTACTATATACATCGAGATGATCGGTTTCTTTGTTCTTTCCTTCATTCTCTGGTTCCGTATCTTTGTTTTTTTCTGGATCTTCTGTGACGGTTGCATTTAAATAGATTTTAACCATTTTCCAAAGGATACGATACAGGGGCGGAGCTAGATTTTTGAACTATGGAAGTCAAATATTTATGGGTGTCAATCATATAAAATTTTTTTATAGAGAATGGAGATCAATTTTACTCTAAATTTTATAAAAAAATATATAAAAATATAAAAATTTTGAAAAAATATGGGGGTCCCCATAGTTTGTTCCTCCATCCGCCACTTATACAATACACACCATATAACAATATTTGCTAATAATTGTGAAATGTTCGTTTAAAAAAAAAAAGTTAAACAGATTTCTGATTTCTAATTTTTTTTCTTCAAATGCTATGAATTATTTACGGAAATTGTTTTCTTAAAATTTCAAAATGTTGTAAATTTGTATGATTATTTAAAGTAAAAGTTTTTTCCCAATTAAACCCATACCTAATAATATATTTCATATATCGTTGAATTATACCTTAATCACAAACTTATCACTGTAATTTACTGTTGAATTGAACTACCATGCTATTTGTAATTTATCTCACTGTAGGAGAGCAGGCGTATTATCACAGATTTTTAAGTAAATTAATTGCACAACTTGATTTTTAATGTGTCAATATAACAAAAATCTAAAAATGACAGGTGTGTAGTACAAACTACAAACAATTAGTGAAACCGTATTTGTATATTACAAAGGATGTTCTCACTTTGTGGGTTTCGAACTCATAACCTTCCATATATGAGTCATGTGCATTTGCCACTAAATCAAAGACAGATTCTTAAATGCAAAAGGTGTTGAAATTTTTTATTTTTTTTATATAACGGAAATAGAAGAAGTCGCTAGGAAGTGTTTAAATGCAAAACAAAGAGAAAACTAATACCATATTTTGTATACTTAGATCTCTAAAAGAAAGCTTTACATTAAAAAAATTATGACAAAATCCAACAAGTATATATGTTTAGCGATCCATTGGCATTGAGATGATTTGCATTTAAAAAATTGTACATTACATCCACATGAAAAATCGATATTAACTCATAACTGGAATAAAAGTATCAGTTGTTGAAAATTGAACTTTATCGTAATGAAACTCATTTGCAATAAATTTGATTATCTACTAAAATTCGGAAAATCAGACAAAAAGAAGTCCTTATACCAACCATTTATAGCTCAAGAGGTGCAAAAACAATTTTCAAAGATAATTAAGTTTGTAAATATCAACTCATTAAAAGCAAATTACTATATGGTCATTAAAAGACAGTAGAATTTAAATATATTTTTCCGACAGAAAAGTAATAATTTGCTGATTTAGTTTCTTTATTATTCTGTTGATCTGAAGATTTGAGAATATTTAGGTACTATTTTTAGTGCTAAAGGTAGAATAATAATGTGGAATTTTTTTTTCTCTTTTTTGTTGCTCAGTTAGCTTGAAACATTAAAGAGGAAATTGAATGTATAATAGGGGATCTACAAAGCTCCTCCTAGGACCTAAGCCTAGAAACTTTGCTCCAACAAATAATAGAACATGCAATGTAAATAATAAATAAACAAACAAACAAAAAGCACCAAAATTTAAGTCACATTTCATCTGTAGAAACAGGATCTCTTGCGGCAGATGACGTATGTCAGTACGTGTAGTGGGTCACTGCGATTGAAAGTTTGAAACAAGGGACACTCTCAAGTCTTTGATATATGGGTTACATTAATTTTTGGATATGGCGATTTGAAAATTCTCGAAATAATATTACACTTTTTTTTTTGCATGTTTAATGTGGTACGTGTATTATATCTATACAAAAGTCAATAAAATTTTAAAGCATGTCTTACTTATCAAACAGTTCGAATTTTCAAGGATAGCAATAACAAAAATAACGATATATGAATTTAAGGATATTCATGTATATCGAATAAGAGGCCTGATTTTAATTTATGTTACTTGAAAATAAAATTGTTTGATAATTTTGACAATATTTAAAATTCAATTCAGATATGAGTACGTTATATATCACAAGTCATCAATTGGATACAATTAAAAATTCAAATAAATTTTAAGAAATAAATTTACATCATATGTCATAAATCTGTATAGACTTGTAGACAATCTTAGATTTTATATATTACGTTGTGCATTATGCATTTATTTATAGAGTTCATTAATTAATTTCATATGATCATTAAATTCAATTATTGTCTAGCCATCAAGTGGTACCACCTCATCATGGGAATACTCAACTTTGTTGAGATGTGATTAGTATCAAATAATAATCTCCAATAGAACTGAGACAATATATTTTGTGCATACAGTTTATTCTATAATGTTAGGTTTCAAATTAATAAAAAATTTAATATAATCATTGTCTAGTTTTTGAAGTTCAATTATTGTCAAATCATCAAATGATACCATTTCATGAAAAAAATACTACACTTTTTTTTTAGATTTGACTAGTATCATATAATATATGTCAAACAACACATTCAAATTCGTCTATATATATTAAACTTTTTGCTAGGATTAAAAATTGTTTACTTAACTGTTAAAAAAAGTTAATACTAAGCTGGTAAAAAATTTCAATTATGTATTTTTAAACTCTAGCTATTTATGTCGTTTGTATGGTACAAAGGTAAATTAGTGAGTCATATTAGCACAAATGGATCGGATGGCAACAGCGGATCCACAATTGCACTGCCAATCTGCCATTCCGTGTAGCTTGTAGCCTTCTTTCTCAGAAAACATAATAATAATAAGAAAGAAAGAAAAAGTAATTAAGTTCATCCAAAGATGGTGTTCAGAGAAAGACAAATCTAATTTGGCACTTCTTTGCAATTATGAGGTAGTTTCCACTTTGCCACCTATCCATTTAACAAAGATGACAAATCTAATATAATAGATTCAAATTGTTTTAATGCATCTGGAATTCAGAATGTCATTTTTTTTATGAGTTGTTGATTTTTTTTCTTTAGTTTCAAGCACATCTAAAATTTGGCACAAATGTTGTAAAAGTTTTTAATTTCTGTAATGAATCAATATAATATTACACATAAGATCACAGTAAAATTTGTTTTGTGAAAATTACAAAAAAAAAAAATCTAGAACCTAATTTATCCAATTTAGTATTAAAATTTTGAGATTAAATCCGTTCTCTTATAGTAATATCTTGAAGTACAACAAATATATTTGAAGAAGAAATATAGAGAGGAGAGGACCACTAGGATAGTAGATGCCCTTTTTAGTGTTTTTACAGAAGCAATAGAGAATGTTTAATAGCTCATAGGATTTAAAAGTTAAAACTCATAGAGCTACTTTCCTAGTTCCTACTACTAGGTTTAAGAAAAAAAGATAAAATTGAGTCATGAATTCTCCATTTTTAATTCTCTGATAATTAATGGAGGTGTCCCTCTACAAACCCCACAAATAATTTTACATAAAGGTCATATGGTGCCCGATTATTGATCATCTGACTCCATCTCAACCGTACAATTGAGCGTAGGAGGCAACGGCTTTGAAAATTCGTAATGAATGTTTTTTTTTTTATGCTGCTCATTTTTGTGAAGAACTCTACGTACATGTTCGGTGCCTTCTCCTTAGACTTCCTTTAACTTTAATATCTCTTAATCTAGCCGAACATAGAATCCTTAGACTGAATTAAAGCAACTCCTTAGCTTGAATTCATAAGGCGAGTCTACTGGTTTCTTAACGAATTTGCCTCCTTTGCAGCTCCTTAAACCCACTTCGCATATTAAAATATCCTGGTAAAGTACAACTCCTTAGACCCACCTTTATCTTTTATAATTTTCTATTCCTTTCTTCTTCTCACTTCAGCGCATATTCCTAGGCACGGGAATAAAATCACCTCCTCTTTCCAGCCATGATTGCCGACTCTCCGGCGACCAAAATCCAAATCTGACATAACAGGCAGGTTCTCCTTAAGATAACCTCTTCATTGATATTTTAAGGGCTCCTTAAGATGACCAAAATCCAAATCTGACATAACAGGCAGGTTCTCCCACACCAATAACTGTTAATTCGGTGCAATTTAAAAACACCTGGTCACCAACTAAGTACTAGTAAAACAATTAAATTATCATATCGTTCAATATAACAAGTTTTCAAATTCATCAAATTAATATAAAGAACATATTGATGATTTGACATGCAGTTTTAATTTTGACAACTATTTTATCCGTAAATGTGGCCTATGAATAAATATAAATAAAAAAAATGTAAAGTGCACATGAGGCTTTTTGTCTGAGTGGAATTTAATGGACAAGTCCATTTCTAGAACAACAAAAGAGAGCAATATATATAGGCCCATTATTCTCCATCTAGATCTGAAGTTATATAAGTTGGGACTTGGGAACCCATAATATGTTGGTCCGAGGAGTCTCTATCCATCCAGGCTTTAATGTTGGTGATAATAAAACTTTATATTTGTTTGCACTTTGGAGTTGCATTATGCCATTATGCAATTATGCATGGCATGCCATGGCATGGGTACCTAATTAAGCTACTACTACTACTAGGCTGCTCATCTACTAGGCTGTGTTGTGTTTTGTAGTATCTACTTATAGGCTGTAGCTGCCTTCGCATTAAATTCTCTTACATTACATTCATTTTGGATGGCGAGAGATGTGAGGCGCCGGACTTAAATTCCTTCCTTTTAATTATTGATTAAATAAAGAGGTAGGTTATGTTACTGTGCATAGCGTATATTGACCCGTATTATAGATTAATATTTATTTTTAAAGTTCAAATAATTGATCTAAACCGTTCAACGTGGTCTTTATATGAAAATGTACTTGTATATCAAAATTTTACATTTTATGATTTTTTTACTATCTTTTTTATAGGTAGAAAATCATTTGATCTAAACACTCTAGATCATTTAAAAATAATGATTTTCTACCTACCTAAAGAGTTAGGAATCCATATCCTCCCTCGTATCGAATTGAGTACAATCAACATTGGCAAACTTTCTGCCGAGCGATTGGAATTCGGTGTTTATTTAAATATAGAGAGTCTGTTTTGAGATTTGTGCCATATTAAAATTGACGACTCAGATCTCATTCTACTCAGTCCGGAAGGTGTGGTCTTATGCACAACACAGGATTTTTTTTAAAAACCGTAAATAAAATAATTAAATCTACGAAACCAACATGATGACTGCAAGATTTACAAAAACCATCAGAACCGAGATGCCAATTCGGTCCCAACGATTTTTTTTTCTCCGGACCGAATTGGCATCTCGGTCCCCATATTTTTCACAGCAAAACAGAGGAGACTATGTGGCCGATCGTGTGGCTGCCTCTGGACCGAAATGGCATTTCGGTCCAGAGAATTTTTTGGCCAGACCGAGTAGCCATCTCGGTCCAGGGAATTTTTGAGAATTTTTTGGCATTATTTTTTGTATGGCTGCCTCTGGACCGAAATGGCATTTCGGTCCAGAGAATTTTTCGGCCAGACCGAGTAGCCATCTCGGTCCAGAACATATTCTGTCCAATAAATGTATTCTGCTCTCTCCTTCCTGCGTTATTTTTTTGCGAGACAGAGACAGAGAGCTTCTTCTTTCTTTCTTTCTGAGACATTCTTTCCGAGACCTTCATGCCTCTCTATTGTGCATAGTTTCAGTTTTCCAAATTACAGATCGGCTCCTGCATTGTGCCTCTAGCGTTCGTCTGAATACTGTAGTAAGTTTTTTTTTTCAATTATGATCATATTTTTTGCTGTAAAATTGAAAATTATCAAAGGTTAATCGTGAAATTTTTTGTTCAGGAAATGTCTCAAGTATTAATAAATGTGTATCACAGACGCGAAATTACAGACGCACCGACCTGTATATTTCCTGTTACTAACTCAACTAGTCTTGATGAGCTAAGAAGACAGATATATGTTGGCATTCGTTTGCTCCCTAGCCGGTTCGATCTGACAATCAGCGCACGTTTGAACACGGCACCACCTGGCTCAGCAGAAAAATACCAGTTGTTCAACATAGACCACGAAGCGACTTGGTATATGGTGCTTGCGAATGCCACTCCGGTATTGAATTTTAAACTTCTTGAATTAGTGGTTGAGTCAGTACCAGTTGTTAGTCAGACCAATTATGACCCATACCCGGGTAGTGTACCCGGAACTAGCAGAGACATACCGGTGAATGACCCACCCATACATTGTGATGAAACCACCGAAATACCCCCCGTTGATTTGCATGATTATTTTGACCAGCTGAATAATGATACTGACTCAGAAACAAGCTCTGACCCTGATGACACGGTTGTCGGAGAAGAGGAAATGGCCGAAATTGAGGATCAGATTAGGATGGAAGAAGTAAGGAATGAGTGGCAATCGTCTATTCCTTTTATTAATCGGGGATTGCAGCATCCTTGTTCGGCATTTCATGACAATGTGCCGATGCCGTACAAGGATGAAGCATTTTTTGGTCATCCACCCAGAATCGACGGTCCATTTTCGGTGGGACAGATATTTGAATCCAAAGTTGATCTTAAATCGAAGTTGAATGGATATGCCATGGATAATAACTTAGAAATACAACAAACCCAGACAAGTCGTAACACATATGTGGTTGTATGTACAGTGGAGGGGTGTCCGTGGAGGGTATACGCAAAAACCACTGCGACGGGCAATTGGACAATTGCAACAAACCCATACGAGCACAATTGTTACAGTACTTCATGTACAGCAGACAGTCGTCAGATGACTGCCAGGATGATTGCAGATATAATCAAACCGGGTCTCAAGGAGGACCTGGAGATGTCAATAAAAGCATGTCGAATTGCAGTTAGACAGGAGTACAAAACGGTTGAGCCTTCATACAGCAAGATTTGGAGAGGGAGGGAGCTGGCTATTGCCGATTTATTTGGTTCTTGGGAGAAAGCTTACGAACTGCTACCTTCTATGCTCGGTGCAATCCAGAGGTCTAACCCAGGTACAAGATACAGAATTGATCACAGACCATCTAGCACGTTGGGCGAACATATTTTCATCCGTGTGGCATGGGCTTTCGGTCCATGCATTCAATCCTGGCCATATCTCCGACCAGTTATAAGTGTAGATGCAGGACACCTATCCGGCAGGTACAAAGGAAAACTATTCATGGCATGCGCTTATGATGCAGAACAACAATTACTACCCATAGCATTCGGGATTGCGGAAGAGGAGACTTCATCTAATTGGGGCTGGTTTATGCAATTTGTACGCGAAGATGTTGTCGACCCTGGTCAGATATGTGTTATATCAGACCAGCATGCTACAATCCGTTCAGTGTTTGATCGACCTGATTTAGGGTGGTGTGAGGAGAGGGGTGAAGCAGTTCATCGATTGTGTGCTCACCATATTGCGGCGAATGTGTACAAGTTGTGCAAGGACAAAGTAATTGAACAAATTTTCACTGTGTTTGTGGGTAAGATGAAACCTTGGAGGTTTGATGAGGGTATGGAAATGATAGAAGGTAGGAGCATTACTACTCACCAGTACATCATGTGGTGTGGTAAAAGGTTGCAAAATCTCGAAGAAGAGCCTCTGCAACTCCATAAATGGGCACAATGTCATGACGGAGGCCCAAATAGGTGGGGTATTATGACTACGAACGGATCAGAATCATTGAACAATGTTTTCCGAGTGGCTCGCCAACTGCCTGTAACGGCAATAGTTGATCGCACATTCTATAAAGTTGTGGATTGGTATGTCAGAAGAGGTGCGGTTGCTCGAAATTGGCATCAAAATGGAATGAGATTATCAGGAAAAATCATGACAGCGTTAGAACGTCGGATTGCCAAAGCAAAGGAGCACCAAGTGATACCAATGGGTGGTGAATTTCCCGTCTACGAGGTCGTCGATCATGATGGAACCCAAAGAACGGTATGTCCGATATTTTCTTAAATTTAGTATAACTTTCTCAATTTGTAATATTTAAATAACATGATTTATTGATTGTAGGGGGTGAAAGGAGACATGAAGTACGAAGTTAGATTTCCAGAAGGGGAGCAGAGAATGCCTGTTTGTGACTGCCAGAAACCGCAATTTACTGGCATTCCCTGCAACCACGTCTTGGCGATGTGCTGTAAGAGACATCTAGATCCGATGAGATATGTAAGTCACTATTATAGCGTTGAAAATTATGTCAACACATGGAGGGGTGAGTTTCACAGCTTCGGCAGCGACCGCAATTGGATATATGATTTGGGAGCAGGGAAAATCAAGCCGGACCCAAATAAAATTAACAAGGGTAGGAGGAAGCACAAGTGAATTCCTAATGCTATGGATGTTATGGAAGCTCAATGTAGGCCACGCAGTGGAGTACAACGTCCAGAGGGATCCGGTAGAAGAAGACCGTCAGGTTAGAAATCGTAATTGTGAATTAGTACATATTTTTAATTAAATTAAGATTTTACACACTTAATTATATTTATATCCGCATTGTACAGGGGCAACTGTTGAAAGACGGAGAAGCGTATCTGGCACCCGGCCAGAAGCATCTGCATCTGCTAGGTATACAGAGGCATCTGCTCCACAAGAAAGACGGAGAAGCGTATCTGGCACCCGGCCAGAAGCATCTGCATCTGCTAGGTATACAGAGGCATCTGCATCTGCTCCACATGTACAAACAACTGGTAGTCAAGCAGGACCATCTGGTAGCCGACCATCTATTGGTCGGACGGCTAGTCGTCTGGTGAACAAATTATTGAGACGTAAGGAACGATGAATATTGTGTAATGCAAGACGATGTTTTATATAAGACTATGTTTGTTTTAAATGGAAGACCATTTCTGAATTTCCAAACTAGTCGAATTTCTGAGCTGTAAATTTTCTGTACTTCTGATTTTCTGTTTTTCTGAATTTCTGACCTCCGTCGACAAATCGTCAGAACTGTAGCAAACCGTAATATTTTTGTACGTACAAGTTATATTATCTGAAAACTAGACTTCGACGCCTTTCTTTCCATATAAAGAACCCAAAATTCCATGTAGCCATTTAATCATAATTGAATTTCCAAACTAGTCGAATTTCTGAGCTGTAAATTTTCTGAATTTCTGTCAGTTCTGTTTTTCTGAATTTCTGACCTCCGTCGACAAATCGTCAGAACTGTAGCAAACCGTAATATTTTGTATGTACAAGTTATATTATCTGAAAACTAGACTTCGACGCCTTTCTTTCCATATAAAGAACCCAAAATTCCATGTAGCCATTTAATCATAATCGAATTTCCAAACTAGTCGAATTTCTGAGCTGTAAATTTTCTGAATTTCTGTTTTTCTGAATTTCTGACCTTGGCCGAATTAGATGGAATATGGACGAATTTCTGCATTTTTGTTGTTATTAATTTTTAATGTTATCGGAATTTTGGAATTTCAAATGCGAAGAAGATTTGGTATGTCAGAGATGTAGAAGGAAGCACGGATTAGACGTCGAAGAAGAGGAACCACTAAATTAATTCATGTTTACACTAAACAATACATACACTAAACAAAAACTACACTAAATCAATCCATGTCTTCCCTGCCCCTAGGATCAGGGTATCTCGAGTGGCTAAATCTGCGAGTTGGCCTTGTCTGGCGTCTTGTAGGAGCCGCTGCTGATGGCCCCGCATCATCTGCTAGAGGGCGCCCGTCTATTACTATGGATTGAAGCGAGCTGTAAACTCCCTGCATAATATCGTCATGCGTCGTTGGAGGAACTTGGACATCTACACGTCTCGCTCTCATGTCTGGAATATCACCGCTGATATCGATGTGGTTTAGGTCAAATGGAAGTCCGGCTTGCTCGACCATGGCTCTGAACATTGCGATATGCCCAATATCCCGTAAAAAATCACGGCCATGCTCTAGCAATTGGAGTCCAAAAGCCATTTGCCCAGGTGTCTTCACCATCGCAATTCCTTCTGCGGTCATATTCATGAGGCGACATCTCTGAAAAAAAAAGAATAGTTAAATAAAATGAAAGATAGTTCGTAAATAAAATGAGCAGATATATTAAAAATTAAAATTAAAATACTTACGGTACGTGCTTGCACCTCGGCATCCGAGACATACCCGAGACGGTCTACTTCTACTTCTGGTTCTGGCAATGGCTGGCTCAGAACTGCTGGTGAGCGTATTTGATAAATCGATGGCATGCCGTTCCGGAGGAACCAATCCATATACTCGGGATACCTGTAACGACCAATTAGAATAAATTAACTCATCACTGGATCCGAATTCAAAATTTAAAAAAAAAACGTACCTATCCACATCGTAAGGTCCCGGCTCTACAATTGCCCAGGGTGGTTGAGCGATATATTCCGCCCAGTGAGCGTTCCAGTCTGCACTTAATCCGTCGTCTCTGTCTAAACCCTGCGCACGGTTCATACTGCGGAGGCCTTCCAGATAATCAAAGGGCAGTGGAGCCTGCGGAGGAACTAGCTGAAATAATCCGAACTGTCGGTAAACCCTCTCAGGAAGATGAATCTCACACTCCCAGAAATGGACCAACCACACGCGATATGTAAATATGGGCCCATCTCTAATCCCGCGCGAAGGTTGTTGGTGGTAGTAAGTCGTATACGGCATCCAGTTGACAACATTTACAGTCAGACGCTCAAACTGGTTACGATATTGCGATACACCTAAGTTGTGAACACATTACAAATAAATATTGAATTAACACTAAATTATATTGAGAAATATAATTTAAATACATGTTTAAATAAATGTACCTCTAATAGGGTTGCCATCCTATTGATGCGGAATAGTCCATCTTGCGCCAAAAGCCAGCCTCTCCAATTGGTTTTCACCGCCAAATGGTAAATCGTGTCTGCCTCTGGGCCGGCCAATAGGAAACCGAGTCCAACACCACATCTGCAGCAGTAGTAATGGACCATTAATCGAAACTGTTTTCTTTCTGCAAGCCCGAGACAACTCACGATACAGGCAGGCAAGTACAGCACCTCCCCAATTGTAGTCCTCTTCCAGGGGTCCCAAATTCTCTAAGAACTGCAAGTACATGATCGGGACAGAACTTGAGTTCGCATCGGGAAACATCATCGATCCAAACAAGTCCATGCAGTATGCCCGTGTGTGTCGGTCGACGATCTCCTGGGGAGTGTCATGTGCCAAGTTTCCGTTAAAGCGGTCCTTCAACCATTTTAGTCGCATATGGTATTTGGATCTCTTAACTTCGCCATTGTCGGCCACCTTTGAATAAAAAAATTCATCATCACTGTCTTCATTGCCGTCATAGACCTCATGCCCTAGGCAATCTTCGATCAGTAGTGACCAATTATCATCTGTATGTCCAGCAATTGCCTTTCCTGTAAACATAGATGTTAGAGATAAAGATATACTCGATATTTACAATACAATTTAATACACTACAATACGCTAAAAAAAAGATACATTACTCTAAATATTTATACAATTTATTTACACTAAATATTAATAGGATTTATTTACACTAAATTACTCTAAATATTTACACTAAATTACTCTAAATATTAATAGGATTTATTTACACTAAATTAATTTATTCCTAAATTTATTTACACTAAATTAATTTATTCCTAAATTTATTTACACTAAATTAATTTATTCCTAAATTTATTTACACTACATTTATTTACACTAAATTACCTGCACTAAATATAAATTACTCACAAAAGTATAAATTAGTAAGAAAAAATATTTTACCTTGAACAGGTAAGCCCCACAGACAGCTGACATCTTCCAGTGTCACTGTGCACTCTCCCACCGGAATATGAAAACTATTCGTCTCGGGCCTCCACCTCTCGACGAGCGCAGTGATCAACGCTTTATCAATCTGACAATGCGTCACATCCTTCATCTGGTACAGGCCTAAATAAATCAAACCTTCTTTCATCCGAGGCTGGTAATGAATGGCCATTTGCCGAGGACCAGGACGCAGTGAACGAATCGGCTGGAAGTAGTCTGGAACGATAATTTCATGCAAAATAATGTAAAGAACAAAAATTAATTTAAACTTCCAAGTTTATTTTGAAATTTAAATCCAACACGATATTAAACAAATACCATTGTATTCACCAACGATATCTTGTGTTGCTCAGGAGGCAATTGCAACAAGCGTTGTTCAGCAGCCATTTTGCACTACAATATAAATAAAATTACAACATAAAAAAACTCCAGTTAGTTAACAAATCAAAAATTCCTTTAGCTAATTTACTCTACATACAAAATTAAAAAAACCTACAATTAGTTAAATTATACTAAAAAAAGCCTAAATTATTCTACATTTATTTTTAAAAAAAACTATGACCAAGATTACTCTACATGCAAACCAAATCATTATACAATTACTAAACACTATATACAATAAATTTATACACTAAATTACTCTAAATATTTATAAAATTTATTTACACTAAATATTTATACAATTTTTATACAACTTATTTACACTAAATATTTATTCACACTAAATTTATTTGCACTAAAAAATTATACAATTTATATACAATTTATTTACACTAAATATTTATTCACACTTAAATTTATTTGCACTAAAAATTTATACAATTTATATACAATTTATTTACACTAAATTACTCTAAATTACTCTAATTACTTTAACTATTTATACTACAATACATTAAAATACACTACAATCACTAAATAAATAACACTAAAATAAACTAATTTACACTACAATACACTAAAATAAACTAATTTACACTACATACAAACTAAACTAAATAATTTACAAATAAAATTAAAATTCGGATTTTTTTCCTAAATTAAAAATTCACACTATAATACATGAAATTACACTACAATACACTACAAAAAACTAATTTATTCTATAACTAAACTAAATAATTATAAAATTCGGATATTTTTTTCAAATAAAAAATTTAATCACGTACCCAATGAAACTTGTAGATCTGAAGCTTTTCTTGTTCTTCTCTCAAAACTATATTCAAATATGTAATTAGAATAAAAAATGACGAAGATTTGAGGGGGTTAAAAATATTTTTGTTTGGTTTGGTTTCGGGAAGAAGAAGAGGAAGAACCTCGGGTGTAAGGAAAATGGAAGAAAGAAGAAGGGAGACAGCGCCGAGTAAAGAAAACAATGGGACCGAGTTGGCATCTCGGTCCGGAGGGAAAAACAATGGGACCGAGTTGGCATCTCGGTCCGGAGGAAAATTTTGGCCGGACCGAAATGCCAATTCGGTCCGGAAATATTTGTGGATTTTCTGTGGCGTGAGCTGCGCAACATTAAAAAAAATATGGGGACCGAGATGCCAATTCGGTCCGGAGAAAAAAAAATCGTTGGGACCGAATTGGCATCTCGGTTCTGATGGTTTTTGTAAATCTTGCGGTCATCATGTTGGTTTCGTAGATTTAATTATTTTATTTACGGTTTTTAAAAAAAATCCCACAACACATGTATATTAGTTCATACTTTGAACAAATATATTCGTTTACAAAATTTAAATAGTAGATCCGAACCGTTCATGATATCACCATATGAAAATGTACTTATATATTAGATTTTACATTAAAAAATATTATTTTTTTAGATAAGTAGAAAAATCACTTGATTTAAAGATTCTAGACTTAAAATTAGTGATTTTCTACCTACCTCTAAAAAATAGTAAAATAAATTAGTGATTTAGTTTTAAAGTGCATTTTTGTATAGAAATCATATTCAAATATTCAAATTAGCTATTCGAATTTTGAAAATCAAAATATTAATCCATAGCATGAATCAATCTGCACTGTGCATTAATACATACCATAGCCTCACTCTTAATTAAATAAATAAATAAATGCCCTCCTTTTCTGCTGGGGAGCAGCTAGACATTCAGTATTTGTACTGTCAATTAAATATATTTTTTTATATATGTAATTGTATAGTGTGTATAACACTGTTTGATGCTAATGAAAGAGGGAAGTAATAGTGTATGGGTACTGTAGTTGTACCAAGTACTTGTAGCTTCTTTTGATCTGACATATAATAATTAGCTTTTATTCTTTTTCTCTATTTTTTTACCTCTTTCCTTATATTTATAGCATGTACGGTTCATTCAAATTTCGTGAGTGTTAGAGAAATAACTTGTAATTTTTTGAATAATTTGTTCAGGGTTCTAAACAACGATCGAGCTATAGCTGTGTTATAGCTTTTTCGGATCTTAAAAGCTATATCACTATCAACTGCTTTTTTTTAAATAGAGTTCTAAATAACTAGTTATAGTTGCGCAGTAGTTAACTATAGTTGTTTTTGTAACTATTCTGAAATGATACAATAATCGCTATTTAGAACCTTGGATTTGTTACATGACATATGGTTGGTCAGATAATGGATGTATTAATTGTCACCTCCTAAATTTAATCAGCCCTATGAAATAAGGGCACATGTTAACATGATTATACAAATTAATTAAAATATGCATTACAATTAGTTCCGTAATACTCAATTAGAAAAAAGAAGAAGCATATGTAACATATATATATATATAGAGAGATGGGCTACTATGCTTCGCGAAGTAAATGGGGGTTTACTTCGGGTCATATTTTCATTTTTGAAAATTCAAACAACCGATCCGTACTGTTCAACATGTTCTAAATATTGAAATGTGCTTGGAGACTAAATTTTACATTTTTTTGAATTTTTTTACTATTTATTAAGCCACTTTGAAAATCGCTGATCCGGTGGTCCAGAAAATCTTACTGTTTTTTACTGTTCACAGTGGATCAGCGATTTTCAAAGTGGCTTAATAAATAGTAAAAAAATTCCAAAAAAATATAAAATTTAGTCTTCAAGCATATTTCAATATTTAGAACATGTTGAACAGTTCAGATCGGTTGTTTGTATTTTCAAAAATGGAAATATGGCCTGAAGTAAACCCCCCATTTACTTCGCGAAGCACAATAACCCATCTCATATATATATATATATAGGATTTGGCTAATATGCTACGCGTAGCATAGAGCCTCTCCGTGCTACGGCTCATTTTTTGAGTTTTCAAAATCCTAACGGTCGATCCGAACCGTTCAACATGATCTCCATATTAATATGTACTTGCAAACCAAATTTTATATTTTTTAGAATTTTTTTACTATTTATTAAGCCACTTTGAAAATCGCTGATCCAATGGTCCAGCAGATTTTACTGTTGTGTACAAATTAGTGTTTTTTCAAAGTGGCTTAATAAATAGTAAAAAAATTCTAAAAAATGTAAAATTTGGTTTGCAAGTACATATTCAGATGGAGATCATGTTGAACGGTTCGGATCGACCGTTAGGATTTTGAAAAATCAAAAAGTGAGCCGTAGCACGGAGTGCTCTATGCTATGCATAGCACGCTAGCACTGTCCTATATATATATATATATATATATGAGGGAGGGATCTAGGTACCACAATTTTGAGTTACAACAAAGTTACCACAACTATTTCTTACATTTTCAAATTCCAAATCGTCTCCAAACCATTCAACATGATCTCCACAATAAAATGTGCTTCCAGATCAAATTTTACATTTTTTTTGAATTTTTTTACTATTTATTAAGATGGGTACAAAATTCAATGGTCTAAATTTGACTAGTTTTTGTAAAATACTTAATAAATAGTAAAAAATTCAAAAAAAATGTAAAATTTGATCTGGAAGCACATTTTATTGTGGAGATTATGTTGAACAGTTTGGATCGACTATTTGAAATTTAAAAATGTAGAAAATGACTGTGGTAACTTTGTTGTAACTCAAAATTGTGGTAACTAGATCCCTCCTCTCTCTCTCTCTATATATATGATATAATACGATAGAGTTGTAAAGGTAATTCAATGTCTGAATAAATATATATATATATATATATATAGAGAGAGAGTGGCTAAGATCAAAGTGGTATGACCAAGGCCTTTGGTGCTACCAAGTCGTTTTTGGATTTTCAAAGTCCAAACAGTCGATCTAAACCGTTAGATGTGATATCTATATTAAAATCTGCTTGGAGACCAAATTTTACATTTTTTGGACTTTGAAAATCTGAGTGAGGCTACGGTGCTATGCATAGTACGGATTGGGTCTATACTACGGCTCAAAATTTGACTTTTCAAAATCCTAACGGTCGATCTGAACCGTTCAACATGATTATAAAATGAATATGTACTTGCAAACCAAATTTACATTTTTTCGAATTTTTTTACTATTTTTTTAGATAGGCTGTTTTTGGATGGTCCAGAATGTCCAGATCAAGTGATTTTCGAAAAAATAGTAAAACAATTTGAAAAAATGTAAAATTTGGTTTGCAAGTACATATTTATTTTATAATCATGTTGAACGGTTCGGATCGACCGTTAGGATTTTGAAAAGTCAAATTTTGAGCCGTAGCACGGACCCAATTGGTGCTATGCATAGCACCGTAGCCTCACTCTATATATCTATATATATATGAGTAAGGCTAGCGTATGCTAGGCTCACCAAACCCTTATGGTGAGCTTAACCCCAGTACCGTCCGATCTGTTTTAGATTCGTGCTATCTCTGATTTCAATTTAGCGCTGAAATCAGACGCAGACGGAAAATTTTAAAGTGCTCCTCCGTTATCTTCATTTTTTTCCTTTAGAATTCTCTTCCCGATCTCTTCATATTCCATTCCTAATCTCTCTCTCCTTCTCCCTCACTCCCTCTACTTGGGCTTCGCCTCTTCTCCTTGTGCCCCGCCTCCTGGATCCCCGCCTCCTCTCCTTTAGTTCACCTCATCTTCGCAGCCCTTATCCCCGGGCACTTGTCGCTGCCTCCGTCTCTCGATCGGTTGGAAAAGCAAAACCTAGAGGTCTCTTGGACCTGCTCACATGGCAATGACTCTACCCACCGATTTTCTGGTAATACACGCAACATCATTGGTACCTCTCTATAGATACTATTATCATTCCATAATAGTATTGATTTTTCACAACTAAAATATTTTGGAAAATCCAAATCTAGTTTCATTGAATGGGTCAAATTTAGTTTCAATTGAGATTCTTTATGGGTTTATAATTAAGAAAATTAGTTGGTTTCATTAAATATGGTGAAGCCCAGATTTGATTTAGCATTTAAACAACAGCTTAATTGATTAAAGTCACATATTCAATGAAATAATTAAGGTGAACCAAACCCAGTATTAAGGGCTGCGAAATCTGTTGTCAAATTTAAGTGCTCCAAAACTTGAAAGTAGATAAAAAAACGTGTAATATGCAGTAAAATAGTGTACATGTAGAAAAGTCTATTTAAGTGAAGATATATCTATGCACTTCTGTTTTTCAATTGTTCATTCTTTATAGACTATATTTTTTTTCTTGTTGTCACACTTATATAAGGAGGATGGACGTTGCACGAGCTTTGTCTTTTGATTTGCCCTCAACTAGCATGATTCCTCAAGAGGAGTCCTTGTTGCCTGCTGGAAATGTTGATGAGATAACGGTAAAACTTAATTGATACTGAATCTACAATTATAAATGTTGTTCAATTTGAAATTGTTTGAAGTTTTTAATTTGATATTTTAATTTGATGTATTTTTTTTTGTTTGAATAGGACCAGCTTGTTGACCCATATCTTGAAAATGAACAAGTTGAGGAACCTTTAGAGCAATGTTTTGAGCCCTTTGTTGGCATGGAGCTTGATAGTATCGATGCTGCTTATAATTTCTACAACTTTTATGGGTTCAAAACTGGATTTAGTATTCGGAGAGCACAAAAGTATCATTCTCAGACGGGAGAGAAGAAAGTGATTAGTCAAAGATTTGTTTGTTCTAAAGAAGGATTATCAAAACGTCAAAAACAAGAGAGGATTGGGGTTGGCACATCACCAAACGAGAAGACGCCGCAAAAAACAATCTCATTTCGAAGGACTAGTTGTAAGGCATCAATGAGTGTAAGTCTACAATCGAATGGAAATTGGTTGGTAACCACTTTTAAAAAAGAGCACAATCACGAGTTGGTCCAAAGTCCTTCAAAGAAGAGATATTTTAAGTCTCACACACATATTAGAGATGACCAAAAGGAGTGCATTAGTATTTTGAGCAACCAAAATGTGGCTCCCGCAAAGATTTTTGAGGCAATCGTTGAGAAGGAGGGTGGTCGACATAATGTTCTTTTCTCAAAGAAGTATTTGAGTAATGAGATTGCTAAAGAGAATAGAAAGCTTGTTGGTGTGGATGTTAAGAAAGCACTCGAGTACTTCAAAATGATGCAAGAAACAGATCCAGACTTCTTCTTTGAAGTAGAGCCCGATGATAACCAAACAGTAAAAAACATATTTTGGATCGACGGGAGGTCAAGAAGATCGTACCAAGCTTTTGGTGATGTTTTAGTATTTGATACGACTTACAATACCAACCTATATTACATGCCTTGTAGCCCCTTCATTGGAGTAAACCACCATTGGTTATCTATATTTTTTGGTTGTGCACTTATTAGGGCTGAGGGGGCGGACACTTTCAAATGGTTATTTCGAACATTTTTGAAAGCAATGAATGGGAAGCACCCGAAAGCAATCATAACAGACCAAGACCCGGCAATGAGAGTTGCAATAGCAGATGTTTTTCCAAATACAACACACAGGTGTTGCCAGTGGCATGTTATGAGGAAAGCGAGGTACAATTTGGGGGCAATATATGGCAAGATTAAAGGATTGGAAGATGACTTACAAGCTTGCATTAATTTGAGCTTGACCATCGAAGAGTTCAAAAAGGGATGGAAAGATATGCTTGAGAAGTACAATTTGCAAGATAATAAACACTTGGACTTGATGTTCAGAACCCGTGAAAAGTGGGTCCCTGCTTATTTTCGGGGTACCTTCTTTGCTGATATGTCGACTTCACAACGAAGTGAGAGTGCAAATGCTGTTTTGAAGTTGTGGACTGACTCACACACGTCCATCTACAAGTTTGTTATGCAATTTACTAAGATGGTTGAGGGCATTTTTGCCAAAGAAGATGAAGAGGACTTCAGAACTTGCACAGAACAACCGCAACTATGGTCGTTTGATCCAATAGAGGTTGAAGCACGTCGGGTCTACACCAGAAAAATTTATTCTTTGTTTAAGAATCTCTTTAGGCAAAGTACAAGTTACAACATACATGAAGTAGAGAATGATGCACTTTATGTGGTCCAGAGGATACACGATCCTACAACTTCTAATTGGAAAATATGTGTATACCAGGTTCGAGTGAACAAAGCCAACACCGAGGTAAGTTGCAATTGCCGGGGGTTTGAATTTCAAGGCCTTTTATGTTCACATTCCCTAAAGATCATGCAGAACCTTAGAATGCGCCTTCATCCTCGTTACGTGCTGCCAAGATGGACGAAAGAGGCGAATGAGGGTTTGAAGAAATCCCAAAGTGATATCATATCAGCCGAAGCCATACGGTCTGATGCCGAAAGGTAATATTTATATTTCACAAATCTGTATCTTCTTGCTTGCACAAGTTAATTTTGGTTTATTTTTATAGGTATGAACATCTTCGCATGAAGGCCATGAAGATTGTTGATGATTTCTGGAAGCCTTTTGAATTATACACAATTGCTAGCACAAAACTCGAAACATGGTATAATGAATTAAGTGAAATTGCAAAGAGCAGGCGGGGCGATATGTCAACTGAACATGTTGATGCTACTGTTGTCAAGCCACCTATCAATAGTGGGGAAGTTGGTGAGGAGATGAACTACCGAGACCCCCCTCAATCACAATGTAAGGGGAGGAGAAGACCTCAAAGGCACAAACATCCAATTGAGAAAAAGATGAGGACTTGCAGTAATTGTCACAAGAAAGCAGGGCACAATGTTCGGACCTGCCAACAGGTTCATATATACATCCAATTTGTTTTTTAGATCCATTTTAATTTGTACCAATACTCTCCAGGTACACTAATACATCTTAATATTTCTTTATAGAATTCCTCCAAGGAAGCACCGGAACTGGATTGCGAAAATCAGAGTCAAAGTGAGACACACAGTAATTAGGTCATAGTTCATTAGGTTTTGGTACTTTTAATATGGATGTTTTAATGTTGGATGTTTTAATGTTAGTTTTGAAGATTTGGTCAGATTGGTCATTTAAGCTTTGGCATGTTTTTATTTTTATTTTTGCATTATGAAAGTTAGTTTTGTGCTACTGTAATTTGACTATGATTTTATTTGCTTAATGTGTTGGTTTAAATATTGTTGTTTCATTTCATCTTAGTACAAACTGGTTCAGTTGATAAAGTGAAAAAAATTACTGAAAAATAGTCATAACAATTACTGAAAAAGGAGGGGCGAATCTGGAAAACAGTCACAACAATTACTGGCAAAGTGTGACTTAATGCCATTGAGAACTGCATGTTTCAGAGATCAATAGTCTTTTATTTTGGATCTCATCAGTTTTTTATTGTATTTATGAGAACTTTTTGTTTTGGAATTTCTGGTTGTGCCAATTGGTACCAGCTACACTCAAGTCTCAATTACTATATCTTAGCTATATGCACAATATAGATTTCAGTCAGAGAGAAAAATCATTAAGTTGGTTTGAATTTAATTTTGTACCTTGAATGATATTGTTCTATAGTTTGACAATGTATGAGCTATTTGAACTGTGTGATGTTGTGTAGATTCATCTTTGTATATCCAATTTGACTATGCATCTAATGAATTTGTGCAAACTAGATGCTTTAACAAACTTAATGCACAGTGATTCATGCCTAGAATCAATGCTTTAGACATTAAAAAAAAATTAAACTAATGTTTGTTGGCGTAGCATACATTAAAAAAACACATACACGAATATGAAATATAAGCCGCCACGATAAATAAAATTTAGGAAATTAAATTGATACAGTAAATAAAATTTAGGAAATGAAAGAAACATACATGGATATGTATATATATGTGAGATTTCATTAAAAATTGAGATTTCATTACAGTGAAAGTGTCCCATAAATGCCCTTGTACTTTCATTCTACTATTATACATTCAAGCTACGACGTACATCATTAAGTTCTCCAAAAAAGCACATACAAATAACATTCATACAATAAAATACAAGCTGAAGAATTATTTATCCAAGCGTATCCAGCATTAGCTGCCATCTATCCACTATTCATGGGCCTTCTGGTTCTTCAGTGCCATGTATCCTCTCTAGTACTGGCATGTGGCTGCCTGTGAGACTAGGAAGCCTTCGAACATCAGCTGATATGCTCTTAAATGTCTTCAAAGTAGCGAACTAACCTAGCATCTATTGCAATCAGGATTAGAAAAAAGAGAGCAAATATAACTAAGCTCCAGGGCATTTGGTCAAATTCATACCAACATGCTTCACCTTAATTATTTCATTGAATATGTGACTTTAATCAATTAAGCTGCAGTTTAAATGCTAAATCAAATCAGGGCTTCACCATATTTAATTAAACCAACTAATTTTCTTAATTATAAACCCATAAAGGATCTCAATTGAAACTAAATTTGACCCATTCAATGAAACTAGATTTGGATTTTGCAAAATATTTTAGTTGAGAAAAATCAATACTATTATGGAATGATAACAGTATCCATAGAGAGGTACCAATGATGTTGCGTGTATTACCAGGAAATCGGTGGGTAGAGTCATTGCCATGTGAGCAGGTCTAAGAGACCTCTACAGTTTTGCTTTTCCAACCGATCGAGAGACGGAGGCAGCGACAAGTGTGCACGGATAAGGGCTGCGAAGATGAGGTGAACTAAAGGAGAGGAGGCGGGGATCCAGGAGGCGGAGGGGAGGCGAGGCGCAAGGAGAAGAGGCGAAGCCCAAGTAGAGGGAATGAGGGAGAAGGAGAGAGAGATTAGGAATGAAATATGAAAAGATCGGGAAGGGAATTCCAAAGGACAAAAATGAAGATAACGGAGGAGCCACTTTAAAATTTTCCGTCTGCGTCTGGTTTCAGCGCTAAATTGAAATCAGAGATAGCACGAATCTAAAACAGATCGGACGGTGCTGGGGTTAAGCTCACCAGAAGGGTTTGGTGAGCCTAGCATACGCTAGCCTTACTCTATATATATATATATATAGATGGACTATTGTGCTTTGCAAAGTAAAACACCCTCTTTACTTCGGGTCATATTTTCATTTTTGAAAATCCAAACAACCAATCTGAACCGTTCAACATGTTCTAAATATTGAAATGTGCTTGCAGACTAAATTTTACATTTTTTGGAATTTTTTTACTATTTATTAAGCCACTTTGAAAATCGCTGATCCGGTGGTCCAGAAAATTTTACTGTTCACAGTGGATCAGCGATTTTCAAAGTGGCTTAATAAATAGTAAAAAAATTCCAAAAAATGTAAAATTTAGTCTGCAAGCACATTTCAATATTTAGAACATGTTGAACGGTTCGGATCGGTTGTTTGGATTTTCAAAAATAAAAATATGGCCCGAAGTAAAGAGGGGGTTTTACTTTGCAAAGCACAATAGCCCATCTCTCTCTCTCTCTCTATATATATATGTTTTCACATTTTTTTCAATGGTACTGAAAAAAACTTCAAACAGCGATTTTCAAACTATCTTAATAAATAGTAAAAAAATTTCAAAAAATGTAAAATTTGGTCTCCAAGCACATTTTAATATAGATTGAACATCTAACGGTTTGGATTGACTATATAAACTTTGAAAATTGGAAAACCACTTGATAACACCGGAGGCTAGAAACAAACATTTTGATATTAGCCAACTCTATATATATAGGTTATTTTAGTTTACAACTTTTGACTCGCTGTACAGTTTGCTAGGCTGCAACAGGTTGGTATAATTATATTTTGAATAGTTTAAATTAATTATAAGATTGTTTGACAACTGTGACAGTTATTTACAAGAAGAATGGCGATATAACGTAAAGGAGCAGCTTGTTTAATTAATGTTTTAATCTTCATTTATTTTCTTTTCTCAAAATTTTTTTTCTTTGTATTTTATTTTTTCTTATCTTTCCATCCATATGTAAATCCATTGCAGGGTTACCTCTCAAAACCTTGCTCAGACTCTGTAACCAATTGCGGTTAATAAAAATAGAAGCTAGACTCCTATTCTTACTCAAAAAAAGAATCTTCACTGATAATATTTTCTGCTAGTGGTATTAATTCAATAATATATTAAAATTGTAAAAAAGTTTTTGTTTATAATTTAAATTATGTATTTTCTGAATATCCATTGACAACCCATCAAAATATCAAGCAATTTAAAAATTTTAAGATATATTTTTATTGGTACTTGATCATGTAGTACAAGATCCACCTAAATGTTATAAAACCAAGTTTACAGATTAAATTTATGAGGGTACAAATGGCTTTATTTTTTATATCTCCATCGAGAGTCTCGACCTTTTTATTTTCTAATAACAATTTTTTAAAAATTTATATGTTAAAATAAAATCGTTAGATGTGATCTATAATATTTTCTCTACATGTACATAAAAAAATATTACTTTTAGATTTTAATTTTATATGAATTAATAAATTAACAAATCAACGTCCATAATTTATCCACATTTGGTGTATATTTGTAAGCTCTTGATACTAATAAAAACTACCGAAATATCATGGTTTCTTATGGTTGCATATAGAAAATAATATAGATCATATGTGACGGTTTTATTTTGATATTTAAGTTTAAAATTTAAATTATTATAAAAAAATAGAGACGTAACGAAGGATTTTGAAACCTCCTCTTTATTATTTAAATTTTATATTGGAGGGGGTGGGGTGTTTATGAAATGAAATCAATATAGGAGTTAGCGGGTAGGGAGGGAGCAGGCTGAGGCCGAGGCTGAGTGTTATGTCAGACAGGTGCAAATTAAAGCAGCGGCTGCAACTGCGTTTGCTGCAACTAGAGCAGCAGCACCTCATACATATATTATATTATATTATATTATAAATTTGTAATGTTGTATGCTATGCTGCATTGAGAGGCCTGAGGCTCTCTGGCTCTCTTGTTCCTATTCAACATCTCTATTCAATATACTCTCTCTACCAAAGTCTATACTATATAAATCTAAACTAGACATATGCCATTGGTCTATTGCCTTTAATGTTCACATCAAATCTATCTATTTATCTAATTATCACAAGTTATGAACATGACTTGAAAAATCGGCTGATTCTAAGTTGACTCAGCCAAGTCGGAGCGGAATCGGCTGAAGATAAATCAATTTTTTCGAGGTGACTCGGCTAGACGAATTATGTACAAAAACCGATTAAATTGGAGTTGAATACAATCAGCCAAACTTTCACTCATCCTCTTTGCTTATAGAGCAAATTTACACTGTTTTTTAATTCAATCGAACCAATTTTATATTTCTGGATGGCCAGTCGAAGGAATTTGGAAGGAGGAAAATAAACGCGACTAAAAAAGGAGAAGCTTAAAGCAGTATGTAATATTAAATATACATGGTGTACTACTGTTTTGTTTGAGAATATAACTTGATTCATAGTGGGAATTTAAATCTGCTGAAATTCGAGATCCATGAACAGTACTTCTGAAATCTCTGAAATTCCGAATCCAGCCGTCCAATTTTTTTTGTGCATGCATCTCGAAATAGCTGGTTTTTCTGTGCACACATCTCGAAACAGTTTGACGGCTGGATTCTGAATTTCAAAAATTTCAGGGTTATTGTTCACGATCTTGAATTTTAGCAGATTTGGATCCTCATAGTGGACCATGTCCTACCAGTTATTAAATAGACAAAGAATGAACAGTATGAATTATGATGTTGAAGACTTTGCAATTATATTAAAGAGTCCAGCTAGTATAATATCAGTGTCATTTCAGTCTATATAACACTAACTCTTAAACATATTTTAAAAAACACTAACTCTTAAACCTATCGAATCGAGTTCAAATAGTGAATCCAAACCGATCTACTTCATTAGTTGTGCGTTTACATGCAAAATTTATAATTTTTTTGAATTTATTTCGTATCAAGTCAAGCGGTCAAATATGAGAGTTTTTAAGTTAATTTTAATGCATTCATTTTTTTACTTTTTTGACTGCTTGATTTGATACTAAAATAACTTGAAAAAATATTTTTTTTGCATGTAAACACATTCCTCATAAAGTAAATCGGTTTGAACGGTTTGAATTAGTTGTTTGAAATTTATTCAATAAGTTTGTGAATTGATGTCATATGATACTGATGTTATGCTTTAGTTTTGAGAATGTTTAACTCAATTTCTATACTATGAACAAACTATATGCACACGATATGCTTTCTATCCAAAAAAAGTTTTTCCTATTTTTTTTCCTTTTTTTTAGTAGAAAATAAGTTCTATTTTTAGGAAAATCTGAATTTGTTCTCTAATTTGGTCGATTGTTATCGATTCATCCTATTTTGATTTTGGTTTATATGATCAAACTTATTCGATTCCGATTCTAACGTTGAGACCCATGATTACATGAACTCTTAAAATGATTAAAAAGATTCGTATGCATATAAAGGAGTGGGTCCCGGGTGATTGTCATTTTAGACCGGATCTACGGAAAAACTACAACTGGAGAGCTGGGAAGGCGGTTAAATGCAATGCAGTTTTTGCTATCACGGAAGCAGGCAGCAATTCAGTGTGTTTTGCCCAAAATTATAAAATTGGAGCGAGATGTCTATTAAATGAGAAAAAAAAAATAATTAGAGTTGTGCAAATGTGAATATTACAATAAGTAATGCAAACAAAAAGGGAAAAATTAAACAAGATATGGAAAATTTTATGAAAAAGCCTAATAAAGAGAGAGAGAGAGAAAAACCAAGATTTTTCCCCTTTGCTATTTTTTTCCTCCATTCTCTCTTATCCCTGCGCTTGAGAAATGACAAATTTGAATGTTTTTTGCAACCCAAAGAAGGAAAGCAATTTTGGGCTGAGGATGTACCCCAAATTATCTACAATAGAATATGGTCTTTCTCTTACATGGCCCAAAGTTAAGAGATCAGCCTGTTTTATTTTATTTGTGCTAAGGTAATGTTCAAACTGGTTCAATTCTAGAACCGATTCAGTTGGCACTGCAAAACTATTCATCTCACTTCACTTGATGAAAACCAAAGTAATCAGTAGCAAATTAAGTTGTACATTCAACAATCTGATTATGACAAAAAGAAAAGAAAAACAGCCAACCAGGAACAAGCGAAAACTGTTCTTTAATTAGGCAGAAGCGATTTTTCTTTTCTTAGTATTTTTTTTTTTTTCATTTTTCCATAATCCTGTATTTTTGTGGCCTTTGTTTCATTAACTTATTTTAGGTCGCCACGATTTATGCTTTTGTAGTTTCATTCTCTCTTTAATTTCTCCTCTCTCTGTCTTTGTAATAAATAACACAAACAGCTCCAAAGAGAATTAAAAACAGAAGGACGATATAGCCAAGAAAATGTTGGATATAACAGACGATATAGCGGAGGAGATATCGTTTCAGTCGTTCGAGGATGATTGTCGCTTGCTGGGTAGCCTTTTGAATGACATCTTGCACCATGAGGTGGGTCCCGATTTCATCCATACCCTCGACCGCAAGCGCATCCTTGCTCAGGTAATATATATGAAAAGATGAACAAAAAAATTGTGTATAATTTGTAATGATTTATATGCAAATATGTGTGTCTACATGATCGATTGATATGTATGTTCAGAGTGCAATGAACATGAGAGCAGCCGGAATGGAGGATATGGCGGAGCAACTAGAAAAACAGTTGACGAGTGAATTCTCCAAAATGACCCTCGATGAGGCCTTCACTCTTGCTCGTGCCTTCAGCCATTACCTCAATCTCATGGGCATTGCCGAGACCCATCATAGGTGACCTCCTTTTTTTTTTTTCTAAATTTCTTTTGCTGTTTATTTTGGTAATTTATATTTTAAGTTCAGTCTAATCGAGGCTCTAATCATGTTACGTAGCATATAATGGGCTGATACATTTATATAATTCAGGGTTTCTAAGGCACGATTTGTAGAAAGGTTATCAAAATCATGCGACGACACTTTTGATAAGCTAGTACAAGGTGGGGTCCCACCAGACCAGCTCTACGAAACTGTTTGCAAACAGGTATGCATGTAAATTTTTTTTTTGTGAAAATATCCTTCAAACTTGCAACCAAGGATATTGATTGGTTTGTGATTGACTGTGTGCGTAAATTGTAATGACAGGTGGTAGAAATAGTTCTCACGGCGCATCCTACTCAGATTAATAGACGTTCCCTTCAATACAAGCACATCAGACTTGCGGTAGACAAAAAAAAAAAAAAAAAATAGATTTTACATTTGTTTTTCTCATTTTGTAGTTTACAACATTGCCAAACCATTTTTTTACTAAGATATGGTTATCATTTGATTTTGTTGAGTAGCACCTTTTGGAATTCAACGAGCGTAAAGATCTCACCGGAGAGGATAAGGATATGCTAATTGATGACATGGTAAATAAATCTCTCTCTCTCTGTATCTTTCTCAGATTTATGATGAAATTAATACTGGAATTATATTCTTTATGCATAGGTGAGAGAGATAGCTGCATTATGGGAAACTGACGAGTTAAGGCGCCACAAACCGACTCCTGTCGATGAAGCTAGAGCTGGTCATTATTTGTTTACATTTTATCCCCTAAATTAAAGTTACTTATCAATTTATCTTGATTAATTTTGTTGATTGTATAGGACTCCATATAGTGGAGCAATCTCTTTGGAGAGCTGTGCCACACTACTTGCGCCGCGTCAGCAGTGCTCTAAAGAAGGTTTCTTCTGTGTACTGTCTAATGTTTTCAAAGGCATTTTCATCAGTATATGACATGGATTATCATATTATCTTTTTTTTTTGTAATTGTCAGCACACAGGGAAGCCACTGCCACTGACATGTACACCTATCAAATTTGGTTCATGGATGGGAGGAGATCGCGATGGAAACCCTTATGTCACAGCAAAAGTTAGTTCAAGCACTTCAATTTTACAAGCTTAATTACAAGAGTGAGGCTATGGTACTATGCATAGCACAGATTGTCCGTACTACAGATCAATTGTTTTGTTTTCAAAGTTCAAATAGTCGATCTGAACCGTTCAACATGATTAACATATGAAAATATACTTGCAGACTAAATTTTACATTTTTTAGAATTTTTTAACTATTTTTTTAGATAGGTAAAAAATCACTACTTTTGAATGGTCTACAATCTTTAGATCAACTGATTTTCTAAAAAATAGTTCTAAAAAATGTAAAATTTAGTCAACAAGTATAATTTCATATGGAGATCATGTTGAACGATTTAGATCGATTGCTTGAAATTTAAAAACAGAGATATTGATCCATAGTACAGACCAATATGCGCTGCGCTATGCATGCATAGTACCATAGCCTCACTCTAATTACTAACCTTTTTTGACCGAATATATCAAAATCTTCAAATATTTGTAAACAAAAATTTGGCATTCTTTGTTGACCGTGTATAACAGGTTACAAAAGACGTATCTCTGCTTTCTCAATGGATGGCAGTTGATATGTACATACGAGAAATAGACAACCTCAGTTTTGAACTTTCCATGAACCGATGCAGCGATGAGTTGGCAACCCTAGCTAACGAAATTTTAACCAAAGGTGTAATATTTGTTCTCTTTACTCTTTCACTTTTAGTTCAGTAGTCAACCTCTCAACTGTAATTTTTCTTAAATATATTTTAGTCCATCAAACTTTGCTTTTAATATGATATGTATTAAATATATTGTGTAGAGGCTGAATCGAACGAGAATGATGAGAAACAGGATGAAAGCACAGATAAACTCCACCGCAAGCATCAAAGCAACAAGGCATTGCCCATACGGCTCCCAGCGGATGCCGATCTGCCTTCTTGTACTGGTACATTTCCTGGTTTTATATTATCTTTCCATTCTATGACAAGGAGATCATGCTTTTCGTTTCAGTTTTATTAAATCTATCGTGATTTGGATGCAGAGTGCAATGAGGGGCAGTATAGAGTAAGGAAAGTTCCGCCTCGCCTCCATCTCTTGGTATGAGAAAAAGGATAATTAAATTGTTTCAAATTTTTACTTTTTGTTTATTCCTTACCTAATTCCTAGATAAAATCAAAATAATCCAGTAATATGTTTTGCCAAACATTAAATTATGGATGTTATTTGATCATGATCAAGTACACTATCTGTATCATTTCAGGATTCACAAAAGAATCCACAAGTAATTGTCAACAATTTTGAAGAAAACGGGTCAGGTACTCCGCTAGCAAGTCCGAGACTCGCCCGATCCGGCTCGAATCTTTTGTTGGCTGGGATGCCGGGTCAGCAAGGTAAGATGCTTGCTGAACTTAATGCACCCAAGTCAAGCTTCCGGAAGCTTCTAGAACCCAGCCGCCTTCGGCCCGGCACTGCACCGTATAGAGTTGTTCTAGGCCATATCAAGGAGAAGGTACCATTAATTTGTTTAGTTTTCATAATTTATCTTGATGTATAATATTTAAGTTTCTCATTTTTGTTGTATTTTGGGCAAATAAATATATAATAGCTGGTGAAGACTCGTAGAAGACTGGAATTGCTTCTAGAAGGTTTGTCAGCAAAGTTTGACCAGCCTGACGAGATATATGAAAATACTGATCAACTACTCCAACCATTACTCTTATGCCATGAATCTTTGGTGAGCTTTTCTTTTTAACATTCTTTTTTATGAGATTTTATGAAAATTCTGATGGACAGTTGTAAATTTTTGGATGAAGGAATCAAGTGGTTCGGTGGCACTAGCTGATGGGCGTCTGACAGATTTAATTCGGAGGGTTTCGACATTTGGTATGGTTTTGATGAAGCTTGATATTCGTCAAGAAGCGAGTAGACACACAGAAGCAATGGATGAAATAACAAAGGCAATCGAGGCAGGGTCATATGCCGAGTGGGACGAACCGAAACGCCTCGATTTTTTGGTCAAGGAACTCGAGAACAAACGACCCATCGTCCCCTATAAATTTGAAGTTTGCTAATTTTCTTCTTTTTTATTATAATTGATTAATTACTGTTGAGAATATAGAAGATTTTGTAAAATAACCGTTAGCTATATTAGCAAGACTTAATAATTGGGCCTCTTAAATTAGCCATTAGTTATTCGTATCTTTGTAATTTAGCCAACGCAATAACAGTAACAAGGAGTAGTAGTCTAAAAATAAAGAAGAATTGAGACTGTGAGAATATAACAAAAACAATAAAGCAATTTTTCTTATTTTCTTGAAATTCAACAATTACCTTGATTAATTATGTTTCTCTTTTTATCCTGACATTATATTTGATTGATTTTGCCTGATACTAGGAGGCGAGTGCTGAAGCGAGAGAGGTTCTCGACACATTTCGGGTGGCGGCTGAGCTAGGGAGTGACAAGCTTGGATCCTACATTATTTCTATGGCCTCTAATGTATTATGTCATAATAAAAATTTCTTCACCTTTTACTTGATATATTAAAAATTTTCATATTGTTATTAATATATAATTGGTTTTATATATGCTGGTACATGTAAGGCGAGTCATGTGCTACTGGTAGAACTTCTACAGAAAGACACGAGACTTGCCGTATCCGAAGAGCTTGGAAAGCCTTGCCCTGGTGGACCGTAAGACTAATAAATTAAATTCCTTTTCTTTTCTTTTTTGAAGTTCAGGTGGCAAGTTGCCATCTGGCATTGTATTAGATATAAAAAAAGTTTTATAATCTAGTCCCTGGGCATTAGATTAATTCCTATTATTTATCTACTGGTACACATACCAGTAAATTCCTGTTCTTTTATTTTACTTTATTTCCAGAAACAGCCTTTATATGCTGCTTCAGTACATCATATGTTGTTCAGACTGGTACATTGGTTATTTATACTAGTACAATCATCCTATGGTTACACTGCAACCAGCATTTTGTAAATTTCTGTTGTTTTAGATTTACAATTTATAACATTTTCTTACATTTTAAATTTTTAAACAGGTTGAGAGTTGTTCCTTTGTTTGAAACTGTGAAAGATTTGAAAGATGCTGGTTCAGTGATAAGACAATTGTTATCCATTGACTGGTACAGAGATCATATAATAAAAAACCATAACGGTACTCAAGAGGTAAAGAACAAATTCTCTCTTACTAATTTCCCTTTCACATTTAAATATGAAAATCATATATGCTATACAATTGTTCAAGACCTCTCTCTCTTTTATTCTTGAAACCTTGACAGTGACTGTCAAATATAATTTTCATTTAATAAACATAAAATTACATCCATTATTTTGCATCCAGAACGTCATCCATGCACATAAAAATACATCGTCATCTAAAAACACAACATTAACGTCTAAACATCAATGTCTAACAACACCTCTCTCTTTCTAGGTGATGGTAGGATATTCCGATTCAGGCAAGGATGCCGGTCGATTTACTGCAGCATGGGAACTATACAAGGCACAAGAGGAGATTGTTGCTGTATGTAAGGAGTTTGGTATAAAACTAACTCTTTTCCATGGTCGCGGAGGCAGCATTGGTCGTGGAGGTGGGCCCACCTATCTCGCCATTCAGTCCCAGCCTCCCGGATCCGTTATGGTGCGTTTACACATCATGTTCCTGTTACATTCACTTTAATTATGGACTAATACTAGGAGTCAGGCTATGGTACTATGCATAGTGCAGATTGGTCCGTACTATGGACCATGGTGCGCTATGCATAGTACCATAGCCTCACTCCTTATATTAGTACGTACTAATATTAGTATTATGGACTGTTTAATTATGTAACGATTTGAAATTGAAGGGTACACTGAGGTCGACTGAGCAGGGAGAGATGGTTCAGGCCAAATTTGGGCTTCCTCAGATGGCCGTTAGACAGCTCGAGATTTACACCACGGCTGTACTTCTTGCAACCTTGCGGCCCCCACTGCCGCCTCGAGACAAGAGGTGGCGTGATGTTATGGATGAAATATCAACTGCCAGCTGTGCGCATTACCGTGAGACAGTGTACCAAGACCCTGATTTCATCTCTTACTTTCAAGAAGCAACTCCCCAATCAGAGCTGCCCTTTCTAAACATCGGAAGCCGCCCTACGAAGCGCAAACAGACACCTGGCATCGGCAATTTACGCGCCATCCCATGGGTCTTCGCATGGACCCAGACCCGGTTCGTACTTCCGGCATGGCTGGGTGTTGGTACCGGCCTGAGGCACGCGTGCGAGCAAGGGTACAAGGATGACCTCTGCACCATGTACCAGGAGTGGCCGTTCTTCCAATCGACACTTGACCTGATTGAGATGGTGTTGGCCAAGGCAGACGTACAGATAGCAAAGCAGTATGATGAGGTGCTGGTGCCGAGTGAAAGGCAGAGGGTGGGGGTGGCATTGAGGGATGAGTTGGTGCGTACCGGGAACTACGTGCTGGTTGTGAGCGGGCACGAGAAGCTGTCAGCAAACAACAGGAGTCTTAGAAGGCTGATTGAGAGCCGGCTGCCGTATCTGAACCCGATGAACATGCTTCAGGTGGAGATTTTGAAGCGGTTGCGGCAGGATCAGGAGAACACCAAGCTCAGGGATGCGTTGCTTGTTACCATTAACGGCATCGCGGCCGGTATGAGAAATACCGGCTGAGCTTCCATTGTGTATGTTTTTTTTTTGTTTTTTATTAAAGGGTGCCGGTACATCCCAATATATTTTAGAAGTTTTTTGCGACAATTGAACTGTCTCTGAGAGACGGGGCTTGCGCCAGTACGCTAAGCCCGTGGTTCTATTATGTTAAGATATGATAATATATTCGTGGTTTAGAAACTCTTTGAGAAATTTGTTTCTTAATGTAAACCGTAATGTAACACAATTTTTGCTGTACCTGTTATATTCTATAATGTTAAGATATGATCATAATTGATGGTACACTTGATATTGTTGACACTTGACAGTCGTCGCCTAATGTTATCAAAAGCAAATGTTTATTAATTGTAACTGCAATATAATTGATCAATTTGGACCTAAATATAATTTTACTTCGCCAGACATAAATACCCACTAATACTATAAAATTCAAGTTCTAAATCGTTTTATAATTATCATAACATATTGTTTATCAGAGTGAAGTTTAATGCACAAGACCGTCTGAAGAATGGAGAAACACGTGTGCAATTCTTAACTTTTATAAACTCTAGTGGATGAGAGAGATTGATGGAGAGAAAGAGAGATAGTGAGAGAAAAATAATTATCAACTCATATTAATCGGCTTCAGTTCGCTTTCCTGAAACTTTTATTCATAGCAAAAATGAATAAATAAATAAATAAAAACCATCAATTTCATACTATTTCGTTTTTATATCACAACTGCTCAATCATTGAACGGTTGAAATCTATGTTACGACTTATGAGACAACCGGCTTTTTAGACGATAATAACGTAGATTTGATGAAATTTTGATATTCAGCAGTTGTGGTGCATGATCGACCCAAAACGGGGGAAGTTACTAAGTTAGAGAGAATTATTACGAAAGAACCATCTAATGAGAAATAACTATTCAATTTCTGATTGATATTTTCTTTGGTTGCAGCATCAATACAAGAGATGCAGAGCATACAAAAGCAATGTCTACTTAAGCACTTAAGTTAACACATGATTCTGTTGGCAATCCTGATCTACTCTAAAATAAAATAAAATAAAAGAGATTATTGAGCACCCTTCCAAAAAAGCAATAATAAATTTACCTATAAATTATGCTTTACTTTGTTGACATCCGCAGCAAGTTTATAGTTAGCATGTCAACTCACTACAGATATAAAGACAAAATGAATCGATTCTACACAAGTTAAAAAAAAAAAAAAAAAAAAAGACAAAATTTCGGTTATGGATTAACTTGAGACATCTTGTTTTCAGAATGGCGCCATCTTTTACATTTTCGGTACATGAAATCCTCTGTGTGTAGCACATACACAGCCTAGAAAAAGCAAAAAAAACAAAAACAAAAGCAAGGATATTGTCAACAGTTTTTTTTGTGACATAGCAGGCAAAATGCCTATTAAAGATTCATTAAAAAAAGAAAAAAAATATGTACAAGGATTTACCTTGGATGTTGTACCTGAGACTTTGCACTCTAGCCCATTATATACTCTAATTCCATCCAAGGCCGTGTCATTAAGAGAATTTCGTTTCCGCTTGCACCTGAAAATCAAATTAAGTCAATAAATTAATAATAAATGTATATAAATATACAAATAAAGATCCATACATTATATTGAAGAAAGTTACCTCTTAAGATAAACACCTATTTCTGTTTCTTCTTCTTCAATCATTAAATTGTCCTCCGATTGATCCCCACCAAATTTAGGGTTTTTTGAAGTGGCCGGTTTAGAATTTGCGGGCAGCACATCCATCAATCGGACTGTTAGTCTGGTCGGATTTGAACCCTATGAAAAGAAATCAAATTTAAAAACAGTAACACAATAGATATGTGTTTATATATCATCCAAATGTGTGTATGTGTGTGTGTATACTTATTTATTTTTATGAAAGAACAGTGCATATAAACTTACACTTTCTAGTTGGTATAATGCACCGTCATTTGCAATTACATGGGCATTTTCGTAATAAACATGGTCAACAATTCGACCATGCGAACGAGACTTTTCATAATAGTACAGTTGAAGCAACTTCTTAGACGTCTCATCTGATGTTATTACTTGAAGCTGGAAAAAAAAAAGAAAAAAGTTCATATAATCTAATAAATTATCTATAGAGAGTACAAGAAAGCCTCCTTTTATTTTTACCATTTTGGGTCTAGAAAACACAAACCTGCTTAACAATTTTAAAAATCAATTTATCCAATGTGAAAAGCACATATGAGTGGGTCCCACTTAAAGCCAGGCACTCATCTTCAAACTTGGCACTATCACTGGACCCATCCAGTAGATTGTACAATGCCCTCTTAAATCTGCATTTTTATTATTGATTACCAAAGCACACATTAGACCAAAAAGAAAAACAATTTGCATGGAACTTCCACATTTCCAAATAAACCCATGCTAAACTTGTTTGCGTGAAAATAATGGTCATTGACGTGCTTGCGTGAAATATGAACACAAATAACAATAATTACAAGGATATAAATTAAATATCATTGAAATGAAGGAATCACTTGACAAACATTTATTTTGACAATCTTCAAAGTTCAATTTAAATTTGAAATCCAACATTCTAATCATGATCTACATGATGAACACATCACGTCTATAAACAATTGACTTGAATTTTCAACGGTTCGAATTTAATGGTTCTTGACAAATCATCAAAAGACACTCAAATTGCATAAAATTTGACCATTAGACTATCTATATGACCAGTAATAAACCTATAAATTTACTTATTTATTCCAACCTTATTTGAATTATTTCTATCAAGAATTACCTTGAGTAAAGGTCAGGAGAGTTAGAAACCCCCTTCGAAGCGATCCGTCTCTTTTCTTCATCGATAGAATAATTCTTTGCTGAAAGCATTCTCCCATAGAATATCTGCAATTTAAATATCAGTTTAATATATATACAACCTTAGATTTATTCGTCAAAGGAGAAAAACGGTAACATGAAAAGTCACACATACCTGGTGAAGTCTGAAGAGAACATAGAAGTGCGCATCCCCATAAAAGACTCGGTTTTCTTTTGCCACAAATGGACCAGTCCAGTGCTTAGCGAGTGGCCCCGCCGTAGTAGTGAAACCATGAGAACAAGGTGAATTGGTGATATCTGAAGTATCGGCCTCTCCTTCACTCTCCATCCTCTCTTGATGATCTAACTCTCCCTCTTTCTCAGAGCTTCCGGAAGTTTCCTCTCCTCTCTCAACCCCAATTCTAGCGCCTGAAGAGAGAGAATTCTCTTCATCAGAGTCCCCTGGTTCAGGCAAAATTTCTCCCTCTTCTCTCTCTTCTTCTCTCTCTACCTTGGGTGAGCTGCTGCGACAAGGTCTCTTCATGCCATCCTGTCGCAAAATTGTTTAAATAAATAACTCATAAATATATCTTTTATATGTAAACAAAAAAAAATGCATTGCTGAGTGCATGTGTGCGCTCTTACTTGGGAAGGAGCTGAAGTTAGATGCCGGGCAACAGCCTCCACTGTAGCACCACTTTTACAGAGGGGTCCACCATTGACACCTGCTACTGAGGAAAATGGACACCAGTAAACAAATAATAAAAAAAACTGTATAGAGATAAATGCACAACCACATACAATCGCAATATAGTCTGGTCATTACCTTTTCTTTGTGCACTAGACGCAGGGCCCGCTGCATCTGTGGCACCTGGGGAAGCAGTTTTGGAGGACTCGTCAGCGACAGCTCCACTTCCTGCAATTTCACCTACACGCACAATGCATGCCTTCCCACTTCGGTTTTTACTCGTAACCTCTGACTCGTGCTGCTGATTCGCAACACCCAAAAAATGCTCAAGAAAAAACACCCACAGATGCAAGACCTGGCACGATTGGTCAACGGAGAACACCTCGTTGCAAGAGTATTTGATCACTTGGTACAGATCTTCATGCAAGTCAGAATCCGGGAAGTCAAATTGCATGTCAGGAGTCCCTGACAAGCTGACCTTGGCACCAATTTCGAGGAGATTTGCATCCTCCCCTGTGTTCTTTACATGCTGTTCGTTTATCTCTACTTGTAGAGCTGTAGCAACAGAAAAAATAAAAATAAATAAAGGAGGGAAAAGTCTCGACTTAAGTGCTCTTGTTGTCTGTATCAGCTGGTACCAATTTGATTCACTTTATTTTGTTTAGTTCCCCCTTCTTTTAGAGGGAATTTCATGTATACCCCTCAAAAACCTCAAAATTATATATTTCCACCTCTAAAATTCATCTCATATGAGTAGGGTTAAAATGACTCATTGTTTTTGTTCCCCAATGAATCATGCTTCCAATCCTTATTTCCGTTTTCAAAGTAACAGTCAATTTGAACTCCTCAACATGATATCCATATTAAAATGTGCTTGGAGATCAAATTTTATATTTTCTGGACATTATTTACTATCTTTTTAGATAGGCACAAAATCACTGTTTTTGGATGGTCCAAAATCTTCTGAAAAACAGTGATTGTGTACCTATCTAAAAAAATAGTAAAAAATAAAAAAAAAATTTCCCCTTTTATAAAATTTAGAAGAATAAATATGACATTATGAATTTTAGGGGGGGGGATATGTAATTTTGAAGTTTTTTAAGGGTATACATGAAATTCCCCCTTCTTTCTATCAAGTTGTAAAAGGTCCACAGTGCTTATTTTTTTTAGTTCATTAATTTCGCAAATTTAGTATAGTCCAGTATAGCATATGAACATACCTTTGGAGCTGAGGTTCTTCATGTCTTGTTGCTTGAAATAGAAACTTCTGTGGTCCAGCGACTTGTGATAATTCTTGGCGTACACATCAGACCATACTTTATTGAAGTCGATACGGCACTGGTCCCACTCCTCCAATTTCTGTTTCAGACGACTTAGTAGCACTGGCAATGCTGCTTCAGGTTTTCGTCGGAGCACGTCCATTGCGTCTAATCCATGATCTCCATACAGTTTCTCTATGCATCTCACATTCATTGCTGTTTCAGAAGCAAAGAAAACAAAATTTAACGCCAAATTAAGGAAATCAATGACAACAATATAGTTTGTGGTCATCTTACGAGTCAAATAATCATCAATTTCGATTGGTTCGTCGAGATCGATAGATCCTTCATTTATCTTTTTCATCAACTTCTCAACATGTTTTGTGGCAGACTTTGCGGCCTCAACCAACATATCTAACTCAAATCTGTTGAAGAAAGAAAAAACCAACAATCATATAAATGGATGAATAAACAAATTTATAAACAAACAAGCTTCTCAAAATGGATGTGATATAGCACAAAAATTGGAGTTAAAATGCCAATATTTTGCACAGTTCAAGGCAAATTATGCGACTCCTAGGATTGGGTTTTGACTAAATGGAAGTAAGAGTATTGGAAAAAAAGAAGAAGCAAAGGCATGAATAGTAAGAGTATTGAAAAAAAGAAGAAGCAAAGGCATGCATAGTAGGAGTATTGAAAAAAAAAAGCAAAGGCGAGAATAAATGGCGAAGCCAGTTCAGGCCAGTACAAATATAGAACAAAGTTCATGCCAGTACAAATAAATGTTGGACCCACCTGTCATCCTCACAGCGAAATAGGCTCTCCTCATACTGGTTCTTGCGCATGTGCTTGAATGAATAATCTTCGCTTCCAGAAGTTACCGACACCCATGTGTCATTCAGCACCGACTTTCCCAGCTCAGTTCGGTGAGTTGACAGAGGTACTGGGTACTGTGCACAAACAATTAATATATTCTTTTTCACCAACTATAAATTTGGCTATAATAAATAACTTATAAGATTTTACACTCACATGTTTCGGCAGGAGGCGGTAACTTGGGGTACACTGCTTACAGTCAGATAGGTCGAGCTCAGACACAGGTTTGCAGAGATTGAATTTCTCTCTTGCTAAGAGTGGTGGAGTTCTGGTTCTTCTCTCCGACCTCTCCCTCTCTTTCTCTCTCTTCTCCTCTTCTCTCACCTCCTCATCCTCACCCTTCAACAACCCAGCACCTGCCCATTTTCATAAACGATTAACTTCAGTACATCAGAATGTTAAACGAAAATTGCAATCTCGGTACCACATCAGATGAAATTTTCCATACCATCTTTGCCACCATGAGCTAAAATGATTTCTTTAAATCCATCTAAGAGATCTGGATAATCCTCAAAAAGGTCACATGCCTAAAAACAAAAGTTCAATAAAGTACAAAAAAGTCAAGAAATCATCATTGATCAGCACGAGTCAGGAATGTTAGAGTATATAAAAACAAAGATAAGGGACTGATGTGTAAAAGGTGTACTGACCAGCATCTCTAATGACTCCTTAGTTAATGCACCCACACGCCGCAAATCAACACACTTAAGAAAGTCCTTGTAAGCATCTGGCTCCACCCTTTCCCGTACCCGCTTAAAAAATTCAAATATCGTTTCATCTGCACTTGCTACAAGGTGTTAGTCTGCTTTTAAGTTTGAGTATTGCAAAATACGGTCCAAATAAGAGTTTTGGGCTCACCATTTAGGGCCTCTTTGTCTTCGTCAGACGACGTACGATGAGGGTTGCTTTGAGATCCGTTCTCCCACATTTTTTTGTTAGTATCAGCATCCGATTCTCTCTCTTCACACTCACTATGGTCACTTCCCTTGCTCTCCTTACTTGCCTTCTCATTCTGTAATTAAAAAAAAAACAAATCAAAAGGAGAATCTGTCAATACAGCTGAGCGTATCGGCAAAAAAATCATTCTGAGTTGAATTATCCACCCGTTACTTAGAGGGTTTCGTACCTTGACAGGTCGAGAGGTCTTTAAAGAAGTCATAGTAGAGCACCAGTCTTCCTGTCTAACGGATTCGGGTCCAGGTTGCCAACCGGGTACATTGTTGTTTTCAGGGAGGAATCTCTTAAACCCGCTAAGTAAATCCGGGTGGTCTTTGAAGAGGGGTAGGACCTATGCACAAAATACGTGCAAAATCAGAAAAAGGAAATTAACAAGAAGAATTAATTAGACAAAATGATAGGGGTGTTAGCAAAAAAGCAACCTCGCGGTAGATCTCTTGGCAGCTCCTGTGATTAGTCTTATACAAGTTCAGAATTTTCAAGAAGGAGCTATATACACTTGGCTCATCAACAAACCGAGTCTAGTATAAAAAAAAATTAATAAAATAATTTATCAGTTTCACTTGTTGAACCGCTTCTTTTAAGGAAGATACGAAATTGTTAACCCCTGTTTCTTGACTATAAAATAACAACCAATAAGCACTTGTAAATTTTCAAAGACTACAGATCATATAAAAATTGTAAACACTAAAAAAAAACCACTTTGCCTACAGTTTTTACTTGGGCTGTATTTTTGTTGGAACCAAAGAACTATACTACAAGTAAATAATGTACTACTTTTTGAAGGTCAGAACCAGCTGACATTTCTATTAAGGTTTTTAAAAAAAACTATACAGGAGTTTTTATTACAACACACCCCTCAAACTCTTGACAAATAATGTACTACTTACTGATCCAAATTAAACCAAGTATTAATTTATCAGTTTCACTTGTTGAACCGTTTCTTATAAGGAAGATACAAAATTGTTAAACCCAGTTTCATGACTACAAAGATAATAACCAATAAGCACTTGTAAATTTTCAAAGACTACAGATCATATAAAAATTGTAAACACTAAAAAAAGGAACTGTTTTGCCTACAGTTTTTACTTGGGCTGTATTTTTGTTGGAACCAAAGAATTATACTACAAGTATTGCACCAAGTCCAGGGCTTAAACATGCAGTTACCTTAATACGGTTCACAAACTCCATGGCGTCGTCGATTTGAACTGGTTGTTGTCCCGGTGGTGGTACCGGATTATGTACCGGAATCGTGATAGTGTGTTCCTCAGGCAAGAACATATTAAAACCTAGCAATAAATCATCATGCCCATAAAATAGATTCGCCACTTTGTCCTTCACCTCATGCACACGGATTCTTTAAAAAAAAAATTGCATTAAAACAATGAAAATACCACAATCATTGAGTGTAGCACCTTCAAAAAGTAGTAAATTTATAAAAATGTAAAGCGAGAAATTAAGGAACAAAAACCTACTTAGAGCTCTTGAAATCCTTCATGATCTCAAGGAATTTTCCGTATAAGTCTGGTGTCCGATCGAATGCCTTTTTAACCTTTCCCAGGTACTCCAGTGCATCTTGCGTAGTGGTATTTTTCTTGCTTTCGCCCCTGCATTTTTCACTAATTAATTAAAATGTATAAAGCACAAGTATTTCAGTGCATCTTCTCTAATAATCTATAGAAAATTCTTTGGTTTTATTTTTCCTCTTCCCTTTTTTTTAGAGTAATAATGTCCTCGACATATACTCAAATTAACTCGACAAGAATTAATCTTAGTCCCAAATTAATCATCTGCTAAATTGATCAAGTCATATCTACACAAGTAACTTGTAAAAAAAATAAAAAAAATAGACATGGATCAACTTGCATATATATGATATCAGGATGGTTGGTTATTTTTTGGACATCAAATTTACAATTTTATACCTATAATGATAAACTCACAACTAAATTTAGCCTTAATCCCATCTCACAGGTAAAATCCATATATATATATATAAAATAAACAATTTTTCTTTACCAATCTATAAACTAAATTAGATAAACTATGATGTGCACAAACGTATTCCCAACAAATGCAGTAGAATTACAGCTGAACCTCTTATTAGTAAAATTATACTTTCGAAATTATATAGCCAATAGAATACCTCTCGATCAATGTGGCAAATTAGAAAAATAACCTCGTAAAAGAAAATATACCATGTCAATTTTCAGAAGTTTAATCTGTCCCTAATACCCTAAATCATATAAATTCAAAAAGGGAGAGATTCAAATTTTACAAACAAAAGTTACCTACTTAGCCTATACTAGTTAAATTTAGCAAACGCTAAATATTTATTTTCCGAGGGTAGTCGAAATTCCCAATATGATACTTTGAAAACATCAATAACCTCGCATATCTATCAGAAATTATAACCTTCTTAACCGTTTCTCATCTGTGGTTATGTAATTCTTTCAATACACAATCTAAAACCTGATTCAACAAAAGAACGTGAGATAATTGAACTCCAACAAAAAGCGCAACAAGAAAACGAAACGACAAAAACATGGAAATTTAAAACCAAGTACGAAATTTAAAACAGAAAAAATAGGACTCTAAAAAACCCCAAGAAAAACTAGTACAAGCGGAATTAATTGATGGAAATAAGAAATTACCGATCATGCTGATTGGGGTCAAGAGGCGTGCGCCTGAACTCGGGACCCATGGCGAGTCCGCCCGAATCTCAAAGCAAACGCCAAGGAAAGGTTGAATGCGGCGAGATTGATTGAGAGTAAGAAAGAAAGAAAGAAAAGAGACGAACTTGAAATTCAAATTTCACCGTTCAAGCGAGAGCGAGAGAGAATAGAAGAGAAACAGCGGAGGAAATTGTATTTTTGTTTTTGGAACAAAAAAATAAGAAAGAGAAAGAAAGAGGGGAGATGAAGAGAGAGAGGAGCCGAGGGGAGGTGAGAGGTAGCTTAATATAACCGCGCCCGTTGTAGTTACCAAATTTGAGTCGCTGAATTTGGAACCCGCACCAATATCCGACCTCACATGTCAGTGGGTAATCAGGAACCTGAGGACTGAGGGCTGAGGTGAGGGAATTCGGATACCCTAAAGTAACCTAAATTTTGTTTTTGAATATGGGCCGTCTGATCTACTCTAACTCGGAACCGATTAGTCCGGATTCTGATCGAACGGTCCCGATCTAAAATCAAAATTTGAGTTACTTTAGGGGATCCGGACCGGGCTAAGGAGGGGTTTCTTTTTTGCAATACAAACGGATGTAGCGGTAATCTTGATGCGTGTTTCACTTGCCTTTTTTAATTGCAACATTCATCCTCTATTATTAGGGATTTTTTTCTTTTAATATGGAGTTAAAAAAGAATCCAAAATTATTTTTAGGGTTTTCTTTATTTTGTAAAGCTAGTAATATAATTTTGAACTTGACTTGGCCTTTAATTTGGATTTTTTTTTTATCCGAGAAATGAAAAGGTTAATTCCGTACCTGGTGGCGTGTATCAACAGTTGATGGAGTTGGTGAGTGATGCTTACCTAGTTCTAAACCCGACCCAATAAAAGGACTTGTTGGGCAACGAACCTGTTTCGGTTAATTAGATCCGATAGAAACTGAAATTTTGTCTTCTTTTTGTTTGAGTTTAAAACTTAGTTTTATCTTACGAGGCAGACTCAGCCTTTCAATGTAAAAGTTAAAGTTAATTATACAAAATTTTGATGTTATATATGTGATCAATTTTACAATATCTATAATATTTTACTTACAATTACATAGATAATTATATATAATTATAAAAAATTAAAAATAAATGAAATCAATTAACCGCATTTACTTAATTTGAATTCCACTCGTTTTTACCTCCAAAGTAATATATATATATATATATATATATATATAAAGAGAGAGAGAAAGAGATTGACTAATATCAAAATGTTTGTTCCTAGGCCGTGAAACAAACGTTTCGGTTCTTACATTTTCAAAGTCCAAACAATCGATCCAAACCGTTCAACATTCAATCTATATTGAAATGTGCTTGGAGACCAATTTTACATTTTTTTAATTTTTTTTACTATTTATTAAGTCAGTTTTAAAATCAGTGTTTCAATAATCCATAAATTTCACTATTTATTAAAATCAGCGATTTTAAAACCGGCTTAATAAATAGTAAAAAAAAATCAAAAAAATGTAAAATTTGGTCTGCAAGTACATTTTAATATAGAGATCACATCTAATGGCTTAGATTGACCATTTGGACTTTAAAAATCAGAAAACTAATTAATTACACCACAACTCCGAACGAAACAAAGATTTTGATATTAACTAATCTCTCTATATATAAACCACATTATAATGGAGTCTCCTCCGGGAGCAATGAAAAGATTTCCAACTTGTATTTTGTATGAGAAAAATCTTCACATTATTTTATGAGTAAATATTAAAAGTCAAGTTACCTAACTATTTAATATTTACAAAAAAAAAATTTCATTAGAATTTCAAACCTAGTTGTCTATAGCGAGAGCATTCTCATTGCTACATGATAAAAAATTAATTCTTAATTCTTCATATTATTCAAATGATATCTCATAACAAAATGTATCAAATGAAACAAAACATGACTAACATTTTTCTTTGACAAAAGTGGGTATCCCCACATGTTTCATATTGAAACAAGAACAGTTTATACAAAAGACAATGGAGTAAGAATTCCACTGTGAAAAATACCTAAGCAACTAGGAAAATAACAACATAGCATCAAGGTACAGTACCATATGACAAAATATAGCTAAAGATCAAAGGAGTAAGTCCAGAAAATAACAAAAGCATGAAACTAATAATACTAATAGTCACTAGAACCAGTAGAGCCATCCATGTAAGAACCATCAGAAAAGGGAGATCCAAGAATAGAAGAAGCTGATGTGGAGTCAGAGGGTGAACTAGAGACAGAGTCAACCCTGTCTCGCAGATAATCCGAAAGATCCGACCCCCCGTATCCAAGTTCTGCTACTTCTATATCCTGGGAGCTTGCCTCTTTTGGGGTATCGGAATCTGATAGAGATATTAGACTGCCTACCTGGGTCAAAGGAAAAACATCCATAGGCAAAATTAAGATTAGTTTAAAATAAGTTTCATCATTCCTAATCTTACACCAATAAGAGGAAAGAGAAATTATAGCTGAGCCAACACTGGCCAAAGTTGGGATGGGTGAATTAGTAAAACAAATCTTATTCCTAGTTAACCATAAAACCCAAAGGGTAGCAGCCCTAAGTAATTCTACTAAAAGAGTATCTTTAAGAGGAATGCATGAATCAATGTACCATAAATCCTCAACAGTCTCACAATCAAAAGAAAAACCATTATGATTGACAATCCATGACCATATTGCATTAATAAAGGGGCAGGTAACAAACATGTAGTGAATTGTTTCAAAAGAACCACAAAATGGGCAAGCAGTATCTCCATGCCAACCTCTTTTCAATAAATTGGATTTAGTAAGAATTTTTTCTTGTCGTAAGAGCCATAAGAAAACTTTAATCTTTAAGGGTATTTTAGCTTTTCAAATTGAAGAGAATTGGATATTTTTAATACCCCCATACTCTTAACCATAAATAAAGAGAGTGAACTATAAAAAGGCCAGTGGAGGTCCATCTCCAAGTGATTAGGTCAGGTGTGTCTAAAATGGGAAGATAATAGATATAATGTTGCAGGTTATTCCATTCAGTAGGTAGCACACTAGTAAGTTGCCTAGTAAAGGTTAAGAGTAATTGAGAAGATGAAGAAAAAGCATTAGCAACAGAAATAGTTGGGTCAGAAGTTACTTGAAACAGATTAGGATAAAGACAATATAAGCTACATTTCCCATGCCATCTATCAAGCCAAAAGGATGTAGCAGTACCATCCTTAACAGTTCTATTAATACCTAAGTAAAAAATTATTCTAAAAGTAAGGATACCATTCCAAAAATGAGAAAGTCTAAAAGTATCTAATCCTGTAAGACCATATTTATTTGCAAGGATATCTTTCCATTTACCTTGAATTGTAGGATCTTTGAAACAAAACCACCATTTGGCTAAAAGAGCGGTATTGATTCTAGAAAGGTTTATAACACCTAACCCCCCTGGTTCTTGCTAAGACAAACATATTCCCAAGCAATGAGATGATTTTTTTTTATCAAAGGAGCTACCAGACCAAAGAAATTTTCTTCGAATTTTGTCAATTGTGTTACAAATAGTAACTGGCATTTTGTAGATGGATAACCAATAGAGAGGATGGTAGAAAGCACAGAATTAAGAAAGGTTTCCCTACCGCCTTGAGATAAAAGGGATCATTTCCAAGTTCGAAGTTTTTTCTCAATTTTATCAACTAAAGGGGTCCAATGTGTAAGACTTAAGGTTTTTCAATGTAAAGGAACTCCTAGATAAATAATAGATAAATAAGCAATTTTATCATAATTGAGCAGCGAAGGAGGAGGCTAGAGAAGAAGAGATATTTAAAGAAAACATGACTAAATGTTTTAACTCCGCCGTGGATCTGGGATTTGATTTCCCTATTTTTTCATGTGTTTTGTTTCATCATAGTCGAATATTCTTTAATGATTAGGAATTTACCATAATGTACAATAGAAATGAAATGTTCACATTACGTGATTTTTGTTTACGTGACGTAACATTATTAAAATGATGGATAAAAGTCATGTCACGCGAATGATCAAATTTTAAGTTAGTACAATGAAAAAAATTCTAGACAAAATTATGAAAAAATATGGAAAAAAAAATGCAAAAAGAATTAAATAAAAGAAACAATGTTAGAAAATTGATCCTGCAACGTGACATAACGTGACAAGATTAATTTGTATGACATGTAATATCGTGTCATTTTTTTTATCAAAAGGAGACACGTCAGATGATACACAAACCACGTCAAAAGCAACACGTGACTTACCGTGTTATAACAAAACTAATAGCAGCGTGACTAATTTGCTCCACCAAGTGAATCAACTTCCAATACAATTATTATTTACACAATTTAGTTGAGTTGATTATTAGTATATCTGAATTTTCAAAGTTAACTTTTTAATTTATGTTTGATGAATAATATATCATAAATTAAAATGAACTTAGTCCTTGTAAAAAATATTCATGTACATTAATTTGATAATTTATTTTCCTTATCTCTAGAAAAACAAAAGAGGCAAAAAGTAAAAAAGAAAGAAAGAGGAACAGGGATGAGTTGATGCGCGTCGCTTGGCGCGTAAGAAAAACTCTAAAAACAACAAAAGAAAAAGCGATTGGTGAGAGGTATCTTATTATTACCGGGCTAGACTTAAAAAGTATCTTAATAAACAACTATAATAAGGATTGAGCAAAATGGATAATTAGTTTTCAAACAAATACAAGGCCCATTGGGCCGACTTGTACATCTTAACTTCGCAAAGCAATCATAACACAAGTTAGATGACAATGGCTGGTGCCATTTTATTTCGTTATATGTTCAAGTGCTGAAAATAAATGATATATTGGTACTATTTTTCTCTAAAACATGTATAATTGAATTTTTTTTGCTTTTAATGTCTTTCCGAAATCCAAAGTTAGGTTTAGATGGACTTGATACAGTGTAAATTTTGGCATCAAATGAGATTGATCTGCACAGTTATTAAAGCAAATTCAATAGACTTGATACAGTGTAAAGATGTGTCATATATAGCAAATATTCGGATTTGTTTAGATTTTGCGGCCATGCATGACATATATACTGACATTTAATGTTGAATATTGTACCATGCATGATAACATTTCACGCCTGGGTCTGTGTGACTGTGTCCGATTTTTTACATTTTTATGAATTAATGATGCAGATTAATTATATAATTAACATCTCTAAAAAGAACAATATTATAACAATATATAGATCTTGGTAAACTTGGGGAGCAGAAATATCCAATTGAGAATCTCACCGTTAACATATATATATATAGATAGATGAGCTAGCGTGAGACGTGGAGTAAAACAAGTTGTTGCTCCATGGCACTATATTTTTATTTTGAAAATCCAAACAATCGATCCAAACCGTTCAACATGATCGCCATATTGAAATGTGCTTGGAGACCAAATTATATATTTTTTGGAATTTGTTTACTATTTATTAAGCCACTTTGAAAATCGCTGATCCGGTGGTCCAGAATTTTTTACTTTTTTGACTGTTCACAGTGGATCAACGATTTTCAAAGTGGCTTAATAAATAGTAAACAATTCCAAAATAATGTAAAATTTAGTCTCCAAGCACAATTCAATATAGAGAACATGTTGAGCGGTTCGGATCGGTTGTTTGAATTTTCAAAATGAAAATATGACGTGGAGTACAAACTTGTTTTACTCCACGTCTCACCTAGCTCATCTCTCTCTCTCTCTATATATATGAGGAGGGATCTAGTTACCACAATTTTGAGTTACAACAAAGTTACCACAACCATTTTTTACATTTTCAAATTCCATATCGTCGATCCAAACCGTTCAACATAATCTCCATAATAAAATGTGTTTCTAGATTAAATTTTATATTTTTTGAATTTTTTTACTATTTATTAAGTATTTTACAAAAACTAGTCAAATTCAGACCATTGAATTTTGTACCCGTCTTATTAAATAGTAAAAAAATTCAAAAAAATGTAAAATTTAATCTGAAAGCACATTTTATTGTGGAGATCATGTTGAACGGTTTGGATGTCATACAATTTACTTCGCCATTCATTCAATTCTCATGAATAAAAGGACATTGAAAGAGCAAACAATAAAGGACCTAAGAGAAGAACTAACGCAAAATGGGAGTTGCAAAACTTGGAAAAGAGTCTTCAACAATGCAAAGAAATGAGATATTGGACGAAATCACTATATAAAGTTCAAACAATAGAAGTTTCACTATAAATACTGATTTATTGTTTCAACAGAGAAAATATATAAATTCTGACAATTCGTTGGGTACATGTACAGAGAAGGGAAAATATAAATTAATTTGATTAAAAATACAAAAAAATTTCTATTACATGATTTAATTTGATCAAATATAGAAATTTGTCATATTTCTTTTTATGTATGAAGTGCTTCTTCCTTTTTTTTTTTTTTTCTGCTATCCTCTATTCTTATCTTTCATAGGTATTGAGAAGTGAAATATTTTTATTCGTTTTATTAATTCTGAAAGGGAAGGTCAAGAGACAGAGGACATAATCAATTAATTAAACAAAAAGATTTCGGCCCATTAACTAACTAAATAACTAACTAAACCACCCTTCATTTTAACGTCACATAAACCCCCACTTAATCTACATATCTATAAACCTTCATAATATCCCAAATTCTTCCAGTTAATACAAACCACTCTACTATCTCTCTCTCACCAAGAAATAACCAAGAAGAAGCAAGAAACATAAGAAACATGGAGCTGCACATCTTCATTCTGCTATTTTCCTTAGTCACCTCCACATCAGCAGCGCCTGCAATCACCACCACTGACGATACCCTCTGCTGCCTCGTGCGGGACCAGCTTATGTTGGTGGCAAGGTTTCATTCTTGCGGGGACAACAGCACGAACAATGCCGCCCGTTGGTCGTATGATATCTGCCGAGGTAATTAAAATATACTTAAGTTTCTTGTTTATTCATATGCACAATATTGTTGTATCAACAAGTCTGTCAAAGGACTGGTGTAGTTGCATGTGTTTGGTTTTTTCTTTCTCATCATAAACTGTTGGTTGTCTTTTGTTATTTTTATTTATCATTTTTGTGAGAAACGGGGTCATGTGAATCTTATTGAATCTCTTGAAAAGGTCTTTATCCTACTTTAGACTTTGGTCTACATATAGAGTCTCAGGTGGTACATTAAAAACTATACAAAAACTAGACCTAGATTATAATAGCTTTGAGAAGTTCAAATCAATTATCAATTGAGTACAATCCAAACAAAGAATTGGATCATAGAAAACAAAGATAGTTAAAATACTGGTAATTTATAATACATGTTTCAGTCTATATTCAGTTGAGACTTATTATTCTGTAAACCTTAATTATGACCGGAAAATACCGGTAAGACAATTATGCACTTGATATAATACGGTTTATATAATATGTATTTATCTTTTGGTTTTAGATTTGATTCATGTATTTTCGTCTGTGCCGAGACATCTTAACTTCATCGACCACCTAGTGATATTGTTTCTAAACTTTTGATTATAAATCAGATTGCATACAAGAGTGAATAATGCAGGGGTCTTTTATTGCAATTTAACCCTTCTGAAAACAACTCTAAAATCTGATTTTATTGCAATTTAACCGTTCGATCGAGGATCGTGCATTCACATCAATATCATTTTTTAATTAACGTTCGTTTTGATAAACAACAGTTGAGCTAGCCTTCCAAAATTTACACCCTCTAATTAACAGAATTAGAGGTTAACGTGGTTTTTAATTTGTTTTTCTATAATTGAATTTGATGGTCCTCCAGTAATAGTGCAACTAATATTTTCAAGAATTAATAACAAAGTACATGTATTCTCAAAATATAAGCAACTTAAATTTTGATCAGTATGCGATCGATATGAGCTAGCAATAAATTAATACAACAACAACACGAGGAAAGCAAGCATGCATCTCTGGATATTGAAATTAATAATTTACCAGTATAGCTGTAGCATCATTATGAGAGTCTATACATAGTATTATTATTTTTGAATACAAATAAAAATAAAAACAAAAACAAAAACAAAAAAAATACTAATAATAGATAGTCTTGTATCAGCGTCGTAACCATAAAATTTGTCATCCGTTGGCAGTTCAATTTCCAGCGCTTCATAAATCACCTTATAATAATTATGTCCATCATAATAAATCATCCACATTGCATTTGTCGCTATTACAAACATTATAGCTACAGGGAGAATAAGCCAACACCATAAAGGAATATGAATAGCGGGAATATAGGATAAAGGGATTTTTTTGTTCAATAAATAGAAAAAGCAAATGATGAGCATCAATAAGAATGTAATAGAGAAATCATATACGTAAAGAACTTCTTGCTTGGGATTGGGATCTTTTTGTTTATGAGTCACTCGAGCTCGCCACAAAAACCAAAGGGATAACAATCCCAAAGCTTCACATATCCAAATTATATATGAAAACTGATTCATGTGATATTCCTTGTATATCATCACCGGATAAAAAATGAAGCAGAAGAAAGAGATGAGTGATATTAAATAAGCCAATTGAACTTCATGACTACTGTAACTATTTTCATCAGCTTCATCAACATTTTGTTGTTGTGGTGGTGGCCCTAATTCAGAATAGACAAAAAAAAATATAATTAAAGAATGCACACACACATCTATCTAGCTCGGAATACATTGTTAGCTAGCTAGTAATTATTTAAAATATATCATCCCTTCAACTGGTTGAAGTTCAAGTGCATGTACCTTTATTTGGTTGTCTCCACAATTCTATTTGGTCTCTTTGAATTTCATTAGTTGGTTTGGTGTTAGCTTCAAGATACATATATATAAACCTGCAAATTTTAAATTCTCTTTGAATTTCATTAGTTGGTTAATTTAATTTATTTTCTTTTGCTAACAGAAAGAGTAGAACATGCATGGAGTTGTAACAAAACTGCTACGTACCTATATATGTTGAAAAGAAAATTCAACAACCGAAATGATCCTTGATCTCGGAGATGAGAAGAAGACGTGATTTATATAATTTGATTCAAGTTTTTCAAATGTGATTTTATTAGCTATGTTTACCAATCTAATTTTAGTCAGTTTAATTATTTCCAATGGATATATACATATATATATATGCCTAAATGTGTTTCTATCTATTTTTTTTCAGTCTAATCATAGTCATTTTTTATATTATATTTATATTGTGCTTTATTTATAGTATATATAATATATATGTTTTATATGAACTGTAAATTTAATATAAATTATGATGTGTCTTATTATAGTTTTCTATATATGAAAAAAAACACAAAACAACATTTGAATAAAAAGTATTGAAATTAAGAACGCTCGGAGCTAATAACTAACAATTTATTAAAAAAAAAATTCATGAGGAGAGTTCAAAGCCTCATGTATTTCATGTCTCATCATATCTCATATCTTATATCTCAATTTTCAAAGTCCAAAGAGTCGATCCGAATTGCTCAACATGATAATCCATATTAAAATATACTTGGAGACCATATTTTATATTTTTTTGAAAATTCTTTACTATTTTTTTAGATATGTACAAAATTATTTTTTATAGACCATCCAAAAACAGTGATTTCGTACTTATCTAGGAAAATAGTAAATAATTTTCAAAAAAACATAATTTTTCTCTCTCAATGTATTTTTTAATATGGATATCATGTTGAATGGTTCAGATCGACTCTTTAGAGAATACGAAAGTATAAGATGTGAAGCATAATGAAACATAAAAAGCATGAAGCATTGAACCCACCTCTAAATTCATTATCCTTAATATTAATATTAAATTAATAGTTATCTAGATATTTATAAATTTTGTTCAATTTTGAATAAGAAGGTATCACTTAAAAAAATATAATGTCTTCCCAGAGTTTTTTCTGCCCCCCTTGATGCTACCCCCATGTCCAATATTTGGAAAAAAAATGTGTATAGTTCAAAGACTAAAATAATACAAGTAAAAATTTATGGGCCAACTTGATTATTAAAAAACAAAATCAAAAACTAAAATCTTCATTATTCCTTTTTAAAAACAAAATAAAAAACTAAATCTTTTTCATATAATTCTTTTAGTAAGAAATGAGGGTCAAATCACGCAACTATTGATATCCACAAGAGTCTCCGATCAGATTTCAAACATGCGATTTACCATACGAAAATATTATCTTTTGATATTATTAATCATAAGATCAAAGACATATTTTCTGTCTGATCAGATTTTTTTTTATTATTTTTAGTTTCATACTAATAATTTTTTTGGCTCATTTCAAACGCATGTCTTTATCATCTGTTTCTTAAAATTAGAAAGATGATTTAAAAGTATATATATGAAGCATTCTAATAGTTAACTTTCTTTGTTTAAATAGACATGACACACATATAGAGCGTTTTGCATGAAGAATTCATACATAAGTTATGAGTTAATTAGTGTTTAAGTCCATATACAGAATATTAAAACCATATATATGTGTGTGATGGCTAGTATAATCTATTGGGCCGAAAAAAAAATTCTAGCAAACAAAAACACGAATTGTGAACTATATTTACTACTAAGTTTACTTGACTATAATATATTAGTGGATAATCAATAAAACTATGAGATTAAAATTTGCTCAACTATATATTAAGACACATGACACTTGCTATAAGAAATTCTCGTAGCTTTGTTTGCACAAAATGTCAAAAATCGAAATGGATGATATCCATTTCAGAACAAGTACTACAAATGAACTCTCGTAGCTTTGTTTGCTCAACTATTACGATAACGTACAATTTTTTGTTGGTTACAAAATATGAATTATGGTCCAAGTTGATTAAAAGCATGAAGTCACACATGAATATCTTGTTTTAAATAAATTTAAGAACGATTTTTATGCATGACTGAGAGAAAATAAGAGCGTGAAAGGATGTTAAATGAGTTTTGCGCATGATCTGGATCATGCATATACATCTTATTGTAAATATTTTTATATATTATGTCAATGGTACTAACTATCATGAGTTGAATAAAGAAGAGACATACTTAGAAATTTTTTAAATAAGTCGATATATAAACAATCATATCTCTATTAATTATGCTCATAACTGTATATATTTTTATTAATCAATCTTACAATGAGATATTAGAAAAAAAAATCAATAAATTTATATATAACATATATATTTTTCTCATATGTTTGTTATGTAACCCGAAATGAACCTATGCACAATTAGAGGTTGACTCCGTTTTTGTAAACACTTTCTACACATTATTTGGTTTTTTAGATGTGTGTGATCGATATATACTGCAAACAAAGTAATTTTTTTTCACAATCATTTCTTTAATTAAAATTTATATAAGTGTGCATGCAATGTTTAGATTTTGTATAATTTGATTGTAGGGAATGTTTAAACGCGTGATTAATTACATGTTTTGATAGCAGATCGGTATATTATGCAATTAATTAGTTAGATAATGAGCTAGGTTTAATATATATTCTAATGGTGCATTAGGTAAAAATGTGCTTAATTTTATTATTCTAATTGCAGGCGTTCGTAAGAGTTCAATTTGGTACCCGATTGTCATACGATTTTCTGCTGAAACATCGTGCATACACACAAGGTTTAGGGTTTAGGGTTTAGACGATAGTGGAGAGTTATTTGGGTTAAACTTACTGACTTTCATATCTACTATTAGATCTTGATCAGCCTCTCTTTATTGTGCAAACCTAAGTAGAATGTTTTAGATTTGACTTCACACCTGGGGAGTAAATTATTACAATATGCTTATGTGTGTATGTTCACATTTTTAATCAGTTTAGGCTATATTTAATATTCTAAAATCACAAATTTGAGTCATAACAACTGAAATATATTCATCATAACAGCTCAAATTTAGACTTATGTGTGTATTCTTATGTATGTTAAATCATATATATTCATCATAACAGCTCAAATTTTATTTAGAAGTTTATTAGTAGTTTATTCATCAAATTTAGGCTTATGTGTAATTACCTATTTTCTGTTCTTTTCTCAGTTACCTGTTTAATGTTTTCGATATCTGTGAGAAGGGAGACAATTTCATCAGAGAGTAATTACCTGTTTTCTGTTCTTTTCTCAGTTTTCATGTATTTATATAAGGTAGATTGTCTTATTTTTGGACATATTGAAAGTTATGTGGTTTTAATCATCCAGACAAACTGGGAATATGTCAAGAATGTGAAAAAGAAGATTGAGAAAGGTGTGGCTTCCCCAACTTGCTTATCCGTCAACAACACAGTCTGCCATTTCTCTCCACTTGCCATTGATGAAACTGTTCTTGAGGAGAATGACATGGTTAAGATGTAAAGTTCAGATCCTTTTCTTTCTTTATTTTGATCAGTTGTATTTATTTTCTTCTGAGCGAATGTGAAATGTTTGTTCTACTGCTCTTCCTTTTTGGCTTTCTGCAGAGATTTGGGGTGCATATTGATGGCTTTATTGTTGTGGTTGCTCACACATATGTCATCCAGTCAGGACCAGTAACTTGACGTGCAGCAGATGTAATTGCAGCTGAGGTTGCTTTAAGGCTTGTCAGGCCAGGAAAAAATGTAAGCAATTATGTTGAAGAATAATCTCAGAATTTAAATTCATCATAGATTAGGGGTATATATGCAAAAGTGTAAATAGGGACAGCTGTACCAAATAGTAACTAGAATAGGTACCAACGGTAAAATTCTAACCGTTGGAGCAAATGTAATATAAAGGAAACATCTCCACTGTAAAAAGATAGAATGTTAAGAAATAAGAAAAATCAATTCTCCTCAGTTTTTGCATCTCTAAAAAATAACATGGTATCAGAGCTTCAGGTTCTGTAACCGAAACAAAAGGCAACACTTCACGGTACCAGTAAACTGGTATTCACAACAAAATCCATAACCAAAAATCAGCAAAGAACATATGGCTCAAGAGGAGCAACACGAGGCTACCAATTCCTCCAAGCTCACAAATACTTTGCTCAATGGCAAGAATTATCTTACATGGGCAAAGGCTGCATCTAGAGCGCTCAACGGTCGAGAGATGCGAGAATACATCACCGGAGAAAATAAAGAGCCAACAATCGCAAACCCAAATTTGCTGACCGAAATCGAAAAAAAGGCAGCAAAGAAATGGAGAACCCAAAACGACAAAATCATAACATGGCTCACAAATTCCATGGAGTCATCAATTTCAGAACTCTTTCTACTTGCTGACACGGCTTTTGAGTTATGGCAAGCCGTGAAAGACATGTACGGGCAAGAGAATAATTATTCCCGTATCTACCAACTCAAGCAAGAAATCCAGCAAGAAAAGCAAGGCAATAGAAAGCATATAGAGTACCTTGGTGCTCTTCAAAAGAAAAAAGATGAGCTTCGATCATACCGGCCGCCAACCACTGACTTGGCAGTAATCAAACAAAGACAAGAAGAAGACGATATATTCGAGTACCTTGCCGGTCTAAACCCCAGCTATGAGGCCGTACGAGCACAAATTATGAATACCATTCCCCTTCCCCCCTACTCTCAAATCAAGAACATGATCCAACAAGAAGAAAGCAGGAGGGAAGCCATGGGTGGTCCACAAATCGTAGTCGAAGAGGGACACGAAACCCACGGCTTTGCAGCAACAAAAAAATTCAATTTTTCCAATTCTGGCCAAAACCCTAGATCTCAAAATTACTCAAATCAACGCGAAATTGAGAGGTGTACGGGGTGTAAGAAGGAGGGACATACACATGAAAAATGTTGGTTTCTTCATCCCCATTTGAAACCAAAACATTGGAAAAAAGGGATCACTACAGGAGGCAGAGGAGAAGAAAAGATGAAAGGGGCAGCTGAGTTTGTGGGGAATTACACAGAGCCGCGTGAGGCATTCTATGCGGAATCACATGCGGAATCGCGTGAACCGCGTACAAGTGAAAATTGCGAAGCACAGAGGGTGTATGCGGAGACACGTGAACCGTGTACACGTGAGGTGCGTGACCCACAGGGGTCCCAAATCGGGTCCAAACCCAGAAAAAGCGAACCGGGTCAGACTAACGGTATGTCTCCAGTTATTTCGCTGGCGGGTCAGATCCAGGCCGAAACGGGTCAAAGGATGCAGCAGTTCAATTGCAATCTCTAATTCAACAAATGTCTGTGCTGCTGACTCAACAAAATCAATCTATATTTTCTGGTATTTCTTCACACTCAAAAAATTTAAATTTATTAGATAAAATAATTATTGATAGTGGTGCTACGGACCATATGTTTGGTAATCAAGCACTTGTAAAAAATTTAGATATGACAAAAAATGACCAAGTTGTCTTTGTAGCTAACGGTATGAAGGCTAAAATAAACGGTATAGGTGAAACTATATTTTGTAATAAAAAAATATTTAATGTGCTATATTTAGATACATTTCCTATCAATTTACTTTCGGTTCAAAAATTAGCGCAAGAATTAAATTGCGATGTAATTTTTTATTGTAAAAATGTTGTATTTCAGGACCGGGAAACCGGGACGAAGATTGGTGAAGGATTTCTTGAAAATGGACACTACTTTTTGAACTCAAAAAATTATTTTTGTGCTTCCGCTAAATCCATTGATGTTGGACTTTGGCATAGAAGATTTGGACATCCTTCCGACAAGATTTTAAATTTTATTTTGGATTGTAAAAATTTAAATTGTGCTAATTGTGAAGTTTGTAAATTGGCAAAACAAACAAAACTTCCTTTTTCTCATTCCAATAGCAAAAGTGAAGCTTTGTTTGAATTAATGCATTCCGATGTATGGGGTCCGGCCCCAATTATGTCATATAATGGATATAAATATTTTGTCTTGTTTATCGATGATTTTTCAAAAACCACTTGGTTATATTTATTAAAATCAAAAAGCGAAGTTTTTAGTAGCTTTAAAGAATTTTTTTATCTCATAGAAAATCAATTTAATGCAAAATTAAAAATATTTAGGTCGGATAACGGAAAGGAATTTGTAAACAATAATTTCTCTACATTTTTTAAAGAAAAAGGAATTATACACCAAACCACTTGCATCAATACACCCGAGCAAAATGGAGTGTCCGAAAAGAAAAATAGGCATTTACTAGAAATGACAAGAACATTAATGTTTCAAAATAATGTTCCTAAAAATTATTGGTCGGATGCCATTCTTTGTGCCACACATTTAATTAATAGATTGCCAAGTATAAATTTGAAAAATAAAAGCCCTTTAGAAATAATTTACCAACGAAAAATCACCCTTGATCACTTAAAAATTTTCGGTTGTAAAAGCTTTGTTCATATTAAACGAAAAGACAAACTCGATGTTGTTTCGACAAAAACTATTTTTTTAGGATATTCATCCAATAAAAAAGGCTACAAATGCTATGACCCTATTAATAAAAAATTATTTATTTCTAGAAATGTTATATTTTTTGAAAATGAGCCATATTTCAAAAAATTGGGAGAAATTCAAGAGTCTAATCAAATTCAAAATGAAATAATAAATTTGGTAACACCCTACATTTCTCAAAATAATTTAGAAGAAAGTGATACAAGTGATGCCGAAGATGATAATAATAACGATATAAATGAGACCGAAGTAGGAAATAATGCGGGACTTAGACGAACATCTAGAATATCACAACCATCGAGTAGACTTAGAGATTATGTAACTTATACCGTCCAATACCCTATACAAAATTTTGTTTCATATAAAAAAAAATTTCCTTCATACCAAGCTTTTCTTGCTACCATAGAAAATGAAATAGAACAAAAAAATTACCAAGAGGCTATTCAAAATCCAATTTGGAATAAAGCCATGAAAGAAGAGCTAAAAGCGCTAGAAAAAAATGGAGCTTGGGAACTTGTTTTATTACCGGAAAATAAAAAACCCGTTGGGTGCAAGTGGGTTTATACAAAATTAAATATAATTATGATGGGACCATAGAACGGTATAAGTCAAGGTTAGTGGCCAAAGGATTTACACAAACCTATGGTATAGATTACAACAAAACTTTTGCACCGGTTGCAAAAATGAATACCGTTAGGGTGTTATTCTCCATTGCCGTAAATAATGGGTGGAGTTTATATCAAATTGATATTAAAAAATGTATTTCTTCAAGGAACACTTGAGGAAGAAGTTTATATGATCCTACCACCGGATCATGTAAAAGAATAAAATATTAATCTTGTTTGTAGGTTAAAAAAATCAGTCTATTGACTTAAGCAATCTCCAAGGACATGATATGGAAAGTTATCTCAATATTTAATTTCTTGTAACTTTAGAATTAGTAATGCCGATCACTCATTGTTTACCAAAAATGAAGGAAAAAATATAACCCTTGTGTTAGTTTATGTAGATGATTTAATAATTACCGGAAACAATTTTGAAGCAATTAGAAAAATCAAATCCCAATTAAAAGAAAAATTTGACATTAAAGATTTAGGGTATTTAAAATATTTTCTAGGAATAGAAGTAGCATTTTCAAACAAAGGCCTATTAATTTCACAAAGAAAATACACCTTGGATTTGTTAAAAGAAACCGGTAAATTGGGTTGTAAACCGGCCCCTACACCAATAGATAGTAAGTATAAATTAAATACCGAGGATGGTGAACCCTTAGAAAACATAAACCAATTTCAAAGACTCGTAGGAAAATTAATTTACCTTACGGTTACTCGTCCGGATATCTCTTTTTCCGTAAGCCAAATTAGTAAATTTATGCATTCACCAAGAACACCACATTTGGAGGCCATAAATAGAATTTTAAGATATTTAAAAGGAAATCCCGGTAAGGGCATATGGATGAAAAATAATAATTCTAATGCAATATGTGGCTATTCCGATGCAGATTGGGCCGGTAGCTTTGATAGAAAATCCACCACCGGTTTTTGCACATTTGTAGGCGGAAACTTAGTCACATGGAAAAGCAAGAAGCAAAATGTCGTGGCACGATCGAGCGCGGAAGTGGAGTATCGAGCCATGGCGTCAACCGCAAGCGAATTGATATGGCTCAAACAATTGCTTAAAGACATGGGAATCAACATTGATTCACCCATGAAGATGTATTGTGATAATAATTCGGCTCGACACATTGCACTAAATCCCGTATTCCACGAACGGACCAAACACATAGAAGTCGATTGCCATTTTATTAGAGAGAAGGTCCAAGCCAAGGAAATAGAAACACCATTTGTTCGGAGTAAAGATCAACTAGCGGATGTTTTTACAAAAGGATTAGACCCTAAACCATTTGAAGAAATCACAAGCAAGCTAGGATTACTCGATATCTACAAGCCTAGCTTGAGGGGGGGTGTTGAAGAATAATCTCAGAATTTAAATTCATCATAGATTAGGGGTATATATGCAAAAGTGTAAATAGGAACAGCTGTACCAAATAGTAACTAGGATAGGTACCAACGGTAAAATTCTAACCGTTGGAGCAAATGTAATATGAAGAAAACATCTCCACTGTAAAAAGATAGAATGTTAAGAAATAAGAAAAATCAATTCTCCCCAGTGTTTGCATCTCTCAAAAATAACAACTAACTCTGCAAGATATATGCTAGGATCTGTTAATAAACAATTGTTTTAGAACAAGCCTCTATGTATTTATTCAGTGTGCTTGTGGAGTTGTGAAAGTTTTCAGATGGAATTAGTTTTTGTGAACAAAATATTTTTATATAAGAGTTTGGCGTTTTTTTTTTCAAATTTTAGCTTGTCTAAGTTTGTAGGATGTAAAGGTAGTGGGGTTCATGTTATCTGTGGATGAAGATTATTAAGACCAAGCAATAGATTTACTTTAAAAACTTGAAGAATTATCTTAAACATCATATAAAATTTAAACTTGAACTGAACAAATAGCCTATATAAATAGGGAAATATTCTTAAATCTTCAAAGTAATAATGTACAAATCAGACATTTACGGGTATATCATTCTTTTTTTGTTAACTGGATAATAATCCTGTATATATGTTGTATGTAAGTGTATAATAAATGTGATGTTATAACTTCTTTTTTCATTTTCAATAATTTTGTGCTTATGGTTTTGATTAAATATTGACAGATTAATGGGAGATGCTAGAGATAACATCAAGTTGTCTTCTGAAAACTCAGTGATTGAGATAACACGGCTCCCTGGATATACTCTCCAAACAAAAGGTGCTTGTATACATTAGTTTCTCACAAGTTGTTCTCCAAATTTTGTGCTTTGGAGTAGGCCCATTACTTGTATGTTGTATCATTGTATTTGTATGATTCTCTTGTTGTAACTCCACTTGCTATCAGGTTTAGATATGTTAATTTGGAGAACGTTTGGATGGAGATTTTGTAAGTACTTTCATTTTTTTGTGCATGAAATTTCGTAAAGAAAATTCTAAAGCAAGTTTGGATGGCGAACGATTTAGATGGAGATTTTGCTTTATGATTCTCTAAAGCAAGTTCTTCTATTTCTCTCTCTATCTGATTTAAATGAGACACACAAAAGGAATAGAAGCATTCAAGTCAAACTGGGCTTTGAATTAAATGAGAAAATGCAAAGGCCTGCCAGGGAGCAGCACCACTTAAATGTCAATTACACACTCAGGAAGGAGCCGAACCCATTCACCTCATCCACTCTATCTGATTCCAAACCGAAGAAACACAAATAAATTCCATTCCTTCTCTCCAGCACTTAACCAATATCAAATAGAAATGGTGGATCCGTCAGATGAAGCACTCATAGTCCAGTTTTCCTCTTTGAGCTTGGGACCAAGGCGCGCAACAGCCCCTCATCCAGGTGCCAACCAATGCAATCCAAATTAATATTGAATTGCATGCAAAATTACATGCACCGATGCACGCCTTTAATGCATTTTTGTCGTATCCCCTGTTGTTTCTTTCTTGCTTAAATTAATTTAATTAATAATATATAATCTTTGCCCCTCATCCAGGAGAGTCAGAATCTGCTGCGATTCCGAGAGGGATCGCAGGATCCTGAAATTCCGAAATCAACGGTTTAAACTTTTCTGTGTGCGGATCTCGGAAACCTTCTCGGAAAAGTAAGTTTTCATGCACGTATCTCGAAAAAGACCAACAGTTAAGATCGGATCGCAGGGTCCTGTGATCCCCCGAGAATCACAGCCGATTTATTTTCCATCCAGGGACAAGTATCCTCTCCATTACTGTAAAAGATTCCCTTCACTTTACGGTTTGACATTAACTCCCAACCACTTTGGGATTCGGGCTGATGGAAGAGGCAGTATTATTTGGCTTTGAGATCGTGCCAAGTTAAAAAGAACGGTCCAGATCAAGTAATTGTAAAAGATTCCCTATTACGGTACCGGGGAAGATCTGAATTCCTCATCCAGCCATCCAGGGGGTTGTGATGTTGCACTTACAAATAGTCATATAGTTGGAACGGTAATAATGTAAAAAGAAAAAAAAAAAACAGAGGTAATTATGTAAAAGTTGTTTAATTAACACAGGATCAGGATGCAGCAAATATATGCAAGCAAGCAGTTGAAGCAGAAGCATTATTGTGTAAATATTGAGGCTTCAAGTCAAGACATAAACAAAGATATATCTAGGCTTTTCTTGAACTTTAAAACAGTGAAACAGTACATATAATTGAAAATAAAGTTGCATGTGGATGTTGGTGTAAAATCTTTGATAAATAACCAGTAAAAATATGAAGGTGGTCGGCGTTTTGGGTCACTCTGCCTCTTATAAATTAATGCTGATCTGTCTGGTTCCATGTCAGCAGAGTGATTTTCTTCTGTTTTTTGTTGAGGTTATAAGGAGACTTCTTGCATCAAATCTTGTGCAAGTTGAACACAATTTTACTTGGTTGTTTTGCTTTAATTTAATTCCCAAATAACACATCAAATTTACAGAGGTTGCTTACTTTTTGAGAAGGTAACACAGTGCAAAACTCTGATGTTTTTCGGTAGGTGAGAGAGAATTAATGCATTTAACAAGAGCAGTTCTGCCTAAGTCTTGCTTACATGTACTATTACGTAATATATTGACCAAAATACAAGTACCAAAATGCAGGTACTATTACCTTTTCTACCAAAGATCGCTTCCTTCTGGTTTGTTTCTACTTGATACTAAAACAACAAGATATAAATCCCTTTTTAAACAAATTTATATTCATTAATTGAATATTTTTTTCTCTCTCTCCAAGAGAAGAAGGAATTAGGAAAGAAAGAGAAACGGATAAGATGATGAAGATATAACTTGACGGGATTAGTACTTTACCTGATCCGAATTCGGGCTATTATTATTACCGAATACCGAGCTATACATTTAACTATTTACAATGTAACAAATACAAGGCCCATTGGGCCGACCTATGCACTAAACCAAGTTTTGGTTCAAATTGAAACGGTGAAATTTATTTACCCTATAACTCTGTAATGTTATGTTTAGTTGTATTGAGAATAGGCTATATTTGGGATTAGGCTATTCGGAATAGCCTATTCGGTGTTTGGTTGGATTAGAATAGCTAAAATAGTGAATTCAAACTTTTTGTCTTATTAGAATATGCTATTCCTAAGAATTTTTAGATTTAGCTATTATAATAAGACAAACAATAGCTATTCTTGATTTGACTATTCTAGCTATTCTTATTTTACAACCAAACATGCCTAAGATGTCAAATATCATGTATAGTGAGTCTATGGTACTATGCATAGCACGGATTGGTCCGTACTACGGATCAATATTTTCATTTTCAAAATTCTAACGGCCGATCTGAACCGTTCAACTTGATTTTCATACGAGAATATACTTGTGGGCTAAATTTTCTATTTTTTAGAATTTTTTTACTTTTTTTTAGATAGGTAGAAAATCACTGTTTTTAGATGGTCCAGGATTTTTAGATCAAGTGATTTTCTACCCATCTTAAAATATAGTAAAAAAATTCGAAAAAATATAAAATTTAGTCTGGAAGTATATATTCATGTGGGGATCACGTTGAATGGTTCGGATCGACCATTAGAATTTTCAAAATGAAAATATGGCTCCATAGTACGGACTAATCCGTGCTATGCATGGTACCATAGACTCACTCGTATGTTTTACCTGTACACAACATGAAATGCTACTATGCTAGGTATTTTCTCATCTTTTGTGCAGTAAAGATGTGTCACTATTTTGGCTCTGTAAGAGTCTCTCTCTCTCTCTATTTCATACACATGAAATCATTTTTGCACATTCTATATAATAAATTTTTTGTACTTTTAAGTATGTTATTTTTCACTATATGCCTCTTGATTGATAAAAGTTTTATACAATTAATTATAGATAAATATGTTTGTTTGGACTAATTTTATTTTAAATCCGTCATGAAGTGTGGATTCCAACATCTAAAAAAGGATCATCCCGGCTGCAAATTTATGGTTTTCTTCAAATTAATTTTTGAAATCCATACTTAAGTTTGTTTACTTGTAAAATATTATATTAGATGGATCCCAAAAATAAAAAATTGAAGTAAATCATGATATGCGGATATGAAAATATGCTTAAATGTACAGTAGATTGTTGTAATGAAGGAATAATTAACCATGTCACTGGTTTTGACAGAGAGAGTATAACTCCCCTTTTAATTATTTAACTTTTTATTTAATTTTTTTAAAAACTAAACTGACTAATATGCCCTTGCGAGTTACCCTGCCTCTTCGTATCTTTTGTCAATTGGTGATTGGTCAGTATGGAAAAGGGCTTGTAACCAGACTTAAGTTGAACCAAATTGATCAATTGGAACAAAGAGGCCTCTTAATTGGGTTAAGAAACATGCATGCATACTTGATGCTTGAAGGGGTAATTACGACCAGGTTTGGCCCAAAAGGGACGATGACGTATGGGTCGAGTTAGCTCTGACAAGCTTCTAGTAGCTCTGGCGATACTACACAAAAGGGCCTGTTCGGGAGCAACACTGTTGCTGTGGGAAAAAAAAATTCACTCAAGAGTGAACTTTTTTTTCCCACAACAACAGTAAATTTAGTTCAACTTTTTTTTTAACCCATGCCCATACCCATTCCCACAGCAACACCGAACAGACCCTTAATGGTTCAGTCAGGGGTCTAGCTTTTGTTAATTGATGATGATAACAATTAGGTATTGGCAATCTGCTCTGTTTTTTATTAGCTATTGGATTGGATTATATGAGCGGTGTAGATTGGTCAACTCAAAATATGAGTTAATCAGAGGATCATATCCTATGTAGAACTCTACAAATGACAAATAAAGGTTGTATTAGAATATATTACGTAGTTGACTTGCATTTCTCCATTTATGTATGACGATTGTTATTTTTGGATGTTATATATATTTTACTAAAGAAATTAGTTAAAATTTGTATAAGTTTGATATAATTCAACTACATTAACGGGACTGTTAAATATCAAAATGATTTAATGAATAAGATTCTATTATTGGAAGGATAGGAAATAATCATATCAAAAAGAGATTAAAAAAAAGTGGAGTACAAAATGATGTGTTGTAGTTTTGTCGGCTTTTTTTTTCAATAAAGATGAAAGTCAAATCTTTCAACTGAAAATGTAATCTATGATTTTTTCAATTCGATTTCGATTATATATATGATTTTCTTGCTTCATCTACATCCCTGAAACTCTTAGAGTTTCTAAATAACTGTTAACTGTTTTTAAGAAATTATAGACTCTGGAGTTTCTAAATGTTCACATCCCTAAAACTAATTTTAGAGTTTTTAATAAGCCACATCAGCAGTAAATTAAACTAATTTTAGCGAATACATGCCAATCGTTTTGCCACGTCAGAGTTTATAAACGATTTACTAATAAGAAATTATTGAGCAAAATTGCTAAATAAAAAATTTATCTACATCTCTGAAACTGGTTTAGCAACTGCCACATCAGATTAGAAACTCTAATAGTTTCAAGGATGCAGATGCTCTTACTAGACTAAAGACTCGCTTTTACAACATGTTGTTCAATATTTATTAGCAAATTACACTTTCGAACTATCTGAATAACTCTCGAACTATCCGGCTAATATGCTTTAAGTAGTATTTCAACTCATATGCTTCCAATTCAAAATTCATGTGATCAGCTTCAAACGGAAAATCCAAACCGATCTCCTTTAAGAGTGCTTTATTTACATATAATTTTTTAATTTTTGAATTCATTAGTATTAAGTCAAACAGTCAAAAAATGAAAATTCGTACGTATATTGATGCATTGTTGGTATTTTAAAAATGACCAACTTTTAAAATCATAAAAAATAGTAAAAAAAAAATCTAAAAATAGTAAAAATTGATATTCTACAAGTTTAATATATAACTAATTTACTGAGCTACTTAACTCGGCCGAAGTGCTTACAAAAGCATATTAGCTGGACTCTAATTAAGTTCTCCATTTTTTTGCTAAATTTAATCCTAGTTATATATATCCTTTGGGAAATAAATCTGCTGTTATTCCATTGTTTCTGTTATACCGATTCCAACCGTTCAAATTTTTCTATACACGAACCACGATTTTTTTATGCACGAATTTCAATAAAAATCAACGATTGAGATCGGAATAACATATTCCTGTTATTCCTCTAGAATAGCAACATATTTATTTCTCTCCCATAGACACATTCCAAATCATATGCTCTTCTATAAAATGATACTCGATCATAGAATAAAATATAATTTTAGATGAGGTTAATGGATGTTTCACGATAATGCAACTGACTAGATTTATGCCTCGTGCATTTATTGCTTCTGGTCAGTAAAAGAACAAGTTTATTCTGAGGTATATGTCTACTCTCTATTATAATTAAGTTCCACTTTTAGCTCATTAGGCATATATATATATGGAATGGAACCTTGTGGACAGGGGAGCTAAGAAGTATGAATGAGGTTAATTGATCCTCATTTTTTTTCAATTTTTTTTATATTTGTGTATGATTTTATATACAATTTAGTGTAAAATGTCACAATACTGTAAAATTGATTCTCATTCTATGCAGAAAAATTGTATATGATTGACTCCATATGTATTCGACCCCCATAGTTCAAATGTCTGGCTTCGCCCCTGCTTGTGGAGACATAAAATTATTTGAGAAATTGTAACAAATTTGTAACCCTTATAACGAACTTTGTGGAGGTTGGGAGGTAGATACAAAGGTGATTAATTATAGAAAGCTCAGTTTTTTTTTAATTAAAAAACGTTGGAGGTCGATTGTCAATATTTTATATCTGAAGTAAATATTTATGCATTGTCATCTAACTAATTTTTAAAATAAATATAAAAGGTAATTAATCTCTCACATTTAAATATCTATAAAAAACTTCCTTTTTAGATTTCAAACCTGCAAATTCTCACAAAATAAAAATTGACTTTAGTAATTAGATTAAAGGCTGGTTTTTAAGAGTTTGAAGTAGTAATATTAGTGAGAAGTATAAATTATGAAATATATATGATAATAATAATTTTGATGGTGAAATAATAAATATGATAAATATGGTCATGTCTTTCAAATTTTAATATCCGTAAAAAAACTTGTGAGTTTCAAACTCGCGACTTTTTACACATAACACATTGTCACATTTGTCATGCACTAGACAAAATTAAGACTGGTTCCTGAAAGCATGAATGATAATATAATAAACGACATAAAGGTGCGTAGCTAGTGTTCATTTATGCTGAAAATTACTTTAGAATCTTTTCTAATTAATTCAATTATTCAGACATGATTAAGAAAATATTCTCATGTAGACACGAAGCAATATATTCCATGTGACGTTTTTCCGTTATGGCCCAATTGTTATAAACTCTGTGTTTTTTTAATAGATAGATGAATGTTTTCTAACTTTTATTTAATATTTATAAAGAACTTTATTTGAATTTCGAACTTATAACTTTCTATATGAAAAGTGTTGTTCTTTGTCACTAAATAAAAGATTGATTCTTAAATCTAATGATTTTTTAATTCACATCATTTTTCAGTTATATCAATGTCATAGATATGTTCTATATATATATAGAGAGAGACATCACCAATTAGCTATACGTGTCATGATGAATGGTACATGAGTCGTAAAGAATTAATTATACTCTTAACAAAAATATCGAAAGCATATCATAAATAAAAAAAATTCTTATGATTATGAGTATTAAAATTTAAAATATTGAACCTCCATTTTTTAGTTACAAAATATATTTCTTGGGTGTAAAAGAAAAATCCAAATAAAAATTAGCGAGAAAATTAGGTATAAAATTGATCGTCTCAGGAGAAAATTTTTATGATTTGAGGGCAATACTGTTAGGAAAAAAATATTATCTCATTACTTGGGATCGAGTTTGTTGTAGTAAGAAATAGGGTGGGCTTGGTGTTTTGGATTTACAAAAGATGAATTTGGCTTTGATAGCCAAGTGGTTGATGAGGTTTTATGATGCTCAAGAACAGGGAACTTGGAAAAAAATTTAATTGATAAATATTCTATTACAGGGGATTATAGAGTACAATCAGCTCTTTGGAAATATATTTTTTCCCTTAAACCAATTGTCCAGGTTAGTTCTGATTGGAAAGTAGGAACAAGTACATTAGTTCGGTTTTGGTTGGATAGATGGGCAGGTGATTTACCTTTAGCTGATGTTTATCCTAATATGTTTCTTATAGCTTATGATAAGGATATATTAGTTGCTAATGTGTTTAGTACTTATGTAGTAGATATTAGGTTTTCAAGACAATTGAATGGTAATACACTTAGTGAATGAGCATCTTTAGTAGAGCAATTTTCACATTTCAGCTTAGGTACCAATTTGGATCAGATTGTTTGGAGGTGGTCAACACATGACAAATTTACAGTTAATTCTCTGTATAAATGGTTAGAATTTGAAGGTGTTCCTATTAATGAGTTTGATTCTATTGGGGCAGCCAACATTCCTTTAAAAATTAAAATTTTCTTGTGACTCCTCAAACAAAACAGGGTTCTTACTAAGGTTAATTTGGGTAATAGAGGTTGACAGGGTGATCAAAGATGTGTGTATTGTACATATTTGGAAACAGATGATCATCTTTTTGTGTCTTGTCCGGTGGCTCATTCACTTTGGAGTTGGATTGCAAATTATAATAATTTTGTGTTTGATTGTTTAGGTGTGGTTAATCTGTGGGAACTAGATTATTGTATTCCTTTAAAGAATGCAAATCTGGTGGAAATAATACGAGGGGCAGTACTTTGGTCACTTTGGTTGGATAGAAACATGATTGTTTTTCGTGATGGCAATATTTTTAATATTCAAGCTTTAAGTTCCAAAATTATTTCACTTGCTTTCTTTTGGGCATCTCAATAGAAAACTGATTTAACTGAGCAACTGAAGCTTATTATGCCTTGTGATGTGAAGGATCTGTCAGGTACCATGTTGGCTATTTTCATGGGGTCTATTCAGGTTACAATCCTTATGAATGGAGGAGAGACAACTTTGGATGGTGAAGATGTGTTGCAGATGGTGTCTTGGTTGAATATGGAAGATGCAGGGTCTTAAATGCAAATTTTTTACTTTTATAGCTGTTGTTAACATTTGTAGGATTGTGTTTGTTTTGTGTGCTTTTCTGGTTTGCTGAATGTAGATTATATTTTTGATGTTGTTGGTTTGTGGTACGTTTGTAGCTGGTACCAACTTGGTCGTACCGGTAATACTGTGTAATACTTTGACAATGTCACTTCTTTCAAAATAAAAAACTTGCCACGTGGAGAAAGCGTATGCATCCACCTCGATCGTTGTTATATAATTAATGCACTATTTTTTGTTTTTTTATTGATGAAAAAATATAATACCCTTCTAGTTGGAATATTTGGAATAGGAATATATTGCCTTACTCTTGGAATCCTATGCGAAGCGCACGTAGGCAAATGCAAGGGGGGTTATATCCCAAGAAGGAACTTTCCATGGAATAGTTAGCTACACACTTTTTTTTTTTTAAATATATATATTTTTTTTTGGATTAGAATTTTTGGTTTTGATCATGCAAGAGCGCATTATCAATTTGCATGCTAAAGAGAAGACCAAATTAAAGAATAATTGTCCTTGAGCTAAGGAATAGCATCTCTTTATCTATCATAGATATATAGATATGCTCATAATTACTTCTTAAAAAAAAAAGATATGCTCATAATTATCTAATCTCAGTTTGTAAATCTACATGCATTTTTCATCTATCTATATAAGACAAATAAATTGGGTCTAAATGCACATCCATGCATCCTGAAGAACAAATAAAAGGGAGAATATATAAAAATAAAGGGACTACTTTGCATGAGGAGCTGTTAATTAAAGTAGGTACGGATGCTTCTTTGGTAGCTTCTAGTTAATCATGCAATAGCAAACATCGATTATAGATTATAAAACAGATCTAGTTGAAGCATACATGTGTATATGGCCAGTAACATAAAAGAAAATAAACAACAACTAGACAAATCATATATATATGGTTTCCAAAAACGGGGCAGATGTATTTTCATTTCCAAGGTAGCCTCAAGTAGGATTGGATCATTAATTTGGCCTGCTTACTACCTGGTTAAAAAAATCTAATAAAAATCTTGACAAATTGAGTTGAAGACAAAGATCTTGTATGTGACAGGATGAGCATTTTAGAATATATATATATGTAGAGTGAGGATGCAAGCATTTAATCAAATCCAATGATGATGATGGCAAAAGTAACTTCATGTCTAAAATTAAGTTCAAAGTATTGCTTTCTCAAGTTGGGACCAGTGAGTGACATTCGTAGGCTGCCTAATAGTTGCTTATTTGATTATATTAAATTGACAATCTAGTAGTTTGCTAAAGACCAAACCGACATTTTTATTAACATCCAAAGTTAATTAGAAATTAATATTTATGTCCAGAATTCCCGACTTTCGCCAAAAATGCCTTTATGGGCCGGCTTATTACTCATATATATATATATTTTTTTAGAGAGACACTATGAAGAGCAAAATAATGAAATCTAACACTGAAAATTTGAATTTTTTGTTTAAATTATTTGTTAGATTACTTCTTTTGATTTATAATTAGCATATTTATACTAAAATACACTAGATCACTTGAAATTATGTTGAATTACATTATATTACAATAAATTATGTTGAATTACACTAAATTACGTTAAATTACGCTAAATTACAATAACTTCGCTAATTATGCTGAAATACGGTAAATTACTCTAAAGTAGACCGATTTTGTGCCATCTTTCATGAATCATAAAAAATAGTAAAGAAATTCCGAAAATAATAAAATTGGTATTGTACAAGTTCATTATGTAACTAATTTACTGAGCTACTTAGATTGAATAATAGAAATGAAAATCTTAATCGGAAACTTCAACTCAAGTTTTGAGGCTCTTCTCTTAGTTTTTTGGCAATTCTGAATTTTGAAATCCAACATAGTGGGCACGGACGCATGCATATTTTCGCAAGCTTTCCTAAAAGTGGTCATTTGCTGAAATCGGACACTTGAGCGTCATTTTATGACCGTTTGAAGTTTCGTTGTCGTTTTTCGCCTTTCAGTGAAGATATCGTCCCTATTCATATGTAATTTAGCATAATTTACCGTATTTTAGAATAATGTAATGTAATTTAGTGTAATTTAACTTAATATAGTGTAATTCAACATAATTTCAAGTAATTTAGCGTATTTTAGTATAAATATGCTAATTATATATTAAAAGAAATAATCTATCAAATAATTTAAACAAAAAAATTCAAATTTTAAGTGTTAGATTTTATTATCTTGCTTTTCATAGTATCTCTAAAAAAAAAAAGAGTAAGCCGGTCATAAAATGGCCGGCTTATGAGGTGAGTAAACCGGTTATTTTATGGCCGGTGTGGGCATTTTTGGTGAACACTAAAATTCTGAGCATAAATATTAATTTCTATTAAACTTTGGATATTAATAAAAATGTCGGAAGACCAAACAACTGTGCTTTTCAATATTGTTGAAGGCTTGTTAATTTAGGCAAGTACCTTTAATTTCTTGAAAAAAAAGGTAAGTACCTTGAATTGTATTTTATTCAAGATGGTTTTAATAAATACCAGAATTAAAGCAGGAGCTACCGTTGCTATCTTCATATGAAAATACTAGTATCGTACCCGTGAGTTGCAACGGAACATATATTATAAGATTTAACATTAAGATTGAATAGAGATACAAATAATAAATAATAATAATAAAAACAACAACAACAAATGACTGTTTTAATACAACAACATTCTTTGCATGTCAGTGCATACACAATTTTTGTGTTATAATTCAATTAAATTAAATGTGAAAAGCTGCTAGGGAATAAACAATAATATGCTTTTTTTGTTCTCTTCCAAAAATGAATAAGAGGTAGGCAATTCGGAAATGAGACATGCTATCAAAATCGGAAATTAATCTTTGTATGCGCCAATCAAATCTGGAGAGAGGTATGGTAACAAAAATTTAATGCTAATTATATTTTCTCAATTCTTGGCATTACTTGTGACAATATGTGTGGCGAGTACATCTCTAACTAATTTGAGACTTCTACACATAAAAAAGATGCATTTAATCAAAAGATGACAGATTATGTGATTTGAGGGCTAATATTAAATCCGAAATTTCATCTTTCAATCGTAGCCGTTGGCGGATCAGGACATCAACGTGCTTAATAATGGAATGGAGATAATTAGAAACCAAATTAAACATTTAAAAAAAATTTGTACTATTATTTTAGATGAACAGAAAACGCTAACTTTTGGATGGTCCATAATCTTTAAATCAAATTATTTTTTACCTATAAAAATAATACAAAAAATCTAAACGATGTCAAATTTGACATCAAAATATATTTCCATACGAAGATCATGTTGAGCAGTTCGAATTGACTGTTTCAACTCTGAATATAAAGAAATGGATCCATAGTACGGACCGATATGCACATTGCATAGTACCGTAGCCTCACTCCTCTCAAATTTAAATATTTATAAGAAACTTTTCATTTGAATTGTGAACTGAAACGACCTTTTACACGGAAGACATTGTCTTAACCACTAGTTAGAGTATGTTTGCATGAGAGCTAGAATAGCGAAATTTGAGATTAGTAGATGAAAATAGAGAAAAAATAGTGATTTTCAAATTAGTGTGAAAATAATGCTATTCGGATTAGTAAAAATGTTGTTTGGATTGTACATTTGGAATAGTAATTAAATAGTTGTAACTGAGAAATAATAGTGTTAACAAGGTGCTAATTAAGAGGAAAAATAGACAAGTGGGGTCTCAAACGAATTGTCACGACATGGAGATGGCAGAATTGACGTTAACTTTGTCATTTCAAAACTGTATTGGCGGAAATCCGAGAAGAAAACATTTTTTTCTCTTATCACACTTCTAAATAGTAACTATACCAATATTTACAAGAAATAGAGAATAACAGTTGTTCTATCTATTCCGAATAGTAAAAATATTATTTGGATACACATTACTATTCCGAATAGCCCTTATTCTCAAATGGAGAATAGATGCTCAAAGACTATTTTTTTTTTTTTTCTTAAGTTAAGTTTGTTATCCTTCAAATATATCTCTCCATTTTCCTTCGTTAATTTTCTTTCACTTTCTAAAATTAAAATTCAGAAACGAGATGAATATATTTTCTATCACATCAATAATTTTGGCAATTATTTCTCAATTAATTTTGTTACTTGATTGTACTTGAGAGTTATACATTTTCGCTCTAATTAACGCCAAGCTTTTGGTCCGGATCAAGTAACAAAAGAAAAATATAAAAAGTAGTGTTTGGCAAATATGCCCATGCAGAGGATGTCCTGTCAGGATAAAAATTATTATCATGCAGCATTTAATTTGTCTTCTTTAAATTTCTTATGCGGCCTCTATTATGACTAGCAGCTAGCACTACATGGAGGCATATTCACCAAATATTCTCTTTAAAGCTACCTATATATCCCTACCATTTCTCACATTTCTGTTTCTTTTTTCTCTAATAATGTCTACTTTGTTTATCATATATTTCATTAAATCTTATCTATCCTAAAAGAATTGATTTAGAGAATATTTGATCCAATGTGTAGTATTAAGTTAATCAATTAATTAACCTTTTAGAAATTCTATCTTCTTTACAAACATAAAAGTAGTACTTTTTTTTCCTTTTCATACGACTCATACCTCAAATAGCTCTTATACTATTTGTTGCACAACATAATTATATCATATGAATCTTATCTTCATTTGCAACATATGATTTTGGATAGCAAGGTCGGTGCAAGTTGCAATCATAATTAAGACTATAAAATGAGTAGTTCCCTAAACACACTTCATCATTCAAATGAAATAATTAATATTTGTAATTAATATTAGAGTAAGGGCACACGCTTCGCTGCGGATTTTTTTTTTTTAAACATGGAGATTTGTGTAAAGATGCAGGGATAGAAACACTTTGCGTGAAATATTGTAATTTAGTCTTCAAATCACTGTTATCAGAACCGGACCGGACCGGCCGGTCCGGTCGGAATGAACCGGAACTGGACAGGTGAACCGGATATATTTAGTTAAACTGGCCGATTTTATAAAAAAAACCGGAGTACTAAACCAACCGGTTTTGTATTGGTTTTGTGTCCAACCATCTATTCTCAATTTTGAAAAGAAAAGTGCGGCCTTTGAGAAAAAAGACAGTAACTTTTTAGGAGAAAAAGTGAAATTTAATATGTATTATTCTGTGGTCAATTTTGTGCAATCATTTATGTTTTGTAACATACTTTTATAAATAATTATGTGTTTGAGAATAATCTAACATTTATTACAATATTATTTTTTTTAAACATAAAACAAAATATTAAAATTCTAATATGGATCATTAGAGGTTCGTTTGATCACAAAAAATAAAGAATTTCTAGTTATTCAATTTTAATATGAAGTATAAAACTATAAAATTTCTTTGATGAAAAAAAGTATTCTATGATATTTTATTTTACTAATTCTAAGAATGAGTTCTACATTTGTGCTACAATAAATATATTATTTTCCAATAAAAACTATTATTTTGTAATATATAAATTTACTTTTATAGTACATTGTTTAATATGTATATAATTTTTATTACATAAAACATAATTATTTATAATAATACTTATATCTTATATATATTATATCTTATAAATATGCAAGTATTTAAAAAACCAGCGGTTAAACCAGTTGATCTATTGGTCCGACCAGTGAACCGTTAAACCAGAGCTTTACCGGGTCGATATCCGGTCCAATTCTCATAACATTGCTTCAAAATATATATATCCATCGCAAATCAATACAAACATCCGTCAATTAATTTTTGTATTGCAAAATATTAAACCCGCAAGGTTTCAAGTGCAATATTTGCTTTACACAAGGCCCGACTTTGAAAGATGTATTTTAGGAAAAATGATAAAACTTATATAATGAATGATAGAAAATATAGAGTAGAACTAGGGTGCTCCTAAGCTCACCAAGCCCTTCCGTGAGTGCGGCTCTAAAACCTATCAAATTGACTTCAAACGACATTTTCAAACTGTTAGATGTTCAATCTATATCAAAATCTACTTGGAGACCAAATTTTACATTTTTTGGAATTTTTTTACTATTTATTAAGATGGTTTGAAAATCGCTGTTTTCCAATGGTGCAGAATTTTAATAAAAACAGCGATTTTCAAACCATCTTAATAAATAGTAAAAAAATTCCAAAAAATGTAAAATTTGGCCTCCAAGTAGATTTTGATATAGATTGAACATCTAACGGTTTAGAAATGTCGTTTGAAGTCAATTTGATAGGTTTTAGAGCCGCGCTCACGAAGGGCTTGGTGAGCTTAGGAGCACCCTAGTTCTACTCGAATATATAATTAAGTTTGACTCCATCACATAAATTGTAAATAATAAACAAATTGTGGGATAATAAAGAAATGCAAGTTTTCCCTATCAATGAGCCATCAATATTAAAAAAAATTGCAATTTTTTCTTTAAAATACTGCAAATATCCCGGGCAATAGACAGAAGCAAAACCTATGTTGCATAGATACGGGTACGGATATCGTATCGGATATGATACGGATACGTCGATACGATAATTTTTAAAAATTCCGGATACGATACGCTAATTAAATATTATTTTTTTTATTTTAATTATATTATTAATTAAACACTTATATTATACTATAGTTACATATATTAGCAACAAAGGCTACTTGTTAGCAACAAAGGCTTGTGTAGTGTAGTGGTAGTTGCTTTGGTTCTCAACAAACAAGCCCAGGTTCGATTCACACTGCTGGCAAATTTTTTGGGTTCTTGCGTGGCTCATGGTACACCATTATTGCGCGTTCTACGGGTGCGGTCCACGGGATGTACAAGTATCTGTGGCGTATCGGAAAGTATCGGAGCGTATCGGTGGAGTATCGGAGGTTTGTAAGATACGCCACATAAGCCGTATCGGGAGCGTATCCGTATCCGATACGCACCCGATACGGGTACGGGACCCTAGGGGAAGTATCGGGGTAACATTGAGCAAAACTGCTATTTTGTAGCTAATTAACCACTGTATGGTAAACATCAAAGTAGCAGCAGCAAATTTTTAAATACATAAATTGCAGGAATTTATTTTTTCCCCGCTTAGAAACAATAAGGATTCTTGAAATAGAAGACATAAAATGAAAAGATCATGCAACACAAGGGGCAACAACAACTGAAACACAGAATAAACTATGCAGCCTATAGCTGATCGGCTCGATTTTATGTGGACAAACAAGACAAAATTAATTAAGGATGTTTTGTTACCGGCCCTTGATGTGTATTGTGTAGTCTAATGAAGCTTGAAGTGACCCGTTGTACTGTTTTTCTTCTTCTTTATTTTGGAATGGAGATAGAGATATTTTCCTTTCAAATTTTACCTTGTTACTGCGACCTCCTACTTAGATATTGCTTTTTGTTACTAAATTAAATATATACTGGTTCTTATCCATTGAACTGTTGATCACACCAACCACGAATTCACATCCTTCCCGGTACCGTAATAGGGAATCTTTTACAATTACTTGATCTGGACCGTTCTTTTTAACATGGCACGAATCTCAAAGCCCAATAATACTGCCCCCTCAGTCAGCCCGAATCCCAAACCGGCTGAGAGTTAATCTCAAACCGTAAATAGCTAATTGTAAAAGGGAACCTTTTACGGTACCGTCGAGGATATGGATCCCACCAACCACGCAATAACAAAGTACGAAAAAAAATCGCAGGTCTAATCGGACGGCCTAAGACCACTCTTGTGAACCATACAATTGTGAGTTGTGCCTAGAAGCGAATTTGCTGCAATTCTGAGGGATCGCAGGGTCCTGTGAATCTAATTCCAACCATTCAAACGATGAAATTCAGAATTCTTTTGAGAAATCAGTTTTTGTGCACGAATCTTGAAGCATGTGAACGGTTGGGATTGGAATCGCAGGGACCTTGCGTTCCCAGATGATCACAACAGATTTATTTCCGTTGTACCTAAGGGCTTCAACTCAAAAAAAAAAAATTATGAGTTGCATCATAAATGTTAACTTATATAATACTTGGGATGTAATACGAATAGAGGTGTCAATGAGTACAATTAATAGTTTAATACAGAACAAGAGACGTTTTCATACTCATTCAAACTTAAAATTAATTTTATTCATATTCTATTCTTACTCATTAAATATAGCTTATTCATATCCTACCGTTGTTATCTATTAAGATAATGGTAACGAAATGAATAACGATAATGAACTAATAAATTAATAACATATATCATTTATTAAAAAATATAACACACATTAAATACATCATGTATAGTATCACAAGATATAAAAAATTATAACTTCTTATCTCATTTATAATTTTTTATCCTATTATTTAAAAAATATTAATTAAATGAAATGATAATATATTGTATAAATAAAATAAAACTATATAAAATGTTAGATAAATTAAATTTATCAAAAATTATTAAATTAATTTTTTTTATGAAATGTAATATAAATCAATCTTCCAATAATAATAAATATATAGTTATTTGTATAAATAAAAAATATCATATATAATTTATTTTTATTAATTATTCTATAGGATAACATGTACGAAATAGTTATTAATTACTCTAACGGAAAAAGTTTTTTACCCATACCCAATAAGCGAAAAAAAAACTTAATTATATCCCGTTGGTTGTATGCAATCTTCTAAATATTTTGTTTGACATAATTTGTAAAACATACATTAGTTGAATTTAACTATTTCTATGATTGAGTGAGTTTGTAGGTTTAAGATGATTATAATTGCAAGATTAATTTGAAGAACCAAAGATAGGTTTATGAAGATCTTAATTGCAAGACCAAATTGAAGAATCAAAGAAATCAACAAGACTTTACGAAGCTATAGATTTGTAATAATAAAATAGAAAAGTAAAGTACATTTGATATTGTTGATTCTGTCGAGCAGCCGTTCAGAACGAAACTAACCGTATGGAATGAATTAAATCATAAAATAACAGAGAGTTCTAGATTAGTTCTGTCCAGAATGGTTGTGATCTGTTGGAACGCTTATCAAGTAAATTGTGGGATAAATTGTATTAACCGTCCTGAATGGACATAGATGTTTAGAACAATTAATATTTTACAATCCGTTCGGAACAGATCACTTCTGTCCGAACGAATCTGGCAAATATAGAGCCCCCACTATAAAATGAGTTACCCCACTTCAGATTTGACCAAGATAGCCGCCTCCCACATTTAAAAAATATTTATTGTGCATTTTTGAAAACTTTCATTGTTGAGTGAGCTTAAACTTTAATATCCTCTCAATTATCACAAATCCACTGGACTTATCTTTTGTTGGATATAGTTTAGTGTCTAGAATTTAGTTCTCGAACCTTTTCATCCATAGTGTGGAGATATACTTAGTGCTCTAATTCGAATAGTTGTGTGACTTCTCCGCTTGTAGGGCATCAAGGGGCCGGCTCACCTTCTCGAGCATCATCTGCTCACCAAATATCCATAGTTGTGTGATGATCCCCGTTGTCGGGACTCTCCAATTCGAGCTTCTAGGCTCACCTTGTACATGAGTTAGACCGTAACTTCTCACCTTTGTTGGGCTCACGTGTCACGAGTTGTATCATTTTTTTTAGTAATAGGAAAGGGGCGCCGACGACGTAGCTCTACCTCAGAGACATAAACATTTTACGCTGAACTCTATTATCATCTTGCATGTCAAATTTCTCTAACTCTACTATATTTAGTTTTACTTATGCACGCTTGCTTGTTGTTATTTGACTTGTTAGTTTAGAAGGATTTACCAAAAAACATCCAAAAGTCTATTGACCCACTCTAAAGTTAGAGACTACATATCCGTCTTATCTAATACGATACGCATCGGGTAAATGATAAAAAGGGTACTCATTGACACCCTAGATAAGAATATGAGTGCGGAGTTTCCAACGGACATGAACCAGATTATTCGTTTAATATCCGATCTGAATTGTTTGATAAGCGTTGGTATATGTGCGGACGTAATTTGTACTAATATCAGTTTGTCCTGTGAAGCTAAACTTTACAGACGAATCTCAATGTAAATCATGATTTACGGTTTATATATATCTGATGCCCGATTTCAGTCAGATGTCCATTGAAACCCCTTTTCTCCCGTAAGAACGTGTAGGCATGCGTGATGCCAATGGAGAAGGTGAGTTGCATGGCACTAGCTAATTAAGTAGCTAGTGGATGTCATTCTAGCTAGTTAATTACGTGACAACGTATGCAAGTAATTAACACCATATATCTTCTGCAGAGTTCAATTTAACATGCTGATTGATTACATAATTCACAATAACCAATAACTGAATTAACTAGCTGTCTATATGAAAAGATGTAGACATATATGTCAAGTTTAATGACAACACGGAAGCGAGAGGTTTGAAAAATTGACACACACACACACACACACATATACCTATATATATATATATATATATGAGGAGGGATCAAGTTACAACAAAGATACAACAACTATTTATCATTTTCAAAGTCCAAATCGTCGATCCAAACCGTTCAACATGATCTCCACAATAAAATGTGCTTGCAGATCAAATTTTACATTTTTTTGAATTTTTTTACTATTTATTAAGTATTTTACAAAAAAATAGTCATATTCAGACCATTGAATTTTGTACCCATCTTAATAAATAAATAAAAAATTCAAAAAAAAAATGTAAAATTTGATCTGCAAGCACATTTTATTGTGGAGATCATGTTGAACGGTTTGGATCGACGATTTGGACTTTGAAAATGAAAAAAATGGTTGTTGTAACTTTGTTGTAACTTGATCCCTCCTCTATATATATATAGTGTGGCTAAATTGCTGCTGGCAGCATTTTGGCTGAAGTGCTGCCGGGGCTATATTTGATTATGTGATGTTCAAACAACAAATTCAAACCGTTAGATGTTCAATCTATATTAAAATCTACTTGGAGACCAAATTTTACATTTTTTTGAATTTTTTTACTATTTATTAAGCTGGTTTGAAAACCGCTGTTTTCAATGCTGCAGAAATTTACTGAAAACAGCGGTTTTCAAACCAGCTTAATAAATAGTAAAAAAAATCAAAAAAATGTAAAATTTGATCTCCAAGTAGATTTTAATATAGATTGAACATCTAATGGTTTGAATTTGTTATTTGAACATCACATAATCAAATATTGCCCCGGCAGCACTTGGCTGAAATGCTGCCAGCAGCAATTTAGCCACACTCTATATATATATTATTCCTCGTCGATCGGTTTGTTAGCACTCAATATAGAAGCCAAATCTAAAAAGATATTTGACCCATATTTCATAACAAATGAGAAGATGGCATGGTCAACACATATGACAACTACCTTTCATCCTTTTAAGAGTATATCTTTGGGAGTTGTCATAACTTAATAGGTTATTTTTGGGAGCAAAATAAGTTGGAGATAATTAAAAGATAAAGCTATCCCTTGTTAGATATGATGATAAGTTTTATCTTTTAGTTACCCTCACCTAAATAAAGCCTTAGTGATACACCAAATATTGATGGAGCTATTTTTGCTTCATGCAAGGTATAAGTGATATACTTTTTCATTTATTGATCATGCGGTGTGAAGCTAAAATAGATCTATAAATATTTTTACCCGGGGGAGGTGTTTATCTTTAACTAACAACATAAATTGAGATCAATTATCAGCAAAACAATGAACTTAACTAATCCCAAAGTTAGTTATATATTCGAGTAAGTAAAGAAATTGATACCATCAAAATGTTCTACATCAACATCTCACGAGGCATAATTCTTTAATTTAAAAGTATATACTTAAGATAAAGAATCTCTTAACACGGAGATAGATTTAACTATTCAATGGAATAATTAATATAAGTAATATACTCATTTCAAAGTATATTACTTAAATTAGAGAATCTTTTAACACGGAGAATAGATTTAATTATTCAATTGTTTAACCAATATTAAAAAACAAAATAAAAGAATCATGATAAATTTTGTATATTACTCGATACTCGCGTCTAAATTATATTTTGAAGATTAAGTTGCACCGTTAGGAGAAATTTTAACTAATTCAGTGTTACATAGTCTTCTTCACGATATAAAAATAACGAGTTATATTAAACGTTTTAATTTAATTTACTGTGGAAGGAATTAGAAAACATTCCATATTTAGGAAATAACAAAATCTGATATGACCTAAAGAAACTACCTTTTTAATCTGGACTCCAATTCAATTCAACCTAATATTTTGAAAACTCAAATCCGATGCGACTCATCTTGAGATGATCAAATATTTGTGTCGATTCGTAGTCGAATGACTCGAAATTTAACTAAACATAACAATAAAAATTTAATACAGAGAGCAAAGTTAGGATGTGATGTGCTCACTAAGAGAGATTGATGAGCACAACTCTTGAGTGTCCGATTTCAGCAAATGATTACTTTTCGGAAAGCTTACGAGAAGGAGATATTGATTTTGATTGCATAGCGGTTATCAGAATTTCAGAATTGCAGACAAGCAAATGGAAGAGTTTCAAAACTTAAGTTGAAGTTTCCGATTAAGTTTTTTCGGTCTAATTTTCAATTTTCTTGTCCTTACCATACTCTTTCCTACACATTGTTCATGTAAACGTATTAAGTCTAAAATCTAGAGTATTTTTTGTTATATTTTTATTTTTTAGCTCAAATGTTTTCATTTTGAAATTTAGTTTAGAGTTTTTGATATTAAAATCTAGGATATGCTGTAATAAAAACATATATTTTGATTATTTAGTTTAGTGTTTTCATTTTGACAATTTTCTAAGAAAAAAAAATCTCAGGACTGCCATAATTCCTGGCGGTTCTGAGAAAAAATAAACCGCCAAGAATTCTTGCGGTTTGGGCAAATATCAGAAAACCATGAATACTTTTGTAATTTTTTATTTAATGGTGGATATTAATAAAAATCCGGGACTGCAAGGGGCACCATGTCATTATTATATCAAATTCTAATGCAATTTAAGAATCCACATCCACTGTCATTGTTAGCTATGACAGACGGTCGCCATTGTCTCAATGACAAATGGGACCCACTTAAAATAAACAACACCCCTTGTAAACTTAATCCAGCATGTAAACTATCAATCTGCAATCCGTTCAAAAACTATGGCAGCCGATGCAGACTCCATTTATTGCATAATTTCACTATTTAATCAAATATCCTTTAATGTTTACCATAAACAATTAAGGTAATTTTTTTATCAATAAAATATCGTTATTCAATAAATAATGAAATATACATCAAACCTCATTATTCATATATAATTATGGAAGCTGATATGAGTACCCGCAGTTGAGTACCCGCATTATACCCGCACATAAACTATCATAACTGTTTTTGGGAACCGCACCTAAACTGTCATAACTGTTTTGGGACCTAAACTGTCAAAAATGTAATTTTATTTTACAAGTATTAATAGTAACATTGTGAAGTATTTATACCTATACAAGACAAGTATTTATATCTATACAATGAACTACATATATGATATATGAATTGGGGACCATTACACTGTCAAAACTGGGGACCATTACTTTTACACGTTTTTCAAGGTGGTTTTTTTTCTCTCCGTTCAATCTAACCAATTTTTGGGACGATCTATGAGGAATTTTGCAAATCTAAAACCACGAACGTGTTCTATTTTTTTTTTCTCTTTCAAATGAGATCCATGATGACATACTTTTACACGTTTTTCAAAGTATCAAATATTCAAATATGAAAAGTATTCATACAAAATAGAAAGTATTCATACCTAATATATCAAGTATTTATACCTAATATATCAAGTATTTATACCTAATATATCAAGTATTTATACTTAAGATATCAAGTATTTAAAGAAAAAAACTGGACTCATCTTTTACACGGTTTTCAAGTATTCACATACAAAATGGAAAGTATTTATACCTAAATTATCAAGTATTCATATATAATTCATCAAGTATTTATACTTAAGATATCAAGTATTTAAAGAAAAAAACTGGACTCATCTTTTACACGTTTTTCAAGTATTCACATACAAAATGGAAAGTATTTATACCTAAATTATCAAGTATTCATACCTAAGATATCAAGTATTTAAAAAAAAACTGGACACAATACCTACTCATCTTTTACACGTTTTTCAAGGTGGTTTTTTTTTTCTTCGTTCAATCTAACCAATTTTTGGGACGATCTATGAGGAATTTTGCAAATCTAAAACCACGAACGTGTTCTATTTTTTTTTTCTCTTTCAAATGAGATCCATGATGACATACTTTTACACGTTTTTCAAAGTATCAAATATTCAAATATGAAAAGTATTCATACAAAATAGAAAGTATTCATACCTAATATATCAAGTATTTATACTTAAGATATATAATTCATCAAGTATTTATACTTAAGATATCAAGTATTTACCGAAAAAAACTGGACTCATCTTTTACACGTTTTTCAAGGTGATTTAATGATTGACAAAGTTAGTTGGAAAAGGAATCAAGTGCGGGTATAATGCGGGTACTCAACTGCGGGTACCAAAATCTTTATTCTATAATTATAACATATAAACCATACCTTTAGAAAATAACTTTGTTGTTTTAATGTTATATTTTATGATACTAAGGTTATTGAGTTAAAAGTATTGTAAAGATTGTAATTCTTATATTTATAATAGCATCGGTATATAAGAAATTACATTCTAATTATCTGAGAGAAAATAAGCACATATACTTGAAGCTCAGTTATATATATTTTTTTATAATTGATATTCTATAAATTAGATACTTAAGATTCAATACTTTTAAGCCTTAAAATTATTTAACTTTTTGCTAATAAATGTTCATCTATTGAAAATTTATATATTTTTATATTGTATATACATCTGATAGTATTTGATTAAATATAAAATAACTGTTGCCAGCTGTGAAAACTAGGCCACAAGAAATCAAAATGAGGCGACTCCGGGGAATTTTTTTTAAAAACAGTAATTAAAATAATAAAAGTTAAAGAAACGACATGAGTACGGAATTTGTTATAAAAACAGCAAAAACCGAATAGCCTATTCAGTTAAGTTTTTTTTTGCTTCACCGAATAGGCTATTCGGTTAAGCACTCGGTTTTAACAGGAGTTGTGGGAACATGGCCACAGAAGATCCGTATTAGAGCTTAACCGAATAGGCTATTCGGTTTGGTGTTTTTTTGGACTTAACCGAAATGCCTATTCGGTTTAGGTTTTTTTTTTTTTTAGAGACTAAGATTATTTGACTGAAAATAAAGAAATCTAATACTGAAAATTTGAATGTTTTATTTAAATTATTTGACTTCTTTTGATATATAATTAGCATATTTATACTAATTAAGTTAAATTATGTTGAATTACACTATATTAAGTTAAATTACACTAAATTACATTACATTACGCTAAAATACGGTTAATTACGCTAAATTACATATGAATAGGGACGATATCTTCACTGAAAAGGCGAAAAACGACGGCGAAACTTCAAACGGTCATAAAACGGCGCTCGAGTGTCCGATTTCAGCAAATGACCACTTTTCGGAAAGCTTGCGAAAATGCGCATGCGTCCGTGCTAGCAATGCTAGATTCCAAAATTTAGAATCGCCAAAAAACTAAGGGAAGAGCCTCAAAACTTGAGTTGAAGTTTCCGATTAAGATTTTCGTTTCTATTATTCAATCCAAGTAGCTCAGTAAATTAGTTACATAATGAACTTGTAGAATACCAGTTTTTACTATTTTCATATTTTTTTTACTATTTTTTATGATTCATGAAAGATGGCACAGAATCGGTCTATTTTAGCGTAATTTTCGGTATTTCAGCATAATTAGCGGAGTTATTGTAATTTAGCGTAATTTAGTGTAATTCAACATAATTTATTGTAATATAGTGTAATTCAACATAATTTCTATTTAGTGTTTTTTTTTATTTTTTTGCTAATTATAAATCAAAAGAAGTAATCTAACAAATAATTTAAATCAAATTTTTAGTCTTAGATTTCTTTAGTCTGCTCTTCTTTGTGTTATAAAAAAAAAAAACCTAAACCGAATAGCCTATTCGATTTAGGCTGCAAAAAAAAACCCCTTAACCGAATAGCCTATTCGGTTTAGGGGTGTTACACGAAAGATCCGGGTGTTTGTTTTTGTGAAAATTCGGTTTAACCGAATAGGCTATTCGGTGAAGCAAAAAAAAACCCCTTAACCGAATAGCCTATTCGGTTTTTACTGTTTTTATAACAAACCCCGCAATCATATCGTTTCTTTAACTTTTATTATTTTAATTACTGTTTTTATAAAAAAATCCGACTCCGGGCACCAAAGAAACACAATCCATGGGCCATGACCCCACCTCTCAATCCCTCTTTTGTGGGCCCACTCCACTAACCATTAGTACACTGTCACTACACAAACTCCACTCTCTCTCTAGTCTCTCTTTTGAGTGAATGGCACCTTGCCTCCTCCCCCTTCTGTTCTGCTTCCCTTCTCTCATCCCCTCACAACAGAATCACAAGCCACCATGACTCCAACTTGAAACAAAAAAAAAAAACATGAATGCAATTAATAATATGCTTAGTATATAAGCACATGACCTTGTACTAAGTATATCTTAGAATGTGCTGCCTCCCAACACACATAAAAAATTCTGATTCCTATTCCATTTCCATGCAAACTCTCCACCTCATCACTCATCTCCTATTATATATACTCTCTCATGCCTCTCTCTTTTCCACCACCCACTGCCTCTCTTAACTAACAACTGAGAGCACAAAGCACAGAAATAATTAATCATGGTCAAGTTTTCTAAGCAATTTGAAGCACAACTTGTGCCTGAATGGAAGGATGCATTTGTTGATTATTGGCAGTTAAAAAAGGATCTCAAGAGGATGCAAATAGTTGGTGATAGCAAAACAGAGCCTTCTCTGTTTCATAGGCTCTTTGCAAAGAGAATTCCTTTCTTTGGATACAACGTAAACAGAGACCGTGATGCCATACATGTATACATTTATATATTCCTCTTCTCTTTTTTTACCGTTCTTAATCTCATGTCTTAACACTTCTTCTACTGGTTTATTACATTTTTGACAATTTTTTAGTGTCTTTTTGTTTCTTGTTGACTCATTCGTCAACTTCCGTGTTAGCAAATTAAATTTACACATATAAATGCTGTTATTCTTTCTTTAAATTCTGTGTTTTTCAAACATGTCTACTTTATGGTCACCTTATTTTTTTCTTATACATATTTAAAATTTACAACTCCTTAATTGAAAATTCATACTTTTTTAGGTCCACAGGAAGCTTGGAAGCTCAGCTAGTAGAAATGATTTTTATGAGACAGAATTATTCGATCAATTTGCGGATAGTGAATCAGCAAAGGAGTTCTTTTCTAGGCTTGATCTTCAACTAAACAAGGTGAACCAGTTCTACAAAGGGAAGGAGAAAGAGTACCAAGATAGAAGTGAGTCTCTACACAAGCAAATGGATATATTGCTTGAACTCAAGGCAGCATTGAAGCAACAGCAACAGAGAGACAGGCGCAATTTGGGAACCGATTCGAAGGATGATCCATCTATCTGTTGCTCAATTGTGTCTGGTAAGCAATTCAATTCAATTATGCTTTTGCAAGTGAAAAATTAAATTGTAATATTAAGATTCTTTAATTGTTCCATTATATTTGTTTTGACTAATTTGACATTGAACTTGTGTAAATTTGAAACCAGAGGAGGATTCTACAAGGGGTGCAATTGAGCAAACTGAGCAGACCCAAGAGAATTTCTCAAGGGAACTTGAAAGGCTCAATTCAGACCAAGACCAACTCTCCATGTCACAAAGGCTAGATTCCATTAAGAACAGGAGAGAAGAAGGTACTTTCTTTTTCTTTCCTTCTATTGTAAAAAAAAAAAGATTCAATTCCATGCTACATGCAAATAAATAATTCAGGAAATGAAATATATAATTATCAGACTTTGAAGGATATATTTTATTCACATGCCGCTTGTATGAAAACGTCTACCAGCATCGTATATATATGGTACAGTTGCTATAAAAAGTAGAAACATGGAATTGTATTTGAGAATAAAGATGGAATTTTTGTGGCATCGAATCGAAAATGAAATACATCACATTTATTCTGTTACTTATTCCATTTCCATCAAGTTGATTTTTTATGTGAATATTTACATTCTGTTTTACTACTTCTGACAACAACAAAAGTGACACTAATTCCTGCTACTGCTGTAATTCTAAAATTGTACTCTGTAAAACAGGTAAAAAATTCAGGAGTCTTTCTGGAAGGGTGGTGAGTTTCCAAGGAAAGAATGTGAAGATTAATATACCCTTAACAAATCCTTCAAGGACGTTTTCGGCATTGAGCGACCTCGTTTGGGAGGATTTGGTTAACCAATCAAAAAAAAGTGGCAGTGAAACTAGTATGAACAAGCTAAGTGTTAACAAAACAAAACTTCACCATGCCGAAAAGATGATTCGCGGTGCATTTATTGAGTTGTACAAGGGGTTAGGCTACTTGAGGACCTATCGGTAATTTTAACTACAGAATTTGTATTTTGTTCAATTGTACCATCAGAACTACATGAGCATTTATAATTTTCAATTTTGTAGGAACCTGAACATGTTGGCATTTGTAAAGATCTTGAAGAAATTTGACAAGGTACTACATATCATTTATTTTATCTTCTAATATATGTCTCTTTCGTTAATACTCATAAATTTTGCTGAAATTTTTCAATTTTGTTTAATTTTTATTATAATTTCAGGTCACACAAAAACAAGTGAGTTCTACATACCTCAAGGTTGTAGAGAGCTCCTATTTCAATAGCTCGGACAAGGCAAGCCTATTTCTTCTTCTCCTGTTATGTATTAGAATTTGCAGAACATTTGTTTCTGTCAAGGAATAAAAAACAGAGCACATGGATTAAGTCAAACAATTGTTTCAAAATCGATGAATTAACAAAAATAGAAAAAAAATAACAGGAAGTAAAGCTGACGGACGATGTAGAAGAGCTGTTTATCAAGAATTTTGCCAAAGACGACAAGCAAAAGGCAATGAAGTACCTCAAACCTCACCAGAGAAAAGAGTCTCATGCTGTCACTTTTTTCATTGGTATAATGCTTTAATCAACTTTATATCAACAATTAATATTATAATATTGAATTATTCCTTATGTTTAATTTTCATAATTTAGGGTTATTTGCTGGATGTTTCATGGCATTATTCACTGGTTACTGCATCATGGCACACCTAGCTGGCATGTACACTAGTCACTCAAATTCAATCTACATGGAAACTGCCTATCCTGTCCTTAGGTATATACATATATAAACATGCAATAGAAATTAGTCATGTCTCAATTCGTATGAAAATAAAATTATGGTACTAACACTCTCATCTCCTTTCTGAAATTGTAGCATGTTTAGTTTGTTGTTTCTTCACCTCTTCCTCTATGGTTGCAACATCTTCATGTGGCGCAAAATGCGCATCAACTACACCTTCATATTTGAATTTTCACCTACAAAAGAACTCAAATATAGAGAGGTGTTTTTGATATGTACAGCGTGCATGACAGTTGTGGTCGGCGCCATGTTTGCACATTTAGCGCTAGTTCTCAAAGGCAATTCTTCAACTCAAGTCCAAGCTATTCCTGGCATTTTAGTTTTGGTATGTTTCTAAATCGGAATTTATACTAAGTTTCACTCCATCTTAAATTAAGTCAGGTTTTTGTTATTATAAATTGGTTTCTTTACCTGATCTCATTTAATTTTTCCCCTATATATAATTTATCTTTCTACACTGAGCAAGCTCAATCTTTTGGATTATACTTGTAAACTTATTGAAGAATTTAGGAATAACATAGAGTTATATTAAAATGTATTGCAGATGTTTTTGCTGTTGCTAGTTTGCCCTTTCAATGTTCTGTACAAGTCAACCCGATTTCTCTTTCTTCGAATACTAAGGAACATTGTTCTCTCACCTTTATATAAGGTACGGAATAGATAGAAAAAAGATAATAATTTGGTATTCTAATTAGATAAAATGAGATACTTTTCAAACAATAATTTCTCTCAATTATTTGCTTTTAGGTGGTTATGGTGGATTTCTTCATGGCTGATCAGCTTTGCAGCCAGGTACTGATTACATCTGAGATATATTTCATCTGAAATTTTGCTATTTAATACTACATGTCATACTAAAATTACTAAATAAGAATAATAATATAAATGTACTTAGAAGTTCAAAAATTTAATTGAAACAGGTGCCAATGCTAAGGAGTTTAGAGTACGTCGCATGCTATTACATAACGGGTAGCTTTAAAACACAAGATTATGGCTATTGCAATAGAGGAAAGCATTTCAGGGACTTGGCCTATGCTATCTCTTTTCTACCTTACTACTGGAGAGCAATGCAGGTTGTTAATTGATCTTTAACTAATTGTCTAATTTCAATTAAAATGTTAATTCACTACATAATTAAAACCTTAACTATGGTACATCTACTTTTTTATGAGAAAGATTGTAATTTCCTTCTTATGGTATAGTGTGCAAGGAGATGGTTCGACGAAGGCGACATGGGACACCTTATAAATTTGGGAAAGTACGTATCAGCCATGCTGGCGGCCGGTGTCAAGGTGGCATACGAGAAAGAAAAGAGTCCTGGTTGGCTAGTTTTAATGGTTGCCATGTCAAGTGGTGCCACAATGTACCAGTTGTATTGGGACTTTGTGAAAGATTGGGGCTTACTCCAAGCCAACTCAAAAAACCCTTGGTTGAGAAATGATTTGATTCTTAAGAGGAAATTTGTGTATTACCTATCCATGGTATGTATTGTTGCAGATAAAAAAAACTCTTCATGCTTTAGCAACAAACTCAACTTACAATATAAGGCTGGATTAAAAGGTTTCGGGCCGTGTTATGAACCCATTTTCATAACTTATAAACCTAAAACACTCTCCTTTTACACTGCTCTTTTTCTCATTTTCAAATCTTCAAAATTAAGTAAACAAAGGTGGCCCCAAAAAAATGTGTATGTGCATGAATGGAAACTACCACATATCACACTAATAGTTTAAAGTGACAGATATTCAAATTTTTCATCACTTGGACTAATCAAGGGTAAAACTGTAATAGGGAAAATGATATTTGGACTGAATTGAAATTTTGAAATTGTTGCAGGGTTTGAACCTTGTATTAAGGCTAGCATGGCTACAAACTGTAATACACCCGAATTTGGGAAGCTTGGATTCTAGAGTTTCTATTTTCTTCTTAGCAGCTCTGGAGGTCATCAGGCGTGGCCATTGGAATTTCTATAGGTAAAAAATCCACACAGAAAATTTAATTCACCAGCACTTTATTTACAAATTAGCCCTCAAATAATAAAACTAAAAATGTGTAGAATGTTGGTCAAATGGTATACCTGTTACAGCCTAATCAACTTACTGAGAATATGTTACAGTATGTACCAGCACAATATCAGCATCATAACAACTACCATAAAGTAAATTTAATTTGACCTAAATTGTGATTTTAAGGTTGAATAACAATTAATTTATTCCTAATTAATCTATATATGTTGTATAGATTGGAAAATGAGCACCTCAACAATGCTGGAAAATTTAGGGCAGTGAAGACAGTCCCGCTTCCGTTTCACGAAGTAGACCAGGATTGATCGCTTAATCGAATAATCTATGCTAATTTCTGCTTAATATCCAAGGGACTAAATGCAAAAAACAAGGAAGAGTTGATATCTTATTCTACAAGCTTCAGGAATTAATTTGGTGGTTCAAAGTATCATTTGAAAAAGGGCCACCTACTTACCAGAAATGGCAATATATATTACATAGGCCATGTTAGTATGTTACAGATCAATACATATCTGTTTGTACACAAATGATTCATTTATGGTGCTATAAAATAGAGCAGTGCATCATGTTATCCTATTATTATTATCTCTGTTTCTTCTTGTTTTGCACCCATCATGAAATATTTATATCCTCCTTTACTTTATTTTCCTCAAATTTAAAAAAAATTCTCAAATAAAAATAAATTCAAACTTGTACCCGTTATGAGATTATTATTTCTTTCTGAGTGAGTCTATGGTACTATGCATAGCACGGATTGGTCTGTACTACGGATCAATATTTTCGTTTTCAAAATTCTAACGGTCGATCTGAACCGTTCAACATGATTTCCATATGAGAATATACATGTGGGCTAAATTTTCTATTTTTTAGAATTTTTTTACTATTTTTTAGATAGGTAGAAAATCACTGTTTTTGGATGGTCCAAAATTTTCAGATCAAGTGATTTTCTACCTATCTTAAATTATAGTAAAAAAAATTGAAAAAATATAAAATTTAGTCTGCAAGTACATATTCATGTGGAGATCACGTTGAACGGTTCCAACCGACCATTAGGGTTTTCAAAATGAAAATATGGCTCCGTAGTACGGACTAATCCGTGCTATGCATAGTACCATAGACTCACTCTCTCTTTATTGTCCTATTATTATCTCTGTTTCTTCTTGTCTTGTACCCATCATTAGAAAAGTATTTACTCCTTATCTTTGTTTTCATCAAATTTTAAAAATGATTCTCAAATAAATGAAATTGAAACTTGTCCCCATTATGAGATTATTGGCATTTTGAAAATCTGTGTTCAGCTTTTGATTGCTTTTTTTTTTTTTTTCTGACGGCTTCTATAATATGGAATCACCATTTATTGCACTAAATAAAACAATATTGTACAAAAAGTATATATTTTTTCCTGAAATTGTAAAAAAAAACAAAACAATCATAATAAACAAATGTAAAATTAAAACCCCCTCAAATTATTACACTCACAAAAAAATGCATACATCTCAATAAGCAATAGTTGAGACTTGAGATCTCTCTATAAAATTGAAACCAACAAAATGGCAACACAAGCAGTCTGCAATAGACTTCTTATCGTCTTTACCAGCTCGTAATTTGCATTGCCTCCACTCTGCAGCCAAAATTAAAACACAAAATTTGTCAAAAAAAGAATGAAAAACAATGTTTCTCATGTTAGACAACAGGTTTCAAGCTGTACCATTAAATGATTTGAGTATGATAAGTACTTAGGTTCAGATGAAGTATACTTCATTTGCTCATTATCCATAATTCAACAACCTGTAGGATTAATAAATTAAACAGTTCATTCTATTATGGATCCAGCCCAAATCAGACAAAAGGCCCAGGAAGTGGCCGGCCCATAATTGAATAAACCGCCAATATTTAAACATTTAATCATCATCTGAAAAACAAATGGATGCATAAACTTATGACATTGATGCAAAATGCCAAAAAAAATGTAATACCAGATCGGATGGCAGGGGTGCAGGGCTTGTAAGATCGGTGCTATCGGACGGTGTAGGAGCGGTCGGGGCAGGAGGACTGTCAGGGATGGGTGCGGGTGCGGGTGCGTGCTTCTTTTTATGCCCTTTCTTCTTCTTGTGTTTTCCTTTCGAAGGACTCGGTGCAGGGGGCAGTGTGGCCGGTGTGGGGGGCACTACAGGTGTCACAGCCGGTGGACTCACTGGCGGCACCACTGGTGGTGATACTGGTGGGGGCAATGGGGGTGGCAGTGCCGGTGCCACAGCAGGCGGCGGTGTCACCGGTGCCACTGCTGGTGGTGGTGTTGCTGGGGGCGGTGAAACTGGTGGGGGGACTGCTGGTGGTTGAACTTTCGGTGGAGGAACTACGGGCGGTACGGGTGCTGGTGTAGAAGGTGGTAGTGCGGTTGGGGGAGGGGTGGATGCAGGGGGCGGTTGCACAGCTGGCGCTGCAGCGGGGGTTTGTGCGACAGTTGTGGAGAGGTGGAAGGAGAAGGTGACCATGATGGGGAGATAAAGATAGAGTAAGGGTTTCATTTTGTTTAAGTTGAGATGATTGTTTGTTGGTTGTGAATTGTGATGTGAGTTTGAATATATGGTGTGATTGTGGCATGGTGAAATGATTTGCTTATTTATATAGATAGATATGATGAAGCTTGCAAATGAAGGGAAATGGTGGTTAGATTATTGGAAAGGTGGGGGTTGAAATGACAGAGGAACTAACAATTTCAAATTTTTGGTTTAATTTCTTAACGCAAAGCATTTCAGTTGTTAGTGCAATTTTGTAAGGTTTATCATCTTTTCTGGGAAACCAGAAAAGCTGATTTTCATCTCGGAGGTGCTTGTACTGGCTTTTTTTTTTTTTGAAGGTTAGTGGAAATTTTCCACTAAGAAATATATTATGTTAAAAAAATATATACAATGCTCATTACCTGTTCGAAAGAACAAGTAATGACTCATAAGAGTTTAAAAAGAAGAAAAGAAAAGAATTTTAACCAAAACTAAAGTTAGAGCTAGCAATTTAAAGAACCAGTAATTATATATACTGGTTTTTAAAGAACCAGTAATTATATAATGCAATTTTAACTAAACGTGTAGGTTTGAAGAACAATTAATCTCTTGCTGGTCTTAGTATTTAACACAAACTTAATGTTATCCATATTACAACGACATGCTGTGTTGTCACCTTGAAAATCTATCGAATATGTTTCAAACAATAAATTTAAACCATTCAAACTGTTCTATTTCACAAGTGATGCGTTTACATACGATTTTTATAAATTTTCTAATTTATTTAGTATAAAGTTAAGCGGTCAAAAAATGATAAAAAATGAATACATTAAAATTAATTTGTAGATCTTCATTTTTTTTAACACTTGACTTTATACTAAATGAATTCGAAAATTTGTAACCTTTGAATGTAAATGATTATTCGTGAATTTGTTGTTTAAAGTAATAGATTTTTGAGGCAACTGCTATTAGATACCATGCTAGCCAAATTCTAATTATAAAAAAAAATGATTGTTTGGAGAAGAAATTACTGATGGAATTACTTTGGGGGGTGGGACATGGGTCAAATATAGTATAGTGATTGGTGGAATATCACATCTTTGAATTGGGAGGAGAATTGAGGAGAGGAGAGGTTGATTCCAAGCAAATCAATGCCAGCTGGTATTATGCCAACCTTCTTTTTCCTGGCTTGTTCTAAAATGAACTTTTGCATCATATAATAATATATGCATCCAAAATTAGCATGTGAGTTTTATTATTAAAGGATCAAATGAATAGTTTCTTGCTCTTTTAATGTACCTCCTCAACTCATCTCTAAATATTACTGTGTATATGTAAATAGAAAAATAAAGTATTTGTCTTCAAAAACTATTTAATTAGAGACTAAATATTTTTCTTGCACGGATTGCATATTTTTATTTTTCTATAAAGAATCAAATGAGAATTTTAAAGACAATAATTTGAGCTATATCTGTGAGTTTTTTTTTTAATTTAGAGGGATAAATATATCATTATGAATTTTAGAGAAGAAAATATGCTAATTTCAAGATTCTTTGGGGGTATACATGAAATTCCCCATTTTATTTTCTTGGCTTGCTATACAGTAAACTTTTGCATCATATAATTAATATATGCATCCAAAATTAGCATGTAAGTTTTATCCTTAAAGGAACCAAATAAATAGTCCTTTTGCTCTTTTACCCTCTTACTCAAATATGTAAAAACTAAGAAAGATTTTTTGCATTTTTTATATTGTCACCGACACAATGATCAAATGATTGGGAATCAGTACTGTAAAATATTAATTAAAAGATAATTAAAATAAGTTGTGACTTCAAACTAACGGATCCAAAATAATATACCCGGTTGGTACAAACCTTTTAGGAATAAATTATGAGTGAGGCTGTGGTAATATGCACCGAAATTTTTATTTATACCATTTAAAAAAAAAAAACCAAAACACCCTCATCTCGTGGGAATTCTGCATTTACCTAGGCCGCAGCACACCGAAGCGGACCCCTCCAGAGGGACCGCACAATGCCGAAGTGCCCTCCCTTTTTTTTAAATCTGAAATCTGTAATTTTTTTGTTTTTGTTATTAAAATGGTTTTATTTGTTTAGGTTTTATTTGTGTAGGCTTTAAAATTGTTTTATTTGTTTTGGATTTTGTGTGCAATGTTGTTTAAATTTAAAATTTGTTTCGCTAGTAGGATCAAATACTTTAGAAATATCGTTCATTTGAAATATTTTTTGTGTACGACGAGATAATGATATAATGAACAAAATAAACAAAAAAACAAATAAAATAAACAACAAAGCAACAAAATAAATAAGTGACAATATCTAACAAATAAGTCTCATTTGACAAAACATCTAACAAAGTACAAATCAAAGCCTACGGATCAGGACTAAATATCGTTCTTGCCTTCTTCTTCCTGAACCATCAACTCCGACGGGAGAGTGGCGTCTCGTTAGTATCTGCTGAATCTGTAGAGTCCTCCGCCTGAACATCCAAAGATTGAACAGGCTCGTCATGAACCTCCTCAATCTCGGATGTTTGCTGGACTCCAGGACCAAAAACTGTAGTTTGTCCAGACTCAGCCTGCGTGAATAAATACGCATGTCTAGCAATGGGGTCATCATAAAGGGAAGGGTACGATGCCTGCTGTGAAGATGACCCAGGAAACTCCGGGATGGGCTCTGTCTGAACATACCCTAGCTGATAGGCAGGAGGTACCGTCTGAGTCAGACTGTAACCCTGAGAATACAGTCCATCTCCCTTTGTGCCAAAATCTATAGAGATATTGAACCCCAGCGGCTCCTCTTCCTCACCTTGTAGTAACTTATGAATTAGATAATAAAAAAATTTGCAATTTTGGTCACAGGTATGTATTTTAATTACAATTATACCTCGGCATCCTGAGTAGACATGGCCTGTTCTGCGGCTCGGTGCAATGCCTCAGTACCTCGGTCGAACGCCTGACCGACGGTCTCAGCCTCCTGGACGGCTGTAAACAATGCCTCGTCACCAGCGTACGGGACGTAGACATCAGGCTCGTCGGATATGTCATCGACCGCATCAACCCCGCCCAAGCCAGTGCATCTCAGTAGAGAGTCGAGGCGCGACCTGTACCCACATTGGCACACCGCGGGTACGTTGTGCTTGAGGATAACTTTCCTGAGCCTCTTTCAGCCTCTCATCGTGGCCATCGTAGTCGCTATGACGCAACTCTTGACCAGATATAATGCCTGAAAAAAAAACAAAATATGAAAAATGTTGTACAAATGTAAATATTGTTAGTTTTTAATTTAAAATTAAAATCAAACATACAGTGGATGCGAATGTGCGTCGGCGGGGATAATACCATGGATCCGTCCTCTCCGATCCCTCGACCTCGGTGCCCCATTCTGGCATATCTGTCTTGTTAGCCAGAACTAGACGGCCAACGATCAGATGTGCGTAGGACCAATGTTGTAGTAACATGCATGGTCCAATAAATGTCTTGTTCTTCTTCAAACAAGCATTGTTAAGACCCCTTTACAATGTACAATGTTAATGTAACTTATACTAGATATAGAACTTGAAAAAATTAAAATATCATAAGAATAATTTTTTTTTACCTATATAGGCATGCCAGCGTGGCACCACCCCAATCGTATGCGCGCAAAAGCTCAAGATAACACAGTCGCACCTAATCTCCGTGTGAATCCGGGAATAGACGATAAGTAATCATCTCCAGAATATATGCACACAGGTACCAGTCAACAACCACCTGTTATTTATTTAAATTAGAACATTGTTTATAAGTAAATCTGAACTTATTTAAATTAAATAAGGTACAATTTACATACCTGATCTGGACGATCCGGATAGTTCAGGAATTTGGCCTCAATTTTGCTAAGATGAAGGTACTGGGCGAGATCTTAATCTTCTCACCTTTCTTCTTCTCTTTCTAGAGCTCCGCGTGCGAGTACCCCAGCAAGTCCATGCACAATGGCCAGAAGTTTCCGTACTCGACGCCTGTCACAGGCTGTCCAATAATAGTCATACCCCACAGACAGCTGACGTCCTGTAGGGTGACTGTCATCTCAGCATGGAGGAGATGAAAGGTGTGCATCTCGGGACGCCACCGCTCAATGAGACCGGAAGATAAGCCCTCGTCATGATTCTCCTCGGCCATCTGGGATAGCTAAACAATCCCATCGCACGCAATGTCCCTCCGTACGCTGACTGGTACGGTAGCCACATGCAGTTGTGACGAACCGTAACCGCATCCAAACCCTGCATTTAATTAAAAATTTAGGTCAAGTTCATTTTATTTAGAACCTAAAAAAATTATGTTATTGGTATTTTTATAAATATGACTAATTTAAAACTTACCCAGTGGCAGCCTCTAGAATACGATGCTCCACGTTCGGGTACCACAAAAAGTTGTTGACCCTGTCAGTGCAACTCCGAATCAATGGATTGGATGTTTATCGAGGAGCTAAATCAATGTTTTAATTGTATTCGTAAGAACATTATTTATTTAGGTTTATTAGACGTATTTTTATTGTATTCGTGAAAACATTAGCATTATATTGTTCAATGATTGGCTTCTTTATAAGTTATTTTTAGATTATTATGGCTCCTTTATATTTATTATTATGACTTATTTATATTTGATCCAACAAACGAAAAAAAAATTCAGATTGAAAGACATTTAAAACAAAAACCAAAACAAATAAAACAATTTTAAAAACAAAACTCTAACCAAATAAAAATTCTTTCTGAAAAATAAAATAAAAAATGGGATCCACTTCGGCATTGTGCGGTCCCCCTGGAGGGGTCCGCTTCGGCATTGTGTGGTCCCCCTGGAGGGGTCGGCTTCGGCATTGTGCGGTCCCCCTTAAAGGGACCGCTTCGTTGTTCTGCGGCCTGGGTAAATGCAGAATTCTCAGGAAATGAGGGTGTTCTGGTTTATTTTTTTTAAATGGTATAATAAAAATTTTAGTAATATGCATATTAGATCGACCAGTGCTAGATGTATATCTCTATTTTGAAAGTTCAAACAGCCAATCTGACCGTTAAATATGATCTCTATATGGAAAAAAACTTATTGGAGGAAAAAAATTAATATTTTACTAATTAACTAGATCGGAAAAATCATTATTTTTGGATGGTCCATAATTTTTAGATCAAGTGATTTTCTACGTACTTCAAAAAATAATAATAAAAATTAAAGAGTGTAAAATTGTATTCCAAATATATTTTTATACAGATAATATTTAACAATTCGGATTTATTATTTGAATTTTAATAATAGAGATATAGATATATATCACGAATAGATACCTAATATGCATATTACTTATACCCTCACTCATAAATTATTTTAACTGATCACATCTTAGATATTATAGAACCTGAATTTTTTTATATGATCGCTAGCTGTATTGCGATTTTTTATTTATTTCGAAATAAACAAATAGATTTAAATGAAACAAGCATCTTGGATGCTGAAATTTTGAAAAACAGTTCCACGGAAATACTGTCTCAGTGGAGGGTAGAGAGTTTAGAAAAGTTCATGGATTCATGGCATGTTTCCACTCCAATGGAGCTATTTTTTAAAATTCCAGCACTAAAGATGATTGTTTTGTTTAAATTCATTTATTTATTTATAAATAAATAAATAAATCCTGTATCGCACCTTACAAATTTTAGGAGTAAAATTTTTAATCCGATCGAACATATACTGGCAAGTGGCAACAAGACAAAACCTGTCACTTTTTATGCGAGCAGATGTGTTGCTTTTTTTTTTTTCATTCAATTCAAGTTTCATTAGATTTTAAGTCTAAATTCAGAGGATATTAAAATGAAAGTTGGAGGTTTATATACGCAAAGTTACTTGTATATTTCAAAAACTAAACGAATTACTTTTTTTGTTCTTATCCTTTTTGTTATCTTTTGTTTTAAATGGTTGTCCATTTTTTTAATTGCATTCTATCCTTTTGGGTTTGCGTGTGTTTGATCTTCTGTATGCAAAGCAACTGATATGCTTGTGTGGTTCCGTTGCAAAACGAGAAAAAATCATAATTAAAGACAACTTTGGTTGTAATGAAGTGCAGATAGGGGTGTAAACGGAGCGGATAATGCTAATACGAAATCCGTATCCGCCTTTCAATGAGCGGATACGGATACGGATACGGATACGGATAGTAAACGGATATCAAAATTTAAAACTATATCCGCCTTAAATGAATACGGATACGGAGCGGATAATTTACGGATACGGATTCGAATACGAATATAGAACGGATAATTGTCGGATATTGAGTTATATGAACTTTAAGATATAATTAATAATTAATAAAATTTAAATATGAAAATAAATGAATAATTGTAAGTTGATGGAGATATTAATATTGAAAAAATGAGAGATATAAGATATTCATTCCATGGATATAATATATAAACAAAATAAAGAAGTAGTAACAAAAGATAGTGTGGTGTAGTGGTTTGTAGCTTGATTGCTTACACTCTCATCTCACATGACATCAGTTCAAATCTCCTTGAAGGCAAAATAATTTCTTTTAATTAGTGGTTCCGAAAAAATTTATTGAGTTTCGGATAATCCGAATATCCGCTCCGTTTAGGTTTTACTATCCATATTCGTATCCATATCCGGATCTTCTGTGAATAATTGATAATTATCCGTATCTGCAATATCCGTATCCGTTTAGATCCGTATACGGATTATATGCGGATTCGGAGCGGATATCAGCATCCGTTTACAGCCCTAGTGCAGAAGCATACAAATATAAATGATTAAATGAAGCAAAATATTTTTTATGAAATAAAATTTGAGCAACTCAAAAGTATTCTAATGTAAAAGTAATATAACTTAGGATACTAATAAAGAATGAATTAAATAAGAGAAAGCCGCTCCAATTTGAGCAAGTGCACTTCATGAAAAAATAAATCAGTTTTTCACGTGTAATATCTCAACTTTATATACATGATTATTAACTAAGAGTTATACAAATTTATTAATAAAAATGAATATACTGAAAACTAAATAATTTTGTCGACCATGATGATAACAAAAAAAATACTTATCAAATAAAAATATAAATTGCAGATGCTTTTTTCTTTATAGTTTGAATATGTTGTATATCCAATTTCGTACAATTAAGGTTTGCTTTGATTATTACCTATCAAATGTCATTATAATTGCACTATTAAGTTTTCAAATTTCTTTGACTACCAAATATTCACGAGTTATTGAATCATTTATGAATTGTTAGCGAATTTTATGAATTAATTATGAATAATTTGTAAATTATTTGCATAATTTTAATTAATTTAATTTTTTGTAAATTTAATTTTTTATATACTTATATGTATTACAAAATATAAATCATTATCAAATTATAACCATACTACCTCGTAGAGCGGAAAAAACGTGCCGTGACCAAGTTAAATTTTCACGTGCCGTGCCGTGCCGTAACCAAAATGTCAAGGAGTAGTCACGACACATGAATGGTCATGCCACGTGAGTCACGCCGTGCCCAAACGTGTCGTGACCAAACGTGACTCCTGTGACAATTTGATTATAATTTAGATAGTTTATTCAAGATTCACCATTTGATCAAGATCTAATGGTCTTAATTACACGTGACTCGCGTGACCACGTGCCGTGCCGTGATTATATCTTTCGCGTGACGTGCCGTGCCGTACCAAAATTTCAAAAAATTGTCATGACACGCGAATAACCACGGCACAGAACACACGAATCACGGCACGTAACCGACACACGTGCCGTAACCGTGTTGTTCTATAACAGAGCCGGCTCCGCCGTTCCATATTTTCCACTCTACTACCTCGTACCCAAAATAAAAATTTTAATCTTATCAATTACTTCCGAATGCCGAATTTGTCAACTATAGAATGATTACCATGTAGCACACAGAAATAGGTACGACTGAGGTTCACAGAGAATCAAAACAAAGCAAAACCAAGAGTTCTTTTTTCTTTTCTTTTCTGCATGGCCCCACATGTCAGTATCACGCTGATCTAAATTCCCTTCAACGAACGCAGGAGTTCTTCACTGTTCTTCTCTCCTCTTCTCAGAGATTAGATTTTTAGATTTTTGGTAGCTGAACTCCGATTTTCCTGATCTGAAATTGTGTTCGATTTCGTCATATTCTTCCATCGTTTGGTTTACCGCCTGAGATTATTCTTCAATTAGCGGTAAGAATTTTTAATTTCTTGTAACGATCATGCCCTCTTTAAAATTCGTAAAAAATTGTAATACCATAAATGCCAAACACTTGCATCTTTTAAAATAGGGGCTTCACTTCATTGCTCAATTATTTACCCGTAGCTATGTTTTCATATATCATTTCAGAATCTCTTTCCATGGCGCATAGTATGTTTTATGAGGACTTGAATCCCAGAGGTAATATACCTTATTTCCAAATTTTAATATTTGGGCTTGAAATTTTTTTTTTGATGAAACTGGTAGTGGCTTGGGCTTGAAATTTATTCCCACCTTTTTTCACATTTTTAATTAATTTGTGATATTTTTTAGATGTATGTATTGCTGGTGTTGCGCGCACACCAATTGGTGCATTGCTAGGTTCTTTGTCTTCTCTCTCAGCAACTAAACTCGGCTCGATTGCAATTAGAAGTAAGATAAGTTGTTTATTTCTGGATCAATTGTGATTGCTTTTCACCTATGGAAAAATAGAAGTTATCCAAGAAGTAACTATACATATAAATAGTTCCCAGATTTTCTTTTTCTTTTTGTAAATTAGTAGGTGAAATACCAAGTATTCTCTCATTGGTAATGAAAAAGAGAACAAGATTTTGGATAAATGAAAGAAAAATAAAGAAAAAATAGGAATATACTAGTATACAACCATAGGCTGCACCGCTGCATAGCCAAAAAAAAAAACTAAAGTGAAGTACCAATCATACCGAATTTTCTGAAATATTCTTTTTATTATAAGATTTTATTTTGATTTAATATATTTCTTTCAGGTGCTCTTGAGAGGGCTAACATTGACCCGACACTGGTACAAGAGGTCTATTTCGGTAACGTGTTGAGTGCTAATTTGGGTCAGGCTCCTGCCAGACAAGCAGCTTTAGGTGCCGGTATACCTAATTCAGTTGTCTGTACTACTGTCAACAAAGTTTGTTCGTCGGGCATGAAGGGTAAGGGTTTTATACGTAATTTGCACACTGAACCATGAAAACAACTACCGTACCTTTACTGTACCAGCAATGTTTTGTACCATACCAGTACCAGTTAACCTCCTTGAATGATAGCCAAAGGTGAAAACTCACCACAATTTTTTTTTGCAAGGATCGAGAATATATACTCATGTTTTTAATAAGCTTTGTTTTTTTTTTAATATAAATTTTTAGCTGTCATGATTGCGGCACAAAGTATACAACTTGGCACAAATGACATAGTAGTGGCTGGAGGCATGGAGAGCATGTCTAATGCCCCGAAATATATTGCCGAGGCCAGGTTTGGAAATCAATATATTATATTTCTGTTACCTTGTTATGAAATTGTTCATCAGTTACTGCAACTCACATTTTTAATTTAATCATTGTAGGAAGGGTTCTAAATTTGGGCACGATACTTTGATCGATGGAATGTTAAAAGACGGTTTATGGGATGTTTATAACAATTTCCCGATGGGAATGTGCGCCGAGTTGTGTTCAAATCAATATTCTTTCTCTAGAGAAGAACAGGTATATGTTTATCAGAAAATTTTCATTTCAGCCCCTTAAAAAATTCAAAATTAATGAGGAAAGGAGGGGTATTGATGATAATTTATCCTCTACAGTGATATTTTTCTGACAAATTATTTTGTGAACATAATTAATTATAGGACTTATATGCAATTCAAACAAACAAGAGGAGTATAGCCGCAAGAGATAGCGGTGCATTTGCATGGGAGATCACTCCGGTTTGAATTTTTCTTCTTTACAATTAGCATTCAAATTTGTATCTAAGATTCCTTTTATTAATTTAATAATGATTTTCTAGGTTGAGATTTCTTCTGGGAGAGGGAGCTCATCAAAAATTATTGACAAGGATGAAAGTCTCGCAAAAGTAAATTTTGGTTTTTAGACATTTACCTATATACCCTCAATAATATCAGATGATATGATTTTCTCAAATATTTTCTATGCTTTAGTTTGATCCATCGAAGCTAAAGAAGCTCGGTCCAAGTTTTAAAAAAGGTGGCTCTGTTACTGCCGGAAATTCTTCTAGTATTAGGTCAGCAATTTTCTTTTTTAATGTTTGTTTTGAAACTTTTAGTCAAGTGTGATACAGGAATTCATAGTTTTTTATTAATTTTTGGACAAGTGATGGTGCAGCAGCACTGGTACTAGTTAGCGGAGCGAAGGCTAAAGAACTAGGTCTACAAATTATCGCAAAAATAAGGGGTTTTGCAGATGCCGCTCAGGTATAGCTTAAGTCAAGTATTAGATAATTTAATTTAAAGTTAAAGAAGATATGCTAATAAATGAAAAATTTTAATTCAGGCTCCAGAGTTATTTACAACAACTCCATCGCTTGCTATCCCAAAAGCGATATCAAATGCTAGCTTAAATGCTTCCCAAATTGACTTGTATGAAATAAACGAAGCTTTTGCGGTTTGCCCCCCTCTCTGATTTTTCATTTCAATTTTTTATGTAATAAAATGCTTGTATCTCACACTTTTCCATCTGTGGAAATTTTAAATTTTCTTTTTTCTTTTTTTCAGGTTGTCGCTTTGGCCAATCAGAGACTTCTTGGCATCCCTTCAGTAAGTACAAATATAACAATTAACATGATAAATGTATATATTGCCTTTTTTACATTGTAATGTGTTCAAACTTTTTTCTTTTATTTTTCAGGAGAAGTTAAATGTGAATGGTGGGGCTGTCTCTTTGGGCCATCCAATCGGTTGTAGTGGGGCCCGCATCATAGTCACCCTAATAGGGGTATGATTTTATCAATTTTGATCCTATTTTGTACAAATCTTCTTGCAAAAGGAAAGTTACAATAAAGCCCTTCACATTTTGAGATATTTCCTATGTTCAGGCGCTTAGACATAGAAAGGAAAAGTATGGAGTAGCAGGAGTTTGCAATGGTGGAGGCGGTGCATCTGCTATTGTCGTAGAATTCATGTGAGAATATTTTATCCTCAAAACAAAGAACAAAAAACCAAAATGTTTTCAGATAAGATCATAAGACCCTTATTTGTTTTTATATCATGATCCTCAGTACTGGTCTTGCTTGGTATCGGTACTGATATCCTTACTGGTTTTCTAGGTTAATACTTGTTTGTTAATACATATTTGCCTAACCTATATCTCAAAATACTTTTTATTTCATGGTTTTCTAGGTTATAATTATTGTTTCTTCTATTTGAATTGTAATAAGAGATGTCTTAGATAACATAAAATACTTGTTTTGTAGGGGCAATTCTGTTGTGCGACGATCGATGCTGTGACATAATTATAAGGCCTCTATGTTGAGATGCAACTTTTTCCGGGGGCTCTTCTGCAACTTTTATATTTAGAACTCTTAAACTTAAAAAAAAAATATGGCTGCGTATCAATAAAAATTGTGTTTTGAGAAGCCTTTTCGCGGGTATAGGTGAAAATTTTGCATGTGCAAAATATAAGAATAAAGGGTTTGTGTCATGCAAGTATAAATTGGAACCTATGCTGGTTAATAACAATTATTTGTTCTTAATTATCATGATATATTAAACACATCAGGATACAGTTGTAATTGAGTTGAAAGTCTAGCTGTAACACATTAAATGTTATAATGATATTTTAGGTTGGATCTTGGTCATGTAAAGTAGTAATCTGGTTGAAGTGTCAATCAGGATATATTGAATGATAGTTAATGTGTGTAAAAGTGGTAAACTAGAGATTTAAATTATCCATCAGTAATTAACAAACAAGTATTAAGCAAATATGTTTATTTCAAGTGTGGATATATAGGTTAGGCAAATATGTTTGGTTGGGGTTGAGAATAGGTTATTCGGAATAGCCTATTCAGTGATTGGTTGGGTTAGAATAGCTAGAATAGGGAATCTAAATTTTTGTCTTGTTAGAATAGACTAATTTTAAGAATTTTGAGATTTGGCTATTCTAATAAGACAAACGACGATTATTCTTGATTTGGCTATTCTAGCTTATTCTTGTTTTGCAACCAAACATACCTATATCTCATGTTTGGTTGTGGCCTAAAGGGTGGAATAAGGATTTAGTCCTCGTTATTCCACCAAACGAGCATTAATTGAGCCGGACTAAGATGGCATAAGTCGATCTTTAGGCCGACTTAAATTAAACCACTTCACATGGTGGTTTAATTTTATTACACGTCATGGCCTAACTCAAATTATTATAATAATATATATTAGTATATAATTAGTATATTATTATTAATAATTATTATTAGTATATAATTATATAATTAATATCTTATATTGTTAATGTATTAAATAATAATTATAATAATATTATATAATTAGTATCTTTTATTAATAATTATTATTAATATATAATTATATAATTAATATGTTATATTGTTAATATATTAAATAATAATTATAATAATATTATAGTTATTATTAATATATTAATATTATATAATTAGTATCTTATTATTAATAATTATTATTAATATATAAGTATATAATTAATATCTTATATTGTTAATATATTAAATAATTATTATAATAGAGTAGAACTAAGGTGTTCTTAAGTTCACCAAGACCCTTTGTGAGCTTAACTCAAAAACCTACCGGATTGACTTCAAACGACACATCCAAACCATTGAAACCGATCTACTTCATGAGTGATGCGTTTACATGTCAAATTTTTAAATTTTTGAACTAATTTAGTATGAAGTCAAGCAGTCAAAAAAAGATGATGTATAAGTTAATTTTAATGAGTTCATTTTTCATTATTTTTTACCGCTTGACTTTATACTAAACTATTTCGAAAAATTATAAATTTGACATGTAAATGCATCACTCGTGAAGTAGAACGGTTTCAACGGTTTGAATGTGTCGTTTGAAGTCAATCCGATAGGTTTTTGAGTTAAGCTCACAAAGGGGCTTGGTGAGCTTAAGAACACCTTAGTTCTACTCATTATAATAATATCATAATATATTATAGTTATTATTAATATAGTAATATTATATAATTAGTATTTTATTATTAATAATTAACTAACTTAGGCTCCCAAAACTTTAGTCATCCACCAACTCTAACTAAACAAGAAATATCTTAAGCTATGATCTAACTTTAGACTTAACCAAATATAAATAATTTAAACTGATCTAAATTAAAATAATTAATTTAAACTTCTTTAGCTTTAGTCCACAATCAAACACCGCCATGCAGATTTAGAGAATCATATCTAATGTCCGCCCGAATAAAAGATTCGACATTTTTTTGTGCTAACAAAAAAGGTGGATATACATAAATGTAAAAAGAAAAGTGTGATCCGTAGTTACTATGGGCCTTTAATGGGCCTCTTTTATATTAAAAGTAATTTGGGCCAATCTGTTTCTAAATTTATACACAAATCCAATTAACTCTGTTTCTTAATGTAAAACAAGTTGTGCTTCAGATGTCTTTATCAATTCTTGAAAATAAATGTAGGTCAGGGCTTGTATATTTTTTTTCCCAAGTGATAACAAAAGCTGAGCTGTCCCATGTGAGTTGAGGGCTTGAGGCCATTTCACACTGACACGCTATTAAAATGCTTTTTATTTTTATTTTAAATTATCTTGTTTTGTTTAACTGCGTGATTATCTAATTTCTGATTTCCCAGAACTAAATATTACGAATAGACTGCAAATTTGGCAAATTTGAACTACAGCCTAGGCTAGAGATCTAAAAAAGACATGCTATGACCGGATACGTTACCATACAACATTATTATTTTTCAGAAAATTGACACAATATGACACATGATCATGTGAGTCACGCGTGATTAAAACTGGCAGATCTTATTTAATAATAAATTTTGCATACATTAACTTAAATTACAAAAAATAAATAATTAAATGAGATCAAACAGGACAAAAGTGACCAGTTACGTTTGAACATGACAAATGTGATCACAGCATATCAGTACAACACATCATACGACCCAAATCACGACATAACTAGTCAAAACACGTAACGGCACGGCAAGTATTTACATCTATGCCAGAGCTATACCCAATTAAAAGGATGTGTTCAAAAGAATTACATAGAAGCAAAATAATTTGCAAAGAAATGAAACAAAATGGTATCTTAGTTTTTCTTTCTTTTTATATTTTCAAGTACAAAATACGGGTTCCCCGGCATCTCTGATTGTCACTAATAACTGGAGAATATAAAAATTTAGAAAGTCATTGGACCATATCCTTTCCAACTTGGCTACTATTAAAATATGTTATTTCTAGATGATTCCACATTTCTGACTAAACAGCTCATGCTCAGAGGATACGCCTTCCTAGCAATGCCAAAACAGCAGTTGTGCGGGTAGTTGAAGGGTATTTTAGTAAGAAAAACAGTATTTAGGCAGAATATTTGGATTCTTTGACTATCTATCATTCTATTTATCCTTAATTTTAGGATAGTACAATCTCTCCCCCACACATCATTCATATAAAATCTAATTTAATAGCACCTCTCAAGTCTGAACAAAATTGATATCGCATTACTCTAAAATATCCAAATAAAAAATATCAAAGATATGATAGCACATCACAAAGAAAACAAAATCAGCTGTCACAGAGCGTTGGCTTTATTATGTTACGTGTACCAAGAAAGATTGGGAATTCTGCATAAATATTGGATCTATTAAAAGAACATAATAGAAGATAAGAAGTTGAGGATCTGATTTACTTAAATAATGGCTCAACTGTTAAATATATAATCGAGTGATGCTACGCTACTTTGCAAAGCGTGAAACGGACCATGTCACGGGTCAATATTTCCGTTTATAAAATTCAAATATCGATCCAAATCTTTCAATATAATTTTTATATAAAAATATACTTGGAGATCAAATTTTAGTTTTTAGAATGTTTTATTATTTTTAGATAGGTGAAAAATCGAAAGGGAATTGTAGATTATATATGGAACAATTCGATTCAGATTATGATTTATTCACTACCCGAAAATCAGAATCCATGTATAAAATTAATTTCAAGATATATATAGAGTTTACCACTAGACACGAAGTGGATATTTTTATCTAGTCGCAGGAGCAGTCACCCTCTTTTCTCCTTCTTTGTGTCAGATGAACACACCAGCAACAGCAAATGCATCTCTACCAGTATCTACACGAACAGGTTCAAAAACAACCGTTAATCGGTATGCTAGTACCGAACTAACAACCCTGCCTTTTCTCTTTCTTTCTCTCTCTCGGTTTCTGAAATGGAGTGAACATAATGGCTAACCGAAAACTGAACTGTTGTTGCATATTTATAATAGTGTGCACCAGTTCGTTTGAGCCTGTTCAATGGTACCAATTCGATTGAGCCTTTTCAGAAAACCTTATCCAAATGGAACATATCAAAAAATTTGGGCCCATTATTGATGCAATCCAATAAGACTTGATCCATAGTCTGTTAGTACATTTTTAACAAAATCACCTAATCTAAAGATTTTGAATCATATGAAAGTAGTAATTTTCTACCTATTTAAAAATAAGTAAAAAATCCTAAAAAACATAAATTTTGATTTCCAAGTACATTTTTATATAGAGATCATGTTGAGCGGTTCGGATTGACGGTTTAGATTTTGAAAATAGATATATGAATTCATAACACGTAATGATCTGCACTTTACAAAGTATCATAACCTCACTCTATATTTTTTTTGAATAAAAAAAAATATATATAGAGTGAGGTTATAAAAATAGCTCGACTGTAAATAATATATGAAAATGTTTTACTTCGATAGTCAGTCACAATATATAGTTTCGAAAAAATATGCTAAAACAAACTCTAACAAGTGTAAAAAATATGCTAAAACAAACTCTCACAAGTGTAAGTGTACATAAACATCTACATCTCGCTGTCTACACATATTCACGCACTAGTTTAATCTTTAGGAACTTTTTCGGCAATCTTTATTAAGAATGATACATTATACTTGGCAGTTGTTGCCAAGGTTTAAAAAAAATAAAATAAAAGTAGTATGAATAAAATATGTCATAGTATGTAAGTACTAAATTATCTTTCACAGAAATATAAAATTTTAACGTAAATGAAACAACAACATAGCATGTCGGAAGAAACTTATGACAAAATATAATTCTTATTGGCAATTTTCCGTACCAATGGCCTCCTAAAAAAATGCATTTTACATATATTGAAAAATATATAATTAGGCTATAATATTGCAAATATGTATTTGAATTAAATTATAAAAGACAACCACTCAGCAGATAAATAATTGAAAAAATAACGCTAGGCTATCGCCCCTCTATCTCATTGTTGTACCAGTTGCTAATTGGTGTTGGTTTTGTTGGAAAATCATTGTGGGGTATACACTTGGCATATATACAACAGTGTACTTTTGCAGATTTAGCCGGATTTTTTTTTAAAAACGTAATTAAAATAATTAATTTTAAAAAAACAATTTGATTACTTATTTTTTTACAAAAAACCGTAAAAACCGAAATGTCATTTCGGTTTGAAGGTTTTTTTTTTTTGCTGCACCGAAATTGACAATTCGGTTTATAGAATTTTCGTGAAATTGTAGGAACACAGAAAATATTTTTTAAGACTAGAGTTTTTTTAGACTACACCGAAATGGCATTTCGGTGTAGCTATATTTAATTTCAGAATTCGCTATGGCTGAAACAGTACTCAGGATAGACCAGTCAAAGGAACTACGCTGCCTGTCCCAGCCAAAGACTTGACCATGGATTTTGTCAAACATTCCTTGAACCTGGTCTAACTATTTATTACAACAGAATATGAGATTGAGATGCCATTATGTCATACCCTACTGTAAACTAATATGGTTATGATCAGTTCATCTACGGTGGAACATGTCCACCGATAATTTCGTAAAGTCCCCAGATTTATAGGACAAGATAATTCGTGTTCGCTTAATACGCTTGTGGGACCCACGAGTAAGTGAATTGGTGTATGCAATTTCCCTTGAAAGAGGTTTAAATATAGCTCCACCGTAATGTCATTTCGGTGTAGCCTACAAAAACTCTATACCGAAATGCCAATTCGGTTTAGCCTAAAAAAAGAATTTTCTGTGGCATTATTTCTACAATCCCACGAAAATCCTATAAACCGAATTGTCAATTCGATGCAGTAAAAAAAAATCAGTAAACCGAAATGGCATTTCGGTTTTTACGTTTTTTGTAAAAAAATCAGTAATCAAGTTGTTTTTTTTAAATTAATTATTTTAATTACGTTTTTTTTTTAAATCCGATGTAGCCGAAATTTTTATATATAGCATTTTAGAAAAAAAAAATAAACCAAAACATTTATGTTTCTGAGTTTTTTTAATTCTACCCAGGCCGTAGAACACCGGAGCGGCCCCAAACAATGGGGTATGCACAATGCCGATGCGGCTCTAGCAGAGAGTCCGCACAATGCCGATGCGACCCCAGGGGCCGCTCAATGCCCCTGCAGCCCCTAGTTTTTTTAATCAGTAATGTATTATTTTTGTTTTGGTTTTTATTTTTAAAATTGTTTTATTGTTTAGATTTTTGTTTTTAAAATTGTTTTATTTGTTTTGGTTTGGTTTTTAAAATTGTTTTATTTGTTTTGGTTTTTATTTTAATTGTCGTTTATTGGTAAAATATTTTTCGCTTGTAGGATCAAATATTTTGAAAAATGTCGTTCGTTTGGAATATCGTTTGTGTACGAAGAAATAATGATATAATGAACAACATAAATAAAATAATAAAATAAATAACAAAGCAACAAAATAAATAAGTGATAATATCTAACAAATAAGTCCCAGTATCTGACAAAATATCTAACATAGTACAAATCAAAACCTACGGGTCAGGACTAAATACTGTCTTCTGCTTCTTCTTCCTGAACCCCCGACCCCGCCTCAACAGTGGCTTCTTGGCAGTATCTGATGAGTCTGGAGAGTCATCGTCCTCCGCCTGGAACCAACGGCCCCTTTATATAGCCAGGGGGCCACATCGGCATTGTGCGGACCCGGGAGCCGCATCGGCATTGTGCGAACCCCATTGTTTGAGGCCGCTCCGGTATTCTACGGTCTGGGTAGAATAAGAAATACCCAGAAACAGAAGTGTTTTGGTTTATTTATTTTTTTTGGAAAATGGTAAAAATAAAATTTTTGGCAGATTTAGCCCTCTTGTTATTTCTCTCTCCTTGTATCAATTGGTAATTATCAACACCTGGTTGGTTATATATAGCTAGCCAATTGGTATAATGACACTTCATTAAGTCTAAATAACACTTCATTCCAACTAATAATTTAATTAATGATGGCACACTTAATCAGTAGGCAGCAAATATTTAATTGGTTGAAGAGTTGACATCTGACCCCAATGTGCTAAAAAATGTCAATAATCTTCAACGGATGATGTAAGAGCATGCGTTTGCCCTAATTAATATTCATATTATACAATTATATTATACTTGTATTCCTACAAGCATCCTAGGAAGAGTGTAACCAAAAGCGTATTTTAATTAGTTATACCAAAATGAAATTTAGTACATGATGCACCACAAAATGTTACTACTACTTTTAAAGATTTATGAACTTTAATTTTTACTTACGTTCAGATCACAAGCGCATAATCCTACCGTGTAGTATGATTAGAGTGTCGTTTTGATGCGGTGGTGCTAATTGCAATCAAGGTTAAGGTTAAACAGTAAATAGAGAGCATTTAGGGTTCAGGTTCTATCCTTCTTAATTATGTAAAATATAAATTTCAACGTCTTTCTATGTCGCATGCAGCACTATCATTATCGCACGCGGCCTAGATTGTCCCACAGCTACCCTGCATGTGGCACTATCACTACCCGCAGGGCGTGCTACCCCGTAATTGAAATATCCCAAAAATCCCACCAAATCTAAGTGTTTTCTAATGTTGTTCCAACTAAATCTAGTTTGTCCGTAGAGGAACTAAAATCTAGTCTAAGATACTTTTTATATCATCTTGCCAAGGGAGCACCTTGAGTTCTAACACTAGTCTTTGAACCGCTGCCATGAATCGTTAGCTTAAACGCTAGTACTTACATGTTTGTCCCTCACACAAGGATGCAACAACTATGCAACCTTATGCCATGTAAATTACTTTAGCATATAGTAGGCGAAACTATGTATTCAAGGATATTATAAAAGAATAAAGTGCAAAAAAAATTCAAATCATAACGCAAAACAAAACATAAACAAATATTATAACATAATTAAGAATGAGTGAGGCTACGGTACTATGCATAGCACAGTTTGGTCCGTGCTACGGCTCAATATTTGAGTTTTCAAAATTCTAACGATCGATCCGAACCGTTCAACATGATTATAAAATGAATATGTACTAGCAAACCAAATTTTACATTTTTTCGAAATTTTTTACTATTTTTTTAGATAGGTAGAAAATCACTTGATCTGAAAATTCTGGACCATCCAAAAGCATTGATTTTCTACCTATCTAAAAAAATAGTAAAAAAATTCGAAAAAATGTAAAATTTTGTTTGCAAGTACATATTCATTTTATAATCATGTTGAACGGTTCGGATCAACTGTTAGGATTTTGAAAACTCAAATATTGAGCCGTAGCACGGCTCAATCCGTGCTATGCATAGCACCGTAGTCCCACTCATTAAGAATTCAAGTATAACCCTCACTCTAGAGATGATAAGTTTAGCTTCCCATGGCCATGGAAAAATAAAATGAATAAAATAAAGAGAACATAAATTACAATCCAATTGAAAATGGAAGAACCTCTGCCTCCTTAGATGACGTCTTTTTCTCTTGCTTGTCCGATAGCTATCTTCTCTCTCTAAGTAGCTCTCTAACTAAATCTAACAATGAATATTGCTAGTCTACTACTATGGACTTGACACAATTAAACACGCACACCAAATTCTATTACAAGATAGGTATTTATAGCCTTCCTAAAATGAGAGGTGGAGTAGTGGAGGTGGTGTAAACTTGGAGTGCACTCAAAGTTTAGATAGATGAAGCCAAAAATAGCTATGATAGCTTGACTCTTAAGAAAACGCGTCATCTAGAAGGCCCATCAGGAATTCGCGCTTTTCTGGAAGACCCATTAAGAAATCGCTTATTTTTAGGACAGTCCACGGATCGTGCGGCATCAAGGTTATGCTGCATGCGGCACAGAGGAGGCCGCACGACTTTCTGACTCAGCAAATTTTCTTGTATATTTCGCCATTTCGCATGTTGTGCACTTCGTGTGAGGTGTTGCAAGCTCCATGTAGTGTCCCATTTTGACGTCTTATCCAGGAATCGTCTAAATATGACATTTTTGCTCTGTTTTTTTTCCTAAATACGCAAATTTCTCAAAAACCTGCCAAACACACCTAAAAACACATTTGCGGTAAATAAATCGAAAAAATAACTATTTTGCATTCTCTTTTCGCCATTTTCTGAAAGAAAAGATAGTGATTTTCGTTATATGTTTTGGCTTCATCAGTATACAGGAAGAGATTTTCTTTTTTTTTTGTTTCATTTTTTAATCCAAATCTTGTTTGGAAACTTTTTATGAATCGAATTATGCTTTATAACTTTAGATATTAATTTTAACCAAAATTTACAAAATGTTTAACAACACTTAATGGCGGCGGAGTGATCATATAATGGTTTAAATGTTAATCAGAAAAACGACCATTAAATATTGATACCGACATAACACAAATATAAATAATAGAGTAGGGTTAAAATGCACCATTGGTTTTTGTGCTCCAATCATGCTCCATGTATTTTTCTCCGTTTTCAACGTTAAACAATCGATCTGAACTGCTCAGTATGATTTTCATATTAAAATGTGCTTGGAGACAAAATTTTATATTTTTTGAAATTTTTTACTATATTTTTAGATATGTACAAAATCACTGTTTTGGATGGTTCAGAATCTTCTGAAAACAGTGATTTTGTACCTATCTAAAAAATTCCGAAAAATATAAAATTGGGTTTTCAAGCACATTTTAATACAAATGTCATGGTGAACTGTTCAGATCGACTGTTCGGACTTTGAAATTGAAAATAAAGACGTGGAGCATGATTGGAGCACAAAACCAATGGTGTATTTTAACCCTACTCTAAATAATAATACTTTCTAACAAGTCATAACAATTATAACGTCATATAATGTAAATTTTAACTGTACAATGCTAGGGAGTCCAAAAATTGATTATTTAGGTTAATTGCAAGTTTAATTCAGTTTTTTTAAGCTTAATTATTTTAACTTTAGAAAGTCAAAATAACACATCTATGCTTAATAACAATAGTAAGTAATAACAATTATAACATAATGTGATACAAATTTTGACAAACAATGCAGTAAAATTAGTATCTATATAATACAATTAAGACTTGATGTTAAATCAAAACAGTACTTATTAAATTGTTTAAAATTTCTGTTACAATAATAAAGTGCATTTATGTTTACAACAGTTGCATATATATTCTCTGTTCTGAGTTTATTGTCGTTTTATATGACAATAACTTTATATTTCAAAAACTAAGGTGGAATGGAAATATCTTTTTGCCCGGTCCACAACATGTCAACATTCAGCCCATTGCTCGTGGATAATGCTCATAGGATGCCACGTGTCAAGATATGCTTGGCGGAGAGTTGTTATACATGGATAATGCGACAACGCTATCAAGTTTTGTGAGACAAATTGTACTAACCGTTCTAGATGGGCATAAACGTTTAGAACAGTTAATATTAATTTGAATTATTTTGCAAAAACGTTAACTCAATATCCGTACAGTCCAACCTAACGGGTTTCTTCCTGTTAGAATGGATCTAGCAAATATGAACCCTCCCACTATATAAAGAGTAATCATTACTTCAGATTTGCAAAGCTAGCCGCCTCTCACATTTGAAAACGTATTTATTGTGCAACACTTGATAGCTTCCATTGTTGAGTGAACTTAAACTTCAATATCCTCTCAACACTCTCAAATCCACTCGACTTATCTTTTAGGAGATATAGTTTAGTGTATAGGATTTAGTTCTAGAGCTTTTACATCTCCGCTAGTGTGGTCTGCTTGTAGGGCGCGAAGGAGTACACTAACCAGAGCGTTTTCGCTCACATATATCTATATTTGTGTGACGATCCCAAAGGACTCTCCAGCTCGAGCTTTTAGGCTCAACTTGCACACTAGTTAGGCCGTGACTTCCCACCGTTGTTGGGCTCACGTGTCACGAGTTGTGTCATTTCTTTATGGGTAATAGGAAAGTGGCGTTGACGAGGTTGCTCTACCCCGGAAACGTAGGTTTTTTATGCCGAACTCCGTTATTATCTTGCGTGTCAACTGTCTCTAAACTTTACTTTATTTACTTTACTTGCACACACTTGTTTGACTTGTTAGTTTAGAGGGCTTAACCGAAAAACGTCTAAGAGTCTTTGAGACTCCCTTTAAACCCCTCTAAGTGCCGTTAGAGACTACACTATGAACCATCAAAAAACAGTGTTTTTCAAATATTCTAGAAAAATAGTAAAAAAGTTCCAAAAAATTGTAAATTTTGGTCTCCAAGTAGATTTTAATATAGAGACCATGTTGAACAATTTGGATCGAGTGTTTAGATTTTAAAATCGCACAATATAGACGAAAAGTAAAGCATGAGTTTTTACTTCATAACCTGCCTCATATATAGTATATAATATAGTCCGTACTAAAAAATCGCATAGTTTGTAATGTTGATATTTTCAATTTAATAAAAAAAGATAAATATAAGACGTTCAATTATTTGATATGTGGATGTTAATGTAACTCAAATTATATAAAATAATAATAAAGAAGGAATATATAAAATTTTAATTCTTACTTATTTTTGGGGACTAGATTCTTAGTTACAGCTTGGCATAAGAAAAATTGATTATAAATGCGTCATCAGGGACGATTTTTAGCCGCCTTTCCCAATAATAAAAGTAATAATCTTTTTTAACGTTCTAGATACGCTAAGGTCGCCTTGTGCTCATGTCAGCCACTTCCCACTTAATTCAAATTCAAGACTTCAAGTCAAGGGAATAATAGATACATCGGTTTCAAATCACCATCATAATTCAACACCTGTCATTAACTTAATCCACCCTTCTAGATAATATAGACAAAATTGTAGGAAAAAATTAAGCTGGATTGCTTTGTTGGCATATGTAATTTTAAGTAAATAACCTTTTAGTTATCAAAGATGAACAAAGTAACACATAATTAAATTTGCACTAATAATTGATGCAACAGATATTTGGGAAAGGCTAGCGTGCTACCTGTAGCATAGTGACATGTTGTGCTATCTCCTAAAACTCTATTAAAAAAACTTCAAATGACGAATCCAAACAGTTAAAACCGATCTACTTCACGAGTAATGCATTTACATATACAATTTATAAATTTTATTCTTCATTTAGTATAAAGTCAAGTGGTCAAAAAATAATGAAAAGTGAATGCATTAAAATTAATTTATAAATCTTCATTTTTTAACCATTTGACTTTATTTTAAATGAATTTAAAAAATTATAATTTTTGTTTATAAATACATTACTCATGAAGTAGATCGGTTTCAACGGTTTGAATTTGTCATTGAAGCATATTCAATATATTTTAGGAGCATAACATGTCACTATGCTAAAGTTAGTCCGCTAGTTTTATTTCAGAGATATATTAATTGGTCTCTCAATCAGATGAAATTTCAACGGAATTATTGTTTAGAGCATAGACTAAGTTGTGTTGGGTAGTTGAAGGGTATTGTATTGAAAAGTTATTTTTATGGCATGACTAATTAATTGTGGAGTATGACTTCAAACTTTGAATTTTAAACACGGCAGGTATCCCAACTAAATCCTCATAGCACCAGATGTAACTAATTCTATACATCTAAAGCGACCTCGTGTTACATTACAAAAATTGAAACTTCTAACGTGATCACTTCAAACAATTTATTCTAATCTTTTTAATAAACCAATTCAGCATCACAATACAATTTTATAATTTTTATTTAAGCTTGTTTCTCAATAAATTTGGGAATCTAGAAAACAAATAGATATACTTATTCTATGATGGGGAAACTTGGAGAGGGTAGCTCATATATTGGACCTCTATGTTGACTTTAATTGTAATAAGACATTTAGTCAGTAATCTTCTTTGACAAGGTTTGTTAATTTATACTACAAAATTAAGATGGCAGATGGAACATCACATCTAATACTTAATTTATCAATTTCCAAAAACTAAAATCATACATGGCTTCTCCATTATTTAATTATTAGGCTCAAATATTAAATTTGATCAAATTAAACTTCAAAGTTGTTTATATGAAGTATTGAAATTGAATAGCTTAATATTTTAATAAATGAAGACAAAAAGACTTTCAAATTGCATCATATTTGAGTTGCAAATTACATTAATGATAGAGAACACAAATATAAGTTGAGTACATAGTGTAAAGATATCATCTTGTGAGATATATAATATCATAATTTAATGCAAGGTTTCTTCTTGAAGATCCGTCATTATCTCTTGATTACTATATATAGCATAATAATAGAAGAGCATTACAGGTACATCGATCACATGCTTCTCATTAATTAGATTGAGCTTCTAGATTAATTAAATGAGAAAGCAAGGAAGCTTTTACTTGTCCAAGGAATTCACAGGATCATACATGCACATGCACATGCATATATGCTCTTTATTTAATTAATTAAGTCATACAACATGATTAAAGTTGCCATATAAGTATATATCACAAATTTGTCCTTTTATTGGATTAATTAAAAAAAATGAGAAATTTTATTTTGGTAATCCACCAAATTATTCCATCGATCATCTTTTTATTTTTTTTTATTTTTTTCTTCGCTATGAATATCTCTCTCTTTACAAATTTACTCTGACAACACGTGCAGTATTAAACCAAATTATGCAACTAACTGGAAATTTCCAAGTTTCAGCGGAGCTATTTCAAATTTGATTCCTTGTTCTAGCCACTTTAGTTTTTAATTTATTTTAATTTTCAAGAGAATCCTTCTGGTCAATACAAGTACGCAATTAATGGGGAACTAATTGGACTGAATCTGTAACACATTTAAATGTTGTATACAGAATTAGACATCAAACCCAAGAACAGAAATAAATTAATTAGATAGATTCAGATCCAAATATATTTGAGTGTAAATGGTATTTAATTTATTTGGGGGGGACCTCGACGTAATCCAAATTTGACCCGTTGGAGCCTCCAATTGTATCCCCTTCACTATTCACATGAATATCCCACCTTTTTGTTGTCACTCGCTTGAATTTTACACAATACCAACATGGAATTTTATTAAAAGCATGTTTGTTTTTAACAATGTCACTTTCGATATTTCTTGCCAATATAATTTTGAAAATAAACAATTCGTACTAAAACTTCTCTCAATGTGCAACTTAGCTGTTGTCATTTGTGTTGCTTACGTACCTATAATTACAAAAACAAAACACATACACACTGAGTATTTTCTAATTAACGAAATATATTGTTTAGGTTAGTACTTATGGCGTAATAATTAAGATATTTTACTAGAAAAAATATTAAAAATTATTCTATGATAACCAAGATCACTATTGGAGGAAGAAATAACATGATGGAAATTAGAGCGGAGTAGGTCTAACGGTATTGAAGCTCACCGAACCACAAGTTTGGTGAATATATAGTGACAAGACTCGCGAGAAATTCACGTTTTATTCGCATATTATTCGTTTTTTCGACGTTACCGAACCGAATTCCAAATAAAACGCATATAAAACACGAGTTGACAAACTTTATTCGCGAAAAAAAAATTTCTTTGAATTTTTTTTCAAAATATTTTTTTTTACGGTCTTTTGGGGTTTTTTTTTTTTTTTGCTTCCTTGTTGTACCGTATCATTTCCAAATTATATCCGAATTATATCCGAATCACGAACTTTTGACCTCGCCGAACCGAACCCAAACTTTTGATTTGTCACTGTGGTTTGGTGCGCATAGGACCTTGCTCTAGATGGAAATGTCTTTGGTGCCACAGAGGATCCAAGTCTTACTCAAAGTCAAAGAAGGAGAAAGATGATTTTTCTTTTTTGGAGCTAATTTTTTTTTGTTTGAAGTCTTCACGCGATGTGCCGCCTTCTACGACGGATCTCCTCTTCTCTTCTCCTCTCTCTCTCTCTCTCTCTCTGTAACTTGTGAGCTCCATTATATACGAGCACTTTATATGTAATTCTAAAAATCCTTTTTTCTATTAGCGGATAACACATAGAGTAGATTTCATCAGAAATAAAACTATTTTGAAGGTTTTGGGTTTTCCATTACTTGATCCAAATCTCACTCCTTGTCATTTTTTAATTGATTAGCTTGCTCCTCTGTTCTGGGTTTTCTTTGTTGTAGCATTTCTCTGCTATTCTTTGCTTTGCTTCATCGTTGCACCTTCTCTTTCACTCAAGTAAATCCATTATTGCCCAAAGTTGGGTTTCTTTCTCTTTTCTCTTATTCTCTCCTATTCCCTATTCTATTCTTGCTTGTTAATTCCCAACATATCCTGGAATTATTAAGTTCCAGCAGCCATGCCAGAACCTAGGGGGAGAAAACAAAGAAAAATTCGCCTCAGTAAACTCTACAGTTTTGGTTGCGGCCGGTCTAGCTTCAACCCGGCCGAGCAATCCCAGCTTGGCGGGCCCGGTTTCTCCCGGGTGGTAGAAACAAATAATGAAACAAATCCTGATAACCCGTTAAGCTACTTCCCGTCGAATTCCATTTCCACAACCAAGTACAATGTTTTCACATTCCTGCCGAAATCTCTATTCGAGCAATTCCGGAGGGTTGCGAATATGTACTTTTTAGTGACAGCATGTTTGTCATTCACTGATCTGGCGCCGTATAGTAGCACCTCGGCGGTGCTTCCTCTGGCGGTGGTTATATTAGCTACCATGATCAAAGAACTCGTAGAAGATATGAGGAGAAAGCAACAGGTAAATAAAATCCTTATTGTTTTTTCCATTTTTGTGCATTTATATATTCTTGTTTAACTGGGAATCAATGCAAATAAGAAGTACAAATGTAATTTTAGTTTTTTTGCTACTAAAAAATCTCCTAGTTTCTTCCAAGGACATATATGCAATACATATACGCCGTTACCTTTATTAATTTTTTTTTAACTACATACCAAATATGTTTTAAATTAGTAAGTTTTTGATGTAATTTTCCGTACCATATTTATCAAGTGAAGATTCCAAATTCAAAGAACATATATTCCAGGTATATTTGAACCAGTATAAAGCAATATTAGAAGCACTTAAATTAGAACTAATTATATTCTCTGAAGGTTGGAGCTGTCAAAAGAGTATGTGCATTTAATTTAATTTTCAAAACAGAAGTGTATTTGCATTTTAAAAAATAGTATATTATTTCATTAGTGTCGGTGGTTGCATTAGTCATGTAAGAGGATTAGGTAAATATGTTGAGTGCTATGCAAGGTTTGATTGGTCAAGTAACCATGTAGCATATAGTTCAAAATTTTGTTAGGTGATTCTCCACTTTCAACCAGTGGCACTTGCCCCATTAGAAATATTTGGAAAAACTATATTTTCATATTATACTTACAATATAAAATAATTATAAAAAGATGCTTGTAGACTCGAAAATATTTCTAAAATTAATCTGACTCTGTCCCCGTTAATATATGAACTTAATTATGTCAATAGAGCTGATGTCCCTATGCAAACAAATATCTAAAAATTGTAGAAGTTAGGGGTTCGTATTTATCATTGGTTTTTCTATTTTAATGTTTGCAAACAAATATATTATTTTTCTAGCATTTTCTTCTTTCATGAAATGCTAGTCGATTATTCTTTCCTTCAAATATATATAATTATTCTTTATTTCTCATTCATGCCATTAACCAAATTTGAACTGTTTTCTGGTGTAGGATGATGAAGTAAATGGTCGAAAAACACTGGTTTTAACTGCTGATGGAAAATTTGAGCAGACTAAGTGGAAAAATTTACGGGTCGGCGACATAGTAAGAATACAAAAAGATGAATATTTCCCGGCTGATTTACTATTTCTCTCGTCAAATTATGACGATTCAATTTGCTATGTGGAGACCATGAACCTAGATGGAGAGACAAATTTGAAAGTGAAACAGTCGATCGATAAAACATCTATTTTACAAGAGGAAGGAGATTTTATAGAGTTTAAAACAAGAATTAGATGTGAGGACCCGAATGCGGATTTGTACACTTTTGTGGGTACCATAGAAATCCAAGAAGAAGGCCATCCTCTCTCTGTTCAACAACTCCTCTTGAGAGATTCAAAATTACGAAATACCGATTACATTTACGGCGTGGTAGTTTTTACTGGGCATGACACTAAAGTCATGCAAAATTCGACGAGTGCTCCTTCAAAGAGATCTACAATCGAACGAAAAATGGATAAATGTATTTACCTCCTCCTAGCTCTACTTGTTTTGATATCATCCGTTGGGTCGGTTTTTTTCGGCATTTGGACGAAAGAAGATCTCAAAAATGGGAAAATGAAAAGGTGGTACCTTCGACCAGACGATACCACTATATTCTTTGACCCGAAGAAGGCCGGTATTTCGGCACTTCTCCATTTTCTAACTGCTATGATGCTTTACGGTTACTTCATACCGATTTCTCTTTACATCTCTATTGAAATAGTGAAGTTGCTTCAAGCACAGTTCATCAACCGGGACATACACATGTACCATGATGAATCTGATACACCGGCACACGCACGTACCTCTAATCTGAACGAAGAACTTGGTCAAGTCGACACGATACTCTCTGACAAAACCGGTACGCTAACATGCAATTCCATGGAGTTTATAAAGTGTACAATTGCGGGTGTTGCATATGGCCGTGGAATTACAGAGGTCGAAAAGGCCATGGCCCGGCGAAAAGGATCACCTCTAATAATCGATGAAAGAGAAAATGAAATACCAGATGGTACCAAAATCAAAGGGTTTAATTTTACTGATGAGAGAATTATTGGAGGAAATTGGATTAGGGAGGAAGGCAGGGGTATTATTGAAAACTTCTTTCGTCTGTTGGCCGTCTGTCACACATGCATACCGGATGTGGATGAGTTATCGGGTCGGGTTTCGTACGAAGCTGAGTCACCTGACGAGGCATCCTTTGTTGTGGCTGCCAGAGAAATCGGTTTTGAGTTTTGTCAGAGAACTCAGAACACCGTCTCTCTTAATGAACTCGACTACTTGTCTGGTACAATAAAAAAGAGGTATGTACCGATTTCACTACTGTATCATTTTTATTTGTACCATTAATGGGGTTTTGTGTGTCTATGTGCATGTACCACTCAAGTCTAACCTTCTGATACCGCACTGTTTTATGAACAAGATGTTATTATGCCAGTATGAGATATAAAAAAAACACACAACAGATGGATACAGTTTTTTCATGAAACAGTTATTAACGGTTACAAGCAACAGTTTTTTATTGAAAAACCAATGAGTACAAATTATACTGCCAGAGCAATTTATATAATGAAGTCTTCCATTTGCAATGTTACATCAAATTTCCAAAGAGACCCCTCTTTAATATAAAATAACAGCGAAATTATCCTCTCTTTTTTTGCAGAACATACGATCTTTTAAATATATTAGAATTTAATAGCACAAGAAAGCGCATGTCAGTTATTGTCAGAGATGAGAATGGCAAATTATTACTCCTCAGCAAAGGCGCCGACAGGTAAATAACTGTTTTCGATATTTTTCTTTACCTTTATTATTTCTTTCATTCGACAATTATTAAACTAACCATTGATTTCATCTTGAACAGTGTGATGTTTGAAAGATTATCCAAAGAAAAAACCGACTACGAGGAAATAACAAAAGAGCACATAAACATGTACGCCGATGCGGGTTTGCGTACTCTCGTTCTTGCATACAGAGAGATCGATGAAAACGAATATGCTTATTTCAACAAACAATTTACTGCCGCTAAAAACTCAGTAAGTGCTGATCGAGACGAAAAAATCGAAGAGGCAGCTGATATGATAGAGAAGGATTTGATTCTCTTAGGTGCCACCGCAGTCGAAGATAAATTGCAACAAGGGGTATGTTCATAAATAACTTCATTTTCCCAAAAGTTAGCTTGTATTTTATGTTTTTTTCCATTATCTTAATTTCTTGGTGATTAATTTAGGTACCTGAATGCATTGACAAGCTTGCACAAGCTGGAATAAAGATATGGGTACTTACCGGGGACAAAATGGAGACCGCTATCAATATCGGGTACGTGTGAATGATACATAAGTGGGTTTTTCTGATACAAAATTATTAATCATATTTCCTTGACATATTCGTTGGTGGATGTTAATTATTTACTTTATTTTTTGTATGATTTCAGATATGCATGTAGTTTATTGAGGCAAGGAATGAGGCAAATATCAATTACTTTGGATGCACCTGAAATTGTTTCAGTGGAGAAATCTGGAGACAAAGATGCAATTGCTAAGGTAAAAAAAAAAAAAATTGAATACTTTATTTATTTTGCCTATATGTCAACTTCACATTAAAAAATATAAATACAAACAAATCTCAAACTTGGAACATTTCTTGTTCTTTTGCTTTTCAGGAATCAAAGCAAAGTGTGGTGAAACAAATAAATGATGGGAAAAGACTTATAAATGAATTCCCAAATGAATCGTGCGCTTTGATAATCGATGGAAAGTCACTGACATACGCATTAGACGATAACACAAAACAAATATTTTTGAATCTAGCTATCGGGTGCAGCTCAGTTATTTGCTGTCGCTCCTCGCCAAAACAAAAGGCCCTCGTAAGATCACTTCTTTATTATTTAAATCGAAAATTATAGAGTTACGACGCATTATTTCTTGTCATGTTTGAATTATGTATGTAATGAACATTTGAACTAATTTTGTGAAAAATGGTAATCAGGTTACCAGATTGGTGAAAACCGGTACCAGAAAGGTGACATTAGCAATTGGTGATGGTGCAAATGATGTTGGCATGCTTCAAGAGGCTGATATCGGAATCGGTATCAGTGGTGCCGAGGGAATGCAGGTTAGTAAATCCAATAATGATATATATAACTATTTCAGAGACTGATAAATTAAGGTTTACTTCATGTAATCCAGTGATTTTGATATTTATTTCTTTAAATGAACCAGGCTGTGATGGCGAGTGACGTGTCGATCGCACAATTCCGTTTCTTAGAGCGCTTGCTTCTCGTGCATGGCCACTGGTGCTACCGAAGAATTTCCTCCATGGTAATTAAATTTTTTAAGTGTTTTTGCGACTTTAAACACATAAATATTAAATTCCATTATTATATTATGATATGATATATAACCAGAGAAATAAATGAGTGCATTAACCGGTCAATCAAAATTAACAACCCAAAAAGTTCTACTATAAGAATATAATATGCATGATTAAGGTTAAATGCCTCACATATTTTCTCCGTTTTCAAAGTCCAAATAGTCAATTCGAAACACTCAACATGATCTCCATATTAAAATGTGTTTGGAGACCAAATTTTATATATTTTTTGAAATTTTTTTACTATTTTTTTAGATAGGTACAAAATCACTGTCTTGTTTAATTCTAATTCTCTCTCTATATATATGTAATTAATTTACTTCATCCGTTATTGTTTTGCTAACCAGTATGTGTTCTCATAACTTATGCAGATATGTTATTTCTTCTACAAGAACGTAGTATTCGGGATGACGATGTTCATATACGAGGCGTACACGTCATTCTCGGGCCAGGCGGCGTACAACGACTGGGCCATGGCAGGTTACAACGTCATCTTCACCTCCCTCCCCGTTATCGCCCTTGGTGTCCTCGACCAAGACGTCTCCGCCCGCTTTTGCCTCAAATTCCCCATGCTCTACCAAGAGGGCCCACGCAACGACCTCTTTCGCTGGTCCCGCATCCTCAGCTGGATGTCAAACGGCGTCATCACAGCTGTCATAATTTTCTTCTTGGTGACTTTCTCTTTCGGGCCCCAACCATTTCGTCACGACGGGCAACCTGCCGACAAGGCCCCGCTCAGTGCCGCCATGTACACATGTTGTGTTTGGGTCGTCAACTCGCAGATGGCACTTTCGATTTCCTATTTTACCCTCATTCAACACATACTCATCTGGGGCAGTGCTGGTCTCTGGTACCTCTTCCTAGTCATTTATGGCGCCATAACACCATCGTTTTCGACCACCTATTATATGGTATTTGTAGAAGAGCTCGCATCAGCGCCTTCGTACTGGGTTGTCACACTCTGCGTATCGGTCGCAGCACTTGTACCGTACTTTGCATTCAAGGCGGTGCAAACGAGCTTCTTCCCTGGTTTGCATGATTTCATACAATGGATGCGGTACAAAGGAAGGGCCGAAGACCAGGAGGTTGGACAAGTTATTAGACAGGCTTCGGTACGGGCCACGGTTGGCGTGTCGGCGAGATATGATGCGAGGATCAACCAGCAAACAGGGAGAGTGCACCATGTAGTTCAGACACCATAAAAAAGCATGCACGCGCGTATATACATCCTAGTTTTGTGTACATAATCATTGATTATAGTAGGAATAAATATCTGTAGGGAAAGATATATTTTTTTGTTTTTTCATCAGTATTGTTTAGTTTCTTTTGTTTCTCCATTTTAATGTTTTGCACATATCTTGCAAATAAAAAGCCATTTTGCTCTCCTTGTACAAAGCATGTATGGGTTTCCCCTATCTAATTATAATCTTCTTAAATCATGCACCAAGTTATTAAAATTAAAATGTTCATTATCTACACAAAACTTAAATCATTTAAATAAAGCATATCAAAAGAAATTTGTTGTCAGTTGACCCAGCTTGACCCGGTTAACACCAAGTTACTAACACATGTATCATCAACGGGCCGAGTTCAGATTCGGTTTTCATTAATCAATAAATGGGCTACATGTAAATTTTCGTGAAGACAACAAAAGTATATTATATTACCCAAAAATAAAATAGATCCGCAATGCTTGCTCACAGCCTACAAATTAGTTGGGTCAGTATTCAACAATTTATTTTGTGTTTGGTTCCAACTTTAATTTTGGTTCATAATTAAAATTTAGGTTCCTTGAGGGTCATGATTTTATAACATAGCTTGCAGAAACAACATAATTACCAAGAAGTTTCGCATCATTTATTGCCACTGCCAAAGTTGGCATCAATTGACCTTGCATGTATAAACATTGACTATGCATTAATTGACCATGCATATATAGATTTACAATATTGACTTTGCATGCATGACTTGACGAATGACGAGTCATTGTCAGCCTTGTTAAACATTTATTTGACCATTCTCTTCTAAATTCGTTCAACTCTTAGTGCCACAACAGGCTTCTTTCCAATCAAAAAGTTGTACCTTATTTTTTTATCCAGTTGAGTCAGAAAAAGTAATTACCAAATTAAATAAAATATGAATTGTTTCAAATTACAATTCATTACATGCTTAGATGCTATCGAAACTCGTGTAAGCCACCATTTTCTCTTATGAATAAATATCAAAAGAATTGGAACTTAAAATTGCAAATGAAATAAATTTAGCACCATCCACATTCATTTTGGAACGTCATTTTCTTTTTAATTAAATGGCCTAAAGTTCAACATCCATATATACTTATGTTATGCTTATATATTTATATCAATTTTTTTTTAAATAGAAAACACACACGATTATACGAACTTGAAAAAAAAAAAATGCCATTTCTTAGAGGATTAAGCACCGAAATAGCCGATAATTTTAAGTACAGAAAAAAAGGATTTAAAAAGATTAACCAATCTTAATGTTTGCAACTATTAAATGTTATTGTGCTACTTTGTTTTGGGATCTTGCACTACTAGTCAATTTAAGCACTATATTGTTCTGGAAAAAAAAACATTATAGTGCCCAAGTACAAATTTACTGCATTATAAAATTAAAATTTATATCTTTAAAAATGTAAAATTTATTTGTTATGTATTAAGTGGAGAGATGCATTATTCATGAGAGTTAGTATCATGATTTATGGATCACTTTATCCTGCTTAATCATTAAACCGTTAAATAACCATCCGCAATCAAATCACAGTAAATGCTTTTTAGAAACTTGCTTAATCTAGAAGACTAGAACTAAATAATTTGATCTTCCAATTTTAACAATTTTTAATTATTCTTGTAGATTGCGTTTCGTGATTTGTGCTTCATGCCTAGTCTTATAAAATGTAAAGCTCTTTGTTATGTATAAAAAAAGTAAAAGTTTGAAATAGAGAAAAAGAAAGAAATAGATCCAAGGAGAAAAAGTTGGTAGGAAAGAGACAGTGGAGAGGGGGCACATGCCAACACCTTTCAAGCATGCATTATTATCTTACAAGTCATTACATCACTTTTATAATTACATGTACATGTGCTTCATAACTATTATTCCCCTTTGTCAACCCCCCTCCTCACTCACACCACAAATATGCTAACAATAGTGGCAAGACAACACTTTTCTTGTGTAAATTAAAGTCAGATGCCATTGCAGCCAGATCATGAGAAAAAGAGAAATTTTTTATTTATAGAAATTAATATACATATTATAGGGTATTAGAATGAGCATCTTAGGTTTTAGATGCCATAGACGGACCGTAAAAGAAAAAATAGCTCCATTTTTTATTCAAATCCATTAAATTCATCACACACCACAAAAATACAAAGAATGCCAACATTGGAGCCAAAACAAAAATAGACCTATTGTTTAGAGCTGAAGTTTTTTACAGTTCCATCTGTGCATCAAAATATTAGGGCAATCATTCTAATACCCTATATTATTTTATATTAATTTCTATAAATAAATAATTCTGTGAGAATGATATGATAAACCATTAGAGGTAACAAAGAATCATTAGGGAAAAAAAAAAAGAGTTAGCTGCTATGAATTACAACAATGAATAACAGAAGATAATAGACATCGCAATTTCCATATATTGAGCATAATAACAACTACACGAAGTTAAAAGAAATTGCGACAAAAACTAAAAAAAAATATATATATATAATTAGATAAGATCCATAAAACCTGAGTACCTATATATCAACTATAGTAGATTATGGTAGTCTCTCCTGGTATTTGGATTCAAATTCACAGTCGAACTGGTGCTCATCTGGCTAAATTCTGAGCTATAATCGTAGTCGTGACTACCAAATGCCATCTTTTGAAACAATCTTATTTCCGCCGAGTTTGCTATGTTAAATAATTCACTTTTACCGGGTTGAATTCCGTTTGTTAAATCCACATCTGATAGGCTATCCAGCACTCTCACCACCTAAATAAATTATTGTAAGGTTAAATGGTACATTATGGAGTTTCAAGCCAATTGAATACGAGTTTTCTTTTACGAGTTTTTTTTTTACTATTTCTTTAGATAGGTAGAAAATCGCTTGATCTAAAGATTCTAGACCATTCAAAAGTAGTAATTTTCTACCTATTTAAAAAATACTACAAAAAATATAAAATTTAGTTTGCAAGTACATTTTCATATGAAAATCATGTTGAACGGTTCACATCGACTATTTGGATTTTGAAAACAAAAATATTGATCCGTAGTACGAACCATTCTGCGCTATGCATAGTACCATAGCCTCACTCTAAAACCAATACCAATTATGACATTATAAAGTTCCACAGCAAAAATAACCCATATTCTTTTGGAAAATAAAAAAGGTGCTTTTGGAGGAAAAAAGAAAAGGTAGTTGGCAGTTGCTTCTTTTTTTTTTTTTTAAATGAACACACCTGGCTCATGCGGGGTCGTCTCGAGGCGGAATGGCGGACACATGCGGCCGCCGCTTCTATCATGCGAAGCATTTCTACTTCATTATAATTTTTTTCAAGTCTCGGATCGATTACTTCTTCCAATTTTCCCGTCTCTAGTGCTTGAGTCAGCAATGGTCTTGCCTAAAATGAAACAAATATTGTGTGTATAAGGAATTAAGGATTAGTTATATAAATTAAGAAAGAATGAAAGAGCCAGAGCTTACCCATTCAACAAGACTCTCATCGCCTAACCGTGAGGTGTCAACGGGTCTGCGCCCCGTAATAAGCTCCAATAAAACCACCCCGAAAGAGAACACATCAGACCGTTCTGTCAACTTTCCGCTTGATGCATATTCTGGTGCAAGATAACTATATAATGAAGAAAAATCACATTATTTGACTTTTCACAGATGATAATCATAACAATAAATAACAACAAAATAAGAATATGTTATTTGAAAGATTTCTAATAACACAAGTACCCAAATGTCCCCATGACACGTGTAGTGACATGTGTGACGGCATCCAGTGCTAGCCTCGCAAGACCAAAATCAGCGACCTATTTAATTAAGTCGATGATTTAAAATTAGCTGAGATTTTTCAAGTAGTACAAAAACATTTTGTAAGCCATAATATGAAAAGTAATGTATCTATATAAATGAATATATTACCAGAGCCTCAAAATCATTATCCAATAAAATATTTGATGATTTGATATCTCTATGTATTATTCTTGGGTGACCTACAAAAATTAAATAGATAAGAAAAAGTAAAAAGTATAGATAATATTCATGAAAAAACATGCTTTAAAAAAAAACTTACAATCCTCATGTAAATATGCAATGCCACGAGCAGCACCAGCTGCAACTTTTACCCTAATTGCCCACTCCAGAACGGGTCTTTCATGCCCTGCAAATCCAAAACCCGTTTGCAAGTAAATTTAGCATTCATCGAAATTGTAAAAGTAAAGAAGCAAAAGAAGAGATTTATACTAGAATACAACTATAACCATCTCGCTAAATAATAGTAACATATAGGTACTTTAAATACATTTTTATTGTTCACATGTACAGAACACCCCTGAAAAATAATCCCTAGTAAATTCTGTGTCTTATACACAAACTTATGAGTAGGTAATATATAAAACAATGACAAAACACCCCTGAAAAATGATCCCTAGTAAATTCTGTGTCTTATACACAAACTTATGAGTAGGTAATATATAAAAGAAGTACAGAACACCCCTGAAAAATAACCCCCAGTAAATTCTGCGTCTTATACACAAACTTATGAGCACCTCTTTCTAATATTCTTACCATAGAGAGTATTGAACTGAGAAGGAAACATAAGTGAGAAAAAAATAATAAAATACAGAGATTGATATGACTGTACCATGGAGATGGTAATGAAGCGTATTATTTGCGACATAATCATAAACAAGCACTCTCTGCTCATTTTCTATGCAATACCCGACAAGAGACACCAAGTGCCTATGATGTACCCGACTTATGATCTCTACCTCAGCCTGAAACTCTCTCTCGCCTTGACCACCACCACTCGTAAGTCGTTTTACTGCAACTTCCCTCCCGTCTTGCAACTGCCCCTTGTACACGCATCCGAAACCTCCCTCACCCAACACATTATTTGCCGAAAAACCATTGGTGATTTCATGTAACTCCTCATATGTGAAGTATTTTGAGTTGCCAATGCTCATGTCATTTAATGCACCTTTTGGGCCTAGACTACCCGAAGTGTAATTCGAGTTGTACGTAAATGGGGTTGTAGGGCCCCGTTCTAGAGGAGATAGAGTACCGCCTAAGTAGAATGAAGCGAGGAAATAAAATATTAGGACGGAAATATTAGGGTTTTATGAGACATAATTTTGGATTGAACAATATATATTTTTTTTTTCTCTTTTTTGGCCAATATTCTCTACAATTGGTAAAATACTCCATGACTTAATCAAAATTCAAAGATAACATACACACAGTATAAGCTTTGCTAAAGAGTTAGACAACAGATGTAAAAGTACTATTTACGGCCAAAGATTGACAGTAGCAAAGCACACACCTAAAAGAGATTTACAACTATTATAATCATTTCTAATACTAAGTTTCTTTAAATATAGAAGAAATGTCAAGGGGTATTTATTTTATAAGTGCATTTCTAATTTTAAGTGCAAAAAAGGAAAAAAACAGAGAGAGAGAGAGAGATTACCTGATTTTGGTGAGGTCATAATAGGAGAAGGCACAACAAATACCGAATTGTATCCATCGGCCGGCCTTCTCTTCTTCTTCACGTACCACACACCGGCCACAATAAAACTCGCCACAAGAAACACAATTACAATCGCTATAGAGGCGGCAGCCCCCGCACTCAGACCTTCCCCGCCACCTTGCCCGGAACTATTACTACTTCCTTGGTTGGTACCCACGTTTGTATTTCTATTTATGCTGGGTGCATTTGGGGAAACAATGGTTCCATTCTGGGGAGACGAATCAGGAGTTGCACTGGTGGGGGTTGCCAATGGAAATTGACTTACAGGAGGTGAAGCAGTTGCAGTACTTGGAGTTGGTGGGGATTTGGCAACTGAGGAGTTTGTGCTTGGAGATGGCAAAGGAGGGGAGGTAGACTGAGAAGGGGTAGAAGGTGGCGGCGAGGAGACGGTAGGGGAATCGGGAGCTCTTGTTTTAGGAGGGGGAGATGAAGATGGTGGTGATGGTGGCGGTGACGACTGTGCCGGTGTGTCAGGAACCGGTACGGGCGGTGATTTGGTTGTTGGTTGAGAAGGTGGTGGTGAAGAGAGAATAAGAGGTGGGGGAGGAGAGATAACAGTTGATGGGGGAGGTGGTGAGGTGGTTAATGGGGGCGAAGGGGTAGTTAACTGGGGCGGTGGGGCCGACACGACAGGTGCAGTCGGTACAGGTGGCGGTGGGGACAGTGTGATGGTCGGAGGTGGAGATGACAATGGTGGTGAGGGTGGCGGAGAGGAGGGAGGTGGAGAAGAGAAAATCGGAGAAGAGAGAGGTGGTGAGGCCGAGGCGGGAGGTGGGGCCGGGAGGTCAGGGGTAGCATTAGGTTGAGAAATGGGGGGTTGTGGGAGGTCAGGGGTAGCATTGGGTTGAGAAATGGGGGGTTGTGGGGGTGGAGAGGATAGAGAAACAGGTGGTGGTGCTGAGCCTTGTGAGGCGGTTGGTGACACCACCGCCGAGCCCTTCGCCGGAGAAGGAGCTGAAGGAGCTGAGGCCATTTCTTTCAATTCCTTTTTGTGAATTTGGTTTTTTCTGAATTTGGTTTTGTTGATTTTTTTGGAATTAAAAAATTTGGTGGAAATGGCGAGGCAAGATCGCACAGTAGTAACAATGGCTTGAAGGGCTTATTTTCTACCCAAAATAGCTTAAAAATTAGCTCAATTTCAAGTAAAGAACCCAACTTTACCAAAGAGAGAAGATAAAAAAGCACCTTAATTACAGAAGATATTTTGATGATAACCACATTGCAGTAGCAACAACCCCAAAACAAAATTTGGAAAAAGGGTTCAATTGTAGCGAAATTAGACAGCAGAAAATTGTAAAATTGAAGAGGGCACTAGTGGTAGAAGAGAAGTAAACTCAAGTCAGATCCAGCACAATTGTTAGTGTAGCAGAGAGCACCGGTCGAGTGAAAGAGAAGGAAAGCGAGAAAGAGAGAACAAACACCACACCAGCGAAGAAAAAAGTGAAAGCAAACCAACGACGCAGAGATCGATGGAATGAAATGGGACCCACACACTCTGCAATTCTCTCTCTCTACTGTAGTCTGTGATTGTCTCCAAAGTCCTACCTTTACAACTTGTGATCACTTGAGAGAGGAAACGTGCCTCTTGCACGAATCATGGGTTTCATTTTCTAGAGTGAGAGGTGAGAAAATAAAAGGATAAAAGAGAGATGCTATTGCTATTGCTTGCTGGGTGAAATCCGGAGAGGGTACAGGCTCGAAGGTGGTATTATCAATTAATTTCTACATGCACATGGTTTACACGTATATTCTTAGTTGTTGCATAGCTTATGGAAAGGAATGGTAGACCACGTGTTGGTAAGGAGTAAGGAATGATATATATGAAGGTTTATGAATTAGATTTTATAATGGAATCCAGATATTAGATGAGATCAAATCAAATGAAAATGCTGCAGTGTGTGTAAGATGAGTTGAGATGAGAGAATTGAGGGCCCACCTCACCGCCCCCTAGCTGGTAGCTACTGTTACTGTTCCCTGCAACAACAATATTCTCTCTTTTTTTTTTCTTTTTCTTTATAATTTTCCTAGTGACCGCTAAATATAAATTTTATTAATTAAACATAAATTACAATCCATCGTTCTATATTCAGAATATCATTCTCATCAAACTACATCATCATCTAACATTAACATTAACATTAACATCTAAACTTCAACATCTAACAACTAAAATAACAAGATAAAACAAATCCTCTCCATCAGTAATAGACGCCGATGATCTTCAAATATCAACTAGCTAGCGACCGAAGGAAAGAAGGCATCAACTTTTTTTTTCCTTTTTTCCACGAGGTTTGGGAGTCGAGGAGGTCGGTGCGGCCTCGGCCTCCCCTTCCCTATCAAGCATTTGTGTAGCGAGGGTGTTGGTGGGAGAGTTGGAGCGCTAGGAGATAGGAGGATTGGCGACTAGGGTTATTATCACCAATTATCCTTGAAACTCCCAACGAGAGTGGAGGAGGACGGTAAGGTACCTTGGACGAGAGAGCTAGTGGCTAGGGCTATCATCGCCGACACTCTCTTCTCCCGAAGGGTGTGTAGACAGCAAGGAGGCGGAGAAGTTGCAATGGGACTGTGGAGTGGGAAGAAGGGGATGACTTGTTGTTGGTCTCCAGGCGGAGGATAGAAAATAGATTGCTGGTGGAGGTGGTGGAGCAAAGAGGGCGGTGGAGTAGAGACGAAGAGGGGGGTGGGCTAGAGAGAGGTGGGGCGGAGATGAATGAGGTAGCGGCGCTAGGGTTTTGTGTACTATGTCTTTTCGCTTCCTCTATCCTCTCTCTCTTTCTCTTTCTATTTTAATTAACATTGCTCAAGATTACTTAACACAAGTTGTTTTGACTATATTGATAAATTTTCAAAATATTAAAATAATTTTGTATTTATTCAAAAGTAAATTTATAAATATATTATTAGATATATATATGAGCTGGGCTATGGTGAGTTGAGTTGTGAAGTAAGAGGTCATTTTTACTTCACGCTCATATTTTCATTTTGAAAATTCAGACAACCGATCCGAACCGCTCAACATGTTCTCTATATTGAAATGTGCTTGGAGACTAAATTTTACATTTTTTGAAATTTTTATACTATTTATTAAGCCACTTTGAAAATCGCTGATCCGGTGGTCCAGAATTTTTTACTGTTCACAGTGGATCAGCAATTTCAAAGTGGCTTAATAAATAGTAAAAAAATTCCAAAAAATGTAAAATTTAGTCTCCAAGCACATTTCAATATAGAGAACATGTTGAGCGATTCAGATGGGTTTTTGGATTTTCAAAATGAAAATATGGCGTGAAGTAAAACGACGTTTTACTTCACAGCTCACCATAGTCTATCTCTCTCTCTCTATATATATATATATATAGAGTGAGGCTACGGTGCTATGCATAGCACGGATTGGGTCCGTGCTACGGCTCAAAATTTGACTTTTCAAAATTCTAACGGTCGATCCGAACCGTTCAACATGATTATAAAATGAATATGTACTTGCAAATCAAATTTTACATTTTTTCGAATTTTTTTACTATTTTTTCGAAAATCACTTGATCTGAACATTCTAGACCATCAAAAAACAGCCTATCTAAAAAAATAGTAAAAAAATTCAAAAAAATGTAAAATTTGGTTTGCAAGTACATATTCATTTTATAATCATGTTGAACGGTTCGGATCGACCGTTAGAATTTTGAAAAGTCAAATTTTGAGCCGTAGCACGGACCCAATCCGTGCTATGCATAGCACCGTAGCCTCACTCATATATATATATAGAGGAGGGATCAAGTTACAACAATTTTGAGTTACAACAACGTTACCACAACTATTTTCTACATTTTGAAATTCCAAATCATCGATCCAAACTGTTCAACATGATCTCCACAACAAAATGTGCTTCTAGATCAAATTTTACATTTTTTTTATTTTTTTTACTATTTATTAAGATAGGTACAAAATTCAATGATCTGAATTTGACTATTTTTTGTAAAATACTTAATAAATAGTATAAAAATTCAAAAAACTATAAAATTTGATCTGGAAGCAATGTGGAGATCATGTTGAATGGTTTGGATCGACGATTTGGAATTTCAAAATGTAGAAAATGGTTGTGGTAACTTTGTTGTAACTTGATCCCTCCTCATATATATATATATATATATATATATATATATATATATATATATATATATATATATATAGAGCTTGGCTACTATGCTTATATAAGCAAAAGCCCACATATGCTTATAACTCATTTTTGCTTTTCCAATGTTCAAATGGTCGATCCGACCGTTCATCTTGTTCTCCATATTAATATGTGCTTGGAGACTAAATTTTACATTTTTCTGAATTTTTTTACTATTTATTAAGCCACTTTGAAAATTGCTGATCTGGGTGAACAGTAAAAACAGTGTTTCCAAAATTCTGGACCACCAGATCAGAAACTTTCAAAGTGGCTTAATAAATAGTAAAAAAATTCAGAAAAATGTAAAATTTAGTCTCCAAGCACATATTAATATGGAGAACAAGATGAACGGTCGGATCGACCATTTGAACATTGGAAACGCAAAAATGCTCATTTAAGCATATGTGGGCTTTTGCTTATATAAGCATAGTAGCCAAGCTCTATATATATATATATATAGAGATGAGCTATGCTACTCCATGGAGTAAAACGCGTTTGTACTTCACGCCGTATTTTTATTTTGAAAGTCCAAACGACCGATCCGAACAGCTCAACATGATCTCCATATTGAAATGTGCTTGGAGACCAAATTTTACATTTTTTAGAATTTTTTTACTATTTATTAAGCCACTTTGAAAATCTGAAAATCCGGGTGAACAGTAAAAAACAGTAAAAAATTCTGGACTGCCGGATCAGTGATTTCCAAAGTGGCTTAATAAATAGTAAACAAATTCTAAAAAATGTAAAATTTGGTCTCCAAGCACATTTCAATATGGAGATCATGTTGAGCGGTTCGGATCGGTCGTTTGGATTTTCAAAATAAAAATATAGCGGCGTGGAGCACCAACGCGTTTTACTCCATGGAGTAGCATAGCTCAATTCTATATATATATATATATATATATATATATATATAGAGAGAGAGAGAGAGAGAGAGATGTGGGCTATTGTGCTTTGCAAAGTAAAACCCCCTCTTTACTTCGGGACATTTTCATTTTTGAAAATTCAAACAACCGATCCGAACCGTTCAACATGTTCTAAATATTGAAATATGCTTGCAGACTAAATTTTACATTTTTTGGAATTTTTTTTACTATTTATTAAGCCACTTTGAAAATCGCTGATCCACTGTGACAATAAAAAAACAGTAAAATTTTCTGGACCACCGGATCAGCGATTTTCAAAGTGGCTTGATAAATAGTAAAAAAATTCCAAAAAATGTAAATTTAGTCTGCAAGCACATTTCAATATTTAGAACATGTTGAACGGTTCGGATCTGTTGTTTGGATTTTCAAAAATGAAAATATAGCCCGAAGTAAAGAGGGGGTTTAACTTTGCAAAGCACAATAGCCCATCTCTCTCTCTCTCTCTCTCTATATATATATATATGAGGAGGGTTCAAATGCCTCCATTTTTCATGCCTCCATTTTTAAAAACTTTAATAACTCAAAATTTAAAACTTAAAAGTCAAAATAAAACCGTTGGATATGATCTACATCATTTTATCTATGCACGTGTAAAAAATTATGACATTTCAATTTTGTTTTGGTTGTCATCAAGAGCTTGTAAAAAACGTACTAATGTGGATAATTTCTAGACGTTGATTTTTCAACTTATTGATTCACATAAAAACAAAATCAAAATGTGATAATTTTTTATGAGCACATAGATAAAATGATGTAGATCATATCCAACGGTTTTATTTTGACTTTTAAGTTTTAAATTTTGAGTTATTAAAGTTTTTAAAAATGGAGGCATGGTGGAGGCATGAAAAATGGAGGCATTTGAACCCTCCTCTATATATATATATATATATAGAGAGAGAGAGTGGCTAAGATCAAAGTGGTATGACCAAGGCCTTTGGTGCTACCAAGTCGTTTTTGGATTTTCAAAGTCCAAACGGTCGATCTAAACCGTTAGATGTGATCTCTATATTAAAATCTGCTTGGAGACCAAATTTTACATTTTTTGGAATTTGTTTACTATTTTTTAAGCCACTTTGAAAATTGCTGATCACATGGTCCAGAATTTGGTTGCACTGTTTTTACTGTTCACCCGGATCTGCCATTTTCAAAGTGGCTTAAAAAATAGTAAAAAAATTCCAAAAAATGTAAAATTTGGTCTCCAAGCATATTTTAATATAGATTGAACATCTAACGGTTTGAATCGACTATTTGAACTTTAAAATTGCAAAAACTAATTGGTAGCACCAAGACCTTGGTCATACCACTTTGACATTAGCCACTCTCTATATATATATAATAGGTGTGAAAATGGTATGGATAATATCCGATCCGTATTCGAATAATTAGATGTGGATATCCGATATCCAAATATTCGTGTGGATATGTATACTGATATGGTTTTACGTTTCAATTATCCATATTCGAATATTAGATATATATCATATATTTTAATATATATTATGAAAAAATGATGTTATTCACTATTATAATTATTATATTATAATTAGATAAATATTATGAACTTTAGTATTTTTTAATATTATTTTAGTAAATATCCGTATCTGTATCCGTATTCGTATCCGGCTGATCTGTATCAGTATCCGAAAAATAAAAAATGATATGAATATGGTTTTAGCACTATCCGCTCCGTATCCCCTCCATTTTCACCCCTAATATAATCTAAAAAATAAATTTTATGTAATTTAAATATTATTTAATGATATATTAAGAGCGGTAGAAATTTCTAAGTTGCTTGATGCGCTGTAAAACAATACTAAATCTCATCATTTTTATGAATATAATACGTGGATAATATAATTACGTCTATAATATCTGATTTCAAATTTATATTTTATTTGTAAGATTTTTAAAATTATCAAAATAAGATATTATCAAGTGATTTCCCCCTCTTATTTAATAGGAATATTGGAGGGGTACAATTTATTAGTTACCACCATATCAAATGAATTACATTTACTGATTATTATTTCCACTCGTATGTTTGTTTTGTTAGGGAGGCATTCTCTATTATGTCTCTAATTTTTAAGTTTAATAATTGAAAAAATATATATAGTTTATAATGCAAACCGAATCTTTCTAGATACGTATTATTTTTCTATGCAAAAGCAAATGAAACAAACATTTTTGGATTCATTCTAGTGGGTATCAAGGTCGTGAAAATATGTACAAATTGTCAAAGTCAGCTGAAATGCAAAAAATATGTACAAATTGTCAAAGTCAGCTGAAATGCAAAAATATTTAAAACTCAATTCCCGAGGCATTTTAAGCAGGGGTGAAAACGGGTCCGGATCCGCTAAAGTAACCCAACTTTTGGGTTTTCGATCGGGACCGTCCGATTCGATTCTGTCGCTCGAGATTGTCTCAGAATTTGAATCCGTCGTCGGAATGTGTGCGTTCCACTTCGAAATGGATGATCTCAGATCCGAATCGGAGGGTCCCGATTTAAAACCCAAAAATTGGGTTACTTCACTGGATCCGAATTCGTGAAAACGGAGCTAATACGGAGCGGGTAGTGGTAAAATTACAAGATATCTCTTTTTTATTTTCCAGATATTTATTTAATTTTAATGGTGAATAACAATATTTTTTCATAATATATATGGAAATATATAATATATATCTATATGGATAATTGAAACGTAAAACCATATTAGTATTCATATCCATACGGATATTCGGATATCAGATATCCTCATCTAATTTTTCGAATACGGATTGAATACGGATCGGATATTATCCATGCCGTTTTCACCCCTAATTTTAGCCCTGCTCTTAATTTATATACTTTTTTCTAGTAAAAATACAGAGAGCTGATAGTTGTTTTTTTCGAACGAAAGAGCTTAAATTCAAAACTCAAATAAGAATTATTTATGAATATTAATATTATAAATACATCTTGATCTTTAGTCTCTCTAAAAAAAACGCAGAGGGCTTATATGTGTGTTTTATTTGGTAAGCGCTCGCCGACCACCAAACAGGTTAAACAGGTTGACTCATTCAACTGATTAATCTGATTTATTTGGTAAACGCCATTTGTATATACTAATTGTATTAAACAGGTTGACTCATTCAACTGATTAATCTGATTTGCACGTTTGTATCAATATAAATAAAACAACAAAAAGCAGGCATGATATTATGATAATTGATTTCTTTTTTTTAACAAAAGTTGAAGAAACAAATTTAGACAATTGCAATATTAAGGGTCCCAATTTTAAAACAAGAGTTTGGAGTTATCAAATATCTGAATTCCGTCCTTATATGTAGGATAAATGTGAGAAAGGTGGTGATATTAGCACAATTAGTTATTTCATTAGACATAACAACTTCAAATATTCTTATTATATGGATCATCGGAACAAATTTGTCTATCATTCATTCAACCTCTTGCCAATGTTATATCAACAAGGCTTTTCGCCTTTTCGGTAATCGGAGGGGTCATAACTCATGCATTGATTTTAATGAGAAAGCTAATATTTCACTTAATTTTTCACTTCAATTTTATAAAAATATCAAGCATCCAAAGTAGGAGTGAAAACGGAGCGAATACGGAGACGGATAGTGATGAAATCATATTTATATTTTTTATTTATTTTCTGAATACGGATACGAATCGGATAACAGCCAGATACAGATACAGATATAGATCGGATCAGATATTTATTAAAATAATATTAAAAAATATCAAAGTTCATAATATTTATCTAATTTTAATGGTGAATAATAATATTTTTTTATAATATATATTAAAATATATGATATATGAGGAGATCCACTTACACCCTTTTTTGTGACACCCGATTACATCTTATATTTTCAAAGTTTTCAAAGTCCAAATAGTCGATCTAAATCGTTCAACATGATGGATATATTAAAATGTGCTTGTAGATCAAATTTTACATTTTTTTGAATTTTTTTACTATTTATTAAGTATTTTACAAAATCGTTATTTTCAGACCATTGAATTTTTGTACCCATCTTTTAATAAATAGTAAAAAAATTCAAAAAATATAAAATTTGAACTGCAAGCACATTTTAATATATCCATCATGTTGAACGATTTGGATCCACTGTTTGGACTTTGAAAATATAAGATGTAATCCGGTGTTATCAAAAAATAATGTAAGTGGATCCCTCCTTATGATATATATCTACTATTCGGACACGGATAATTGAAACGTAAAATTATATCAGTATCCATATCTACACGGATATTCGTATATTCACATCTACTTTTTTTTAATACACATCAAATACGGATGTAACGGATAGGATATTATCGATACCGATTTCACCCCTAATCCAAAGGAATACTATTCAATTATATTTGGAAAAATACATATAATTTCAAGCTTTCTTTTCGGACTTGAAAAGACATGCAACCTGCCATTTATCCTGTAGCTTATATTTTAATTTTTAATTTTCCTCTGACAAAATTTGTTGTTGAATTTGGAATCGCAAACAGCCTGAAAACTTGAGACAAACAAAGCCAGCTAAGAAAGTTGGTGTCACTTTCCAGCAGGTTAACCAACTTTGACCTTAGTTTTCAGATTTGGGATCTTTTATGGCCTTTTATGTCCCTAATTTCAGGCACTCCACATTTTATAATAATATTTCCTTCCTCTTTGACCAAACGATTCATCAAAACCTAAACTTGACCCACTTTAAGGATAACATTTCGGTCACGGTACTATACTTGCTTGAATATATATATATATATATATATAGAGGGGGCCAATATCAAAACGTTTGTATCAGGGTTCTCGTGCAACCAAGTCATTTTCGGATTTTTAAAGTCCAAACAGTCGATCCAAACCGTTAGATGTTCAATCTATATTAAAATCTGCTTGGAGACCAAATTTTACATTTTTTGAAATTTTTTTACTATTTATTAAGCCACTTTGAAAATTGCTGATCCGGGTGAACAGTAAAAACAGTGCAACCAAATTCTGGACCATGTGATCAGCAATTTTCAAAGTGGCTTAATAAATAGTAAAAAAATTCCAAAAAATGTAAAATTTGGTCTCCAAGCAGATTTTAATATAGAGATCACATCTAACGGTTTGGATCGACTGTTTGGACTTTGAAAATCTGAAAACGACTTGGTTGCACGAGGGTCTTGGTGCAAACGTTTTGATATTAGCCTCTCTCTCTATATATATATATGGAATTGCAAATTTCAATTATAAATACTAATTAATACAAATAATACTTGGGAATGAAATGGTTCTTTTTATGGACATTTTTTTAATAGAAGTCGAATTTAATTATTCTGAGACTTATTGATTAGAAAATACGGGTACAATACTCAATTAGCATAATGAATAATATACGAGTGGTTCCAAAAAAAACAACTTGCATATTATTTATGACAAGATTAAATGGAAATCAGTGCAATAATTTCTGTTGCCTATAAGCCAAGTACTGGTGAGACTTGGTATATAACCATTAATCAAACCAAAATAGCAAGTTCAAGTCTGGCATGGGGACAGAACCAATTCAACACCAACGATCGCATGGGCCAACCTCTATCCGGAGCAAGTGGATCTCAACCATTTGGTAGCACCAATAACACCAGAGGATATTGAGGCTACGATAACCAATCTCCCCAATAGGAAGAGCCTAGGCCGGGATGAATACACGACAGAATTTTACAAAAAATTTGTTAAGATACTGCTCTCAGACTTAACTTCCGTCTTTGCAACGGTCACCGACAGGAGAGCAGCTTGGGTCCGATGCCCATTGGACCCAAATTTGAGTCCGATGGATTCTAGAACCGTCCGATCTGCTTTAAGATTCGTGCGCACAAATTGTAAAGCATACACGAAAGTTGCGGGCTCGAATTTTAAAGCATATTGGACGGTCATCGAACCCATCGAACTCACTTTGAGTACGATGGGCATTGGACCCAAATTGGCCTCCACCGACAGAGGATACCACTATCTCCCCTCAATACTTCTTACATAACTTTGATACCAAAGACGGAAGCCCCAACTAGACCAGAAGACTTCAGACCGATCAGTCTCATCCATGGAGTGCAAAAAAAATTCTCCAAAATCCTGGCCAATAGGTTGCAACATAGGATGCATGAAATCATCGACAGTGCACAGACAGGTTTTCTAAAGAACAAACAAATAACAGAGAGCTTCATTTATGCTCAACAAACTCTCACTAGAGCAAGACAATGAAAGGTGCCTCTGACACTTTACAAGGCGGACATAAAAAAGGCTTTTGACACAGTCAGTTGGGATTTCATTATGCAGGTCATGAGAAACATAAGTTTCCCGAAATCATGGATAACATGGGTCCAAAGGTCAGTATTGCTGGGAACATCGCAAGTCATCGTCAATGGCCTCCTCGGTAGAAAGATCAACCTAAAAAGAGGAGTTCGACAGAGTGATCCGATATCCCCACTACTCTTCATTATAGCAATGGACTTCCCAGCAAGATATTTTGCGAAACTCACGGCTACAGGGGCCACCAGACTACCGTTCCCGGCCATGAAACCATGTCTTCTCTATGCGGACGACGCACTCTTCTTCATCAAACCGGAGGTACAACAGCTCCAGGTCTTGCAAATAGCCCTCACGCTATTCCAAAAAATATCAGGCCTTGAGACGAACCCACAAAAATCAGAATTATTGATATCTGACCCTCAACCGCAAGACACAGCACCCCTTTTGGCGGTCCTCGGTTGCAGACAAGGCTCCTTCTTTTTCACATACCTTGGATTGCCCCCACCTAATTAACAAGGCGCTTCTGAAAACGACCTTCTTACCATTGATACATAAATTGAACCGTAGATTATCAGGATGGGCAGCCAAACACTTATCTATTGCAGGTAGATTGGTCCTGTTAAATGCGGTTCTCTCTGCACTACTGACATACTTCATGATGGTCCTCAAATTACCTAAGTGGGTGATCAAACATATTGACAAAATTAGGAGGAATTTCCTATGGCACGGAGTGGGTGAACATAAAACCATATCAGTATTTTTGAAACTGGCAAAAATTGAAGTAGGGAATGGGGAAACCAATTTTTCAAGGAACAAAACTCAGCGACAACCTCGTACCGGTATCCTCTCTATTCACAAGTGCATTGCGAGATTGCCATGCCTTCTGGTAGACGACGATCACACACATCTATGGCCAAGGTGACCAGATATCACTGTGAAACCACAACTGGGGACACGAGATTTTGAAACACCACCTACCCCCCGCTGTTCTCGCATGCCTTAGATACTACAATTACCTTGAAGGAATCCATGCAAGGTGCGATCAGGGACCTTTTTCAGCAAGTCATCACAACAACGACACAAGAGGAACTCCTAACACTCATAAGATATCTAACGAGGGTGTTAACACACATTGATCAAACCCAGGATGACATCAGATGGAATAGGACGGACACTGGAGTCTTCACGGTGAAAAGTGCTTACTGAGCCATTCAAAATAAGCCACAAATCTCGACTCATGTACACCGATTGTGGAAGCTACGAGTTTCACTGAGGATAAAAGTCTTTGGATGGCTCTTAGCTAACAAGCTACTGACTATAGACAATCTAAGGAAAAGAGGTTGGTCGATCACAAACATATGTGTCATGTGTCGTCGAGACGAGGAATTGACGCATCACATGGTGGCAGGTGTGCTTTTGCTAAAGAAATGTACCGACTCATGGACATTGCAACTCACATGAGATCTCAACCAACAGAGGCAGTGATGCAATCGGCAAACAACAAAAAGGAGAGGGGAACGCTACTGATCGCGATGTTCGTTATCTGAAGGGAAAGATGTGCGAGGACCTTCAGAGATTTACATAAGACACATAAAAAATTGCTAGAAAAAAGTGGCGCAACTATTATATCGCCACATCGGACCATCGGGAGAAGATTGATGAATCACTAAATCCTAATTCTTAGCTTTATTTTTAGTTTTATTTATATGCTTTCTTAGATTTTCACTTCCTTTTGTTTTCCGCTATTTTTTCCTCTTTTTGTTCAAAGAGTGAGCCTATGGTGCTATGCATAGCACGGATGGGGTCCGTGCTACGGCTCAAAATTTGACTTTTCAAAATTTTAACGGTCGATCCAACCGTTCAATGTGATAACCATATGAATATGTACTTGCAAACTAAATTTTATATTTTTTCGAATTTTTTTACTATTTTTTTAGATAGGTAGAAAAATCAGTGTTTTCTGAAAATTCTGGACCATCAAAATTCTACCTATCTAAAAAAATAGTAAAAAAATTCGAAAAAATATAAAATTTAATTTGCAAGTACATATTCATATGGTTATCACATTGAACGGTTGGATCGACCATTAGAATTTTAAAAAGTCAAATTTTTGGCCGTAGCACGGACCCCATCCGTGCTATGCATAGCACCATAGCCTCACTCTAGTTCAAATATACTTGAGCATCTTGTATTTATTTTCACATGCAACTACAAATTCTTCGTAACCGCAATTATTAATCAAATACGAAGAAGACCCGTATTTTAGTTTGACATTCAATCAATTATTTGAACGCAACGCGGTTACTACACCGCTATCGATAACTATTTAATGCAGGTATTATATTCATATAAAATATCTAACGATGCATGCTTAATTGTGCTTGCACAACCTTGGATCTTTTGTACCAAGTGTTTGTGTGGCAAATTACAAAAAATGGTAAGTGTCGCACATGTATCATTTATATGAAACCTCAGAATTTACTTATCTTACATCTAGAAAATTCTATTTTATTTTACTAATGCTATTAGTGAAATGCATATTCTTTGGTTTTGAAAGCAAGGCGCACACATCAATGGTACAACATAAGAGAAGGTTCCAATGTCATAAGTTTTTTTGCCGATATTTTTATTAATACCCAAAAAAAAAAACAAATTATCAAATCTGCCCTCACTCCAAACTTATTTTTAAATCTACCCCAACCGCCCGTCCACTGGGCGGTCCGCTATTGTTTTTTTTTTATAAGGGTTTTATGTTTTAGTTTGTTTGAATGTTTTATATTAAATTGTTGTAATGATTTGTTTGAATGTTTATATTAAATTGTATGATATATATTTATTATTTGTTGACGATTATTTTTATATGTTTTGTAATTGTCTAGAACTAATATAATTGATTAGTTTTATATTTAGTTTGTTAATGTTTAAATGTTTCTAAATGGTAATCTAAATGGTAAGTCTAAACAACAAAAGTAAGTAATTTAAATGGTAAGTCTAAACATGAAACATAACAGTCCAAACATGAAATATAATAATCCAACCATAAAATACTAGAAACATATCAAACTAAAAAACATAAAAACCCTAACGGCACTGACGAGGGCGAGGTCCGGAGAGCTCCAACCTATGAGGTGCACGGCGCTCCCTCTACGACGGCGGACGCCCCTGGTGAACCTCATCCATCTGCATGTCATCGTGTACGGCCTCGCGCACTCATGAGTCCTCCCCCAGGTGAAATGCATGCTCCCCATGGATCCCCGCCTGTGTACGCAACACCCACAGATCGGCCTCCCAAGTAGAAGGATACGTGGCCGGAGGCGGTGTGCCAAATATAGCAACGGCAAAACCATCTGCAGTCTGCGTCCCACTCCCACTTGCCTCGCCGCCGTGCTGTCTGGGCTCCCATCGGCCCTCATCTCCAGTGAGGTCATCCAATGAGAAGTCAACTATGCCGGCAGCTTCATCCTGCATGTAAACAATGTTACTTTTGCTACATAGAAATAACGAATAAATTAATTAAACAATGAAGTTTTGCTACCTCAGTGAGCTGCACTGGAACTCCATACTCATTGTAGTACGCATTCCACGCGTTGTTGTTCAACACCCATTGGTGGATTGCCCAGCCCGAGTCATCATCTGTAGAAATGAAGATAAATTAATAAGAATGATCTTCTAGAGATACACTTAATAATGATCATTCGTATGACATATTATTACCTGCAGGAGGTGGCGTCATCTCATCAGCGTATATAGGGGCTCTAGGCTGCTCCGGATCTGGTGGTGAGGCATTTATCTCGCGCCAATTGATGTCCTCCCCAGCATCGTGCAACATACCAACGAGGCGCCCGTCCCAGCCAGAGTCATCCACGATCGGTGCACTGTGTTGGAGCATTTGACATCCGATCGCTCTCCAACTTTTTCTCGCCATGCACACCAAGCTGTGTGCCACTCCTCTAATAGCGGTCAAAATCTGCACACAATGTATTTTCATTATTATTATTAGAAGATAAATAAATAACTATAATTTTTTAAGCATGTTAGTTTCATTTAAACATACCGAACGAGCATGGATCTGGCTGAAAGGCAAGTAAGTCCTAAATCCGTCACCTGTGAGTCTCCGTCGAAGAGCATCACCATAGTCCCCCTGTAGATAAATCGTCGGCATGCCCCATCTCTGGTACCAGACTAAATATCGCAATCTCCAAGGCCCGACCGGCATAGGGGCATCAATAGCTGGAGGCGGAGTCCATAAGTGACCCCCCGGTGATGCAGCACGCTGGTAATGCTCCTAGAAACACGTGCTCCAGTCGACATTGGGCTTGTTGTGTTTAGTGCTGCAATATAAATTAATTAGTAACGTGTATGTCTGAACAAGTAATAAAATAGACAAACAATAAGGCAGTGGGTAGTTATCTGTGCAGCTGGGTGGTCTGCTGCTCGCCCAACTCTGGAAAATCTGGGACATAGGCATCCAAGCCAAACTGACGGGGCACTCGATCAGGATAGTGGTACTCAACTATCCAGAAACATACGCACGACCCCCGATAAAAATAGAGATCTCTCTGCTCTAATGTCAGCCGGCACAGAAGGTTCTGATCGTAGAACATACGGTAGGGGTACCAGGTGATGCTCGCCTAGTGAAGCATCTGAAGCTGACCCCGGACATACGAAATCCCCACGGTCCTCCCCCTGCCCGTGTCCTCGTACGTATGGGGAGTACCCCATATGGCACCGTACCCCGGACGTCTCTCTGGGTCATCTCCCGTCCATAGCCCCGCCTGAGCTGGAGGAACAGGCCGACATACCGGTATATGCGACCAGGACCACTGCTGGAGTAGAAGAAGCGGTCCGGCAATCTGCTTGTTCGTCGCCTAAATTTTGGACATGCGGTGCACTTCTGGTAAATATGGAACCCTAATATTTGTAATAAAAAAATTAAAATATTTGTACAAACTTACCAGACAAGCATGACACAAGCCCCGGTATAAGTGGGCGAGCACGGCTCCACCCCAGTTCCACCTCGACGGCTGATCAATGTGCCTCAGCAGAGAAAGGAACATAATCGGAACTGCGTCACCGCTGGAATCGACAAACATGACGCTGCCACATAAATCCATGACAAACGCCCTCACGTACCTGCAATATAAATTAGAGACATAAATAACTACATTTTTTGTTGAATCCATAACATATTTTAATTTGCAACAGTTTGTGATTACCTCATAACGGTCCGCTCGTCACGTGTATCGGGGGTGATCCTACGCCGGTGGAAGTAACTGCGGAGCGCCGCAAGACTAATGCAGTATTTGGAATACCGGTACTCCTCCTCCTCCTCTCCTTTCTTCTTCTTCTTCTTCTTCTTCTTCTGCAAGTCCGTCGGATGGGCCCCCAGCAGCTCCGGTATCATGTCCATCAGGTCCGGATGGTCTGAGACACCACCGATGGGGTCGCCATCTATCCGTAAACCCCATAAGGCGCTGACGTCACCTAGTGTGACTGTCATCTCCCCAACCGGAAGGTGAAATGTATGCGTCTCCGGTCGCCATCTCTCCACCAGACCGCAAACGAGAGCCTGGTCAATATCACAGTGAGGCATGGTGGCCAACTGATACAACCCGAGATGCATGATGCACTGCTCCATCAATGGGTGACGGACGTATGGTATCTCGGGGGTGCGATGCCTCACTGTCAACATCGTCGTGTCCTGCATTTTACAATGATTTCAATATAAACGTCTAATTATCTGTAATATTAAATAATGCTATTTAAATTAGGAATACAAATCCAACGTACCTCCATAGATGCAAGTGAGACACGGTGCCTGACATGTGGGGTCCACAGAAGAGGACTAAATGTGTCCGGATGGTGATGGGGATAATCTCCAAAGGGAGCATCTGCACCGGATGCCGCTGCACCGTGATCATGTGAACTCTCCCCCGTCTCCAGAAGGGCATCCCATGCACGTCCCCGTCTAGTTCTGACCATACTACATTTCAATAAACAGAAGATTATATCTTATAAATCCGGATTTATAAACCCTAACTTATAAACTCCAATTTTGTCAACCCTAAACCCTAATTTAACCCCTAAACCCTAATTTAACAATTCAACCCTAAACCCTAATTTAACATTTCAACCCTAATTTAACTCCTAAACCCTAATTTAACAATTCAACCCTAAATTAACAATTCAACCCTAAACCCTAATTTAACAATTCAACCCTAAATTTGGAAACCCTAATTTTTAACAATTAAATCGCGACGGAAAAATCAACAACCCGCACACGATAATTAACAATTCAACCCTAATTTATAAACTTCAGTTTTGTCAACCCTAAACCCTAAACTACAAACTCTAATTTTGGAAACCCTAATTTTGAACAATTCAATCGTGTCGGGAAAATCAACAACCCGCACAAGATAATTAACAATTCAATTTCTACCAATCGTTCCAATGCCAATACAAGATACAAAATATAAATTAAAAAAATTATTTAGAGACTTACTCGAAAATAATCGGATTGTCGCCGAGATGGCCGAAAATTAGGGTTCGGGTGAGAGAGAGAGAGGAAAAGGGAGAGGAAGAGAGAGAGAGAGAGTGGCAGATTTGAAGAGAGAGAGAGAGGGAGAGAGAGAGAGAGAGAGAGAGAGGAAGAGAGGGAGAGAGAGAGGGACCACTGCTGCTGGTTTCGGGCGGCGGGGCGGCGGGGCGGCGGGAGGCAGAGAAGAAAAGAGAGAGAAGAGAGATGGGCGGTTCAGGGGGGTCGGACCGCTTATAAAAAAAAATAATAGCGGACCGCCCAGCAGCTGGGCGGTCAGCTATGAAGAGTGAACCGCCCAGCTGCTGGGCGGTTGGGGTAGATTTAAAAATAAGTTTGGGGTGGGAGCAGATTTGATAATTTGTTTTTTTTTTTTATATTAATAAAAATCTCGGGTTTTTTTGTATCACAAAATGCCACATAATCTTTTTTATATTTATATTACAAAATCCGGAATTCAAATGTCAAATTCAAACCACAGGTCTAAAATTTTATAATTTTTTTGAATTTGTTTATACTAGATCAAGAGGTAAAAAAAGAATGAATCTAGTTAATTATGATGGATTAATTTAAAAACACTCACCTTTTGACTTCTAAATATAGTACAAAATAAGCTTAAAACATTAGAAAATTTGCATGAGCGCGTCTCTCGTAAAAATAAATAAGACCTACAGTTTGAATTTGACATTTAGACTTCCATCCTTTAAAATAAAAATAAAAAACATAGTATGTACCATTTTATGACAAAAGTAATTTGTGATATTAAAATCCTCATAACAGAAATCAGATTTTGTTTACAAAAAAGTCCAATCTCAGTTTAAATCGGCGGAGAGTCAAAGTTATACACAACCAGATATGATTTAGCAATAGTAAAATATTTTTTTTGATAAATTATTGCACGACATGGATTAATTAGATAGGACTAAGGCTAATACGAACAAAAATGGTAGGCGCGCCATCTATTTTGGTGTCTCCTCTCTTAGATTCGTTTTTTACTTGTTTCTAGGCGTTAGAAACTAATAATCTCAAAGTATGAAAGCCCAATTCAAAGGGCTCAAATGGATAGACAATGGGCTTACTGGGCCTTCTAGGCCCAATCAAGAAAGAAATCAATAATAGTCTTAGTACTACGTAGTATCTATTATATTATTGTCTACAAAAAATTACAACTGCATTAACAAAATATCAACACCACCTTTGAGCCTATATACGTATATATATACTTCTTTCTCCATATACCATGTAACACCTACGGATCTACTACATTTGACTGAATTAGAAACTTCTCTTTTTTTATAACAAAAGGGAGTAAACTATATGGCCTAAAATTAGAACCTACGCTGTTTTTTCTTCTCTGGTGTATCATGTACCTGTGCCTTAACACCATACATTTTCATCTGAAAATTCTCAAACGCTTCTGATACGGCCTCAACCTGTATACAAATGTTAACTTATATTGAGAAATAAAACTATAACCTTGAAAAACAAATCAAAGTACTGGTAAAATTAGAGATTTGAAAGAAACGCAGGGTGTAAGATGTAGAACGAACCAACTCGGGCTTCTTGGCATAAACTCGGACGATTCTGTCCTGGAAGTTAGACGGCAAAAGGTGACTGACGCACCCATCAGATACTGGGAACTTATCATTGCTCACATAATCCTAGAAACAAATAAAAAAATAAGGATTTTCAACAGCTCCAAGGAATCCACATATAGTAATATACGCTTTTCTTAGAAAGAAAGAATAATTAATTACCTTGAAGAAGTTGATGCTGCATTGGAGCAGGTAACCAAAAATAACAATTTATACGAGTTAAGCAAATGAACTTAGAGAGCATATAAAATAAACCAAGAAAATATAACATAAATGTAAAAAATAAGTAGAGTGAGGCTATGGTACTATGCATAGCGCTGATTGGTTCATACTACAATTATAATTTTTGTTTTCAAAATTCAAATAGTCGATATGAACCGTTCAACATGATTTCCATTTGGAAATATATTTGCTAAATTTTACATTTTTTAGAAGTTTTTTTTACTATTTTTGAATGGTCTAGAATCTGTGGATCAAGTAATTTTCAACCTGACAAAAAAATAGTAAAAAAATTATAAAAAATGTAAATTTTGATCTGCAAGTACATTTAAATATGGAGATCATGTCGAATTGTTCCAATCAATTGTTTGGACTTTCGAAGCAAAAATATAGAGACCCGTAGAACGGACCAATATGCGCTATGCATAGTAATGTAGCCTCACTTGAAATAAGTAGTAACCTCTCAAGAGGGTTATTCATTCCACGAGTCAAATCGATTTTCACATTGCTTACAGCCACATCTTCTTCCTTAAGTTGCAGTCCACCTCTCTAGATAGAGAACAAGAGAAAGAGCGATAAATTATTTGGGAAGGGCTTTATAAGAAAACTTGTCATTTCAGAAATTTCGTATCTTACCTGAGAGCAAACAATGTCCTGTGGAGTGATATCCTTAAAATACTGTAGCTTCTCTTTTGGCACAGTATACTCGTTGCAAAACTGAGAGATACGAAACTATTAGTTACGAATAAATTAACCAAAATTTGGTATATGAAAATGAGAAATGTGGCGTACCCTATATAAATCTCTTCTACGAAGTCGCAAGAGAATATCCCTTGATTCTTTCAACTGCCTGTTGTGCGATGTTTCTATTGTCTTTACTATTGTGTCGTCTAACTGTGGAAATGTCCAAAACATGAGAATAGAATAAAATGCAATTACTTGTACAAAAAAAAAGATAAAAACAATATACCTTCCAGTATTCAGCCGGGTCTAACGGGTAAGAAGAAATCTTTAGGTAATTGTCCGCCTTAACAAGTGCATCCACAAGCATCAGCTCCACTGCCTTTAAATTTAAATATTGTTAAAAAGATGCACGGTACAGTGGCTGGTACCAGCACGTACCAGTCTCCAAAGCATAAAAAATACCAGACTTTTTGCTATGTGGATGTACCTTTACTTTCGCATGGGTGTAGACTGTACGGTGAAGGTCGGCACGTGTGTTAAACAATTTATAGACAGTTAAATCTGGCACCAAATATAAGAAGTTATTACTTGAGAGAAAGTAAATAAATTATTACTTTAATTCAAATATATAATGTCACGGAAAGGTACTAACATTCTTTAGCAGGGTAGCAGATCTCATCACCCATCACACGCATCTGGTCTATCAACCTTTACCAATAAAATAATTATTCAATTAGAGGGGAAGTAAAAAGAAAAAAAGAAAGAATGCTAACAGGAACAAAATTATTATTGAAAGAAAATTACCTCTTATACTCGAAATTGCACCCAAGACCGCATGCCCGGCAATCACGACTTATATAGTCAAATCTAAAATTTTAATGAATTGTAAATAAAAATTAGCTCAATGACATAATTTTGTGAACAATCAACAAAGTGAAATTAAACAGGGAAAGAAAATTAAACATACTTGTCAACATCTATCCCATTACGACCATTAGCAACAATGTCATACAAAAACATCTTTTCTCTAACACTCTGTTTAGATTGAAAACCAGTAGTGTGAGATAACACAGAATTTAAAAAAAAAATTGAAAAAAAAAGTGGAGAAAACCAATCATACTTTTGGCATTGCGTATTCTTTCGAGCTAGCAAGTATCATTTCCTGTTGAACATTTTAAAAAGGTACTGTATTAGATCACTGCAAAAGCAGATATAATGAAAAAAAAAACAAATAATTGAGCAAAGAAGGAAATAATACTTTGACAATTTTAAGGCGGCTAGGGTCTATGTCTATGTGATGCTCATCAACTACATAATCCACCATTTGAACCGACATTTGCTCATGAGACCTACCAAGGAGAAGATATTAAAACAAAAAAGTATACATTATTATAGGAGTGAGGCTACGTACTATGCATAGCGCAGATTGGTCTGTACTATGGATCAATATCTCCATTTTCAAGGCCCAAACAGTCGATCTAAACTGTTCAACATGATCTCTATATGAAAATGTGTACTTGTAGATCAAATTTTACATTTTTTAGAAATTTTTTTACTATTTTGTTAGATAGACTGAAAATCACTTGATCTGAAGATTGTAGACCATTCAAAAGTAGTGATTTTCACCAATCTAAAAATATTATATAAAAAAAATCTACAAAATATAAAATTTAGTCTGCAAGTACAGTTGTATATTGATCAGTTCAGATCGACTATTTTGACTATAAAAACTAATATATTAATCCAAAGTACATACAAATATGCATTATGCATAGTACAACAGCATCACTCTTATTATAGAGAGCAACAACACAATTAGTCGCACAATGATTTCATTAGATTTTGCTTGTCATGCTATTGACAACAGTTACTTCAAAACAAAAATATAGTAAAAGAAAGAACAAACAAGAAAAGAAAATTACCAGTTGGACCCTGGGATAGCTCGGGGCATAAACTCATGCTCAAAGAGATGGCTGAACGGGCCGTGCCCAATATCATGTAATAATCCTAACAGTAGTTATCAAATAACTTGATCTCATTTTTTTGTATATATTCTTCAAATAGTTATATTTCTTGAATAAATATGTGTTATGATACCTGCCAATTTAACCGTTTGCATGTCGAAGTTATCGATATCTAGCTCAGCACCCTGAAAAATTGCAGATATTATTGCCTAACCATAGCTAATCAAGTAATAATATACAAAATACAGTTAATATATATACCTGATAATTCTTGAGAGACTGTACCGACTCGCTGGCAAGCCAATAAACACCTAAAGAATGCTCAAACCGAGTGTGTACCGCTCCAGGATACACCAGATATGTCAGACCTATAAAAAGAAGACGAATAAAAATTATTTGAAGAAATTTTACAACTTAAGGAAATATGGAAAATAGTTAAATTTTTTCGGAAAATATATGCTCACCAAGCTGCTTCAGATCCCGCAATCTTCATCATTTATGCAACGAGAAGAAAAAAAACAAAAGTCAATTGGTAACACTAAAAGATATTTTTTCGATGGAAGTCAAACTATTAGACAAATAAATTCACCTCTGGAATTGTTCGGTATCTATGAACTTCAAGCTGAGCTGTGAAGAAATTAAATAAACTAAATTATTACCAAACAAGTGATGCAAAGGTGTCATTTACCAAATATAAGGAATTGATGAATCCAGGTTATTATATGTTAATTTCGACAATAATAGATGAGTTATTAGTAACAAAATCAGTATTATAACATGGGAAGACAATCACAGTTGTCAATTTAATCATACTACAAATAATATAAGAAAAATGCAAAATGAACACGTGCACTACAGAATATGTCACATGCAACAGTATATCCAACCATGTGGAAGAAGAATCAATTATTTATTGGTAGCAGTTTTCCTTTTTTAGTAAAATTTATGAAAAAATAGTATTAACAATTTTTATCACAAATAAAAAAACGCAAAATAGTTGGAACTTAAAACTAGAAATGCCTGATTGTGGAATTGATAAGGAATAAGTAAAATTTGTAGTTTCAACTAGGGGTGCAAACGGATCAGATACGGATCGGATAGTGGTAAAACCATATCCATATCCGTTTTTATTTTTCGGATACGGATACAGATCAGATATTTGACGGATATGTACGGATACGGATCAGATATCGGATATCCGTAGATATATACATAAATATTTTCATAATATATTAAATTATATGGTATATATTTACTATTTGGATACGGATAATTAAAATTCAAAACCATATCCGTATCCGCACGGATATTCAGATATCGGATATCCGTATCTAATTTTCGAATACGGATCCGGATACGGTCGGATAGATCCGTTTGCACCCCTAGTTTCAACAGGATGTAGATGCAACTTTACAATAATCATTAATTAAAAGAAGGGACATTCAATAACAAACGGCTAATGTTCAAAATCAAACCTTAAATTGAAAGATAAACATTAATAAAAGTCTATGAATAAGTAACAATTTATTTTGAATACGAATATGGAAAAATCATTACGATTTGACGGTTCTCTGAGGGCACTTAAAAACTTCGTCAGACCGTACATAAAAACCAGCGCCAGCACGAAAAACAATAAAGCATACCCGTTTATTCGCTCAATATATCAAATTAAAAAAGGATACTAATATAAATATTTATATATATTTCACAAGGTATTGATAGAGAAATCTGAGGATAAAAATCGAGGATAAAAGTAACTTCTGATGTAATTGATTCGAGTGAGTTTCCTTAATCTGCGGGTATAAACTATATATTTGAGATTTGTTTCATTAAGATATGAAATCAGAGAGCAATAGAGAGGTTTCCCTGTCATCTAACAAACTTTTCTATCCTAACTATTTGAAATCAACATAAAAAACACGAATTAGAAATGAACAAGTTGAGAGAGAGAGAGGGGGTAGGTTACAGGGTCGAGAGAGATGTTCCTGTGAACGTTATCGAAGACTTGCTTCATGTATCTCCTATCCACCATCGGCGCCGTCGCGTCAGGCGCCGCCACCAGAGCACGGCCGTTACTACCGTTGCAACACTCTCCCATATCTCCCTCTGTTCAGTTTATATTTCTCTAGGTTTCCCTTTCGCGAGGAGTAATAACAGAAGAGAAGAGAAAGGCCTCTCTCTCTCTCTCCCCCCCTTTTGAGAGTGATAGCGAGAAGAAGTGAGAAGCGAAAGAGGCGCAGAGAAGCAAAGGGAAACGGGAAGGGATTGATTGATTATATTTGTTTTGGTACCGTGGCGTTTAGGAGTAATGAAAGGAATTCATATCACCTGAGGTATCAGAAATTTTAAGTTTAGATATGGACCGTCCGATCAGAATCTGGACCAATCTGACCTTTAAATTCGTGCTAATATGTAACGAACGGATCAGATCTGAACTCAAACGGCACGTTAATGCAGAGGATATGAATTTGTTAAAGAGGGGTGGGAGTGGGATGCAAATGTCCCCACATGTCGGTGGAGGTATCGCCAGGTTTTTATTCAGAGGAAGGACAGGGTAATTTAAAATTTAAAATTGTTAATTGTAATTTATTAGTTACGGTTGGTTACAGGAAGTGGTAACGGAAAGGATTGGAATGGGAGACGACAAGACGACAACGGCAAGTAACTAATAAGTTGAGTAAGAAAGAGAGAGAATGTGCTCCGAGCTAGGCGGGAATCTAATCCTTTTCGTCTCTTTTCTCCTTTTCACCCTTCGAAACTCACTATTTATATTTGCATCCATCTTTTGGTCAGAACCGGAACTCGTGCAATTTATAACCGAATCAAACCGAGCCAAGCCGAGTCGATCGGTATGTCCTCCAGTTTCATAAAATCAATTAATAAATTCTGACCTCCAACTTTACCCAGGCCTCCAAGGAATCAGGAATGGGAGATCAGCTCCATTTTAGTGTTAAACTGGATAAGGGAAATGGTACGTGCTTGGTTGATTAGTATCAAAAGGTGTATCCTTTTTGTACTTCATTTTGGAATATATTTTAAGGACCGGAATGGGATCCATGTCCTTGAGCATTTAGAAAGCAATACTTTTTCGAAGTTTATGGAAAGAAAAAATTACGTGCTGGTTTGAGCATAAAATTTTCGATGAGCATGGTGTTAATGTCAAATATATATATATATAGATTTAGTGCTAAAAGTTATAAGCTGGAAAAATTATAAATAAAAGTAGACAATACATATATTTGTCGATCTCCATCCTTTGCATTAAAATTTCGCTCAGGATTTGGACTAATTCGGGGTGCTGATATTCAAAAGATTTAATTAATAGACAACTTTACCCTTATCTATTTTTCTTATTTCAATTTATTTTGCTATCTCTGAATGATCCAAACTCTGTGATCAAATCAAATTCTAATGCGCCAGTATATCAGTAATATTGAAATGATCGAGCCAGTGATTAGGACATCTTGAAAGCATATCCATTCGTTTGAGATGCTTAAATTGAAAGCTCATTGAAATTGACTTCAGTGAACATGGTTGGTGCCAACAAGTCAACATTCATATTATGTGCATATATTTCTAATTGCTCATCTAAATAGAATAGCCAACTCCACAGATTTTTATTCTATATTTTTTTCCACTCCAAAATTTCTAGTTTCAACAATGGCAAATGTTTTTAATAAAAAAAGTGCCAGGGCATGCTATGAAATTCTCACGTCTAGAGAATAAAGTACTTGATCTGTCACTAAAAATTTTGCACTTTCCATTTTTTCTTCTCGTTTATTGCGAGCATCTGAAACAACAATTTACGTAGTTGTCTCTTAGAATCCTTGGCCTAGGATTGCTGTCCTATGATTTTTTCTTTCTTTATTTTGGAAATAACCTATGGTTTGTTCTTTCTTGTTAAAATCACTTTGTTTGATATAGTAAGAAAATTCAAATTTGTCCGCATTTGTTTATAACATATAAGAGAAAAATTCAAACTTATCTGTATTTCATTTTAGCATGTTCTTTCATAAAATTAGTAATTATAAACCCAAAATACCAGCTATAGTAGAAATTAAATATTAATTTTTATTCTTTAATTTCCTTAAATTAAATGAAAGGATATATTAAACAAAATATTTTATTATTTGATTATGACAAAACGATTGTTTTTACATATGGCTTAATTTGTTACTTTTAGCTTAGTTGAATGTTTTGTTCTTGAAAAACTTTTAATATATGTTTAGTGCATTATCTTGATGTTTGTAATTGCCACATATAACGAACTTGTAAATAAAAAACGTGTTGCTCATGATATATAAAATAAAAGTTTGATATACTTTAAATTTCCAATAAAATAACGAAAAAGCAAAAAATATTTACTAATTGCTTCTCATTTGAACTTAGATAGCTACGAGATATTTATGTCCCCATTAAAAATTAACTGTCTACTAGGGACATTAATTGTACAAGATATTTGTTTTCTTTATGGGATTGTCTCTTAAGGAAATTAATATTGCAAAATAATTAAGGGAAGGTGATCAAATGTTTGAGAAGCGGCAATTGAAGGGTAAATTTATCCATCAAATTAAAATTTTAAATAATATTATGTCATTAACAAATTATGTTATGCGGATAATTTTTTGAAAACTTTCGCAGAAGCTGTAAAGTCATAAGAGAAAATTAAATTCTCGACTTTTGAGTAACTAACAAACTCTTTTCCTAACCAACTGTGCTACCTCCTCTTTCTCTATGTTGTGCAGATATCACTATCTAATTCGATCTACACATATAACGCTCGGAGTCCATTAATATTTAGCACATATTTAAATTGAACGCTCCAGATCTTAACTCAAAATTTAAAATTTAAGTTAATGCAGAGAATACGAATTCATATTTGTCAACGTAGCTAGTCTAGATGTTCTAATCATCAATTGAAAGTAAAATTAACAAGCCGATGCACATAGCTCATGCAATGACGTTGCCAATCCTACTCGAGTGCCACGTCATGATGGCACTAGTCCGCTCAACGACAATAGCCTCACTCATATTTCTATTTTTATCATAACTTTTTCATGATAATTTCGATTAAGGTTAATTATTGGAATATTAACAAAAAGATTCAAATCTAGGTGAAGAGATAATTTTTCTGTGTGAGAGATTATATATTAAAAATCTGAATATTTTTTTTTACGGATATTAATTAATTGGGTGGCTTGACTTCCAACATTTACTCAAAAAATTTAACAAAATAATTTATAAGTTTTGTGCTCAATGGAGAATAATAATAATTATTGTTCTAGTATTTTGAACCGTCTTTAGAATGATTCTAGGAGATTATTAAGTGTGTTTTTAGATTAAAAAAGTAGTTGATAATTACATTTATGTTTAGGTGACTTTTTGAGGATAAAATATGGTCATAAGAGAATAAGCTATTGAATTATTAAAAAAAATTATCTCTCAAGTTGAGTTTATCTCATTTCTATTCTTTGCTATCTCCTTTATGAAAAATTGAGGATCTCCTTTATGAATAATGTATAGTTGAACTTGCGTGTCTTTTTGAATATTTCTTTGTTCAAACGGCCGTATCAGTAGATCTCCATTAAAACTGGTTGTAGTCTTCAAGTAACATGAGAGAATTAATAGCAACTAATTCAAGGGAATTAATATGTCGAGACCACATTATTATTACCAACTTTTGGGCCAAAGGGATAGCATCCCACATTCCCACCAAAACTAATAGTAATTAATTAACCGTTGTTTGCTTTTGCATTTTATTATTATACTAGTAAGACCCACCCGATGCAGCAGCAATTATCGAGATTTGTACACCTTAATTGATGTGCTTATAAGCACGGAAGATACGATACCTTAATTAATTTGCTTATAAACAAAGTTTGAAGCTATTAATTTTGCTTATTTAGAGATCATCAATCAAATCAATTCTCTTATATATTGTGAGTTCAGTCCAAGAGAAGAGATACCGAATTAAGCAATGAGGCTAACATAATGCTACGTCTCACTCAAATGTATCTGGCGCTAGTGTTTTAAAATGCAGTTTTTATGCGGTATGCAGAAGGTCACCACATACCGCATATGCGGATTTTTATTAAATATTAAATATTTAATATGTATATATTAAAATAAAACAGTTTAATATTTGATACAGTTTAATATTAAAAAGTCACTATTAGCATTTAATTTAGGGACGTATTGCATCTGTATATGTTTTATAATTTGCAAACACAAACAGTCCAATCCTCTCATGTTTTAAAGTCGTTTATAATTTGCAAATATAGAAAGTCCAATCATCCTCACAGCAAAAGAAAGGTGAATCCTCACAGCCCAATATCCTCACGTGTGAATCCTCACAGCAACAGCCTAGTGCCCCAGCCAGCTGGCAGCTGCCCAGCGCCTCAACATTCCGGTTTGTAGTCTCCATTTAGTCCCACAATACTTAAATACAATAAGACACCAAGTAGAGAGGTTATAAAAGATCTCTGAGTGGGACGCTTGGAGAAAACACTTACTTGGCGGATTCTGAACTCCTTTAATGAGTTTTGAATATTTTTTAATTTTTTAATGCATGGACTCAATATGCGGTCCGAATAGCTATTTTTTATGCGGCTGGACACTGAATACGAATATGCGGCCATATATATGCCGTATAGAACCGAATTTTAAAACACCGCTAGTGAGACCTAGCATCATCATGCATTGATGATGCAATCCAACAAACCTACAAATTCACTACCAAACAGATTTCCACTGTGTGATGTGTATTAATAACAGCTATGATGCTTCCAATGTTTCTTCTTTTCATTACAATTGTTATTGTCTTTTTTGTTGTTTTTTATCATTGGAGTCATTAACAGCAAACTTCAAACTGTAATTACAAAGAATTATTTATGTTGTTTCCAAAAATGCCCCTCGCACCAGTTGCTTGTTCTTTGTACCAGTCTAATCTATCAGCTATTCAACACATATACAACATGAATTGCATGATTAAAATATTGCTACAAGCGAAATGGAAAACAATACTATCAATAATTGAATGAGTATTTTTCAAATGTAAGGAGCAAATCTTCTAAATCTTCTTTCCAAAATAAGCAAAATATAAAACAAAGAAAAAACATTATTGTCTAATAATATGCTCAACTATTCTTAACTTGTAGGAATTTAACACACAAGGCCTCCTTTTGCACAACTAACCCTCAAACTAAACAAACTGCACAATTAACCCTCAAACTTGGGGGTTTTTAGCCTTTATTCTTAACTTCCTTGCAATTTGACTCGCTTTCGGGTGAACATGTCTCCTCTTGCCACCATTAGTTTTTTGTTCTATTTCAATCCAATTAACAACCCGTAACATGAGAGATTGCGGGCACACACAAGACGCCCTCTTGGCTGGACCCGACCCATTACCCGTCTTTTTCAGACCCGATTCGAGGGCAAGGTCCAAGAATTCTACAAACCAATTTGCCGATTCTTGTTGTATTTCTCGGACCATTTTAAGTGATATTTCCGAAACATCATCCGTTATACTGGTATTTTGAGTCAGTACCAAAACCTGGTTTTTGTCAGGCGTCTCTTTGAAAACATGTCTTCTCTTGCTAGGTGTTCTTGCGTTTTGGGCAATTTCTTGGAGGATGGATGAGTCAAGGTCACATGGATCTTTTGCAGATTTGCTGTTTGTAGATGTAGATGTGGCGGCTTGAATTGTTTCTATGTCTTTTATGGCCTGGATTGTTTCTTCATGGAAGTACAGAAACTTCTCAAAGCAGGAAGACGGGTTATCGGGTTTTGCAACCCTGTTCACATCAGATAACATCCTAAAAAACAAACAAAGAAAAGAAGATTAATTTGGTATCTCTGTTGGTATTAAGATGCAAAAGTGTTTGGTAATTAATTACTTGAGGATTCTGACGACGTTCTCAGTTGCGCTAGCATCACGCAATGCTTTGTGTGCCGCTTTCTGAGCTGCATCTCTCTTTTGTATTGCCTCCTACAAAAAATATAAATTTCCAATTATTTTAATCATTTACATTACTACAACACTACAACACAATTTTACATGATTGTACCTTTCCAAGAGTGCTGAGTTTCCCAGGCAATGACAAGAGGGTCCCAGAGCCGACTAGCTTTGAAGGGGAAGAATAATCACTATCAGATTGTGCACTAAATAAATTTTTGCACCTGTAGATACTTCCAATTTTATCTTTCTCTTTTTCGACAGAAGAAAGATCCGCCTCTTTTTCATCAGAAAAAAGAGAATTAGAAGATGTGCTGTCGACCCGTTTAATTCTCGATATAGGTGTACATATGACCGCATTCACCTAATTTGAAAAATGAAAGAGGATTAAAATATAATAATCCAATTGCAAAGCAAAGACCCTACAAGATTTACAAGATAAACCCTAATTTTGAAGGATTCACATATAGTTTTTGTCCAGGGTACCCCTTTCTTTTAAACAGCTGCTTTGCTTTGTTGTTTGAAAAAGAAAAGTACTGACAATATGAACTTACTTGTGAAGATTGCTTGCTTTTGTGCATAGAAATACTTGAATTACTATTCTCGATTTCATCAGTGAAAATAGATGCTTTTGGTGGCTTTTCACCTCGTTTTATTGATCTACGAGCGGGTGTCGATGCTACTGAGCTCTTGTCCTAAACACAAAAATAGAAAAAGGAAATAAAAGTTCTGACGTAAAAATTCTAACTATACCAAGTTGGGAGCAAAGAAATGGAGCATTTTAATTTTTGGGTATTTAGAAACTAAATTTGAATTCGTTACATTTCACATCGGTACTATTCTATGGCTATTTACACTTTGATATTTGTACCAAATGCAGGTAGAATAGTTCATGTCAAAAATTGGGATGAGTATACTTACATCAGGAAAAGGGCTTTTTGTAACCCTAGCTCCTCTATCAATCACACTCTTACTCCTCGATGGAACCATCTTTGGTATAACACAACTCCTTCTCATCTTACTAAAATCCTTTGCTGGTGTCTTCTCTCCAAAATCCAAAGTACCGGGTTTAACAGTTCCAATTTGACCTAGACCCTCACCCGGCAACGAATCCCATGACCCCCTCCGTTGAATCCTAGAACTTGTTCGAACCGGGTCAGGAGTGCCGACTAATGGATGCCGCCCGGGTAAAGGCCGGCACCCCGCTATAACCGGCACAGGCAAGCTCGGTTCAAGCCGGTCTAGGTGTATAAACTGCCCTAATTGGATCTTGTTCGACATAACCAGATCCGATTGGTCTGCAGGGAGGCTGGTGTAGACCGAGTCTGTGGAGTCCGAGAGCTTGATATAGAAACCGTGTTTGGGCCACAGGGCTTTCTCATCGAGGTCTACTGGTACGATGTCGGTGACCTGTAGCAGAGCGGTGCGGTGGTCCCCTACTGGATTTTGGGCCCCATATTTCATTCCATCAAGCAGTTTCTTCACTATTCCCGGGGCTAAGGATGTCATTTTTTTTCCCTGTGAGAGGTATTAAAACAAACACTTTCAGTGCATGCACAAATCAACCACTCTAGCAAGCACAACTGGAAATAAAAGCAAAACTTTTTCGTAACCATAGTTAAAAATCTAGTATAATTACATAAATCCCTTTCAAAATATCGAAAAAGAACAAAAACATAAAGATTTTAGGGTGGTAATAAAGGTTTTAATTGGGATTCTTTTCAAGTGCCATGCTTTAGAAAAAAATAATTGAACACAAAAATAACTCAATTAGGAAAAGTACTTTGAGAACAAGTTTGAGAAAATAAATCTTACGGATTAAAAATCTGAGAAAGATTAATTCTTAGAAGTCTCATTGAAAATTATCTAAACTCAAATAGAAAAGGAAGTTGGTTAATCACCTGGCTCTTGTCGTTTGTTCCTATCCTTTGAAGGGAAAATCAATGATCAGGTTTTTAGTAAAAACGGAGAGAATTGTTAGATGTGCGCAAAGATCTCTTGTTTCCTTTTCTTTTCTTTATTTCTCTCTCTCTCTCTTTGCGATTTGGGAGGAGCTTTGTTGTTATTCTCTGTGGAGGAGCGACAACGGTCGAATCCGATAAGTGATAAAAACTATCTCAGCCCACGAATTCCGATCCCACGGCGGAGAAAAGAGTTGGAATTTGACGTGGGTGGGACCCATTCGAAAACTAGCCGTTGCGTGAAGGAAGAGCGTTACTGAAAATTATTAGGATGTAAATGGGCCGGGCCTTGACCTTTTCATTACAAGATCCGTGGATTTATGTGGTCCAAAGAGAGCCGAAGAGCCCAAAGTTAAGGAGGAAACAGAAACAATAGATGAAATACATCTAAATATCTAATCTCATGTTATTATCTGATTTATTTATTTACTTGCTTAATTCATGGATATAAAATTCATTTTATATAATTTTTCTCAATTATTAGTTCGCAGAAATTCCCTTTCTATCAAGCTAATTACTTGAATTTTTCTTCCAAGTTCAAAAAAGAATTAAAGCCTTTTCCCACAGCTATGAATGTTAGTCATGAAATTTGACCTGAGAAAGCTCTGAACTAGTCTGTTTGTTGAGGGACAAAATAGTGCCCCACCCGGGCCACCACTTTCTCTTTTAAAAAAACAACAAAAACTCTAATAAGGAAAAAAAAAAAAAGATAAAGGGCGCTCATGGTGTATTCCGTTCTTTGCCAGGGATGTATTTTGTGTTCTGATGCATCGTGATTAATTATGATGTGATTTGGATCACATGTTGAATTGTATTGTGATCCAATCAAGTTTTTATATACTGTGTCGTGTCATGATCAAGTTATATTGTATTAATCACATTTGCTCACGTGTAGTCACGTTTGGTCACGTTTAATTTTCTTTCTTTCTAATTTTATGTTTGTTCAAGGAAGAAAAAAATAAGGAAAATATAAAAAATGTGAAAAAAATGGTAAACAAAGAAACAAAGTTCTTTAAAAGAAATTATGTTAGAAAAATATTTATTGTTTGAAATTTGAATTGTTGTTTGAAATAGACAATGGCATAAATTTTACATTGATTTTGTTATGTGTAGTCACATTTGGTCACGTGCTGTGATTAAGTCGGTTTGTGTGTTGTGTCGTGTTATTTTTTAAAGAATGATCACAACTCGCAACACGTGACTGATGCACGTAATGTGTCGTAATGGAGTTGTATCGTTCCGTAACATGTCCAGTCAAGAAGTTATTTTTTTTGCATTCTAATCAAATTGTATGCTTTCGGAGTGACATTGTAAAGTTAATTCAATCAAATTTAAATTTAATATTCATAAAATTAATACAAATGTGCAGATAAAGGACAAATACAATCAAAGTTGATCCGAATCATTTGGCACAACATGAACTGTCTGAATTTACCTAATAAAATTAAAAAATATATATATACAATTGGAGAGGAGATCATTCTTCTTACAAATGCTACCAAAGAAAACAAAAAGGAGTTAATGGAATATTATTTCCAATATACATTATTATGAATATTAGTAGAACTGGGGTGTTAAAATTGACCCTTTCTCACTGCACATTTTGTTTGGGCTGTCCCTTTTGCAAATAAGACCCTAGCTTAATGACTTGTCATTCCTTAATTGTTTTGCACGTATGAGTACTTTTAAGACCTATCTTTATTTCACATATTTACATGTTCTTCAACATAAAATCAATTTTGTAAAGTGAAATGTCCAAAACAGTGAATAGTTCAAAACAGTGTACAGTGGGTTTAGATGTCGTCATTTTGCAACCAGAGAATAAAAAACACAAATACTTCATATATTGATAACATAAGGATGGTTACATGATACATCACTTAATTAATATAGTAACAAAAACATAAAATAGATAACTAAAATGAAAACATAAAATAGATACCAAACATAAGTCTCCATCTCTAATTAAAAAAAAACTATTCATGTCTCACTAATTGCCTTGCCCTTTTTTCTTTTGAGAGAAGTATCTGATTTTCTTGCCTCCATTCTTGTTTACATTTTTCCATATCTTCTTGCTTCTTCTCAACCTTACCCAAAGATTCTCATCATCAGTATCACCAGCTGGGCCGTAAGGGTAACCAGGTGGCTAAGCATATTCATCATCCGATGAAGAGACTTCAATCACAGGTGACAGAACTATGGTAGGCTGTTCAGATCCACTTGAAGGTTGTTCAGAGCCATCTTCTAGCTCGGCTTTCACAGAATTAGGATTTTCCGAAGGATTGGGATTTTCCATATCAGGTTTACTAAATTATTTTCCTTTTCTATTCTTTAATCTGATCAGTGTGTTGGAATTGTAGGTGTTTAGGATGATTTTGGAAGAGAACCCAACAGTGGCTTAAATAGAGAGTTTCCCAGCACCCTTTGGACAACCACCCTTTAGACTGCCACCCTTTGCCTGCCACTCTTTCAGCCACCTGGACCCCTTCATCAAGTCACCGAAATTTTAATTAGATAATATTAAATGAACAGTCAAGCTAGAAATTTATATTAATTGAGCACAGTCATTGTAATATTTTTTTTTTCAATTTGGTGAATTAATTGCGCATCTCAAATATTTGGGAGAATTTTGTCTAAAACCCAAATGCTTAAGTTTCAAAACTAAAGTTATTTAATACACTGTTATAATTCGTATATCTCTGATTTATAGTTATATTCACCATTGAAAGGGAGAGAAAAAAATAAATACAGATCTCTGACAAGTAATTCAAAATTATTAACATGGGCAGCCCATGCAAATAATCAGTCCCGACAATCCAGATTATTAACATGGGCTGGTGGTCGAGCATTAACACGGACATCTAGAATAAAAAAATATAAACAGGATCACAAAAACAATTACATGGGATAGCCCTTGCAAATAATCCGTCCAAACAATTCAGAATATTAACATGGGCATGGTGGCCGAGTATTAACATGGACCTCTAGTATATAATAATATAAAAAGGATCAATAAAACAATTACATGCGACAGCCCATGCCAATAGTCCGTCTCGACTCTCCAGATTATTAACATGGGCATGGTGGCCCAGTTTTAACATGGACCTCTAGCATAAAATAATATAAAAAAAATCAACAAAACAATTACATGGGTTAGCCCATGCCAATAATATGTCCCACTACTTTATACCTATTTGCATGGGCATAGGATCAAGTATTTGCATGAACATTTAATAAAATATACTATCTAAGTTGTTTGGAGGGGGCTGGCTCTCTCAAAATTATTTACATGGACCGATAGGAGACAATTGCATGGATAAGCAGCACACATTTACAAGGGTTATGTTTTGCATGAAACTTCCTATACAAAAAGATATACAAAATCAGAAATACAAATTCTTTTGCATGGACCCTTAACAACCATGCAACAAACTGGTGCTACCCTTGCTACAAACTCAAATTCTGGTAGTGGTTGGAATTGGATATGACATGATTTCATGTAACTCAATTCTTAATAAGCGAGTTATGAGCGAATTGGAGTATGCTCATATTCAGTCCTTAATAAGTGAGTTATGAGCGAGTTGATAATGAATAAATTATTAGTGAGTTTTTAGCGAACGAGTTACGAGCAATTTACTCACTTTTAGAGATAACGTGACTGTGAATTTGCTTTCTTTGTTGACTTGTTGATTTGCTATCCACGTGATTTAGAAACAAAAATGAAAAGAAAATAGAATTTCGACATGTGACGAAAACGATATCATTTTGTCGGATCCGATCCAACAAATTTACTGCCTTTATTGTACCACGTCTTAGCTTTATTTTGGATGACAGTAAAGATATCTGATTGAGCATATCTTCTCCCAAATATATTTATATATGTGTGTTCTAACTTCTAAGACATGACAGTAACTGCTACTAGAAAAGCGACAAAAGAAAAAAATAGCTGTTTGGTTGCAGTAAGATATGAAAAAGAAAAGTTGTAATATTTTATAAACAATTAAATATTTATGATATTAAAAATACTCCTCACCATGTGCAAGTAGGTGTTATAGTTCAAATTATGCACTAGATGAAATACATGTCGTTGACTTGATAATTGCACTTCAAATTATGTAAGATTAGTTATCAACTGGGATGTAATTTAAATACGTGTTGTGTCGTGACATGTTATGATTTGGATCACGTGACGTATTGTGATGCGGCTAATTTAGATTTTTTACTTATCATGTTGTATCGTGCTGTGATCAAATTGAAATGAACAGTCGTCACAACACGTGACTGGTCACATTTGTCATGTTTAACTATTTATTCGTAATTTAAGTTAGTTTATTCAAAATTCACTATTAGATTAAGATTTACTGGTCATGATTAGGGACGGATTCATGAAGGCTCAAGAGTAGGCAAGTGCCTACTCCTAGATTTGAATTTTTTTTAGAACCAGTATTAATTATTTTATGTGCCTATCCCTAATCCGATGGAGTGTCTATCATTGGCTCAGAAATATCTTTGCTTTGATCCAGTCAAAATTCTAAGAAAAATATTCGATTTAAAATAGATTTGAAATTTGAGCGAAATCAACTGTAGAATAGATGGAAATCGTAAAAACAAAGAGGAGAGTGAAGAAGACATTCTGACAGTAAAACCCATTAATTTATTACATATGCTATTTAACTTTTTAGACACTTTCAACCCAATTGGACTCCTCAAAAGCCTATGTGACTATTAATTTAACCTTTTAAATTTTTAGACCAAATACATTATAGTTCAATGATGCAAAAAGAAAAAATATTTTATGAACAAGTGATTAATTTTATATATTACTAAGAAAATATTATTTCTTCTTTTTATTTATCTATTAAGTATAAGTTCCTTTTCTATTGAAAAAGAAATTATGCTATATATATTTTCAAACATGTTTTATTTTATCACATATTTTACGTTATTTATTGTGTAATATTGGAATTTCAATTTAACTCTATCATATTTGCAATTTTTATTTATTTTTTGTATGCTTTTATTGTATTATAAAAGTGGGTCATATATTCATATGGATACAGTATTGTACCCGATAAGTTAATGGGTTTGAACTCGAATGGTGTTCTACCTGATGGAAATTTTGAATCTGTCCCTGTCGTGATTACATGTGACTAGTGTGACCACGTGCCGCGACTATACCATTTTGCATGCCCATGTCGTACGTGTTGTGCCAATTTTAATTTTCGAAGAATAGTCATGTCACGTGAATAGTCAAGGCACGTAACCGACACATGTAAGGCTGGAGAACTAGAAAATTTTGATAGAGGTGGCTGAAAATTAAAATGCACAATTGCGATGAGTGAGATTTGAACCCAAGTTCTCTCAACTACAAAATAAAGCTTTAATCACTAGACTATACCTAAACATTTGTTATTTATTGATAGTGGCTGGACTATATAAAAAGTTTTAAAAAGATAAAATTCAATTAATTTCTATATGTATAATTAAAATTTAGAAATTATAAGAGTAGCTTAACCACCTTTGACTAAGCCTTAGATCTGACCCTGGGCACACACGCCGTAATCACATGACATTGTTACATCCCTAGTTCTCAACAATGAGAAAGAAGTTTGAAACCATACTTTTGTAAGGGTGTTATGCAAATTTGTTAAGGATTGCATACGTAAAAGTTTTAGTTCAGCAGGGACATAATGACAAAATTTGGAGAATCTTGTTTTGGGCAATTTGAAATCTTTTATATATTTTAAGTATTCCCGCACATGCTTAATTTAAACAATCCGTGCAGCGCAGATAATAATTGATGCACTCAAGAAAATTTTGATTTTCTAAGATGATAACTTTCGAAGCATTTGTGTATCTAATGTCTCATTCCAAAAAATAATATGCTGAGAATATAATTCATAATGTTTCATTCCAAAAATTATAGAGCGATGTAATAGTGAACTTTAATACTAAAAAGTTGAACAACAATCAAATCTATAAAAGTGTGAAATATGGGTGGCACATATAGCCACACGAGATGACACAGGATTTGTGACATTGCAAATCAAACTGGGGTAAGATAAGATGTGCGAATCACAAAGTCATTGTCAAACCTTTACACTTGTCTGGACGGAGGGAGGGAATAAATTTTTAGAAAAGGATTAATATATATATATATTTTTTTTTTCCAAAGTAACCGCATTATTGATGTAATTTTTTAGCGTTTCATACATATGCATGTTTGGCCCCGAAATTTTTATTTATAACATTATTTAAAAAAAAGTAAACCAAAACATTCCGAAATCCGAATTTTTCTAATTCTACCCAGGCGCACTGGTGATCTGCGGCCCCCAAATACTGGGGACCGCACAATGCCTCTGCGGCCCCTGTTTCTTTATATTGTTGTCTAGGAGAGAGAAATTCATTTTTTACAATCACCAAATCTCTCTCCTAGACAAGAGCTGATCTGTAAGTTTTTTTTGTCTTTATTTTTTTTATTTTTTTATTTTTCAATAGGTTAATAATTAATTTAGTTAATTTTTAATTTTAGGTTTCTTGTGTATTGAATTCAAAATGGCTCTTATGGTATTCATTTATACTGGTGATGATGTTTTAACAGGCTCTAATGGAGTTTATTATAGTATCAGACCTATTATTGTGATTCCGGTATTGCCGGGTAGTGATTATGTGGGGATTAAATCGGGTACTTTCAGGGTTTGGGATTGGATCAGGGTCAGTATGACAGTCCGTCCCCTGTCCAAATTGACCAACCGTCTAGCAGTCGGGCTCCAGTTTAGAGGGACCGACCGTCCAGTAGTCGGCCCTCCCATCGGGCCCCATCCCGAATTGACCAGCCTTCATCTAGTCGACAGCTACTTGGGGTCAATCTTGTGATCCAGATGAAACCGATGAAACAGTGGATCCAAAATTAGAAGAGGCAGAGGAAAATTGGGGTGATGTTGATCATGAGGGTATGAGCGATCAGAGTGACGAGGAAGATACCAGGCTTGTGCTTGGATAGAGGTTTTTCAGGATGATCGGGTTTAAGCGCGGTTTGAGCTGGTTTTGGTTTGAATGACACATCAGGGTTTCAGAAGAAATGCGGTTTGTTTGGAAGGCAGCAGAGTGTAGAAATTGTCGAGGGACAAACATATGACTCAAAAGAGCAAATGAAGAGCACAATTTCAGTTTCACATATTTGCAACAAAGAGATAAGGAATACACACAGTGACACAACCAGAATGAAGTTCAAGTGCAAGGACAGTAGATGTGGCTGGTACATATTCACGAGGGCCACTAGTTTCGGTACACAATGGCGTGTCTCCAGGTGCCCAACAAAATATTCTTGTCACGCAGATGCGATAAGAATAGATCATGCACAATTGTTGTCTAGTATGGTCGCCGATTGCATATCGCTTACATGAGAACAATGTTGATTTAGCATCCAAATGTCAGGATCGTTGTTGCTGAAAGATACAACGGTCAGATCGCTGTTGGGGAATTATGACTACAAACGGCTCCGAGTCGCTAAATAATGTTTTTAGGTCATCTCGTAAGTTACCGGTGACAGCAATAATTGAAGATATATTTTATAAATGTCTCAATGAAGGCCAAAGCAGAATTTGAAGCCAGACAAGGTCAACAGTTCTCGTGTCGTGTGCATAAAGTATTTTTATTTTTAGTTTTTTTCACCTATTTTTATTAACTTCATTTAAAAAAATTCATTTCTTCATTTTTTTAATTGTTTGTAGCTTATTAACAAATGATTCGAGAGGTCCAATACTATGAAGACGCTTGGGAGGTTTGGCAACTACAACGAGTTCAAGATAACCTCCACACAAGAAAGAGTTCACGCTTTCCTGCCTGACGATTTTGGTCGGTTTATCAAGGCCAATTTCAAATACATGGTGGTCATCAGGGATGATAACACGGTGGAATGCACATGCCAGAAGCCTCACTTAAACATAATACTGTGTTCTCATGTTTTATCCACGTGCCTTCTCCAAGGCATTAATGAAGCCAAAACATATAGCGAAAATCACTATCTTTTCTTACAGAAAATGGCGAAAAGCAAATGCAAAGTAGTCATTTTCCTGATTTATTTACCGTAAATGTGTTTTTATGTGTTTTTAGCAGGTTTTTGAGAAAATTGCGTATTTAGGGCAAAAACAGAGCAAAAGTGTGTCATATTTAGGCGATTTCTGAATAAAGCATCAAAAGGGGACACTAGATGGAGCATGCAACACCTCACACAAAGTGCACAACATGAGAAATGACAAAAATACAAGAAAATCTGCTAAGTCAGGAAGCCGTGCGACCTCCTCTATGCCGCATGCGGCATAACCTTGATACCGCATGATCCGTGGACTGTCCTAAAAATAAGCGATTTCTCTAAATGGGCCTTCCAAATGACGAATTCCTGATGGGCCTTCTAGAAAGACACGTTTGCTTCAGAACCAAGCTATCATAGCTATTTTTGTCTTCATCTATCCAAACTTTGAGTGCACTCCAAGTTTGCACCACCTCCACTACTTTCACTATTCCATCTCTCATTTTAGGAAGACTATAAATACCCCTCTTGTAACAGGATTTAGGGTTTCGTGTTTAATTGTGTTAAGTCCATAGAATCAAGACTAGCAATCCTCATTGCTAGGTTAGGTTAGAGAGTTACTTAGAGAGAGAAGGGTAGCCATCGGAAGCCAAGCAGGAGAAAAGGTCATCTAAAGAGCAAGGTTCATCCATCTTCAATTGGGTTGTAATTTATGTCCTCTTATTTTTTTTATTTTGTCATGACGATGAGGAGCTAAACTTCTCATCTCTAGGGTGAGGGTTGTACTTGAATTCTTAATTATGTTTTTAATGTTTTATATTTTGTTTATGTTGATTTGAATTTCCTTTATATTTTAAATTCATTTTTTACGTCTTTTGCATACATAGTTTTGTTACTATATGCCAATGACCCTACATACCAATAGTGTAAAGTCGTTACATCCTTGTGTGAAAAGGATAATGCATGTAAGTACTTCAAACTTCGGCTAACGAGGCTTGGCAGCGTTCAAAACTTAGTGTTAGAACCCATGGCAGGATAGCGCAAATTGTATATTTAGTTTATATTAGGAAGCACTTAGATTAGGTAGGGTTTTGGGATATTTCAACTACGAGGTAGTATCGGAAATAATATAATTCCATACCTAAAATACTTCAGTCTTGGTAGTGAAGCCGATGCAAAGAAAACCTGTGGGTAGTTGACAGTGCCGCATGCGAGGTAGCTGTGGGACAATCTAGGCTGCATGCGATAATGACAGTGCCGCATGCGACGTAGAGAGTCGTCAAAATTTATACTTTGCATAATTAAGAAGGATAGAACCTGAACCCTAGAGGCTCTCTATTTACTGTTAACCTTAACCTTAACTCAATTGGCGCCACCGCAACAAACTTTTAAAACCCCCCGATAACCTAGACTAGTGAAAAGTGTTTAAAATCTAATACACTATCCCTGTGGATCGACACCTCAATCATACTACACGGTAGGATCATGCGCTTGTGATCTAAACATAAGTAGAAATTAGGGTTTATAAATATTTAAAAGTAGTAGTACCATTTTGGTGCATCAGGCATCGACCCTGGCAGCTTTGTAAGTCACTACTACCACATCCAGACATTGATCAACACATGGAGGGCTGAATGACATGTGTATGAAAATCAATCAGAATGTTACTTTTTGAACACGAGGGCCCTGTCCTTGTTCCAGAAACAAAAAATGTTACTTTGGATAGAAGACACACACATGATTCCGCAATAGATGGACGTACTGAATAATAGGATAAACCCAAGCCGGCGAGATACACATGAAAGACATAACAGAGCTACTCGTAATGCACGAGGTAGTTAAATTTTTTTACTATTCAATTTCAACTTTTAAAAAATTATTGAAACAATCAGATTTAACAGTCACTATTTGTTTGTAAATTTGCAGGTTGAGAGCCAATCAATGGATTGATGTTTATCTAGGAGCTAAATCAATGTTTTAATTGTATTCATAAGAACATTGTTTATTTTAGGTTTATTAGACGTATTTTTATTGTATTCGTGAGAACATTAGCATTATATTGTTCTATTGTTGGCTTTTTTTATTTATTTTTATGGCTTCTTTATATTTGATCTGACAAACGAAAAATATTTTCAGATTAAACGACATTTAAAACAAAAACCAAAACAATTAAAACAAATTTAAAAACAAAAACCAAAACAAATAAAAAACCTTTCTGATAAAAAAAAATGGGGTCACTGGGGTATTGTGCGCCCCCCTGGCTGGGGCCGCAAGGGCATTGTGCGGCCCCCAGTATTTGAGGCCACAGGTCACCGGTGCGGCCTGGTTAGAATTGGAAAAACCCGTATTTCGGGGTGTTTTGGTTTTTTTTTTTTGAAAAATGTTATAAATAAAAATTTCGGTGTTTGGCCTAAAGTTTTTCTTCTATCAAATGAATTATAAATTTACTGCGGTTCTTTAGAGTAATTCGTACAATTCAATTTTAATTTAAAATTCGAAAAAATAACAAGATAAATTTATTTGTTGATAATTAATTCAGACTTTAAATTAATTTGTTGACAACTAAAATATTTTAATCAATATATATTAATTTGAAGACCGAAGAAATTCAACAAAAAATGCAAATAAAAATTGGGAGTTTAAACATGCGATAAAAGATTATGATTTTGTTTATACCTCATTCCGAAAAGATCGTGAAAAGATCGGGAGTTGCCCGTAATTGTTTTTTCAAACCAAAAGAAATCATCTGAAATCTGAAAATTTGTGTTGAAATTTCGTAACTTCGGCAATTATGTATTATTGTATTATTTGCATCCGAAACATCCTAACAGTTTTACACTTTAACTTTTCACAATTTTATCATTTTATACAATTTTACACTTTAACTTCTCACATTCTAACAGTTGTATTTATACAATTCTTTACATTTTGAAAACACAATAATTCAATACAATTAATTCACAATCAATTTATATTAATATTGTTGTTGTACCTGGTGCAACGTTAATTATATAACAAAGTAGGCACTTATCGCGAGGGTACTCCGTCGTGAAAAGTACCGTCGCGAAAAGAAAAAGCACAGTTATGACGGTACTCCGTCGCGAAAAGTCACTTTTTTTTTCGCGACGGTACTTTTCGCGACGGAGTACTCTCGCGATAAGTGATACTTTGTTGTTGTTTGTGAAATACTAAGAAATTACATCATTGTTGCGGTTCCTTAGCAGATCTCTAAATAAATCGTATCAAATATATGGTTCTGACATTGAAAGTATTTCTGGTTATATACAAATATTTAATACATTTATAAAAATAGAAAAGTTTAGGGGAGGGAAAGAAGAGGTAGGAAAAATTTATATAATTTATTTTTATTTGATTGAATATTTAGAAAAAGAGTAAAGTCAATGGAGATTATTTATAAGTTTTATGAATATTGTATTCTGTTATCTTTTACAGTAGAGTACAGCGGAAGAAAATAAGATAACCAAACAAAAGAATAACACACGTGTTTGAATGGAGCAGAGGGGGAAAGAGAAAGGTACACAAAATAATTTGACCATTTAGGCCTAACTTAGTTAAAATAATCCAATGATCGTCTCTCTCTCTCTCTCTCTCAGTCTCTATTCATTTTTTTCAAAACTACAACACCAAGAAATTATGAAATGGGGCCCACACGGCTCCACTCTTCTTCCTCTTTTTCTCTCTGTATATAAATAATCCCATTCTCTACAAATGGTTCCTAAACTTGGTTGATTGGTGATAGATATAGAGAGAAAGAGAGAGAGATGAAGAGCAGTGGAAGCAACAGCAGCAGCAATGGAGGAGGAGAGAGGTGTTGCTCGAAAATGGAGAGGAAGACAATAGAGAAGCAAAGGAGAATGCAAATGAAGAGCCTCTGCCTCAAGCTCTCCTCTCTCATCCCTAAACAACAACCTCAACACATCTCCCATTCTTCCAAGGTGAAACCTTTTCCCAAAATTTTATTGCTATCTTCCTTGCAAAATGAGAAGTTTAGGAGGGCTAGGATGTAATTATACCAGCTGTTGACTTTGTTCTAGAGATTTACGTACAACTAGCAATAATAATATTTTATTGATTAATTTGTTGTAGGATGCATTGACACAATTAGACAACCTAGATGAAGCTGCATCATACATTATAAATTTGAGAAACAAAATTGAGAAATTGAAAGAAAGAAGGGAGCATGAGAGGAGAATGCAAGGAAGAACCGATGACATCACCAGTACCGGTACCGGCCATAGCAGCAATAAAAACAACAGTAAATTGCTGATACTACCGATAATCGAAGTCCGGTACCAGAATGGTAATTTGGAGGTGTTACTGATACTAAACAATAGCAGCAGTGAGAAACTTACATTCCACAAAGTAATAAGAATTATTGAAGAAGAAGGGGTTGATATTGTAAATGCAAGTCATTCTACAATGCTGATAAAGTTGTCTACACCATTCACTCTAAGGTACTTTTTTTATACATTCTTTTTTCTTCTAATTAAGATTGTATCTATAATTTTTTCACCTCCAAGTCTTTTCTTGAATAATTATATTTCATCAACAGGTTTAACTCCCATCCATGTGTATAACACATCAATCAGTCTTTTTATTATTATTGACAAGTGTCACACTCAGGGGCGAAGCCAGACTTTCGAAGTATGGGAGTTAAACATTTTTTTTTTACAGAGAATGAGAGTCAATTTGACGATACCAAATAATTTTACTCTAAATTATATAGAAATCATATTTAAATGCAAAAAATCTAAAAAAATTGGGTCAATTGACCCCATTCTCTCTTCTTCCCTCGCCACTGGTCACACCTAATTAAATAATAAAGAAAATTTAAGTGAAATTACTATGTATTTAAAATAGTTGGTGCAATTAAAATATAAATTTATTGGATTCGATTTCAAAGGACAATTTTAAATTGTTAAAACAGATCTCCTACTTCTTTATAAGGTGAGATATTTTAATTTCAAATTTATTTTTTAAACTCAGAAAGTAAAATATGAAAGTTTATAAGTTACCACATTCATTTTTCATTATTTGTTTGGTAAATAATATTGAAAAAATAATTATTTGTAGGTCCGTAATCCTAGAAGTGGATTGGAAGCTTCAAGAGTATCGAGTAGACTTAAAGACTGGATATAGATGGAAATTCAATAGCAACAAATTAGTTCTCTTTTGGAGTTAGTGTTGCTGCACTTGAAGCTCCTTTTTTTCTCTTTTTTTAGCTCGAAGGAAATGATGCATGCCATGTCTAACCATCATCAGCCATAGTGATCGAATTTGTCAATTTTTGAGGGGCTACAAACTCCTTTTCTTTTTCTTGTCTTTTATTTTCTTGTTTTTTTTTTTCTGTTGCTTTGGTTGTAGGCAGACTGGGTAGTTATATATATAGTATAGATATTTCTGTTTTTTTTTCTTCTCCACATGTTTAGCCATTTTACACATCAAAATCGTTTGACGCATTAAAATTTTTGTTGCTATAAAACTCATTTTGATTTTATTTTTCTGAAAAGATAATTTTCAAATAATAACATACGTAGATTATGGGACGGCTTAAATTGAACTATATATGCTTCATCAAACAAGCTATTGAGACAAAAAGAAAATTGAATTATTGTGTTCTAAGGACTTCCTTGTAATAAACAAAAAGAGAAAAAATAATTTTTGTAGCTTTACTTTGGAAGGATGTCTCATTCAATGGTTCCAACTCCAAAGCGAATAAGATGCCAAAAAAAAATGTTGATGTGAAATTGTGGGCCTCACCAATCTCTTTCCTTAGAAAAATATTAACGAAGAGTTGGCATAATTTAATGCATTTGTATCAAGTGCAACCTACACAAATTATGTATCCATCAGCTAGAGGACATGCAAGCTAAGAGAAATATTGTATACAATCACAGATATTTTTTGCCTGGTTGGGGTAATGCTTGTTTGATTGTTTTGGTTGAATTTTATTTATCATGCGGTCAAGAAGAGAGTACATAAGAGAGAACAGAGAATAGAAGAGGTAACTGGATTTGAACGACTTCACATCAGTGTATTTTTACAAAAAATTTATACTAATAAAAATAAAATTGAAATATCATAATATTTTTTTATACACATAGAGAAAATGAGATAGTCATATCTAACTGTTTTATATCTTAAATTATTAACATTTTAAAAATAAAGATAAAAAATTAAAGAAATTTAAAACCTCCTCAAACAATATATAACATTGGAGGCGAAGTTTATTTGAACACCTTCCCATGTTTCCATGTTTCCTCCACAAATAACCCAATGAATGAATGAATGAATATCAAGCATGTGCGTATTTAATGAGTCCCCACCGTGGCACAACCATTTTCTTCATCTAATAAACAAATGATTGAATAACAAACAGAAAATTTGAACTTTTCGCTTAATTATTTCATGTCCAAGTGTAGCCCTTCAGCTAACATCTTTATTTAATCAATCCGGCTCTATACTTCCTTTAGTTTAATGAAGCCTCTCAATTATTGTATATAGTCTAGATGTTGATTTTTTGAACTTATGGAGTTCTCTTCCTGTTCATGAGCAACAGAGATTAACTATTTTTACGTCATGCTGGTAGTTTTCTCCTATTTTATATGTTTGTGAAGAATTGATTTAGTGCAAGAAACACGAGATTGAGATATATCCATTTGCTAGCGTGCTATGTTATTCTTGTGGGTCAATGCTCGATGTCACTAGGCAACATGTATCATTGGCCCTATGATCGCAGTACTTGAACGAATATCTTACGGGACCTTGGTCCAATTGGCACGGCACAGGGTGCTTATTTTATCCGTACTATTATATTAAATTTCTACACACAGTACTTAGGTACTGGACCCCGATTTGAATATTAATATAATACTCTCCTTGAAGTTTTTGTTTTCGAGTATCTTTGCATGTTGGCATATTAGAATGATTGCATTGGACAACCGCATCTATTATATGTATTTTCCTTTTTAATAGTTAATAAAATAGGGTATTTTATTGTGTTAGGATACGCATCATTTACTTACAAAAGTTGAACGTAGATATAATTAAAAGTGCTTTGAACGTAGATATAATTAAAAGTGCTTTGACCGTGGAGGATCCCTGAAGGGATAATTCTGGATCACATACTGGGCGATTAGTCGCTCACCCACAAGATGTTTCGTGGGTTTTAGGTACAGAGACCGGCGGTCAGCAGTAGGATTTGCCAGCACTAGTACAAAAAACCCCTTCACCGACCCTCAACCACCGACTGTTTTAATATGTAACAGTCGGTGTAGAGACTGCTTGCTAAAATCGTAAATAAGAAGTTCTCAACACTGGCTGTTATTTACAAACAACCGTCAGTGAACCAACACCGACTGTTTTTTAAAAAAACGGTCGGTGTTGCGCACACCTACACCGACTGTTTTTTTGAAAAAACAGTCGGTGTTGAGAAGCTACCAACACCGACTGTTTTTGTTAAAAAACAGTCGGTGTTGAGAGGTAATCAACACCGACTGTTTATTAAAAAAAACCGTCGGTATTGCTCCCTGTTGCGTGTCATAAAATACCTAGGTTAACGTCGGGTTTTCTGGAACCGTCGGTGTTGGTTCATTTACTGACCGTTTGTTTTTGGAACCGTCGGTGATTTTTGTTTCCTTTTTATATTCTAAACAACTTTCCTTTTCGCAGTCTCTTTCTATCAGCCGCTTGTAAAATTCATTTCGCTCTTCAGAGAGGTTCGTGGATGGGGAGATCTGAACTATCACCGTGAAAGTTGTTCTATTCAGGTAGCTTCATGTAACTATTTCTCCCTTCTAACTATTTCAGATTTCTCTTCTAACTATTGTTTTCGCCGTGTGGAAGTACTTCGCTCATTTCGTTCCCTTCAAAATTTTTATGAATTATTCTATTCAGGTAGCTTCTTTCAGGAGACCTGCTGTTAGTTTAGTGATAAGGCACACAATACTGCAATTGATAAGGCCAGGTATGCTGCCTCTTTGGATTGCTGTCTGAAAAACTAAACCCTAAATCAGCATCGATCTAGCTAGAATTTTTTGTTAATTAAGAAACTTAAATTGACGCTTATACTTTGGATTCATGATGCATGCATTTATATTATTACAACATATGCTCCTTTTTATACTAATGATAATGAATAATAATAGTTGTTGTTTTGTTAATACGGTTTTTGTTATGCCTTTGGAGATCAATGGGGTATGCTAATTTTTCCATGTCTAAGGGTATTTTGGTGCTTCTGTTGGGTTCTACAAGAAGTCACTTTATTCCTAAAGTTACAATTGCTTGCTTTAGTTTGAATTATGTCTTTAAAATTTAAAATTTGTAATTTGCAAATTGTAGGGCTGCTTACTAGGGAATTGGGAGATTGTACGCCTTTTTGTATTTCTGGATGCTCAAAGGAGATTGTACTACTTCAGAAGAGAAGGTAAATTTAATTAAATTTACTAATGGGTTGGATTAATGGCTTTATGTTGATTGGTATTTCATAATTTCAACCCAATTATATATGGAATAGTTTGTAGCTTAGTATTATTGTATTGTGTGATCTATCCAATTTGCCTTGAACATTTAGTATGCCTTTTAGGTCGATGCCCGTTCAAAATTAATCCAATAGGGATTAATTTTGAATAGTTCCCTGTTGGGACTGCTATTTGAATGGTTTGTCTCATTTAGGATGTGAACACATGTCAGTGGATTTGGTATTTTAGAAAAATTCGGTAGCATTTATCCTTGTTCCCACGAGTACGTATTGGATTTCATTTCCAAATGGAAGTGATTTTTACGCGTACTTGGGGAACAAAGGGGAAATGCTGCCGAATTTTTCTTAAATACCAAATCCCGCTGACATGTGCTCACTACTGAGACAAAGCATTCAAATGGTGGGTTAGGATTGTGCACCGGCCCTATGTAAGCCCCAAATTGTAATTTTAAGAGCCATTGACCTCTTACCTAATTATTTTTATAATTACAGATGGATCGAGATTGGATGTATGGAGCTCGTAATACCATTGAGTATTTAGACGGTGTGAAAAGTTTCATAAAATTTGCTGAGCAAGACATGAAGACAAAGGGTGATGACACGATTCCGTGTCCTTGTAAAGATTGTTTGAACTTGAAGAGGTTTCGCACTATTGAAACGGTGAAGAACCATTTGATTCGTCGTGGTTTTAAAGAGCGATATACACGTTGGATCAGGCATGGAGAGAGTTATGGAGAAACAAGCACCGCTGCTAATACTGAGATTGGCCAGGAGGATGAGAATGCCAGTGTTGATAGTGATCAGGAAATGGATGTGAATTATAATTTTAACCCGAATGACAATTCAGGAGAAATGTTTAGTGATGATGAAAATGACATTGATGTACAAGAGTTGTATGATGAATCTGAAAAACCTTTGTTTCCTGGTTGTGAAAATTTTACAAAAATACATGTTGTGTTAAAATTGTATAATTTAAAAGCAAGTAACAATTGGAGTGATAAAAGTTTTACCGTCTTATTAAAACTCTTAGGAGATATGCTCCCAGATGAGAACGAGTTACCAAGATCATGTTATCAAGCCAAAAAATTATTGTGTCCTATGGGTCTAGATGTAGAAAAAATACATGCATGTCCGAACGATTGCATATTGTATCGGAACGAGTATGAGAAATGTGAAGTTTGCATATTGTATCCGAACGATATATGTAAATTGATTCTTACCATGTATGATTGTAGTAAACACTGGGCGCTTTTCGTTTTTGTCATGCGTGATAATATGGTCTATGTTATTGATTCTCTAGCGCTAAAGGAACCAAGTTACGATATCACGTTGCCATTTAAAGAGTGAGCAATACTATTTGTTGGTAATTACTAATTTCATTTACTTACAATCAACGTATTATTTATTGGTAATTACTAATTAATTCGACATTTAATAAATTTCAGCATTTTTAAATCTTATGTGGAGGCCGGAGGAGTGCACAAGGAGGGATCAACGGAATGTGCGTGGAAATACATCAAGGTGTGAACTTGTACACTTGAGTTTTAATTAGATACTTCATTTTTCTAAATTCTTTTACAACACTAATTGAATAGTTCTCTTCATATAGTCAAATATTAACTAGTTAGCATTAGTATATTTGGAGCTTTCGTTGGGCCTAGCCTGCTATTTTAGTTGACTAGTGTTCATTATTTTTGTTTTTTAATGAAAGGCCGAAGAGCCCAATGTTTATTAATTAGTGCCTAGTTCTTACATAAACTAACAGTAACCTTTACTATAAAAACCTAAGATAAAACCCCATGCTAAACCCTCCTAGAGATATCCAAAATGCCTCAATCACATACACCCGCATTCCTAACTAGCTACTGAACAGCAGCGACTGCAACCATTGCTATCTGTAGTCGAAAAAGTTTCAACTCACATATACCTCATCAACATGAATATCTCTAAACAGAAAATCCTACCCAACTCCCAACAAAAACTGGTACCAGTATAAAATCTACCAGATACCAGTATCTCCACATACTGAGCAACAGTCAACTTATAGTTCCTTGGATTTAAAACAAAAATCTGTACCCAAAATATTTATTCCAATTTTACCCTCTTCATTGACCATCTGAGTACCAGCCTTCTCCTTAACCTATAGTTCCTTGGATTTATCTTTTAAAACCCATTTATGGATTCTGGGTTGTGATGTGATTAGGATGGAGATTTATTTAGAAAAAAAAAATCTCATTTCTAGTTTTCAGGCTGTGATGTAAATAGGGAAGCAAATATTAGTGTAAATATTTTTTCCTTATTAATGAAAATTGTAAGGTGGCAGTTGCCATTTTACTGTCAAAAAAGACAAATTAGCAAAATAAAAAAAAATGAATATGACATAGTTATACTTGAAAACATTTATTATACTGTACTTGTAGTTTCATAACAAAGCAAGACAGAATCTACTCAACATTTAGCAACATTCATCCATTTCGTTCTAAGCATGACATGTCAAAACATAACCCCACATATTACAAAAGCACCTAATCAACCCAGAATCCATAATCTCCATCCTAATCACATCTGAGTACCCAAAAAATATAAACTAAGACACCATATTTGTGGCACCTAAGATATTTTGGATTATTTGCATATAAAACACCTAGCCATTAAACAAAGGTTCACTTCTAAAAAGAATAGCCAATTGGGCACGAATTTTAACAGTAATTCTTATTGATTTTAATTATTGATTTTACTTAAATGGAACATTTCAGAGCCCTAGGCAACAAGGCAACAAGGTGTGTGGATTTTACGTCATGAAACACATGCAAGATCTAGTCACTACGCAATTTGACGTTTTTCTGAATGTATGTATTTTATAATTGAACTTGATTCATTTTTCATATAGCTTGAATAAAATTAACTTCTCAATTTGTATTCATGCAGTGTGATTTTCCGACCGAAAGATATACGCCGACGCAACTTCATGCAATAACACGACAATGGTCTGCATTTTTTTTGGACAATTTCTAAACTATTAATAAGAAATGCAATGTTGTTATGTTCATATGCATATTTTGTTTGTGTTATGTATATTTTGTTATAGTGTATTTTTTTGTGAATGAAACATGAGTTATGTTGTTTAAAGAAAATTGTGCTGTCTTTTGTTTGTGTTGCTCATTATTTGCATGATTATTCTAATTAATGTTAACGAATGCCGAATAGAAATATAGTGCTAGCAAAAATATGGAGGCTAGCCCCGATACAAACAGAACCATGCCAAAATTTAGTGCCAATCACCGACTGTTTTTAGAACTAACTATTAACTATTTTTCAGAATTAAATCAACGGCTTTTTATAGAAAACAGTGGTGCTGGGCTAACACCGACTGTTTTTTATAGAGAACAGTCGGCATAGGTGTCAACACCGACGGTTTTTAATAAAAAACAGTCGGTGTAGGGGGTCAACACCGACTGTTTTTATTAAAAAACAGTCGGTGTAGGGGGTCAACACCGACGGTTTTTCATAAAAAACAGTCGGTGTAGGGGGTTCAACACTGACTGTTTTATATAAAAAACAGTCGGTGTAGATGGTCAACACCGACTGTTTTATATAAAAAACAGTCGGTGTAGATGGTCAACACCGACTGTTTTTTATTAAAAACCTTCGGTGTAGGTGGGTAACACCGACTGTTATTGTAACAGTCAGTGTTAGCTGTCTACACCGACTGTTATTCACCCGTCAGTAAAGATAAATTTTTACCGGCGCCGCCATCACTGACGCCTCAATAACAGTCGGTATAGGGGTTTTTTAACAGTCGGTGAAAGGGTTTTTTGTACTAGTGCAGGAGCTGTCCCCGAGGACCACGTAGTCTGATTTACTTTTATAGGATTTTGTTAGGATTTACGAGTCCCGATGTTTTTGATTTGTACATCGGATTCGTTAGATCATGTTCCCTTTTCTTAGATTATGCTATGATATTATGATGTGGGATGTACGAATGTTATATGTGTATGTTTATTTATGGACTCTATGACTTGTACTTTTATTGTTATTATTCAGGCTTCCGCATTTATCGATATTGTATTTGTTTAGCCTTGCGTGTTTATTGAGTTAATAAACACGAGGCAAGGATTGATCACACCTTAATCCAGAATTTCTGGTTTGGGGTGTGACATTAGCACTCTCGAATTTAGGGATATTTGTGAGATGAATCATTTGACGATAATTATTCTAAGGGATGCATAATAAGGTCAATCATGGGGTGAATAAATTGTTCAAGGGAGAGATCAGAATATTTTTGAATTTCTAAATTTTTGAAAGTCATGTCAATTGTATCAAGTCCAAGTTCTAAATTAATTTATAGCAAGTCCTTGAGATTGTATGGTTTGACCTAGACCGGACTTTTGACTAGTTAGGATGTCGTTGCTTGAGGACAAGCAACAATTAAAATTAGGAGGCGTGATCAACGTCAAAATGATAGTGAATTACGTAGGATTTTGACTTAGGTTTTGCCTTATTATCTCATCCTTATGTTTAATTAATTAGAGAAAAATGTTACTGTTGCTCTACTTTATGTTTTGGGGCTATTTTACATCATTTGGATCAAGAATCAGGTCAATCGAATAAGCGCAGCTCATCGACTTAGGCTCTAGTACTGCCCGTATTGCCTAATACGGACCGTATCAGCCAATACAGTCTGTATCCGAGGCGCCCTTTGGTGAATAACTGCGCCAGCTGTATCTAGATCAGATTACTTGGACTCCACTCATCTCCAGGCGCCCCCTCACTCCTATATAAGCCCTCTAAACTAAAGAGGAAGACATATTTGTATCATTTGGTGTTTTATTTTATTAAATGAGAAGAGAGGAGCGTGTTGAGGCTAGTTAGGAAACACTACTTGTTTGTGTCTTCTTTGAGTCTCTTTGTAAACATGCTGTTCCGCGGCTAAGTTTAGATTCTTAGGGCTAGGCAGTAAACCTTGTTACTCATGATGCTTTGATATATATATTTTTATGTTTGTGTAGTCTTTGTTGATTTAATTGCATTTTATGTTCTTCTTACTTGGTTTCGATAATCTAATTTAATTCGTCATGGTAAGTGGCAGTGCCTTGAAGGTTAGTAGAATTATGATGACGAGTCAAGGACAAGGAGAAATATTAGACTAGTGTGAAGAAAACCTTAGTGGAAAACCACTAGTTGGAACAACAAATTGCATGTGCGGGAGTTCCGGTATTTGTGCATCTGTAGATGAAACATCGCTGTGTCTTTATAGTAACCTCCGCGGGAGTTCTGGCATTTGCGTAAGAAACTCGCAGTGTCTTATAGTAACCCCCTTACAACAATTGAAAACCAACATCAAATAAAGTTGAGTATCAAAGCGGATTGAAGTAACAATGATAAGCCGAAACTCTAGGAATTCACTCTTTATCTTTATTTTACTTACTTTTAATTTTTGCCAAATATACATTGATCACATCTTCAACTCTTGATTTTCAGATTTCATCTAGCCTTTCGAAAGGTTGTGATTCGATCGCTCAAGACCTTAAACCAATATTCCATGTGGATTGATCTCGATTATACTACTCGATAGAATTGTGCGCTTGCGATCAGACCCGATAGCATATCGAGTTATAAATATTAAAAGTAACAGTCGCGTTTTGCGCGATCAAGCTTTGGTGCTGGTTTTAATTGGTGGTAAAAACAATTATTGGTTTTCTAGTACAACAAACATTGCTCTATATATTGTTGTATGTGTTATATTGCTAGTTTGTTGGTTTATAATTGTTATCTACTTTATATATTGCTTGTTGCATGGATTTATAATATTGGATTACTTGTGTGTGTGTGTGTGAGTAGAACTAGAGTGTGATGTGGTTATCAAACTCATTGGTGAGCATAACTCCATAATCAATCGAATTCACTTTAAATGAGATGAATCCAAACCGTTGAAACGATCTATTTCATGAGTGATGCGCGTACAAGCAAAATTTTGAATTTTTTGAATTCATTTAGTCTAAAATCAAGTGGTCAAAATTAATGAAAAATGAATGATCCAAAATTCAAGCCAGTTTTAAAATTGCTGATTTTAATAAACAATGAAATTTTTTTGGATCATTGAAAACAACGATTTTAAAACTGACTTAATAAATAGTAAAAAAATTTCAAATAATGTAAAATTTGATCTCCAAACACATTGTATATAGATTGAATGTTGAACGATTTGAATCGACTATTTGGACTTCGAAATGTATAAACCGATTTGATATTGGCCACTTATATATATAATATAATATATAGAGTGAGGCTACGGTGCTATGCATAGCACCAATTGGGTCCGTGCTACGGGCTCAAAATTTGACTTTTCAAAATTCTAATGGTCGATCCAAACCGTTCAACATGATTATAAAATGAATATGTACTTGCAAACCAAATTTTACTTTTTTCGAATTTTTTTACTATTTTTTCGAAAATCACTTGATCTGAACATTCTGGACCATCCAAAAACAGCCTATCTAAAAAAATAGTAAAAAAATTCGAAAAATGTAAAATTTGGTTTGCAAGTACATATTCATTTTATAATCATGTTGAACGGTTCGGATCGACCGTTAGGATTTTGAAAAGTCAAATTTTGAGCCGTAGCACGGACCCAATCCGTGCTATGCATAGCACCGTAGCCTCACTCTAATATATATATATAGTTTCGTTTCATAGTTGCATTTATTTATTTATCTCATGTAATACAATTATATATTTTCTCTCTCTATTATATCGTCGTCCTTCCAACTTCCAAGCTCAAAAACGTACAACAGCTTTATATTACCTTTGGTTGATCAATTTACAATTGGCATGCTCAAATAAATCCAAAACACAACTTTTCAAAATTTATTTATTTTGTTAAATAAAAGATTTTTTAGTGACATCGGTTCCCTGCTTTCCGAAAAAGCTTATCCGCATTCCGCACTAGAGACACTTCTTATTGTTTTTTATATATGTATGAAAGGATCGATATCTTTTTTTTTTTTAATGCAAAACAATGCTCACTTTTGTTTAGTCATGTAAATTTTTTATTACACCTTTAGCGGGGGTTGAGGCATTAAATTAATGTCAAGAGAATATTTTGTACCTATATATATGCAACACAACAGAAAAGAGTGCTCAAATGACATACTAGAATATTTGTGAGATTATTATTTTTTTCTATTTCCTTTTGAATGTTATTTGAAAACTTTACATTATATATAATAACACATCATAAAATTTGAGCAAAAATGTACTGTCTTTTGAGTTATATTGAAATCAAATGTAATATTCACACATATCAAGTATATATCTCAACTGATAACAAATAATCATGAAACCAAATCTTGCAATCTTTCCAACACTCTTGAAGCCTCCAAACCAATTCGAGAACTAAAAGCCTGCAAAAATTAATTTTATAAAATCGGCAATTAATTAATGATACTTCTTTTTAACTACTTCAATTCCAATGGTAATGAAATAGAAATATTCATATATATGCAATAATGGTTTTACCTGAGAATGAATGGTGTAGAACAGTTTATCCCCTTGCACATGTGAAATATTGGCATTTTTAACATCTGCACCTTCTTCTTCCAAAATGGCGATGACCCGGTGCAGCTTGAATCGATTGTGTACGCCGCTTACTAGTTTCACTTCTAAGTTGGTGTCTTCAGATCGCACCTCAATTACCGGCGCTACCGTCTTGCTACAAGTGTGCCTTTTTGTTCCTCTCCCGGTTGATTTCGAATCTCTTATCATTTCCCTTATCTTCTCTACTCTTTGTTTTAGTTCTGAAATGTACGTCGTCGCCTCATCCAAGTTAGCTTGTTGAGTCATGATGTCCTCCTAAATATATAATTAACACAGTAATAAAAAACATAACAATTAATATAATTGGTGCCAAAGAAACATTGATTAAGAAAGAAAACATGGAATGAGAAACTAATTACCTGGTGTAGTTGTTGTTTGGTTGAATTGGGGATGAGAGAAGAGAGCTTGAAGCAAAGCTCCTTCATTTGCATCCTTCTCTCTCTCTCTTTCTCTTTTCTCTCCATTTTCCTTCCTCCATTCACACTGCTCTTCATTTCTTGATCTATTTATTCTTCACACACACACACTCTCTATATATCTCTCCTCTATCTCCTTAATTAATTAATGAAGGAATCTCTGAGCTTTAATTGTTTGTGGTGTGTGGCATGAAGGAGCGAGCCTATATATACCGTGCGTTTTATTTAATTTGATAAAATGGATACCGTGTTGCTTTTCGTGTGGGTCCTATCCAATTATATTTGTCTCAGTTGAGCTCTAAGTTACGTTATGGACTTGGTATCACAAGTGTCATAGTGATAATAGCGATAGTTTGTAAAAACAAGTAATAAAGTCAATATACGAGTGAAATACCTTTTTCAATTTTGAATGGTAAGCTAAGGCGGCTAACGAGTGAGCTTAAATTCATCTCTATTATCTCCTTTACTTTACCATTATACATTTATGTAAGTCTGGCCACTATATGACATCGGTGTTATTTTAGCCGTAGTGATACTGACTTCAAATTCATCAAATAGGCTTCAAATAATTTGCATTTGCATGCAAAATTTATAAACTTTTGAATTCATTTAGTATGAAGTCAAGCAGTCAAAAATGATGAAAAATGAATGCGTTAAAATTAACTTTAAAACCTTCTTTTTTTTACCGCCTGACTTCATACGAAATATATTCGAAAATTTAAAAATTTTACATGTAAATGCATCACTCTTAATGTAGATCAGTTTGAACGGTTTGAACCAGCTTTTTAAAGCATATTTGATGGACTTTAGAATCAGTGTCACTACTACTAAAATAATACTGATGTCATAATAAAAATATACTCTTTGTTACAAACTTACGATAGATACTACTTTTTTTAACCACATATACATTTCAATATAACATTATTTTGTTAATGTTCTAAAACAAAATATAATCGATTTAAACTTTAGAATGAATGGACAAAAGATACAACAATTAAAATATAATTAAGTTGATGTAGTTTTTGGTACTTAATATTTAACTGTCTGATAAATTAGTGTGTTAATTAATTGTATTGTCCCAGCAACGCATGCAATTACGTGATCATGTTGCAATTTGTTTTAAGAGGAGGGTTCCACTGCACCCTCTTTTGGTGCACCTAAATGCACCCAAAACTCATATGGTGCATTTTCAAAGTTTAAATAGTCGATTCGAACCTTCCAACGTGTTCTTCATATTAAAATGTGCTTGGAGACCAAATTTTACATTTTTTGGAAATTTTTTACTATTTTTTCAGAATTTTTGAAAATCATCACTTTGCTGAATTTCAAATTATTGTTTAGTTTAATCAAAAATTCTGAAAAAATAGTAAAAAATTTCCAAAAAATGTAAAATTTGGTCTCCAAGCACATTTTAATATGAAGAACACGTTGGAAGGTTCGAATCGACTATTTGAACTTTGAAAATGCACCATATGAGTTTTGGGTGCATTTAGGTGCACCAAAAGAGGGTGCAGTGGAACCCTCCTCTTGTTTTAATTATGTTGTTTGATTTTTATTTGTTAGGTCAACAGCATGTTGAACTGCTTCAATTAATGTCAATCAGATGTGCATCTATCTTATCCACTACTACAAAAAAACACTTCGATGTCGGGTGAAATCGCAATCCGCAATCGGATTCCGCGCCAATGGCTATCGCCCCGATAGGAAAGGTATACACATATGTTATCGGCTCAAAACAGATGATGTTATAGCGTTAATCGATACGCCATCGGCAACGCACGATCAAAACAGACAGTGTTAGTACCCAACGCCATCTCTTTCTTTTTGCAACCGACGGCAAATGTATTTAATGTTGTTTGTTGGATTTTAATAGCCGATTGCAGTCTTACACCATCTGTTTTGTTTGAGTTAGCGTTGGCAGGTCCTAGTTTGCCATCGGTTATTAATTTTTGAGCCGATTGTGATGTATATATAATTATTATGTTTTATTATTAATTCTTGTATTAAGGGCTAGCCTCCATCATATATTTGCTAGCCATTTTTAAAACCCAACAAAGCAACAATAAACATGCATGCATTATATACCCATATTTTAACCAACAATTAATATAGGCATCAACAACATATACATATACAAGTTATCCAACATATATATTAATCCATGCAACAAGCAATATATAAAGTAGACAACAATTATAAACCAACAAGCTAGCAATATCACACATACAACTGTTAGTCGATCCACAGGGATAGTGCCGCATGCGTTCAAACTGATTGACAAACCTTTGGTGTGATGAGTCCAAACTGAACTACTAACTTTCAGTATAAATTAATATACCTTTTAACCCTAATGTCTACTTACATTCAGATCACAAGCGCATGATCCTACCGTGTAGTATAATTGGGGTGTCGATCCACAAGGATAGTGTATTAGATTATAAACATTTTTCACTAGTCTAGGTGCTCCTGTTAGTCGAAATCAGTTTAGAAAATAAATTTAAAATAGTTTTGAAAATAGTTTGTTGGGTTCAATGCCCTAAAGTTGTAGGCGGAGGCGCTAATTGTGCTAAGGTTTGAGTTAAACAATTAAATAGAGATTCTCTAGGGTTCAGGTTTTCTCCTTCTAAATTATGCAAAATATATATTTCTAACGTCTTCCTACCCCGCATGCGACCTGTCACCCCGTATGCGACATAGATTGCCCCACAACTACCCCACATGCGGCACTATCACTACCCCACAGGGCATGCTGGGTTTCTGTGTACGTGATTCGAAAGGTTTTCCGATCTTGCGATCGGCTTTTGGGCTAACAGTTCAAAGTATTATAAGTATGCAATTAACTTTCTCACACAAACCTAATTGTTCATATCATATTCTACCCCTCAATTAATTATCCCAAAGACCCTACCTAAATTAAGTATCTACTAGTAAAACCTAAATTTCCAATCTATGTTATCCTGCCAAGGGAGCCCACTGGGTTCTAACCCTAGTCTTTGAACCGTTGTCAGGCATCGTTAGCCGAAGTGTTACATATACTTACATGCATTATCCCACTCACACCGGGATGCAATGAAATCATACACCTATTGGTATGTGGAGGATCACTGGCATATAGTAGACAGAACTATGTATGTAAGGACTTAATAAAAAGAAATTTAAATAATAAAGCAAACACAAATCAACATACACAAAACATAAATATATATATTAAAACATAACAAAGAATTTGATTACAAACCCTCACCCTAGAGATGAGGAGTTTAGTTCATCATGGCCATGGCAAAATAAAAGAAATAAAATAAAGAGAACATAGACTACAACCCAATTGAAGATTGAAGAACCCTAGCCTCCTTAGATGACGTCTTCTTCTCTTGCTCGGCTTCCGATGACTATTCTCCTCTCTCTAAGTAACTCTCTAACCTAACCTAGCATGAGGATGCTAATTGATTCTATAGACTTAACACAATTAAACACGCACCCTAAATCCTATTACAAGAGGGGCTTTTATAGCCTTCCTAAATGAGAGGTGGAGTAGTGGGAGTAGTAGAGAAAGTGGAGACTTGGAGTGCACTCCAAGTTTGCATAGAAGGAGCCAAAAATAGCGAGCTTGGCTCTGAAGCAATCACGCCCTTCTAGAAGAATTCTGCCGAAATTAGCATCAACGGTGGAGATTTGATCAGAATCTGAACAGTCCACGGATCGTGCGGCATATATGTATACAGCATGCGACATAGAGTGACCCCGCACGACCTCCTGACTTAGTGGATTTTCTATAATTTCGCCATTTCGCATGTTGTGCACTTCGTGTGAGATGTTGCATGCTTCCAGCGGTGACCTGATTTGGTGCCAACTTCAGAAATCGCCTAAATTCGACACATTTGCTCCATTTTTGGCCTAAATACGCAACTTTCTCCAAAACCTGCCAAAATAGCCTAAAAACACGTTTGCGATAAATAAATTGGGGAAATGGCTACTTCGCATTCGCTTTTGGCCATTTTCCGCAATAAAATATATGGATTTTCGCTATATGTTTTGGCCCGATCAGAACCCTAGAGGCTCTCTATCTACTGTTTAACCTTTACTAGCTATAATACCTTGATTGCATTGATCACCACCACCTCAATTTCAAAAATCTGATAATCTACACTAGTAAAAACTATTTAAAATCTAATACACTATCTCTGTAGATCGACACCCCAATCATACTATACGGTATGATCATACGCTTATGATCTGAACGTAAGTAGAAATTATGATTTATAAATCTTTAAAAGTAGTAGTTCAATTTGGACTCATCAAGACATTCTTTGTGTTTTTCTATGTTATTTTTTAATAATTTCTACTGTTCGTGGGTAGAAAAGTTTCGGTACAGACGAACTGTACCTTTTAAAACCTTTGTATACTCTCGCTTAAGACTGCAAGTGCACAGCCCTACTCGTACAGTATAGTCGGGTATCGATCCACAGGGACGACTCAATTCTGAATTCCTACTTGACTTAGCTAAGTACTAGAAGTTTGAAATGGTTGTTTGTGTTTGTTTATGTTTCCTAAATTCAGTAACAAATTCGATGACAAAAGCAATTAAATGTTTTTGTTTTGGACTATTGTAAGAAAAAGCGTTTCAAGGGTTTCAGATTTCATCTTCAACTTTGCTGCTCTGGAACCTTGTGACGCGACCCGCGTGGCCCTCGAGCGACTCTAGACCTGCCACGCGACTCGCATACTCTCGTATGCGACCCTTGTGACGCGACCCGCGTGCTCTCACACGCGACCCGCGTGGCCCTTGAGTCTGAACCTGCACATGTCTGTTTCTGAGTGTTTTAAGTCGTGTAAGGCTCGATTGACCGTACCTAATGTTCCTAAACCTCAACTCTCGTGTATTGGCTTAACGGACCTGGTACGGAAATACAATTTCACCTTCTTAGGTTTAATCAAACCTAAGTTCTCAGTTCTGTTTACTAAAGATATCCACAGATGGAAATTTCACCTCTCGGCTACTATTGATCTCACCTTTCGGATCTCAGATCTACCTCAAATACTTAACCTAATTTGCAAGAAACATCAAGGCCAAATTACAAGAGGAAATACCATAGGCATTCAACAGTAGACAATCAAGCAATCACAATAATACAAGAATCAAAGAAACACGAATAAAATTCAGATTCAAACAGTGTGCATTATCAAACAAAGTCTAAGACTACATCCAAACCTCTGAAACTACAGAACTACTCAATCATGATCAAAAACAAAATAAAAGAGAGAAAGAGAGTGCAAATCATGATGGAGAGATGAAGGATTGAAGATGATCGAAGCTTCTGGCCGAATCTTCTTCTCCAAGTCGAATCCTTCTTGGCTCCAGATCGTCTCTTCTCTCTGTCGCGCCAAGCTCTCCTTTCAAACCGATCAGATCTTTTGCGAAAAATGTGTATTCCCTCTAATTTGCGCCAGGCAGGCCTTTATATAGGCATCTTAATGGGCTTCAATTGGGCCCTGGCGCAATTAATTCGATGCGACCCGCATCAGATGGGACGCGACCCGCGTTAGGTGGAACCTGGTGTGAGCAATGAGGGTCGCGTCTGAGGTCGCGCTAGACTATGATGCGACCCGCGTCAGGTGGGACGCGACTTGCATAGAGGATGTCAGAATTCTGGTCTTTTGCTTGTTTTCGCCTATTTCCTGCAAAGTCATAACCAAAATGCAGCAGTACCATATTCTATTGATATTCAATGTAAACAATGCAATTTAGTGGTTAAAAACACGATGTCTGATCTGAAAATAGATCGAAACAATAGATCAAATAAGGAGACATCATCTACCAATAAAAAATTCTCAAGAAAGGGGGGCAAAGTTGAATGAAAATTATTACAAGTCCTAAGTATCATAGAATTTGTATCCTTTGCATTATTTCAAATTTTGAGTTAAGATATGAACTGTCCGATTTAAATATGCACTAATATCCGTGTGTTATAGTGTAGGCCGGATTGGTCAGAACTATAATCGTTCTATTTAGAAATTAACTCAAACGGTACGTGAATGCAGAGGATACGGATTCGGTATCATATGTTTGTAGTGGGTGATTTGTTGGTTCTCTATATCTGTTACTAAGTACCTGTACGGTTATATATATTTGGTAGCAGCTTATGTAAACTAGAAATAATTTAAACTATGTACTTGAGTGAGGTGGTAATGCACAAGCACAACGGTGTTAAAGTTCCAAGCTCACTATTTAGTTACGAGTCCGGCTAGTATGATATCAGTGTCATTTCAGTTTATATAACACCAATTTCAAAACCTATAGAATCGACTTCAAATGAAAAATTTAAATCAATCTACTTCATTAGTTCTGCGTTTACATGTAAAATTTATAATTTTTCAAATTTATTTAGTATCAAGTCAAGCGGTTGATCAAATGTGAAAGTTTTTAAGTTAATTTTAATGCATTCATTTTTCAACATTTTTGACTGCTTGACTTGGTACTAAAATAACTTGAATAAATATAAATTTGACATGTAAACGTATCACTCATACAGTAAAGCAGTTTGAACAGTTTAAATTTGTCATTTGAAGTATATCCGATAAATTTTAAATGTAGTGTCATTTAACACTGATTTCATACTAACCGGACTCTTTAGTTACTATTTATTTTAACACATGAAAAGAATTATGGCGAAGTCACGGTCAATTTATTGCATGATATTTTTTTTATTTTGGGGAATATCCGATAACGTAAAACTTACTAAAATCTTGTCAGAGTACCAAAGTGCTAAAGTGGCCAACAATTTGAAATACTTGACATTTGTTGATTGATTTGTCTAGTAATCTGCTAAAGCTTCTTAACGATCGACATATGTAATTATTAGTTAATTAAATAAGAAAATGGAGTTTTTGGTTAACCAAAAATTTGTATGGGCTTTGTAAGAAAACGGAGGACTCAAGTGTAAAATGTGTCTGAAGACAAAAGGAAATCATAATTGAATACCAAAATCACGTGGAGAAATAGGGAGACGTGCATGGCAGAATTAAATTTTCTAACTACTGTACATGCACAGTAAAGGGACCAGGTACCAAGCATTTCCATCATGTGCACTAAACAAAAATATCTACACCAAAATCTAATAAAAAGAGCAAAACAACTATAATATTTTAGCATTTTCGGATCCAATGTCATATTAAATATACAAGTTGAAGTCGGTCGACAATTGAAACCAAAAATAATATATATGTTTGCAGAGTCAGAATAAGAATCAAGACCATTTCTTCATCAAAGTAAAAACTGTATTTCACCAGAAATTATAAGTCATACTATATCGAAGAATATATTATTGGAATACCTTCCTTAAATTATATAAAGAGGGCTTAAAGTAACAAACGAAACGTCATAGTTTCAAATTATGTAAATAAAATCAAGTAAATTACTATGAATACTTGAATATCTCCATTCTTATATTAAGCACGTAGATGTCCTGATCCGCCAACGGCTACGATTGAAAGATCGAATTTCGAATTTAATATCAGCCCTCCAATCAAATAATATGTCTTCTTTTGATTAAATACATCTTTTTTACATGTAGAAATCTAAATTAAGTTAAAAATATACTCGCCACACACACTGCCACACGATATGTTACAATTAAAATTGAATAAACTTTGGTTTTTACTTTTTAGCAATTTTTTCTTTGTTTCCTTATTTCTCCTTTTCACTATCTACGTGCATCTCTTGCTATATTTTCGCTAATGAAAATGGAAATTATTCGATCTTTCCGAACATGTGGAGAAAATCTAGAATATATTTTCCAATTTTGTTCTTATACAAATCATCCCAACCCCACGGCAATGAGAATGGAAACTTTGTTCTTATACAGATCATCTCTTGCTTGTTGATGCTGAGGTAACATATCTTTTATTTAAATTTATTTTTTTAATTCTTATATTTTTCTTCATTATCTTTTCTGATATTGTTGCCAACATTTAATATGCCTATTTATAGGCAAATTCTAGCAAGTTGACGACTTATTAAAACTGATTTATACACCAACTGAACGATTCAGATCTGTATCCATGCAAATCTTCTAAATTGTGTTTGTACAAACTGCAAATTGTAAGCATCAAGGTACAATTTACTCATTGTTTCCTTATTTAATTTATTTATTATTTAGTGTCAGAAAAAAAATTCTTAGATTCATTTTGTATAAATGTAATTGTAACATATTATGAATTAGAGAACTCTACTTTCATATTTTGTATGTTTATTTCAAAAATGTTAGAGTACATCCACACTGACAATGATACTTCAAGAATTTCATTCATGTTATATTTGATCAATTTTTTTTCATTTATTATTGTTTTTTTTACTGTTTTTTTTAAGGTTAGCATTTGCTAACAATTGTATTAAAATAATATAAAAGTTTTTACAACTCCACACACCCTGGCTCCTATATATACACTATGTTAAATTGAAAATAAAGCTTAAATGTTATTTATTATTTGTCTCTCTATGCAATCTTAATGTTCAATCTTATATTATGTTCCGTTGCAACGCACGGGTACGATACTAGTAATTAAATAAAGAGGACTCCAATGCCCCGTTGTTTTCATGTCCTAATTATATCCCACATCTTTATCTCCAATTTCGTACAAAATCACTGTTTTTAAGAAAATTGACCATCTAAAAACAATGTTTTTGAATCTATCTTAAAAAATAGTAAAAAAATTTCAAAAAATATAAAATTCAATCTCCAAGTACATTTTAATGTGGATATCATGTTGAGAGGTTCAGATTGTCTGTGAATTGGATTTTAAAATTAGAGATAAAAATGTGAGATATAATTAGAACATGAAAGCAATAGAGCATTTGAGTAGGGTATAGGGTGTGTCAAAATTTGATTCAATCTAGAATTTAATTGATGATCTATCATTAAGCTATTAAAGCTCTAATACTAAAAATTACAATTATATATATGATACAAGGATAAATGTCTTTTAAATCGTACCAAGTTTGATATACACTTGTACAATTTTAGTGTTGTAATTTGAACGATCATTTTCAAGATAATATGTCAAATAGATATATACAAAGGTTGGATGTGTGTGATAACTATGTATTATTTGAGATGAGTTACGGTGCTTTGGGAAGTAAAGTCTTTGCTTTATTTTCCATCTATATTTTGTAATTTCAAAGTCCAAACCATTCAACATGAACTCCATATTTAAATGTGACTAGAGACCAAATTTTACATTTTTTTTTGGAATTGTTTATTTTTTTATAGATAACAAATCACTGTTTTTAAGATAATTCTAGACCATAAAAAAACAATGATTTTATACCTATAAAAAAAATAGTCAAAAATTTCTAAAAATTATAAAATTTTGTCTTCGGGCACATTTTAATATAGAAATTATGTTGAACAATTCGGATCAATTGTTTAAAGCTTAAAATCACAAAATACGAGCATGAAGTAAAAACATCGACTTTACTTCTCAAAACACTATAGCCCATCTCGTATTGTTTTATTAATTCTGACAATAATAGCTTGGTAATTTTCCAGTTGTTTTGGTATGATATGTCTATAAATAAATTATAGGTTCACACTTTGCAAGAGCAAACAAGAAAGAATACATCAAACATTAATTGTTGAAAGGGATTCTGATGTCTGCATCTATGTACTTCAAAACTGATTTCTTTCGCATAATTATTAAAAAAATTCTGGTAACTCGATGAATTCTAGATTTCTATTTTATAGGAAATGGTTATAAAAAAGACAGTTCACCAGTCAGATTTGCATGGCAACCCCTGCATATTACAATTTCAAAAGAGAAAAGCAACAGTTTTTTTCATTTTATTTTTCTAAAAGAAGTGAATTAAATGATTTAAGAAACCTATTTGTGATATTTGTTCCCTTGATCTTTTTTTCTATCTTCCTTCATCTCTTCTGTAAATTACTTGACATTGTACTTCATTTATTTTAATAAAATTAAGAAAGGTAATAAGTAGCATATGAAATCTTTATGATCGTTTATTTTTCATTTTAGATAATATTGTCAAGCAACTTCGCAGGGTTGTTCTCTTTACAACTAACAGAATTCAAAGTTATAATCTTATCTTTTCCGAGGACCATTTCAAATATTTTACTATGAACTGAGGATTCCTCCCATTGTGTGAATATAATTTTAAACTGATTGGATTTGAAGAGCGCAAACAGAACGAAAGCGATTTAAAAGTCATTTTCTAACCCTTTTTCAATCCATGTATTGTAATATGAACATGTGCATTTTGTTTGTGGTTGGTATCTGTCTGAACTCTGAAATCACTTCAAATATCTCTTGCCACATAGAATTCCCCATATCCTAGGAGATAACCAAGTACTTGATTTTTATCCAACGTGCGACATGTTTATGTGTATTTGTGTGAACAAAAAGATATTTTTACAAGACAAAACTTAGAAGAAAAAAAAGATCCCACTGTGTGGTTTTGTACAGAGTTTGATGAGCAAAGCTAGGGTGTGATGTGCTCACTAAGAGAGTTTGGTGAGCACAACTCCAAAAGTATATCAGATCAGTTTCAAACGGCGAATCCAAACTATTGAAATCCATGTACTTCATGAGTGATGCATGTACATGCAAAATTTTGAAAGTTTCGAATTTATTTGCTACAAGATCAAGCGGTCAAATAAATGATGAAAAATGAATATATAAAACAACTTATAAAATAACTTATAAAAGGTTTATTTCTTTGACCGCTTGATCTTGTACCAAATAAATTCGAAACTTTCAAAATTTTGCATGTACATGCATCACTCATGAAGTACATGAATTTCAACGGTTTAGATTCGCCGTTTGAAGCCGATCCGATATACTTTTGGAGTTGTGCTCACCAAACCCTCTTGGTGAGCACATCACACCCTAGCTTTGCTCGAGTTTGATCCCGTGATTACATACATACGAGCATCCAGACGAAACAAAACAAAACACAGGAAAAGGTTGAAAGGGAAAGAAATCTCTATAGGAACAGTAATATATAACTCATATGTGTTAATAATGGTTGTTTATGTGAAAATTGTAGGTAATTCTAGAGCATTAAATTAAATTCACTTGCTTGCGTAACACTTGAATAATTCAAACTTGAAGCCAAAAAAAAACATTATTTGGAGATTGTTCATTGCTTTCTTGCTTGGGAATTTTTTTTATTGTTTACAAATATCATGAAAATTTTAGGATTATACTGTCAGACATGACCCATAAGTGCAAAAACCTTGTATTTTGTTTCCCCATGTGAATTATGTGACGGTTAAACACATACAAAAAACAAAACACGCTCTGTTGTTTGTTTGCTCTACATGTAAATAACTAGAAGACAATCTCCATTCAATCCCCCCCCCCCCACAACCGCCACATTTGAACTTACTGTCAATGTAGATGTCTCGAAAGGATACTGTGAATGTGATATCTACAAAGGATGACAGAAACAGTTAACCAATTATTAGCAGTTTGAACAGTTAACAAATGTGTACAAAAAGACTTCAAAACATGTCTGCTCAGTGCTCACGCATACTGTTAAATTTAAGAGTAAAGATGTAGTCCCCCCACTTCAGTCCCCTAAACGTCCCCCCATTATAACTAACTTTTTCAATCATTGAACCACCTTGAAAACCGTGTAAAACGTGTAAAAGTTGAGTCCAGTTTTTTTCTTTAAATACTTATCATAAGTATGAATACTTCATATCTTAGGTATTCATACTTTCCATTATAACTGAATACTTTCCATATTTGAGTCCAGTTTTTTGGATTTAAATACTTGATATCTTAAGTATGAATACTTGATGAATTATATATGCATACTTTCTATTTTGTATGAATACTTTCCATATTTGAATATTTGATACCTTGAAAAACGTGTAAAAGTATGTCATCATGGATCTCATTTGAAAGAGAAAAAAAAAATAGAAAACATTCGTGTTTTTAGATTTGCAAAATTCCTCATAGATCGTCCCAAAAATTGGTTAGAATGAATGGAGAAAAAAAAACTGCCTTGAAAAACGTGTAAAAGATGAGTTGTATTGTGTCCAGTTTTTAGAGTATGAACTTGATATCTTAGGTATGAATACTTGATGAATTAGATATGCATACTTCATATCTTAGGTATTCATACTTTCCATTTTGTATGTGAATTAATTTAATCAATGAATGGGGGACTGGTGGTGTGATCCACGTGACTTTTTGGTTGTGGTCTCCGAGGCAGTCTGACAATTTCCATCCCCGAAAAGTAATGGTCCCCAGTCCGTATGTGAATTAATACTTGATATGTTAGGTATGAATACTTGATGAATTAGATATGCATACTTCATATCTTAGGTATTCATACTTTTCATTTTGGAACTGAATTGAATGGGGGACTGACAGTTGTACTTTGACAGTTAGGGGGACGTTTAGGGGACTGAATGGGGGGGACTGTTAGTCGATCCCTAAATTTAAATCCTATTGTACTAGTTTCATACGTACAAAAAATGATGCGTGATGGAAATAGTACGCAAACTAGACAGTAAAACAGGCTCATACGTACAAAAACCACCGAACACACACTCAGCCCATAAAACAGGCTCACGTTGAATGAAACTATACCTATTATATATTTATTTATTTTTTTCAAAATACTCCGGGCATAGAGGAAAGCAATATAAATAAGAGAAGAGCATCCGATTTTATTTTTATTAGCATTTAAAAAGAATAAATTAAAAGTTAGGTGGCATTTTAAAAATATCAAAACATGGCAGACTAGATCTGCGTGTTTCAAGACAGATGAACAGACCTAATAGTGTATCTTTCTGAATAGATACGCAAACTAGATCTGCATGACTGCATATCTAACTTTTTTTTTTTTTTTATGCATAGCTGAATGGGTAAAATAACAGTTGAATAACAGTTGCCTTCAAATCAAATTCGAGTTTGACGCTTTCCAAATTCCAACCGTAGTAACAAATGTCTTGGGACACCAACATTTGGGATGCGCAGAGCAAATCTACGTACCTGCTATCAGTGCTATGTTTGGAGTTCTTTAAAAATGCTAAAATAAAATCGGAAGAACATAACCTGGATAAGATGGTAACACACACGATCCTTGTACCAGTTGCGTAATTACCACAACCAGCAGGTACAGGCCCATGACCAACAAACCTACATATTTAGTTAACCACTTGGCATAATTTCTACACCGCAGGCGCATGGTAAAATATTACAGTAAAAGGAAACATGATTTAGTTAACCACACAGCACAAGTGTACCAAAAACCACACACAAAACAAACAAACAATAAACAATTACTGCAACAACAAAAGTTTCAAGTCAGGGAGTAAAATAAATTCATAGGCCTAAAAACAAAGGAGCCTTCATCACTAATGCTAGTCTCACACAAGAGGATGCCGAGTGGGCCCCTCTTTGGATAAAACAAAGCCCGCACACTACTTACTCTTCGACCACGGTAACAAGCTCAAATTCAACGAGAGATAAATTGTTATCCTCTTTCACAGTAAAGTCGGCCGGCTCGGCAGCTTCCACACGGCCCCACTTGTCAACAGCCAGACGCATTGACCCCTTGAACATGTCAATCTTTGCATTCCTCACTGTTACTGTGGCCCCTGCTTTCATCAAATCCACTGCCAAATGAAAAAAGTGCATAAACTTAATTCACAAATCAGGTTTATTGTCCTTCTAAATTTATAATTTGAATGCACAGGTTGCATTCCAGTATGCCGCAAAATTGTTGTTTGCATAGAAGCACTACAAATGAGGAAATTTCTATGTTTGGAAACCATAATTCACGTGTCTCAAATATGAAACCAAATTCAAAAATTGCACAAGGATAAATTCCGTCAGAACATATAACAGATCCATAAATTTACTGATGCACATTTTATTTAAAAAGGGCCAGGGATCAGGAGCCGAGTCTTCATTTAAAGGTTTGCAAGGAGAAATTATTTCTGTGCTGGTTGTAAATACAATAAGCAATCATTGAAACCTGGCCCATCTTTTTTTTTAATGATGGGATTATGCTTTTTGTAACTGTTTGAATTCAGTTGGTTTCATTTTAGCTGAGTTAAGAGCATCTACATCAGTAAAATTAAGAAGAAACTAAAAATAGCTGTCAAGGACTAAAAAGAAATTAAGTTATAATTTTGAAACCTCTACACTCACGCAATTAACTTCTATTTTTTTCAGTGGCCACGTCAGCAATTATTACTATGAAAGAGAGAACAAGAGGCAATATAAACAACTAGAAAGTGATTTCTTTAAAAGAAAACTTTCTCAATTAGAAATTGCGTTACATCCCACAAATTATAATAGGAAATGCTACGCGTGCTTTTAGAAATAAAAAAGAAATATGACAAGAGTTACTACTTACTACTATTAGGGTTAGTCCGAACTATGGAAAGCTCTAGATTTTAAATAACTTCTTACAAATGGAATTTCATAAATATCAAATTCAAATGAGATTAGACGTACACATGACAAAGTAGTTAAGGAAACTAGTACCTTGCTCGTTTCGGGCAGTGAAAACAATCATGCCAGTTTCGTCACCAACAAGGCACTCAGCAATGCGCATCTGACGAGATTGGGCCCCACCATCAGATCTGCCACCTCCAACTCCACCTCGCTGTACGACAATCTTCGAGTCAACCACCTTCAATGTCAGATTGTGGCCGGTGGTACCAGGTCGCAACTGCTCAACCTTGGTGAACACGGCTTTCCTCTGACCTGGTTTTGAATCTGCCATCTTTTTCACCCTCTTTGCACAATAATAAATTGTCAATAAATGAACTAAATATTGCAATAGATAAATTCCATATGGATATCTACTAATTTGAATACAGATAAGAGATTGCCTCACAATTTGTCAAGCAAGAGTGCTTTAAACAATATTTAAACACATGACTACATACATTTGTAATATATATCGATTTACGGTTACCGACAGTAGGATCCAATTGAGGAGGGTGTAATTTCACCCGACCCAACTTGATCAGCAACAACTCTGATTAACGTTGGATCAGGTAATGTTTGGCATCCCTAACCATAGAACAGTACAGTATTGAAAGCAAATACACATGCTTTATTTATTGAAGTTAACTAAATACCAAAGTAATGAAACAGGAACAAGATGCAAACTTGTCAAGTTCCAAATTTTACTTATTTATTTCAGGGATAGTTTGCATGGATTCCAATAAATATCTGAATCTCATCAGATCCTTTCGCAATTTATCAAAGTAACAAATATTACAAATAAGTAGATCACGACATCGTATCAACGCACTGAAAATACCATCGAGTAAAAATCAGAACCGAATTGAATTTACGAGGCGACAGGCACAGAATCTGATTTTGAGAAGAAACCGATGACCGATCTAAAGCACGAGTTTCAAAATTATCAACATAATACGACCTAATTTGGTGAAAACGGTAGAAAAATGAGTACAAGAAAGAAAGAAGAAGTGAGACACTCACAGTCACAGTTGAAAGATTTCTCTTTGATTTTGATCTCTTTTCTTTTATTTTCGTCTCGGCTTAGAAGAAGATATTGACAGAAGAGAAGAGAAGAGAAGTGGAGGCGCGACGAGAAATAAAAGGGTAAAGAATTTAACAGAGTAGTTTTGCCCTCATGCAGCGCACTAACCCTATGCAGCGCTGTTTTAATTCTATAGTTTTCATGCTGTATGAAGCCAAAAATACTCTGTCAAAATCTTTACCCGAAGAAAAAAGAGAAAATCACGAGGGCTGCGTGAGGGGAACATCATAGGCAATGGCAGCCGTCCGATCTGATCTGATACGATCGGAAACGTACTCGTTGGATTGATCTGAGACGATCAGGATCGTACATGTCGGATGGCGTATTTTTTTTCTACAATTAGTCTTCTATAATTAGCTGGTTTTTTGGGTAAACAAGATTACCGTATTTCATTCAGACCTTTATTTTCAACAAATTTAAGAAAATATATATATTCTTCAAATCTGAATGAGCATGTATTTCGAAATGTTATTTCAACTATAAATATCAAAAATACAAAAAACTAATCTTTTCAGTCTCGAGTTTGAACGCTTACTTTCAGATAAATACTTATGTGCACGTGTGTTTATATTTCAAACATAATTTTATGATTCTTTTAAAAGAAAGAATATTATTGTTATTTTTGTAAAATATCATTATCTCATACTTTTCAAAGGCAGAAGCAATCTGGAATGATCGCACTAGACGATAGGAGGCGATTCATAAACTGAACTGCCTAACTACAATTGAATGATACATAAATAGAGCAGAACTAGGGTGTTCTTTAAGTTGACCAATTCTTTTTGTGAACTCAATTTTAAAACTTATTGGATTGATTTCAAATGATAAATCCGAACCGTTGAAATCCGTCTATCTTACGAGTGATGTATCTGCATGCTAAAATTTTAAACTTTCAAATTAATTTAGTATAAAGTCAAGCGGTCAAAATTAAAAGGTCTATTAAATTTAATGCATTTTGTTTTTGAACATTTTTTTACCAATTGACTCTATACAAAATTAATTTTAAATTTTAAATTTTTTTCATGTAAATGCATTATTCATAAAGTAGACAGATTTTAACTATTCGGATTCATCATTTGAAGTCAATCTGATAAATTTTAAAGTTATGTTCACAAGAAAGAGACGGTGAACTTAGGAACACCCTAATTCTATACTCTACATAAATATGCAAATGTGCCCGTAATAAATTGCCAGCAAAGAGCGGTAGAATTTATAACTAGAAAACCTTGCCCTTTGCCAGAACCGACTGATCCTCAGACAAGGTTTTCTATCCATGAAAATTTGATTACATGGTAACGCGCCAAGTAACTGATAAGGCACTAGGTTGTACCCGGCACAATCCAAGCATGTCTCTTTTTGGAAACGCAACAAAGGTATCGGTACATAATGGAGAAGATAATAACCAGGGGCGGACCAGAGTGTTTCAGGGGCAGCTGTCCTCTTTGGATTCTGAGTTTTAGTGGAGATTTATCGGTTCTGACCAAGTTTGCTCTCTCTGAAATTTTTTTCTCCCCCTCTGGACATTTAATTTATAATTGGGGTCAAATTTAGGGTTAAGATTAAAATAAATCTGTTGAATTTTGATTGGTAATTAGAATTATAAGTCAGAGCATCAGAAATTACAAGTCAAAGCATTAGAAAGTATAAGTTAAAGCATTGTTTTTTATCAAGTACTCAATTGGTTAATGAATTGAAACTCGATTAGATATTTAAATCCGATTCGATATTTTTTTGTCCCCTAACGAAAATCCTGAATCCGCCCCTAATAATAACCACAACTAAGAAGAATATGAACAGATATAAAGGCGACAAAAAAAATCAAAGGAAAAACAGATAGTACGGTTTCTTTAGTTAGGTTATCAGCTTATAATCTAGTTGACACGCAATACTTTGGAAGAGTATCCTACCCAATATGTGTAAAAGATTTCCTTCAATTTACGGTTTGAGATTTACTCTCAGCCACTTTGAGATTCAAACTAGTACAGGGGGCATAATTATTTGGGAAGCGACTAATTGTATCCAGCAACTTGTACCCGGTTTTTATCCAAATCAACTGTCATTTGACTAGTGTGGATACTATAAAATTGATCTATATTGTATACCTCAATAACAAATCATATATAATAGGTAATTCAAAATTCTAACAACCGTTTGCAACTTGCACAACTTGTCAAACTGCCTGTACTTTTACCGGGACCACTTATTGTACTTTCACAGAACAACTTCTAGAAGTTTTCGAAACGGTACCACTTTTCAAACTTGTAGTTCTTTAGAAATAACACCTGAAATAATGCAAAATTAATTTTTCTTTTTTCAATATTAATTTTTTTCGAAATTAAAATTTTGAAATTTTTTTTGAAATTTTTTTTAATTTTTTTTCAAATATTAATATTTATATATGCATTTATATCATGTAAAATAACGCTATGGACAATGTAAAACAAATCTATGTATATTGTAAAACTATTTTTATGGATATTGCAAAGTGAAATGAAACATGAATACTGTAAAACTAATAGATGCAAATGATGAAACCAAAATATATAGTGAAAATCACTATCTTTTCTTCCGAAAAATAGCGAAAAGCGAATGCAAAGTAGCCATTTTTCTGATTTATTTACCGCAAACGTGTTTTTTGGTCTTTTTGGCAGGTTTTTGAGAAAGTTGCATATTTGTGGCAAAAATAGAGCAAAAGTGTCGTATTTAGGCGATTTCTGAATATCAAAATGGGACATTACATGGAGCATGCAACACCTCACACGAAGTGCACAACATGTGAAATAGTGAAAATATAAGAAAATCTGCTAAGTCAGGTATCCCTGCGGCCTCCTTTATGCCGCATGCGGCATACCCTGAGACCGCACGGTCTGTGGACTGTCCTAAAAATAGATGATTTCTTGATGGGTCTTCCAGAAGAACGCGAATTCCTGATGGGCCTTCTAGAATGACGCATTTTCTTAAGAGCCAAGCTATTTTAGCTATTTTTGGCTTCATCTATTCAATCACGGGTGGACCCCACGTCCCCCACTACTTCCACTACTCCACCTCTCATTTAAAAAGGCTATAAATACCCCTCTTGTAATAAGATTTAGTGTGCGTGTTTAATTGTGTCAAGTCCAGAATAGTAGACTAGCTGATACCTCGCATATTTAGTCTATTTTAGGCCTATTTTAGTACCAGATTCGTGCCATAATTCACCAGAATTATGTGCATTCCATTGTTATATCTTTAGAATTTGGTACTGCTGAGTGTTTGTTTGTTTTCTGCAGGTTTGGAGCAAAACACACGAAGAAATGGCGATTCACATGATGAGGTACGACCCTTACCAGGCTTGGTACGGGTCGGACCATACTTAGCCGTTTTCAGCTCTTCACGCCTGGTACGGCCAGGCCGTACCAAATTGGTACGGGCCGTACATGAAGGCGTCCTGACAGATTCAAATTTGGGCAGAGGCTATTTAAGGCGGGGAACTCTCCAGATTTCGTATCCAATTCATTCCAGATAGATCTGAGAGCTCAGTAGGAGAGAGAAAGAAGGCTAAGGAGCTGAAAGCAAGAAGGAAAGAAGAGGAAGAGGCGAAACTCGACGGATCTAGCTTCCTCCTCCATCTCCCTTCAATCCATGGCTATCTCTCTTCCTCTTATTGTATTTTTAGACATTGCTATGTGCTGTGAGTAGATCATTTTAGTTTCTAGGGTTAGAGATCGAATCTTGATTTGTTTTGACTTTCTTTGACTTTTACTTTGTATGAACTCTTTAGTTTGATTGGTTGTGATTTTCATTGTTATATCTTGCTTTGCTTGCTGTGATTGTTGTATGATGTCCCTTTAGGTTTAGATCGAACCTATCAAGGTCATGTGATCATCTCAATCTCTCATCCAATTCAAGTACATAGGGTAGAATAGTTCGAATTGAAGCCGAAAGGTTGAATTCTCCTCTAATCGACAGATTAGAGGGTGCCTTAGACATCTAATCAATCAGCTAGGGTAGATCTGTACCAACATACGATGGTTGAGGTGTAGAAACCCTAAAAGGCTCTCAATTGCATTCCAACCTAGATCTTGATCCAACAAACGATGGTTGAGGGTTAGGAACCTTAGGTATGGTCTATTGAACCTTTCTAAAGAGTTTAGCACAAGGTACCAGCAAGGAAATGCATTTACTCGAACTGGTAGGTTCTGTTCTGGGAAGCCGGTACGGGTCTTACCAGGGTGGTACGGCCTAGCCTTACCAAGTGAGGTGCGGCCTAGCCGTACCTACTTAGTACGGGCCGTACCACTAGAGGCAGATCAGAGATGAAGTCTTAAACCCTGGAAACACCTTTTATCCATAATCAAAACACAATTTACATTTGTTCTAAACATTTTGTTACATCTTCTTCAATTGTCTGAACAGTTTGATTTGATACCTTAGGAAATTAAATACCAAACAAAACCCTTTCAACTTCTAGTTTTCAATCAAGTTTAGATAGAACTTAACCGAGTGATTAGCCGTCTCTGAGGATCGATACCCGATTATACTACACGGCAGAGGTTGTGCACTTGCATCCTTTACTCGTGGAGTGTTAACGAGGTTTAAAAGGTACGCTTTCAAGCGTGCCGAAACTTGCGTTGCGCTTTGCTGCGAACAAGTTTTTGGCGCCGTTGCCGGGGACGGTAACCAATTGCTTAGTTAGGTTTTATCTTACTTAGTTGATCTAGATTTTATCTTGTATCTTTATTGCTTTTCTTATTCAAAAAAAATACTAAAAACTGGCTTTTGAACCCCCCCTGCGGGCAAATACAGGCTGACATACAATCTGAGAAGCAAGGGGCCCCTGTTCGACCAAACTCCTCCAGACTCAGCTGACACTGCTCAGCCACTCTCTGGTACGGCCCGCACAGACTCAGGTACGACCAGGCCGCACCAACCAGGTCCGACCCGTACCAAGACTGGTCCGACCCGTACCAACACACCAGAACCCGAAAAGATGGCTGAGGCAGACAACGAAGCCCGATTGAGAATGGAGGCAGAGGCCAGGGAAAGAGAAAGACAGAGGCGAGAAGAAGAAGAAGGCCGCATGACTGATGACGAAGCTGATGGTTTCATGCCTCGGACGCTGCGAGAGTACAACGTGCCGAGAGCTGGAGATGCAAGAGGTGCGATCCGACTGCCACACATTCCAGGACAGCAACCAAACTTCAACCCGGGTGTTGTCAATATGGTGCAGCAGAACAGCTTTCACGGACTCGACCACGAGGACCCGCACGCTCATCTCCAGACATTCCTCGAGTGCATCACTACGATCAAGACCAACGGTGAGAATGCTGATTACACAAAGCTTGCTTTATTTCCTTTCACGCTTAGGGATAAGGCCAAAAAGTGGTTAGGATCTTTGCCTAGGGACTCTGTTAGGACTTGGAGGGATTTGTCCAAATTGTTTTTGACCAGATTTTTCCCTCACAAGAGGACAGCCAAGGTGAGACAAGACCTGACCAGCTTTAGGCAGATTTTTGATGAACCCCTGAATGAAGCGTGGGAGAGATTTAGAGAGTTGCAGTACTCTTGTCCCCACCACGGTTTACCCGATTGGCTTTTAATTCAAACGTTTTACGACGGCCTGAATGAGAGCACTCGTGCTTACGTGGACGCTGTTGCGGGAGGCGCGTTGATGTCAAGGGAGCCTTTAGAGGCTATGAGCTTGATAGATGATATGGCGCAGAACCAGCAGTGGTCCGGCCGCGACACGTCACGCCCACGAGGAGGCCAAGGAGGTAGCCAAGGAGGAGGCAAGTACGAGCTAGACCACATCACGGCTCTCACCGCCAAGATGGACGCCATGCAGAGGGCAATGGACAAGCTTAGTGTCAAGGCTGTCGAACAGCAACCTCAAGTCTGCGTCATGTGCGGAGACGAGAGGCACGCATACGAGCAATGCCCGCTGGTGCAGCAAGACGAGGAGAACGAGCAAGTCCACTCTCTCAACAACGAACCTTCTTTCTTCCCACGACCTCCCTTCAGTCGATCCTATTCCAAGGACCATGTTGAGCAGCAACACTGGAGGTCAAACCAAAACAACCCTGCGCCTTTCAACAACTCTTCGTTTAGACCCCCCTTCCAAAACAACAGCTTCCAAAGGCCGCAGTACAACAACAACAACAACTGGAACAATCGGACGAACAACAATGGAAACTACCCTCCTCAAAGCAACAACGATTGGAGACCCCAAGCTTCGAGCAGCAACAGCAACAATGACAACAGGAGCTTCTACCAGAACGCTTCCTTTCCCAACCAAGGCAACCGAGCAGCTCCCTCTGACCCTTCAAAGTCAATTGCGCCTACCGGAGTGGACGACTTCACTCACGAGCAGGGCAAGATGAATCAGATGATGTGGGAACATATGCAGAGCATGTCCACTCAGATGGCTGCTCAACAAAATCAAATGGCTGCTCAAAACAAGTTGCTGGAGCAGCTGAGCCAGATAGTCACCTCGAGCCACTCTCGACCCGGGAAGCTTCCAGCTCAACCCGAACCAAATCCAAGAGAAGAGGCTAAGGCGATCACTCTGAGAAGCGGGACCCAATACGACGAGCCACCAATGCCAAGTGAGGGCACAGTTGATCCGATTCTCGACGCGACACCTGACGCGACTCCGACCCCTGAGTCAATTCCACTGAAGGAGGTTAATCCAGAACGAGCTGAGGTCCTCCGACCTCAAGCGAGTGCAGATTGCACCAGCTCGGCAAGACATGCACAACCTCCACCCAAAGCGTCAGGTGATCAGAAGAAGAAAGGGGCCAAGAAACCACCTCCATACCGGCCACCTGTTCCATTCCCCCAACGATTGGCTGAGACCAGACTGAACGAGCAATTTGCCAACTTCGCAAACGTCATCAAGCAGCTGCAGATCACCATTCCTTTCACTGACGCTCTGACTCAAATGCCCACCTATGCCAAGTTTCTGAAGGACATTCTTTCTAACAAGAGAAGCTTAGAGGGGCACGCGACAGTCAAGCTGACGGAGCAGTGCAGCGCAATCCTGAAGAGTGAGCTACCTCCCAAACTGGACGACCCTGGAAAGTTTTCCATCCCGTGCACCATTGGGAAGGCGACGATCAAGAAGGCCCTGTGTGATCTAGGAGCGAGCGTGAGTCTCATGCCACGCACCATCTATGATCGCATAGGAGTGGGGGAGCTCAAGCCCACGAGGATGACATTGCAGTTGGCGGATTCTTCAGTCCGACTTCCACTTGGTGTGGTGGAGGATCTGCCAGTTCAAGTCGGGAAGTTCTTCGTGCCCGTCGATTTCGTCGTCATGGAGATGGAAGAAGACAAGGAAGTCCCAATCATCTTGGGACGACCTTTTCTGAGTACAGCCGGCGCGATTATTGACGTGAAGCAGGGCATCCTGACTCTGAATTTCGGGGGAGAGAAGGTGAAGTTCCAGATCGACCGTGCCATGAGATATCCGTCGCGATCTGAGACATGTTTCCGGGTTGACAGGACCGAGGAGTACCTGGCTGATCTAGTCAAGGACTACTTTCTCGACCAAGTCAACAACTCGCTGCGCCAAGACGCTGAATTCCTCTCAAAGTTGCCAAGCGAGGCGAACGAGTCGATTTGTGCAGCAGATGCGATTCCTGAGGATCTGGAGGATCGTACATCACACTCTGAGACGATGAGTGAAGCGGAGACTGCCAAGGCCGACACCTCGACAGCACACGAGTCTGATCACCCAGATGCGACTCGTGTCAATGATCAGCCTGAGCGTCCGACTCCCGAACTCAAGCCTCTCCCAACCAATCTCCGATACGAGTTCCTCGATCCAGAAAAGTCTTGTCCCGTGATCGTCAATGCGAGTCTGAACCCCGATCAAACCGCCAAACTGCTTGAGAAGCTGCGATTTCACAAGGGCGCGATTGGGTACTCGATCAAGGACTTGAAAGGGATCAACCCAGCCATCTGCTCACACCGGATTCTTCTCGAGGATGATCACAAGCCGTCTGTGGAGCACCAGCGGCGACTCAACCCCAACCTGAAAGAGGTGGTGAAAAAGGAGATTCTCAAACTCCTGGACGCAGGCATCATCTATCCCATCTCTGACAGCAAGTGGGTGAGTCCCGTTCACGTGGTGCCCAAGAAGGGAGGCACGACAGTGGTGCGCAATGAAAAGGATGAGCTAGTCCCTACTCGTGTGGTGTCTGGGTACCGCATGTGTATCGACTACAGGAAGCTCAACAATGCCACGCGCAAGGATCACTTCCCACTGCCGTTTGTCGACCAACTCCTTGAAAGGCTGGCGACTCATTCTCATTTTTGCTACCTTGACGGGTACTCAGGATTCTTTCAGATCCCCATTCACCCGAACGACCAAGACAAGACCACCTTCACATGTCCCTACGGTACATTCGCATACCGTAGGATGCCATTCGGTCTCTGCAATGCACCTGCCACCTTCCAAAGAGCCATGATGGCTATCTTCTCAGATTTCATTGAGAAAGAGGTTGAGGTCTTCATGGACGACTTCTCTGTCTATGGGACCAGCTTTGACTCATGTCTAGCCAACCTCTGCAAAATTCTGGAGAAGTGCGAAGAAGTCAACCTAATCCTCAACTGGGAGAAGTGTCACTTCATGGTCCAAGAGGGAGTTGTCCTTGGACATGTGGTGACCTCAAAAGGGATTGAGGTTGACAAAGCAAAGGTGGAGGTGATCGAGAAGCTGGAGATCCCAACGAACGTCAAAGCTGTGCGAAGCTTTCTGGGACACGCTGGCTTCTACCGCCGTTTCATCAAGGACTTCTCGAAAATCGCAAAACCATTGACCAACCTGCTCATCAAGGATTCTGATTTCATCTTCACGCAGGAGTGTGTCGATTCGTTTTGCCGATTGAAGGAAGCCCTTGTCTCAGCACCCATCCTGCAGCCTCCAGACTGGACCTTGCCATTTGAGCTGATGTGCGATGCGAGTGATTACGCTGTGGGAGCCGTTCTTGGGCAGCGGAAGGAGAACAAGCCATGTGCTATCTACTACGCTAGCAAGGTGCTAGACCCTGCCCAGATGAACTACACGACAACCGAAAAGGAGCTTTTGGCTGTTGTGTTCGCTCTCGACAAGTTTAGATCCTATCTGGTTGGTTCCAAGATAGTGATCTACACTGACCACGCCGCACTCAAGTATCTGTTGAGCAAGCAGGATGCCAAACCTCGCCTGATTAGGTGGATTCTCCTCATGCAGGAGTTCGATATCGAAATCAGGGACAAGAAAGGAGTCGAAAACACTGTGGCTGACCATCTGTCCCGGCTTCGCTGGGAAGATGAGGGCTCTTGTAGCCTGCCAATTGATGACTCGTTCCCTGATGACCAATTCCATTCGATTTCTGCCATGGAGGAGATCCACTCGGTCGATACACCGATGCACGCGACTCATGCGTTGCAAGATCGGACGTTCCATGCCACTGACCGAGTGAACACCAAGTCGGCGCCCTGGTATGCAGACATTGCGAACTTTCTCGCCTCAGGAGTACTTCCTCCTGACATGTCATACCAGCAGAAGAAGAAGTTGCGATCGGATTCCAAGTTCTACTTCTGGGACGACCCCTACCTCTTCAAGATTGGCGTTGATGGCGTCTACCGTCGATGTGTGCCATACGACGAGACGCGCTCCATTCTTGAGCACTGCCACTCCTCGGCCTACGGAGGACACGCTTCATTCTCCAAGACTGCTTCAAAGGTCCTGCAATCCGGCTTCTTCTGGCCTTCACTCTTCAGAGATGCTAGGACCTTCGTCGCGGCTTGTGACAAGTGTCAGCGCACCGGGAACATCTCCAAGAGGAATGAGATGCCTCTCACCTCTATTCTAGAGGTAGACATCTTTGATGTCTGGGGCATTGATTTCATGGGACCGTTTCCACCCTCGTGTGGGAACGAGTACATCCTGGTGGCAGTTGACTACGTCTCCAAGTGGGTGGAGGCAGTGGCGTGCAAGAATGCGGACTCCAAGGCAGTGAAACGACTGTTCACTGACACCATCTTCCCTCGCTTTGGAGTCCCGAGAGCCGTCATCAGTGACGGTGGCAAGCACTTCATCAATCGCCAATTTGACAATCTCCTCAGTCGCCATGGAGTCACTCACAAGGTGACCACATCCTACCATCCTCAAGCCAACGGTCAAGCCGAGATTTCCAACAGAGAGATCAAGTCTATCCTGGAGAAGACCGTGGCTCGCACGAGGAAGGATTGGTCACTCAAGCTGAGTGACGCACTTTGGGCCTACCGTACAGCCTTCAAAACTCCGATTGGGATGAGCCCTTTCAAATTGGTGTACGGAAAGTCCTGCCACTTGCCCGTGGAAATTGAGCACAAGGCATACTGGGCCACACGGGCCATCAACATGGACTTGCTCTCAGCTGGAGAGAAACGCATCCTTGACTTGCATGAGTTAGAGGAGATGCGTCTCAATGCCTACGAGAACGCGAGAATGTACAAGGAAAGGACCAAACAAGTTCACGACAAGCGCATCATGCCTCGTGAGTTCCATGAGGGAGACTTGGTCCTCTTGTTCAATTCTCGACTTAGGCTCTTTCCAGGGAAGCTGAGGTCCAGATGGTCCGGTCCATTCCGGGTGAGGGCAGTGTTCCCGTTTGGCACTGTGGAATTGGATAACAAGGAGGGGCAGACTTTCAAAGTCAATGGTCAGCGTCTCAAGCACTACATTGCTGACCATCCCCAAGAATTGCGAGAGAGCTTGGATCTCTCCGATCCATCTCAAAACAGAACCTGAAGAGAGAAGGTCGAGCTCGAGACCTAAAACGAGCGCTCCTTGGGAGGCAGCCCAAGCAATTTTTACCCATTTTGCATTTTAGGAACAGATAGACATGCATTCATTCTTCTGCATTGTATCACGAGCGGCTTGAGAAGTCACGGGATGAGGAACAAAATTTTCAAGGTTGGTACGGCCCGTACCACTTTGGTACGGCCAGGCCGTACCTAGGTCAGATTTCGCGAACCGACGCCTTCCCCTTCCGCCTTTTTCCCATTTAAACCCCCCCGTACCCCTTCCCCTTCCCAACCGCACCTCTTCCTCTCTACTCTCTCCTCTCTCCATCTCCACCCTCTCCACTCTTTCTCTCCTAAACCGAGCACAAGGCTGGCGCACCAACGCACCACCGACATTCCCCTCTTCCGTCCGATCCTCTTCACACGGCCACGCCGCACCGCTCCACTTGGTCCGACCCGCACCCCCTCACTGGTACGACTCGCACCTTCTTCTCTCGGTTAGTCCCTCTTCTCCATTTTCTCTTCTTCCTTTTCCTCCTTGCTCGGTTCAGCAAGTTTTCAGTCCAAACCCTAGCTTGGTACGGCACACCCGTACCAGCTGGGTACGGCCCGTACCAAACGATCTGACCTGACCACTTTGGTGCCAACCTCTGTACTGCACCACCTTGGGGTGCAAACCCCATTTTTGTCACTGGTACCAGATTGGTGCGGCCATTACCAGCCAACACCAAAACCCTAGGTTTGGTACGGCCCGTACCAACCCGTGCGGCTAGGCCGTACCTACCTAGGTCAGGCCAGGCCGTACCTCTTAGGTCAGACCAGGCCGTACCTACCCAGTTGCGCTCCCTCTGGACCAACCAACGTCACACACGACTGCCCGAGATGAGTCGACGTCCCTCGCGCGCCTCCGCATCCTCTGACGACACCATCCCTTCCGTCACTGGCCAGCCTGATGACGTCCCTCTTACCGCTGCCCCCACGTCATCTCATCACTCCCACCGGAGTGCGTCTCATAGTGGCTCCCGCGCATCTCGCCACTCCCAGGAGAGTGCAGCCAGGACCCCCACCTACTATGAGGGTGAGACCACATCCAGTGAGTCTCCATCCGTTCACCAGAGCCCACAGGAGAGCCCCCCTTACCATCCATCTGCTGACCAGGACCAGGGCTCTGACGAGGCCTCCGACCACGCCTCTGACTCCATGGGCACCGATTTGGCCACCTCTGATGCCACCCAGCGTGCCGACGCATACACCGCGGAGTACTTCCTCATTTCGACCCGACAGCAGCTCAAGAATTTTGAAATCCTTCTGACGAAGACGGTCAACAACACGAGGATTGTCGATTTCTCTGCTCTTCAGGCGATGGGCCTAGAGGACGAGTTCCGCCGCATCACCACCCGGGTCGGGATCACTCCAGCTTTCTGGGAGATCGCCCAGAGGGGTTACAAGAAGCTCACCTTGGAGTTTCTTTCCTCTCTGGAGCTCAAGTTTTCGCGGAACCACCACCCGTTCATCAGGTTCCGCATGCTGAGTGAGACCCGCCGCGTCTGGCTACATGACTTGAGGGAGTGGTTTGGCTTTGAGCCGAACCCGACTACTGATTCCCTCTCTTTCTCTGGGGAGTTGACGCGCGACACCTTCTGGGAGCTGATCTCTGGCGCACCAGCCGGGTCAGCTTTCAACAAAGAGTACAAGCAGCTCAACGTCCCACATCCTGTCATCCGGGTCCTGCTGCGTATCCTCGGTTGCACAGTTTTTGCACGTGGCGAGACATTCGCCCGTGCTAATGTTGAGGATCTGCAGCTGGTGGATCATATGCTGCGCCCCGACAGCACTCTCGAGCGGCCCGATCTGATGCTCGCCATGATCCGCCACTGGATCGACATCCAGAGGCAGCCCAAGCCGGGTGGCACTCTCTACATCTCGGCCTATGTCACTCTGATCGCTGAGCGCTTACACATCCAGATCATCGGCGACGAGGAGTGCCGGAGCTCCCGATCTCTCTCTCTCTCTCAGTTCACCACCTATAAGTTCATCGAGTCAGCAGCAGGACGCGATGGGCGAGGTGCTTGGGCTTGGCGCATGCCTGACCAGCATACCAGATACATCATGCCATTCCCGGTCACTCTCTCCTTCACTGACCGGAGCACTTGGTTTTTCCGCCGTCCGCCCCGCGTGCAGCCTGCCCCTGAGGTCCCACCTCCACCTCCCCCTCCTCCACCTCCTCCACCACCACCGCATGGCGATGAGGACATGCTCGATGCCACCACCTCTCCAGTCCAGGCTCCGTTTGAGCCGATGCATCCTCTCCCTCCTCATTTGCCACATTTCCCCGGCCAGGCTCCCCCCTTCTTCGAGCAGGTACATCCCTCACCCTTTGGTGCAGGTACCTCATTCTATGGAGCTGGCCCTTCCACGTACCAGACTGGCCCTTCCACGTACCAGACTGGCCCATCCACCTCTGCCTACGCAGCCGGACCCTCGACCTCCTACAGTAGACCCGAGTATCCCCCTCCTGTCGATGAGCCCACCATCCAGGATGTTTACCACCTGATGTACGGCATGCGTCAGGAGCAGGGTGATGCACTCTATGAGCAGGGTGCTGCCATTCGTGAGCAGGGCGCCATCCTCCAGGATCTCACGCGGCGGGTGACTGGGATAGAGCAGCGGTTTAGCGACTGGCTCTGGTACGACCATCCCGAGGGCTGATCAGGTTCGCTCTCTTCTCCCCGAGTTTCTTTTATCTCTTTTATCTTATAGTCTTGAAGCATTGAGGACAATGCTCAGGCTAAGCTTGGGGGGATTGCATTTGCATTTAGGTCATATTTACTTTATCGTTATTTTTCTGGCATTTTTTCATATTTTCGTGCATTGTTAGGTGAGGATTTGCGTGAATTGCTAGAATTGAGAATAACTTTGAAACAATTTAGTTGTGATTAGGATAGACCTGAGTGAATTGGAACTAACCCATGATTGGTTATTGAACTACTTAGGTTGAGATGTTTTTAATAATGGAAACGATGAAACAAACTTAGAATTGAATCGAACGAGATTATTCGAAAAAACTGAACTGTGCCTTTAGGAATTGGGATTTTCAAATTAAGAAAGTTTGGAATATCCATTGGTATGAATGAATACCAATAGATGTGTGTATTCATGGTATGAGCAAACCAAAAAGAAATGAAAAAGAATAAAAAGAAAAAGAAAAAGAAAAGAGAAATGAAAAAAAAAGATGGAGAACATAAGAGTACTGGCAATAAGCCTCGAATGGGCGCCTTTGAGCTCGTCTCCCAATTAGAAATAAAGAAAGAAAATTTTGCTCATACCAACACACTTCGTTCGCAACTTTCTTACCCTTAAGCTTGATTCAAGCTTGGGGGAGGGCAAATGAAAAGAAAAATCACCTTGAATAAAAGCACTGATTCGGAAAAAGAATGAAATTGTTTCGATCAAACCTAGGTAATTAGTCTTTCCATTGTTAGAAGCATCTCAAAATAAGAAGTTCAATTGACCAATTGGTGGAGTGAATCAAGGTTTATAAAGGGATATTTGAATTACAACCGAATCGATTCTAGAAATTCTTGACTATAGCAAATTCACGTAGGTTTTCACATTTAGACTTGTATCTGCATTTAGATTTAGTTGACCAGCACTTTTACCCGAGTTTGAAACTTTTTTGCTTGAGGACAAGCAAAGGTTCAGCTTGGGGGAATTTGATACCTCGCATATTTAGTCTATTTTAGGCCTATTTTAGTACCAGATTCGTGCCATAATTCACCAGAATTATGTGCATTCCATTGTTATATCTTTAGAATTTGGTACTGCTGAGTGTTTGTTTGTTTTCTGCAGGTTTGGAGCAAAACACACGAAGAAATGGCGATTCACATGATGAGGTACGACCCTTACCAGGCTTGGTACGGGTCGGACCATACTTAGCCGTTTTCAGCTCTTCACGCCTGGTACGGCCAGGCCGTACCAAATTGGTACGGGCCGTACATGAAGGCGTCCTGACAGATTCAAATTTGGGCAGAGGCTATTTAAGGCGGGGAACTCTCCAGATTTCGTATCCAATTCATTCCAGATAGATCTGAGAGCTCAGTAGGAGAGAGAAAGAAGGCTAAGGAGCTGAAAGCAAGAAGGAAAGAAGAGGAAGAGGCGAAACTCGACGGATCTAGCTTCCTCCTCCATCTCCCTTCAATCCATGGCTATCTCTCTTCCTCTTATTGTATTTTTAGACATTGCTATGTGCTGTGAGTAGATCATTTTAGTTTCTAGGGTTAGAGATCGAATCTTGATTTGTTTTGACTTTCTTTGACTTTTACTTTGTATGAACTCTTTAGTTTGATTGGTTGTGATTTTCATTGTTATATCTTGCTTTGCTTGCTGTGATTGTTGTATGATGTCCCTTTAGGTTTAGATCGAACCTATCAAGGTCATGTGATCATCTCAATCTCTCATCCAATTCAAGTACATAGGGTAGAATAGTTCGAATTGAAGCCGAAAGGTTGAATTCTCCTCTAATCGACAGATTAGAGGGTGCCTTAGACATCTAATCAATCAGCTAGGGTAGATCTGTACCAACATACGATGGTTGAGGTGTAGAAACCCTAAAAGGCTCTCAATTGCATTCCAACCTAGATCTTGATCCAACAAACGATGGTTGAGGGTTAGGAACCTTAGGTATGGTCTATTGAACCTTTCTAAAGAGTTTAGCACAAGGTACCAGCAAGGAAATGCATTTACTCGAACTGGTAGGTTCTGTTCTGGGAAGCCGGTACGGGTCTTACCAGGGTGGTACGGCCTAGCCTTACCAAGTGAGGTGCGGCCTAGCCGTACCTACTTAGTACGGGCCGTACCACTAGAGGCAGATCAGAGATGAAGTCTTAAACCCTGGAAACACCTTTTATCCATAATCAAAACACAATTTACATTTGTTCTAAACATTTTGTTACATCTTCTTCAATTGTCTGAACAGTTTGATTTGATACCTTAGGAAATTAAATACCAAACAAAACCCTTTCAACTTCTAGTTTTCAATCAAGTTTAGATAGAACTTAACCGAGTGATTAGCCGTCTCTGAGGATCGATACCCGATTATACTACACGGCAGAGGTTGTGCACTTGCATCCTTTACTCGTGGAGTGTTAACGAGGTTTAAAAGGTACGCTTTCAAGCGTGCCGAAACTTGCGTTGCGCTTTGCTGCGAACACTAGCAATCCTCATTGTTAGGTTAGGTTAGAGAGATACTTAGAGAGAGAATGATAGTAATTAGAAGTCAAGCACGAGAAGAAGGCGTCATCTAAGGAGGCAGAGGTTCTTTCATCATCAATTGGTTGTAATTTATGTTTTTCTTATTTTATTTCTTTTATTTTGCCATGGCCATGAGAAGCTAAACTTCTCATATCTAGGATGAGGGTTGTACTTGAATTATTAATTTATGTTTTAGTATATGTTTATGTTTTGTTTGTTATGGTTTGAGTTTTCATTTGCACTTTAAATTCATTTTTATTGTATCCTTGCATACATAGTTATGTCTACTATATGCCAATGATATTCACATACCAATAGGTGTTAAGTCGTTGCATCCTTGTGTGAGAAGGATAATGCATGTAAGTACTCCAAATATTTCGGCAAACGAGATTTGGCAGTGGTTCAAAGACTAGGGTTAGACCCAGTAGGCTCCCTTTGCAGGATAACGTAAATGTTAGTTTTGTGTTCTAAAAGTTATCTTATGTTGATTACTTTTACATGTTATGTTTATGAATTGGATGTTATATGCATTTTGTTTCATGAATTTTATGTTTATTTTTAGAAGTGTTCAAGAAGATACTCTTGGTCTTGAACCATAGAACTCTATATGATAACAAACATAAATCTCTAAAATGTTCACAAACTTAGTTATTAGCATGGAACACTAATATACCATGATAAGTTTGTCATATTGATTAAAATACATTGTAGTTCTATAAATGTTGATAAAGGCTTATCGTTTAATAACAAGAGTATATGAAAGGTTTTATATATTGAAAGACCTAACGAATGAACAGATCGAGGTTGTGGAGAGAGAGAGAGAGGTGGTTTTCGTTAAGGGAAGAGAGATTGGAATTTTATTTTCAAAATGGAGAGAAATCAGATCGGAAAGTTTATAAAGGGAAGGAAGTATACTGCTGAGAATTCGTTACAAACTGGGTTAGAAGGCAGAATGGATAAGGTGGGTACAAAAGATTGGGTATAGAAACCTTTTCTCAATTATTTGAGCTTTGAGATTCGTGCAAAGTTTAAAGAACGGTTCAGATCTAGTAATTTTTAAAGATTCCCTTTTACGGTACCGGGGAGGATGTGAATTCCAATACTTTGGAGGGTTTTGAAAACAGGATCCTCTTACATAACATCAGATTTTTTAATTTATTTATAAAAGTTCATTAAACAGTTCTAAATGAATGGATAGATTGTCTGGGAATTTTCATTCCATTGAAACGAATCAATGAATCGATTTCATTAAACAGCACTAAAGGAACTGAACTATTAATTTGGTTTCATTAGAAATGAAATAGTTAAAGCAAGGATTTGCCACAAGCATGCCGGGACAGTAAACCGCTATCAATCTATTTTCCTATATTATTTTTAATTAATTTCTATAAATAAAAAATTATGTAACAAGATAATGTTGATATGTATATTTACACCTGTAATAATCCGTTGTTAGATCAACCGGAACAGCCCCGACATTTTTATTAATGTCCAAAGTTAATTATAAATTATTATTTATGTCCAAAATCCCGCAGAATCGCAAAAAATGCCCAAACCGGCCATTTTATAGACGGCTTACTCAATTTTTCTTTTTCTTTTTTTTTGGAGACACTACGAAGATCAAAATAATGAAATCTAACCCTGAAAATTTGAATTTTTTGCTTAAATTATTTGTTAGATTACTTCTTTTGATTTATAATTAGCATATTTATACTTGAAATTATGTTGAATTACACTATATTACAATAAATTATGTTGAATTACACAAAATTACGTTAAATTACAATAACTTCGCTAATTATGCTGAAATACGGTAAATTACGCTAAACTACGCAAAATTACGCTAAAGTAGACCGATTTTGTGTCATCTTTCATGAATCATAAAAAATAGTAAAAAAATCTGAAAAATAGTAAAAATTGGTATTCTACAAGTTCATTATGTAACTAATTTACTGAACTACTTAGATTGAATAATAGAAATGAAAATCTTAATCGGAAACTTCAACTCAAGTTTTGAGGCTCTTGCTATTGTTTTTTGGCAATTCTGAATTTCAGAAAACAACATAGTGGTCACTGACGCATGCGTATTTTCGCAAGCTTTCCGAAAAGTGGTCATTTGCTGAAATCGGACACTCGAGGCCGTTTTATGGCCGTTTGAAGTTTCGTCGTCGTTTTTCGCCTTTCCAGTGAAGATATCGTCCCTATTCATATGTAATTTACCGTAATTTAGCGTATTTTAGCGTAATGTAATGTAATTAGCGTAATTTAACGTAATATAGTGTAATTCAACATAATTTCAAGTAATTTAGCGTATTTTAGTATAAATATGCTAATTATACATCAAAAGAAGTAATCTAACAAAAAATTTAAACAAAAAATTCAATTTTTCAGTGTTAGATTTCATTATCTTGCTCTTCATAGATTTCATTAATTTAGTGTAATTCAACATAATTTATTGTAATATAGTGTAATTCAACATAATCTGAAGTAATTTAGTGTTATTTAGTATAAATATGGTAATTATAAATCAAAAGAAGTAATCTAACAAATAATTTAAACAAAAAATTCGAATTTTCAGTATATGATTTCAATATTCTTCATAGTGTCTCCAAAAAAAAAAAAAATTGAGTAAGCCGGCCATTTTATGGCCGGTTTGGACATTTTTCGCGAATTTGCGAGATTCTGGACATAAATAATAATTTCTAATTAACTTTGGATATTAATAAAAATGTCGGTGAACAGCCTCAACAAAAGGAGATAAAGCTGCTGCTGAGAAATACATTAGCCATTAGGCCTCTTACTACCTTTTTTTTGTTAACATAGCAATATAGCATCGGCAAAAGGAAAAAACTTTCCTCAAAACAAAAATAAAAGAAGAGAAAACTATGTACTTCAGTGTCAGTCCCCCTATTTTAGGAGTATCCTCTGCTTTACCGGACCGCGTAGAATATTCCTGGCCGCGCCAAGGAGCCTATTTGGAATATACGAGTACACTTTGAGAATCGTGTCATAATAAAACAGACGACTCAGACCTCGTTCTACATGGTCCGGTACCGCGTTGGATCTGAATTCCTATTTTTAGCAAGTGTCACAGCCGATGGGCCCCACAATTACAAAGAAAAATGGAACCCTTACACCAGGCAAACTCAGTCCTCCATTTGGATCTTTTGTTTAGCCTGAAAGAAAATACAAGTGATAACCAATATGGAAAACAACAGTATTGCACATAAATATTTAGAGGTGAAATAAATGTGTTCTTTAAATTAAGGCAGGGACATAGCCCAAAAAAAAAATATTAGTATTAACTTGCCAGCTACAACAGATTCAGAAAAAGAGCATATCCTATTTATCAGATAAATACATTACATACAAGTACAAACATGTACTATTGAATATATATAAATTAGAATATGGTAGTGAAAAAAACAAGTAGTTACTTGAAGAAAAGACCCCTTTTTTTAGCTTTTTTCTTTTCCACAGCCTATTAGGAAAAGACAACCAATTAGGAAAAGATCAAGCCAAAGCAAGTATATGCAGTTAATTAATAAATTGATGACATACATACATACCATCATTTTAAAAAGTCGCATGGTAAGCACAATAGAATCCCGAAGCCTGCTCAAATTAAATGTTCAAAATTACTAGAGGTAAATAGAAGAAAAAAAATAACCATAACAGTTGAGAGAGACTTACATTCCGTTTTCAGCTGTTCTTAGAACATGATCAACATTTTGTGCTGTTTGGATTATAAACTCCACAGGGCGTCCATACGGTATATTTATCTGAAACACAAGATTAAAATAAGAAAGATAAATAATATCACCACTAATTCGTGATTTGTTTGGAAAGGTAAAACATAAGTTAGTAATGAAAAAGGAAGAGAATAAAGAGAAATACAGAAGTGGCTTGTTCAAACTTCTCGACAACTACAACACCTCGGGGTCCGCTGCATTTAATGCTGTACCCTTCCCTCTTTATTATCAATACAGCCTGTTCCCATATATCCATAAATCTTGCCTGTTTCATCATTGAGAAAAAACAATTATATATTCTAACATGCACATCCAAAAAAATAGAAGCCTAAAACCTCAAATTTGAATAAGGGGACCCTCCAAAAGTTTCATTTTGCATCTAAATATAAGAACAATAGAGTAACTGGGGCACAGATTATTTCAAAAGTTTCTTTTTGCATCTAAATATAAGGTAACTATGACAAAATTAGCAGATTATTTTCAAATTAGCCCTTCAATAATGTAATTATGACAAAAATTTACTTACGGATAACTCAATGTCATAACTGATGTGACCAACAGAAAGATTTTTCTTTATCTGCTCTTGCATCTCAGAATCTGCAACAAGAATGCAAAAATGTTGATATGAAATGTTCTAGTTAGAAGCATAAGGTTTTCTTGTTTAACTTTAATAGCAAAATTATCTTGAACTTTAATCTTTATAATAAATTCCGGTTTCCTACCAAACCACAAGTAAGAAGTAAAAATCAAGTTAAACAGTAATACTAACCACAAGTTATCTTTTTCTGATCATTTGCAAAGACTTTCACAAGTTCACCCTACAGTTACCCAAAAAAAACATTAGTTAATGCAACTCCGATTATGTCTATTTTTTTATTTAAGAAAATATCAATAAAAAATGGAAGTTTCATCGCTAACCTTTCTTTTTTTCTCATCCAACGGTTGAACTTCAATAGCTAGGTATGCATCTACATCATCAGCTGTAACTAAATAACATGGTTGCTTCGCACCTATACAACAAAAGTAAAAAACAAAAGAACATTAAAGAAATATTGCACGACCTTTCCTGACATAACCCAGAAAGATTATTCAATAAATGTATAGACAGATGCACGAGAAAAAGTACCATCTATGTAATTTATTGATCCATCTTCATGATGGCGCACCCACTAAAGAAATGATAAAAAAAAAGTAAAACATAAGAATTGTGCAAAGTAAGATTATAAAAATCAGTACAATATTCTATATGCAGTGACATAAGTTTGAGACTGAAAAACACGAGATCAGTTATATTATAACGAGCTTCTTTGGACACCGTGACAACTGATAAAATGTTTACCAAAATATAAAAAAATTAAAATAAGTTTTTTATGGATTGGATGAGTTGTGTTAAAAATCCAGTGCATTTTAAAAACTGATCAGTCATCCATCAAGCAATTTAAAAAGTCAACAGTTTAGTATTATTGGCACTTGATTGGAGACCAAATAAATCTCAAATTGCACCGATATGATACACAGTTTATCTAGAGTAATAGAGAATATACCTACAAATTTACTTTTGTTTAAAAATATCATTTTGTCAGTGTCAGTGTCATGGTTGTTGATGGATACAACACTACAATTGGGAAAAGAAAAGGTGCAAAGACGGTACTTCAAAATTGCAACTGGTGGTGCCATTGATGGAGTAACCACTTGCTTGAAGTTCTCTTCCAGGAAATGCTTCTCCTGTAATTCTAAGACCCTCTATGGCCGGTAAGGGGTCATCCTCTGCAGCTGAAACAAATGTCAAAATTAAGAACGGATTTTATATTTCAGAATGAAGAACATTACACAACGTTATAAAGCTTTTTTCTTTTTTTCTTTTTTTCTTTTTTTTTGCAATTTTTTTTTTCCTCAAATTATAGTAATGTGTCTTTTCTTTTTTAATTATAGAAAGGGGACAAACATCCTCTCCAGCTTAGTTCAAAGGAAATTAAGCAAAAGTACTTTTTTTTTCTTTTGTGTGTGCGTGTGTGGATTTTGTTACTCCTGTTAGTCTTTTTTCTATCTTATTATCATTCTTGTTTGTTATTAATTATTATGATCTACATGTAATAAAAAATATGTACACAGAAGTAAATAAAACCTTCAGAGAAAGAAGAGCTCGGTTCCTCAAGCACAGTAGGAAGATATGGGTACACAGCATTTTGATCCTCCGCACCTGCGCCAGCTGTCGCTGAGCTTTGACTAGGCGAGGTGGCGGAGCCCCACTGGGCAGAAGGCTCTCTCAATTGCTGGGGAGGCCCACCGACAGGCCCTTCTAAATCTTCTAAGTCAGTTCCAGTGCTCCTCGCCAGGTCCTTGAAAGAGAGAGTGTGATCTTTCGGCTCAAGAAATCTGACATGTGGGTCCGCTTGGATTGGGTGAGATGGGCTCTCTTGAACTCCTTGATTTCTTTTGTTTAAACAAGGATTTTCAATAGTCAAATAAGGAGACAATGATAAAAGTCTGAAGTCAGTGCCAACATTGGTCAGTATGAGTACCAGTAAAGAACTGGTACAGTGAAATTTTATCAGAACCAATCAAGTACCAGTGTTTTCTTGTAACAATCCAATCTTTCAGTGCAGTCCTCATTGTTCACAAAGTCATTCCAGTATCAAGTACCCAGTGTACTGATTACTTACAGGAGCTCATATTTAGAAAGAAAGTACATTTCTATGAAAATGTGTACATAATTTTAATTTTATTTTGAGTAGAATATAGATTTCTACAATAAAATATTCAAAGATACCAGAAAACACCAGCGGGAGGCACTTTGCAGGAAACTAATGCTAACCTGCTACCAGAAGGAGAAGCTCGGCCCATGCTATCCATTTCAAGATTCCTCGGCCCAGGCCCAGTGGGCCCCACATGCTGACGGCTGGGATGACCAGGTGTGTCCCAATCGGATCGGGGTTGCACGCTTGGCGATGACATGGGGGATTGTAAGTGGCCATATGGATGTTGTGGCACTATATCCAGACCTGTATTCTGCTATAAGTGATGGGCCCATCGTCAGAAACATTTCATAGGTAGTAAAATGACAAGGGATGAAATGAAGGATGTGCTTCCTAAAATTTTTTACCAGATAACTTCCAACTAAACACTAGAGAAAAACCTCTTGTTGAAACAGTTCCATTCAATATAAAACTGTTTTTCCTTGCAAAGAGAAAATGCCGCACATGCTCTAGGGTTTAAGCAGTGCGCACATGATACTTCAACACTTTGCAAGGTCCATACGAACTGGTCCCCCCCCTCCTCAACCAAACCTGCCCGAATAAACTGTTCCAATTCTACACTCTTCCTTTTTTTTTTTTGGGGTTTTTGTAGTTTATGCACCAACACCACTAGTTCAATTAAAAAATATGTAAGCTTACAGTACTAACTAAAGCTTTGCCATGGGAAGGAGAAGCGGGAGGAATCGCCAAGTTGTTTGAATAATCAGTCTGCAATGGTGCTATCTGATACTGAGACTCCTTCAATTTCTCCTAAAAATTCATGAAAACAAAATCGAAATATAGCCTAAAATTTACTAAAACAAATCCAACCAGGTACAGACGAGTGTATGTTGAATACCTTTTTTTCTCTCTTTTTTTAATTGGATTGCATCACTTGTGATTTGACATTTTTAGTAGTTTTTAATTGGATAGTAATTAAAACCAAAAAGATGAGAACACCAGACCTCAGTAATGATAAGCCTTTCTTGCAAGTGCCTAAACAAAATCTGCAACCAGGTAATGAAACCAAAGTTTAATCACTAAGGTGAATAACGAAATTATATAATTCAAGACAGTAAGTTATGGAACACGGAGATCAAAGCTAATTACGCAATAGAGTATACATATAGTTGGTGTGAGCTTCCTTTAAATATGGTTGGTTAATTGTTGTCATATCCATCAAAAACTTGTAAATATCTAATTTCCCCATCAAAACCTAAAAATTGCTTATTTCCCCACTAAAAACAAATAACTTTTCCCATTTCCCATTTCTTTATTCTTATTTTCAATGTTTATTTGATTGATTAGAATAACCCAGTTTTTAAATTTGTATACAAATAACCCAGTTTTCCATCAATACAAATCCAGTAGCTAACTTGCACATTAGCATTCAACATTTGATTGATTAAAATGCAAAAGAACAATGATCGTAGTTGGACAGTAAGAATGTGTTAGTTTGAACAGAAGGGTAAATAGTCCTTTCATCTTAAAATAAAAGATTAATGATAAGCTCAAATAAAGTTTAAAATTACATTAAAGAAAGAAGAAATGAGAAAGGTTATTTGTTTTTAGTGGGGAAAAAAGCAATTTCCAAGTTCTGATGGGGAAATTGGATAATTATAATTTTTTATGGGTATGACAACAATTATCCTAATTTAAAATGGAGAAATAAGAAATTTGAGAGGCAATTTAAAATATTTCAATGGGTATACCAACAATTCTCCCTAACATTTATAGATCTCACAGAAAGTCAAGATGTGTAAACATTTGGAAAAATAGTAAAAAGTTGAGGTAAACACTGAAATAGTTGGCTTTGTAAGATACCATGTAGAAAACAGCAAAAAAGAAAGATACCTTCACACTACTGACAATCGATTGAGCATCGGTCACAGCAGGCTGGAGGTTATACTCTGATAAAAGAGATAAAAGAGAAGATACAAAGGTCGATCTTTCTTGTTGTGCTGCCTGAAAAAGAGGTTTTAAACAGTTTCATGCTAATTAAACTTTTGTTACATATGATATTCTGACAAAGAAGCTTAACTATTGTGTGTGTGTTCTCCCTTTTAATAAAAATCATTGGCAACAATTGTAGAGAAATAATACAGTTAAAAGACAACTATTTGAATAAAACAGAGATAACATGTTTACTTGCAAGGCATAGGTCAGACGAATATTTTCCTCGATAATATCTTGTCTATATGATAATGCCTTTGAAGCAGCATCGACCAAATCCTGTTGTTGCTCATCAAAAACCTGGGAAGAATTTCCAAGCAAAATTAAAACAAATAAAAAATCTACTTGGATATCAGATTATACAGGGGGTTACAAGAAAAGACACATTATTAAAAATGTTGAAATAATGGTACAGGGGATTACAAGAAAGGAGACACTATTACCCTGCGCATGTAAGCAATGCGTTTCTCTAGTACATACTTCTCATTTAGAATTTGTGCTTCCTATAAGAAAAGGAGTACCAAAATCAACTTTAATAAAAGTTAAAAGGATAAAAACCAATCCATAAACGATACTTAATCAAAAGAGATGCTTTAAATCTTACCTTCATTGAGTAGTCAGAGAGATGCTTCCTTAATTGAGCTATCTCTTCTTCAAGTTCTCTAACTTTCGCTATTAGCTCCTAACAGGACAAACAAAGGTACAGATTTCCTTTATATAACAAAAATTATCGAGTTATGCGAATTGCGTATTGATAGCAAGTTTAAAGCATTACCTGTTTCCACATGAGATTTGAGTTACCTTCTGAAACTGGCATTAATCCTTGAGTTGATGGGTTGAATCTCGGATCACTGTCTCCTTCCTTTCTTTGCCTATAAATAATAAAACATAGTATCGAAACAAAGCGCTGAGAATTTTACAACACCTTATTTAAAAAAAAGAGAGAATTTTACAACAGCTTACATGGCTTTGCAATCACACCTCAAAATGGGACCAAAGTACAAATTCAAACGCACTTAAATGAAACATAACCAAATTTGGTAATAGATGAACCTAGTGGGGGAGAGCGATCGGGAAGAAGGCGTGGAGATACGAGACTGGGGCCCACTGTCAGTAGCCGTATTTTCACGGAAATGTCTTTTTGAGCCGCCATTGTTTACTCTACCGCTTCCACTCTGTACTGACAGCTCGTCCCCATCAATTGTTGTTTGTCGAGCAGCTAAGCTGGGTTGCAAGGTGGGGTCCAGTGTGGGCCTGTTTTCTGCTGGATTATTGGGTTCGGTGTTCACTACATTTGACCGCATGGAAGCCTCTAGCCTCTGAAAAGAGTAAATATAGTAAACCAAATATTCATACAGTGGTCACAATAAATATAAGGCTTAAATGGCTTTGTTGAAGCTTATTTGAGGCAATAATTGATTAATGACCTAATTGATACAGAATTGTAGTTAAATTGGGCCTAATTGATACAAAATTACTTGACTGATGGTTAACTGGGATATGATAGGACTAAATTTTGGCTTAATTGGCTGGTTATGGCAGTTATACTCATGCCGTACTACGTAATCAGGACCGTATATTTATTAAGAGAAATCAAAATTTGAAAATATGCTTACAACTCTCTCTAACTCTTGTGTTTTTCTGATGAGATCCTCTTTTAATTTGTTATTCTCTTCCAGCTGAAAAGAAATTTAAACAAAAAAAAAAAATAGTAAAAACATTGAAGCTTCCTCATATATAACAAAACCTAAATCTGCGAAGAAAATCAAAATTAGAAATAGATTTAATTATAGGTTGCAAACAAGAGTACCAGAGCTGAGAGGGGGGGGAGAGAACTATACAGAATTGCAATTTATAGTTTGAATATATGTATTTTCCAGGTAGCTACCAAGTTCTTTCCTTGGTCAAGTCTTCCACTAAATTGTGGATTGGTTTAACAAGTCTTCTATTTCATTTCCAGTCTTTTTCGAACATTTTTCCACAGAGACAAAAAAAATCTCAAGTAACACGCGTTCTAATCCACACACGTACAAGTCAATAATTAGCAAAGAACAATACAAATGATAATATATAACTCAAAAGAGGGAGAAAAAGAAACAAAATAAAACCTGTTGCTTGATTGTGGCCTCAGCATCCTCTACAGCCTTCATGACTTGGAACAGATTGTCACTGGAGGTGTCATCGTCGTTTCTCTGTCCTTCTCTCATGTCTCTAATGGAGAGATCGTCGAATCGTTCCACCATGTTGCGTACGCCCGGTGCACGGCTTAGAGAAGGGACGGATTCGACTGTGGGTGGGGCCCGCTGCGCCGACGTCAGATCGTCTTTCCCCGGATTTGGGTCGTACGCTCCCATCACAGGAAATGAAATCAATCCTTTTGTACGTGGCCAAACTGTGGGGGTTTTGTGGTTGGTTGATAAAACCAGGTTTTAGAGAAAGAGATAGAGAGAAATGGGTAGCTCAAACTGTCGAGAGAGAGAGAGAGTGTGTGTGTGTGTGTGAGATCGCGTAGGAAAGGGAGGGAGAGAGAGAATTGGGGGGTTTTGTTGGTGTGATCAGATCTTACTGCAGAGAAATCACAGAGGGGAGGGGAGGAAAGGGTGATGAAAATGAAATGGAGAGAAGAGGAGAGGAGAGGAGAAATAAAGAATGGTTAGTGGCAATAAAAGGTTAATCGTTTTTTGTTTGTTTTTTAATGATAAAATTTAAATGTAACTGTGGGACCTACTACGTTATAATAAGACGAAATGATGAGGTGGTAGCGGAATCCGATTCTCTCAAGTAACTCAGATTTTGAGGTTAGATCCGTACCGTCCGATCTGAATCCAGGTCAAAATCCAGACCCAAGTAGAATGCACGGGATCCTTTAATATTTGTGCTAAACAGATCGGACGGTTCGTATATAAACTCTAAATTTGAGTTAACTCAAGGTGAAATAAATTCGGGGGAACGGAGGTCCTGCGACTGCGAGCAACACGGAAACGAGCCACAGAGAGCGGAGGAGCCGGAGCTTCAGCAACTCTGATTCTCTGTTTTATTTACATATGTGACAAGATGTGTCGTGAAACTGACGGATGGAATCACAGCAGTTAAATAAGGAACCGCGATAGACGTAGACACGTAGTAAGTTGAGATGAAAGTAGCCGCATAGAGAGTGTGTTGGTATCCGCCGCAAGGGACCTGGATTAGGCGAGCAAAGCAGCCAGCAGGATGTCTTTTTGTTGCCTTGCTCTTATATTGCTTCGAGCACCCCGTTTATATTCCCCACTCCACGCCACGGTACCAATTTATATGAAATTAGAAGTATGATTTGAATTCTAATTAATTTGACAGAGAAATTTTGCCTCCGAATTTCGTAAACAATGTCACAGGTAAAATCTGGCATGAACACTTTATATTATTTTTTATAAAAAACAAATTTAAGTGAAATTTTCTCTCGTTATTGTTATAGGATGTCTTATATTTTTTTTCAATTACAACTGATGGTTAATTATGTAATTCGCAAAATCTGACCGTCTAATGCAAAAGTTCATATCGAATGATTTTTATCTTGATTAGTTAGTTACGGATTGCAAATGTTGCAACTTCATTATAGTAAATCAGATTATTGTCCTGAGTGAAACCCTACCAACCAGACCCGGTTTAGACCCCTGCAAATTTAAAAGATTTTAACCATCAAATCTCGCTTTAAGAAGCTTCCTTTCCTATTTTTTTTCTTTTTTTTTTGCTTGTTTTGCTTTGTTTAAAAAAACTACTATGTTAGTGTTTACAATTAAATGTGAAGCTCCCCTTAATTGATATTGTTGGATTATGCAATAATTTACTTGTCTGTTTGACTAGATTTGCAAAAGAGTGAGCCTATGGTGCTAAGCATAGCAAGAATGACTAGTGTACTACGGCTCAATATGGTACTTTTTAAAATCCTAACGGTCGATCCAACCGTTCAATGTGATAATCATATGAATATGTACTTGCAAACTAAATTTTATATTTTTTCGAATTTTTTTACTATTTTTTTAGATAGGTAGAAAAATCAGTGTTTTCTGAAAATTCTGGACCATCAAAATTCTACCTATCTAAAAAAATAGTAAAAAAATTTGAAAAAAATATAAAATTTAGTTTGCAAGTACATATTCATATGGTTATCACATTGAACGGTTGGATCGACCGTTAGGATTTTAAAAAGTACCATATTGAACCGTAGTACACTAGCCATCCTTGCTATGCATAGCACCATAGGCTCACTCTTTGCAAAATATATATTTGTTGAATTTTACAGTTTCTTGTCTTGAGATATTATGCAGGTTCATGAAGATATAAAGTTTTAATAAACATTAAGGAAAATGTTATATATATCAAGGATGTGTTGTAATGAATCAAGGAATTGACTAAGAAGACTTAGTTCAAGATTAGTATTAATTAGAAGTATGTGAAATTGGTAAAATATACTTGAGATTGAGGTAATTTACATAAACTGTTACAACGGTTCAGATAGCGTTACAACGGAACAATTCATATTCTGAAATCCACAGAGAAACTGATTTATTTCGTTATAACGATTAATTAAACGTTGCAACGGAATAAATCATTTCGGACCCAAAAAAATTCCAGAGAGTTCCGTTGTACCAAAACCATTGTAACGCTTATTAAGCATTGTTCCAGCGCAGCCAAACCCACTAAATGTAGTCTAACCGTTACAATGCTTATTCAAGCGTTGCAACGGTTGATGCCAATTACATTATTTTAAAAGACTCTATATTCACCCCCTCTAGATGCTGTTAGGGACCAACAAATATAACATGCACGATCTCAGCGTACCAAAAAACTATAACCTACAATTTACTAAAAAATTTGTACAACATATTTTATCATTTGATATGACAGATAATAAATAAAAAAAACTCGGGTGCCCGAAATTTTTATATTTATCATTAAAAAAAGATAAATCAATACATTATGATTTCGTAGGAATTCCATTTCTATCATGGGCGCAACGGCAGATTGCGGCCACCAAAAGGAAACAATGCAGTGCCGAAACAGAGTAGGAACCAATACATTTCTCCATCTTTTGATGGACGCAGTGACAAATTACAGCCACCAAAAGAGTGGCCGCAACGACAAGTTGCATCCATGATAAATATGGAATTCTCACTAAATCGTGATTTTTTTTATTTTTTTTTAACGGTAAATATAAAAATTTCGGCCCGGGTGCAGTGTTTGATGGTTCGATTTGTCAACTCGTGTATACTTTGACATTACTAACACATAAAAATATTGTAAAATATTGTAGGAGGCTACGAGCACATTGTATAGGATCCACGCTTATTATGGTGCATCAATAATCAATCCAAATTGAGTGCGATTGCAATGAATGAAATAACGGAAGCGCCACGTGGGCTTGCTTAGTCACTACGAAGGCATGATGCATGCTACTCTCCCTTTATTATCATCAGCTCTTATTATTAGTTCATCTTCCATCATTTCATCCAATAAGAGCTGAGGCTGGAATGGAATCTCATTATAAATTAAGTTTCAGGGACCAAAAAGAAAATCTAAATCGATTGGTGCTGTGGCCTTCAGGACCCACCCATCTCCTTTTGAAAACAGCTGGACGTATCAAAGCTCCGATTCAACAATCACTCAATCAGGGTTACTTGTCTCAATTCCAGCATTTGTAGGTAGCGGGGCGGATCAATAGATATCACACTTCGATCAGAATCGTTCGATCTGATCAGGATCTGTATTATAATTTGTGTGCATAATCATAAATTGGTGCGGATCAAATGTGCATACATTTTAATACGAATCGAACTGTTCCGATCAGATATCAAATCAAATTTAATCCGATGTCCATTGGACCACCTATGCGCACAGCTAAACCTATCAAGGGTTAAGGGAAACAGTTTCACAGAGATCTGATGTGATGGTCGACAACAACTATCGGGACAAAGCAAACAACGCTGGGATGTGGCTTGGGCAGCAGACTCGTGGACAGTATGGAAAGAAAGAAACAAAATGACCTTCACATCTCTAAAAGACCTTCAAAATGGCGGGCAGGGTCGGGATACATTTCCCAATAAGATATTAAGTTGTTTCCCGAAAAGATATTAAGCTGCTCTTTTTGAAGAAGATGGTTCTCCCCTCTCGTCATCCTGTCGCCCACTTTGGATAGGATCCAGGTTTTTTTCAAAAGAGGAGGGTTGCTTCGTAAAAAGAGTGCATCCTTTGTCAGACTTGTCCTTTTTGTTTACTCTTTTCTTTTTCCTTTCTACTCTAGCCTACGTTTCATACTAATCTCAATGTTATTCTTCTCGTCTGTCTTCGTCGTATGTATTTACACCCCATAGTGATTTCATTGTCATTCGAATCAATGCCATCACTGAATGCCAAAGACTGAGACGGGATCGAACGTGATGAAGGTAGGAGCTAGGCCGGGAGTCTCTTTGAAAATTCCCAGTGGAAAGGATTGGCTTGAAACCAGAGGTTTAGGGATCGGGCTACCCATTCGGGGCTCACGAGGTCATATCCGGGTCAGTACCTGCTTAAAGGCACTCAAGGAGGCGGGTTACTAGTTAACAACCGGCTTCCTTTCCTTTTAGGGGCCTGGAGAAGGCTCACCTTCGATCTGAAAAGTTCTGCTATAGCTAGATCCAATCTGGCTTATGAAGAGAAAAACAAAGCATATTCTAATTAATGAAGCAGCAATCTATGTACATAACTGGTTGCTATTTAGTTAGATGCAATAGTGAAAGGAGTTGTTATTTATTTATTGGCTGAGCTTTTTAATATTTAAGATGCTTTGTAATTTTTTCTAATGGTTACATGGATCAGTTGGTCCGTGTAACGCCCCTTACATATTTTCTTATATCAATATATCTTAGTGGAATTTCCACTAACTCTAAAAAAAAAAAAAACTTTTATGGTGTTCATATTATTTGATTCATATAAACAAAGTACCAAACAATTTTTTTCCTAACTTATTTTATGTAATATTCATTCCCCACATCACAACTTTAACCTTTTTATATATGCATATGCATTTTTTTTTTGCTTCTTACAACAGCCTGTAGGCCTGCATATGCATTTTCATTATGAAATTTTGATACGAACATATTTTTAGCACGCGTGTTCTTATTTTTTACAAAACTCAATTTGCAATTAAAGGTTTTAAGCGTGTTTGTCCAAACGAAAGTAGATTTTGAAACCTTATCCCTGTTAGCTGTAAGTTGAAATTTGAGGTTCCAACAGGCGAATTCAAATCCCGTACAGTAAATCAAAGTTTGAGTTTAGATCCAGACCATCCAATCAATATTAAAGGGTCTGAACGGATTGGCCCGGATTAAAATTCAAATAAGTTCTTCATAAGATCTGGACTCTTAACAGGCCTAGGCCCAGATTTGCTTGGATTAGACATATAGACCACCACTGCCCCGCATTGACTGACATATGGGACCCATGACATTGGGTCAACCTATCGGTTAAACGTCATCTCTCATCTCCTCATGCTGAGTCACAGAATAAGTCTGGAAAATGAGTGCCAGGTTTCTCAAAAAAAAAAGTCGGCATTTTTATTAATACCCTAAAAAAAAAAATTATCAAATTTGCTCTCACTCCAAAATTATTTTTAAAACTGCCCTAACCGCTCAGCCACTGGGCGGTCCAGTTTTCATAGCTGACCGCCCAACAGCTGGGCGGTCCGCTAGTGAATTTTTTTTTTTTTTGAGACAATATGAATATCAAGATGCTGAATTCTTAACGCTAAAAATTCGGATTTTTTTTTAAAATATTAGTTAGATTACTTATTTTAAGCATATTTATACTAAAATACGCTAAATTACTTGGAATTATGTTAAATTATGTTGAGTTACACTAAATTACTTTAAATTACGCTAAATTACATTAAATTACGCTAAAATACGGTAAATTCTGCTAAATTACATATGAATAAGGACGATATCTTCACTGAAAAGGCGAAAAACGACGACGAAACTTCAAACGGTCATAAAACGGCGCTCGAGTGTCCGATTTCAGCAAATGACAACTTTTCGGAAAGCTTGCGAAAATGCGCATGCGTCCATGCTCACGATGCCGAATTCTAAAATTCAGAATCACCAAAAAACAAAGGGAAGAGCCTCAAAACTTGAGTTGAAGTTTCCGATTAAGATTCTCATTTCTATTATTCAATCCAAGTAGCTCAGTAAATCAGTTACATAATGAACTTGTATAATACCAATTTTTACTATTTTTGGAATTTTTTTACTATTTTTTATGATTCATGAAAGATGGCACAGAATCGGTCTACTTTAGCGTAATTTTGGGTAGTTTACCGTATTTTAGCATAATTAGCGAAGTTGTTGTTATTTAGCGTAATTTAAAGTAATTTAGTGTAATTCAACGTAATTTAACATAATTCCAAGTAATTTAGCGTATTTTATTATAAATATGCTTAAAAGAAGTAATCTAACTAATATTTAAAAAAAAATCTGAATTTTTAGCGTTAAGAATTCAGCATTTTGATATTCATATTGTTTCTAAAAAAAAAAAAAAAATTCACTAGCGGCTGCCTAGCTGCTGGGTGGTCAGCTATGGAAACTGGACCGCCCAGTGGCTGAGCGGTTAGGGCAGTTTTAAAAATAATGTTGGAGTGAGGGCAGATTTGATAATTTGTTTTTTTTTTAGGGTATTAATAAAAATGCCGGAAAAAAAAGTCTGGAAATTGAGAAAATAAAAAAATTAAAATCCACACACCCCACCTAAACAGAACACCTCATCTCTCTCTCTCTCACCTCTTCTCTTCTCCAGTGGGGGGGTTGCTCTACCCCTTTGACTCTCAGCCTCAAGTCTCTCGGCGATGCAAGCCGCCGTGGGATTGTCAGCGCCTTCGCTTCATCATGGGGCACCGGGGGCCTCTCTCCGCCGCCCCTCGGTGCCTTCGCCCCCTCTTCTCCGACGACCGGGTTCCCTAACCCTAGTTCTGAGCTGTCAGAGCACCTCCTCCGCCTCTCAGGTTGTCTCTTGCAGATGCACTAGCTCCACTTCGGGCGATTCCACTTCCAGTAGCTCTACTACTTCTAGTTCGCATGCTGATTGGGATTGGGCCACGTGGAATCGCCATTTCTCAGATATTGATCAAGCCGAGAGCTTCCTTTCTGTTCTAAAGGTGAAAATTAAATATCTGAATTTTTTATCATGTTACATTTGTTTCCAGTTTCTAGGGTGGACTTCATGGAATCATACACAATTGTAGTGCCATGTAGCAATTAATTTTGATTTAAAATGCACAGAAACAGCTTGATTGGATAACTGTTTCATTGTTCCGATGATTTATTATTGATAGTTCCAACTAGAAGAAGCAATAGAGAACGAAGATTTCTCGGAAGCTGCAAAGTTGAAAAAATCTATTGCTGAGGCCGCATCTAAAGATGTAGTAGCTCAAGTGATGTCTGAACTGAAGGTGTCCCATTTCTCTCTCCTTTTCCTTGTTTCTTTTTTAATAAAGTCTTTCTAGTTTGATTCAATTTGTAAGGACTAAGATTTATTTATTTTTCTTGTTTAGAATTCTATAGAAGAGCAACGGTACCATGATGCCTCGAGGTTGAGCCGACTTGCTGGGACTGGACTTGTAAGTACCAAAATTTAAGTTTGGGGGATCAAGTTTAGAGAGGTGCTTCCAATTACCTTTTTGTTTTACCTTAATTTTTTTTAATTTTTTTCTGAACATTTTTTAATTTCAGATTGGCTGGTGGGTGGGGCATGCTAAGGATTTGCACGTCTCTTTTGGTAGAATAGTGCGAATAACCCCTGAAGTTGGCCGATATGTTGCTAGAAGCTACAGCCCAAGGTTATTATATAATCAAAAAGATTATTTGTATAGTTATACAGATAATCAGTATTATTATAAATATAATCAAAAACTTTTTTTATTAGCTGAATACTTATTTGAAAAAGGCTCATTGGATTCAATTGTACCGCGTAATCTTTTAAAAGGTGTTCTTAGTGAATTATTGACGTTCCACGGTTTCTTTCCTTTGAATCAAAACAAAAACAAAATCTGATCCAAATTTTTCTATCCAATTTGAATGGATATAGATGGGAAAGAACCAGAGAGTTTTTTTAATATTTTGAATAGAAAAAAATTGATAAACTAGATAAGCAAATTACTTGAATAGAAAAGAATATTCTTTTCTATTCAAGTAACTTACAGCCCAAGGTTATTATTATTGTTTTAGTTAATTTTTATTGCTCTCACCCTTTAGCAATTTGTTTTGTAGTAGAACTTAACATATTTGATTGTTATTTACCAGGCAATTGCTCGTAAAATCCTTGGGGACACCATTATTTGAAATATTTCTTCTCAAAGACGATGATGGAAAATTCACGATGAAGGTAGGCCTTCATTCCAGTTACTTTGTTTTTTTGTCTCAGTAGAAAATAAGTACTGGTTAAAATTCTGTAGAGAACACAGTACTTGGCTTCATGCCTGGTGGTACAAATATGCATTTCCTTCTCTCTGTTTGTCTCATTAAAGCGAATAGAGGTTCTCTTTGCTTGTGCAAAAGACCTTACTATTTTAAACTTTAGACAGGTGGTCTCATTGCTATCAACTAAAATATCTAAACAAACCGCTGACAATCCATCAAGCAAACAAGAGACAGGTGATAGCGCCTCTACTGAAAAGGACGATAATGCCCTCCCTCAAGATAGAGGCATCTCAGAAAAGCCAGATGAGGCTTTACAAAATGTCGTCAGCTTCTTCAAGGAAAGAATCTCATCTTTTAAAGTGCAAATGCTGAGCGACAGCATGTCCGAGGAAAAACTCGACAGGGAATCGTTGCAACACTTAATCGAAGACGAAGATGATGTTGATGTTGATGTTGATATTGATGATGAAGATGATGATGATGATGATGAAGAAGAAGAAGAAGAAGAGGAATATAATAAATTGGGGCAGGAAGGACAAGAAGAGGAGGATGAAGAAAACGAAACCGGGGAGGATTCTGGGGACGAAATCGGGGACTTGTTACAGGATACGAGTGAAATTGGTCCTGATCTGGATAAAGACAGTCATAAAGTATTGTTATATATTGGGAGAGTGCTACACAATAGAGAAGATATTTCTAATGTTTCTTATAGGTATGTTCTTTTAGTACACCAAACCGTTTAGGAGTCCGCATCTTCTGAGGTAACTTAATTTTTGAGTTTCAATCCAGACCGTTTGATCAGAATCTGGGCCGATCCGGTCCAAGCCTGTAATGAATGGGGCCCCTTTAAGATTCATGCCCCTTTAAGATTCATGCTAATATATAATGAATGGACTGTATTCAAACTCAAAAATTCTGTTACCTCAGGTGATGTGAATTCCCTGTTAAGAAGGATATGCATCTCGTGCCTGGTTTGCTCTTTGGGTTTTCTGGATGCAAAAATATCCATTGTACTTGTATCAATAAATATTTTATGTAGTATACATAATGGTGCTATATAAGAAGTATGTATGTGTGCGTAAAATCTAACCTTGTCTACAGGAGGGCGCCGGCAGAGGTGAGGTGCATGGAGAAGGATTCATTTGTGCTACACGTCCCCAGAAAAGGCGTTGAGGGAGATACGTTATATGGAGATATAAATGCTCAGGCCACCTTTGGTTCGACTTTGAAGACATCTGATATGGTGACCTCACTCTTTGGTACTAGTAAGGGTGGCCAGAAGGATAGAAAGGTATTAGGAGGCTATTTTATTAAAATGAGACATTCATAATTGTCATATTATTCAATTTTGAAAATTAAATATCTTTTTTTTTTTTTTAACTTACTCCTTGCATATATATTCATTTAAACATGAGTCTTTTATGTTGATGAATATTGAAAAGAAAACAACATATGAACTGATCAGAGGTTTCTCATGAACAGACTAAAGGCTTGGAAGAGTTAATAAATTTTTCATCTATCGAAAATGAATATAGAATTAAGAACATACTGTCAGAGGACACCATTTTCAATCGCATATCTGCCGATACTGAGAGCCTCGACCCCTTCACTGGTACTCATATTTTTCCAATTCTAACTTCTACTTTCACTTCTTTTATTTCTTGAAGCTATCCTTGAGAAGGTAAAAAATGTACCCAAACATTTGTTCATATTGAAGTATGCTCATTTCCTATAATCGAGTTGGATGTAAAAGTGAAATTATATTTAAATTACTTGCTTTGCATTTGTAGGTCTATATGTGGGGTCATATGGTCCACATGGTCCAGAGGTGGTCCAGTTGCGGCGAAAATATGGCCAGTGGAGTGGGTCTGACGAGGTATCCTCAGGTCTAGAATTTTTCGAGTATGTTGAAGCTGTGAAATTGACTGGAGACTTAAACGTCCCTGCTGGCGAGGTACATATACAGAAACTGTAGAAAGTAATGTGCTTTTCACTTTGCAACTTGTATATAGTAATGTAAATTTGAAATGAAGCTTGTCTTTTACTTGGATAGGTCACATTTCGAGCTAAAATAGGAAAAGGAAACAAAATCTCAAACGATGGCATTTTTCCTGAAGCACTTGGCGTGGTAATTTGATTTTGTCTGCCAAATATCTATCTTGTTTATTTAACCTTTTAGATAGCTTAAAAACATCTGCCTGAATATACAAGTATCTTTTTTATTGAGTTGGCTATACAGTGCTTTGGACAAAGCTCTGTTTTACTTCCCGCCCATATTATGCAATTTCGCGGTCCAAACAGTCGATCTGAACCGTTCAACATGAGCTGCATATTAAAATGTGCTTGGTGACCAAATTTTACATTTTTTGGAAATTCTTTACTATTTTTTTTTTTTTGAGTAGGGTTAAAATGCCCCATTGGTTTTGTGCCCCATCATACCCCAACATCATTATTTCTATTTTCAAAGTCTAAATAATCGATCCGAACCGCTCAACATGATCTCCATATTAATTTGTGCTTGGATACCAAATTTTATGATTTTTAGAATTTTTTACTACTTGTTTAGAGAGGTACAAAATCACTATTTTTGAATGGTCCAGAATCTTCTAAAAACAGTGATTTTGTACCTATCTAAAAAAATAGCAAAAAATTTCCAAAAAATATAAAATTTTGTATCCAAGCACATTTTAATATGAAGATCATGTTGAGCGTTCGGATCAATTGTTTAGGCTTTAGAAATAGAGATAACGATGATGAGACACAAAACCAATGGGGCATTTTAACCCTACTCTTTTTTTTATAGGTACAAAATCACTGTTTTTGGATGGTCCAGAATCTTCTGAAAAACAGTGATTGGTACCTATCTAAAAATATAATAAAAAAAGTTTCAAAAAATATAAAATTTGGTCTCCAAGCACATTTTAATATGGAGATCATGTTGAGCGGTTCGGATCGACTGTTTGGACTTTAGAACTCGTAGATAAGGGCGGGAAATAAAACACATGGAAGTAAAACATGCTGATTTTTTATTTAACCTATGAGGTAGTTCTAAAGATATGCTGATTTTTTTTGTTTATGAATGTATACTTCACAGACATCATTTTATAACGGACAGGGAAGAACAGCTGAGCCAGGATATGAAAATCCCGAATGGGTTCAAGGCGAACTTCTCGAGCTCAATGGCAAGGTTTGTAATTTGCATAAATTGTAGCATAAACTTAATATTGAAATGAGCATAGGAGAAGGAAAAAGGCGGATGAATTTACCCAATTTTGTTTTGGTCAGGGAATGGGCCCCATTAAAGGAGCAGAACTTGGATTTCTATACCTTGCACCTGTTCAGAGTTTCCTTGTGCTTTTTCATCGCCTTCAGCTCCCTCAGTAATACTTTTTTACGGAGTTGCGTTTGTTTAAGTTGGGCTCCCTTCTAACTTTTTTTGTTTCTTTTTAAAAAAAGAAAAAGAAATGTGAGTTATTTCCACCCAGCCCCCTCGCCGTCCTTGGAATTCCAAGAGTAAAAGAAAAGGGCGAAATGATGAATCTGCACATCATATTTTTCTCTGTATTTGAGATTTTTATGTTTTATAGAGATGGACAGCAATAATGTATTTTATCTTTTGGGGAAAATTCTAGTGTACCTATTAAAACTTTCAAAATAGCTAATTTCCCCATCAAAACATTGAAATATCTTATTTCTCCATTCTAAGTTGAAATCATTTCTTATTTCCCCATGTCTTGATTAAGTTTGTAAAATTAAGCTGAATTCATATTATAATATTATTTTAAAGTTAAAATGTCTATTTTGCCCCTCTCCTTTCTTCTTCTTCACCCTATCGTTTATAAGCTCCTCTTAGTTAGAAATGGTGGTTTGAAAGGAAAAAAAGGAAGAGAACTTCGTATTCATAACTAAATAAACTAAAACATAATTTTTCTAAACAAACCAACGAAGTGTCATAGCCTCAATAACGGCCGTCTAACAAAGCGCCTGGAATCCGATTCCATTTTTTCACAAATCAATCTCGTTCTCTTTATTTCTCTCCCACTTTGAATTATTTTTTGAAACGATTGACTGAGGCTATCAATTACTGCTACCTAAGTAGCTTACAACTCTCAATGAGAGCACATCGTACTTTCCTATACAATCAAACTAAAACAGAGAATAAAAAAAGAATCCCATGTACCAGTGCAGTACCCGGTACCACCTCCATTACCTCTGGCAATGTTGAATCCATAGTAAACCTTCCTGCACCACCTCTCCCACTTTGAATTCAATGCCCCAAATTAAACTAATTCTCATATCAGATATGCTTTACTGATCTTTAGCATGATTGTTAATTTCTTTTTCGAAATACTACTCTTTTAATTGAGTGTGATAGGGTCACGTGTCAGCGGCCCTCAACTAGCTCAATCATGACCTATAAACAATCCGGGATTTGGACTCCATTAAGGGCCAACCGGGAGTCAGACGAAATAAGGCCCTCAATAAGCCGATCATAGGCTAAGAACAGTCCGGGATTCGGACCCCTCCCCTGTCGGAGCCAACCCGAGACCAAAAGAAATAGGGCCTATGATCCGGCAACAAGCCAGCCGACAAGGCTCAGTTGGGTCGCGCAGAAAAGGCCCAAGAACAACTCGGGATTCGGACCCCCTCTCGGGGCCAACCCGAGATCAAAAGAAATGAGGCCCGCGGCCAGTAACCGGACGACCCGACAAGGTCCGAACCGGGCCTCGTCCAATCAGCCTGAAACAATTACGCGTGACGGAGCCAATTTGGGCCATATCCGATAAGGCAAAGTCCGATTTCGGCTTATTATCACCATCGTTTATGCGGGTATCACCGCTTTTATGCGAACTCCCCTAACCGTTTTGACAACGCGTAATAACGGTTAGGGGTGACCTATTTAAGGCAAACAGCTCCTTGAAACACGGGTCGACTTTTCTCTAAGCAAGGTATTATATAGGATAGAGTACTAATATCTTCACAACCTCCCATTTTTCTTAATATCGGCCCGTCTTCCCGAGACGGAAAGAGCCCAAGTCTCTAACTTTCTCCCCATACGGCCTACTCCCTCCGGGATAGGATGTATCAGAGTGTATCCACGTGGGTAGTCAGAACTTAACTTTGCATGTATTGTTTTTTTTAATACTTATAGATTTGACGGGTCGTTGTATGGTTGGATCAAATCACCGGGTAGTCAAAAGTTAATTTGTTTAGAAAACGTATGTTTTAGTTTATTTAGTTATAAATTCGAAGTTCTATTGCTTTTTTCTCTTTCAAACCACCATTTCTAGCTTAAGAGGGCATTATAAAAGATGGAGTGAAGAAGAAGAAAGGAGAGGGGCAAAATAGACATTTAAATTTTAAAATAAAATTAAAATATGAATTCAGCTTAGTTTTACAAATTTAATCAAGACATGAGGAAGTAAGAAATGATTTCAACTTAGACTGGGGAAATAAGATATTTTAATGTTTTGATGGAAAAATTGGTTATTTTAAAGGTTTTGATGGGTACACTAGAAATTTTTCCCTATCTTTTGTATCTACCTGAATTTGTTCTTTTCTTAACCTCCATAATGTGTCGTGAAAGTTTATGAAATGAAGGGTTGTTTTAATTCATCTTCTTGCTCACTCATCGGGCAGTATTACCATGAGCAAGCCCCCGATGCACCAAATGTGGCATATGAGGTGCGTTTATATACTCGTGTGAATGGTATTGTCTCGACTGTGTACAGGTCTGGTACTGCACTTGCTATGCAATCTATTACTATATGGATTGTATGTGTTTTTACATAGGTTGGCATAGCATATGGATCTTAAACGAACAAAATTCGTGGCGCATTTCCAATTCTGACTCTATAATCCACAAGGTATTATATTGATCATTTTGAAACAAAATGATTTATTTTACGGGATAAAATATATAATCATGAAAATGTTATAAGCTAAATGAGGAATGGACTACTTTTTAAACAGGTAAGGTATACCCTAGACCTTTCTAACTCCGAAACCCTGTTACAAAACATGAAACATGGATTCAAGTAGAAATATTCAAAAGGATATGCAAGGTCAAATATGCATCTTTTAATGGAACAAAAGCTCAAACCTATGATTGGTGGTGCTTTTATTTTAGTATTTGCTTTTTTTTTTTTTTAGTTTTTGCTCTTTATGTTGGGCTGGGGTTTTGACATTTTTTTTTTTTTTTTGCATTAGAGGGTTTTGACATGGAATGGAAGAGATAGGGATGCTTTTCATGGGCTGTGGTGTTGACATTCAGAATCCTAAACTTTTCAAACTTTGTTCTTTTTTTTTTTGGTGGTTAGCTCCTTTCTTTGCTCCTCTCTTTTGACCGCTTTTCATGCGGATCCTCCATACCCGTTGCCAATTACAGGATCCAAACCCGGTAATGATGCATTTTTTGTTTTTGAATTTTGAGAGCTCACAATTAGGGGTGTTCAAACGGTCAATTCCGTTAAAACCGAATTAAAATAGTGAAATCAAAATTTTATTCGGTTTTTAGAAATCTAACTGAACCAACCGAATTAAACTTGTCAATGAATAAATTTGAAATAAATTTTAATTTGATTGTTTAAGATGAAATAAGAGAGATTAAATTTCAAAAGGTCAAAACTCAATACATACACAAATACATTTAATAATCATATAAATAAATATATATTTCTATCAAGATACTAAAATAAGAGAGATTAAAACACGAACTAATATAAAAAACCGAAGTAATTCTAAAATTCAACCGAGCAGAACATTTTAATCTAAAAATTTATCAGTTCAGTTAAAAACTAAATAAATCGGATCCAATGAACACCCCTACTCGCAATCTGGTACTCAATTTGCGATAATAAGAGTGATGGAGATTGCTGTAAATGCTTCAAGCAGATAACAAAAATGATGATATAAGGTCATAAGAACATAATGGTTTATAATAAATTGGAGCTGCTTTCAAATGAATTTGGGTTTGCTATATTGGGGTGATCCTAACCCAAAACATTCGCAATGAATTTAGAATATGCTGTGGGGACACACTAAAGATCAACTAGTCAAAGATGGTCAAAAGCTTCAGATCCTTCGTGATGTATGAGATTAGATGGAAAAAACCAATTATTCCTTATCCTATCTCTTTCTCTCTCTCTTTTTTTTGAAAATAACTCTTTCTCTCTCTCTGTCTCTCTCTCTCTCGTGTAAGTTGTCAATTCTCTTCATTCCTTCAAGGAGAAAAAAGAAGAGGCAAGAAAACGTTTGAATAAAGATGCACACTCACACTCATAGGATGATGTTGGGCAGGAATCCATGCTCTAATCCTAATCTTTCAACCGCATGTTTCTCAGTTCGATGCGCTCGGTCTTATTTATTTTAGATTCTGTTCCTTGATTTTCTCTTGTTTTGAATAGGTTTATGAACTAGTTTAATACCTAGTCAAAGGTTAATAGCGCCTAATTAGGAGCACCATGATACTGATATATAACATGCGCACCTGTATGTGGATCGATCATAATCCGCACGCTGAAATGGCTTGAACGCACAACTTTATAATTGCATTGTGTTGGACTAAGCATGCAATCTACAACTAAAGAATATAATGCATATATATATATATATATATATCTTTACAGTGAAATCAGTATTGATTTTATCATTCTACATATGGAAAGAACAGGTATTGCAGCGACTTCTGCTAATGAATTAATTAACAACAGAATAAGTAATAACTTTTTTAGATAAATATACTAGTAATAACATAATAAAACTATACTTATTGTAGGGTTACTACAATGCATTTGATGTTTAAAATCTAATTGAAAATACAGTTTCATTCTGATTCTTGCACCAAACGGGGTCCCCTTATGGTAAACATGTGGCCATTCCCTTTTTCCATGTTTGCTCCTCCTCAACAAAACTTTTGTGTATAAATACCCCTAGACTCTTTCATGTCATTTCAGAACCAAATTAAGTTTTTTTCTTGCATCCAACTTCTTACACCTCTTGAACCTCGCAGTAATACCGATAAGCTTCACAATGGATTCAGAGACTCATAGGTGCTCTCTCTCTCTCTCTCACACACACACACACATATGTAGACACAAATTAATATGATATATAAATGCAATCATACATATGCAGGAACAAGTGTGCAGCATGCTATAGGCAATACAACAAGGTCGAGCATCTCGTAGAGCATATGAGGGTTTCATTTCACTCGGTGCACGAACCGAAATGCGACGTGTGTCAAAAGCAATGCCGTTCCTACGAGTCACTTAGAGAGCACCTCATAGGTACATTTCATTTCTTATAATTACATTTTAATCCTCATACCTAATTTAAAGTTACTTCTATATAAAGTGCAAACACCCCTGATTCCTTCTGCATTCCTGTTCCTGCGTTCCTTTTGTTCTCTTCCCTTTTTCTTTTTATGTGTATGACCTTTTAAGAATATTCAAATTACATTATAAAATCAAATGTAAGAGCATATATTTATACATATGTTACCATAAATTTTAATAAACTAAGGTTTTCTTATGTTAAACTTACGTAAGTACCTACATCTTTTCTATAATTCTAGGACCACTGCCGAAAGTTGAATGTGCACGTGTGTTCAGCGTCCGTGGATGTAACTTATGCTTGAAATTATTAGATAGCTCAAGCGCTCTCCGGTCCCATCGTGCCGCATGCCAATTCTCTCGTACTGCAACGGTGAGTCCTTCTTTTCCCCTAGAATTATTCAATTTTGAGATCATTGTCGCTTAATTTGTGTTTCGTTGTAGAATTAATAGAGGATGCAAGTGTATATATGTATCCTTACACTTAATACTTTTAGCAAGATATACAAGAAAATTACTGTAAAGGTTTACACTATTTTGCTGTATTTTCAGGTGAGTACAGTAGAAAACTCAATATATAAAAAAATAAAAATAACGTATAATTTCTTTACTAGGCTAATAAAAAAAACACAATTTAGGAAATTAATAAGCTATTTCAATTAACATTGATATATACTGTTTGTCTGATTAACAGGGTCTAATTTCAAGAATGTCAAGGCTCAACTTACAAGCTGGATCATATATCGACAATGGTCAAATGAGCGGGTCCCGTGTGGTTGCATTGGGCTGTAAGATGGTAGGAGGCGGGAGTGACGGCTCGCTCGACCTCTGTGCTAGGGTTTGCCTTGTCGGAGAGGATGAAAACATAATCTTCCATGCTTATGTCAAGCCGCAACTTCCCGTCACTAATTACAGGTGCAATATTATATTTATTAATTGCCATGCTCTTTTGATCTTTGTCGAGAGTAATAGAAGAAAAGTACTTAAATTTCGTTCAAATTGCAATTCTATTTAAATTGGTACATATATGCAAGTAAAGAATCTATATATAAAAAAAAGTTGTATGTACTTTATTTTTCAGGTATGAAAGTACGGGTATAAGGCCGGAGCACCTGAGGGATGCGGTGCCCATCAAGCAAGCGCAGAGACGGATCCAAGACATATTGTGCAATGGAGAACCCATGTGGAAGGTTCGGTCTAAGGGCAGCAAGGCCAGGATCCTTGTTGGCCACGGCCTCGAACATGACCTCAACTGCCTTGGTGTCGAGTATCCTTCAATCCTCCTCAGGTACTTGCAATTCTATAAAAAAATTGATATGTATATAACAACATTAACTTAAAACCCATAAAATGATCAAGTCAAGTGATAAAAGGACTTTAAAAAAAATAGAAATGTAAAGATTTAAAAATATGTTGAAGATCAATTAATATTAATTAACAGATATAGCAAATCATGTAATTAGATAATATTTTTATGGCTCTTTAAAAATTAAAATAATATCAGAAATTAATAAAAAATAATTATTTTCCTCTCAAATTTGAACAAATTATGATTGCAGGGACACTGCAAAATATCCTCCATTGATGAAAACAAGCAAGCTCAGCAACTCCCTCAAGTACCTCACTCAAACCTATCTAGGGTAATTGCTCATGCACCATCTCTCTCTCCCTCTCTCTCTCTTTAACCTATCAACTAATTAATTAATTAAAATCCAGAAGTGTTCTCTATTTGTGTAATAATTTGCATTAAAATATGGATTGATGGATGGATAAATGGTGCAGGTATGAGATCCAGAATGGAATACAAGATCCGTACGAGGATTGCGTGGCGGCACTGCGGCTTTACATGAGGATGCGGTACCCGGGTCACCCCAGAGACTATGCGTCCGGGTGCAGCGATGCCTCGGCCCGCAATAACTATCCAGCATGGCGGCAGAGAGAGCTCGAGAGGATGACGCCAGAGGCTCTGCTCGACCTCTCCGGCTCTGACTACTACTGTTGGTGTCTTGACTCTTATAATTAATTAATGTCATGTATTGATTAGATTAATATATTATTAATATTAGCATGGAGTAGAAGAGCGTGGTTTGCTTCAATGTTCAACTAAAGTTGAAGCTAGTCATTAGCATTTAATTAGCAAGGGATATATGTCGTTGTAATATTCATTTGACAATCAATATATGTATGTAAAAAATGTGTGCTTTCCTAATTGGATACGATCCAACCATTGTACTACTTACTGCCTGGTTTGCTCTTAATTAATTACTAATTAAGGATTGGAGATTTTATCTCTTACAATTCAGATCAACTGGGTAAGCCAATATTCTCTCCGGTTTTGTTAAACTGGAGAGATGTGGTAACCACCGATCATCATGCTCTCTTCACTCCTCACGGGTGAGTATCCCTGCGGTACCATAACGCCTATAATAAATTTCAGCTATTTGGATTAAGGGTTCCTCTTTAAGATTCGTTCCAGTTAAAATTGACGGTAAAGATCTCATTCTATATGGTAGGGACAAATATCCTCCCCGGTACCGTGAAAGATTCCCTTCACTTTACGGTTTGAGATTAACTTTTAGCCGGTTTGGGATTCGAGCTGACGGAGGGGGCAGTATTATTGGGCTTTGAGATTCGTGCCAAGTTAAAAAGAACGGTCCAGATCAAGTAATTGTAAAAGATTCCCTGTTACGGTACCGGCGGTGATGTGAATTCGTGAGGGTACTGCACTGAATCTGAACTCGCTGCTCCCTGACTAAAGTAACTGTTGCTCATCAAGGCAAACCATAATTTTATCCATTTTTTTCAATTTTACCCCTCACCTGATCACCTCCTCTACTCTCTCTCTCTCTTCCCACTGATCTTATCTATTGAGAGTCGAGACTCGAGAGAGATGCGCCCGCCCAAGGTACTCCACCGCTTTGGCGGCGCGGCGGCGGTGAGGCAGCGGCACATCATCGCCGCCTTGATGCTGACGTCAGTGATGGCTGCGCTCCTCATTGCCTTCACTGTTCCTCAGCGTGCTCTCATAATAAGCTCTTCCTCCTCGGCTGATCTCGACTCTCTAACTCCTCTTCCCCTTCCTAATTTGTCGGACTGGACGTCTCCGTTCTTCTCCAATGACGATGATTTGCGCGAGTTGGAGGCGGATTCAACAAAGGTAGTCAACTCAACCTTTCATTTGATTTCTGATCGCTCCGCAAAAGTTGCTTTCCAAATGCAAAAGCATGCAACCGTCACTGGTCGTACATGGAATTCTTACTGCACGAAGTGGATCCGTGCTACTGCGATTGCATGCAAATAGTACCAGTACAACTAGTATTATATCATGTCCTTTTGTCCAATTTTCGCGATAATTTCAGGGTGTTCTGTTCTTTCATTTAACAGGTAAATTACTCCCCCTTTCCTGTTGTTTCATCACCTCCAGTTGTGACAATATTACCATCTCCAGTGGACAATTCGTTTGTCAATGGTGAAAAGTTACCTCCTTCTTTCGAGGTAAAATTTTCAAGCTCTAAATTCTATTTTAATTGTGATTGAATGAAATCTGAATTGTAACTTCTATCAATATGCTGGTACTATACTGTGCCTGTGCCCTGTTAATCAAAGAAAAGCACATTCAAAATAGTACAACATCAATGTACCAGTGTAACTTATTAGCCTACTTTTTTAATGCGAAACTTCGGTTTATGTAGCCCAGCTTGGTGTCCTATACTGCACCTTCGCCTTCTCCAAGTGATAGTTTTGATGATTTGGTGGAAGAATCGGCGCACATTGACCTAAAAGCCCCTCCTTTTATACCAGAGGTAGGTCACTACATATTATCTTTGATGAATAATAGAAAACAAGAGAAATATTAATAATCATTTACGGTAATACAAATAAAAGAATAAATGTGATTATGAATCAACTCTTCAAGCCAGTTCTAGATATCATTGAATTATGAGAACAAATATAATAAATTGTTCATGATTAGTTCAAATTACTAATTAGTTTTTCTTTTTGTCTGTTTTTAGCCTGGCACCAGCGATACATCTATTTGGAATTTGGAATCAACTCAATCAGAAGCCCATGCTTCAGATGTTCAACTTTTTCAACCACAGGTGCATATTTTTCTTTACCACGTTGTACATCTTCATATGGAGAAAATTTGCATTCTCTCTCTCTCTCTATTAAATAGCTTGGCCCTTTTGCAAAATGCCATATTTTTGGAGAGAGTTTTGTATCTCATATGTTATTCTCTTTCTTATTAGGCACCGCTTTGGCCATCACCGGCTGATCAGGAGCTTGTGTTAGCAAAGAGAGAACTTGAGGCGGGCCCACTTGTATCTTATGATCCTGATTTATATGCCCCTCTTTTCAGAAATGTATCAACTTTCAAGCGGTCAGATTTTTAACCAGTTTCTATGTTTTATTAAGGAAAATTTGTTCATTGGATCTCAAGAAAAAAAAAAAATGTAAAACATGTGCTAACTTTTTATATATGACCATGTTATTTTGTAGGAGTTATGAACTTATGGAAAAGACCCTGAAAGTTTACATATATCAAGAGGGGACGAGACCCATTTTTCACACTCCGGAACTTAAAGGCATATATGCATCAGAAGGATGGTTCATGAAATTGCTAGAGGGCAATAAACAATACACCACAAAGGATCCAACTCGAGCCCACCTGTTCTATCTGCCGTACAGCTCACGCCGGCTTGAATATGCTTTGTATGTACCTGGCTCCCACACAATATTGCCCCTGTCAAAATTTGTGAAGGGTTATGTTGAGATGCTTTCGGCTAAGTATTTCTTTTGGAACCGCACTAGAGGAGCCGACCATTTCTTTGTTGCTTGTCACGATTGGGTAATCCTTTTTTTACCAAACTACGGCAACAGATTTACCGTAAGTATAATATTCCTTTGATGAATTATGAAATTTGCAGGGACCTTACACAACTAAATTACACGAAGAACTAAGAAGAAATGCAATAAAAGCTCTATGTAATGCCGACACATCAGAAGGTGTCTTCATCGAAGGGAAAGATGTCTCTCTGCCTGAAACTTTCATAAAATTCCCAAAACGACCTCAAAGAGATGTAGGAGGAAAGCCTGTGTCTCAACGAACTATCCTCGCCTTCTTTGCGGGTCAAATGCATGGCCGGGTCAGACCTGTTTTGGTCCAACACTGGGGCAACAATAGAGACCCAGAAATGCAGATCTATGCCAGCTTACCCAAATCCATTTCTAAAAAGATGTCTTACTCCCAGCACATGAAATCTAGCAAATTTTGCATTTGTCCCATGGGGTATGAGGTGAACAGCCCAAGGATAGTAGAGGCGATTTATAACGGGTGTGTACCCGTTATCATAGCAGATCATTTTGTGTTGCCATTTGATGAGGTCTTGAATTGGGGTGAATTTTCGGTGGTAGTTTTGGAGAGAGATATACCAAAATTGAAGGAGATTTTGGTTGGTATCTCGCAAAAACGGTACATGGATTTGTGGATGAATGTTAATAGGGTCCAGAGGCATTTTCTTTGGCATATGAAACCTGAAAAGTATGATTTGTTTCATATGGTGTTGCATTCTATTTGGTTTAGCAGGCTTAATCAGATCCAAGCCCATTAGTAGTGCCATGTCAGATAAAAATGAGAAAAATGCAATTTTGTTTAGGGGATTTCGAGAATTTCTTCGTTTGAAAGAGTTCTTCATTTTCTTTTGGTCAGGGTTTAGGTGTATAGAGTCTTTGATGTTTCTTTTTGAGTAAAGTTAGGCAAATAAAATAAAGTTGTTATATGAAGTATATAAATAATGTAATAGAGTTCTTTGGTAGTTCATTCTGGCTGTGAATTGTAACGAGTTTTGTGATTTCAAAAATTATGTTAGGAGTTCTACCATAATTCTGAAATTTCTGTTTTTTCTAATGATTGCAAATATTTATTATTACTTCTTGTAATTATGCCTATTATGTTCATTATAGGTCACTCAATTTTGTAAGTATCAGTTTCTTATCAATTGATTTTGAATTATATGATTTACGTCGTTGAATTTTATATTTTTGTCCATCATGTTCAATTAAAGTTCAATTACAAGAGGTATAAATTTAATTTTTCGGATTATTTCTTTCTTTCTTCATATTTTGTCAAATTTTACATGTCAGGAGAATAATTTCAAATTTCCTTTAAACCTATATTTTGATTTATTGAAAGTTGAAGATTTATAAACTGTACGAAATGTAGCCTCATGAAGAGTGAGGTTACGGTACTTTGCAAAGCGTGCATGGATTCGTATTATAGATTCGTAATCGTGCGAGGTAATATTCTTATGAAAATATACTTGGAAATAAAAAAATTATATTTTTTACTATTTTTTAAAATAAGTAGAAAAGCATCTAATTTAAAAAATTCTAGATCATGGAAATTCAGTGATTTTCAACTTCAACCTATCTAAAACAATAGAAAAAAAATTCTAAAAAGAGCAAAAGTCGGTCTTCAACTATATTTCATATAGGAAACGTGTTCAGCGGTCCATATTAACTGTTTCAACATCGAAAACAAAAATATGAATCCTCTATACCGATTTGCGTTTTGCAAAGTATCATCATGAATTGTCATTACAAATTTGTTTTTTTTTTCCATCTTTTATTTCTTCCTTTCCTTCATTCTTTTTCAGCCTCATGTAGCATTGTAATGATCCGTATTAAGCTTCATATGTAGCATTGTAGCATTTTAAACATCCGTCATAAGCGCGTATTACTTTGTAATCATGCACTCTTTGGATTGGGCCCACTGTCCACTGATCCAATTGGCAAGTTGCAAGGCGCCAGGCCGCTAGCCACGAGTGCAACCCATGTTACCATTTGTATGGTCTCCTGTCAAGTGGGTTAGCTTCGCGACATGATCGCAGTATTCTTTAAGTTTCTTAATTAAATTATTGGAACGAATATCTGGCAGGACGTGCCTACTTTTTAAGAAGGTTTTTGTTGGCCGTACCAACACCGTACAAAAAAAAAATGTATGGAGAGAAGTAACGACTTCAAAATAGTTTTCATTTCTGAGACGCTATTCTTCATTTCGTATTTGCGCCCTAGTTTTTATTGTTGGATGTTAGGCAGAAAAAAAATATCAGAAATAATTAATTTTAAATTAGATATTTTTTTGTTCAAATTAGAAGTGCAATTATTTGTAAAACTAATTATTTTTTTAAAATTCAGGAATAATTATTGTCAAACTAAAATGTTCTTTGTAAATTATTTGTATATGATATCCCTGAAATATTTGCAAATATTTGAAAAACATAACAAATGTCCTGAATATAAAGTTTTGAAAATTATTTATTGATTTGAAAATAATTATCCTAAATTTTAAAAATTATTATTTCTGCAACAAACATTATTGACGAATAATTCCACTTCTAATTTGAAAAAAAATGTCTAATTTAAAAACAGTATTGACTAATAATCAGCAGAGGGTGGTGCTTTGTAATGTCCTTACTATGATTCAAGATTTCCCGAAAATTATATCACTTTGTTAAATTTATATTTATAAATGTTACAGAAAATAAATTCGACACTTTTGGCACCATCCGATAAATTTTCCTTAAAAAAAAGGTCTTTTCACAGGAATAATTGGGGCTAAGAAAAGTTATATCTATAATCCATGGGATGTGGAATCATGTGATATCTCCTCCTTGTCCAAGAGGATAAACCTATCTATTCTATCACTTGGGATTGCAGATTGCTACATCAGCAATAATAGCATTAATTTCATTTCACAAGAAAATTATTAGAGGAACTGTAACTGTATAGGCGTAGCCTCCCAACTACTGGACTTGATTTAACTTAGCTTTTAAATGCATACTCGTTTTTTTTCTTAAGTGACACTTAGATACCGCAAATTGTTATATTTCATGGTAGAATCAGACTTTCAAGTTATGAAGATCAAACACATATTAAAATTAATTATATAGAATCTTCATGTTGAGTATGAAGTTCATTTTACAGTGCTCATAACATTTTACTCTAAATTATATTATATAAAAAATCACGTATAAACGCATAATTTATTTTGAAAATAAATAAATGTCAGTTCCCTCCATGTAGATCCGCCTTGTGTAAAGAAACAATATTAATAAGGTTTTTTAAAGTAACAATATTAATAAAGTTGCAATAATAGAATTAGAATATGAACGATTGACATTTAGTTCTGTAATTGAATTTAATTAAGTCCTCCTTTTATTCTCTTTTTGTATCTCCTATCTTCTTCTGGTTCACGGGCAGCAAAAGAGAGATTGAATAAAAAAAAAAAGCAAAAGAGACAGAAACAGTAAAAAGGTGAAGTTGTCTAGAAAGTTTTTATTCTCTTTTTGTATCTCCTATCTTTTATCCTTTTATTCTCTTTTATTTTACTTAGATTCCTCTTTTTTCATTTCTTTTTTATTTTGTAGTGGAGTGTCCTGTCTCCCGTGTCCGTATGAAATGTGAAGCCGGGTATGGAGGCTCAAATGTCCCATTGCTTCATGTATCAATTGTATCTAATATTTTTATCTTCAATTTCAAAGTTCAAACAGATGATCTGAACCACTCAACATGATATCTACATTAAAATATGCTCAAAGATTAAATTTTATATTTTTTGAAAATTATTTACTATTTTTTAAGGTTGGTACAAAATCACTGTTTTTCAGAAAATTGTGGACCATCTAAAAACAATAATTTTGTATCTATCTTAAAAAATAGTAAACAATTTTCAAAAAATATAAAATTTGATCCTTAAGCATATTTTAATGTGGATATCATGTTGAGCGGTTCGAATTGTCTGTTTGAACTTTGAAATTGAAGATAAAGATGTTGAGATACGATTGGAGCACGAAACAATGGTGCTATTTGAGCCCTCATATATATATTATCAAATTTTAATTTATATTAGGTCTTTTCTCCAGTAGAAATTCTGCAACCATCCAGTTCTATTATATAATATATATCACTACCAAGTAATGCATTTCATATATTTATTTTTTTGAGGAAAATCCATTTCATTATGTTCATAATTGCTGTAAATAGAGAGTATCAATCAATGTTTTAAATAGCGTTTATAGCGTCATAGCGGGAAGTCTACAAAAAAAGCTATAGCGAATAGCGTAGCTATAGCGGAAGCTATTCCAAATAGCGTTTTTTTTTTTTTTACAAAAATTATATTATATATTTGTACTATATATTAACATTATCTAAAGTTTCATAGAACAATAAATAACACCAAATTAATTAAGAAATTATAATATTCATATTGAACTAGTACAAAAGTCCATGGTTCAAAATATCCATAATAATATCATAAACTATTGATCTTTTTCTATACAAAATATCTTAAGCATCATGATTCATTCTATTTTTTTTTTCTATACAAAATAAATTTTATGGATCTTTATTTAAGCCCATATAAATTGTCTAAAAAAACCCAATATGCATAGCGCGCTACACGCTATGCGCTATAGCGGACCGCTATTACCGCTATAGCGGCCGTAGCGCAATTAGCGTATTTTCATGCCATAGCTTAGCGTTTAGGGTTCAAAAACGCTATAGCGGCGCTATAGCGCGCTATTTAAAACACTGGTATCAATCAACAAGTCATGTAGATGTAGGTGGGAAAACATGGCCGTTTGGATTGTCTTCCCGTTTCTTGTCAGTAATGGCCGGAGACCCCACAATGGCAGAGAGGCACAAACTTTCCTTATGCACCCGGAGCACAAACGAGACCAAAAACCATTGGCACTTTTTAAGTGGGGACAAACCACTGTTAACACTTTCCGTTCAACAAACTTTACTGGCAAATTGATAATGTAAAGACATTTAATTTTTGAGTGAGCCTATGGTGCTATGCATAGTACGGATGGGGTTCGTGCTACGGCTCAAAATTTGATTTTTTTAAATCCTAACGTTCGATCCAACCGTTCAATGTGATAACCATATGAATATGTACTTGCAAACTAAATTTTATATTTTTTCAAATTTTTTTTACTATTTTTTTAAATAGATAGAAAAATCAGTATTTTCTGAAAATTCTGAACCATCAAAATTAAACCCATTGAATCAGAGTAGGTCCGATGGGCATGAAGCAGAGAATAAGATTCCAAAAAAATAAATAGTACGGACTTGATAAAAAAAATGAAAGGAAAGAGTTGGGGAGAGTGTACGGAGAGAACCAGGTGCTGTGAACAGTACAATATAATAAGATATATAATATAAATAAAAATGGGGGATCCCCATTAGCATTACCGGATCCGTATACGGAAGGGAGTATACGGCCTGTCCGACAGCTCCACTCAGGCATCATGCTGTTATGGGTCCCATGCTTCTCTCCTATTTAATACACCTATTTTATTGATTCTCTCGTAACTTGTAACTCTGGTCTAAAATGCCCTTTCTAAAGCTCTAAATAACCAATATGCCATTAGAGAGTCACTACTTAACTTTTTTTATTATTATTTTATCAATGTATCTTATTATTTTTAAAAGATAAAATTTAACGAAATAAATTATATTATGTTTGTCAAGAGGAAACTTTTTGCGGATATTTATTGTTTTGTAGAGTTGAAGGTTTGAGAGATAAATGTTAACAACATTTTTTATCATGTTGTGTACACTGCTGAGTTTAATTGTAATACATGATATATAGTTGTTATTATTATTATTTTTGTTATATCTATTGTTTCACCTTCATAAAATGCGTTTTTTTAGAATTTAAAACCAATTGTTAAATTGCCAAAGTAAAAAAAACTAATAAGTTCAATTTAATTATCATTTCTCTATAAATTCTTATGAATTCTCGGTACAATAAAGATAATTAATTTTACTACAATTTGACATAAAATCTTTTGTCGTACAATTTTTTACTGAAAAAGCTCCGGAACTATTTAGAGTAAATGTTAAGACCAATTTTTAAACAATGTATTATTACTACTTCACGAGATATAGTGATAAACTGAACTGAAAAAACAACTTTGCTTGTTTAAATATTGTATAGTCTTTTAGAGTCTGAATTACATTTGGTTAATTTATATTAATCACTTAACTTTTACCAAATGATTTTTTTCCACAAAAGTATTCAACTTTTATCTCATGTAAGCCTTTGCTTATTGAATATTTTCTCTATTAATGCACAACTTCAACCCCAATTAAATTTGCAATTTATTGCAAGTAACAAATTACACCATACAATTAGGAAATTAACCCCAAATCACTTGGCATCAAAACACGCAAACAACATCGAATTACTGTTAATTTTTGTTTTACATCAATTTATTATTTATTATTTTTTTATGATTTTGTTGGCTTGTAGCGGCGGATTTTTTTAAAAACCATAATTACAATAATTAAATTTAAATAAACAACATGATTGCGCCCAGATTTACAAAAATCATCAATACCGAAATGCCAATTCGGTCCGATCGAATTTTTTTACTCTGGACCGAATTGGCATTTCGGTCCCCCTCTTTTTCACAACAAATCAAGGTTTTTCATGTGGCCGACCGTGTGGTCCACCAAAATGCATTTCGGTCCAGAGGATTCTGATATTTAAACTCCATTATATATGTGATGGTTCCATACATAAAGATGAATACTTGATCACTCTTTTAGAATAGACAATAAATATACAGAGGCTCTTTTTGTAAATCTATAGAGACAATAAATATACACTAGCTGGTAAGAGAGAATGGGTCCTTGTAAATATAGGATCTTTTTGTAAATTTTTTTTTTATTATTAATGAAATTGTCAGCGAGCTTTGCTCACTGTCCTTAAAAAAAAAAGAATGAGATCAATTGATCTTCATTATTTTTTTCCAAATTTTTTTTATACTTGTACACAATTATTTAGATAATTTAGAGTGAAATGAAAATTAATGACCTCCATTCATAATATGAAAATTTTATATAATTGAATTCCATAGCAAGAAAGTCTGGCTCCGCCTCATATCCGTGATTTTTATTTTTACCCAAAAAAAAATATTTTAATATAAATAACCACGTTTTTAAAAGAATTTTATTTCTACCCAAACCGCAAATAATATTTGCGGTTTGAATTAACAATTCAAACCGCAAGGAATATATGCGGCTTGAATTGTGAATTCAAACCGCATATATTATTTGCGGCTTGAATTGTTAATTCAAGCCGCAAATAATATATGCGGTTTGAATCGCATTTATAAAAATCGGTTAACCAATCACCATTTCATTTATTATTTTATTAAATGGTAATTTTTCACCGATAATCCTAGAAATTTATTCACCGATAACCCTAAAGTTATTTTTATTACAAAGAATTATATTATAAAAACTTATCAATAATATAAAATTTCATTTATTATTTTATTAAATGGTAATTTTTCACCGATAACCCTAGAAATTTATTCACCGATAACCCTAAAGTTATTTTTATTACAAAGAATTATATTATAAAACTTATCAATAATATAAATGGAAATGGTATTTTATAAATGGAAATGGTATTTTATGAGGTAGTTTATTTTATATTATTGATAAGTTTTTATAATATAATTCTTTGTAATAAAAATAACTTTAGGGTTATCGGTGAATAAATTTCTAGGGTTATCGGTGAAAAATTACCATTTAATAAAATAATAAATGAAATTTTATATTATTGATAAGTTTTTATAATATAATTCTTTGTAATAAAAATAACTTTAGGGTTATCGGTGAAAAATTACCATTTAATAAAATAATAAATGAAATTTTATATTATTGATAAGTTTTTATAATATAATTCTTTGTAATAAAAATAACTTTAGGGTTATCGGTGAATAAATTTCTAGGGTTATCGGTGAAAAATTACCATTTAATAAAATAATAAATGAAATTTTATATTATTGATAAGTTTTTATAATATAATTCTTTGTAATAAAAATAAATTTAGGGTTATCGGTGAATAAATTTCTAGGGTTATCGGTGAAAAATTACCATTTAATAAAATAATAAATGAAATTTTATATTATTGATAAGTTTTTATAATATAATTCTTTGTAATAAAAATAACTTTAGGGTTATCGGTGAATAAATTTCTAGGGTTATCGGTGAAAAATTACCATTTAATAAAATAATAAATGAAATTTTATATTATTGATAAGTTTTTATATTATAATTCTTTGTAATAAAAATAACTTTAGGGTTATCGGTGAATAAATTTCTAGGGTTATCGGTGAAAAATTACCATTTAATAAAATAATAAATGAAATTTTATATTATTGATAAGTTTTTATAATATAATTCTTTGTAATAAAAATAACTTTAGGGTTATCGGTGAAAAATTACCATTTAATAAAATAATAAATGAAATTTTATATTATTGATAAGTTTTTATAATATAATTCTTTGTAATAAAAATAACTTTAGGGTTATCGGTGAATAAATTTCTAGAGTTATCGGTGAAAAATTACCATTTAATAAAATAATAAATGAAATGGTGATTGGTTAACCGATTTTTATAAATGCGATTCAAACCGCATATATTATTTGCGGTTTGAATTAACAATTCAAGCCGCAAATAATATATGCGGTTTGAATTCACAATTCAAGCCGCATATATTCCTTGCGGTTTGAATTGTTAATTCAAACCGCAAATATTATTTGCGGTTTGGGTAGAAATAAAATTCTTTTAAAAACGTGGTTATTTATATTAAAATATTTTTTTTTGGGTAAAAATAAAAATCACGGGCCTCATATCTACTCTGTACTTTAAAATTTATTATTACGAGTAAAAGCTTGTAGCTCTAAATTATATAGCCAATTAGTTGTCCTCTAACTTGCACTAATACAGGTCAAATTTCTTTTTTTATTTGAAATAGATATAGTATTGGTCGAGATTATTATAAATTTCTTATTAAGTCATCTATTATTAATTATGCACTTCTTGGCGTTGTTGGCATTCTGTGATCAGGCCCATGGTATAGGAAAATATCCTTAATTAATACTGTCTATACTCCACATCAATTAACCAGCAATATAATTTACATATTTTAAAATTGTATTTTCTCCGGACCGAATTGGCATCTCGGTCCAGCCAAAATTTCCCTCGGGACCGAAATGCCAATTCGGTCCGGACTCTTTGTTGGATTTTATGTGGCGTCGGCTGCGCAACAATTGAAAATGAGGGGGGACCGAAATGCCAATTCGGTCCGGAGAAAACAAATGCGGTCGGACCGAATTGGATGGTTTTTGTAAATCCAGCCGCAATCATGTTGTTTATTTAAATTTAATTATTTTAATTATGGTTTTTAAAAAAAATCCTGTAGCGGCCGCTAAACTAAAACAACGAATAAAGGAGAAAAGAAAAAAACGAAAGAAAAAAAATTTAAGTAGCAATATTGATATTCGGTGCGTGCTAAGAGGGCAATATAGTAAATTAGCAAATCGAGAAACTAACTCCCCCTAATCCCATCGACCCACCACGTTACCCTCCTTAAACAACAACCAAAAAATAAAAATAAAATAAAACACTCGTACAAACAAACAAAACAAAACAAAACATCTCTCTCTCTCTCTCTCTCTCTCTCTCTCTGATCCCTTGCTCTTTCACCGATCAATCAATCCATCCTTAATTAATCAACCTTCTCACCTCTCTCGATCTAATCGATCTCCATTTATGTCGACCTCTCTTCCGATTTTTGTCGAGCTCAAAACGGTGAGGATGAGAAATGTAGTTGGCAAGTAGATACTGTGTCTCCAGTCCACACCCTACTCCAATTGCTTCCTTTTTCCTTTTCCCTTTTTGCTGCTTTTCACTTCATAAATCGATCCACTAGCTCAAAATAACTCTAAATCGTAATTATCTTTCAGATTTTGGTTTTGGTATCCTATCAGTAAGTACTCTCTTTGATCTTTGTTAATGGAAGCAGCGGGATTTACCAACCTAATAAGCATGTTCTATACCCCAAATTTCACTGTAAATTAAAGGAAATTCATAATTAGGAGAGATTCCCTATTCAGAATTGATTGAAAATAGGATTCGTTCTTGATTTTCCTTTTCCCTTTTATCATGTCGCTCTTGTAAGCCAAATTTGGATATTAGCCATGATACTCTCTATTCCGAATTGGGTTTCCTTTATTTTGCTTAGATCAATTTGATTTACCTATACTAAGTAGGCAACATGCTACATCAAGTTCAATAGCCACTTGCTATTTCATCTTAGCCCAATTTAAACTCTTCAAATTTTAACCAAATATGAAAACCTTGCAATGTCTCAAACCAAACCAAGGAGCTACCACTCGGAGACTGGAGAGGAGGCTTTCTCTTGGCGAGTACAAAAGGGCAATATCTTGGTCAAAGTATCTGGTCTCATCCGGTGGGGCCATAAAAGGGTTCAGAGAGGACGAATGGAGTTGTGACATGTCACAATTACTGATCGGCAATAGGTTCGCATCGGGCCGGCATAGTAGGATTTACCATGGGATCTACAAAGAGAGGGAGGTGGCCATTAAAATGATAAGCCAGCCCGAAGAGGATGCCGCTCTTGCGGCTCAGCTCGAGCTCCAGTTCACTTCAGAGGTTGGATTGTTGTTTCGGTTGAGGCACACAAATATTATTACGGTAATTTTATTTATTTGTGTGCTTTGTTTGTTAATCTTCAATTCATAGCGTCAATTGTTAAGTATTATATTAGAATTAATCAAAATGGTTTATCACTAGCTAGTGGCAAGGCCTATCAATCAGAGTAAAGTTGGTGATATGTATACCAAGTCAAAAGGTGCTCACCATTTAATTTGTATGGAAAGTATTTATGATATTTAATATCGTGAAGATTAGGGGTAGATTGGTAATTTCTTAAATTTGGAAGACAGATGATAGTCCAGATTAACTACTTGTAAAAAATAAGAAGGAAAAAGCCAAGTAGACTTAATCTATCCATTCTTATATATTACTTGCAAATATTGTATTAGTTTCCACCATACTCATTCTACATACTTAAAATAATTAATAATGGACAAAATTTAAATATTACTATTTTGTGAAGTTTGTTCAACCCGTTGTTGAAAAAGGTCTGATAACTGTCAGGCTGAAGAAAGTTTTTAGTCATTAATATATATAGAGGAGGGTTCCAATGCCTCCATTTTTCATGCCTCCACCATGCCTCCATTTTTAAAACTTTAATAACTCAAAATTTAAAACTTAAAAGTCAAAATAAAACCGTTGGATATGATCTACATCATTTTATCTATGTGCTCATAAAAAATTATCACATTTTGATTTTGTTTTTATGTGAATCAATAAGTTGAAAAATCAACGTCTAGAAATTATCCACATTAGTACGTTTTTTACAAGCTCTTGATGACAACCAAAACAAAATTGAAATGTCATAATTTTTTACACGTGCATAGATAAAATGATATAGATCATATCCAACGGTTTTATTTTGACTTTTAAGTTTTAAATTTTGAGTTATTAAAGTTTTAAAAAATGGAGGCATGGTGGAGGCATGAAAAATTGAGGCATTTGAACCCTCCTCATATATTAATATGTGCCATATTCTAATGTCCCTAATTACACTATTTCAAATTGAGACAGGTGCTCTGAACTATTGTTTTTGATTTAAACTTCAAATCTTATATGAGGTGGGAATTGGTAAATCTTTTATAATAATTACTGTGTCAATAAGATTTGGATAGGAATATTTAAAATTTGTCTCAATAGAACCTTCACGAGGACATTGCAAATTAACGGTTATATAGAGTATCAAAATGTTTATAACATTCTCAAATTACCGGTTTCAATTAGTTAGACATGATGGTCTTAGCTAATATATTCACAGCTTGAGTTACAGAAGTATAATGGAATCATTTTATTGAATATAGTAAATATATCTTTTAATTATATCTCGCACGAGTAAAACACTAGATTTGACTGAGTAGATGATAATTAATGGCACGGATCGTCATCGTCCGTTCCATTCCTAAAGTTTGATGGCAAATTATTTCAACTTGATTTTGTTGAAATCTAGACTATTTTGATAGTTTATTGCATCTTTGAATTTATTTTAAAAACATTTTTTTTTTCTATTTTTGGTTTATATTTTTTCCTTTTCCATAAACTTTCTTTCTTTTCATTCAGGAAATAAATGAAATTTATTGAACATATATACAAAGAGTGATTATTGACCTTTGTAATTAATTGTCCTTTTTGCCCTCCTAGCGATCAAGAGTGTACATGTGAATAGGTAAAATCAATGGCAAAAAATTAAGCAAGCACCATCACACGTTTTGAGGTAAACAGTAAATGGGACTGCTATACAAAGTATCAAGGGTGTACAGTAAGTATGAAAAAAAGTAATATTAGAGCGGAAAATTTGCATCTATCCTAAATAGGCACACTTGTGGCCCATTATTGAATTTTTTTTTCCGCCTGGGCACCAGATTTGTAAACATGTCATGTTTTTTTTCATACTATAGGAAATTTTTTAATTCATTGAATATAGATATCTTCGTTGGATATACACAGCTCTAGCAGCAGTCCATTTTTATCAAACAACACTACTTTGATTTCTCTGAATAACAGGCTGATGCATCCTTATCCATTTATTTAATTTTTGTTTGCTTGCTTCTTATTCTTTTATTTGTTTTTCTTGTTTATTTATTTGAGTAGTGTAACTACCAGCCACAATTAATGGCTAAAACTCACTAGATGAAAGTTTGCTTGAGGTAACTATTTATCACTAGGAATAAATGTTTTTTCTTTTTACTTTTTTTCTGTGATAGTTTGTGGCGGCTTGCAAGAGAACCCCTGTATTTTGCATAATCACGGAGTACATGTCAGGGGGTTCTCTTAGAAAATACCTTCACAAACAAGGCCCCAATTCTCTCCCTCTTAAGACGGTTCTAAAAATAGCGCTTGACGTAGCTCGAGGCATGAACTATCTCCATTCGCAAGGAATTTTACATAGGTAGGGGTAAATCCTTAACTTTTGTTGTGTAAATAGTGAATGTTTTGTGCATGTCTCCATTGCATAATTTTGCAAAATGAATCCACAAATTACCATGAAACTTATCATAAGCCCCGTCATTGTCAATTTTGTAATGCAAGAATTTTCTTATTTGCGGAGCAAGTTAGAGTGAGGCTATGGTAATATGCATATTACGGATTGACCTATGCTATGTATTCATATATCTATTTTCAAAGTTTAAACAGGCAATCCAAACTGTTAAACATGATCTCCATATGAAAATGTACTTGGAGAGTAAATTTTACTATTTTCCTAGATACGTAGAAAATCACTACTTCTGGATGGTCCGGAAATTTAAATCAAGTGATTTTCTACCTATCTAAAATAATAGCAAAAAAATTCTTAAAAATTGTAAAATTTGGTGGCATGTACATTTTCATACGAAGATCATGTTGAACGGTTCAGGTCGACTATTTGGACTTTATAAACAGAGATATGAGTCCATAGCGTGGGCCGCTGTGTAATATGCATATTACCATAGTCTCACTCGAGCAAGTTATATTACTTATCTATTTAGCCTTCATGGTGTAAGAATTTATCAATAATGCCAGAAATAACCTTTATGAAGTTGGTTTAACTGTTTGTATTTGAAATATGGCTCTAAAAGAAGCTTGTCTAAAAAGCTTTGTTTTGATGGGACTTGCATGGTTAGATTGAAAGAATGGGTACCATAAAGATTCAAATAAGAGAAGTGACTTCCAATTTCGCATCAGGAGGGATTATTTTTGCAAATGATGAAATGGGAGGGGTTTTAGCAGCTTTTTTATTAATAGGGTGTCTTTAGCAAATTTACTGACATAATATATTTGAAGTTTGAGACCTTGACTGCTACAGCTAATGAAAACAGGGACCTAAAATCAGAGAATATACTCCTAGGACATGACATGTCAGTTAAGGTGGCAGATTTTGGTATTTCATGCGTGGAGTCAGAATGCGGTACAGCTAAGGGATTTGCGAGTACGTACCGGTGGATGGCACCAGAAATGATAAAAGAGAAGAGTCACACAAAGAAGGTTGACGTGTACAGTTTTGGGGTAGTTCTTTGGGAACTCTTAACGGGTTTGGTACCTTTTAACGGTTTAACGCCCGAACAAGCCGCATTTGCTGTTGCACAAAAGGTATATGTATGGTTCTCTTCGTGTTTTTATAATACATTGTATATTTCTTGTCAAATTCTGAAATTTTCTTTAAAAATTTCAGAATGCAAGGCCACCTATGCCGACATCTTGTCCAATTGCAATAAGCCACCTCATCAACCAATGCTGGGCCAGTAATCCTTTAAAAAGACCTGATTTTGACAAAATAGTGTCGATCCTAGAGAGTTACAAGAAGTCTTTAGATGAAGACCCTGCCTTCTTTCTCTCTTACAATCCAGTCCCTGTACAAGAGAAGGGCCTCAAGAGATGCTTCCCTCTTTTCGGGGTGCCCCATAGAAATTGTGCTTCCTCCAACAGGGCCTGATAACCTGGAAATTTGTTTACATGCCCTTGAAAGTTGCTGTTTCAAGGGGTTGATATAGACGAATTTTACTTTTATCCGGGGTTATATGCAGAACAACCGTAGCTAGGTTAGCTTGATGTGTTGTTTTGTTGTACAATTACAAATAGGGGTTGTGTTGTTTCCTGAGGTTTTATTTTATGTGAATCTAATCTTTGTATTTGCCGGCCTCTCTTAAATTGAGATGAAGGCTTAGGCTTACTACTAATTTGCTAAGTTTATATTATTGAGTACCTTTCTTTTGTTTTTGTTCGGAAAAAAAATGTACAAAAGTTGGCATCCCTCTTTTTATTAAGGCTGGTGAGTTCCATCTCTCTCTCTCTCACACACACACAATAGTACACGACATAAACTAAGCTATTTAGTTAATTTGCTCTTTTTTTTATGCACCAACGATGGGCCCAATTATACAACAATTTATATTATTCCGATGTGGGTATTTTGGGTATTTTGTGAGTTTATGGGGGGCAACCTAGAGATTTGGACTATTTGGTGATCCTTATTTGAACCCGACCCGCTAAATACCGGATAATCTATAATCAATTTGAAGCATTGAAATGCACGTTGGTTACTTATTTTTTTTATAGAATGCGCACTGATTTTCATCTTCCGTCGTTTATCCGTAAGCCCCCCACGGTCCCACCCCTCACCCGAATTCGGATCCTCAGAGTTAACTCAAATTTTGCGATTTATATTCACTCTAATATTAAAGGGCCCCGTGCGATACAGGTGTGAGTCAAATTTCATCGTACATTCCGAAAATTAACTCAAACACACGTTTATGTAGAGGATGTGGATTGCCCCCTACCCCTGTGGATAAATATCCTCCCCGGTACCGTAAAAGATTTCCTTCACTTTACGGTTTGAGATTAACTCCCAGCTGCTTTGGGATTCGGGCTGACGGAGGGGGCAGTATTATTGGGCTTTGAGATTCGTGCCAAGTTAAAAAGAACGGTTCAGATCAAGTAATTGTAAAAGATTTCCTATTACAGTACCGGGGGTGATCTGAATCTACCCCTATTAGGTCCGGAATGTATTTCTTTCAACTTCTCTTTTGAATCATTATTTTTTTTATATATATATAGTTTAGGGTGATGTGTCACAGGAAGAGGAGAACAGTAGAACTGCCCCCAATAGAAATAAAATAATTATTTAACTAATATAATTTGTATATAATGTCAATGATCAAATAGAATTCAATTGATGTTAGTTGAGAACACATCTAGCACATAGTTAGCAAAAATATTATTTTTTGTGTGAAAAATTACATGTTCTAAATTCAGTATTTATACTGTCATTTCGAGATAATTTGAGGGCTTTATCCCTAGTCTTCAATCTCATATTAAAAAAAACTTTTACTAAGTAATGATGTCTTATTTGGTAAGTTAACATTATAAATAATGTTTTCATACGTGCTACTTTATTTTTAGGGAAGAATCAGATTGCCATGTCTTTTTTGATATTTATGAAAAAAGGCAAACAATCATAAAGTTAACCCTGTGTCAAAGATTTTTTTTATTTTTTTGTGAAGCCCTAGATAAGGTATTTTTCTTAATAACCGTGGTTATAATGTCTCGCTATTTACTGAGTCTTAATATATTTTATTTCAAAGAATTGTACTGTAATAAATTGGAGATATTGGTACGGTGATTGGCGATACTTATCACCTTGTTAAAAATGGTGCAGTTACAACACTTCCAACAAAAAAAGGTCGTTCTCTCGGAAAAACAAATCCACGACCATCACTCCTGTAGTTTTCCTACCAGTGTTTCACAGATCCCTATCTTCTCATTCAATTTTCATAGGGGTACACAGATTGCCGAAATTTTTATTTTTAACATTTTAATTAAATTCATTAATAAATTAACCATCGTTTTTGGTCAATTTCAAATTTAACACGGCCGCAGAATGCCGGAGCGGACCCATATGGGGGGTACCGCAGAATGCCGAAGTGGACCCCCATATGGGGCCGCACAATGCCGGAGCGGTCCCTTTATTTTTTATTTTAGAAATACGAAATTGTATATATGTTAAGTGTTATTTAGTTTCGAATGTAGTTTAAATTGATTTTTGGTCGTATCGTATTTTTGGTCGTTCGTTTGAAATATTTTAGATATTTTAGATATGTGGTTTCTTTTAAATTCTTTTGTGTACTCTGAGATAATAAAATCAACAAAATAAATAAATAACAACAAAATCAAACAAACAAGAAACTAATCAACGAAATAAATAAGTATCTGACAAAACATCTACCAATACTCCAAATAAGAATCTACCAATCTAACAAAACATCTAACAATCTACGGCTCTGGACTAAACACCGTCCTCGCCTTCTTCTTCCTAAACCCCCGACCCCGCCTGCATAGTGGCGTCTCGTCTGTATCTCCGGAGGATGCTGAGCTGGATGCCTGGACATCCGTAGACTGAACCGGCTCATGGGGAACCTCCTCAATCTCGGATGTCTGCTGGACCCCAGGACCAAAAACTGTGGTCTGTCCAGACTCAGCCTGCGTGAATAAAAACGCCTGTCTGGCAATGGGGTCATCGTGGAGGGAAGGGTGAGGTACCTGCGGTGAGGACTGGCCAGGGAACAGCGGGATGGACTCTGTCTGAACATACCCTGGCTCATAGGCAGGAGGTACTGTCTGAGTGGGACTGTAACCTGGGGAATACAGTCCATCTCCCTCTGTGCCATAATCAGCGGAGATATCAAAGCCCAGGTCCTCATCGTGTCCACCCTGTAGTAACTTACAAATTAGATAATGTATTGAATAAGAAAAATATCACAGTTATGTATTTTAATTTAAATTATACCTCGGTAGGCATCCTAGCCTGGGATCCCATGGCGTCCAGTGCAGCCTGGCGCATCAACTCGGCACCTCGGTCGAACGCCTGACCGACCGTCTCAGCATCATGGACGCCTGCAAACACGTCCTCATCACCAGTGTAGGGGACATAGACATCGGGCTCGTCAGATATGTCGTCGACCGCATCAACACCGCCCAAGCCAGCGCACCTCAGTAGAGAGTCGAGGCGCGCCCTGTACCCACACTGGCACACCGCGGGTACGTTGTGCTTGAGGATGACCTTCCCGAGCCTCTTCCATCCCCTGGTGACGGCCATCGTAGCCCCTATGACGCAACTCTTGACAAGATATAATGCCTGAAAATATGAAAAAATTATGAAGAAGTTGTACAATTGTAAATATTAATATTTTTGAATTTGAAACTTCAAATTAAAAATACCGTGGCTGCGAGAGGTGCGCCGGCGGGGATAATACCGTGGATCCGTCCTCTACGATCCCTCGGCTTCGGTACCCGCTCGTGCGGGTTGTCGGCGATGTAGCCCTCAATGAAGATGGTGTACGCGCCGCAATCCTGATACCAATCTCTGTAAGGTCTGTACGAATTACAACAAATGTTAGATATTCCAATCAAAAAGCCATAGTTGAAGTAGTGAATTAATAAAATTTCTTACACTGGCGCGACATCCATCTGACGGTCGGGCTCGGCCAATGGGGGATCTGCCTGTCCTGCCTCGAACACGTAATCGGCACGAGCAATCCCCCAGTCCTTGTCTGCAGTTGTCTCCCTGGCATGGTGCAGAGCTCGCCAGACATTCTCGCTGATAGGTGCCGGGGGCGGAGCAAGCTGGCGCAGCCCGAACTGTCTCATGACCCGTCCGGGGTAATGGTGCTCGATGATCTATATATATTAATACGTTAGACTGTTTTTATTAAATTAAGTTGATTGTGTAAATAACTAGCGTAAATAAATTACGGTACCTGAAAACATATGAGCGGCACCTCTGCACGCCAGAAACGCTCCTGCTGACGACATCGCTCCGGCAATATCTCAAGATATGAGCGATGTGCGCCATCCACCTCGACCTGGAAGTATAGATTTAATATCATATATCAATTCGAACTGGGAAAAATTTAAATAAAAATAAAAGTAAACTTACATAATCTCTGTAGGGCTCCCAAGTGACAAACTCGGCATCATCTCTGAGGTGCTCGATCTCCTGTCTCCAAAATGTGATGCCGAGAGACGCGCCATGCCCTGTACCTACCCAAATCTTGGGATAGCAGTACTTGGCGGCAAATGCAGGGCAGTTGTCCGGATCGGGCTTGCCCCACTGCGGCACATCTGTCTTGCTAGCCAGGACTGGACGGCCAACAATCAGATGTGCATAGGACCAGTGCTGTAGTAACATGCACGGTCCTATGAATGTCTTGTTCTTCTTCAGGCAGGCTGTGTTAAGACCCCTTTACAAGAAAACAAAGTCATTGTTACTACACTACGATGTATACTATTTGAAAATATTTATAAGGTGTTTCTTACCTATATAGGCATGCCAGCGTGGCACCTCCCCAGTTGAACCTGCCCGCAGTGGACAGGTCGCGCAGAAGCTCGAGGTAACACAGCCGCACCTGATCTCCATGCGAATCCGGAAACAACCGACAGGTGATCATCTCCAAAATATAGGCGCGCAGATATCGGTCAATAACCACCTGTTATAGATTTAAATTAGAACAATACTTACAAGAAAATATGATTGAATCTCGTACAAGCAAATACCTGATCTGGTCGCTCCGGAAAGACCTGAAATCTCGCCCGCAGCTTTACCAAGCTGATGCAGCTGGGCGAGACCACAGTCTTCTCACCTCTCTTCTTCGCTTTCTGGAGATCCTCGTGCGGGATACCCAATAGCTCTAAGCACAATGCACGAAAATCTCCGTACTCGACGCCCGTGACCGGCTCCCCAATAATAGTCATACCCCACAGGCAACTGACGTCCTGTAGGGTGACTGTCATCTCAGCATGGGGGAGATGAAAGCTGTGCGTCTCCGGACGCCATCGCTCAACGAGGCCAGAAGATAAGCCCTCGTCAGCATTCTCCTCGGCCATCTGGGATATCTGGTACAATCCCATCGAGCGTAAAACCCCCCCGTACGCCGACTGGTACCGTAGATGCTGGCGGTTGTGACGAACCGTAACCGCATCCAAACCCTGCATTTAAGTAAATAATCAGATCAAGTTCATTCATCAAAAATTCGAGATGACAAATTTATAAATATGACAAATTTACTTACCCCAGTGGCAGCCTCTAATATCCGATGCTCCGCATTCGGGTACCATAAGAAGTCGCTGACCCTGTCGGTGCGACTCCAGATACCCGGAACATCCGCCAACGCTGTCTCGATGTACTGAGACATCTCGTATGGCGTGGCTGTAGGAGCATGCTGTGTACCCCTACTGGAGGATGGTATATCTCTACTGGTACTCATGCTGTATTGGATAATATTTGGTCAAATATGAGAGTTTGGTAAAAGTCCGGTTTAACTTTGGGTACAATTCTAATTAAATTTGGGTACAATTCTAATTAAATTTGGGTACAATTCTAATTAAATTTGGTTACAATCGAATTAAATTTTGGTACAATTCTAATTAAATTTGGGTGCAATCTAATTAAATTTGGGTACAATTCTAATTAAATTGGGTTACAATCGAATTAAATTTGGGTACAATTCTAATTAAATTTGGGTGCAATCTAATTAAATTTGGGTGCAATCTAATTAAATTTGGGTGCAATTCTAATTAAATTTGGGTGCAATTCTAATTAAATTTGGGTACAATTCTAATTAAATTTGGGTACAATTCTAATTAAATTTGGGTACAATTCTAATTAAATTTGGGTACAATCGAATTAAATTTAGGTACAATTCTAAATAAATTTGGGTACAATCGAATTAAATTTTGGTACAATTCTAATTCTAAATCCTAAATCTAAACTCTAAACCTAAATCCTAATCCTAAACCCTAAACCTACACCTAATTACTACTCTACACTAAAAATTAAAACAAGAGAAGAAGAAGAAAACTTACCCGAGGTCGAAGGGATTCGAACTTCAAAAGAGATGTAATGAAATCGGAATTCTGCGGCCCTATATATAGGCCGGGGACCGCTCCGGCATTATGCGGCCCCATATGGGGGTCCGCTTCGGCATTCTGCGGTACCCCCCATATGGGTCCGCTCCGGCATTCTGCGGCCGTGTTAAATTTGGAATTGACCAAAAACGATGGTTAATTTATTAATGAATTTTATTAAAATGTTAAAAATAAAAATTTCGGCACAGATTGTCTTTGCAATGTATTCTACTCAGTGGAAATTATAAATAATACTCTATATAGTACTTGATGTACATAAAAAAATAGTTGTATATTTGAGCTTGTAGATAGAAGATGATAACAAGCTTATTTTTCTAAAATAACATTACTAATGTTATACTTATACTTTTCAAATATTATAGAAATAATGTGATACCATTCTTAAAGTATGATTCAAGTTGACATTTGTTAATTGTACTATGTTTAATAAAAAAAATAGATGACTCAATTGTTGTTTGAAAAATTATTATTATTTTTTAGACTTAAATGCACGTCTATCATAATGTTTTTAGATCCTTAGTTCTTTTAAGATTTCATCATTTACAATTTAACCATATGTTAATTTTGACATTCTTTATAAAGTTCTTTCCTAAATAGAATGAGGATTTTAAAGTTAACAAGAAATTTAATGTAAAAAAAAATTCTCACGTATGTGATGAGAATCAAAGCTCCCAAATCAATTAAATTGATTTGCTTTGTTAAATATGTTTTCATCATTTACGATTTCTTAAGTATACTTTTTTTTTATACATATTACTCTAAATTTGTCTTCCAAGATACAAAATAATAAAGTTTAAAATATATCTCTATAGATCAATTAAATCGACAATTTAATTGAATTGCTTTGTTAAATAATGTTGAAAAAAATACAGAAATTTTGTGCGTGATAAAACTAGGGGGTAACTGACGGGGGACACTGGCGGTGTACCAATAGCAAAAGAAGTAGAGATATTATCTTTTTCTCCGTTCCATTAAAAGCTTAGGTACTCAGCATTAGGGGTGTTCATCGGGGCCGGTTTATTTGGTTTTTAACCGAACCGAAATAGTTTGGTTCAAACGGTTCGGTTTTTTTGGTTTAATTGGTCCGGTTCGGTTCAATTTTTGATATAGATCGGTTTCTTTAATATGGTTCGGTTTATAATATCTAAAAACCGTAATAACCGAACCGACCGATTTCTTTAACATGGGTATTAATCTTTATAGTGAATTTAATCTTTACAGTGGTACATGGGTATTAATCTTTACACTGTGGTACATGGGTGGTTTCAACTTGTGAATTTAATCTTTACAGTGTGGTACATGGGTAGTACAGTGGTACAATGTTTCACATTATTGCTGAATTTATTATTTACAGTGTATTAATCTCAACTTGTTAGCTGTAAATGTCTTGTTTTATAACAATCTCAACTAAACAATGGTTTGTTCGGTTTAACCGAACAAATCAAAATTTACTTTGGTTCGGTTTTAATCGGTTGCTATATTTACTTTGGTTGGTTCGGTTCTATTTTCGAAAACCGAAATAAACTTTGGTTTGCCTATTTTATTTCGGTTTTAACCGAACCGAACCGATGAACACGCCTACTCAGCATTACTTTAGTAAAGGCGAAATATTTTATTTTATTTGAATAATAACAGAAAAGTTTACTTAGAGAGTAATTATAATATCCCGACTTACTTTCTCCCATCTCTTCAACCACAGTTAAACAGTTAAAATCGCTAACGACTTACCCGTTTCAATGCATTTTGTCTTATCTAGTTGGGACCCAAAAAAAAAAAAAAGAGACATGGTGCGATGTCTCCACGGTTTTTTTTTTTTTTTTCCAGCTTTCTGGCTGTGATGGACTATGAAGTTCAGAGTATTATTATTATTTTTTCTACCTCTCTGGCTGTGATAGACAAAGACGTTCAGGAATTATGTTTTTTTGTTTTTTTACTGTTTAGTTCAGGAATAATCTTTTGGCTAACGTTATAGACCATCATATTTTTGTTATTTGTCGAATTTCAGCAAAACTCTTCTTCATTCTCGATATTTTTTTATTTTTTTTGCTATTAATAAAAATTTCGGGCGATCTTGTCTCTTTCTCGTCTCCTTTCATTTCAAAATCCATTCCGTCTCTTTCTCTCTCTCCTTCGTTCTCTTTCTTCGTGTTTAGATTTTTTTTTGAAGACTTGTCAGAGACTGACAAGTGAAATTTATTAATGAAAAGTTTAATACATCCGAGGGGTATTGCCCCTATTGCATATGTCCTACATCGTATAACAAACAACAGAAGTGGTAATTGTGGCAACCTGACCGAAAACATACAACTGATAGCCACCAGTAATCAGCTATCACCAACAGAAGTAATGGAACTAACAGAACTTAAGCCATAATCTCCCTTCCTGTGAGCATCTTAACGCTAATATCTCAGGCGGCAGCCTCTGCCCTCTAAAAATCACCGAATTCCGTTGTTTCCAAATGGCCCACGTAACACATCCGAATATAACCATCCATCTTTTTTTGTTCATGTCACCCCTCATGCACACTAATGACCATGATGCATCCCAGACTCCTTGCACCGTCATTGCCGGAGCCATTATCCGATGGCCTAGCAGTCGGGATACCTCAAACCAAACGGATACAACATAGGGACATAGGTAGAGGAGATGAAGTATTGATTCAACCGGGCAGTCCCGACACATTTCACAGTGAAGGGGAAGATGCATACCCCTACGCCTTAGAGCGTCCCTTGTCAAGATCTTCCCCTGAAGCACCAAGTAGAGGAATATTTTGACCGTAGGAGGAACCTTTATATTCCATATAGAGCCATAGTGCGATCTAATGAGACCCCCTTCTTCCATTGTTCTGTATATCGATCTAGATGAATATGTCTCTGTGCCACTTCATCTCCAAATAAGTGTATCCTGTACCCCAGCTTGCATCTGGGCGGTGTCTGTTGCGGTTCCCCCGGGTTGATAGCCATAATGTCCTCTCATGCCTCAAAGAGGGAGATTGAGGGCTTTTGCACCGCCGGTACCCTCGATACCACTCTGGGCATCCCCTGCCAGGAGTCAAACCAATATGAAATTGCTCGGCCATCACCTATTTGCCATTCTGTGCTCCAGTTGAAGAGTTGTCTGAGCCTTGTTAATTGAGACCAAAAGAATGAACTAGTCTGTAGCCAAATTTTAGGACCGCTATTCCTTCTTCTTTTCAATCTAACCGTATTGGCTGTGATAGACCATAAGCTCTCTGCTGTACCGTATAGTTTCCACCACCAACGTAATAGCAGAGCTATATTGGCAAGGTTTAGATTTGATATCCCTAGACCTCCAAATTTTCTCGGCAAGCATGGTCCACCAATTGGTTAACGAAAGACCTGCTCCCGATGCTTGTCCTTTCCCCCACAGAAACCCTTGTCTGACTCGATCAATTCGTGCAATTACCCACTACGGTAATCTGAAGCAGGTCATATGGTAAACCGGTATTGCCGATAGAACCGAGCGAACCAATTCTAGTCGGCCACCTCGAGACAAAAGCTTTCCTTTCCATCCACCTAGTTTTGCGTTCTATCTTCTCTATTAATGGCTGGTACATTTCTTTTGATGGTTTTCTCAAAGTCAGAGGCATACCGAGATAGTTGACCAGGAAAGTTGTACGTGCACAGCCCAATATTTGTTGCACGCAAAGGAGTTCTGTCTCTGGAATGTTTAGGGGCACGAATTTGCTTTTGGCAAAGTTGACTTTGAGGCCAGAAATGGAAGCAAATAGGCGTGTAATAAGCTTGAGGGAAATTATGGTGGAAACATCCGCCGAGGCTATGATGGCCGTGTCATCGGCGTACTGCATGGCTATGATTGCTTCCTTCACTTTACGTGTCATATGGGTGTTGAGAGATCGGTTTAAGGAGCCCACCATTTGTTGGAAAACGTCGGCCGCAATGTTAAATAACAGTGGGGACATGGGATCACCCTGCCTTAGGCCCCGCCTATGAACGAAAGTGTCAGTTATATCACCATTGACGAGAACCCTTGATTTAGAAGTGGTGAGAAGCTGCCTTACCCACTTAATCCATTTTGCTGGGAAGCCCCGAGCCTCCATAACCTTGGTCAAGAAATCCCATTCTACGGTATCGAATGCCTTCGCGAAATCCAGTTGGAGGAACACTGCCTTATTCTTTGACTCCGCAATGTGGTGTAGTAGCTCTCTAGTGGCGACAAAATTATCAGTAATTTGCCGGCCCCGAATGAATGCAGTCTGATAAGTGGAGATTAATGCCGGCATCGATTCTCGCAATCTATTAGTGATCAGAGTCAAAATAATGATGATTTACGTAGGATTTTGGCTTAGGTTTTACATATTTTCTCACACTTATGTTTAATTATTTAGAGAAAAAGGCTACTGTCACCCTTCTTTATGTTTTATTACAGAAAACAGGTTTTGGGACTATTTTACACCAAATAGAGCTAGAATCAGGTCAATCGGATCAGCGACGCTCATCGACTAAGTCCCTGTTACGGCCAGTATTGACTAATACGGACCAGGCCTAGCACAGACCAGAAGATAGCGCTGGAAGCATTAAACCCTAACTGCCAAGGTCCTAATACGGACCGTATCACCTAATACGGTCCGTATCCGAAGGCATCTCTTGGGGAATAACTGCCGACAGCTGTTTCCAGATCAGTTTCTTAGCCCCTACTCAACCTCCAGACGTCCCTCCACTCCTATATAAAGCCCCTGGGCAGAAGGAATAGTTATCTTTGTAATTAGGGTTAGATTTGATTAAAGTGAGAAGAGAGGAGTGCTTGTAACAATGCCGTTCCGCGGCTAAGTTCCTTTTCTTAGGGCTAGGCAGTAAACCTTGTTACTCTTGATGTTTTGATATATATATTTCTGTTGATTATGATTTCTTGTTGTTGAAACAAAATGCTTTTGTGATTTACTATCTCTTCATCTAATTTTAATTATCTAGTTTGAGTCCGTTAGGGTAGTGACAGTACTTTAATGGTAAGAGAAACTATTTGTATGAATTAGCCTTGTTGAGATCTATTAGGTTTATGTGAAGAAAATCTTAGCGGGGAAACCATAAACCAGACCAACAAAACGCGTACCAAATTCCATCACATGCGTAAAGTAAATCGCAGTGATCTGTGTAGTAATTTGGGGTATTTGAGAGATCAGACATTTGTGTAAGGTAAATCGCAGTGTCCTATGTAGAATCTCGGTGAAAGATCTGTCATTCTTGCGTAACATAAATCGCAGTGACCTATGTGGTGTCTTTCATTAAAACAACAACAGGAAATCAGACGCAACAGGAATATATTGTCAAGGCGGATTGAGTGGCAATGGTGTGCCGAAACCCTAGGAATTCTCATCTCTATCTTTATTTTAATTACTTTTAATTGCTTCCTAATTTACATTGATCAAAACAACATCTCTCAATTTTCAGATTTCGTCTAGCCTTTCGAAAGATTGTGATTCGATCGCTCAAAGCACTGAACCAATATTCCCTGTGGATCGACCTCGAATATACTACTCGATAGGATTGTGCGCTTGCAGTCCGAACCGATAGCATTTATGAGTTTATAAATATTAAAAGAAACATTGCTCTCTTTTGAGTGATCAAGCTTTTTGGCGCCGTTGCCGGGGAATAACGGTTCATTGTGCAAGGCCTCGCGAGACGCCCTTGCTTTGACCATTGAATCCAATTAATTAGAAACGCCTAGATTTCTTTTTATTTTCTGCATTTTTATTTTTCTTTTATTTTCAATTTCGTTTTTATTTTTTTTAGTTTAATTTTCAGATTTTCTTTTCTTTTTAGGAGACTGCACGCTGGCCGAATCATCCATACGAAGATCTGAAAGGATTGCTAGTAGGAGAGGACAATTCGCTTCCACATCACCGATAAGAACCAATCATAGTTCTTCATCAAGTAATTCTGAAAGCGAAGAAGACTCAGATTCGATCAACATGAATATCCCACCGAACGAACCGATCAACAATGGAAGACAACACAATGGTGATAATGGAGTTCACGATGCAGCAAGACCCAAACTTCTACGAGACTATTGCGTACCGCGCGCGAATGATCCTAATTCTAGTATAAACCCGCCAACTATTACGAACCGTAATTTTGAGATCAAACCTACTCTCATAAATATGGTTTCGCAATAGCAATTTGGAGGATTTCCACATGAAGATCCACATCTTCATTTGTCAATTTTCCTAGGGATATGCGAGACGATAAAGATCAACGGAGTTACCGATGAAGCAATCAGGCTAAGGTTATTTCAATTTTCATTAAAAGATAAAGCAAGAGCATGGTTATTTTCCTTACATGCCAATTCCATTCAAACTTTGGACCAATTGTTTAATGTCTTTATTGCAAAATATTTTCCACCATCCAAAACTTCGAGGTTTAGAAATGCAATTACTAATTTTGAACAAAGGGATAGTGAAACATTGTGTGAGGCATGGGATAGATATAAGGATATGTTAAGGTGTTGTCCACATCATGGTCTAGAAAGATGGCTGATTGTCCAAACTTTTTATAATGGTCTAAACCCTACCGATAGGTTGTCCATTGATGCTTCCGCAGGAGGAGCAATCATGAACAAGGAACCTGACGAGGCTTACAACCTAATTGAATAGATTGCAATCAACCAACACTACTGGATTCCTGAGCGAAAGAAGCCAACTCCAACACTTGGCATGCACCGAGTAGATGATATATCCATGCTAAGCGCAAAGATTGATGCTTTGCAAATGGCACTCAACAAGCAAACTAAGCAGCGAACGGTAGCAGCAGTCAATGCCGCAACAGCATGTGGCTATTGTGGAGGAGCGCATGAGATGACCGAATGTATGAATGTGACGGAAACTGAGGAAGAAATGGAGCAAGCAAACACAATTGACAACAGCTTTCAACCTCAGCCCGCCTACAATACATACCATCCGAACAACCGAAACCATCCAAATCTCTCATACGCAAATAATCAAAGGCCTGCTGCACCCCAACAGAACTACCAACCACAGCCCAATTATCAACCAAGATACAACAATCCTCAACCGAATTACCAACCGAGGCAATACAACCAACCACAGCAACCTGACTGATATCTTTAATGGAGAGATTCCTAGAGAAGCAAGACAAGGCTAACGCCGAAATCGCGCAAAAGATCAAATCCTTAACAAACCGCAACAAAGACTTAGAAGACAATGTCTCTAAGATGGCTAAAGAACTCTCGAGTATTACACGTGGAAAAGGCAAATTTCCGGGCCAACCGGAAGAAAACCCGAGAGAGACTTGCAAGAGCATAACATTAAGGAGCGGTACAGCTTATCAGGGACCTCCCATGCCCGATCAAACTTCCGATGAGATGCATGCAGAGCCATCGCATTCCGAAGAGTACGAGCCGCAACCACCGGAGCCGCCTGTATTCGAACTGCAGACAGACCTTATTGAGGAGCAGAATGACACCGTAGGTGGAGACGAGCGACAACCCGAACCTGAATACATTTCACCACCACCCTACAAGCCACCTCTGCCATTCCCTCCAAGGCCTGCCAAGCACAAGGTAGAGCAGCAATTTGCGAGATTCATGGAGACACTCAAGCAATTACAAGTCACAATCCCCTTCACAGAGGCAATTGCAAGTATACCCTCGTATGCTAAATTTCTGAAGGAGATTCTCTCAAACCGAAGTAGACTCCAAGAATTCTCAACAGTTCTGCTCAATCTGGAATGCAGGAAGAAGATGAGCAGATTCCAATCATCCTTGGAAGGCCATTCCTCGCCACATGTGGGGCAATGATTGATGTTAGGAATGGAAAGATTTCACTCAATGTTGGCGAGAACAAGATGATCTTCAACATGAATGAGACCAAAGTCTCACCTGACATAAATCTTGTCTACAATTTGGAAACGACGGACGAGTATGGCAATGATGAATTGCGAATGGGTGAATTTGAGGACATCGAAGTGATGCACGAAGCAGAAATGGAGAGATTGTTCATTGTACAAGATGACGGTCAGATCCATCCAACCTCCGTGACACAACAAACCGATGATCTGAACAAGAGTCCCAATATCGCAAACAACAGGAATTATTCTCTCTTAGCCCTTGCATTAATCAAAAACCTACGCGAAGAACTCGATGCAATTTCTCGAAGACTGGACGAGGTTGAAGTAGTGCTCGGTGTGAGTCTGGCATTCGACCCCGGACCTCGAACACCAACCGACTTCTTCGAGAAGGGCAGTAATGATGAAACCACAGAAGACGCTGAAGGCAAGCCACCCGACAAGCAACCCCCTTGCATTGACGGGAGGATATCCGGAAGAAACTGATGCGACACAAAGTCAAGCTAACGACTTAAAACAAGCGCTTCTTGGGAGGCAACCCAAGGCCACTTTTATATTTGCGTACAAATTTTTATTTTTAGTTTAATTAGGACTTTAACTGGGGAACGAATCACATCCACTCATTTCTCATGACCAGGTGAACACGCTAGAGGAAGAGCTCGGTTAAAAACATTGGAAAAGTCAAGAAAATATTCTCTGTCACTGACCGTATCAGCCAATACGGACTAGGACAGTGAATACGGAGCAGGAGTTGAAAGAAAAAGGCAGCAGCGAATACGGCCCGTATCAGCCAATGCGGACCGTATTCAGAGGAAGAGTTGGAAGAAACAGTTATCAGGATCAAAAATTCTGGATCGGATACGGACCGTATCAGCCAATACGGTCCGTAATCAAAACCGATCTGTGAGACTAAAACCCGTTAACGAAGAGGCGCGAAGTTGGGTAACCGTTCAAATTAGAGGTTTTTCTATTTTTGAGCCCCCTCTCTCCCGTTTCTCTTCTCCTCTTCTCTTCATCTCTCTATCTCCCTTCCTCCTTTCTCTTCACCTCCTCCTCTCTCTTGCAAAACCCGAAGCACACCCTTGCCTACGCCACCGGCCGCCAAGGGAGACCAACTTCACTCACGCCGATCTCCAATACGGGCCGTATCTGACCCGTATCCGCCGTGAGCGCCTTCGATCCCCACCATTTTCGGTTCTTCCCTCTTTCCCTTTTCAATTTTTCAATTTTATTTCAATTTCTTAGACCTAGTCTTTTATTTCTTTTTGCAAATTAGTTTTAGAGTTAATTTTCTGTTTTAGATCTAGTTAAAAACCAAAAATTACGAAAAATACAAAAAAATTAGGGTTTTTCAGTTTTTACCAGAACCAGTACCAGTATAATACGGTCCGTATCAGTCAATACGGTCCGTAACAGAGGCTAATAATTACCACAAATGGCCCCAAAAACACGAGGTCTTCTCAAAGCTTTGACAGGTAAAGGCAAGAAGAAGAGGGGGGAGTCCTCTTCTCAAAACCCACCACCTGAATCACCCGAACGGAGCCCCGAACGAGAAGAATTGCCGGAGTCTCCTCCTCAAGAAGAACCGCAACCAATGGAGGGGCAACAACATAACCCCCTGGACATAAAATTCACCTACAGGGCACACGCCAAAATCTTCGAGAAACTGGATGACAACAAAATCATCAACCACAAGGCTATCCACATCGAAACCCTTGAAAAGCTCGGCCTCCTCGTTCAATTCAGAACCCTAGCCAAAAGGGTTCACATCTGGGACTTTCTCAACAAGCTGGTGGATGTCCCAACCTATGATGACCTCACCCGCGAGTTCATTGCCACCTTCTCCTCCGAAAATGACATAATCAAGTTTCAACTGATGAATATAGAGCAAGAGATGTCAATGCATGATTTCTGCGACATCTTTGGCTTTAAAGATGAGGGCGTACAGGCATACAATGATGATCGGAATTTTTGGAAGATGATCACCAATGACCGCATCAGTGATCCGAGAGTCGCCAGCCACATTGTCCATCCGGTGCTCCGTTACATGCAAGCGGCTCTCAGCAACTCTCTTTTCGCTCGAGGTGAGACCTGTGCGAAAGTCACCTTCCCCGAGCTATACATCCTCAAATGTATGCTCATCACACCGGAAGAGCCTCCGCACATCGGCCACTTCCTCTGCAACCACATCCACTCGATTGGAACAAACAAAAGGGGCAAAGGAAACATCTCCATTGGTGCCATCGCAACAATCCTCGCTCGGCAACTCAGACTCGAGGTGGATTTCTTGAAAGAAGGCACTGGCATGAAATCCCTAGACATCGAGTGCCTCACCGCGATGAGAATGATTAGCGGCAGACCTCCCGAGCCATACCTATACCACATCGAAAGCAGGAGGGTTCAGATGCCTTGCAAACCACTACCTCTCAAAAACCAGCAAAGATGGAGGCAAGTGGCACCTATCGGCAGACAGGCCGCCGAGGAGAGTGATGATGAGGTCGATTTTGATGCCCTAGAGGCCGAAGCTGAGGAAGAAAATACGGCCGAAACCGCAGCAGCCGCCGCATACATGCAAGAAATGGCGGATGAGCAAAGGGCTCGGCAAGAGGCGCTCGCAGCAGAAGCAGCGCGACAAGGGGCAGGACCATCTGATGCCCCTCAAAGTGGATACAACCGAGTTCTCCAAGCCGTCCAACGAGTCAACGCGAACATGGAGAGGTTCTCCATTGACACTAGGACCACCTATGCCCGGCTTGACCAGCAGTATGACACGGCACGTCACTCTGTAGGCCAGGTTCGTCAGGGCATGGACGAGCTGCGAGGGTATGCTGCCAACAACAGGCGGGAGGCACAGCAGGCCCGCTACATGTCACAGCAGTACTACCAGCATGCCCTCACCACCGGTTTGCCATACCAGCCACCACCATACGGACTCTTCGACCCGTCATTCTACGAGGAGATCCAGCGCCCACCACCACCTCCACCACCTCCACCACCTCAGGATTGAGGTGCAGTGAGTTGTATCTTTCCCTCGGTCTTTTTACTTTACTATTTCCTTTATTTTTATCTCTCGAGCATTGGGGACAATGCTCAATTTTATTCGGGGGGTAGGAAAGTAAATTGACCATGTATCTTTAAAAAATTTCGCATTTTAAATTCTTAGGTGCTAGTAGTTTTACTCAATTTTTGACTAGGGTTAGAGGCTTTACCGAAAATCCTAGAATGATTAGATTGAGCTTTTTAGCTAGCTTGCATTTTTATTTTAATTCTAGGAGTAGGTTAATCAAATAGGAATTGTTTTTAAATTGAATTAGACTAAGGTTTAGACAATTGGCCATGATACCAAAAATTCAGAGTTTTTAAAAATAATTAGTGATCTCAAAGTGAACAATTAATTGCTAACCATGAGTGTTGACCAAAATTGCAAACCCTAGAATTTTTATTTATTGAGTAATTTATTTTTGCAAAGTCTTTTAAATTTGATAGTGTTTTAGAATACCCATTTATTATAGATAGACCCCTAGCGAAACTATGCAATAATTTCTTGTATGAATGAATACTTGGAATTGTGTGTAATCATGGTGCTTGTGACACAAAAATATTTTATTTTTATTTTCATAAAAATAGAAAAATACAAAAAAAAAATTTCAGAAATGAGAAAAATCCAAAAAAAATATAAAAATTTAGAAAAAGAAAAAAATAGAATAAAAAATGGAGGATAAAAAGAGTACGGGTGCCTACACAAGACTGGTTACCAATAGGCTCGAGAAAACCTCCCAAATTTTAAATTCTTGTATATATTTAAATAGTCACAAGTACCAACACACTTAGTTGTCATACTTTGCTCCAATCAATTGGAAAGGAAAATCAAAATTTATATCATTAGAATTCCTATTGATTGGAAGGGATCCATTTATAATTAAAGGGAAAATTAATACTCTCAATTTTAAGGATATTTGTGAAGTAGATTGTTCGATAATAATTTTTCTAGGGTAAGCATAATGAGGTCAATCATGGGGTGAATAAATTGTTCAAGGGAGAGGTCATGAATATTTTTAAAGTTCTAGATTTTTATTGTCATGCAAATTGTACCTAACCTAAGCTCTAATTTAATTTTTAAACAAGACCTTGAGATTGTATGGTTTAACCTAGACCGGATCTTTGACCAGCTGGGATGTCGTTGCTTGAGGACAAGCAACAATTCAAGTTGGGAGGCGTGATCAGAGTCAAAATAATGATGATTTACGTAGGGTTTTGGCTTAGGTTTTACATGTTTTCTCACACTTATGTTTAATTATTTAGAGAAAAATGCTACTGTCACCCTTCTTTATGTTTTATTACAGAAAACAGGTTTTGGGACTATTTTACACCAAATGGAGCTAGAATCAGGTCAATCGGATCAGCGACGCTCATCGACTAAGTCCCTGTTACGGCCAGTATTGACTAATACGGACCAGGCCTAGCACAGACCAGAAGATAGCGCTGGAAGCATTAAACCCTAACTGCCAAGATCCTAATACGGACCGTATCACCTAATACGGTCCGTATCCGAAGGCATCTCTTGGGGAATAACTGCCGACAGCTGTTTCCAGATCAGTTTCTTAGCCCCTACTCAACCTCCAGACGTCCCTCCACTCCTATATAAAGCCCCTGGGCAGAAGGAATAGTTATCTTTGTAATTAGGGTTAGATTTGATTAAAGTGAGAAGAGAGGAGTGCTTGTAACAATGCCGTTCCGCGGCTAAGTTCCTTTTCTTAGGGCTAGGCAGTAAACCTTGTTACTCTTGATGTTTTGATATATATATTTCTGTTGATTATGATTTCTTGTTGTTGAAACAAAATGCTTTTGTGATTTACTATCTCTTCATCTAATTTTAATTATCTAGTTTGAGTCCGTTAGGGTAGTGACAGTACTTTAATGGTAAGAGAAACTATTATGAATTAGCCTCGTTGAGATCTATTAGGTTTATGTGAAGAAAACCTTAGCGGGGAAACCATAAACCAGACCAACAAAACGCGTACCAAATTTCATCACATGCGTAAAGTAAATCGCAGTGATATGTGTAGTAATTTGGGGTATTTGAGAGATCAGACATTTGTGTAAGGTAAATTGCAGTGTCCTATGTAGAATCTCGGTGAAAGATCTGTCATTCTTGCGTAACATAAATCGCAGTGACCTATGTGGTGTCTTTCATTAAAACAACAACAGGAAATCAGACGCAACAGGAATATATTGTCAAGGCGGATTGAGTGGCAATGGTGTGCCGAAACCCTAGGAATTCTCATCTCTATCTTTATTTTAATTACTTTTAATTGCTTCCTAATTTACATTGATCAAAACAACATCTCTCAATTTTCAGATTTCGTCTAGCCTTTCGAAAGATTGTGATTCGATCGCTCAAAGCACTGAACCAATATTTCCTGTGGATCGACCTCGAATATACTACTCGATAGGATTGTGCGCTTGCAGTCCGAACCGATAGCATTTACGAGTTTATAAATATTAAAAGAAACATTGCTCTCTTTTGAGTGATCAATTAGCCATGATTTTGGAGATTAGTTTGGGGATAAGGTTGATGATGCTAATAGGCCAAAAATCTGTAACTTTTGTCGGAACAGCAACCTTCGGTATGAGAACTATGTTTGCAAGGTTGAGGTCACCCAACTGGACCCGAAAGTCAAAGAACCCTTTTATTATGCGGAATATCTCATCCTTGAGTGCCAGCCAATAGGTTTGTAAGAACTCTGTAGGAATGCCATCAGGTCCGGATGATTTGTTTCGGGCAAGCCCCCGAACAGCATTCTCAGTCTCTTCTTCAGTTACGTTGATCTCCAGATGTCGCTGGTCAGGGTTAGTGGGATATAGAGGTTTCGGGTCGAAGGCCATAACTTCCTGTGATAGTCCAAGCATGCCCTGCATGTGCTGGAAAAGAAGCTGCTTGATATGTGTGGGTTCGGTTACCAGGTTGTCTTCGTGATTGATGGATAGCACCGCATTCCTGTGTTGCCGTGAAGAGGCATGAGCGTGGAAGTAGCGGGTGTTTCGGTCACCTTGGCTGAGCCACTTGCACCGTGCTCTCTGGCACCATCTTTCCTCCAAGTTTACGGCAAGTTGAAATGCCCTCTCCTTAATCCTACACCTCAGCTTGATCTCATGTGGCGCAAGCGCTCTATACTCCTCAATCCTATCAAAAAACAAAACCGCCTTCTTGCAAAAAGTTAGTTGCACATCCATTTTGCAAAATTCATTTTTATGCCAAAGAGATAGTGCATGCTGCAGGAGCTTAGTTTTGGAGTGAAAGTTATGAAAAAGATTTTGAGGGCTAACAGGCAGTGCATTACCTTCCCATAACCGTTGCACCATTACCTTTGGCATTTCATAACGAAACCAGAATGTTTCTAGCTTGGCCTGTTTCGGGTACGTAGCCCTATTTTTGCATGAGAGCAGCAGCGGAACATGGTCGGAGACGACCATCTCGAGAGCAGTGAGGTTGATGATCGGGTATTTCAGTTGCCAATCGGCTGCGATGAGTACACGGTTGATTTTTGAAAAGGAAGGGGTGGGTCTTTTATTTGACCATGTAAACCGTCGATTCTTCAGTTGCACATCTATTAGACCCGAGTCACGGATAAAGTCATTGAATAGGTCCATAAGCTCGAGGCCCCGAAAATCCCCCGAGCGATCGATCATCCATCTAACGAGGTTGAAGTCTCCCGCTAGTATCCATGAATGTTGTGTCATTATGCCAACAGCCGATAATTCATCTATGAACCGTGGTTTGTCCGCCTCAACCGAAGGGCCATAGACATTAGTAATCCATGTTGTATGCCCCGTCTTTATGTGTTTGAGCTGGACAGTGAGGGTGTGAGGTGTTGAATAGCTGGTCTCCAGTTGGAAGGATCTCTTCCATGCTACAATTAAGCCACCCTTGGTGTTGAGGGCCTGGTTGTATGCACACTCAGGATTAAAGAAGGAAGGGAGAAATCTCAGGACATAATTCAAATGCACATCTCTTAATTTAGTTTCTTGTAACAGTACAACATCGCACCGCGATTTTCTGATTACATCACTCACCACAGAACATTTATCTAAAGCTCCCAAACCCCTACAGTTCCAAGAAAGAATTTGTATTTTTTTGTAACTCATAAATAAAAGATAAACATCAAAACACTTGTGACATCTCTAAGAGACCGAGGTGCAGTTTAATCCTCCCTAGAGCCCAGATCGTCATCTGTGTCTGGCTCAAACCGTTTGTTAATGTCATCTAAATCCGTGTCTGAGTCAGCTTCCCGGTCCGTGAGTTGTGCGGATTTTCTTTCAGCATTGTCTTGCGCCAGTGTTTGGAAGATATCTTCAGTGGTCACTCCACATTGGGCCGCGATTGCCTGGCCATGCTGTTCGGATATTTGGGCTTCGCGGAAACCTTCGGGGCTCAGGATGAGATATGCACCTGTATCCTGTTTTGCCTGAGGTCCTTCTCCTTGGTGAATAGGCCGTTTAGGCAATTGCATTGGGCCAGTAGGGAGTTGTAGAGGGAGAGGAGATTTCCTCTTGTTGAGCGAAAGGCCCAGAGTTTGGCCCAGCTGGAGGCCCTTCATCGGTAGGTGTGATGAGCTGTCCTCCTCCTGCGTATGCGACTTACCTTTATCTTTGGTGTCAGCTCGGGTCACCTCAGTCTGAACCCCCTTCTCTTCGTGAGTCTGCAGGTTGGTGGGAACTTCGTTGATCGTTTGCGGCATGGTAAGCTGTGGCAGCGTATCAGTTAGACGCCAAACATGGCTGTTATGGCTATCCCCCACTCGTGGTTTACCCGGGAGTGCCACACCCGAGCCTAGTCTTCCCCTCCCCCTACTAATAAAGCCTCTGAACCTATTGTGGCGTGATGTGCTTATCGGTGGGCCCCGGAAGATATTTCTGGAGACCGGATGTACCAGTTTCCCTCTTCCACGGGTTTGCTGTGGTAGCTGATGATCCTGTGTCCGCGGTGTCGGGTCAGTTGACGCAGCTGGTTCACTTGGTACAGTATGGTTATAAGAATCGTGTGGCTGGCCAGCACTGTTCCCCGAGTGATGTGTCTCCTGTTCCCTTTGAAGCAGCTGGTGTACAGTACCTTGTACTGACACCAATATAGGTTTCATAGAATTACTTTCTGTCGTGTTCTGTGCACCTGATTCTCGCGACTCCCCAGGCCGATGCGGAGTGGGGGTGACCGTTGTCTTCGAAGGCTGGATTGGGTATTCCTCTTGAGGTGTAGCCAATGGTGTTGCAATCTGATTTATGTCACAGCCCTGACCAATTGTACCAGTTCCCTGGCTCTCTAGCTGCGGCGGTGTAGTATTCCGATTTTCGACTGCAACCATCAGGTCACGGAGGATGTCGAAAGGTAGGTTGGTTCTCGTGGCTGGGCCGGCGATGGCCTCCCGGATCGGAAGTGGTATTTTGTCTGGATTGATATCGGCACACATGGCGAGCAATACTCTCTTGGAGCAAGAGACCAGGTGGTCATCGTGGGACCATGCCGGCAACGATTCGAGATATGTGTCCGGGGATACGGGTCTAACCGGAGGCGGCGAAGGTGGCCTTGTGTACCTTGGCGGCTCTTTAGGGAAGTCGGCCGGGGTGTAGATATCCCCACGCTGCCATGTTACTGGTTGAACGATGATCGGATGTTCTAGGCCCCCAGACACCATACCGACAGTCTTTGGTATGCGAAGCAGGTCGTCGGTTGCCAGTGCAACTCTCCAAGTAGAGAGATCTGTCTCATGCTCAGGTGCTAAGGTACCAAGGAAGAGGCCAAATTTGGAGACCACCTTAATGATTTCTGCCTCTTTCATCAGGTGCAGAGGGATCCCAACTAGGTCAATCAACATTTTGAACCGGGGCATGCACACAGTGGTGTTCTCAGTCAGAGACCATTGATGGAACGTGTAGCCCTCATCCCATAGATAGGGTGGTGTTTTGTTGATGAAGGTCACAACGGGTAAGCCTCTAGGTAAGTGTATGAGAAATCGAGCTGGTGCAATCTTTGCAACCCTAATCTCTGTTGGCCGCACTAGGCCAGTATCTACTGCCATGGAGACGACCTGGTGCGCTTCCATTGCCAACCGTGCCTTGTCACCATTCATAATGACTGCTCTTTGAAGGTTATTAACTTCATGATAGAATTCGCGGTCACGCTCATGGAATGATATGATTTTGTCAGGCCTGCCGTCTGGCATGACCGGCTCGGAAGGTTCAGCGTAACCACCCAGGAGCTCATCAAATGTCGGTTCGGGTGCGCTTGGCACAGATTGTCGGGGCTCTGGCTGAAACGGCGGTGCAGAAGGGTTTAGGGGTGCGGAGGTGCATCGGCTTGCTATATGGCCAACATACCAACATTTACCACAAACCTTGGGGTTACGGCAAGTAAGGGTGGTGTGACCGAGACGGCAGCAGTTGAAGCAACGGTTCCACCACTCCTGGTAGTCCGGGAGAGGGGGAAACCGCAGCCTAGTCGGGCTATGAGGTGAGCAGAAGTATTGTGGTGTAGGCGGTGTGGTAGGCGATGAGGGGCGAGAGTTGGCCGGGGAGGATTTGTAGGAGGCAGAGGACCTGGATGAGTTGCTGCCGGAGACATAATTAGTTGATGCCGCGAAGAGTGCTTGTGCATATGTTTTCTTGTACGGTCGGTAAGGTAGCACGCGGTCTAGGTTGATGTCCGTGGGAGTCCGCCAGTTGTCGGGGTACCGTTTCCGCCTTGTGACCAGTGTCCATTCGCCTGCTTGGGTCTGCCTTGAGGTCGCCTGGGATGTCGCCTTCATGGTTTCCACCTCTCTTTTGGTTCCTTCGAATCGGCAAGTTTTTTTTTTCCACAATCAAATCTAATCAAAACATTTTCTCACTTCTGGTTGCTTTTCACGGAGACAAAAGCAAGTTTGTAGAATTTGATTGATTTTATCAAATCAAATCTAATATGAATTTTTTTTAGAATTTAATTTCATTCTACTGCATCAATTACGCCAAGATTGATTTGATTTCATTAGTTTATCAAATCATCAATCCGGATTTCTCACTGCCTATAGGGAGTTTATCAATTGATCTTTTTTTTGTAGAAATTTATTTGATTTCATTCTACTGCTTGCTTTTTACGAAAACACGCTCGGACGGTTTGATAATTTGATTTCATTATACTAATGTTAAAATGCTAATACTACTTAATTAGTTAACTAGCTGTGTTTTGCATTTACGATTTCACCTTTTGCAATTTTACTATACTTTATATTTTCGAATTAATATAATAAGAATATAAGATCCATCTGCGTTTAGCAATTTGAGGAACCAATATTGCAACTTTTGAAATTTTTCATTAAATCCATTGAATTCTTATATTCTTTTTTAAAATTAGTGGTTTGAAATGCCTACTAACAATTTCATTGATAAAAAAAAATATTTATAGTGGGTCAAATGACTGTAATTCTTAGATCTACTTCTTTTATTCTCATAAAATACTTTAAACTACTCTAATATTATAATCATACTTATATAAACTCTTAATCACTCTAATACTTTAATCCCCATATCTCTTCACGACCGGATCTAGTCGCTGTCACGCTCCAATCGAGATGTTGATCACTCTAATACCTTAATCTCCATCTCGCTCCACGACCGGATCCGCTTCTTCGACCGCCGTCGCACTTCAACGACGATCGGATCTACTCACCGCCGCACTTCAATCGAGATGGGAACTCTACACTCCGAGCTCCAATGATACCACAATCTCGGATCTGGTCCCTCCCCTCTCTCTCATTCTCATTTCCGCTCGAGAAGGTAGAACCAATTTTTATAAATGAGTGTTATGTTGAGAATGAGGACTACAAGAAGTGAAGGGTTCGTTTGGATCGTGCAAGGATTAGTGCAAGAATAATAATTTTTGGATTAGTGGTTGAGAATAGTGCTAACCTGAGTCGTTTGAGAATAGTGCTAACTTTGTACTATTCGGGTTAGTAAAAATGTCGTTTGGATTGTATATTTGGAATAGCAATGAAGGGAATGAATAAAATATTGATTAAACTAATTTCATATTTTTACATTTAATATGTAAATTAATATTATATTACATTTAAACTAATATTTTTCAATACTAATCTAATATTTTATTTAATACTAATCGATTCTAATCTAATATTATATTTATTTAATACTAATCAAATATTTTATTTAATACTAATATAATATTTAAACTAAAATATTATATTACATTTAACATTTAAACTAATATTATATTACATTTAATTTAATATTGAAACTAATATTATATTATATTTAACTAATATTTTATTTAATACACATAATATTTAAAGTAATATGATATTACATTTAATATTTAAATTAATATTATATTACATTTAATTAAAGTAATATTATATTATATTTAATATTTAAACTAATATTATATTATATTTAATATTTAAACTAATATTATATTATATTTAATATTTAAACTAATATTATATTATATTTAATCTAATAGTTTATTTAATACTAATCTAATATTAAAGTAATATTATATTACATTTAATATTTAAACTAATATTATATTATATTTAATATAATATTTTATTTAATACAATATAATATTTTATTTAATACAATATAATATTTTATTTAATACAATATAATATTTTATTTAATACTAATCTAATCAAATCTGATATTATCTTTGCTAATGTAATATTTAAACTAATATTATATTCCATTTAACACTTCACATTTAAACTAATATTATATTATATTAAAATTTTAAATTAATATTTATTATATTTAATCTAACATTTTATTTAATATTAATCTAATTTGATAGTATATTTATTTAATACTAATTTAATATTTTAATTAATATTATATTAAATTTAATATTTAAACTAATATTTTATTTAACACTAATCTAATATAATATTATATTTATTTAATACCAATCAAATATTTTATTAATACTAGGTTAATATTTAAACTACCTCTAATTGAGAGGAATGAAAACTATTTTTTTATTAATATCACTAACACCACTAGCTCTATTCTTGCTAACCCACCATTTCTATGGGTTAGTAGAATAGAGTTATTCTTGAGCTAACATAATTTTCTAATTATTGTTTGGATCACCCAAGGTTAAAAATAGTGGAGCTAACCCAAGAATAGAGTTATTCTTGCCCCATCCAAACGCAACCGAAAAGAATAGAATTGGATGAAGAGAGAAGGAGGAGGCGGGTGGCGACTGCCCAAAACCTAAGTTTTGAATCTCCTAAAATCCACCTTCTATAAAAGAGCGTTTTCAGCCGCGTAGCAAAAACAAAGAGTGAGCCTATGGTGCTATGCATAGCAAGGATGGCTAGTGTACTACGGCTCAATATGGTACTTTTTAAAATCCTAACGGTCGATCCAACCGTTCAATGTGATAACCATATGAATATATACTTGCAAACTAAATTTTATATTTTTTCGAATTTTTTTACTATTTTTTTAGATAGGTAGAATTTTGATGGTCCAGAATTTTCAGAAAACACTGATTTTTCTACCTATCTAAAAAAATAGTAAAAAAATTCGAAAAAATATAAAATTTAGTTTGCAAGTACATATTCATATGATTATCACATTGAACGGTTGGATCGACCGTTAGGATTTTAAAAAGTACCATATTGAGCCATAGTACACTAGCCATCCTTGCTATGCATAGCACCATAGACTCACTCAAAAACAAATATTAGATTAGACTAGCGTTGCCCAAACCTTAGATTTTGAATTCTTATATTCTAGAGGGGCTAATATATATTAAAAAATTAGCAAAATTTTGAATTTACTTCCTTACATTTCATTAGTACACAAATGATGATTTATAATAAAGGCGTGTAGTATAATGAGATGCTAAACAAATTAGCATTTTTTTGATACTCACAAGGTATGAATATTTGTAATACTTGATATTAATACTTTCAAACGTCATTCAATGCTATAAGGAAAAAAATTGATAAAATTTGTTAGATACAAATACTTGATACATGAATTATTCATACTTACATGACGCGTATTAATATTTTGCAATACTTGATATGAATACTTTCAAACGTAATCCAATATCATAAGGAAAAAAATTGATAGAATATGTTAAATACAAACACTTGATAAATGAATTGTTCACACTTGCATGACGAGGTATGAATACTTGTAATACTTGATATTAAATCTTTCAAACATCATCAAATGCCATAAGAAAAAAAATTGATAGAATTTGTTAGATACAAACACTTGATACATGAACTATTCACACTTGCATGACGAAGTATGAATACTTGCAATTCTTCATATCAATACTTTCAGACATCATCCAGTGCCATATGAAATTTTTTTTTGATATAATTTATTAGATACAAACACTTGATACATGAACTATTCACACTTGCATGACGATGCATGAATACTTACAATACTAGATATTAATACTTTCGGACATTATCCAGTGCGATATGAAAAAAGTTGATAGAATTTGTTAAATACAAACACTTGATACATGAACTATTCACACTTTCATGACGAGGTATGAATACTTGCAATACTTGATATTAATACCTTCAGACATCATCCAGTGCCATATGGGAAAAAAAATTAAAATTTCATAGAATCTGTTAGATACAAACACTTGACATATGAACTATTTACACTTGTATGATGAGGTAAAAATATTTGCAATACTTTATATTAATACTTTCAAATGTCATCCAGTACCATATGGAAAAAAAATTAAATTTTGATAGAATTTGTTAGGTACAAATACTTGACACATGAACTATTTACACTTGCATTACGAGCACTTGTTCAACGAGGTATGAATACTTGCACGACGAGGTATGAATACTTGCATGACGAGATATGAATACTTGTGTGACGGACAATCCGAAATTATGTCATCATGGATCTCATTTGAAAGAGAAAATTGCATAGAAGACGTTCGTGGTTTTAGATTTGCAAAATTCCTCACAGATCGTTAGAAATATTGGCGAGATTGAACTAGAAATAGAACCCACCTCTAAAAATGTGTAAAAGATGGGTGTGTGATGAGAGATAAAAGAAAGCTGATATGTCCATTTTTTTTGTTCGAAATACTTGATATCTTAGGTATGAATATTTGATATATTATATATTAATACTTGCGGGCATAAGTATATGTTAGGATTTCTAAATAGAGACCAGAAACAAGAGACAAAATTTATATGGAAACTTAATTATATTTCTTGAACTTCATCATTACATAGAGTACAAATAAGATACATTTATAACAATATAAATATCTAAAAAGAGAAATATATAAATGACACCTCCTAAAATATCCTATACTAAATACTAAATTTTTCCTCCTTAATAACATATAAACATAACCTATTATATTTCTGACATCCTGCTAGACTGATAAAAATATATCACCGACATTTTTATTAATATCCAAAGTTAATTACAAATTAATAAATATATCCAGAATTCCTGGAATTTTTGAAAAATGCCCAAACTGGCCAGAATCTGGCCGGTTTCTTCCTCTCTTTTTTTAGAGACACTATGAAGAGCAAGATAATGAAATCTAACACTAAAAATTCAAATTTTTTGTTTAAATTTTTTGTTAGATTACTTCTTTTGATTTATAATTAGCATATTTATACTAAAATACACTAGATTACTTGAAATTATGTTGAATTACATTATATTACATTAAATTACGCTAAATTATGTTAAATTATGTTGAATTACGCTAAATTACACTAATTTCGCTAATTATAATGAAATACGGTAAATTACGCTAAACTACGCAAAATTACACTAAATTAGGCCGATTTTGTGCCATCTTTCATAAATCATAAAAAATAGTAAAAAAATTCCAAAAATAGTAAAAATTAGTATTCTACAAGTTCATTATATAACTAATTTACTGAGCTACTTAGGTTGAATAATAGAAATGAAAATCTTAATCGGAAACTTCAACTCAAGTTTTGAGACTCTTCCCTTGTTTTTTAGCAATTTTGAATTTTGAAATCTAGCATCGTGGGAACTAACACATGTGTATTTTCGCAAGCTTTCCGAGAAGTGGTCATTGGCTGAAATCGGAAACTCGAGCGCCATTTTATGGCCGTTTGAAGTTTCGTCGTTATTTTTCGTTTTCTTAGTAAAGATATCATCCATATTCTTATGTAATTTACCGTATTTTAGCGTAATTTAACATAATTTAGCATAATTTAATTTAATATAGTGTAATTCAACATAATTTTAAGTAATTTAGCGTATTTTAGTATAAATATGCTAATTATACATCAAAAGAAGTAATCTAACAAATAATTTAAACAAAAAATTCAAATTTTCAGTGTTAGATTTCATTATCTTGCTCTTCATAGTGTCTCTTAAAAAAAATAGTTTCTAATTATAAATCGCTATGAAGATAAAAGAGAAACAAAAAATAATTTCTAATTATACATCACTATGAAGACACACAGTAATTTATCGGAATTTATCGTATTTTAGCGTAATTTAACATAATTTAGCGTAATTTAATGTAAGATAGTGTAATTCAACATAATTTCAAGTAATCTAGTGTATTTTAGTATAAATATGCTAATTATAAATCAAAAGAAGTAATCTAACAAATAATTTAAACAAATAATTCGAATTTTCAGTGTTAGATTTTAATATCTTGCTCTTTATAGTGTCTCTAAAAAAAAAAAAAAACCGGCCAGATTCTAGTCGGTTTGGGCATTTTTCGAAAATTCCAGAGATTCTGAGTATATTTATTAATTTGTAATTAACTTTGAATATTAATAAAAATGTCGGAATATATCATGAGATGAAAAATATACACAATAGTATTCATATTTACACGCGCAAGTTGAGGTATTATCATTAAATGGATAAATCCAGTTTTTTGGGAACCGGTGGAAATTGGACAGAAGAAATACGGTCTGATTAGCGAGTCTTGTGTAGTCTTCCTTCCTCCGTTCCACTTGAAAAGAAACAAGAAGATAAAAAATAAACAATAAAATTAACCGAGCAATTGAGGGGAAATTCACTTGTCGCAAATCATGGCGACTCAATCAACCCCTTCTCCGCCACAAAATCAACAAATCCCAGGTTCCAATTTTGCTTTTTTCTTCCCAAATTTTGTACTTTTGTTGCACCTTTTTTTAATTGCTTAATTCTTTCCGACCTTGAGGCTGTTGCGGCTGAGAGCACCTCTATTTACCCTAAACAGTATTACTTACCCGAATCGGTATTGGAAACGCACCCGATATGGTACCGCATGGCATATTGAAGTACCAATCAGCTTGTACCTGTTCAGTGGTGTACCGGTGTTGACCGAGAAAGGAAGCACCTTTTTCCTTGATTTTTACCATTTTTAACTCAAATAGTTTCTACTGATAGGTACAGAAGGGGAGAAAACTGATGCAATGAAAGAGGCAATCAACCCGGCTCCGGAAAAACCCGCATTTGCAGACCCAGCTCCGATAAGGGAGGACCAGGTGCAGAATGCGGTTAGGTTTCTTTCTCATCCAAGAGTAAAGGGTTCTCCCGTGGTTTATCGCCGGTCTTTCCTTGAGAAGAAAGATTTAACAAAAGAAGAGATCGACGAGGCCTTTCGCCGTGTACCCGTAAGTTTTCCAATTGTTAATTTTCAATATGATCCGATAAGTACTGTGAATTACCCTAAGACCCCTTCTATGATAATAAATATTCAATATTTTGTATGTTGAAGTTATTTTGTTTTTAATTCATAGTAATAGGGTATGTGTCTATGCATTCATCAATTAATAAAGTAACTTCTTTTTTAATGCATTGGATTATGATAACTAATTAAATCTGTACAGGACTCATCACCAACAAGTGGTACCAGTGCTGAATCTCCTGTCTCAACTCAAGGTATTGATAAATGTTTATCAATGTAAAAAATGCAAGGAGAGTAAACAGCTGTTTCTTTTGTCATAAGAAATTAATTGGCTGTTAATTTTAGTGGTGGCCCCGCCGAATCCATCAACAGCTGTGCTAACTCCAGCAGCACAACCAACCGCTGCGATGGCACCAGCTGTTGTAAAGAGAACAATTAATTGGTACCACGTAGTTCTGGCTACTGGTATCCTTGCTGCTGGTGGAACTGGTACCGTCGTCTTTTTTAAGGTAAAATTTCATTGTTTTCACTACCCAATTTTACTACAGAATCAAATTAATTTTACAATTCTGTATTTGAATTGTGTTGCAGAGAGTTGTTGTGCCGAGAATGAAAACCTGGATAAAAAAGGTAGTATCGGAAAGAGAAGAAGAAGAAGAAGTTGAGAAAGAAGAGAAGCAAAGCTCAAAAGTTGCAAAGGAGGCGGCCGAGGCTGCCAAAGCCGCCGCCTCTGCGGCCGCTCTGGTGGCGAAGGCTAGTCAAGACTTGCTCTCATCCAGAAATGAAGGTTTTGTTCCACCTTTTCTTTGTATTTATTTTCTGAGTTATTCATTTAAGCAATTGATCACTAAAAAGTTAATGATGGAGAAAGTTAATTTGAACTTTGGGTTTAACTGAATTACTGGGAGAGTCTTGACTACGGTTATCAACCGAGGTTCAGTTTTGAAATACAACATTCCAAGTGTGATATACAAAATTAATATATCTTGTATGTATGTATGTATGTATGTATAAAATCACAGGAATTGGTGCATGCTTCAGAGCTCATCAAAGGAGTTGAATTTTTCAATGAGTGAGACTATGGTAATATGCATATTACGGATCGGCCTGTACTATGGATCCAAATATCTATTTTCAAAGTTCAAATAGTTGATCCAAACCGTTAAATATGTTCTCCATATGAAAATGTACTTGCAGATCAAAATTTTACATTTTTTAGAATTTTTTACTATTTTTTTAGATAGGTGGAAAACCACTGTTTTGGATGGTCCAGAATTTTCAAATCAAGTGATATTCTACCCATCTAAAAAAAATAGTAAAAAAATTCTAAAAAATGTAAAATTTAATCTGTAAGTAGATTTTATATGAAGATCATGTTAAATGGTTCGGATCAACTATTTGGATTCTAAAAACAGAGATGCGAGTTCATAGCGCGAACCGCTATGTAATATGCATATTACTGTAGCCTCACTTTTTTTCAATTGCCTGATTTTAACATCCTGGGAATGTATTATTAGATGATACTATCATTGCATAAAATTTGATTGTAGGATCAGTTTACAATGAATGCTCCCTTCTTTTACCATTTCAGAGAAAGGCTACTTTGAGGCGTTTATGAGGGCTCTTGATGTGCAAGTGAAGGAAATGAAATCGATGGGAGAGGCCATTAAAAAACTTGAAAATAAAAAAGAAAATGGAGTATTAGAAGATCAATTCAACCACTCCGCCACAAGAAATGGTTAGTATCGATCGAGTATTATTTTAATCTGTCAAGGTTATATTTTCAAATATGCTTTTGTGGACATGGTTTGATTTATTTGATATTTCTTTGTTTGAATCAGGACCAGTTAGCAATGTATGGGGAGCTCAGGTTTGATAACTTGATTTGCAAATTTTATGTGATTTACGTGTCATTGTCACAATTTTTGTGTGCTGATTTTGTCCCATTTTGTCTTTTTCAGCATGTTAACACAAATGGTGTAGCGACTTCTGATTATGGTCTCTCTCTCTCTCTCTCTCTCTCTCTCTCGTTTTAAAGAAGCAACTACAATTATTTTATGGACATAGATTGAGCGTTGTTTGTGAATTCTTTCGTAAACAGGAAGGCCTTCATCTGCCCCTGGATCGACTGATCCCGTAAACTATAAATCATATATGGAGGTATTCTGATTTCTTTTCGCACGACACTAATTTTTTATTTTTTTGGTGTTGAACTCTTGCCATTGAAAATTTCAATTGACTTGATGAAAAAAGTGCATCGAACCTGGTAATTTTGCACTTGCATGATACGCAATGCTAGATCACATTCAAATTGTTTGATTTTGAATATAAGATATATATAAACCTTCAAAAAAGGATATAGTATATAGAGTCCGGCTAAATTGCTGCCGGCAGCATTCTGGACAGCTGCTGTCGGGTGTAATTCGGTCATTTCCGGTGTTCAAACAACAAATCCGAACCGTTCAACGTGTTCTAAATATTAAAATCTACTTGGAGACCAAATTTTACATTTTTTGGAATTTTTTAGCTATTTATTAGGCCACTTTGAAATTGGCTGATCCGGGTGAACAGTGCACATAATTCTGGACCATGTGATCTGGAATTTTCAAAGTGGCTTAATAAATAGTAAACAAATTCCAAAAAATGTAAAATTTGGTCTCCAAGTAGATTTTAATATTTAGAACACATTGAACGGTTCGGATTTGTTGTTTGAACACCGGAAATGACCGAAATGCCCCCGGCAGCAGCTGTCCAGAATGCTGCCGGCAGCAATTTAGCCGGACTCATAGTATATATGTTGGTGGTCAAAATTATTATAGTTCTTATCTATTGGCAAGTATTTTTCATCACTTGACATGTTTAATTAATTACAAAATATAATAAGATCTTTCATTTTTTTACTACTGGTTGTATACAGATGATGTCTATGGGACCACACAAGAGTGAAAAGGCTCCTGCTACTAAGGTTTATTCCTTTTTTATTTATTAATTTCTTTATTTTGGACAGTTTTTTTTTCTCTTTTGGAGATGAGAGTGCATTTAGTTCGGTAGTACCAGACAGATTTTTGGCATGACCACGCGCATGCCCAAAAAATTGGAAAAATAAAAGGACAAAAAATACACAATTAGTAGGTACCCACTAATTGATACTATGAGAGAGTTCTTAGATACATATCATGCTTGCATATAATTGTTTATTTCATCATGTTTAAGTAGCCATGGGAGACGGCCCCACCAGCGTCGAATCTGAGACCAACTTACACGTATACCCAATCGCATTCGAGCGATGACGGTTCAAATCCCGAGATTCAAGAATCCCCATATGCTGCCACATCATCATACCCTCTTAATGGCACCAAGATCAGTACAGCCGTGGACTCCTCGTCAGAGCCATGGTGGCGCAAAAAGTCGGTCGTCCAAGCTGAGGTGGGACCTGAGTCTGACGAGTCAAAGCAATTCTCATATAGTTCAGCAGGAAACGATGCAGGGTCCAGCCAGACCCAGGTTCCACAGCGCAGGTGGGTGCCACCTCAGCCACCGCCTGTCGCCATGCCTGAGGCCACGGCTGCAATCCGCCACCCCAAGCCGAAGAGCAATCCGATCTTGGACGAGGGTGCTGATGGTGACACATCAGTCAAAACTGTTGACGTGGCGGTCAAACCTGATGAGGTGGGTCCCAGTGGTGAAGGAGTTGGAGCTTTTGAGGCAGTGGCGGGCCCCAGCAATGGGGTTGAGATTGTGGAGGAAGAAAATGCGGATGCAGTTGAGGCAAATCATGTGTAACTTGTGCTCAAGTCTGGATCTTTTGAAGAATAAGTGATGTTACTTAGGTTAATTTTGATCTGTTATATTTTGAATAAGAAACCTAAGAAAAGAAAAATTATATGAGAAACAGAAGGGAAGGGAACTTGTTTTTGTTTACATGAAAGAAGGAAATGTGGAAAATAAGAGGGGAAAGATTTACACATCTGCAATATCGTCTTTATTTTCAGGGGCACGTAAAGTCCGATGACGTGATTTGGTGAGGTTAGAGAGGAAAGGGGAATTATCAGATGTGCAAAACTATATACAACAGCAAAGCAGGACACCATATAGGGAAAACAGAAAATAACAATAATTATTTTGTAGAATTTTAATAATTTTACAATAATATTCTAGAATTTTATTTATTTAGCAAATTGAGGTTCAGATTGAGGCACATGTTGAGTGCTTCTTGGCAAATTTCCATAACAACTTGTTTTGTAAGTAATGGTAGAATGTTGTGCGTAGATTTTGTGATGTTAAGCAGCGTGAGCGAGTGCAGATGCTCAGCCCAGCTGACCGTTAAAAATGGATTCAGATCTTGATCGCAGAGATCGTCTAAATTAATGGATTTTGTATTGGAGGTGATCCACATGTGACGGACTTAAAAATATAGTATTATTTATTAATTAGCTAAAGTCTTACGCATGGCATTTCTTTTTTTCTTACGAGTTATGTCAAGTTGAAAACTCAGGTGCTCTTGTGGTATATTTAAGGCAGTGCTAGCAGAGAAACAAACCCACATCAAATCTAAATTGATCAAATATATATGTGCAATAATTAAGCTAATGGGTTCTCAGAAACTCCAACTTCCCAAAATCAATTTCAAAGGGTTGGATTTAACTGGGAAACAGCCCGGACCCAAGTTCTTTGTTTTTTTTTTTTTTTTGATAAAAGGCTGAAAGCCCGTTTCATTCAAGAAACCAAAGTTCGAATTACATGCATAAGAGATCTGTGATAACCTCACAGTTTACTAGTAAACTAATAGCAAAAAGCAACTAAAGAAGTTCATCAACACTTCCTTATGAGAACACACATCCTGAAATAGAACAAACCAAAAACTGCATATGCTAATTAATCTAAATAATCCACTCTGCTACGCTGAAGTGCTAGATGAAGACTCCTCCCCATGTGACCCTTACAAAACTAGCTGTGTATCTTCTGGATCCCAGATCTGAAGTTGAATATCATCAATGTCATCTGGTAGCCAGCTGGGGATCAATTCTCTCGCTTGGCGATTAACCATTCATGTCCAATAATTAACCAAAGCAATTATCGTGAGGATAACAGATCGAAAAGTCTTAATATTTTTTTGTTGGAAACACAGTTCATTCCTTAATTTCCATATAGTCCAACTAAAGTACTAAAAACAATGAGAAATGCTAATTGGGAAGGGAATGTTTATCTAGAGTACAAGAAAAATCTACAATATCCTGTATGTTATTCCAGTTTTTAAAATGAGTCTTGGCTGCTTTACAGAGTTATGGCTGTTTCGACGTGGTATATGACGGAGTCCGGCCAGAGGTCTTGTTCCAATTGATCATGCCGAAGATATTTACACTGCCACTCGAGGTAAAGCAGCTGATCAAGGAATCAAAATATTCGTATTTGGCTCACGAGCTATTAACGTACGGGATGCATCCAACCCAGAGAGTGTCGAAAGATTTGCTCGAAATTAAGGTCTGGCCAGAAGACAACCAAAAGTTCTGGTAAGGATTGAATTTGGTGCAGTATCGTACAAGTAATTAAGATTTGAGTTAGAACTTAGAAGTCTGTAAACATGATTTATTTATTTAATAGTTTAATATGATGTGATATTACTTAAATTGGAAGTCCGAAGTTCTAGTTTTCTTTAGTAGAAAAATAAGAAGCTTGTATTTCCTAGAGTTTAGAAGGGGTTTGATTTTAATTGGATACAAAAAACTATGGCTGCTTATAAGAAAACTAATTAAAATTGTGGTTGAATATTAATTGGGTCAGGGACAAGTTTAAATAATTAATCTGATTCAGTTATTGTGTATTCTAATAACTTGAATGAACTTGTGCCAGCAACACAGTTACGACATATGCGCAAGAAGCCCGCATTCTGGAACAAATTTTTGAAAGGATGATATTTCAGAGCCTGGACTGCAACTCTCGAATCACTAACTTATGGAGTGCGCTTCTCAACCTATGGTGGTCTTCCAATAGAGGAGGCTAAAGTTTCTTTTGATGCTCACGTCGACCCAGTTTCATTCATCAAAACGAGGTCGGAGGCTTGGAAGTTTACACGAAAAATGGAGAATGCATCCAAGTAGTTCCTTCCCTAGACACTTTCACTGTAGTTTAGTTTCACAGTAGTTCCAAGTAATTGGTGAAGCGATGAGGTTAGAATATATGTTCGTGTGTTCTTTTCTTTGTTTAGAAAAAAAAAAAGAATTGGTAGATAAAGATCAGATTCAAACACTCGACTCGGGTCCCGCCTCATGAATGTTTCAGATTCAAGCACCATAAATTATAAATCATAGGAGGTAAGCTGATTTCTTTTCGTGCGCACGGCACTAATTTTTTTTAACTTTAGGTGTTGAACTATTGACCATTGAAAATTTAAATTGATTTGATAAGAAAAAAATGCATCGAGCCTGGCAATTTTGCAGTTGCATGATAAGCAATGCTAGATCACATTCAAATTATTTGATTTTGAATATAAGATATAGATTAACCTTCCAAAAAGAGTATAGTATATATGTTGGGGCTCAAAATTATTGAAGTTCTATCTATTGGTAAGTGATCCTTATTACTTGACATGTGTAATTAATTACAAAATATATTCAAATAAAAAAATTACAAAATATAACAAAATCTTTTAGTTTTTTTACTAATAATTGTACACAGATGATGTCTACGGGACTAGACAAGAGTGAAAAAAGACTAAGGTTTATTGAGAAAGGGAAGGTAGCACAGTTGACTAGAAAGAAAATTCTAGAGTTGTTGGTTACTCAAAAATCGAGAGTTTGATTTTCCTTACGACTTCGCAACTTCTGCGAAAGTTAAAAAAAAAACTAAGGTTTATTTTTTTTGTATATATTGATTGTTATCTTTTGGACAGTTTTTTCTTTTTAATTTGGTTATGAAACTGCATTTAGTTCAATAGTTCTAGAGAACACTTGGTATGCCCAGAAAAATAGGGATAATAAAAGAAAAAAAAAAAATAGCCACTATGAGAGAGTTCATTAGACGTCCTTAATTGATATATGCATATCATGCTTGCATATAATTGTTTATTCATTATATGTTTAACTAGCCATGAGAGAGTCCCAACAGAATCAAATTTGAATGTGGATGCAGTTGAGGCTAAATCATGGTTTGGAAAATCGGCCGATTCCGAGTCAACTCAGTATCGGCCGTGTCCGATCCGATTTTCACTCGAGTCTCGCGCCATGCGAGTTTTTCAGCAAAACTCAGTTGAACAGCGTTTGACTCGGTCGGGTTAGCCGATTTTCAGGCCGAGTCAGACCGAGTTTGACTAGGTTTGACCGAGTTTTGGCTGAGTCAGCCATTAAAACTGTGATTAAAATCATTTTATGTAAAAAGATGTTTGTAAAATGGCCGAGTCATACAGCTGGAGAGTTGCATACAAGCTGGAGTCATACAAATCTAAGTTAATTACCAATTTTGTTAGAATAGTACATATTAATATTAATGTTAGCATAGTACATATTTTTTGTTAGTTAAATATTAGTATACAAATCTAAGTTAATTACTAATTTTGTTCTCCATTATTTTATTCGACATTATAATTCATTTATAATATCTTGTTACTTAATTTGAAATAGATACAACAATATTCCAATTCGTATTTTAATACAGAGGATGACGAGATGATCCAGCCAGCTCGGCATAGCTTCTGGCAATAAAAAGTGTGTTCTATTTGTAATGTTTGTATTACATTATATAATTAGTGGATTATTTGAGTGTAATATTTTGTATTAACATAGTTTTTCTACAAATTATTTTTTTACCAATTTTTTCCTACTTTTTGGCTACAAAACAAGTTTTAACCAAAAAAATCCGAGTTTCTGAGTCAACTCAGCCGATTCCGACCGATTCATCCGATTCCGATTCCACGGTCAAGAACCCGATTCCGATTCCGATTCTGAGTTTCAGAACCATGGGCTAAATCATGTGTAACTTGTGCTCAAGTCTTGATCTTTTGGTCATGTTTACCTGTGGATTAAATAGTGGAATAAAGATTTGAGGCCTCATTCATTCTGTTAAATATGATTTAATTGAGTTAGATTAAGATGAAATAAGCTGATTTTTAAGTTGGTTTAAATTATGCTACCTTTTCAAGTGGTTTAATTTTATTTGGATATAAAGTCTAATTTTTATTATTTTTATGATTTTGAATCATTTTTTAAGGAATGTAAATAAGTAATTATTTTTGTTTCCATTTAAGCATGAAAAAACTTATAACTTATCAATTATAGAATCAACAATTTTTTTTAAAAAAAATTGGCACAACTTTCTAAATTAACAAAATATGTAATCTAGAAAATAATTAAATAAAATACTTTTTAAAATTGTACTACAAAAAATAAATTTTTTGTTCAGCAACTCAACATGTTTTTGACAAGATTCACTAAATGCAATGTGCATCACTCATTTTCTTGTACAATTTCTTTCAATCAAAATGAAAAAAAACACGAAGAATAGTTTTATTATTGATATTACAAATTTTGTAAGACAGAATAATTTATAATATCAAATCATGCCTTAAGCCACTAAATTCTTACCAAACAAGAAATAAGTTAAGTCAAAGTATAACTTTAGACATCAACCAAACATAAATAATTTAGGTCGGCCTAAATTGAAATAATCAAGTTAGACTTTATTAGTTTTAGTCTACAACCAAACACTACTATAATAATAAGTGATGTTACTTGGGTTAATTTTGTCCTGTTATATTTTGAACAAGAAAACTAAGAAAAGAAAAATGATATGAGAAACAGAAGGAAACTTGTTTTTGTTTAACATGAAGGAAGAAAATGTGAAAAATAAGAGGGGTGAGATTTACAGATGTGCAATCGTTTTTTTTGTTAGGCGCATGTAAAATTAGATGACATGATTTGGTGTTAGGGGTGAAAACGGGTCAGATATTATTCGGATCTATATTTGAAAATTAGATATGGATATCCGATATCTGAATATCCGAACAGATACAGATAGAATATGATTTTAAATTTTAATTATTTGTATATAAATAGTAGATATATATCAAATAATTTAATATATATTATGAAAAAATTCATGGTATTAATCAATTAAAAAATATTATGAACTTTTGTAATTTTAATAATATTTATATGGTTTTTAATAAATAATAGTATTAAAAAACAGATATTTGATCCTATCCTAGTCAAATCTAGGTACAATGCAGCATTCATTCGTCTAATATTCAATTTGTATCTGTATCCGAAAAATAAAAACGAGTACAAATATGGTTTTACTACTATCCGATCCATATCAGATCCGTTTTCACCCCTATTTGATGTAGTTAGAAGAGAGAAAAAGGGAAAATATTAGGAGATGCGCAAATTAAATACAACAACAAACCAGGTAGGGGTGTAAATGCTATTTTTTTATCCGTTTATTTGATATGTACTGTATTCAATAAGATAGGTATAAGTTGGTAATGTTTTCTTTTGTTAGCTTATCAGTAAGAGTAAGGGTGTGGATAAGATTTTTTTCGATATTTTATCGAGTAAGTGCATAAGTGAGAGTTATTTCGTACCCGTTACCTGAACGAGTGCAGATGCAGCTGATTAGCGTGTTTAAACCATTTAATCCAAAATTTATTAGTTGAGTTGAAAATCAAATAAACCGGATTCATCAAACACCCCTGCAGCTGACCGTTAAAAATGATTCAAGAGAGATCGTCTTAATATCTTATCCTCATAAGCAGCAGGAGATAAGCACGCCAATAGTTTTTTTTTTAAAACCTTTTTATTTTGCAGAAGCTGCGAAGTCATGAGGGAAATCGAACTCTCAACTTTTGAGTAACCAACCGTTTTAAATTTTTTTTTCTAGCTAACTGTGCTACCTTCCCTTTCTCAGCACGCCAATAGTTAATTAATTAATTGTTGCTATTCCTCATTAAATCTTGTCTGGTAAACATCCTTATCCTTAGTCCTTGTACAAACGCAGTGCAAGATCAATTATTGGGTCTCAATAGTTTGTTTGACTCTCAAATGCCGTTGTTGAAAAGCAACTTCGGTCTGATAATATTAAAAGTAGACAGTTAATGACATCTTATTTTCTTCAAGTAGGACTATTGATTTCTACAAATGCTATTTAATACGTATGTTCATCACAACCCCGGAAACATCGCAAATTAATTGTTTTTTTTTTATTGTGAAAGTTGTCTACCTTCTTTACAATTCCAAAGGCCCTCGTTTAATTGTTTTAAGGTGTTAAAAAAAGTTGCTTGCTTAAGTTAGATTTTTAACATTATTTTTTCAATAGAAGTCCGAAATTAGCCCGTAGACTATTTTGCTTAAAGTCCATTGTCATAATTTGTGTATGATAAAGGGGCTTCTGAAATTTTTTCCCTCGGATAAATAGCAGGAATACAGTACAAGTGCAAAACAAGAATTCAACACTTTTACACGCCTTGTGCTTGCCGACATTTTTATTAATATCCAAAGTTTATTACAAATTAATTAATATACCCAGGTTCGCTGGGATTTAATAAAAATGTATTTGAGTATTTTTCGTTTAGATTTTTATGTTGTAGTATTTTATGTTTAGATTTTATGTTATTCTAATATTTTATGTTTAGATTTTATGTTGTACTATTTTTGTTATTGTTGTAGTATTTACTGTTTAGCATAATCATGATAATTTATTTTATTTTAGTGTAAGTTAGCGTAACTTAGTTTAATTTAGCATATTCGTGATGATTTATTTTATTTTAGTACAACTCTCATTATATTAATTTAGTATAATTATGTTAATTTATTTTAGCATAATTTTGCATAAGTTAGTGACAAAAAAAGATCTAGAAAAATATAAAAGTAGTACCATACATAAAAAAGAACCGAAATATAAGATAATCCAAACATAAAACACCAAATATAGTATACCAAATATAAATAGTACAAAAAATCACCGCCATGGATCGGGGGACCATCCCTCAGCTGGTACTCCGGCGTTCGCTCGAACTGGCCAGACTCTCTCTTTCGGTGTAATGACATCAGCCTCTGCCTCGCTGCGTATCCGCTCGGCGGTATCCCAGACTGTCTTATACGTCGGCAAAGCGGGGGTGTACAGAAGATGGATGCAGCGAACTCAGTCCCAAAGTCAGGCTGAGTCTGGGACCCGCTACCACTGAGACCTCTATCATGTGGCATCTCTGTCTCATATCGTGGTACTAGCGGTGACGGCATGTCGGTCGGATCCTCCTCGAATATCTTATCAAAATTGAACGCGCCAAACTCGACATCCATAGGAAAGGACTCCGGAGGCTATGGCGACATCTCGGTCGGACCCTGCAATCATATACATAATTAAGTAAATTTGATATGAATGAAGAAATTTGTACTAACATGACAGCTAATGAAATATGACATACCAAAGGCTGAACCAGACGTCCGTGGTCGTTGTAGAATGCCCCCACCCAATCATGGACAATACCCAACGATGGTAGTCCCACTCTGGCCGGATCTATCTCACGGTGGTAGTCCCACCCAGTCATGGACAATACCATATCTAGAAATAACTGGGCTCGCGTCGGGCTCGGCCGGATCTATCTCACGCCAGTTGATGTTCTCTCCGGCGTCTCGCAGCATGGTGATGAGCTGTCCACCGTGCCCGGCATCCTCAACAAAATTGGCATTCTGCTTGAGGAAGTGGTACCCAAGACGTCTCCAGTTCTTCTTTCCCATCATAGTGATCCCATGCGCGGCAGCTTTAAGCGAGGCCAAAAGCTGGAAAAAAGTTAGTTTGTTAGATCAAACCTTGATGAACTAATAAGTTAGGAAAAAACTATGTAGATTTAGGTGCATTACCTGGCGAGCCCATTGATTACCGTTGGGTGTAACCATCATCATTTTTTACCCTGTCGTGTAAATAGGCACCGTAATCGCCCTGCATATATACGGTGGCCATGCAGACCGGCAAGTACCAAGCCTCATACTGTTAGTGTAATAATCTAGAAGTCAATCATAGGATAATTTTATTCTATATATTTGTTCATGTAATGGATGATTAACAAAGATATCATTTTGTTCTTTGAGATTTATCGAATTATGAATCATTTCGAGTTAATGACTTGAAATTGTAGAACTCCATAATATAGATGAATACTCTTAATAGTCACTAACCGAGGTAATTAGCAAATAACACTAATTGACCAATCAAATGTTAGTATGTGGATTAAATTATGGTTAAATTTTACAAACCATAGACAAAGAGTTGTCATTTTAATCACATAGATACATGTTAGAGAATATGGTATTTGACAGGCCCTTAATGAAACGTTAAATGGAATTGTGTTCGTGTCATTAATGTTTTATTTAGTATTAAGTTCTAAAGTATGAGGTGGTTCGTCTTTTCTACATAAGAAGTGTGTATTTGTGAGTGTTGTTCAACATTATCCATAAAAAGTAGCTATACAGATGACATTTCAGTATACATGACTTGTGCGGAGGGGAGATGTTCACCAAGACTACTACTGTCCCTCGTATACATTACGGGTGATAGTATCACTAGGCCTCTTGATAAAGTAGGGTTATCAGCACACGGTATGATTAAAGAGTTAATCATATTTGATAATCTACTTAAGATTGAGAAAAGATTAAGTTTGCAAGAATGACACATACCTACCTTGAAACTGATCTGATACTATGAGACATAAGAATTAACACGAGTAAATTGTTTACTGGATCGTGATATTGTATTGTACAAAATCATCTGTGTCAATTGGGTAGTTGTTCGCGCGAAAACGCAACGCAAGTTTCGGTACGCTTGAGGGCGTACCTTTTAAAACCGCGCTTACACTTCACGAGTAAGGGTTGCAAGTGCACAACCCCTATCGAGTAATATAATCGGGTATCGATCCACAGGGACGGGTAATTGCTGGGTTAGAATCCACCGAACTCAATTAAAAACTAGAAGTGAGAAAGATTTGGTTTGGTATTTAAGTTCCTAAAAGATCAATTCAAACAAATCTAACAATGCAAACAGATGTAATAAAATGCTAGAAGAAATGTAAACTTTGTTTTGATTATGGATAAAAGGCGTTTCCAGGGTTTCAGATTTCATCTGTGATCTGCCTCTAGTGGTACGGCCCGTACCAAGTTGGTACGGCTAGACCGTACTCCACTTGGTAAGGCAAGGCCGCACCACTCTGGTAAGACCCGTACTGACTTGCCAGAACAGAGCTTACCAGTTCGAGTTGATGCATTTCTTGCTGGTACCTTGTGCTAAACTCTTTAGAAAGGTTCAATTGACCATACCTAAGGTTCCTAAGCCTCAACTCTCGTGTATTGGATCAAGATCTAGGTTGGAATGCAATTGATTGCCTTTTAGGGATTTCTACACCTCAATTTTCATATGTTGGTACAGATCTACCATAGCTGGTTGATTGGAGACCTAAGGTACCCTCTAATCTGTCAATTAGAGGGGAACTCAACCTCTCGGCTTCAATTCGAACAAGTCTACCCTAAGCACTTGATTTGGTTGAGAGATTGAGATGATCACATGACCTTGATAGGTTTGATCTAGACCTAGAGGTTCATCATACACAATCACAGCAAACAAAGCAAGAGATAGCAAAGAAATCACAATCAATCAATCAAAAGAGTTCATACAAGATACAACTCAAAGAAAGTCAAAGCAAATCAAGAATCCATCTCAAAACCCTAGAAACTAAAGTAACTACTCACAGCACATGATCTGATCTAAAAATACAATAAAAGAGGTAAAGAAAGCCATGGATTGAAGGGATCGAGTGGAGGAGGCTTGATCCGTCGAGTTTCGCCTCTTTCCTCTTCCTTCCTTCTTGCTCCTAGCTCTTCAGCTCTCTTTCTCTCTCTTACTGTGCTCTCAAATGTTTCTGGAATGAAAAAGCTCCCGAAATTGGAGAGCTCCCCGCCTTAAATAGCCTATGCCAAGATTTGAATCTGTCAGGTCGCCTTTAGGTACGGCCCGTACCAAAGTGGTACGGCCTGGCCGTACCAGGCGTGATGAGCTGAAATCAGCTAAGTCCGGTGAGACCCGTACCTCATCATCCCAAATCGCCGTTTCTTCGTGTGTTTTGCTCCAAACCTGCAGAAAACAAACAAACACTCAGCAGTACCAAATTCTAAAGATATATCGATGAAATGCACATGATTCTGGTGAATTAGGGCACAAATCTGGTACTAAAACAGGCCTAAAATAGACTAAATATGCGAGGTATCAAATTCCCCCAAGCTGAACCTTTGCTTGTCCTCAAGCAAAAAGTTTCAAACTCGGGTAAAAGTGCTGGACAACTAAATCTAAATGCGGATACAAGCCTAAATGTGAAAACCTACGTGAGTCTGCTATAGTCAAGAATTGCTAGAATCGATTCGGTTGTAATTCAAATATCCCCTTATAAACCTTGATTCACTCCACCAATTGGTCAATTGAACTTCTTATTTTGAGATGCTTCTAACAATGTAAAGACTAATTACTTAGGTTTGATCGAAACAATTTCATTCTTTTTCTGAGTCAGTGCTTTTATTCAAGGTGATTTTTCTTTTCATTTTCCCTCCCCCAAGCTTGAATCAAGCTTAAGGGTAAGAAAGCTGCGAACGAAGTGTGTTGGTACGAGCAAAATTCTCTCTTTATTTCTAATTTTTCCTAGGTTGGGAGGCGAGCTCAAAGGCGCCTGATTCTCATTTTGAGTCAGACTTATTGCCAGTACTCGCTTATTGCTCCTCTTTTTCATTTCTTTTCTTCTTCTTTTTTTTTATTCTCTCTGGTTTGCTCATACCATGAATACACACATCTATTGGTATTCACTCATACCAATGGATATTCCAAACTTTCTTAATTTGAAAATCCCAATTCCTAAAGGCACAGTTCAGTTTTTTCGAATAATCTCGTTCGATTCAATTCTAAGTTTGTTTCATCTTTTCCATTATTAAAAACATCTCAACCTAAGCAGGTCATTAACCAATCATGGGTTAGTTCCAGTTCACTCAGGTGTATCCTAATCACAACCAAATTGTTTCAAAGTTATTCTCAATTCTAGCAGTTCACGCAAATCTTCACCTAACAATGCACGAAAATACGAAAAAATGCAAGGAAAATAACGGTAAAGTAAACATGACCTACATGCAAATGTCATCCCCCCAAGCTTAGCCTGAGCATTGTCCTCAATGCTTCAAGACTATGAGATAAAAGAAATAAAAGAAACTCGGGGCAAAGAGAGCGAACCTGATCAGTCCTCGGAGTGGTCGTACCAGAGCCAGTCGCTCAACTGGGTCTCTATCCCAGCCACCCGCTGCTGGAGATCATGGAGTGCAACACCCTGCTCTTGACGCATGTCGTACATCAGATGGTAGACATCCCGGATGGAGGGCTCAGCGACTGGAGGGGGATACACGGGTCTACCGTAGGAGGTGGAGGGTCCGGCTGTGTAGGCAGAGGGTCCGGCAGCGTAGGCAGAGGGTCCGGCAGCGTAGGCGGAGGTGGATGGGCCAGTCTGGTACGTGGTAGGGCCAGCTCCATATGATGAGGTACCGGTATCAAAGGGTGAAACATGTACCTGCTCGGAGAAGGGGGGAGCCTGGCCGGGGAATGGGTGCACCAGAGGAGAAAGAGGATGCGTCTGCTCATACTGAGCCTGGACTGGAGAGGTGGTGGCATCGATCATCTCCACATCGTCCTGCGGCGGTGGTAGAGGAGGTGGAGGTGGAGCCTCAGGGGCAAGCCGCACGCGGGGCGGACGGCGGAAAAACCAAGTGCTCCGGTCATCGAAGGAGAGAGTGACCGGGAAAGGCATGACATAGCTGGTCCGCATGTCAGGCATGAGCCATGCCCAAGCACCTCGCCCATCGCGTCCTGCAGTAGACTCGATGAACTTGTAGGAGCTGAATTGAGAGAGAGTGAGATGTCGGGCGCTCCTGCACTCGTCGTCGCCAATGATCTGGAGATGTAAGTGCTCGGCGATCAGAGTGACATAGGCAGAAATGTAGACAATGCCACCTGGCTTGGGCTGCGTCTGGATGCCGAGCCAGTGGTGGATCATGGCGAGCATCAGATCGGGCCGCTTGAGAGTGCTGTCGGGGCGCAGGATATGATCCACCAGCTGCATATCCTCAACATTGGCACGGGCGAACGTCTCGCCACGCGCAAAGATGGTGCAACCGAGGATACGCAGCAGACATCGGATGACCGGGTGAGGGACATTGAGCTGCTTGTAGTCTTTGTTGAAAGCTGACCCGGCTGGGCTGCCAGAGATCAGCTCCCAGAAACTGTCGCGCTCCAGGCCCACAGAGAAAGAGAGGGTGTCAGTGGTCGGGTTCGGCTCAAAGCCAAACCACTCCCTCAAGTCAGAGAGCAGCACGCGGTGGGTCTCCTGGAGCATGCGGAACTTGATGTACGGGTTATCCTTCCGCGTGTACTTGAGCTCCAGAGAGGAGAGAAACTCAATGGTGAGCTTCCTGTACCCCCTCTGGGCGATCGTCCAGAAGGCAGGAGTGATCCCGATCCGGGTGGTAAGGCGGAGGAACTCAGCCTCAAGTCCCAGCGTCTGTAGAGCAGAGAAATCAACAATCCTCGTGTTGTTGATCTTTTTCTTCAGCAGGATGGCGAAGTACTTGAACTGCCGACGGGTCGGCATGAAGAAGTACTCCTCGGTGTATGCATCGGCACGCTGGGTGGCATCAGAGAGGGCCGCATCAGTGCCAAAGGAGTCAGAGGCGTGGTCGGAGCCGTGGACGGAGGCCTGCTCGGAGACCTCGTCAGAGCCCTGGTCCTGGTCAGAAGATGGATGGTAGGAGGGGCTCTCCTGTGGGCTTCGGAAACCGGACGGAGACCCACTAGATGTGGTCTCACCCTCATAGTAGATGGGCTCGACTGCGTCCTGAAGGGAAACACTCTGGTGGGACCCGGTCCTGGCTGCACTCTCCTGGGAGTGGCGAGATGCGCGGGAGCCACTCCGAGACGCACTCCGGTGGGAGTGATGAGATGACGTGGGGGCATCAGCAGGAGGGACGTCGGCCATCGGGCCAGTGGCGGAAGGGACGGAGTTGTCAGAGGGTATGGAGGAGCGAGAGGATTGCCCACGCATCACCCTCAGACGCTCATGGCGTTGGCTGGTTGAGGGTCTGAATTGGTTGGTACGGCCTGGTCTGACTGGGTTGGTACGGCCTGGTCTGACCTAGGTTGGTACGGCCTAGCCATACAGGCTGGTACGGGAGGGCCGTACCAGACTTAGGTATTTGGTGTGGGCAGGTAAGGGCCGCACCAACTGGTACCAATGGCAATTTGTGGTTTCTTGCAGCCAATTAACTCCTAAACCAGACAAGGAGATTACAAAACACAAAACTGGGCTGGTTAGGGTTAATTGGTACAAACTGGTACAGGTAAGAGAGGTCAGTACGGGCCGTACCGACCTGGTACGGGTGGGCCGTACCAGGCTAGGGTTTGACAGAATTAGGGCGGAACAGGGCAAGGAAGAGAAGGAAAATAGAAGAAAATGGAGAGAACGTACCAACCGAGAGCAAGGAGGTGGTGCGGGTCGGACCGGTGAGGTGCGGGTCGGACCGGTGAGGTGCGGGTCGGACCGGTGAGGTGCGGGTCGGACCGGTGAGGTGCGGCTCGGTGAGTGGTGCGCTGGTGCTCCTTGTGCTCGGTTAGGGTGGAATGAGAGGTAGAAGGAGTGGAGAGGGAGAGAAAAGAGAGTGGAGAGAGTGGAGAGGGAGAGAAGAGAGAGTAGAGAGAGTGAGAGGGTGCGGCTGGGTAGGGAAGGGGAAGGGGTGCGGGTCGGATCGGGTTAAATGGAAAAAAAAGGCGGCAGTTAATGCAACTGTTCGCGTCAGACCTAGGTACGGCCTGGCCGTACCAAGTTGGTACGGGCCGTACCGACCCTTCATTTTTCAGGCCGTACCGATGTGGTATGGCCTAGCCGGACCAATCTCAAATTTTTGTGGTTTCTCTTTCTCTTGACTTCTCAAGCCGCTCGTGATGCAATGCAGTAGAATGAATGCATGTCTATCTGTTCCTAAGATGCAAAACAGGTAAAAATGGCTTGGGCTGCCTCCCAAGGAGCGCTCGTTTTAGGTCTCGAGCTCGACCTTCTCTTTTCAGGCTTCGGTTGGAGATGGATCGGGTGGCACTGGAGGGAGCACCCACTTCTGAGGTACACGGACCGTGCGATCACACTCTTGCATCAGAAGAATCCGCAAGATTCCCATCAAGTTCTTGATCGAGCGCCCGATCGCGCTTTTGTGCGCTTCCAATTTCTCCAAGAGTGTAGCAGTCCGATCGGGTTCAAGATCTGCACTTATGATCACAGGACAACATCTATCTGGGTCTAGAAACTCATACCTGAGGTGAGCTGCTGGAGGCTTGAGCTCAGGAGTCAGCCGCTCTGTCTGGGTCTTGACGCGGGTCGCATCAAGTGGCGTGCGGGTCGCATCAAGTGAAATGGCATCGCATGCTGACCAATCCGACTCGCTTCCTTTGGTCTCCAGGTCATCAGACCACGGCATGCGGGTCGCATCAGGTGGCGTGCGAGTCGCGTCCACATGCTCTTCAGGTGGAGATGCAGGTCGACTTGGCTGGGCTGGTCCTTCGCATTCTGGCTGAGCTGGAAGAGGTTGGCGTGAGGCGACGATGTGGCTTAACTGCTCCAACAGCTTGCTTTGAGCAGCCATTTGAGTGGACATGCTCTGCATCTGTTCCCACAGCATCTGGTTCATCTTCCCTTGCTCGTGTATGAATTCGATCTCAGCGGGATCAATGTACGGCTCGGGTGGATCGGATTGAAATACGTAATTGCTGAGGTTATCAAACGGTGCAGTGTTGTAGCAGTAGCCATCCTGCTCCGGTTCCTCATCCCAATCAGCCAGTGGGCAATACTCGTAAGAGTGTCTCCTGTCCCCACACATGACACATGGCTGTGGTTGATGGTTTCTGGCTGCCCTCACGCTCATTCTGATTGAATACCTCTCTATGGCTTCCTCTAGCTCGGCAGCTTTGGCATGTAGAGCTGCGATCTGATTAGCTTTGGATCTGCCACCTCCTCCAGTTTGAAAATTGTCGCTGCCATACCAATGTTGGTCAGTCATCATGTTGTACATGAGATCCATGGTGGCTCGAGCTCCTCAGATAGTAATCGCCATAGTGTTCCTGAAAAAGAGAAAATAAATAAATAAAAGAAACAAAATAAAAGAAAATAAAGGATACAAGATAAAGTCTAGATTAACTAAGTAAGGTAAAATCTAACTAGGCAATTGGTTACCGTCCCCGGCAACGGCGCCAAAAACTTGTTCGCGCGAAAGCGCAACGCAAGTTTCGGTACGCTTGAGGGCGTACCTTTTAAAACCGCGCTTACACTTCACGAGTAAGGGTTGCAAGTGCACAACCCCTATCGAGTAATATAATCGGGTATCGATCCACAGGGACGGGTAATTGCTGGGTTAGAATCCACCGAACTCAATTAAAAACTAGAAGTGAGAAAGATTTGGTTTGGTATTTAAGTTCCTAAAAGATCAATTCAAACAAATCTAACAATGCAAACAGATGTAATAAAATGCTAGAAGAAATGTAAACTTTGTTTTGATTATGGATAAAAGGCGTTTCCAGGGTTTCAGATTTCATCTGTGATCTGCCTCTAGTGGTACGGCCCGTACCAAGTTGGTACGGCTAGACCGTACTCCACTTGGTAAGGCAAGGCCGCACCACTCTGGTAAGACCCGTACTGACTTGCCAGAACAGAGCTTACCAGTTCGAGTTGATGCATTTCTTGCTGGTACCTTGTGCTAAACTCTTTAGAAATGTTCAATTGACCATACCTAAGGTTCCTAAGCCTCAACTCTCGTGTGTTGGATCAAGATCTAGGTTGGAATGCAATTGATTGCCTTTTAGGGATTTCTACACCTCAATTTTCATATGTTGGTACAGATCTACCATAGCTGGTTGATTGGAGACCTAAGGTACCCTCTAATCTGTCAATTAGAGGGGAACTCAACCTCTCGGCTTCAATTCGAACAAGTCTACCCTAAGCACTTGATTTGGTTGAGAGATTGAGATGATCACATGACCTTGATAGGTTTGATCTAGACCTAGAGGTTCATCATACACAATCACAGCAAACAAAGCAAGAGATAGCAAAGAAATCACAATCAATCAATCAAAAGAGTTCATACAAGATACAACTCAAAGAAAGTCAAAGCAAATCAAGAATCCATCTCAAAACCCTAGAAACTAAAGTAACTACTCACAGCACGTGATCTGATCTAAAAATACAATAAAAGAGGTAAAGAAAGCCATGGATTGAAGGGATCGAGTGGAGGAGGCTTGATCCGTCGAGTTTCGCCTCTTTCCTCTTCCTTCCTTCTTGCTCCTAGCTCTTCAGCTCTCTTTCTCTCTCTTACTGTGCTCTCAAATGTTTCTGGAATGAAAAAGCTCCCGAAATTGGAGAGCTCCCCGCCTTAAATAGCCTCTGCCAAGATTTGAATCTGTCAGGTCGCCTTTAGGTACGGCCCGTACCAAAGTGGTACGGCCTGGCCGTACCAGGCGTGATGAGCTGAAATTGGCTAAGTTCGGTGAGACCCGTACCAAACCTGGTAAGGGCCGTACCTCATCATCCCAAATCGCCGTTTCTTCGTGTGTTTTGCTCCAAACCTGCAGAAAACAAACAAACACTCAGCAGTACCAAATTCTAAAGATATATCGATGAAATGCACATGATTATGGTGAATTAGGGCACGAATCTGGTACTAAAACAGGCCTAAAATAGACTAAATATGCGAGGTATCAGTCATAATGCATTCTGCCAGATGCCGCTTATGATTTATAGAATTAAAAGGAGTTTTAATTTTATTGCCAACATAACACAGATCCTATCGGGTCACACCAATAGAAAAGTAATCAGAGAATTAATTATTTAATTAATTATAAAGTGTTATAATTAATAAATAAATGTCATAGAGATGACAAGCTTAAATAGATTAAATTTATAAGCGTGCACGACACGTTGTATAAATTTATCGCAACAACAGTCGCAAGAAAATATAATTATTCAGAATAATTATATTAATATTAAATGGATTATAAATATTAATTATGAATTAATATTTTGGGCCAAAAGCCCATTTGAATTTGGGCCAATTTAAATTAAAAGCCCAAATTGAAAGCCCAAAATAATTCAATTGAATTTTGGGCCAAGGGCATTTCGGTCTTTTCACCCATAACCGACCTTGCCAAGGGCATTTTGGTCTTTTGGCAAACCGACCTTATGCCCTATATAAAGGCATGAGGGGTGAGAGAAAAATATAGAATTTGATTCGACTTGATTCAATTCGGTTATATTTTCTCTTTCTCGTATTCTCTCCCAAATAGTGTTTTGTGTAGAAAAGAAAGAAATACGTAATCCATGTATATTCTTGCGAGTTGTGAATAGTGTATTTACCGCGAATATCGTATTTGCGATGAATAGTATTTCTGTGAATATTCGTGAATCTGTTTTTGCAAAAGTCGTGAATCAGTTTTTACGATATTTGTGAATAGTGTTTTAGCGAATAATCGGTATAGTATTTCTGGCAAAAGAAATACCGACTCTCTGGTTGTTCCTGGTGGACGACTGATAGAGGCATCAGACGTCTGGTGCTACGTAACCGAGTTACACTGCATTCCAATTTGAATTTGGAAAAATGTACAAATGTTATTTAATTTATTTAAATGTTAAATAAATATTATTTTAGAAATCAATCGGGGAGTAGATCCTCGGCTTATAGTAGAATGTGAAATTTTGATTTTACGTTCTTTCCGCACCGTAAGCCTAGTCAGAATTTCACGGTAAATTCCTGAGTAGAATTTATTGGGAAATTTTTCTTAAAAGTAATTTAGCAAGATAAATTTGCAAACAGAATTTCGTAGGAAATTCTCGGTCAGAATTTTGTTGTTTTTCCCGAAAATCTAAATTTAGCGGCCGGATTACCCAACACATACCTCAATAGGAGATGTCCTCGGGTCTGAATGAACTCATCTATCACGTGATAAAAGTCGTGGTACCCCGGAGGCTCGGCCCTAGTGTAGTACTCCTGAAAATGGCCGTGCCAGTCGAGCTCTGGTCTCCCTAAGTGACTTATCTTGTAAGGAACACGTTAGTTGCAAAACAAAGCTATCAAGTAATTTAGGATAATAGATAATATGATACGACTTACTTGTGCAGGTCTTTGATGATGGAACTCGACAAAGATGGGTCTATGGGAATCAACGGTGCATGTCCAAGCTGACGAAGTACCCGATCTGGATAGTGGTGCTCCGCTATCCAAAAATGTACGAGTGGACCTCTGTAGTACCATCTCTCCCGCTGCTGTAGACAAATCCCCGGCAACTGCTCATTCTCGTACAACTGGTAGTACGGTGTCCACTCAACAAGCTATTCAGCCAAACTCTGCAACTCTGAACGGACTAGCCTGATACCAATGGTACTACAGTGGGTCTGATCCACGTAGTTATGATCACCGTGCCACTTCTTCGCGTATGCCGGGCATCCGAGGGAATTGGGTGCTCCCTATACCGGAGGCTCATTTGGGATAGGCCGGCCCACTAGTAGCCGTGACTATGATCAGTGCTGAAGCAAGAGTGTTGACCCATACATCTGCTTCTTATCCTTCTGTATTTTCAAAAATTTAGCCATCAGGGTATTTGGATTGGTTGATTAAATAATTAATTAAGAAAAGAGTTAGAGACTTACTATACAACTACGGTACAGGTGGGAGTGCAAATGGGCTAGGACAACCCCACTCCAGTTGTACGGCGACGGCTGATCAAGGTCTGCCAGCAGCGGGAGATACATCATCGGCATCATATCACCGCTGGAATCAGCAAACATGACAGAACAAATAGGTCCATCACGTAGCCCCGTGTATATCTGCAATACAAAACATATAATGAAATGCTATTCGCAAATGTAATAGAAACAATTTATAGTTTTTACCTCTAAATCTGCTCATCAGTGGAATCTACTGTCAGACCCGGGCTGAAGTGCTCTCGCAACTTCTTCATCCTCAGATGAAATTTGGACTTCCCACGATCCTCAATGAGAGAGTGAGAATCAGCGCCCAACAACTCCTCGATCTGAGCAGTAAACCCAGCGCTGTCAGATACGCCACCAACGGGGGTGCCAATGATAGGCAAACCCCAAAGGGCACTCACATCCTGGAGTGTCACTGTCATCTCTCCGAATGTCATGTGGAATGTGTGGGTCTCGGGACGTCATCGCTCCACCAGTCCTGCGATGAGAGATGCATTGATGGTGCCACTCCCAGTCTGCAAGATGTCCACAACCTGGTCGAGGCCCAGATTGATGAGGTACTGGTCCATCACCTTGTAGTACTACATGTGAACGCACCGCAACTTCACATCTAAATAAAACATGTCATGCGTTGTAAAAAGTAATCCACATGGTATTAGCACAACAATATTTAAACTCAATAAAATTTAAACTCAACAAAAAATACGTACCTCACGAGAAGCCAGTGAGACTCGGTGCTCGCGGTGGGGCATCCACAGGAGAGCACTGAAATGCTCTGTGCTGCTAGTGTCAATCGGCTCGTCAACTACAGGTGGTGCTGGACGAGTCCTAGGACGTCCTCTAGCCATCCTAATGTCAAAAATAAAATTCTATTAACTTACGCTAAGTAAACCCTAAACCCTAATTTCGGTAAAATATGCTAAATTATGCTGTAATAAGCTTAATTATGCTAAAATATGCTATAATAGGCTAAAATACCCTAATTTCGGTAAAATATGCTAAAATTAGCCAAAATAGGCTTAAATATGCTAAAACATGCTAAAATAGACCAATTGCGGTAAAAATAACCTAAAATATGATATAATAGGCTAAAATACCGGTAAAATATGCTAAAAAGGACAAAATATGCTTAATTATGCTAAAACATGCTAAAATAGGCCAATTGCGGTAAAAATAATCCTAAAAATATACTATAATAGGTTAAAATATCCTAAATCCTATATTCGACTAATTACTCTAAATTATACTAAATTAAGGTATTTTACCCTAAACCCTAATTATGCTAATTTGCACTAAATTATGCTTAATTATTTTAATTTTGGTACTTACTTGGTACTAACAAATTTGGGAAGAGGTGGATAAATCTGGGAGAAAAAGCTCAACCGAGGAGAGAAGGTGTGAAATTTGTTAGAATGAATTGTGGAAAATTCGGCCAACCCTCCACACATATATATAGCACAGGTACCAGCCTGAAAATGACCGGAAGTGTATTAAATAGAATACTGGCCAAAAAATAGCCGGTAGTTGATTAAATAGGGTACCGACCATTTTCTGGCAGGTAGGGACATTTTTATTAAATCCGAGCGAACCTGGGTATATTAATTAATTTGTAATAAACTTTGGATATTAATAAAAATGTCGGTGTGCTTGCTTCTGTTGAAAGAGCCGGTCTGCATGTTTTTTTAAATTTGAATCTTGACCAAACAAACAAACAAAGAAAAGGAAAGAATTGATTAGTCGCCGTTGGTAGTTAGCATTATAATGATATCCCGGATCTGATACATTTATTATAAATTTATAAGATTTTTAGTACAAAATACATTGTTACTGTCCTAAATAAAGCGTGCACCGACAAATAACTTGCTAATTAATCAGAAGTGCAAATGATGTGGCAACTAAAATATATAAATTATTGACAATTTCACAGTAAAAAATACATTTCCAACTGACGTGACTACTAATTGAGTGAAGATCTGCACAAAAAGCACACCGAAGTCAGAGTTTATCCAATTATTATTAATTTATTATTAGTATTACTGTATTAGTAGTATTATATTTATGTCACAAACTGCAATGAATAAACAGAATTAAAAAATTGTGTAGGAGTCGATGTAATTCATGTAGGGTACGTTTGGACGAGAGTTAGAATAGCTACAATAACGAAATTTTAGAATAGTAAATGAGAATAGAGAAAAAATAGTGATTTTCAGATTAGTGTGAAAATGATGCTAATCGGATTAGTAACAATATTGTTTGGATTGTATATGTGGAATAGTGAATTGCTGTAACCAATAAAGAATAGTGTTAACAAGGTGTTAATTAAGAGAAAAGATAGCTAAGTGGGATCTCAAATGAATTGTCACGACGTGGAGATAGCAAAAAGTGGTATCAAATTTGTCATTTCAGAATTGTGTTGACGGAAATCTAAAAATGAAACATTTTTTTCTCTCATTTTACATTTCCAAATAGTAGCTATTCCAACATTTACAAGGAATAAAGAATAGCAGCTATTCTAGCTATTCTGAATAGCAAAAATATTATTCGAATGCACATTGCTATTTTGAATAGCTTCTACTCTAGAATAGTCTCTATTTTTGCTATTTTTGTGTCATCCAAACATAGTCATATGCAGTACAAGAAGCTTTTAAATTTTGATTGATAGATAATTGCGGGGTCCTTCTGATGTCGGTTGCAGTGGTGGGTCATTTCGAATCCATATCCTCCCAGGGTATCTTACTCAAGCAAATTACAAACGGACGGCTCAGATTAATCCAAAACCGGGCCAAGTCAATCCGGTGCTTATAAAAACTATAGGGAGTCCGTTTTGAGATTCGTGTCAACTTAAAAGAACGGTCCTGACCGTCCGTTTGTAATTTGCTTGAGTCAGGTAGTGATTCGAATTCGGGTCGTCTCACTTGGTGAAGGATGCCGGAGTATAAATAATTAAATATAGTCAAGGATCATGCCACGTGGCATTTAGGGACTTGCGAATAATGGACTAAAAAGGCGAATACGTATCCTCTGCATTAACGCACCGTTTGAGTTAATTTATGAACCGTACGATCAGAATTCGGACCAATCCTGTCCACTCCTATAATGCACGTGTACTTTAATATTAGTGTGGATCTCAATAGGACGGTTCAAATCTTAACCCAAAATTTGAGTTAATGCAGAGGATACGAATTCCTAAAAGGCTACCCCCAGAAAAGTTCCTCTTTTTCTTTGACCACTATTAAGTTGATTGACTATTTTCTGTGTATGCGTACTTATTACACATATATCCCTACAACTTCTTATTTATACAAATGCTCTTCTATATTGAGGATCCAACTCTATGTAGATGTTCAACTGTAATATATCTTAGGAAGTTCTTGGCAAGAGAGGATAAAAAAAATTATTCATGCCTCATGAGATGTTATAATTTATTATATTGACAGATAATTTTTTTTGTTAGTGTACTTTTAAGATACTGTGTTATAATATATTCTGAAATACTAAAAGATGATTTTGTTTCTATGTATGTGCTCTATATTGTATCTTTCCTCCTTAATGCAGGATAACATTTATAATTGCAAATGATTTTCACCTCCAATAAAATAATAATTTTCAATTATTTTAAAAATAAATTAATTTAACTTAAAAAGCACATAACATCAAAATAAATTATTTAAAAGACAAGTATGAAAATAAATAAAAAAGGTATATTACAAAATACAATAAAAGCAATTAAGTACTATTACACAATAGATCAACAAAAAATTATTATTTATATGTAACACAAAATCAGTCTTTCGTTGATTTAAAAGTTTACTAATGTTTTGTAAAATATTGTAACTAAAAATAGAGGAGGGATCAAGTTACAACAAATTTGAGTTACAACAATCATTTTTTTCATTTTCAAAGTCCAAATCGTCGATCCAAACCGTTCAACATGATCTCCACAATAAAATGTGCTTCCAGATCAAATTTTACATTTTTTTGAATTTTTTTACTATTTATTAAGTATTTTACAAAAAATAGTCATATTCAGACCATTGAATTTTGTACCCATCTTAATAAATAGTAAAAAAATTCAAAAAAATATAAAATTTGATCTGCAAGCACATTTTATTTAGATAATCATGTTGAACGGTTTGTATCGACAATTTGGACTTTGAAAATGAAAAAAATGGTTGTTGTAACTTTGTTGTAACTTGATCCCTCCTAAAATATATCTATCAAAACAATATGATTAAAGCTACAAGGACATCATCTACATGGTAGTAACAACTAATAAAAATAAGTAAGTCTAGTGTAAATAAATTTTAGTCCAGTCTACTCTACTAAAAACACATATTTCTCCATAATAGCTGCATATTTGAAAAACTAAAGTAATCTTCCAGAACTCAATACACAAAAACTGTTTTATTAAAAATAAATTATAATAGACCCTTATAAGTTATAATATGAATAGGATTAAAATGCCTCATTAATTTTGTGTCCCATTCATTCTTCATATTCTTAGCTTTGTTTTAAAAATATAAATAGACAATTAAAACTGCTTAATATGATATCCATATTAAAATATGCTTGGAGATTAAATTTTATATTTTTTTTGGAAATTTTATACTCTTTTTTTTAGATAGATACAAAATCATTGTTATTGGATACCTATCTAAAGATAGTAAATAAATTCTAAAAAATATATAATTTGGTCTCCAAACATATTTTAATATAGATACCATGTTGAGTGGTTTGGATCTCCTATTTAAAATTTAAAAATGGAGATAAAGAATGTGGGAGCATGAATAGGGCACAAAAACAATGGGGCATTTTAACCCAACTCATATAACATATCCACTTTGTATAGGGTTATATGAGAAAAAAGCTCCTATATTTAGAAATTAATAATTGTTGTGAGAAATCATGGAGTGCGAGTGTTGCGCTCTCCACTGCCTCCCCCTTATCTCCCCCCTCCTCTCCTCTCTCTCTCTCTCTCTCTCTCTCTCTCTCTCTCTCTGCACTTTGCCACTTTTAATTGGTATTAGAAGCAGCGGAGAGGAAAGATGTCACTCAAATTCTCAGTTGTTGGAGAGATCGGAACTGGCGCTCTCCCTTTCTTTGATGCACATAGAACCTTCACCTTTCGTCAAATCAGAGGTTTCCTTTCTAAAATTCCTTTTCCTCAACGGCACAACTTTATTCATTTATCTTCGCTGATTAATCTCAATCAGCTCAATGTTTTAGTTCTTTTAAAATACCTTCTTTCCCGCTCTCACTGGGTGTTTTCTTCCCAATTATTTTTTATTTTGTTCATGTTTCGATTTTGTTTAATTCCTACTTAAAATGTTGTGCGCAATTTTCATCGAAGCTTTTTCTGAGCTCAGAACTGTACTATTTAGTGCCTGATAAGTAAATTGCAACAAGCACTAAGAAATGGTATCCCCTGAAAATGCAATTAGTATACAATTATTCCTACAATATTTCTCAAATACAGATAGTCTACCTTTCATATTTCATGCAATTTGTCATATTGTTTCTATGTACTGTAAATCATGGGCCTAATTTCATCATTTTTTTATATACATGATATTTGTTTTATATATATTATGTCTAAAGTGTTGTAATTAACATTCAACCTGTATTTGTGATGGTTGTCACGATTCTCAACTTATTAGTTGTCAATGCATTTAACCCTAAGCTAAACCCAAATACATAACTATCCCTCTTTTTTTTTTCTCATTTTCAGTTGATTTTCCTTTGAGGAGAAGAGATAGAAGGGCATATGTGTCAAAGAGAATTGTGTGTTCAGTTCAGGCCCCACCACCAGCCTGGCCAGGTCGGGCCGTACCAGAGCCGAGTCGCAGCTCATGGGATGGTCCCAAACCCATTTCAATTGTGGGGTCCACTGGCTCAATCGGCACTCAGGTACTCCTTACCAGTACAATTTAATTTAACTTAAAACTTTTCGTATACTAATATTATATAAAGGACCCCTTGCCTTTTTGAGAAATTCTACTTGCAAAAATCAAGATACTGTGGTCATTTAAAAAATTTCTATTTCTTAGTATACTGTGGTCATTTAAATCATTTAAAAAATTGATTGTAAATTTTTTTCAATCCCAAATTTCAAAATTTCAGACACTGGACATAGTAGCTGAAAATCCAGATAAATTCAGAATAGTTGCACTTGCAGCTGGATCAAATGTCACACTTCTAGCTGATCAGGTTCATTTTTTTATCAAAATTTATAACAATGAGTTGTTCCTATGAAGATATTTTGAAAGAACAGGTTTGATTTTTTTCCCTTTTTTTGTGTGATCAGGTGAAAAGGTTCAAACCTAAATTAGTAGCTGTGAGAAATGAGTCGTTAGTAAATGAATTGAAAGAAGCCATAGCTGATTGTGAAGAGAAACCTGAGATTATACCTGGTGAGCAAGGTGTCGTGGAGGTTAGTTTTCTTTCTAAAATTTAATATTTATTTTTCTATTGTTTTTACTTTAATTTATTATAGTTGTATTTTTTTTAGGTTGCCAGACATCCAGATGCTGTGACGGTAGTTACAGGGATAGTAGGCTGTGCTGGATTGAAGGTATATGGTTCTATATTTCCTTTTAGGTGCACATTATCTTTTAGTTACTTTTTGTATGAACATAGCTCTGGAAAATGAACAGCATCTCATACACCTCTCTAACATAGTATATCTCTCTTCCCCCCTCCCCCTCCTTTTTCTTGGAAGCACACAAAAAGTTCTCTCTTTTGTCATTTCTAAATTGGAATCGACCCATGTTTATATGAAATTGGAAACAAAGGGAATGTGTTTAACATTTTTCATGCTTCCTAATGTTATACATGATATTCATAAATTAGTGATAGGTTATACATGATGTTTTGACATTTTGCTAGAGTACAATGAAAAACGTCCCGTTTTGTAACTACAATAAAATCGAAGCTGGAATAAGTTAATTGACTTTTTTTTTCTGTCTTGAATAAAATCTTAGCCGACAGTGGCGGCAATAGAGGCGGGAAAGGATATAGCATTAGCGAATAAAGAGACGCTTATTGCGGGAGGACCCTTTGTGTTGCCTCTTGCACATAAGCATAAAGTCAAGATACTACCTGCTGATTCTGAGCATTCTGCTATTTTTCAGGTATACTCCTAGTTATTCCTTTATTTTGTTTTTTTTATCTAAAACCTTCTATAGGGGGGCAAGGCCTGGTATCCCAAGATATAATTTCCGGAATTTGCAATACTTGTGTACCAACCATCTTCTCAACTTAATTTTGTTATTTAGGGTTGATTTATAATTAGCAAAGCATGAATCTTATAAATTTACTATTTAATTTTAGAAACTCTGATATTACACACATTCTCTCTCACTCATGCTCCCTGTCTCTGTAGTGTATACAAGGGTTGCCAGAAGGAGCGCTCAGGAGAATAATTCTTACAGCATCAGGAGGAGCTTTCAGGTCTTTATCTATCTCTTACAAAAGTATACAAACTTGTTGTCTATTTTGCAAATTATCCCCTCAAAAACCGACTTTTGCATTTCTAGAGATTGGCCGGTGGAGAAGCTAAAAGAAGTCAAAGTTGCAGATGCTCTGAAGCATCCAAATTGGAATATGGGCAAAAAAATCACTGTGGATTCTGCTACCTTATTTAACAAAGTATTATTTTCTTATTGTTCTTTAGTTTGATCTACTTAATATTTACTTAAATTGCCCTTTGAGAAAGTTGTTTTTTATTATTTTTCGAATTATGTAGGGATTAGAGGTGATCGAAGCACACTATTTATTTGGAGCCGAATATGATAACATTGAGATTGTTATTCACCCACAATCTATTATACATTCTATGATCGAAACACAGGTTAGTTTTTCATTATTGTGTCCTTCATTTTATACTTAATTAAACAGTAATGTCATTAAGAGCAAGAACTGATAAATTTATAAAAGCACTGATTGGTCTGATACTTGTAATTTTTCTTTACAGGATTCTTCTATTTTGGCACAATTGGGGTGGCCTGATATGCGTCTACCTATCTTGTACACAATGTCTTGGCCCGAGAGAATTTATTGCTCTGAGGTCACTTGGCCTAGACTCGACCTCTGCAAGTAATTTTCATCTTCATTTCCCAAATTGCCCCCTCTCACCTTGCATAAGAACAATAAAATAAAATGGAAAATATTTTAATTTTCTCAGTATCAGTAATTCCTTTCTTTGTCTGACATGCAAAATTGGTTCCCTTTTATTTTTACTTCTATTTTTGTAGGCTGGGTTCATTAACATTTAAAGCACCAGATAATGTGAAATATCCATCGATGGATTTAGCATATGCTGCTGGTAGAGCAGGTGGTACCATGACTGGAGTTCTCAGTGCTGCCAATGAGAAGGCTGTCGAGTTGTTTATCAATGAAAAGTATGTTTTTCTCAACAGCAACAAAGAAAAATTCAAGAGAAAAATGGGTTTGTTTTTCTTTCAGTTTCTAAAAAATTATAACATTCTAAATTTTATATGTACTTTTTTTTGGTATTCAGGATTAGCTACTTGGATATATTTAAAGTTGTTGAGCTTACTTGCAACGCGCATCAGAAGGATTTAGTGGTGCATCCATCCCTTGAAGAAATAATACACTTTGATTTGTGGGCCCGGGATTATGCTGCTAGCGTACAACCGTTGGACCGGAGCCCAGTTATTGTTTAGATATAGGAATCCCATGTAATAAGGTTTAGGTTATTTTTCAGTGGAAATCAGCTGTAAATGTTGATTCATATTGAATAAAAGTTTTTAGTGCAAGTATTTGAAATGCATGCTTAAATCAAACCCTAAATCATGTGCTTGATCTGATCAAGTTCATGCATGCAACTTGAACCAGTGAATTATTTACAGCAATAGCTTGATGAAATTGCAATTAAGCTAAAAAAAGTTGATGAAATGTACTTGGATAATTATTTTGTTTGTTGTAATGCTGTGGAAACGAAAATAAAATACTTCACCGGAGCACAATAAAAGAACTGCATGCTCTCATAGTCAGTACAATTTTTTTTTTTTTTCGAACTAAATTACAATGTAAACAGATGTAATCAGATACCCTCTCTGTTCCGAAATTTTTATTAATAGAAAAAATATTAAATTAATGTCGACATAGAATAAAGAATTCGTCAGATTTTGAAATCTAACAAAGACGTTACCTTTCGTAACGTCCAGGGGACGTTACGAACCATAACGTCCTGATTAACAACACTTAGCCACGCAGATTAGAAGCGGAGTTGGCCGTTGAGAACGGTGACGTCCAGGGAGAAAAAAAAAAAAAAATGTCTGTCCGTTGAGAACGGTGACGTCCAGGGAGTGACCGACTACGTGGGCAAGCCAGTTTTCCAGGCTGAGCGCATCGGTTTCCTCTGCTTACATCCGGCTTTTTTTCCTCTCCATTTGTCCAAAAATGGAAACAATAGTGACGTGGCAATAAAAATGTAACGGGAATTATTTTGATTTTGACGATGTTTCATAATATCAATTAAAAAATTTAAAAATGGGGTGTGGTTGGTTAATAGATAACTTAGTTCATATTTCATTTGATGTGAATTAAGTTCATAAGAATCGAGAAAATTTAATAGTTTGATCACTTATCATTTTATATTAATTTCATCTTATTTTTATATTATTTTAAATTATTTAATACTTTACTTACTCAACAAAAATTGTTAAATTAATGCTTATTAATTGTCAAATACTAAAAAAAAATACATCTGTGTCATTTGTAAAGTACCCTGTTACAAGTCAACCATATCTATCTTCTCTGTCCATTTCTAAACAAAATTGAGATGACCTTAACTGCCTCATCAATTGGCCAAGTGGCCAACAAACAAAATTAATTCTCTCTTTCCTGATTCTTAATTCTCTCTTTCCTGATTCGTTGAAAAGAACTCAACAACTCAAATCCTACACGAGGGTCGAGGGCCGAGGCACCACCATTTCGTAGTCGGTCAGATTTGATACGTTTACTATAATCTTTTTATTTTCTCCCTGGACGTCATAATTCTCAACGGCCAGATATTTTTTTTTTCTTTTCTCCCTGGACGTCACCGTTCTCAACGGCCAGCTCCGCTTCTAATCTGCGTGGCTAAGTGTTGTTAATCGGGACGTTACGAAAGGTAACGTCTTTGTTAAATTTTAAAATCTGACGAATTCTTTATTCTATGTCGACATTAATTTAATATTTTTTCTATTAATAAAAATTTCGGCTCTCTGTTCCGCTGCTCCAAACCAAGCAGACAGGTTGAAAATGGAGGCTACACGAATTAATTTTTTTTTTATTATAAATACTAAATTTCCTCTTGTATTGCGATTTCTAGTTATTGCTAGATGTTTTGTTCTAGTTTGATTCAGTACGTAGAAAGATGGATAGATGATCGCACTGTTCTTTCTGTGAAATTTAGAAGAGTATATTGCTAGTTTTGTATTTTTGTACATGAATGACATTTTGTACTAATGTCGATGTTACACGTTTAAATGCCCGACTCTTCTTCGCTCTTGGTTTTGCGCATTTAGCCGTTATGACTTTGGTTGTTGGTGTTATATAGGGTATGTTTGGATGCACTAAGAATAGTGTTATTCTTAAAATAGCATTGCTATTCGAATAGCTTGAGCAACCAAACGTACTACTTGCTATTCGGAACAAGAAGAATAGTTTTGTTCCGCTATTCTAACAAAAAGTTGGAATAGCGATTGGAGCTTTCAATATTAATACTAATCTAACATTTAAAATAATATTATATTACATTTAACATTTAAATTAATATTATATTGTATTATATTTAATCTAATAGTTTATTTAATACTAATCTAACATTTAAAATAATATTATATTACATTTAACATTTAAATTAATATTATATTGTATTATATTTAATCTAGTAGTTTATTTAATACTAATCTAATATTTAAAATAATATTATATTACATTTAACATTTAAATTAATATTATATTGTATTATATTTAATCTAATATTTTATTTAATACTAATCTAATATTTCAAATAATATTATATTACATTTAATAATTAAATTAATATTATATTGTATTATATTTAAACTAATATTATATTATATTTAATATAATAATAAATATAATATTTTATTTAATACTAATCTAATATTTAAAATAATATTATAGTACATTTAATAATTAAATTAATATTATATTGTATTATATTTAAACTAATATTATATTTTATTTTATTTAATACTAATCTTATATTTAAAATAATATTATATTACATTTAACATTTAAATTAATATTATATTGTATTATATTTAATCTAATAGTTTATTTAATACTAATCTAATATTTCAAATAATATTATATTACATTTAACATTTAAATTAATATTATATTGTATTATATTTAATCTAATATTATGTTATATTTAATCTAGTAGTTTATTTAATACTAATGTAATATTTAAAATAATATTATATTACATTTAACATTTAAATTAATATTATATTGTATTATATTTAATCTAATATTTTATTTAATACTAATCTAATATTTCAAATAATATTATATTACATTTAATAATTAAATTAATATTATATTGTATTACATTTAAACTAATATTATATTATATTTAATATAATAATAAATATAATATTTTATTTAATACTAATCTAATATTTAAAATAATATTATATTACATTTAATAATTAAATTAATATTATATTGTATTATATTTAAACTAATATTATATTATATTTTATTTAATACTAATCTAATATTTAAAATAATATTATATTACATTTAACATTTAAATTAATATTATATTATATTATATTTAATCTAATATTTTATTTAATACTAATCTAATATTTTATTTAATACCAATCTAATATTTAAAATAATATTATATTACATTTAATAATTAAATTAATATTATATTGTATTATATTTAATATAATATTATATTATATTTAATATAATATTATATTTAATACTAATCTAATATTTAAAATAATATTATATTACATTTAATATTTAAATTAATATTATATTGTATTATATTTAATCTAATAATTATATTATATTTAATCTAATATTTTATTTAATAATTAAATTAATATTATATTACGTATTGGATAAAAAGATTTTTATATTACGTATTAAAAGATTTAATCTAACACATAAATTATTATTCTATTCATTCCCTCCAAACTCTATTCCTAATATGCAATCCAAACAACTTTTTCACTATTCCGAATAGCTCGAGTTAGCACTGTTCTTAAACAGTAGCTGTTCTTATTTACTATTCTAAACAGTAGCTATTCTAGCTATTCTAGAGTGCATCCAAACGTAGCCTATAAGAATAATTATATGAATTCCTTCAGTCTTTCTCTATCTTCACAACAATAATCGAGGAATATTGTACTATGATTTTCACTAATTATATAGTCCTTTTTTCAATCACACACTCGTTCCCGCGTCAACTTTCACAAATATAAATACTTGAAAGATAAGATATAATTACTTAAAAAATAAGATATTAATAATTTGATGTGTAACTTGTTATGATCATCATTTTTTTCAGTTCCCCAATAATCCCGCGTCAACTTTCTTCTAATGAAGTAGTGGGTACTCTGTATCCTCACATCAACCTTCCTCTAATAAAAATAGTTGCCCTCATAAGAATAAATACTTCAGTGCATAGGTATAAATCCTTCAGTGCATATGTATAAATACTTGCAAAATAAGATATTAATACTTGATGTGTAACTTGATATGATCGAACGCCTGAAGATTAAATTTTGTACAATACATATACATATAGAGCAATTTGCATGCAAAGGGCTGTGCATTCCCATGCAACTCGCAAAGGAAATGATGGCTTTTTCTAACGAAGATAACACCGGTGTTAACCAGTCATCTAAACAATTTGAAGCGAGAATCTGAGAAAAAATAAGGCTTGTTACGTTATTTCATATCATCTCCTACTCCTAGCGCCACAACCTATCTATTCTATCGAGTTTATAAAAATATTGTACTTTATAAAGCAGGGACTCCAACCAATTCCAACTCAGCATAAAGGTCACAACCAGGCACCCCAACCAGGAAACATCTGGCACAGCCGGTCAATATCGACCGCATCTTGTATCAGTTGCTGTACCTTCAAAAGAAAAAAAATATTCAATTGATTAGTGAGAACAAAATTAAAAATATGGACAAATTATCACTTTATTCTGAATGAATGACAAGGTTTATTACGTCATTTAGCTAATTACCTGGCCCTGGATGCTACGCATTTCACCGTCTTCGTACCCATCAAGCTTTTGTTTAACCCTGAGGGAGGCACGTGCCGCATCCTTGTTTCCTTCATAGGCATCTTGAGAGTCATCTAAGCAAGAATCCATCTCCTCTTCTGTTTCCTTCTGACGCTGCAAGGCTTTCAAAGGAGAAAGTGCCCATTTGTACAGGGGGTCATGGATGAACACCTGAATATATATTTGCAATTTATTTATTGTAAATCATTGGCACAACCAAAACATATAATTGCAAGTAAAGAAATGAAGATATAAAAAAGAAGTGAACAAGGGGGTACCTCAATGATAGTGAGAAGGGCTTCTTTGTTGGTCCTCATGACAGAGAGAGTCTCCTCACAACATCTTCTAAACACTCCCTCCACTCCCGTTACTCCCATGCCATCTATCATATCTCTTGTCAGCCTAAAAGGCACCTATATTTGTGTACCGAGTCAGTTTAGCCGATTTTCTCACTTGGTTTTCCATTTTGAATGTTTGTATGTTCTGTAATAGCAACCAATAAACCTAAATGTGGTAAAAATTTGAAAACGAAGAATAAGAAGTTATTAATACCCTCTCAGGTGTTTTAAGCATTAGGCCTTGCTCAAAGGCCACACCAAGGTCGATATGAATCACCTCCGCCGTCTTTTGGTCTATTAATATATTCATTGAATGCCGATCTCCTAAACCAACAACATAGCCGACCTACCAAAAGACAAGAAAACCAAACAGTTGTCTAAAACATACAAAAGAAATAAATATTCATGTAGAAATTAAACTGCTAGATTAAAAAAATGACAAACCATGGAACTTGCGGCAACACTCCTAGTGTAAGAGAGCCTAGTACCAAACCAATCAACCGGTTGGGAGAATCTTTCTAAAAAGAAGTGATGCATCACTGGCCTGTACATTTTCAACAAATACTTGTATCAGAAGCAAATAACAATAGTAACAGGGAATTATAAACCATTGATCACAGGCTACTAATTCATACCTGAAATTGTCACATACTCTAAGAAAAGCCTTCTTCTTGTCCTTCTCCTGCAAAATAGAGGCATGCATTCTTTCAATATACATTAGGAACTGCCATTTATAAAAGAAAAGAGACGCAAGATAGTTCATGTGGACAGTTGCACATGCAAAATAATATCAGAAATGTTTAAGCATACAGTTGACATATGCTCACGGCACTGAAGAAACGACCAATTTCCAACTCCATAGCGAGCATGTGCACCTCCAGACCTTGTACTACACAAGAGAATATAGACAGAAGTAAATAAACAGAAAATAAAGAAAAATAATATCAGAAATGTTTTAGCCAAAAAGGTAATTCTAATACCTTCCAAGAAGATATTCACCAATTGGGATAGTTCCGTTCACCCATTCAACCAAACCAGCACTGGGGGTAAAAGGAACAACCTGTAAAAATATTATAGGAGAATTGGTGAGTGGGACCCACCAAAGAGATCAGCTGTATAAAACTTTTTTTCTACCTGTCCCGGTTTATTAAATATATTACAACAATATTTTAGTATCATGTGTCCAGAACTCTCCAGTTCGAACTCAAAATGATATTTGATGCGCAATAGGCATAGAGTTGTCAAACATTAAAAACCAAAGATATTGTTGTTATTTAAAAAATTGGGAGTGACAAATAAATAATCATAAAAAAATAATCAAAGAACATGAAAATTCAATTTGAACCTTATAGGTACGTATTCCCAATCTTCTCTTCCAAGTATCTCTGTGGTTTTGTAGAAACATGTTTACAAGACCAAAAAACTGTTCCATCACCTGTATTTTATTATGTTTTCCCAAACAGACAAAAATGATGAGGAGAAATCCTACTACAAAATTATAAAAAGACATGTAAAAGTCATCCTTTCTTACAGCATCTTGGCGTAAGTCGTCATTTCCAGATTTGGCAAGCTGACGATATTTTTCACCATCAGACCCAAGACACTCAACCTGTTTGGGTGCATTTATTCCATTCATTATCCTACAAATCAGGTTTTAAACTATAAATAGTCAAGCTAACTGATCGGAGATGGAACATTTGAGGTATTTGATATTAGAGTAATACAAAAAAGGAGCACAATTAGACTTACATTATAGAATCTCCAAATCCCTTGAAATGAGGAAAGGATCCTTCTCCGTACTGACAACTTGGGTTCACAGGAATTGTAGCTGTCACAACTGGAACCTTAAGTACCAAGGACATCAAGTTAGGAGATATAATAATAGAAAAAGGTACTCTTCAATCTTTATTCAGAAGAAAGGAACAATTATCGAAAAAAAATATAATTTTGTTTTGTCTATCTCACAAGCTCAAGTTGGCGAAGACTGCGAATTTCCCTTGGTAAAGGCACTTTCTTGTTAGTATCCTACAATACAAGTTCCTGGTGTATAGAGATTTCAGGGTATAAAATATAAGATGAGGGGGGATCACTTGACAATGCTTTATTTTGACAATCTTCAAAAATAAAGATTACATTTGAAATCCAACATTATAGGCATGATCCATATTATCCACACATGCATGTCTACAAAATATGATGAGATTTGGTGTATGTTGCATGAAATTTGATCATTAGGCTATCTACATGTACAATAACATACCTATAAATTTACTTCCCAATTTTCAAATTAATTTGAATTTTTTCAAAAATTCATTGTCAAGATTGTCAGAATAACCATTGTCAAGTGATCCCCGCACCCCCCTCTCTTAATATAAACGAAACCAAGTCAATCGGCAATGAAGTCCGGAGAATAATACTTACTAACCTCTTTATTTGTCTCTAATTCAGCAAGCTTGATGTATGCTTCCACCATCATTTTCATCTACGAGGACAGATAAGCAATAATTCCCAAATAAGCCCAAAAAAGACCAAAAAACATAAAACAAAAACAAATCACAGCAAGTTAACATTGGTTGGTTACAGACAGATATGGTGTCTGCACATCTCATGATCTTATTACAAAACCTAACTATGAGATGAAATGTAAAATATGTTACAGAAAGTAAGGCTAACCTGACGAATCAAAGGACCATGAAAGGAACCAAGCTCGTTTAAGAGATTCTCAGCAGCTTGTTTCTTTTCAATATCTACCACAAAAGAGCTCCTACTTCGTTGTCTGTCTTTTACTCGGTCTCCATTTGCCAAAGCCAACAGCTACAAGAATAAAAATTGACTACAAATTTAACAGAGAGCAACAATTTTTGTACTATATCAGATATGTATTAATAAAAATAAATAGCTCCATAAAAGTACCTGGAACATAGTATGGTATGGATGATCAATTGCCATTTTCCTCAAAAGAGAAACCAATATATTCTGTAAAATTATTGAGATATGCCCATTTTAACAAATCATACTCATTTTTAACAAAGGAAAGTAAAGCATCATCTAAATCTTTGTAGAAATTGTAAATTGAAAAAAAAACCTGGAAATTGTTAGACCCTTGAGCATCTTTCAAGCTTCCAAGCCTTGATGCAATCTGATAAACTAACGGTATAAATTTATACGAATGAACCTGCATTTTCAGCAAAGTTTTACTTATTAACGAAAGAATTTAAAAATAATATAATAAAAAATTAATGAAGTACAATATAACAGTAAACAAATGAAATAGAGTATACCTCCTTTACTGTCTTTTGCATAGATTCAACCACATGTTTGCAAGAGGAAAGATTAAACCACAAGGAGACCAACCTGAATACCTATCGAATATCTATTGTTATGAGCAAGTCATAATTCAAAATAGTTAAAGTCAAAAGGTTAAATATACTCTTTTTTTGTTATAATACTGACAGGGGCTGTCAGTCCGAAAATTACAAAAAAGAAAAGAAAAAAATAGAGATTACATCATATACTCACTGAGTTTTTGAGAGAACATACAACAACAACAACCAAGCCTTTAAGTCCCAAACAAGTTGGGGTAGGCTAGAAATGAAACAAGTTGAGAGAACATACCACACGTAAATCATACTTGCCGCTTACTACAAGTGAACGTTGATATCCATCCAAGGCTAGGCGGAGAAAGTTATCTCTATCATCCTACCAAGAAAGACCAAAAAATAATAATAATAATAATAAATAGAAATAATGTGCCCATGCTCTGCTGTAGCGGAACAAGTATTTGTCAATTATATCTTAACTGTGCACTTATTTTAGTTTCCTCTATAAAATCATAATGTTATATTACAATAGGTTATATATATATAACTGAGTGAGGCTATGGTGCTATGCATAGCACGGATGGGGTCCGTGCTACGGCTCAAAATTTGACTTTTTAAAATCCTAACGGTCGATCCAACCGTTCAATGTGATAACCATATGAATATGTACTTGCAAACTAAATTTTATATTTTTTCGAATTTCTTTACTATTTTTTCAGATAGGTAGAATTTTGATGGTCCAGAATTTTCAGAAAACACTGATTTTTCTACCTATCTAAAAAAAAGTAAAAAAATTCGAAAAAATATAAAATTTAGTTTGCAAGTACATATTCATATGGTTATCACATTGAACGGTTGGATCGACCGTTCGGATTTTGAAAAGTCAAATTTTGAGCCGTAGCACGGACCCCATCCGTGCTATGCATAGCACCATAGGCTCACTCTATATAACTACCTGAAGCTTTTGCTCCTCTTCCTTGTCCATTGCAAGTTGTTTTTGTAATTCTTGAATTTTAACCGAATAATCTGTCTTTTCTCCCTACAAAGTTTATTGAAGAAGAAATAATATCATAAATCCAAAACAAAAATTCCCTCTAAAATTGAGATACTTACTGGTCAAGAATATAGAAGGATACCAGACTAAATAGTATCAGTGCCATAGAACTGCCACTTACCCTAGATGAACTTCTTAGTCTTCTAATTAGCGCATCCAGCTCTTTGGTCTGGAATAAAAAAAAATTCATCAGTATTAAAAGTATGACAATAAAGGGAACTGCTGTTCTGGACTTTTAAATCCCTGAAATTTAATTAATTGCAAGCTTCAATGTTCCGATGTTGCTCCCTTCCGTCATTATTATTTTCAGATAGTATGAAAACTCATTTGGGGTTACAAATAATTGGTATTGTTCAATCAACAACAACAACAACCAAGCCTTTAGTCCCAAACAAGTTGGGGTAGGCTAGAAATGAAACCCAACCGGAGAATTGGTATTGATCAATACTAGACTGTTTTTTCGGATAAAGGTTATGAGGTACCTTGTGTTTCCTGAGCCTAAGAGCAGCTTGCCACTCACTGGATGCGAGTCTTTCTTCATAGTTTTTGAAAAGAGCATCAGTGTAGTGTGCCAGATGGAAGTAAGCCTGGCACTGCCTAGATATGCACTTACCCATGTTCTTTCTCGACTCTGTAAGCTCCACCGATTGCTTCAGGTACTGCTCTATTATAGTTCTTGAGCTATACAAATTGCCCAATCAAAATAAAAATGAAACAAAAAATCAGACCATAGGACTAGGGGTGAGTAAATTGCTCATAACTCGCTCGCTAAATGCTCATTAACAACTCGCTCATTAACTTAATGAGCCGAGCATGAGCATACCTCAACTCGCTCATTAAGAACTGAGTTACATAAATCCTGCCACATCTAATCCACTTCTCTAATAACTGTTAGTATATCCAGAAAAATAATATTAAGAATTTGCAAATTTTCCTAAAACAAGCAGAATTACAATTCTCATTCAATGCACTATTCCTTAATTTTCTTTGGTTTCGGGCCATACTCATCAATACACTAGTCTCAAAGTATAACCCAAAATTTAATCACAAAAAATTGATCATTAATATACCGTTCTTGATTTGTACAGTTCTGAATTTGTATATTTCTAAATTCTACATTTTTATTATTATTTTGATAATGTAAATTTGTAGGTATGTAACAAGGAGATAGCTTTGAGTATGTGACATGTAGGGCCGTGAAAACGACAAAAAGATATTGTTTGATTTTGTTAAATTTGCTTATGGACAATTTTTATGTTAAATTATGTACTGTAATTAGGTTGGATTATGACAATTTGTTAAATTCTATAAATGAAAATTAGTTTTTGAATGATGTATTTTTAAACAACTCGGTAACTCGCTCATTATCAACATGCTCATTAACAACTCGCTCATTAAGCTAATGAGCCGAGCATGAGCATACCCCAACTCGCTCATGCTCGCTCATTAATCACCCCTACATAGGACTGATAAATTATTTAACATACAAATAATTCAAGTATGGAGTAATACTTAGATATGACAAAAAGAATTACTTGCTAGATCTAGTTTCGGCCATCTACCGATCAGCCGGTATACATTTGAAATATCCTCTCCCCTAGGATAATTTTTTATGATGTACCTCCCCAAACTAACTGCCATGTCATGTTGTCCCTCTGCTCTCAACAGTTTAGCTTCTTCCAGCTATAACCACAAAAAAACTCCAATATGTAAAAAGCAAATCAAATGAAGTTAATAGTTGATTCAATAGTTGTCACTGTCTTACCCTTGCAAGATAATAATTTTGTGACGAAGGTCCTTGTACTTTCTGACAGCACAGTCCTTTAAGTTCATGTAATGCAGCTGCTGCCAGAGAAAACTTTGAGCCCTGCATGAATAATTAGCAACATATAAGTTTCCAAAGAGCAAGATGATGCCTTTCATTCCAAATTTCAAAATTAAGGTTATGAAGCATGGGTCTTTAGTTTATAAATTGGTACAACAAGCCTTCTAGAACACAAGGATTCAAAACCGCTCCCTGGAAATGGTCCCTACTATGGATCTTTAACCAGATGTATGTATTTTTAACCAGCTTTTATCACTCCTTTAATTATCAATATGACTAGAGTGACGCTATGGTACTATGCACAGCGCGGATTGGTCCATACTATGGATCAATATCTCCGCTTTCTAAGTCGAAATAGTCGATGATCTGAACCGTTCAGCATGATTTCCATATGAAAATGTACTTGCAGACTAAATTTTTCATTTTTTAGAATTTTTTAAGATAGGTGAAAAATCACTACTTTTGAATGGTCTAGAATCTTTAGATCAAGTGATTTCTACCCATCCAAAAAATGGTAAAACAATTCTAAAAAATATAAAATTTGGTCTGCAAGCACATTTTCATACAAAGAGATCATGTTGAACGGTTCAGATCGACTATTTGGACTTTGAAAGTGGAGCATTGATCCATAGTACAGACCAATATACGCTATGCATAGTACCATAGCCTCACTCATATGACTAATCTTTTATCGAACTCCAAAAACAAAGCAATCATAATCAAATCTTCTCGAGAGTTTAAACAGTATAATCGGTTAATTCAATAACAAAAAGGTTAAACCTTGCGAAGGACTGAGGCAGATTGTAAGAGATTTTCTATGACAAATTCTTTACAGTCTAAGATCTGAAGAAGTACACGCCTAAATGCAATAAAGGGTTCCAATACGTCAAGATCCAGCTGAGTTTGTTGAAGAACAAATCTCCATTCTTCATTCAGTGGCTCCATCTACAATACAAAATCAAATTGGCAATTGTTTAGTGACATCTTTGATAATACTTTATCACTAATTAAATAAGTGACAGAAAATATTTTTTAATTGCTATCTGTGTTGTAAGTTGATGTATTTGAGAAAACTAGCAGATATATGTTTCTCCCAAGACACCCCTAAAACCACTAAAAACCTGGTAATACTTGTTTGCCCAATGCGGACTCCACCACTAGAGCACTAGTGCAAAATGGATCTTTACATTGTCCTGTCTTGCTGGTGTAAACTTGTTTCATGTTTAAGGTTAGCTTGAATGCTACCTTTTATCAAAAGAAAAGTAAGATCAAACCAACAAGAAGGCAACCTTGGTAGAAAATAGTTAGTTTTATCTTATTACATGCATGTCCCCTTGACATTTTGAAATTAACCATCAGAAGTTCAAATAACATAGAGATTTTTGTCTACTTCATACTGTTGAGAGTACCAAAAAAATAAAAATAGTAAAGTAAAGTGGAAGAAGAATAACACCAATCAATGAATCAAACACACAGGCACAGTACGAAAATACAAACCTGAGCTCTTCCAGGGATGATAGCTTCAGAAGAATTATCAATGATCTTGGGAGTACGTTTTGACCTTTTATCAGCACAAGTTTTCCATCGTACATCCCACGACATAGATATGTGATCCAGCATCTTTTTGCATTATGAAAATCTGATGTTATTATAAGTATTGATGCAAAGAACTAATATCTCAGTTTCAATTTTGCCTATACTAAAGACTGTCAAGGAATAAATGCAACAAAATGCACCACCTACAAAAAGGTTAATTACCTGGAGGCGGCAGACAGTAGAATGGATATATTTGGTGCTTTCCTTGCTAGCATTTGCAAGAGACCGTACCAAATCCTGCATTACGCATAAATCAGTGTTTACACCATTTGATTTATATTCTTGTAGAAGTGAATGCAACTCTAAGTACCTTTTTGGCAGCTTTAAGTTTCATCAGGAACTCGCAATTATCACCTTCTTGTAAAGCTCTCAAGCAACTATACAAAAAAAAAAGTAAATGAACAAAAGAAAAGATCATTGTCAACACAAGCCCTTTCACCCCAAACCATGAGCAAATAAAAGAGATGTACTTGTGCAAGCTCTCATTGAAAAGGTTATATTTGGAATTTTTTGTGAAAAAAGAAAAATCCCAGTTTCCAGCCCTCCAAGCAGCTTCAAACTGTACCAACAAAAAGAACAATGCACCATTATATATAAAAAAATAATAATTGACGCATATAAGAATGTTTAGGTTCCAGTTCAAATAACTTAACCTGAATATCAACAAACTCGGGATCATTTTGCAAAAAATCCTTTTGGCTGGTCAAGCCCTGGCAGTACGTATCAAGCATGTGAGTGCATCCAGTTTTCTGAAGAGACCTCACTAGACCTTTATACAAGTCCCAGTTTGGTTGATTTATCCCTGACGAAGCGCTGTATGAGTTACGGTCTTTACACATCATTTCATATGATCTACCAATGTTTCTAGCTGGAGCTGATCTTACAAGCAAATCATAGTACTCTAAGGATTTGCTCCAGTTACCCTCGTGCTCAAATCTAACTATTTGAGATGCCATCTGTTTTTATATATACAAAAACAGCCAGTAAAAGACAATTAAATAAACCAAAAAATAAGAAAAAGAACAAAAAGAAACAGAGATCAAGTACTCGATTAAAGACCAACCTTGTTAGTTTGTACAATACCATAGATGCTATCTGGTTCATTGATTTGCTTGTACGCTGCAACTAATACATCTATGTGATGAGGCAACTAGCAAAATATGTAAACAGAGTTAGGAAAACATACAAGAGTAAACATACTAGCCCCTTGAAGAAAAAGATACCAGTAAAGACTGGTACAATGACCAACTGCAATGTAACAACTTATTATTTAGTTTTTTGACACACAATTAACGCAGCCTACTGTTTTGGGTGTTCCACATCCAAAAAAAAAATAATAAATAAAATAGGGCCAAAATAATAACCAGCTCTTCATGAGAAAAATCGGGTGAGCCAAGGGATAGGGTAGTGAAATGCTCTTCACACCATAGCTCAGCATATAGTACTGCTGTGAAGTATGATCCACACCTCTAGAGAAAATGTAAGAACCAGTAAACAATTTTAAGTAAAGAACAAAAAAGAAAATTAAGAAACAGTGACATTGATTTTTTTGCTTTTTTGCTTTTAAAAACGAGAATGTGGTTCACTTGCCATTGCTGCTTTGGCGACCTCTAGGTAGTCAATCGAAAGCCAATACACCTTTGACAATAATATATTGGTTCAGCGCAAAAGCAATACTAAATGTTTATGTATATCAAAGAAAAGTATAAAATAAGCAATTTTCTTGCAAAAAGAAAGAAGAAAAAGAAGAAGAACACCTTTTGCCAAGAGGATGTAAATTGTTCAAGTTTAGGTGACTTGTCTTTTGATCTCACTGATGCTCTCTGCAGCCTCAAGGAAGAGGAGGCCTACAAAAGCTAACTGATTAGACATCATGTAATTTCATTATTGATATTAGATTTCGCCTGTTAAGGGAGAAATAGAAAACTATGCACAAGTATTCCACCTGAAGCACACAATCAAAGATGCTACCAAAAATTCATTACATAATTTATATAATTCCAACTGATAAAATGTCCTTTCAGCCAAGGCAAATAGCCCTGGCAAAATAGAAAACTATACTACCGATTTGGTCCCTACTATTCTCTCCTTTATTTTGTTTAATTTCTTGGTGCAATAATTGAGGCTAAAACATGGCAAAATAGCCCAAAAGGAAACACAAATCAGGTACCTAGCGTACAGCCAAGGTTTACCTTAGGTGTAGATGGGACTGATCTGACCTTTTCAGCAATATAAAAGGACCTAACTTTGTTCAATGCTTCCAAAAACACCTGAATTGACTTCAGTGAATTATTTGATTCGACAAATATATTCTCCTTGATCTGAAAAATTTCAACGTTTTTTGTTAAAATTTGAAGTAAAACACCTGATAGTCAAATGTGTTATAGTTAAATTGAGAATGTAAATACCTTTTTTGAGATAATTTCACAAAGCAAAGAAAGTGAGTCAGCTTTTTTGGCTAGACTAACCAAGACACTAGCAAGTAATTGCTCAGCTATCTCAGCTTTCAGTAGTACTACACTTTGGCAGAGTCTACACCAAACAAGTTAAGAAGAAGAAGAAGATATTCAAGACATATATTTTATATTACCAAGAAAACATACACCAAAGAAGTACAATGTAACTATGGTTTATTAAGTTTGAAAGAAGTACCGAAGAATGATGTCATCACAGTGCGCAATAAGTGAGTAAACAAGAGAGCAGACCCATGTTTCATAGGTTTTCCCTTCTGTTTCCCACAAGGATGATTCTTTCACCAAAACTGCAAATTAAATTTTCAAAAATTCTCATCAACCTTACCTTTCAACATCTTGAGATCATTCGCTTATTTGATACAAAAGAATCTAGTGAATGAAGAAAAAAAGTTGCGCCATACCAGTAGAGCCTCCATCAGATTCAAGCAGTAACTTTTCAACTAGTGCCATGTTCACACCTTTAGAGTGCACCTACTCAGCCATAACAAATTCCAGTTAATAAAAGAGATGAGAAGATACTATATTAACTTTAAAAAAAGAGAACTAAAAAAACTCGTACTGCCAATAAAGATTTATCGTGGGAGTCGAGGCATTGAAGTATATTTTGTCCTTTTGCTGTTGAAAGAATTCCCTACAAATTAATAGGTCAGTGTTTCTTCATATCAGATCAAGACCTGACTGACTGTTTTAAAATTAAGAATTCCGACTCAATAATTTATAAACCATTATCAAGACAAGTACAAAATGATCTAAAATTTAGTACCTTTAGAGTTTGTGCAGCAATGTCCACTATTTTCACAGAATCATCAGATAAGCATATCTTTAGTAACCTGACAATCTGTATTAGTAGCTCTTCAGAAACCCCTGAATTGGTATGGGAACTAGCTTCATCAGAAAAACTATCAGTGTATTTACGCAAAGTGTTCTCAGGTAAAAGCAAAACAACATGGTGTGGGTCACAAATGCCAACCTATTATTAGAAGAAGCAAGTCATTAGTAAATAAAGGAGTTACAATGTGATACTTGGAACAAACAACAAGCATGAAACAAACAAATCTGTGCAAAAGTCAGGCCCAGTACAACATTGAAATAGAATATATATGGTATGGCAAAAAGATCTAGAGGTGTTTGCATAGAAAAGAGAAATAATGGAAACAAACCCTAGATAGGAAATCAGCAGCAAGTGCACAGGTGTCAGAACTGTATTCATTGGTTGTACTGCAGTGATCAACTAGTGCCCATGCAGCAGACACAAAATCAAGGTCAGTGTACCAACACCCACTGTCCACCGATCCATTTGTTGAACCTCTGTCTATCAGCAATCCTGATACCAAATTACTATGATGCATCTCAAGGCTGAAACACACAAAAGGGAGAATGTTTCCATAAACACCCCAGAAGTACAAACAAGAAAAATCACATGAACAAGTGGCTTCAAAGTGTATAGGTTACCTCAAAAAGAACAATTTAGGAGGCAGATAAGGAGCTCTCTTGACAAACTGTAAAGGACAAATAATTAAAGAAACATTAAAAATGTATTTAAATTTGGAGAGTATTTCTGCCTATATATTCCCAATCAAACTTGCCTTCAAAAATTGATCCCTTGGAGAATAGGTTCTGGAGAGTTCATTGTGGAAAACCCTTATTTTCTCTAAACACTTGAGAGTTGGGAATGGTTCTAGTTCCTGAAATAGAATAACACACACATATGGGAACATCACAGCTAAACCTAAATTGTAGCAAAAAAGAAATGAAACATAAAAAACCAGGTATGCAGTACTCAAAGAAATACTATGATACGCACTAAATGGGTACTTTAAATGAAAGCAACACATACTCTTGTATAATCATAAAGGGATGGACTGGCATCTACAGTCAATTGATGAAGCAAAGAAACAACACTAGATGAATGTGAAATGCCCCCTTCTTCACAGCCTCCAAAAGAAATGCAAGATGCCACCAACCTTGACACCAGAAACTGTTACCAAACAAGAATCAAGGAGAAATAAGTAATCAGAAATGGAAATTTTTTTATAAGGCTCTTAATATTTGTTATATATCTTTATGATGAAGATTTCCCCCGACCTTAAAATATAGATAAAAAGAATCACCTGAAGCTGTCCGCCTAACACACTGATGGTTTCTTTAGTTGGATCCGCATTAAATGCTTCTGTTAATTTAGAAAGGATGATACAGCATTGATCTTGCAACGGTCCAATCTGAATAAAGTTCCCTATAATGCTAATAATGTAGCTGCAATAAACAAGACAATAGTTGAACTACCAATAATGACAACAACAAACTCCTCAAAATGAAAAAAAAAAATTACAAAAATAATATTAACAATAAATTTAAGACGGGTGATTTTTACTTTATTCTGACATCCCAGATGTTGATACTTTATTCTGACTAAGGTTTAAGCTTAATGACGGAACTGTTTATATCTTACATTACTAGGAATAAAAATCCTGGAAGTTGTATTTTTACTTATTCGAGAGTATTTCCCTGAAACTTTCCTATGGTTACCAAGAAAAAGAAAAACAGTAAACACTTTACATACTAGGTAAAAACACTTTGAATTCAGATATGTACAACTTGCATGTTAAGTAAAAACACTTTCAGGTGCAGATAAGGGGTGCAAGAATAATTTCTCGAAATTTAAAATAATGATAACAAAAACAAATGCAAAACTTACTAGGAAGTGCTTGGAACAATAACCCTGTGACCAAGTACATCCATGAGGGCCTCAATGGCGGAGAGCTTGCAGTGCACATGCCGAAAGTGATTAGAAGCTGTTATCTGATAGTGCATTTCTACCAGGAACTGCATTTGGAATTTAACAAAATAAATTAACTTTAGGCACCAAATAGGTTGCACCTATCTTACTTACATGCTTAGACTATTGCAAGTCAAACAAATTCACTGTAATGACAAATTATGAAGGTTCTATTGCAATTTGCAAATAATACCCAAGTATTTTATTCTGATTGTACCAATAACCGAACATTCTCATGTTTACAACAAAATGTTGAACATTATTTCTAGCTTGCCGCTGGCAACAATCATTGGCTTGTTAATATGTAACTGGGCATCCCTTCAAACATCAAATGAAAAGTGAAAAATGAAAAATGGATCATTTGGTGGGTTCCAGATTGAGATAATCTTCATAAAAGATTCACAAAAGTTAATATGCAAAAGTTAGGGGTAATTTAGTCTTTTTTTTTGTCGAATTAACTTTGTTTTAATGGTTAGGATTATTTGCAAACAGCCCACAAAATGTACATAGTTGGAAATGGTAATTTGCAAACGTACCATGTTAACAGAAATCTGTACAAAGAATATAGAAGAAAGAAAAAGAAAAAGACAATCTTAATAGTTTACCTTAAAAACTCGATCAGGACGAAAAATGTTGATCTTGTCAACCACATGTACACTGCTAATGTTATCATCCCTGACATCCATAAAAAAGACGACCATAAAAGGAAGAAATGTATATAAATAAAAGATAAGAATTGACGATGAAATTAGTACCAAGAGAGGAATCAAGAGAGCTTGTACATTTCCAAAAATCCGTCAACAATTGTTTTAACTGAACGAGCTATGGTTTCTTTTGCAAAATAAGGCATCTTAGGGTTAGGCGATGATGAGGTTAGGAAAAGCAAGAAGCCCACTATTGAAACCTGAAATTCAAAAAAAAAAAAAGGACAAAGAAACTTATCAGTGCCAAATACGTTAACATAAGAACAAGAATAGTCATCAGAGAGAGAACAGAAAGTGTATACCAAGTGCTTTTTTATAAGGTCATCCCTTTGTGTCTCCGAAATGTCCCCATATTGCAGAAGCGTTTCGCAAAGTGCTCTTCTGGCATATTCTTTTTCTGGTTTCGTGCTACAGTTCAACACCATGGACACCGCGAATATAGGCACAAAGTATTCATTAATTAGACCAGACAAGGACAAGCAAGAGACCTGAAAGTAAACACATAGTTGCAATTTTTTAATAAGAGGTTAGTGGTCTACCGTTTTGTTTTTTATGATAGGTTCTCAAACTGTTGAATTGATGCCAAACAAAAGCTCCTACAAATCCCATTACAACTTTTGGACTAGTTTACCATTCTCTAATAATATAAATTTGTAAAACAATTAATTCTTATATGAAATAAGTTGTTAAACCTCTTCTGATCCAGTAAACCCTGTCTCGGCTATTTAGGGTTCTCATGGTGCTTTCATTAATTAATCTTCAGTATCAGACCTCATAAATGAAATGATAAAACAAAGAAAATAATGAGCGACACCTTAGAAATCCAGTTTAGGCTAGTGGCATCTCCTTTGAGAACAAGAAAAGGGAGGATAAAAGGATTGCAGAACTCAATGAAAACTTTTGGGTTAGATCCTTCAAAGCCAAATAGATTTTGCACCTACAGAACATGCAAATAAAATAAAGTATAGTACATGCAAAAGTTAGATAAATAAGAGAATTGAAAGATGGGAGACTGAATTTTACCTCAACAAGAGACACAAGGCTAACATCACAAGCAACCCACCGAAAGAGAACCAATTAATTGCTCCATGTACTAAAAAAATAAGGAAGATAGATAAGACTAGCTAAATATCTTTGGAAGTTTCACAAAAGGTAATATGAATATGAAACTTGAGAGAAGGATACAACTCACCCCCATTTTTTTTTCTGGAAAAAGTGGGTATAAAACCACCCTAATCCAATTATGCAAGGAAACCATAAATTTGATTACAACACAACGCACCTTCCTCCTGGAAGGATAACTAAGTTGCTTTGAGACATTATCAACTAGTGTGTATGTCAGATCTCTATAAAAGGAAAAAAGAGTAGTAGTTGTATTAACTTTTACTGCAACAAAAAGCATGAACTATTCAGGTTGATTAATCCAGATTTAGTTTATTTACCTCTGAATAGGCTCTATAGAGGCAGCAGCACACATCATAAAGACACACTATGCATCGAAAGAAAATAGAATGTAAGAGATTATCATACTAGTAACACAACTAGTGAACTAAAAGCTCGAAACAGGATTTTTCTCAAGTAAATACCTCAACTTCTACATCTTCGCTAAAGAGAGCAAGGTGACCTAGAGTAATAAGCGCAGTTTCAATATACGTCTGAAGTTGTGAGCCTGCGACAATAACTTCTTTAGCTTTGATGATTTTCTCATTAGAGAACCTCACCATCTGTACCCCAAAATTGGAGCTGAACCAAATAAATAAAAAGAGCAATAAGAACGTAGTTGAGCAGTAATAAAGGAGAACATTGTGATTGGAAAAGAATTGACCTAATGTCATGAAAGAGCTCATTGTGGCCATCCCACATTTGGAAAAGAAAACCAATTTTTCTCGCCATTATAAGCCGGACACGATAATCAGGATCATGCAACATAGCTAGAAGCCGCTCAATCATGGCCTGAAAAGAGCAGCACTTATAATTTTGATAAACACATTATAAATCTAATTTTCACAATCAGATTATAAATTAAGAAAAAAATTTAGGAGTTCATAAGCATAAAAAATTCAGAAAGATCATTACCTGGCCACTGTCAGGGTCAAGAGAAATAAAAGAGAAAATACAACCAATAAGCTTGCCACGGTAACTCCAATCTGGAATTTCTGTCTCCGCAATTTTGTTCAGTATTTCTGACAGATTACTCAAATGCTACAACAGAGATAATATTCATTCAATTTGCATGTATTCTTTAACACAGATTACAATAATTAATTACAACAACCAAACAGTTGATTTTACCTCTGTTGACAGTTGCTTGATTTTACCTTCTCTCTCTGATTGGGGAGAGAGTAATCTCTCTAACAAGACGTCCATTGCATTTATACATTCAAGACAAAGAAGCTTTTTGTTTGCACTTTCCTCCAATGTTTTATCGATTATTTTGACCTGTTTAATAAAAGAAGAAATAGGAAACCAGTAAATCAAGCTCTAGTACATAAGCACTCAAGAAAACAAGATTGAAGTAGAAGAAATTCATACCAGAACAGAAAGATTTTGAGTTGGATCATGGATGTGTTTGCAAAGGCTATGTAATATGCTATGATGAACCTGACTCAAAATCAATGTAACAATTTTAAAGAAGTTATTAAAGCTGGACCTGAAGATAGACTTATCAGAAAAAAATGGCAGTCATAACTGTTTGTGCTCATTGATAGTTCAAAAAGTAAATACCTACCTTATCATTGGGTTCATCTCCAATACAGTTGTACAATATCTCCCAAGCACGAGTCGGAAGAATAGAGAAGAAGGTGGTAATGATCGAGACCAGTTCCATCTGATATGTTAAAGGGGAACAGGCTACAACTAAATTACTGGTTTTTGATGCATCAATATCCCCTGAACCGCTATTTGCATCCAACTCCATGTCAAGTATCACAGTGCTAGGCTCAGAAAAGGGGACCACTTCGTCAGAATTCAGAGACGTGGGTGGTACATTTTGGAAATCCAGCCCCGAATCAGGGGTGCTTTCAGAAATAGCCTCAAAGAGCTTAGCAAAAGCCATTAGAAGTGCATCAAGTGATTGGTTAACGCCATCAAAATGCTCCAAGTCCGTGCCACTGTTTTTTTTCAAGAGGTTGAATAAAGGAGAAGACACAAGGCTCTTGAGGGAAGTCAAGTAGGGCCCACATGAGTCTAATGTGGAGGCATTAACAAAGCCTTTAGATTGGATTTCAGTAGCTTTATAGTTGATTTCTGATGCTAAATGGTTCAAAACTTGGGATATGTAGTCTGAAATTATTGTCATGATGTGGGATGTTTCATTTGGTAGCCTGTGCAAATGAAAGTAAAAAAGATCATTTACATATAATAAACTTGGTATATGTAGTCTGAAATTGTTGTCATGATGTGGGATGTTTTATTTTATACTGTTTTCCCATTTGAAAAAACTACAATAGAATCCTACATACTGATTTCCTTTTGCTTTCTACATTAACTATGATAACAAAATTCAAATTACATTATATCTAACCTTATAACCAGAGCACAGTAGATGATGTTGCAAAGAAGAGAACAAGAATAAACAAGAGCTGAAGAATTTATTTTCTTAAAGTCAGGATTGGACGCCAAAGAAACCTCAAGATATTTCATTAATTCAACAACTAAAGGTTCTTTAATTAGCATCGGAAGATGCGTCTGTATATTCTTGTCAGCCTCAACCTGTAAATAAGTACACATGAATTATTATTAAGTGAATTATGGACAAACTTGAGGTTCTTTTTGCAATATATCTCCTTCACAGAATGTGAAATGCAATATATGTAAATAAACCTTCTGTGAGATTACAGGATTAAGTTCAGCTAAAGCTTCCACTGAAAACTCGTAGTCACCACCAACTCCCTGGCCTTGCTCCAACAGCTAACAGTATATTGTGACATAACAAATATAACAGAAAAGACAACAATGCATTAAAAATGAAGTATGAAAACAAATTCATTGGAGACATCTAGAAAAAAACTCATTGAAGATGTACCGCTGAGCTAGTAAAGGAAGAGAGAGAAGTTGAAGACCCAGTACAGAGAGAGAAAATGACATCTGCTATAAGGGTTACATTTCCATCATTCAAAAGCATAGGTTCCTGAAACAAAAGTAACTTGTGTAATTAGACAACTTAAAAGGTTAAATACCAAAACCCATGCTATTGAAATAAATAGGTCATACATCACTAGCTTTAAATAAGATTCAGTACTGTGTCAATACCTTCAAATTGGCCAATTCCAAAGTAGCTTCTAAGAGATTCTTTCTAGCAAACAATGACCCAGAGATACCACCCTGCATAAGAGAAGTAACATCTACCGAAAATAAAAACAGCAACCTTTATGGCAGATCAGAAACAAGTAATAAAAAGGAAGCAATGTTCAGAAAGTCGTACCTGAAAACCTATCCTTGAGAAGACGCAAGAAATGAAGTGTAAAGCAGACCTGTATAGAGTTATATAAAATTGTAAAATGGATCTTGCCATAATCTCGTGAATTAAAAAAATTCTGATATGTTAAAGAAGATATCCAAACAAAGCACTAACAACGATGGCATATGCTTAAAGGTTCGCAAATCCCACACATCTTGTGTTACAAAAGCTAAACCTACTTGATCCTGCCAAAAGAACAAAATTCCAATTTTGAAGGAATTAAAGACACAATCTATTATTATCTCTACAAACATATTACGTATTTAGTAATGAAGAATCAGCCCCTGTCATGATGTTACAGTCCAATTATGCCACAGTGAAAAGACCTTGAATAAATGCACAGAAAAAACAAAATGTTTTTTCAGAAGGATACTTACCCTTAAGATCATGTTAGCCAAAAGATCTAGAGCAGGATCAACCTACAAGTTCCAATTATGGCTTGTCAATATCAGACACTAATATTTAAAAGAAACAAAAAAATAAAGCTGAATGTTTAGAGAAACTCACAGCTGAGTTAGTCGTGCTGAAAATAATAGGAAGGCTTTGCATCAATGAGTTCCATACATCTTGCCAACAGCTTCTAATATGTGCTATCTATAAATTAAAAGCTGAAGTCATTAAACTAAGAAAAGATATAATTGCAATGTATATATTCAAATTTATAATTTATAATTTGAATGTATATATGAAGGTAAACTAAGAAAAGGAAGGAAAGGATAAACTTTCTAATTTATAATTTGAATGGTAGGTATTGGAAAGTATACCTCACTTGGAATCAGTGAGAAATTTTGTGAACGCCAAAGTACAAAGGATAACTCCTGCAGTGCCCTTGCAAAATGCAGAATAGAGAATATCAAAGCAAATTACTTAAAAGAGCATGGAAAAGACAAGCATGGCGTATATTTCAGAATTAAAGGATAGAATTAACATATATTAAGCTCAAGAAACATACCTCAAGAGCCACAGGAGTGTGTCTTGAATTTGCAGAGAATCCGCATTATCCAAGATCCTATTTAAGAAAAATGGGAAACAAGTTATTAATCCTGCCCATTACAGAAAAAATCTAGTATAAGTATAAGTACCTCTTCAGGCTCCCATAGCTCGCATCAAACCAATCGATCAATAGAGACTTTTCAATACGAGATCCATAGTAGTGTATAAGATGACAAGTAGCGCCACTCCTGGCAAAAGTGATGTAGGTTAATAATTTCCAAATTCATACAGAGAGAGAGAGAGGGAGAGAGAGGCTTACCATAGGAAAGAACCTTTTAAGATACCATCATGTATTATTGTGGCAGGATGCTCCATCTTTAATCGTTTCTCCTTGCTCGAAGCCTTTACTGTGTACTTGCATGCCTATACAAATATAACTGTCTATAATAAAGATGCACAAATAATACTTTATATATTTGCCCTTTGTATAGTGAGGATATCCATATGGTTCATACAACCAGACAAGACAGCTATTGTGCACCATGGGATTGAATTCCATAGGGTACATTGCATGTCAAATTAGATATAAAGCAAGTTATCATGGTTTAGTTAATTAGTTACATTTTCTTTTTTTTAAGAAGTAGGGCTATAACTCTGCCTGTGTAGATTCTACACAGCCTGTCCCAAGCCAGGAAAAAGGAGGAGGGTTGTGATAGGCTTGGCGAGCCAACGTAAAATACAACCTTTTATGGAAATGAAACCCTCACTCCGAAGTTTCATTTCTAGCCTACCCAACTTGTTTGGGACTAAAGGCTTTGTTGTTGAAAGAAGTGGGGCTATCCCACCGATTTTGTTTCTACTGAAATCATATCAAAAGGTATATGGTAGCAAACAGCTGGTACCACTCCCAAATGTACATAAGTCTAAAAAACACATACATCCCAATATTTGATTAGTTACAATTAACAAAAAAATAATAATAAAAAAAACCTGATACAAAACATTGGCAGCAAGATCCATTAACCCTTCGTGTATGCTTGGGATTGATCCAGTCTTCTCATCTCGAAACATCTCAGCCCTTATTTGAATTTTGAAAAAACCAAAACAAGTTCAAAAGAAACAAAATTGAACGCTTCATTAACTCAGCAACAACCAATGTATACTATTCAGCATCTGAATTCAAGAATTTAAACAGAAAGAACAAAATAAGTAAAATACTAACCAGTGAGAAGTGCCTGATGCAGTGCCAACACTTTGGTCAAGTTCTTTGATTATCACATCAAAAAACTGTTCAACAAGCCCACCTCCTCCTGACACACCTCTATTTAGCCTCAGCATAAGTCTCCCATATGTTATAAATGAATTCTGAAACATCGAAATGTGCATATAAGAAGAAAAAAGAAACAGAATATTCTTTTAGAGTCCTCAAATGTTCACAATATGGTTTAAAAAAATACATTAGATAGTACCTTTATGGATCGGTCATGTGTTGTGAGCCAAGAACGAAACATACACTCTTTTAGTGAAGAATGGATCTCCATAGCTCGAAACCCTAGATTTGGTCCGTCTTTTGTCAGGTATGTATTCACACACTCCATAAGCTTTCTCAATATCTTCCCTTCTTCCCTGATTTACAGAGTTAAATGAACAATTCTAATTTCAATATTTACTTGAAAGCATTTATTGATATTTCACCTTATTCAGAATAAAGTATCAAATACAAAAAATGAAGTGACCAAATTAAAAACGAACCTCACTTGTACAAAAATATTACAAAATCCTGAGATGATCTCATTTCTTATACTATCAGTAAAATCACCAGGTGGGTTCTCCAATAGAACATGAAGCGTCAGAATAGACCTAAACAAATCCTCTTTAGAGATAGATTGGATGTTTGATTTCATGTCAATTCCAGATACAGCCTTATTCAAGAATAGAAGAACCAGACCTGGTTGAAATGTAGACAGTTAAAACGGAGAAGTTATTCAAAGAACAGTAAATGCCAAAATACACCAGTACCAGCTTGTCATGTACTGGCTAGTACTTCTCCATAATAGGCCCAAACAATTTGGGATGTACAACTGGGAATGGAAGTTTTATTTTTTTTCGTGAGAAACAAATAACAATCAAGCATGATACTGTTACTGTTACTGTTACTGGTAAATACCAGAGAAACTGATATCAGCAACAAAGTAGTTAGTAAAGAAATCATTTAAAAGAGGCCACAAACAGAAAAGGAAAAAATCAAACTCACTGCTATATATTTTGTTCCTCATTTGATATCGGTAATCTCTGACAATGAGAATACTTCTGAGAATGCTGCTGTACTCGGAGTGGAAACTGGAGACGTCCTTTGTTACCTCCAGTATGTGGTTGAACAGAGACTTCACAATAGAAAATAGAAACAACCTTTGCCCTGACATAATGCCTTCCACTTAGTTTTTTTCAATTAATTTGATTTTCTCATTTTTTTGGTATTTTTTTTGGTAACAGACCTAAGAGTTTTGGATCTTCGGCACATTGGACCGCCATCCGAAGAGTCTTAGCGTGTAAAATTTTAGGCGGGCGCTTCTTGCTACTGGAAATCTCCAGTGCAACACACTTGGTTAGCAAAGTGATAATATAAGGCCATGTCTCAGCTACAAGGAGATGCACAGAAAATTAATACAATTTTTTTACCTATATAATGTTTGCTTAGGTGCACTTATCATTTCCAATATTTTTTTTGTTCTGTTGTATCAATTTCTTTTCTCTATATTTTAGGTTCACTGAAGTGACTTCTGTATACTGGTTCATTTCTTATGTACAATGCCGCTCGCAACTGGTCCGAATGGGACCATTTTCTATGCATTGATTATTCATTATTGTCTTCTTTTTTTCTCTCTTTAACTGGAAAATTATTTGAATATGAGTGAACTTGAAAGGATTAAATTTGGACCTGGTGGGATATCACCCGGTTTAATCTTGAGAGTATTTTGAGCGAGTAATCTAGAAAAGCCATAGGACCTCTCTCCCTCCAGCCAGCTACTCAACAGTTTTACTCCTTCCTATTATTATTTTCCAATAGTTACAAAAACTTTAGCGAAGATAAAATTGGACAGTAAACGAACTGCTGGTATCCTATCCAGACCCAGTCAATGCAAAATGAAAAAAAAAAAAAAAAATAATGCGAAAGGAGAGAGAGGGGGGGTGGGGGTACGTCGCGAAATTTGGGCTTGTCGGAGGAGAGCTTGGAGACGACCTCTCGAACATCTCGTGGGGTCGCCATGGATGGATGGATTTGATTAATGGTTTTGATGCATTGGGACTGGGGAGTGAGACGAAACGATGATCGCAGAGAAAGGGTTTTGGACTAGGGTTTATAGTTGTTTAATTTTTCTCGACTTTCACTGGCGCTGGTCCGGATCCCCTAAAGTAGCCCAAATTTTGAATTTGTATCTGGACCGTACGATCAGAATCCGGATCAATCTGACCCTAGATGATCCCTTTAATATTCGTGCCAAAACAGATCGGACAGTCCGGATCCAAACTCACATTTTGGATTACTATAGTATCCGCATTCGCGGGGGTTCTTGAGGAAAATAATAGTCTTAATAGATCAACCGTTCGAATATAATAAAAATATATATATATTACTGTCGATATATAAAATAAAAAAACTATCCGCAAGACCCGACATTTTTATTAATATCCAAAGTTTAATACAAATTATTAATTATGCCCGGAGTTCAAAACTTTCGCTAAAAATACCCAAACCGGCCAGAAAATGGCCGGTTTAGTGGGGGAGTAAACCGGCCATTTTCTGGCCGGTTTGGGTATTTTTAGCGAAAGTTTTGAACTCCGGGCATAATTAATAATTTGTATTAAACTTTGGATATTAATAAAAATGTCGGCCGCAAGACCAACTACTTTTCAGATCAATATATATATATATATATATAGGGATGAGCTATGGTGAGACGTGGAGTAAAACAAGTTTGTACTCCACGCCATATTTTCATTTTGAAAATCCAAACAACCGATCCGAACCGTTCAACTTTTTCTAAATATTGAAATGTGCTTGGAAACCAAATTTTACATTTTTTGGAATTTTTTTACTATTTATTAAGCCACTTTGAAAATCGCTGATCCACTGTGAACAGTAAAAAACAGTAAAATTTTCTGGACCACCGGATCAGTGATTTTCAAAGTGGCTTAATAAATAGTAAAAAAATTTCAAAAAATGTAAAATTTGGTCTCCAAGCATATTTCAATATAGAGAACATGTTGAACGGTTCGGATCGGTTGTTTGAATTTTCAAAATGAAAATATAGTGTCATGGAGTAAAAATTGGTTTTACTCCACGTCTCACCATAGCTCATCCCTATATATATATATATATATATATATTTTTTTTTTTTTTTTGCATCAAGATCAATATATTTATTGAGTCGTTTATTACTGATCGAGAAGTCAAAAAAAGAAAATACGGTAGTGTATGCAGTCTTTCATTTATGGATTGTAAAGGATAAAAATAAATATATTAGATGCTTGATATTAATCATACGAGCAGAAAAATGGCTTGTTTATCCCATTTTATCTTATTTTTATGCAAATTAACTGTGTCGAAAAGTACAGTTTCTATATGTTTTTGTTTTCTTTAGATTTGATGATATTTAAATAGAAAATAATGTCCCTGTTTGTTTTATATCAATCGCATGGTGCAAAAACGTTGCGATATGTGTACAAGTCTATTTAGCCATCCGATATGTATCAATTTGTTAACTGAAAATATAAAAGTACTGAATTCACGGGTGATTCCTTTCCAATTTGCATATTATAAATTCTATTGTTTTTTATTGGTTTGGATGATTTGTAGAAAATTAACGTCACATTGACTTCTTCAGGAGCTTTGTGAATGTAAGTATTCAATCGTCAGATATTGATTAAATTTTCAGAAATTTGTAGGTATATATGATAACTATTTTATTTGCCAATTCCTCATATGCTAATTAGACAGTGTATAAAAGTCAGGGTGTCAATAATTATTCCTAAATTTATCAAATCTATGTTAAAAGGCGCTAATGTTTCATATTGATTGAAAGTATAATACTGGCAAAATAGGATACAGATATATTTTTCCTAAAATTTTATCAGCCAACACCCAACAGTTGATATGTAAATTTTTCACAAAAATATTGACATAACCGTTTGAGATACCTTGCTATACAGTTCTTGATAATTTAAACGATCAGATAAAAAAATACCAAAGGGTGGTGTTTGATTGTGGACTAAAGCTAAGGAGGTCTGAATTTGATTGTGGTGTTTCATTATCTTGCTCTTTATAGTGTCTCAAAAAAAAAAAAAAAATCAAAAACCGTCTATTTTGTGGCCGGTTTGAACATTTTTCGAAAATCCCAACAAGTCTGGATAAATTTATTAATTTGTAATTAACTTTGGATATTAATAAAAATGTCGGGTACTTAGGTGTTCGGCATCCATTGAATAATTCTCATTTCCAATACCAAAAAGTTATCTTTTTCCCTTTTCTTTACCATTTTTTATGGAAAAAAACTATTGAATCGAACCTCCGTTTTTTTTTTTCCCAATTGTTACTGTGCATGCGTTAAAATGAAAATGTAATTAAGAAATATGATTAATCAAACCCCCCTTTATACACAATTCAATTGTTTCGAATATTTTAATTAAACAATATGTTAATCAAGCACATGTCTAACATTAATTAAACAAAATATAATTGGATAATACAATAAGTTTGAAACCGAACAAGAAAACTCATTTATAACTTCATTTATTTTGGTTTAAACAACTTTGAACTTCCAATTATTTTTTGTTTATTATTTCTTCTCCATAAGCAACATCACAATAATATTCTAAACAATATTAAATTAATTGATCAAATATAAGACCAAAATCGTGAAGTTTATTCATTTTATATACTAACCATAATTTTCAAAATCAAATTTACTCTTGAAGCTATTTTGTTTTTTCATAAACAACAAACACAATTTAATAATATTATAAAACAAACACAATTTAAACAAGCACAAAGAAAAAAAAATCAGTGATATATATAATATAATATAGTCAACTCACTCATTTAATTTTTTTGAGAATTTGATATATACAACTATAATTTCATATTAAAAAATCAACATCCTAACAATTTTTCATGTATTTGCCGAACATATATTCTAAATTTTTTCATAGATTAAATGACTTTAGTTTTGACAAATTGAAATTTCCATTTCCATATTAAAAATTTCTATTTCCACAAAATTTTCATGTTACCAAACATGCTCTTATTCTAATATTTTTTTCAGTGCATATTGTTAATTCTCACGTACATTATTTTATCTTGTTCAGAAAATTAAAGGCATTGTTTTTGCTGTATTGCTTTGTATATACATCACATGTCTCTGACAAGTGACAACCGCAAAAGGGGTCCCAAGGAACTAGTACTTCCTCTTTCATCATAACTTATATTCATCAAAGCTTTTCTTAATTCATAATTATCAATATCAATGTATACCATATTATTCAGTTATCAATATTTGAAAAATAATTTATTGTCTAGGTTCTTGTCACAAGTTATAAAATCATAATTACCTTTTATTATTCACTTATGTTTCATCCAAATAAAATGATTATATTTTATCCTTATTACCCTCATAAAACACGCCGCGAGCGAATAATTTCACCCAAGTCTGGATTCTCTAAACTAATTACAACTCTTAATCGTACACCATCCCCACAAATGGCCAAATGAGTCTGTGGTTAGCGTGAAAACATAATTAACTAACGAAACACCAGGTCTACGTTATAATTTCTTACCTCATTCTCTCTTTCATCACTTATCATTCCCTCTGACTCAGGGGCGGTCCGATGGGCATCGGATCGAATTAGTTGGAGCCGTCCGATTCGCATATTGATTCGTGCAGTTAACTTCAAGATCGCTCTGATCAAGTTCACACGAATCTTAATTCCGATCGGACGTCTACTACTGGTCATCGGACCGCTCCTCAGAATCAGACTGGAATCAGCCGCTCGCGCTCTCCATCTCTCTTCCTCTTCTCACAAAAACCCTCCTTGTATGCGATGTTCGGTCGTCTATCTCAATCGCCGTACTGGCACTAGCTTTACCAGACAGACACAGGAGTCTGGGTCTGTCATCCCTGCTCAGCTACCAAATACCGATCATGAAAAACCTAAGACGAGAGAAACCCCTCCAACCAGACCCCGAGTCACTAAACCCCACTTCTCCCTCTCCGCACCGCGAAACCCTAGATCTCGTCTGGGCCAAGACCACCAAGGGCCAGCCATGGTGGCCAGCGCGCGTGATCGCCAACCGCGACGGACGCCTTCACGTGTCCCGCTTTGGGGAGGGCCATGTCAGCAACTACTATTGCCACGTGTCCCAGGTTAAGCCCTTCTTCAACCCCAAGATAGCCGACATGGCTCGGCAAAGCCTCTCCCAGGCTTTCCTCTCTTCCTTCAAAGAAGCACTCAGGTTCGCTTCACAGTATCTTCAATCTCAACTGACTTGTCGATGCGTGCCATCAGAGGTAAAACCCTTAGTTCCTGGCAGAGAATTTGAGATTGGTACTTGCAATTTTACCAGTCCGGAGTTCATATATCGCATTCGAGATGCAGCATTGAGTGTTTGGGCAGTGAATTTGGAGGAATCTGTTAGGTTGAAAAGCTGGGTCTTTGCTCTAGGCCGGGGTCTCTGCAATAATGGAGAGGTGGGTTTTAATCAAAGAAAATTGTTAGGTGATCTTGTTGATAAGTTTGATATTGATTTAGATGCATGTGCAGATGATAATAAAGAAAAGTCATTTGATGAGTGTAGTATGGGGTTTTTAATGGATGATAACATGGGTTTAGATGAGAATTTGACTAATAGTGATATAAACAGAGTTAGTAAGGCTAGGAAGAAGAAGAAGAGAGCGAATGAGAGTGACAAGGGCTTGGAGAGAGAGTTTTCTGGTACTGGTGCAAATTTGAAGGATGAAGAAGCAGGATCTGGTAAGAGGGAGAGAAAGAAGAGCAAGTATCTCTCTCCTCCTTACACTGACGTAGGTGGTTTAATTATACATAAGCAGTTAGAAGAAAATCCGGATGAGAGAAGCATTGGTGAGGGAGATGATGAAGGAGTCAAGGAGGGTAATCTGGTAAAATTTGAGGCATTTTCAGTCCGGGATATCTTCAATGATTTTCTCCTGACGGGTATGGATCCGCTTTACCTGAAATGGAAAAGATCTGCCCAGGCGCTTAGGTTCTTTATCGACAAATACAGAGATAACATTTTTGTTGAAGGAAGAGAGCATGAGAATTATGCAAACTGTAAATGCAAGTGTCAATTGAAAGGGAAGGTTAAAATCGAAGTAAATCTGGATAATGGGTCAGGCTTGTCTTTTAAATCATGTCTTACACCCAAAATGGATAGGTCGGACCTGACAACTGGACATGATGTTTCTAGAATTGATGAGGAACTTGAAAACGAAAAAGATAAGGTGAAATCTGACAATGGAGCCCATGAGCCTAAGAAAAAACGGGGTAGGCCAAGAAAAGAACAGAAGTGTCTAAGCAGCTCGGCTTCAAATATGCCTAATGTAGAGAAATCTGAACAGAATAAAGAGCGAAAGGACTTGATAGATTCGGTTTCAAGTGTCCCATTTACGGCAAATAACAACATTAGTGGAGGGACTGTGTTTAATTTTTCTAAGGGGTCTTACGAATTTCTGGAAGAAGCAAGAGCTCAAATGCTCAAAACAAGTTCTGTGGAAAACGGGAATAAGCCCCAGGAACAAGGTTCATTGAAGAAGTGCAAGAATGGGAATAGCAAGAATAGCGACAGCACTAGTGGCACAGAACCTAAACAGAGAGGGCGAAAGCCGAAAGTTGCACAAGCTCATTACCCGAACCCTGCCGCACTCTTATTGGATTTTTCAAAGCCAAATGCTGCAACTGTTACAGATACTGGTATGGGTATGAATCTTCCTTCGAGAGACCAGCTTTTATCCACATTTAGCAAATTTGGGTTGTTAGTTGAGGCACAGTCAGATGTACATCGAGATGTGCACACTGCGCGTGTAGTTTTTGCACGTAGTGCAGATGCAGAGGCAGCATACAACAGCTCTGACAAGCTAGGTCCGTTTGGGTCCCCCTTTGCCAGCTGTCGCCTCCACTACTTGCCGCCTATCAGCACCAACCCGTCATCACCAGCTCAGCGAGTGTCAGCTCACCAAATCCCAGCTCAGCAACTGTCTCCTAAACCCCAACTCACTGATATCAGGAAGAATTTAGAGATAATGATATCCTCTCTGACAGGTGGGCCTGGATTGATAAAGAATGAGGAGTCTGGTTCGGCCCTTGATGGCATCCAGCCTGAGGTGAGAGGTAATCTAGTGGAGAAAATGCAGGGACTCTTGATGAAGGTTGAGAAAAGGCTAGGCGACAGTGGTGCAAGTTGTAGTGGTACAGTACCAGGAATCCTGCCGCCTTAATTGGTGTTAGTGTATGTAATGTAAGAGAACGTAGCTTAATATTTTAAAACTTTTTGGAGTTTTTCTATGGGCTGACATGGGAATCTATGTACTCTACCAATAAGGCTACATTTCGCATGTGTATCAGTATAAGGCTGAAGTGACCATGTTATTGATTGTGGCATGTGTGTGTATTGTGGTTTATGTATGTAGTAACTTTAGTTTTAAAAATCAATGCAGGCTTTTTGTTGGACCCATCTAATTATTATATTATAATCATAGTAGGTGCAAAACAAGATAGCTTAGTAGCAAAACGTAGAAATTTTTATGCAAAACCAAATAGGTATTCTGTATTCACACCTTGGCGATCAGATTGATTTTTATGTATTATTCAATGTGGCTAGTTGTGTTGCCAGTTTCGTTTATAAATAATACGAATGTTTTTGTAGGAAAAATTTTCTTATACATGTCAGGTTGTTGATTTACACATGGTACACAAATTTAATTTAACGTCATAAAGTTTCATACGCAGTTCTCATAAAGCCACCAACAACAAAACTCCAAGTTTTTTCTGCAAAAATTCGAAAATTAGCGTGAAGGAATGTTTGCCAGATAAGTATATTTTGAGAGAGAGAGAGAGAGAGAGAGAGAGAACCTAATATTGAGAAAAACTTTGGATTATTCGGTAAACTATTATAGCAAATCAATCAGTCGGTTCAAAGCGGCAAATGCAGTCGTAAATGTTGCCCCCAAAAAGCTTCTCAGCAAGTCTTTGGTTCTTTATCATGGCCAGCTGCGAAAGCGGGTACCGATATCACCATCAATTAAATTACCAACAAAGAAAAGAAAGGAAAATACTTTCAACCCAAAAAAAAAATCTGATAAAACAAGCGCACCTTAAGAGCATCGCACTTAAAGCGAGCATTTAGGTTAGTATGCAAAGCCCTTCCCATTCCTTCCAATATAATCTGCGCATTAAAAAAAGAATTACAGTTCTTGTTTAGTGTTACGAATACTGGAGAGGTCAAGTACCGAGAAAGGTAATAACATACCAAATCAGCCTCCTTTGCAGCCTCTGCAAGCTCAGAGCTGACCTGGCGAAAATCGATACAGGGGCTACCGCATCCATTTTCAACTACCATTAGTGGGACCGATACAGTAGTAGCCTTCGACTCATCTTCTATACTGGCCATTGCATCTAGTAACAACCCTCCAGCCTCAGCTGCTCTCCTCAGTGTATCACAATGCTATATTTGCAATTTAGTTCTTAGTTGAGTTGCTTATACATCACACCGAAAGTAAGCACTTTTATGAATCATCGATTTTTGTTGTTGAAGTAACCGAGTAGAACTAGGGTGTTCTTAAGCTTGGTGAGCTTAACTCTAAAATCTATTGGATTGACTTCAAATGACGAATCCAAACCATTGAAAACCAATCTACTTCACGAATATGCGTTACAGGTCAAATCTATAAATTTTTGAATAAATTTAGTATAAAGGCAAGCGGTCAAAAAACGATGAAAAATGAACGTACTAAAATTAATTTATAAACCTTATTTTTTTGATTGCTTGACTTTATACTAAATTAATTCGAAAATTAAAAAAATTGACATATAAGTGCATCACTCGTGAAGTAGATCGGTTTTAACAGTTTGGATTTGTCGTTTGAAGTTATTACGATAGGATTCGGAGTTAAGCTCACCGAAATAATGGTGAGTTCAATAGCATCCTAGTTCTACTCGAATTAACCAGTTGTGACTGAACCGAGAATTTTATTAACGGGCTTAATATCTGATTATTTTGGTATCCTGTGAATTTGTACTGATAGAGCAAATATATTTGCAAAGCAAGATACAAACCTTGGCCGCTTCAGCTACAATTCCAGGAATTTCATTTGCAGTGACATCATTCAGAGCCGGTAGAGAATTTGCTACCAAAACAACCTACAAAAGTTTCGAACATTCATTTTTTGTTTTTTGAAATCATGAAAATTCCAGGAAAAAAAATGAAAATTGTGCGGCCACCTCAGTCCCACGGCGTAGTAACTCGCGAGCCAATGGGAGCATTCCAAGAACAATATCAGCGCCAGAATTATCTACAAACATAAGTGCTCTTTTGTATGGCTGTTGCTTCTTATCTGTGAGCATTTTCATTTTGAACGTATCAAAATCATCCACCTGTAAAAAAGAAGAAAAAAAAAGTAATCAAATCAGTGAATCAGATTCAGACAAGTGAATCAACATCTAAGTAAGCAGGACAGTAAAATAAAATAAAACAAATCAAACCACATTTAGTATCAGTAGCAAAGTTCCAAAAGTTGGTACTTATTTAAAAAATGGTAAAATAAAAAAGGAAACAGAGCATACACGCCAGGGACGTCGCATCTTTTTGCGGCTCATGCGGTAAATCTCGATAATGGTGCCTTTGTGATAAAGGTCGACACATGCACGAGATCCCCAGTCAAATATATTAGCAGCTAATACCCCTTCCACCAGTGTCAGGAGTCTATCCTCCTATTACAATAAAAAAATAAGTTAGGAAAGAGGGAGAAAAGAAAAGAAAAATAGTGAATCATTACCCCAGAGAGAGAAGGCAACCTCATTCATGCTATCCAACTCCATTAAGAGATCAGGCAAAACAGCAAGAGAAGCCTCGTTTTCCCTATTATACGAAACAAACATAGAAAGAAAAAATTCATAAATACAAAAGGAATGTCTTATCGTACTTGAGATTGCATCTCTGAACAGACATGATCACGAAAAAGATTATGAGTTATAATAGTTGCACAAGAAGATATATAATAACGGGGGTAAATAAATTTCTCCAGAGATCACTAAATTTACCCCATAATAATGAGAAACCTACTAAATTTAATAAAAATAATGAGAAACCTACTTTGTTTTGCATAAAAGCTAACCTTTGTTTAATGGTGATGTAAGCATCAACAAACTGGAATTCTCTCAAGCATTCTTCCCTCAATTCTAATAGATCTGCCAACCCGAACTTTCCATAGGCTGCAGGCTCTTCCATTAACCTAAGATAAAGAAAAAAATATACATTATTATTTTCCTTCAAGAAAAAGTAAATTATTTTTAGATGTTCTAATAATTTAATGCCAAAAAAGTACATGTACCTTGCCAAGTGAGCTGAAAAGGCACGTGCAAATGCATCTCCTCTTCTTTTAGCATCATCAGTTCCACCTTCACTAGCAACCGCCTAGGTAGATGAGAGAGAGACAGAGACATAGAGAGTCATAATATTTCTAAAGAAATCAACTTAAATATATAGCTTTTCTGATGTAGTACACACCTTATCAACAAGATCCGGCAAATGTTCTGACAAAACAGTGAACCAATACCTAGAGATGAAAATTAAATTGATGAATAAAGATAATAGATCTTCAAAACATTGGAAAAGACTTGTGTAAGACATCTTCAGCCAGTGTATCAAAAGACATACTCAAGCTCACTATGCGAGAGATCAATGGTGTTCGGTTCATACCTGCAAGAAGAAATTGCAGTGGGTTAAAGCCTCAAAGGCACACATGCTAATAGAAATATGGAACTTGTCTGATGAAATTTTACAAAACTCTAACTAAGCACAATATATACTTGGGAGAGCTTACATATTGGGGTTGCGTAACAAAGGAAAGACCTCCAAGGTCGGAACAAGATGCAATACCCCAATATTTAATGCAGCACTGGCATCAGATCGAAGTATGTTTCCTCTAGCTGATGGCCGGTCAAAGCCTCCCATACCAGTAGTACCAGGTGACGCCATTGGTACAGGAGCAGTTATTTCAGTACCCTTTTGCACAAACTTCTCCATCCATGATATCTGTCAATATAACAAGATAGATTATTATATGATATTTACCTCACTCTTCTTTTGCTATGTGAATAAAACATAGCTAAAGTCAAAGCTGTCTTTACCTATGTTATTAAAAGATTTAGAAGATTATCTACAATTAAAAATAAATGAATCGCTGCAATAAACAAGGAAGCAAATCAAACAAACAACTATGGTGAAAGAAAAGGGAGAAAAGTAAAAAGGATAAGATGAATACCTTTTCATTGAGATTTCCAAGAGGTGGGCCATGAATCTTGCCACCGACAATAGGGGCCCCCATAGGAAACCTCTCAACAAGCTGGTGGGCCCGTAAGTCATCTAGCCCGTGCTTTTCGTAGCTCATGAATGCTCCCACTGCACCCAAAAACCCCTCATGCCTCAAGAACATAGCTTGCGCCTCGCCCTTTGACCTACCCAATTAGTCAAGTGTAAAAATTAACAAATGCAAAGAAAGAAGAAATGTAATAATAATGTGTTCCAAGGGTGTTTGCAAATTACACGTCCCATTTTTGCAAAATATAGCTATAAACTATGGTACAGTGTTGAGCCTATTATGCTAAAACAAAATGTTACCAGAAATTAACAGCAAAGGAGATAGTATCCATGGTATACGCATGACCTCGAATGAAAAATCCACCAAAGAAGATCTTTTTCAGCCCATACCTCAGTGCATTCAAATATGATATCTATTCATCAGAAAAAAAAAAATTAGATACCTATTACTACCGATAAAACTAACATCTACATCAGAGCACCTTACCTGTCCTATGTTATAAGAGATCATGCGCAAAAGAGAGAGAGAAATATCCTCTGGCCTATAATCTGACAGTTCCTTATTTTCCGAAATTGTTCTTCCAAAACTCGATGCAATTGTTGATGCTGAGAGGCCAATCTATGAAAAAATAAACAAAATATAAAGTGAATTCTGCATCATGATTTTTCATTCTTTATCTTATTTCATTTCGTAAAAAGAAAATTATATAAATATAGCACCTTCGTGTAGTCAAGACCACCGTAGATATCTCCGACAAGCATGTCTAATTGGCTGTTGTCTCCTTTTTGACTCAGCTCTAGTAACTCATCAAAACTATGCCAAAGAAAAATAAAGTAATATTACAAAACACTAGATCGTACCATTCTTAAATCAAATAAATAGAGAACTATCAATCAAGAAAATTGAAAGGTACCTGTTACACTTGGTTAATAACCGGCCCAATCCCCAGTAGGTACCACCACCGACATTTGTACCACTTACTCTTTGAAATTTTCCAAACCCATCCACCTTGTTAAATAGAATTAAAACATTATACAGGCATTATTTAAAATGTCAACAACTATAGTGAGTCTTTTGTCAGCACGAAAAAGTAAATACCTTGATAATGCTTACACCAGAGCCAATATTGACAAGAAGGTAAGGGAATAAATCATTTTGATCGATTTGTATAAACTCCTTTTGCCCATCCATGTGCGTAAATGCTTCATGCCGTATAGCCTGATATGTATACAACATGAGCAAATATCTTTTCAAAATTATTGTCTTCTATACCAATTATTCATCTTTATTTAGACTGAAGTTACCCAGGAAAAAAAAACACACACACAACCAGAGGACTATTTCTGAAAAAAAAAACCAGACAAGTATTGAAATCAAAATACAAGACTTGCAAATCATATTTTACATTTGCTAATCCTTTTGCACTCTAATTGCAAGCACAGTTATTCTAAGAAGAAAAACAGACAAGATATCAACTTCATGTGTATACACATGGATTAATGCATTTTTCCCGAGGATGATAAAATTTAAAATATATAGTAACAATGAAGTAACTGACATATAATATACGTCATTAAAAGAAAAGATACCTTGAGTAAGAAATTAGCACCGGCCACGAGACAACCCATCTCATCTTCCTTCTCCAAACTAACACCTAGCCTTTCTCTAAAAACATCTGCGTACTTAAAGGCCCCACCACCTGTTGCCTTTGCAAAAAAATATGTATAGAATTGACTTAGCATTTGTTATATAACATTTCGTAAACTAATAGTACCATACTTTTTTTGGTGTAAAATCATTCAATACTTGACTAATAACAGTAAAATTAACAATTGTGTGATCATTAATCTCCTACGGGTACCTTAATTAATGTATTATCACTTTGGGGGGTCCCTCGCCACATTGGTGAGTCTATTCCTGAAAGAGGAAATCACCGGAAGTTAAATGTAACATCTGTTAATAAACAAAATTAAAACTAATAATATAGCTCCTTAATAGAAATTAAAAATAAGTTATGTTATACCTTCTTTTTGCCTGAAAAAAATGGTAACATGAATCCATCCATTAGAAGAAATTTCGAAAGAGAAGTATAAGAGGTAATGCAACCTCAATAAAATTATACTTTTGTTCAGGATAATCCCATCTTTAGACAATTATCAGCAAACCTACTATCAAATTGCAACCCCTAGATGAAATAAAATGAAGTGCAGTTAACACTTTTTGTTTATTTTTGACATACCACCACAATGAAGTTGCTTAGATGAAATAAAATCTAAGCATTCGTTCAATTTGCTTGTCTCGAATTTGACAAAATGAAGTCTTCCTCCTAAAATTGGGTAATTTCTCCAGTTTCCATTTGTTATCCCAAACTTTCTACTTAGTGATTTTTTCCTGCTATCATCCGTTAAGCTCTCAGCATGTCTTGAGAAATACACCAATTTTATCAGAGAGCCTACATAAATAATAAAAAGATAAAAAAACGATTTTAGTTTCCCAATTTTCCAGATAGATGATATAGTGAATAGAATTTGAAAATAATATATATAATTAATTACCTCCAATATCAAGTGCCAAATGTGAAATATCATCGGACTGATTGGGCAAGAGAATTGTAGGATTTCGATCTTCAAAATTTCCATGGATCGCAGCTTTACTGAGATCAAGTTGCGGCCTCGATCCCGACCGATGGATCTTGCTGGGCCCACCTGTCAGAGCCTCTTTCTCCTTGACAGATTCTTTCTCTTTAGTGGTTTTGTCAGTACTGATTTCGCTCGAGTTGCTAGCCATTATTTTCTAACTCACAGATGGACCCAAATCTGAGAAAATTCCAATTTTCCAATGATCAATTTAATTCTTGAACTATGAAGATATCCAAAACTCAAAATACTGTTAAGACAATTAAAGTCTCACATTGGTAACAAATGGAGCCTTTTTTTTGTGTCTTCGTATTGTTTTAACATGCATCATATCCATACCTACCCACTACATAATTGCAAGAGATCGAAGCTTTACAAAGTAAGTAACTGTTCTAGTAACACCAAATTAATTTTGTTGGCTCCCCTATTTTTTAGCATAGTAAACCTTAACTCAGCAAACAAGCAAAAATGAGTCTACAGTGAGAAAGGCGATTTCTAAAAGTAAAAAGAGAGAGAGAGCAGAAGGAAAGAGAAGAAAAAACGGATTAAAAAGAGAATTGTTACTCCGATTACCTAACTAATCATGCGAGGATTTTGAAGCAGGGAGGCTGTTTGGATTTGTGTTTTTTTTTTTATGTATCCATTTTTTCTCATGTCGGTTTGTTTGTTCGCAAATCGCATTGGAAAAAGAAAGTAGCAGGTCAGAAATGGTAGTCTAGATTTTCTGCAATCATCTTTGTGTAACGAAATATGTTAAAGGAAAATAGCAGGAAAAATTTACCCGCTCCACGAAATATAGCAAATAAATGTCAACAGAGATGTCAGAATTATAAAATGAAAGCCTCGAATTCGCATCCTCTGAGATATCTTAAACTTTGAGTGTTTTTTTCGCAAAATCTTAACCGTGCAAATACATTATACACGAATCTCAAAGCACAAATAATACTGGCCCTGCATTGTCCCCGAATGGAACCAATTTGGGTCCGATGCCCATCGGACTCAAAGTGAGTTCCATGGGTTCGATGACCGTCCGATCTGCGTTAAGATTCGCTTCCGCAACTTTCTCGTATGTTTTAAATTCGTGCGCACGAATCTTAAAGTGAATCGGACGGTCCCTAAACTCATCGGACCCAAGCTGTTCTCTCCCCGAATAGGCACCGTACACGTCGGTCACGCAAAAATTGAGATATCCAAGAGGATACGAATTCCTCGAACAACTGTCTTGACCATTTGTGTACTTACCCTCTTTTTCTTTCTTCCTCTTTTGCCCCCCGTTTGAAATTTCAGAATTATTTTTGTCCATATTCATCCCAACATCGAAGAGTTAAATTAGGCCAAGGCTTTGCTACGTCTCCGTTTGCGTGGGAAAGAATCGCATTCTTTCGTACAAGTATGATGGGAAGATTTTCGGCTTTGGAGCAAAAAACTTGGAAACTTTGATGCTTACTTAGAATCATGATGTTCTAGAGTACTAACTCGAATAAAGAATGTTATTGTCTTCTTTAAAAAAATTTTATCCTGAGAAGAGGAATTAATAACTTTTGTTTATAGTTTAATCCATAATTTAAACTGATTGAGCACAGAATAATATAGTGGAAGCTGCACAACCATCAACATTGTTGAGATATATATCTTTCTCCCCGAATTAACTCATATAAAGAAATAAATGATCCGCTGTTTCATGTCCGCCTTTGTCATAGTTAAACAATAATATCAAGTCTTGCATATTAGAAATCTCAAGAGTTATACCTTTATCATGTCCAATGATTCTATTTAAACTGGATACAGTCTGCTAGCTAAAACCGTGCTGAATATTTTATAGTTACGATTCCGGAGACTGATAGGCCTATACTATGTAAATTTAGATGCATCTTTAATTATACTAATTAGACAAATAATAGCTCTTTTTAAGTCTAGATATATCAAATTTACCCTCATAAATTTTTTGAAACATGCTATATCATCCTTGGATCACAAAATTTGATGCTTGTTTTGTATAGAGAAACAATGCTTGTTTTGAAACATACTTGCTATATCATCCTTTGATCACAAACATACTTGCTTTGATGCTTGTTTAATCTGGTGCTAAGTTGATTAGAGAAATGAGTATGTTTTGTATATGGTCGTTCAAATTAACGATCTGGTTTTATTTTTGCACGATAAACTGCACGAATTTTAGCTCTTGAATGATCGGGCTTTATCAAATGTCCTCTCGCTTCATCTCGCTTGTCATTAGTTGAAGCCACGTTGCCACCATATAAACATTATTTTTTTTTGTATTAAGCGATGATCATTTGGCAACATACGCACACTTTCACAAATACACACTATCGCTATAGACTGGATGATAGCCACAATAAAAAAGATTCATAAAAACAATATATATTATGCACAAGAAAAGTTTTGATTTGTAATTAGTACACAACTAGAGCAAAGAATACTCCAACACTTTATTCTAATCTCCATGTCATGTGTATTAATCATGATATGACTGGATATCTATCTATAAGATGTGTAACTTAAGATTACGAGGCAATTGACACGACATGTATATATTATCTCCAGTACTGAGCCCATCTATGGATGGTTTCAACCATTTGGGGGAATAAAGCACTCACGCTGTCATTTATTAAATCTTGGAAGAAATGTATTGCCCCCTCATCATCAAGGTCTAACCTGAATTTCTCTTGAAGCTATCAGCCCAGAAATTAAAAAAATAAAATAAAATACATCAGTATTGTTCTAGTAATAATAAGATGTGAAAATCATACCAATAGGAAAATAATATGAATTTATAAAGAAAGGAGAGAAGAAAAAAAATGAGAAAGAGAGTTCAAGACCTTCAAAATGCTTTTCTCAGGGTCGGACGCGATATTAGGGATGTTCGAACCAGCCATGAGATGAAACAGATTCAATATCAAATTACTCGATTTTCTCAATATATTGTATGCCTCGCAACAATACGATTTGAACCTTGTATAGTACTGACTGCATTGTCCCAGAAATATAAAATACATTAATGTAAAAAAGAAAAGTAGACACAAAATATGAAGTGCCCAATTGCAAGAACTGAAAGAGAGAGAAGAGGGACCTTTCAGCACCACCCATGGCCTCGACCATCTCTTTGCAAAGCTTCATTGGAGGAGGAAAGGGCTTTGGATCTTGCCCCAAAATATATGCGAAATCCACATGGAACAGCCGACCATCATCTCTTAATAGGAGATTATCTAGATGCCTGTAACAAGTTTTACCAAAATATTTTTCAAAAAGAAATTCCAGTCTAATTTCAGTTTATTATAGGTTGGTTCTCTTCAGGGAATCCAGTAAACATGGGAGTGTGTGCGCGCGTGAGAGAGAGAGAGTGTAAGTACGAACCTGTCACCGACCCCCAAAATGTAGGTAATAACAGAATAGCCGGCACAGCTCTTTATAAAAGTTTCGAGGCATTGTGCAGTTATGCCAAATGGGCCCTCCTCGTCAGGGTGGAACTTCTGTAGATATGCTATGATACTACGATTCTCTGATAATATCTATCCATCCAAAAACAACTATCTATGTAAATGGAAGAAACCATTTCCTAGTAAATGGAATCAACTGAGGGAGGTACCAACCTGTGCAAGAGTACTGGAGGGAATGAATTGTAGCATGCCTTCATCTTGTCCAGTGGCAAGTACTTGGTATGGAGTCAAATGCAAGTCAAGATTTTCCAATTTTAGAAGCCGATCCATCAGAGACACCATTTGTATAACCTGCTTACCACACATATTTATTTTAATACAAATAATAATAATCTAGAGTACCACACTCTTCTCTTCTCCACGCATGATCATAAAATAAGAAAAATAATCGAACGTACCAGTTGATCTTGGCGAAGGTCATCTCCCTTCTTGAAAATGACTTTACTAGTGCCACCATTTTCGGTGCGAAATGTCAATTTCAAAGGATGAAGGGCGCTTTTGAAAATAGAAGACTCTTGTGGCACAATACCTTTTATTAGCGTGCTAGGCGCCAAAGGAGATCGAATTGGCTGTCACATATGTTCAAATTATAAACACAATTCATAACACAAAAATATTATGACTTGATTTAAAGCTTATACTAAATGTTATATTATAGGACTATATTGCTAAGAAATTAAAAAGAGTCTACAGCACCTCATCAAAATATGTGAGCTCACTGAGGAGGCCAGAGAGAAGTTGGCGCAACTTGTCGATTTTCTTCTGGGTCCCACCACTGACCTTTTTTATGTCTTTCATAATAGAACATAGCTGGGCTATCAATTCGTTCTGACGAACCAGGCTCTGCCACATCTTGAATCCATCTTCATCTCCATTCCCAACTGCCTCCAGCTATTCCAATTCAAATACATGTTATAAAACTTCTTTCAAACTTAATATAATTTAGAAAGAAAATTTGCATGTACCTTAATCATACTATCTTCTAGCATTTCGTAGGTACAATAGAAGCGCTTTGAATAAACATGATCGTCGCGAAGTTCTACCAACACATACCACCTTAGGAAGCTTGCTATCTCTATATTTGATAATGCTGAAAACAAAACAAAAAAACAAACAAATGCACATTTCCAGTTCACTGTAAAAAAATAAAATTAATAAGATAACAGTAACAAAAGGGAAAGAAGAATGTACATCGTTGGATTAGGAAGAGAGCAAGGTGAGACTTGTCAGATCTCTCAAAGCGAAGTGCTTGTACTAGCTGTAGTAGATAGCACTGTAACTCTTCATCATCTGCTCTTTCTAGTACACTTACAGCATATGCACGTACCTAACGCCCCACCCGCAAGAGAAAAAAAGGAATAACTAAAGGAGAACAAAGAAAAAACAATAATAAAAGATCTTTTAACAAATATGCACTAACCTCCTCACTTTCAAAAAGAGGAGAGAGAAGCTCCAAGGCATCCGTCACATCTATTGTTTCCCACCTTCCCATCAAGTCAACTGCTTGTTTCGCTTCCTGTTTATAGAGAAAAACAAAGATGTACCTTCTTTTTTAAGGGGCGCACAAGGAATTGTCGAGTTTACATAACAATAGAAAAGAAAATAGTAAGTAGAAACCTGAACATCACTCCATTCAACCGAACGAAGAAACTTGGTGAGAGCCTTTTTCTCAGACATCAGAGAGAATCGAAATTTCCATAACAGCTGTCTATCCTCCCCACTTAAGGTTCTTGTCGGAGGGTATTTTAATATCTTTTGTATCAACCTATGCAAGGCCAAAAAAAATATTAATGATATTAAAATAAATTGAAAAATGGCAGAATAACAATTCATATCACCTATACGATAGGCATTAGTACCCATGTGCAAAATATCTACTGATATGAAAAATTGTACATAGTACTTACTTCCTTTCATTTATGCTAGGTTTGAGATCCCTATCAACAATGCCACGATTCAAGCTCCTGGCCAATTTCAACTGTTTGTGCTCTGATGGGTTTGTTCGGCCAACCTCTGGGTCCCACACTGTCACTATCTCATTTGTTGATGTAACAGGAGATGGTGCCAAATAGTTCGCCCCTAATTCCTACATGGTAAAATCACAAGGAAACAACACCAATTTAACAAACAGCATTTTTCAATATCTGTACCAATAAAAAATGTCAATCTCTCATTACCAGCCAGTCAGGTCCAGTGCCACTGGTTCTGTTTTGGTCGGATCTTTTATTTTATTTTTCAAATTCTCAGTTTGAATCATTTGGACCAAAACCTACTGTATCAATTAAAACTTGCTCTAATTGTGATAATTTGATTTTCAAACATTTTGGAAAGGTGGAGAAGTTAAAAAGGTTGTAATTTGCATTTGCACCAAAATTTGTTGTTGAAAAGAAAGTACCTACTAACCTGAAAAACAACAGGGTGTTCAAAGCTACAAAAATCAACAACAAGACTGAGATGAGAATTTTCAGGCTTATTTCCATCCTTTTTCTTGATTTCATCTATCGCATTAAAGGCTAACCGGTCAAGCCAATCAATTCGCTGTATCTGGCCTCTCTCATATTTGTTCACCAATCTCTCCAATCTCTCTACTTCACCTCTCTCTTGCTTCGGTACCTATACGTTTATTAATATACAAGATTTCAATCTTTTTTTTTTTTAGATTGGGGATAACCGGTTTACCAGTTAAGATAATCTTTGTACAATACAATGGTGAATTTAATTTGCCACAAACAAAAACACACAAAGAGAATGTTAATAGAAAACCTTGCCAGGGGTAGAAGTGGGAATTCTTCCATCTGCTTTTTTCTTAAGCCAAAGTCGTAACTTTTGTCTCCCAGCCTTGAGTTGCCTTTTGTTATTGAACAGAAATACAGTTGCACCGCCGACCAAACCATCGTCGGACCCACCTGACACATCCCATACCTAAATCACACCCTCATAGATTTTATTATCAAGTAATGCAACCTCAATACCAGTCTGAATATGCATAATTTGATACGTACCGTGAATGCTAGTTGTGCATGAGAGGTTAAGTCACGGTATTTTGTGCTTAATGTTAGAGTCTCATTCCAACAGTAGGGTTGCCCTGACGACTCTAACCTAACAAAATTATGATAATATTAAATCAGATGCATGCAGAGTTTGAAACATTTAATTCTGTATTATTGTAATGGAGAAATGAAAAACCTAGTTCTAGTAGGCAATCCAAAAGGAGCGCCATCTATGTACAAAGCGCACTCCACAAACAGCTCAGGAATTCTCTTCTCATGCCATGAATCCAAACCTAGACGCAAATACAATGAAATCATCCCAATTAAGAGGTGATTAGAGAGAGAGATAGAGAGAGCAAGGGCATGACTTGACCTGGTAGTGGAGAGGAGGGAGGGGAAAGGGAAGGGAGGAGGCCATCGAGGCGGTCGATGCGAATGGAGACGGGATGGTTGATGTCGCTAGAGATGAAAACCCTCCAGTTGTTATCTCCGTTCATCCCTCCATTTCCATGTCCAGTGGCGCTCATCGCTTAATTCCTTCCGACTGGAGAGTTTAAAGAGTTGAGAGCTGAGGGGGCGGGGGGAGGAGAAAGCAATTTAATTTACCAAAGAACTCCTCGTAGCGTTGGTTTTCCCGACAAGGCAAGGCTACAAGAGGTAAAGGAAAGAGACGTCCATGTCCGACCAGAATCAGGGGGGCCAATCCGGCCCGAGAAGGGGTATGCATGGGGTCCTTCAATATTCGTGCCAAAGCAGATTGGACGGTCCGGATCTAAACACAAAATTTTCCGTTACCTCAGGTGATATGAGTTCGGCTACAAGGGAGAAGGAAGGAAAGAAAGGTACAGCATTATATTATTATTTTACATGTCGGGTTGGGCCGTAGAAGCAATAAATGTTGGAGCAGAAAGAAAGAGGGAAACGGCAACCAATAAATAGTACTGTAGATCGAAGGCCCCAAAATATAAGTAGTTACTGTACATCAGGCCCGTGACCCATTTTACTCTGTTTTTTTTTTTTTTGATGATAAGCCCTTAGGCATACTTTGCCTTGTTGACTTAATAGTTGATAAGACAATACTAAAGAAGTAAATTAGTCACGCTGATATCTGTCATATTACAGTATGTCATTTCAGACTTGGCTTCAATCATTGGAGCGTGTGCGGCGGTCGGATAATGGTAGAGGAGCAAATTCGACAGTCGAATGATGGTAGAGCGTGTTGAGTCTCTATGCTATCTCGATCGGCGGCGGTCGAAAAAGCGGATCCGGTCGTATAAGCGATAGGGAAAGGTAATAAGGTAATTATGAGTGTATATAAGTGAGATTAGTAGATTAATGTTATTTAGAGTAGTTTGAAGAATGTTGCGAGAATAAAAGAGTGAATTTAGAATTTGAGTCATTTGACTTGTTGTAAGTTTGAGTTTTTATCAATAAAAATATAAGTTGGCACTTCAAAGCCACTAACTTAAAAAAAAAAAAAAAAAATTCGTCTAAATATCATAATATCTAATATCTCTATATAAATTTAGTATTATTTCTTCTATTTTCTTTTAATTATTTTAACATTTTATTTCATTACTTTAAAAAAATAAATTGACCAATATGACCTCTGATTTTAAATTGAGGTGTCCATTATTTCTTAATATCCTCGTTCATCTCTTCCTCCCTGTACTTCACGCTAATTCAAATTAGAATGGAGTTCATTACAATTTACAAACAAAATTATAAGAAGCTTGATAAGAAAATTTGACTGGAGTTGTATTGGCTTCATTATTGAGCATTTTGACAGCCAGTTTTCGGAAGTTCATTATAAGAAGCAAGCGACACAAATTAGAATAAAGCAACAGATGTCTGTTCGTGTTCGTCCAATTGTCGAAAATGAGAAAGAATCGAGTAACACAAATTAAAAACAGTTAAGCGATCTTAATCAGGGAAACACATCTTCAATGATTGCCTATACACTCTGACTGGAACTAATGTACCACTGGTACGACCGTTAACTTAAAATAGTTAAATTTTTTAAAATTTCGGTCACCTCTTAAAATAATATTTAAACGCTCAATAATAGAGGCAACAGTAAGCTGCTGAGCTATGTTAAAGAGAATCAAGATTTTGTTAGTTAAAAAAGGACTACTTCACCATTCCTTGCTAAAGGTAACCCCATCATCTATATATGATATTCCAAGGGGTGGTGAATTGATGCTAGAAGAGATCGAATAAATGGCGCAAGTTCAAGTTTGCTAACTTGGTGGGAATATTGGATAAACATATACAACGTGCTCGTTATGAGCAATTTCTATTAGAGCTTGCCACTGTCTACAAGGTGTACAAGGGTTACACCCTGTATTTTCCCTGAAACTTTTAAATATACCCTTTAACAAAAAAAAAAAATAAACTAAAAAACCACCAGTTCTTCATAATTCGATATTTACCCGGGCCACAACGCTTGGGGCCACCATTTCACGTTGCGGCTCCATATTTTCCTATAAATTCAGTTCCGTGAGCCGCATTTTATTTCTCACCTTCACCCATTCTCTCTGTTCGGACAACTCTCTCTTCTCTTCTGATTTGTAAGTTTTTTATTTATCTTTTTAATTTTATTTATATTTATAGTAGGTTAATAATTAATTTATAATTTTAGGTTTGTGTGTAATTGATTCAAAATGAGTCTTATGGTGCCTATTTACACCGGTGGTGAGGTTTTACAAGGCCCTAATGGGGTTTATTATAGTCTCGGGCATGATACTGTAATCCCGGTACTGCCTGTATTGATTGATACCTCGCATATTTAGTCTATTTTAGGCCTATTTTAGTACCAGATTCGTGCCATAATTCACCAGAATTATGTGCATTCCATTGTTATATCTTTAGAATTTGGTACTGCTGAGTGTTTGTTTGTTTTCTGCAGGTTTGGAGCAAAACACACGAAGAAATGGCGATTCACATGATGAGGTACGACCCTTACCAGGCTTGGTACGGGTCGGACCATACTTAGCCGTTTTCAGCTCTTCACGCCTGGTACGGCCAGGCCGTACCAAATTGGTACGGGCCGTACATAAAGGCGTCCTGACAGATTCAAATTTGGGCAGAGGCTATTTAAGGCGGGGAACTCTCCAGATTTCGTATCCAATTCATTCCAGATAGATCTGAGAGCTCAGTAGGAGAGAGAAAGAAGGCTAAGGAGCTGAAAGCAAGAAGGAAAGAAGAGGAAGAGGCGAAACTCGACGGATCTAGCTTCCTCCTCCATCTCCCTTCAATCCATGGCTATCTCTCTTCCTCTTATTGTATTTTTAGACATTGCTATGTGCTGTGAGTAGATCATTTTAGTTTCTAGGGTTAGAGATCGAATCTTGATTTGTTTTGACTTTCTTTGACTTTTACTTTGTATGAACTCTTTAGTTTGATTGATTGTGATTCTCATTGTTATATCTTGCTTTGCTTGCTGTGATTGTTGTATGATGTCCCTTTAGGTTTAGATCGAACCTATCAAGGTCATGTGATCATCTCAATCTCTCATCCAATTCAAGTACATAGGGTAGAATAGTTCGAATTGAAGCCGAAAGGTTGAATTCTCCTCTAATCGACAGATTAGAGGGTGCCTTAGACATCTAATCAATCAGCTAGGGTAGATCTGTACCAACATACGATGGTTGAGGTGTAGAAACCCTAAAAGGCTCTCAATTGCATTCCAATCTAGATCTTGATCCAACAAACGACGGTTGAGGGTTAGGAACCTTAGGTATGGTCAATTGAACCTTTCTAAAGAGTTTAGCACAAGGTACCAGCAAGGAAATGCATTCACTCGAACTGGTAGGTTCTGTTCTGGGAAGCCGGTACGGGTCTTACCAGGGTGGTACGGCCTAGCCTTACCAAGTGAAGTACGGCCTAGCCGTACCTACTTAGTACGGACCGTACCACTAGAGGCAGATCAGAGATGAAGTCTTAAACCCTGGAAACGCCTTTTATCCATAATCAAAACACAATTTACATTTGTTCTAAACATTTTGTTACATCTTCTTCAATTGTCTGAACAGTTTGATTTGATATCTTAGGAAATTAAATACCAAACAAAACCCTTTCAACTTCTAGTTTTCAATCAAGTTTAGATAGAACTTAACCGAGTGATTAGCCGTCTCTGAGGATAGATACCCGATTATACTACACGGCAGAGGTTGTGCACTTGCATCCTTTACTCGTGGAGTGTTAACGAGGTTTAAAAGGTACGCCCTCAAGCGTACCGAAACTTGCGTTGCGCTTTGCTGCGAACAAGTTTTTGGCGCCGTTGCCGGGGACGGTAACCAATTGCTTAGTTAGGTTTTATCTTACTTAGTTGATCTAGATTTTATCTTGTATCTTTATTGCTTTTCTTATTCAAAAATACTAAAAACTGGCTTTTGAACCCCCCCCTGCGGGCAAATACAGGCTGACATACAATCTGAGAAGCAAGGGGCCCCTGTTCGACCAAACTCCTCCAGACTCAGCTGACACTGCTCAGCCACTCTCTGGTACGGCCCGCACAGACTCAGGTACGACCAGGCCGCACCAACCAGGTCCGACCCGTACCAAGACTGGTCCGACCCGTACCAACACACCAGAACCCAAAAAGATGGCTGAGGCAGACAACGAAGCCCGATTGAGAATGGAGGCAGAGGCCAGGGAAAGAGAAAGACAGAGGCGAGAAGAAGAAGAAGGCCGCATGACTGATGACGAAGCTGATGGTTTCATGCCTCGGACGCTGCGAGAGTACAACGTGCCGAGAGCTGGAGATGCAAGAGGTGCGATCCGGCTGCCACACATTCCAGGACAGCAACCAAACTTCAACCCGGGTGTTGTCAATATGGTGCAGCAGAACAGCTTTCACGGACTCGACCACGAGGACCCGCACGCTCATCTCCAGACATTCCTCGAGTGCATCACTACGATCAAGACCAACGGTGAGAATGCTGATTACACAAAGCTTGCTTTATTTCCTTTCACGCTTAGGGATAAGGCCAAAAAGTGGTTAGGATCTTTGCCTAGGGACTCTGTTAGGACTTGGAGGGATTTGTCCAAATTGTTTTTGACCAGATTTTTCCCTCACAAGAGGACAGCCAAGGTGAGACAAGACCTGACCAGCTTTAGGCAGATTTTTGACGAACCCCTGAATGAAGCGTGGGAGAGATTTAGAGAGTTGCAGTACTCTTGTCCCCACCACGGTTTACCCGATTGGCTTTTAATTCAAACGTTTTACGACGGCCTGAATGAGAGCACTCGTGCTTACGTGGACGCTGTTGCGGGAGGCGCGTTGATGTCAAGGGAGCCTTTAGAGGCTATGAGCTTGATAGATGATATGGCGCAGAACCAGCAGTGGTCCGGCCGCGACACGTCACGCCCACGAGGAGGCCAAGGAGGTAGCCAAGGAGGAGGCAAGTACGAGCTAGACCACATCACGGCTCTCACCGCCAAGATGGACGCCATGCAGAGGGCAATGGACAAGCTTAGTGTCAAGGCTGTCGAACAGCAACCTCAAGTCTGCGTCATGTGCGGAGACGAGAGGCACGCATACGAGCAATGCCCGCTGGTGCAGCAAGACGAGGAGAACGAGCAAGTCCACTCTCTCAACAACGAACCTTCTTTCTTCCCACGACCTCCCTTCAGTCGATCCTATTCCAAGGACCATGTTGAGCAGCAACACTGGAGGTCGAACCAAAACAACCCTGCGCCTTTCAACAACTCTTCGTTCAGACCCCCCTTCCAAAACAACAACTTCCAAAGGCCGCAGTACAACAACAACAACAACTGGAACAATCGGACGAACAACAATGGAAACTACCCTCCTCAAAGCAACAACGATTGGAGACCCCAAGCTTCGAGCAGCAACAGCAACAATGGCAACAGGAGCTTCTACCAGAACGCTTCCTTTCCCAACCAAGGCAACCGAGCAGCTCCCTCTGACCCCTCAAAGTCGAATGCGCCTGCCGGAGTGGACGACTTCACTCACGAGCAGGGCAAGATGAATCAGATGATGTGGGAGCAGATGCAGAGCATGAGCACTCAAATGGCTGCCCAAAGCAAGTTGCTGGAGCAGCTGAGCCAGATGGTCACCTCAAGCCACTCTCGACCAGGGAAGCTTCCGGCTCAACCCGAACCAAATCCAAGAGAAGAGGCTAAGGCGATCACTCTGAGAAGCGGGACCCAATACGACGAGCCACCAATGCCAAGTGAGGGCACAGTTGATCCGATTCTCGACGTGACACCTGACGCGACCCCGACCCCTGAGTCAATTCCACTGAAGGAGGTTAATCCAGAACGAGCTGAGGTCACCCGACCTCAAGCGAGTGCAGACTGCACCAGCTCGGCAAGACCTGCACAACCTCCATCCAAAGCGTCAGGTGATCAGAAGAAGAAAGGGGCCGAGAAACCACCTCCATACCGGCCACCTGTTCCATTCCCCCAACGATTGGCTGAGACCAGACTGAACGAGCAATTTGCCAACTTCGCAAACGTCATCAAGCAGCTGCAGATCACCATTCCTTTCACTGACGCTCTGACTCAAATGCCCACCTATGCCAAGTTTCTGAAGGACATTCTTTCTAACAAGAGAAGCTTAGAGGGGCACGCGACAGTCAAGCTGACGGAGCAGTGCAGCGCAATCCTGAAGAGTGAGCTACCTCCCAAACTGGACGACCCTGGAAAGTTTTCCATCCCGTGCACCATTGGGAAGGCGACGATCAAGAAGGCCCTGTGTGATCTAGGAGCGAGCGTGAGTCTCATGCCACGCACTATCTATGATCGCATAGGAGTGGGGGAGCTCAAGCCCACGAGGATGACATTGCAGTTGGCGGATTCTTCAGTCCGACTTCCACTTGGTGTGGTGGAGGATCTGCCAGTTCAAGTCGGGAAGTTCTTCGTGCCCGTCGATTTCGTCGTCATGGAGATGGAAGAAGACAAGGAAGTCCCAATCATCTTGGGACGACCTTTTCTGAGTACAGCCGGCGCGATTATTGACGTGAAGCAGGGCATCCTGACTCTGAATTTCGGGGGAGAGAAGGTGAAGTTCCAGATCGACCGTGCCATGAGATATCCGTCGCGATCTGAGACATGTTTCCGAGTTGACAGGACCGAGGAGTACCTGGCTGATCTAGTCAAGGACTACTTTCTCGACCTAGTCAACAACTCGCTGCGCCAAGACGCTGAATTCCTCTCAAAGTTGCCAAGCGAGGCGAGCGAGTCGATTTGTGCAGCAGATGCGATTCCTGAGGATCTGGAGGATCGTACATCACACTCTGGGACGATGAGTGAAGCGGAGACTGCCAAGGCCAACACCTCGACAGCACACGAGTCTGATCACCCAGATGCGACTCGTGTCAATGATCAGCCTGAGCGTCCGACTCCCGAACTCAAGCCTCTCCCAACCAATCTCCGATACGAGTTCCTCGATCCAGAAAAGTCTTGTCCCGTGATCGTCAATGCGAGTCTGAACCCCGATCAAACCGCCAAACTGCTTGAGAAGCTGCGATTTCACAAGGGCGCGATTGGGTACTCGATCAAGGACTTGAAAGGGATCAACCCAGCCATCTGCTCACACCGGATTCTTCTCGAGGATGATCACAAGCCGTCTGTGGAGCACCAGCGGCGACTCAACCCCAACCTGAAAGAGGTGGTGAAAAAGGAGATTCTCAAACTCCTGGACGCAGGCATCATCTATCCCATCTCTGACAGCAAGTGGGTGAGTCCCGTTCACGTGGTGCCCAAGAAGGGAGGCACGACAGTGGTGCGCAATGAAAAGGATGAGCTAGTCCCTACTCGTGTGGTGTCTGGGTACCGCATGTGTATCGACTACAGGAAGCTCAACAATGCCACGCGCAAGGATCACTTCCCACTGCCGTTTGTCGACCAACTCCTTGAAAGGCTGGCGACTCATTCTCATTTTTGCTACCTTGACGGGTACTCAGGATTCTTTCAGATCCCCATTCACCCGAACGACCAAGACAAGACCACCTTCACATGTCCCTACGGTACATTCGCATACCGTAGGATGCCATTCGGTCTCTGCAATGCACCTGCCACCTTCCAAAGAGCCATGATGGCTATCTTCTCAGATTTCATTGAGAAAGAGGTTGAGGTCTTCATGGACGACTTCTCTGTCTATGGGACCAGCTTTGACTCATGTCTAGCCAACCTCTGCAAAATTCTGGAGAAGTGCGAAGAAGTCAACCTAATCCTCAACTGGGAGAAGTGTCACTTCATGGTCCAAGAGGGAGTCGTCCTTGGACATGTGGTGACCTCAAAAGGGATTGAGGTTGACAAAGCAAAGGTGGAGGTGATCGAGAAGCTGGAGATCCCAACGAACGTCAAAGCTGTGCGAAGCTTTCTGGGACACGCTGGCTTCTACCGCCGTTTCATCAAGGACTTCTCGAAAATCGCAAAACCATTGACCAACCTGCTCATCAAGGATTCTGATTTCATCTTCACGCAGGAGTGTGTCGATTCGTTTTGCCGATTGAAGGAAGCCCTTGTCTCAGCACCCATCCTGCAGCCTCCAGACTGGACCTTGCCATTTGAGCTGATGTGCGATGCGAGTGATTACGCTGTGGGAGCCGTTCTTGGGCAGCGGAAGGAGAACAAGCCATGTGCTATCTACTACGCTAGCAAGGTGCTAGACCCTGCCCAGATGAACTACACGACAACCGAAAAGGAGCTTTTGGCTGTCGTGTTCGCTCTCGACAAGTTTAGATCCTATCTGGTTGGCTCCAAGATAGTGATCTACACTGACCACGCCGCACTCAAGTATCTGTTGAGCAAGCAGGATGCCAAACCTCGCCTGATTAGGTGGATTCTCCTCATGCAGGAGTTCGATATCGAAATCAGGGACAAGAAAGGAGTCGAAAACACTGTGGCTGACCATCTGTCCCGGCTTCGCTGGGAAGATGAGGGCTCTTGTAGCCTGCCAATTGATGACTCGTTCCCTGATGACCAATTCCATTCGATTTCTGCCATGGAGGAGATCCACTCGGTCGATACACCGATGCACGCGACTCATGCGTTGCAAGATCGGACGTTCCATGCCACCGACCGAGTGAACACCAAGTCGGCGCCCTGGTATGCAGACATTGCGAACTTTCTCGCCTCAGGAGTACTTCCTCCTGACATGTCATACCAGCAGAAGAAGAAGTTGCGATCGGATTCCAAGTTCTACTTCTGGGACGACCCCTACCTCTTCAAGATTGGCGTTGATGGCGTCTACCGTCGATGTGTGCCATACGACGAGACGCGCTCCATTCTTGAGCACTGCCACTCCTCGGCCTACGGAGGACACGCTTCATTCTCCAAGACTGCTTCAAAGGTCCTGCAATCCGGCTTCTTCTGGCCTTCACTCTTCAGAGATGCTAGGACCTTCGTCGCAGCTTGTGACAAGTGTCAGCGCACCGGGAACATCTCTAAGAGGAATGAAATGCCTCTCCACTCTATTCTAGAGGTAGACATCTTTGATGTCTGGGGCATCGACTTCATGGGACCGTTTCCACCCTCTTGTGGGAACGAGTACATCCTGGTGGCTGTTGACTACGTCTCCAAGTGGGTGGAGGCAGTGGCGTGCAAGAATGCGGACTCCAATGCAGTGAAAAGACTGTTCACTGACATCATCTTCCCTCGCTTTGGAGTTCCAAGAGCCGTCATCAGTGATGGTGGCAAGCACTTCATCAACCGCCAATTTGATAATCTCCTCAGTCGCCATGGAGTCACTCACAAGGTGACCACATCCTACCATCCTCAAGCCAACGGTCAAGCCGAGATTTCCAACAGAGAGATCAAGTCTATCCTAGAGAAGACCGTGGCTCGCACGAGGAAGGATTGGTCACTCAAGCTGAGTGACGCACTTTGGGCCTACCGTACAGCCTTCAAAACTCCGATTGGGATGAGCCCTTTCAAACTGGTGTACGGAAAGTCCTGCCACTTGCCCGTGGAAATTGAGCACAAGGCATACTGGGCCACACGGGCCATCAACATGGACTTGCTCTCAGCTGGAGAGAAACGCATCCTTGACTTGCATGAGTTAGAGGAGATGCGTCTCAATGCCTACGAGAACGCGAGAATTTACAAGGAAAGGACCAAACAAGTTCACGACAAGCGCATCATGCCTCGTGAGTTCCATGCGGGAGACCTGGTCCTCTTGTTCAATTCTCGACTTAGGCTCTTTCCAGGGAAGCTGAAGTCCAGGTGGTCCGGTCCATTCCGAGTGAGGGCAGTGTTCCCATTTGGCGCAGTGGAGTTGGAAAACAAGGAGGGGCGGACTTTCAAAGTCAATGGTCAACGTCTCAAGCACTACATTGCTGATCATCCCCAAGAACTGCGAGTGAGCTTGGATCTCTCCGATCCATCTCCAACCAAAGCCTGAAGAAAGAAGGTCGAGCTCGAGACCTAAAACGAGCGCTCCTTGGGAGGCAGCCCAAGCCATTTTTACCTGTTTTGCATCTTAGGAACAGTTAGACATGCATTCATTCTTCTTCATTGCATCACGAGCGGCTTGAGAAGTCACGAGAACGAGAAACGAGAATTTCCGAGGTTGGTACGGCTAGGCCATACCACATTGGTACGGCCTGAAAATTGAAAGGTTGGTACGGCCCGTACCAATTTGGTACGGCCAGGCCGTACCTAGGTCAGGGAAGCGAACCGACGCCATAACTGCCGCATTTTCCTTTTTAAACCCGATCCCGCCCCCCTATCCTTCCCCTTCTCTCTCTCCGCCGCACCTCCCTCACTTTCTCTCTTCTCCCTCTTTCTCTCCCTCTCCACTCCTTCTCCATTCTCTTCTTCCATCCACTCCCGAGCACAAGGACCCCAACCGAACACCGGCCGGAGCACCATCACACCATCTCCTCCTTCGCACCGACCCTCTCCCTTTCTCTGGTCCGACCCGCTCCACTTGGTCCGACCCGCACCCCCTCACTGGTACGACTCGCACCTTCTTCTCTCGGTTAGTCCCTCTTCTCCATTTTCTCTTCTTCCTTTTCCTCCTTGCTCGGTTCAGCAGGTTTTCAGTCCAAACCCTAGCTTGGTACGGCCCACCCGTACCAGATAGGTACGGCCCGTACCGATCTTCTGACCTGACACCAAACTGTACCAGTTTGTACCAATTAACCCTTCCCAGCCCATTTCTGTGTTGTGTACTCACCTTGTCTGGTTTAGGGGTTAATTGGTTGCAAAAATCTCCATTTCTGTCACTGGTACCAGTTGGTGCGGCCCTTACCAGCCAACACCAAAAAAACCCTAAGTTAGGTACGGCCCGTACCAGCCTGTGCGGCTAGGCCGTACCTACCTAGGTCAGGCCAGGCCGTACCAGCTAAGTCCGACCAGGCCGTACCAGTTAAGTCCGACCAGGCCGTACCTACCCAGTCAGACCCTTACCACCCAACGCCACAAACGTCTGAGAGATGCGTCGGCAGTCCTCTCGCTCCTCCACACCCTCTGACGCCTCCATCCCTTCCGCCACTGGCCCGATGGCCAACGTCCCTCCTGCTGACGCCCCCACGTCATCTCATCACTCCCACCGGAGTGCGTCGCGGGGTGACTCCCGCGCATCTCGCCACTCCCAGGAGAGTGCAGCCAGGACCCCCACCTACTATGAGGGTGAGACCACATCCAGTGAGTCTCCATCCGTTCACCAGGGCCCACAGGAGAGCCCCTCCTACCATCCATCTGGTGATCAGGACCAGGGCTCTGACGAGGCCTCCGACCACGCCTCTGACTCCATGGGCACCGATTCGGCCACCTCTGATGCCACCCAGCGTGCCGACGCACACACCGCGGAGTACTTCCTCATTTCGACCCGACAGCAGCTTAAGAATTTTGAAATCCTTCTGACGAAGACGGTCAACAACACGAGGATTGTCGATTTCTCTGCTCTTCAGGCGATGGGCCTAGAGGACGAGTTCCGCCGCATCACCACCCGGGTCGGGATCACTCCAGCTTTCTGGGAGATCGCCCAGAGGGGTTACAAGAAGCTCACCTTGGAGTTTCTTTCCTCTCTGGAGCTCAAGTTTTCGCGGAACCACCACCCGTTCATCAGGTTCCGCATGCTGAGTGAGACCCGCCGCGTCTGGCTACATGACTTGAGGGAGTGGTTTGGCTTTGAGCCGAACCCGACTTCTGATTCCCTCTCTTTCTCTGGGGAGTTGACGCGCGACACCTTCTGGGAGCTGATCTCTGGCGCACCAGCCGGGTCAGCTTTCAACAAAGCGTACAAGCAGCTCAACGTCCCGCATCCTGTCATCCGGGTCCTGCTGCGTATCCTCGGTTGCACAGTTTTTGCACGTGGCGAGACATTCGCCCGTGCTAATGTTGAGGATCTGCAGCTGGTAGATCATATGCTGCGCCCCGACAGCACTCTCGAGCGGCCCGATCTGATGCTCGCTATGATCCGCCACTGGATCGACATCCAGAGGCAGCCCAAGCCGGGTGGCACTCTCTACATCTCGGCCTATGTCACTCTGATCGCTGAGCGCTTACACATTCCGATTATCGGCGACGAGGAGTGCCGGAGCTCCCGATCTCTCTCTCTCTCTCAGTTCACCACCTATAAGTTCATCGAGTCAGCAGCAGGACGCGATGGGCGAGGTGCTTGGGCTTGGCGCATGCCTGACCAGCATACCCGATACATCATGCCATTCCCGGTCACTCTCTCCTTCACTGACCGGAGCACTTGGTTTTTCCGCCGTCCACCCCGCGTGCAGCCTGAGGTCCCACCCCCACCTCCACCTCCTCCACCACCACCGCATGGCGATGAGGACATGCTCGATGCCCCCACCTCTCCAGTCCAGGCTCCGTTTGTGCCGCTGCATCCTCTCTCTCCTCATGTGCCACCTTTCCCCGGCCAGGCTCCCCCCTTCTTCGAGCAGGTACATCCTTCACCCTTTGGTGCAGGTACCTCATTCTATGGAGCTGGCCCTTCCACGTACCAGACTGGCCCATCCACCTCTGCCTACGCAGCCGGACCCTCGACCTCCTACAGTAGACCCGAGTATCCCCCTCCTGTCGATGAGCCCACCATCCAGGATGTCTACCATCTGATGTATGGCATGCGTCAGGAGCAGGGTGATGCACTCTATGAGCAGGGTGCTGCCATTCGTGAGCAGGGCGCCACACTCCGTGCGCAGGGCGCCGCCATCCAGGATCTCACGCGGCGGGTGACTGGGATAGAGCAGCGGTTTAGCGACTGGCTCTGGTACGACCACCCTGAGGACTGATCAGGTTCGCTCTCTTTTCCCCGAGCTTCTTTTATCTCTTTTATCTTATAGTCTTGAAGCATTGAGGACAATGCTCAGGCTAAGCTTGGGGGGATTGCATTTGCATTTAGGTCATATTTACTTTACCGTTATTTTTCTTGCATTTTTTCGTATTTTCGTGCATTGTTAGGTGAAGATTTGCGTGAATTGCTAGAACTGAGAATGACTTTGAAACAATTTAGTTGTGATTAGGATAGACCTGAGTGAATTGGAACTAACCCATGATTGGTTATTGAACTACTTAGGTTGAGATGTTTTTAATAATGGAAACGATGAAACAAACTTAGAATTGAATCGAACGAGATTATTCGAAAAAACTGAACTGTGCCTTTAGGAATTGGGATTTTCAAATTAAGAAAGTTTGGAATATCCATTGGTATGAATGAATACCAATAGATGTGTGTATTCATGGTATGAGCAAACCAAAAAAAAAAAAAAAAAAAAAAAAAAAAAAAAAAAAAAAGAAAAAAAAAAAAAAAAACAAAGAGAAATGAAAAAGATGGAGAACATAAGAGTACTGGCAATAAGCCTCGAATGGGCGCCTTTGAGCTCGTCTCCCAATTAGAAATAAAGAAAGAAAATTTTGCTCATACCAACACACTTCGTTCGCAACTTTCTTACCCTTAAGCTTGATTCAAGCTTGGGGGAGGGCAAATGAAAAGAAAAATCACCTTGAATAAAAGCACTGATTCGGAAAAAGAATGAAATTGTTTCGATCAAACCTAGGTAATTAGTCTTTCCATTGTTAGAAGCATCTAAAAATAAGAAGTTCAATTGACCAATTGGTGGAGTGAACCAAGGTTTATAAAGGGATATTTGAATTACAACCGAATCGTTTCTAGAAATTCTTGACTATAGCAAATTCACGTAGGTTTTCTCATTTAGACTTGTATCTGCATTTAGATTTAGTTGACCAGCACTTTTACCCGAGTTTGAAACTTTTTGCTTGAGGACAAGCAAAGGTTCAGCTTGGGGGAATTTGATACCTCGCATATTTAGTCTATTTTAGGCCTATTTTAGTACCAGATTCGTGCCATAATTCACCAGAATTATGTGCATTCCATTGTTATATCTTTAGAATTTGGTACTGCTGAGTGTTTGTTTGTTTTCTGCAGGTTTGGAGCAAAACACACGAAGAAATGGCGATTCACATGATGAGGTACGACCCTTACCAGGCTTGGTACGGGTCGGACCATACTTAGCCGTTTTCAGCTCTTCACGCCTGGTACGGCCAGGCCGTACCAAATTGGTACGGGCCGTACATAAAGGCGTCCTGACAGATTCAAATTTGGGCAGAGGCTATTTAAGGCGGGGAACTCTCCAGATTTCGTATCCAATTCATTCCAGATAGATCTGAGAGCTCAGTAGGAGAGAGAAAGAAGGCTAAGGAGCTGAAAGCAAGAAGGAAAGAAGAGGAAGAGGCGAAACTCGACGGATCTAGCTTCCTCCTCCATCTCCCTTCAATCCATGGCTATCTCTCTTCCTCTTATTGTATTTTTAGACATTGCTATGTGCTGTGAGTAGATCATTTTAGTTTCTAGGGTTAGAGATCGAATCTTGATTTGTTTTGACTTTCTTTGACTTTTACTTTGTATGAACTCTTTAGTTTGATTGATTGTGATTCTCATTGTTATATCTTGCTTTGCTTGCTGTGATTGTTGTATGATGTCCCTTTAGGTTTAGATCGAACCTATCAAGGTCATGTGATCATCTCAATCTCTCATCCAATTCAAGTACATAGGGTAGAATAGTTCGAATTGAAGCCGAAAGGTTGAATTCTCCTCTAATCGACAGATTAGAGGGTGCCTTAGACATCTAATCAATCAGCTAGGGTAGATCTGTACCAACATACGATGGTTGAGGTGTAGAAACCCTAAAAGGCTCTCAATTGCATTCCAATCTAGATCTTGATCCAACAAACGACGGTTGAGGGTTAGGAACCTTAGGTATGGTCAATTGAACCTTTCTAAAGAGTTTAGCACAAGGTACCAGCAAGGAAATGCATTCACTCGAACTGGTAGGTTCTGTTCTGGGAAGCCGGTACGGGTCTTACCAGGGTGGTACGGCCTAGCCTTACCAAGTGAAGTACGGCCTAGCCGTACCTACTTAGTACGGACCGTACCACTAGAGGCAGATCAGAGATGAAGTCTTAAACCCTGGAAACGCCTTTTATCCATAATCAAAACACAATTTACATTTGTTCTAAACATTTTGTTACATCTTCTTCAATTGTCTGAACAGTTTGATTTGATACCTTAGGAAATTAAATACCAAACAAAACCCTTTCAACTTCTAGTTTTCAATCAAGTTTAGATAGAACTTAACCGAGTGATTAGCCGTCTCTGAGGATCGATACCCGATTATACTACACGGCAGAGGTTGTGCACTTGCATCCTTTACTCGTGGAGTGTTAACGAGGTTTAAAAGGTACGCCCTCAAGCGTACCGAAGCTTGCGTTGCACTTTGCTGCGAACATTGATTATTTGGGAATGAAGAATATTATTTGTCAGAATTTGGGATTGGATCAGGGTTAGTATGACCTTAATATTCAGACCAAAATTAGCATGCCCACCGGTTTAGCACAAATTAACCTGGTTCCAACTATTTTCAGTTCAGAATGATGGAGTCTGGCAGGTACCGTTCAACCAAACAATGAATTTTCCGGGGGGTGGTACAAGATAATTGACCTATATGTGGAAATTACCCCAGTCCGGCATACCAACCTAGCTCTGGGTTAATTCAGGGTCATAGTCGGGTTAACTCATCAATCTCAAGTCGGGCGCCTCTAGATTGACCAATCGTCTAGTAGTCATGCCCCAGTTCAGAGGGACCGATTGTCTAGTAGTCGGGCCCCAACTCAAGCTTACATGCCTGACGGTTCTCACCGGTTTACCAAGGCCAATTTCAAATACAAGGTCGTCATTAAGGATGATAACACAGTGAAATGTGCATGCCAGAAGCCTCAATTAGATAGAATACCGTGCTCTTATATTTTGTCAGTGTGCCGTCTCCAAGGCATTGATCCTGGCAGTTTTGTAAGTTACTACTACCACATACATACATTGATTAACACGTGGAGCGGTGAATGGCATGTGTATGAAAATTAGTCAGAATGGCCTGAACACGATGACCCTGTTTTTGTTCCAGACCATAGGCTAATTATTTTGGATAGAAGACGGCACAACATAATTTCCATGTGGTTGGACTTATAAATGGGAGGAGAAGAGGATACCAAGTCAACCGAGATACACAGGAAAGACGCAACAAAGCTGCTCGAGGTTGATACAATGTTTATTTTATTCAATTTCAACTTTACAAAAATTATTGAAACAATTTAGATTTAGCAATTATTTTTGTTTGTAAATTTGCAATATGAAAAACAATCAATAGATTGAATGTTTATCTAGGAGTTAAATTTATGTTTTTTCATGTATTGGATATTTTATTAGATGTTTTTATTGTATTGGTAAGATCATTGTTTATTTTAGGTTTATTAGTTGTGTTGTTTGTATTAGTGAGATTTTTAGTGGAAATGCAGTTTCTATTTTTCTATTATTGGTTTATTTTAGATTTATTGTTATTATTATCTAATGAAAAAAAAATGCACCTTGCTTGCTTATATTTTTAGGAAAATGAAACAAATAGATAAACTCACATCTATTATATTTGAAACACATAAACTAAAACAAAATAAAATCTATTCTGTTTTCTAAAAAAGAAAATATATAGGGAGCTGCAACGTGAAATGGCGGCTCCAAAATTGAGGCCGCAACGACAAATGGTGGCCCTAGTCTTGGGGGCTGCCATTTTACGTTGTGGCCTCGATAAATAAGGAATTCTAGGGAACTGGTGGTTTTGTTGTTTATTTTTTTTTGTTGAAGGGTATATTTCCCGCTCTTCTGGACCACAACTCCAGTTCAAATTTTCTTATCCAGCTTCTTATAATTTTGTTTTTAATGAACTCGATCCATTTTAATTTTTGTCGCTTGCCCAAACTCTCCATATACTTAAATTTAATTTATGTGTGACTCCTTCAAATAAGCGGGAAGTACATGGATGAAGAGAAGAAGAGAGGATATAGGATATTGTAAAATAAAATGTTAGAGGGCGTATTGGTCAATTTATTTTTTAAAGTGATAAAATATAATGTTAGGTAATTAAAATGAGATAGAAGAAAGAATGCTAAATTTATATGGAAATATTGCATATTATGGTATTTAATTGTAGAAATTGACTATTTTGAAAGATTACATGGACACACTAGAAATTTTCCCTAAAATTAACGGTTCAAATTATAATGGGATCCTTCAAGAGGACAGGAATGCTATCTTCATAGACAAATTATAATGTCAGAACATTACTGTATATAACTTTATGTACTGGTGTGACCATTCTTATATAGTTATATGCGTGAAATGATCTGATATAAGTAGTTTACTCGATTAGTTGTTATATATCTTGTTCATCTGTTTTTCTAGGAAATTTCTCTTGTACTGGCTTGGTACAACTGGTACAACACCTGTCATGAACCAATAGATCGGACGGTCAGCGTGGCGTTGAACCTAAAAGTAGGTCCGATGGGCATCGGACCTACTCCGTTCTCTTGCTGCAACAGGTTTTCTAATATTGAATAAATGAAATATTGTATTGCTCACATGTTCTAAGATTTGATCAGTATTATTTTTTATCTGTATCGTTGTATCCAGCTGGTGTTTAAAGTAAGTTTTATATTGAAGTAGATTTTAGCAGGGTTTTTGACCTTTTATGTTGGGTGTATTTTTTTAACTGAGAATCCACAGGATGAATTGGCATGTTTTGTTGTCATGTGTATGTTGTTAATTTTAGAGGAATCAAAGAGTTTTAAATAATCATAAATTACTAGAAATTGGTATATTGATTACTCCAGTCAGAGTTTTGTTGTCACTGTCACAGTTTGATATATTCATCATGTTCACTGTACCAGTACCACTTTGAGCCATTGGTACAACCAATGTACCAGTATCACTGTACCAGAACCATCTCCTCCCTTTTTCTATGTATATTTTGTGACAATTGATGTAGTGTTATAATAAATGGTGTCGAGTCCATAAAGCAACAATTGATTTTGTTGTCCCGGTAATTTTAATGAATGAACTGGGCAATTAAGTCATGCATCTTTTGAGTAGACAATTTAAGTTAGCTTGTATTTCTTTATACTAATGAGAAAATCGACCTGATATGTCATTGAATCTACTTTTTATGAAAAAAATTGCAGAGCTCTCTTTTGACATCCATTTTGACAGGTATTTCTTCATTCCTTCTCTTTGTAAATGGCACTGATGCTCCGACTATGACACTCCGACTCACGATGAGAGTCTGTGATCCGAGATGCTCTGACTCTGACACTGAGGCACACCAGCGCCTCCGATGTGTTCACAGCTTCTGTTGTATGTGCTCTTCTATTTTGATTAATGGGATGTTTTTAGTGAGTAACAACTCAACCAGGTCCTCAATGTATCGTTAGATCAGATAATTGATGTACTCTTTCTTTTCATACAACCATGACACTATGAAATGGAAATTTTAGTATGATGATTGTTCTAAATTGTATTTGTGATCAATACACTGCATTTCTGACAAGTAATTATTTGATATTAGATTCGAATCGAGCTATTATTTGATATCATTGGTACTTAAAAATACATAATCATCACATCATCAAATTATTATCAGAAATCAAGGTTCAAGGTAATTAAAATTACAAAATCATATAAATTCTCTATTAGCATGTTCCTCAATTTTTAAATAATTATTATTTTTATTGGTATATCTTTACAAAAATATGTTTCCGTTGCAATGCACAAACACGATACTAGTTATTTATTAAAAAAGAGAAGAGATGACATACCGATCAATTTAGTTAACACTGAAATTAAATTATGAAACTCGAAACGTAGTTTACCATGCATGTGAGGAACGATTAGAACTTTTTTTAGCAATAAGAAATTTGATTGGTACGTAAACGTGCATTATATGGCACATATATATGTTTTTTATTTTCAATTTATTTTATATTGATTTAAGAAAATAATGGTAAGATTGACCAATATATTTTGGCAAGTGATCACATGTCCCATATTAAAGACATAAAATAATAATTAAATATCTAGGTCCTTAATTTCTGCTATAAATACTGGTACGGTGCTCCTATTAATCCAGCCAGTGGAAAGGAAAGAATAAAGAAGGAAAATAGAGCAATTGGGAGGGAGGGAAAAAGAAAAATATTGGAGCCCACAACAATACTATTTTGTTTGATGATAAATCATCGAATCAAGGTTCGCTGTATCCTCTGTTATCCAAAGAGGATAACAAAAGATACCCTTCCATTTTTCATCAGGTGATTAATGAGCGAGTATGAGCGAGTTGGGTTATGTTCATGCTCAGCTCATTAGCTTAATGAGCGAGTTAGAGCAAGTTGTTAATGAGCATGTTGATAATAAGCGAGTTGCCGAGTTACCGAGTTACCGAGTTACCGTGTTGTTTAAAATATATCATTCAAAAACTAATTTTCATTTATAGAATTTAACAAATTGTCATAATCCAATCTAATTAAACAGTACATAATTTAATAAAAAATTGTCCATAAGCAAATTTAACAAAATCAAGCAACTATCTTTTTGTCGTTCTCACGACCCTGCATGCCACATACTCAAAGCTATCTCATTATCACATACCTACAAATTTGCATTATCAAAACAATAATAAAAATGTAGAATTTAGAAATATAAACTGTACAAATTCAGAACGGTGTATTAATGATCAAATTTTTTGTGATTAAATTTTGGGTTATATTTTGAGACTAGTGTATTGATGAGTATGACCCGAAACCAAAGAAAATTAAGAAATAGTGCATTGAATGAGAATTGTAATTTTGCTTGATTTAGGAAAATTTGCAAATTCTTAATTTTATTTTTCTGGATATACTAACAGCTATTAGAGAAGTGGATTAGATGTGGCAGAATTTATGTAACTCAGTTCTTAATGAGCGAGTTATGAGCGAGTTGAGGTATGCTCATGCTCGGCTCATTAAGTTAATGAGCGAGTTATAGCGAGTTGTTAATGAGCATTTAGCGAGCGAGTTACGAGTTATGAGCAATTTACTCATCACCCACCAGACCACGAATTCGGATCCAGTGAAGTAATCTAATTTTTGGGTTTTAAATTGGGACCATCCTATTCGGATCCAAGATCATCCATTCCGAAGTGGAGCGCACACATTCTAACGATGGATTTGAATTCCGAGACGATCTCGAGCGACAGAATCAAATCGGACGGTCCCAATCGAAAACCCAAAAGTTGAGTTACTTTAGGGGATCCGGACCCCAGAGGCCCAGACCACCACTAATTAATTACGTCTAGGTTATATACTTATATTAAAAGATACAAATAACCGATAGATTGCAGCAGACCTATAAATCATAGGCTGACTAAGTCTCATGTGATTTTAAAATTTTAATTATATGTTTATGTATATCAAAATTTAATTGATTTTTTTTAATTTTAAATATAATTCAGTCTCTCTCATAAAATATCACATGCGTACTTGTAGTTGAGTGGTTAGAGCTTTTTATGGCTGTGAAGAACATGAATTCAATTTCCATCCACATCATTATTGTGCATTTTAATTTTTAGTCCCTATCAAAATTTTCTAGTTCCACCGAAGTTAATTACTAACATTCAGTTCATTACATTAATTAATCTCTTGATAGATTGATGTCGTCATCAAGTCATATTTCACCGATTTTTTGTATTAATAGAAAAATAATAAAAAATATCAAAATATAGGTACATTTTCATAACATATCGATATATAGAAAGATCATGACAGACATTTCCATCTGCTATGGTGCCGTGCTACAGTAGCAGACATGATAGAGTCTCGTCCGCTACACTGCTATAGTGTTCGCTCGTTTCACTGTAAATCGCCCACAAAATAAAATATGTAGCAGACATGATATATAGATTAAGAAAGAAACAGAAACAATCAAAGAAATAGCAAAGCCTATTCATGAAGGAAATCCAAAAGAGACGATCAAAGATATAACACAACCTAGTACTAGTGAGGTTCACTACCTCGATTCTAACAACCAAAGCGAAACTAATAATTCAGTGAACAACAATGACAATCATTTCGACAATGAAAACCGCGCATCAAGAGAAAATCCCTTAACAAATAATCTAAAACAAAAGGAGAAGATTGCCGCCGACATTTTTATTAATATCCAAAGTTAATTAGAAATTAATTATTATATCCATGATTTCCAACTTTCGCTAAAAATGTCCAAACCGGTCATAAAATGACCGGTTTTTTTTTTTTTTTTTTTTTTGGAGACACTACGAAGAGCAAAATAATGAAATCTAACACTGAAAATTTAAAATTTTTGTTTAAATTATTTGTTAGATTACTTCTTTTGATGTATAATTATCATATTTATACTAAAAACGCTAAATACTTGAAATTATGTTGAATTACACTATATTACGTTAAATTATGCTAAACATTACATTACGCTAAAATAAATTGCGCTAAATTACATATGAATAGGGACGGTATCTTCACTGAGAAGGCGAAAAACGATGACGAAACTTCAAACGGCCATAAAACGGCGCTCGAGTGTCCGATTTCAGCAAATGACCACTTTTCCGAAAACTTGCGAAAATACGCATGTGTCACTGACCACTACTATTTTTCAAAATTCAGAATTGCCAAAAAAACAAAGGGAAGAGCCTCAAAACTTGAGTTGAAGTTTCCGATTAAGATTTTCATTTCTATTATTCAATCTAAGTAGCTCAGTAAATTAGTTACATAATGAACTTGTAGAATACCAATTTTTACTCTTTTTGGAATTTTTTTACTATTTTTTATGATTCATGAAAGATGGCACAAAATCGGTCTACTTTAGCGTAGTTTTGTGTAGTTTAGCGTAATTTACCGTATTTCAGCATAACTAGCGAAGTTATTGTAATCAACATAATTTATTGTAATATAGTGTAATTCAACATAATTTTAAGTAATCCAGTGTATTTTAGTATAAGTATGCTAATTATAAATCAAAAGAAGTAATCTAACAAATAATTTAAACAAAAAATTCAAATTTTCAGCATTAGATTTCATTATCTTGCTCTTCATAGTGTCTCTAAAAAAAAAAAAACCGGCCATTTTATGGCCGGGTCTGGGGGAGAGAGAAAACCGGTCATTTTATGGCCGGTTTGAACATTTTTGAAAAAACTCGAGAATTATGGATAAATTTATTAATTTGTAATTAACTTTGGATATTATAAAAATATCGGTATGTATACATAGGCTGCTACATGACGTTGCCTGTTGGTCTTACAATTTGTTATGACAGTTTGACCAAGTCAAATAATTTGAGATCTTTATTGCAGCAAGGTTGTATGAGGCTCAACCATTTTCATCTTCGATTTTTTTATAACACCAGCCCACCTGATGGATGATTTCCATCTATTATATGAGTATATATGTTTTGAAATTTTACCATTTATATATTTAATAAGAATTAGTTAATAAAATTAAAAAAAGATATATAGACAACATTGAAAATTACTTATCTAAGGAAGAAGTGTCTATTTGGAAGGGAAATATTTTATAATGTCTATTTTTTACAGAAGAATTGTAAAAGATAGCTCACATAATTCTCTAGTTTTGCTAGAGAATTCTTAATTAACTGATGGATATATCTCTCCTGATGATGAATACAATAGGTCCCTAAAAGAAAACATTATTTAGTTGTCTCTAGATTAATTACTTATTTTTGAGATTCTAATTGAGTAGAAATAAATATAATTTACATAGACATGATTTAACTTTTCGAATCAAATTTATACATAATTTAAGCTTCAAACTTCAAAGATGTTAATTTACGAACTACAAAAAAAAAAAAAAAAAAATCTCTTCGGAAAAATATTTGTTGGGCGACCTTATTTTGGGATCGGAAGTAGGCCCCAATACATAGAAAGCCTAACAATAAAGTGTGTGATGATTTGATGCTTTTTCACCCAACGAGATAGATATATCATATAATGTGATAGATGTATAGGCATTGGATGAAATAGATCGATCGCACTAGCACCTGTCTGATTCCTTCAATTGAATGCCAACTCCTACTCTTCTGATTTCTTTCTTCTCCTCTTTTCACGTGTCATCTCAGACAACTTAATTAATTCACCCTCCGGATCCTCTGCAATTTCTCCCAACCTCTGCCCAAAATTTTTATTTATACCATTTTAAAAAAATAAACCAAATAACTACGATTTTGGCGACGAAATGCTTTTGGTTTTCAGTCGCTTTTGAGCAAGAAAATCATTTCATTTGAGGCTTTTAGTTTTCGGCGGTTTTGGATTGGCTAATTGAATTTTTGGGGCCCGCAAAATTCAAAGCAACAGCTTTGATCAAGGAATTTCTCGCAAAAAAAAAAAAAAAAAAAATTTCGTCCGCAGTTTTAAACTGCGGATACTCAATTTCTGTCCGCAGTTTGAAACTGTAGTTGTGTTAAAAATAAAATTCTGATCAAATTGTGATTATTTAATTTAATTTTTTTAAGATGATAAAAATTAAAATTTCGGAACCTCTATCTATTGTTAAATTCCTAATATTCCTAATGTTTTATGTAGCATTCAATTTTTTTTATTTAATGAAATGTGATTCACATAAAACAGTTGATTACTTATTTGTAGTGTTTCTTTTTAGATCCATTTTTTGTTATTTGTTGCAAGTGAAGTTTCTAAAATTCAAAACATAACTATTATATAAATATGGTGGTTAATTAGTGTTTATCATCACTAGACATGTCATCCATTCACGTAGTAATTAATCCGTATTAACCATGCGTTGTATTGGGACGCTTTCACTCAGTCACCCACCACTAATCACGTCCAGGTACATTGAAAGATACAAGCAAACAACCGGTTACCAACTCTGTTCATTCAATTAATTATTAATCGCTTGATTGATCGATGTCTTCACCAAGTCATATTTCAAGCGTCACTCACCAACAGCCCACAGGTCACCTTAATTCATGGATCATAGATCCCATATCTTATAAAAAGACTCGACTCACATCTCTGTCTTTCACAAAATTAGCAAGTTCCTGACCACCCACCTCTTCTAAAAAAAAAAAATTAATTTCCTCTCTCAGTGCATTTAACATGGCATCTGCATCTGACAAGTCCAAAATCTTGATCATCGGCAGTACCGGTTACATCGGAAAATCTGTGGTATCGGCAAGTGCCCGGTTGGGCCACCCCACTTTTGCGCTGGTTCGCGACCTCGCACCGGCCGATCCTGCCAAGGCCAAGTTGCTGGAGAGCTTCAAGGACTCTGGTGTCACTCTTGTCAAGGTTAATCTTTTATTTTATTTTATAAATTTCACCTTATTTCTCCTTCTGATTTAAGCAAAGGAAAATTGCTGAATAATTATGAGTTGAAATTAATTGATGAGCAGGGCGACTTGTATGACCATGAGAGCTTGGTAAATGCAATCAAGGCCGTCGATGTCGTCATATCGACAGTTGGCGCCCTTCAGTTAGCTGATCAAACGAACATCATCGCTGCAATCAAGGAAGCTGGCAATGTCAAGGTAAAAATATACAAAATTTATTTCATCTAATTAAGCTATTCTATAATTATTTAGTAGTTTTTGAGCAATGTGCCTAATTACTATAAACATGCAGAGATTCCTTCCATCAGAGTTCGGCAATGACGTAGACCGGGTGCATGCAGTGGAACCCGCCAAGTCGATATTTGCAGTGAAGGCATCGATCCGACGTGCCATAGAGGCTGAGGGGATACCATACACTTACGTGGTAGGCGCCTATTTTTCCGGCTATTACCTTCCGACTTTGGGTCAACAGGCGCCGCCTACCGATAAGATTATTATCTTAGGAGATGGAAATACTCCGGCGGTGTTTGTCGATGAAGCTGATTACGGTACATACACGATCAAGGCGGCGGACGACCCACGTACCTTGAACAAGGTTCTGTACTTGCGACCGGCGGCAAATACAATCACCAAAAACGAGTTGGTGTCATTGTATGAGAAGATAACTGGAAAGAAATTGGAGCGTATATATGTGACTGAAGAACAGCTCTTGAAGCAGATCCAAGGTTATGTCTTGTCTTATTTTCAATTTAATTAATATTCATGTCTTTATTCTAGTATGCTTATATCTAATTATATATATGTTGATTTTGTAATTTTCAGAGTCGCCAATTCCTGTAAATATAATTTTGGCGATCAATCACTCAGTGTTTATCAAGGGAGATCACACCAATTTCAAGATCGAGCCTTCTTTCGGTGTTGAGGCAACGGAGCTTTATCCAGAAGTCAAGTACACCACAGTGGAAGAACTCATCAGACGCTATACCTCTGCTTAATTAAATTCTAAGTCAAATGGTTGTTATAATATAAGATAATGTTTGGGAACTGAACTGTACTCTGCTTCTGCTGTGTGGAAATAAATAAATGTATCTTACTGTTTTGCTTGTGTTTTTTTTTTAAGGTTGGTTTTGCTTGTGTTTTATTTCTTAATGAAATAATAAATTAATTCCCTTGTGTTTTCATTTAAAGCCTTAATGTATTGTGTTAGCAGCAAACGCATGCGTCTGCAACTAAAATCTCCTTTTTGATCTGATGATTTTTGTTTTCTAAACAACCGAAGACTCTACTGAGTCTACGAGCAGTCGCATGGAAATTCGAAATATGTCTGTGCTCGCTTGGAATCCATATCCAGAGCCGGTCCTGAGGATTTTGGGGTCTGGGGCGGGAGAAAATTTTGAACCTTTTATGTAAACAATTTTTTTTATTAATAGGCCATATCATACAAAATAGGTGGGGACATAAAACCAATAACCCTCAAAATAAAACATATATAATGATGAACATACCCACACCATGCTTCTTGCTTGCTTCTTGATAAATCAATTTTGAACACATGTTGTACCTGCACAAAAAACACATCTAAATCACATCTCATCTGAAATGACTCCTTCTTGCATTTTTAGAAGAAAAATCACCAATTATATGTTCAACATCAATATTTTTCAACATATTTTTTTCAATACTTAATATTGTTAATCCATTCAACCTATCTTTAGTCATAGTTGTCCGTAAATAAGATTTTATCAACTTTAATTTTGAAAAACTTCTTTCTGCTGATGCCACAGTAATAGGTACAGTTAGTAAAATTCTATAAGCAACTAAAATATTCGGAAACATGTCCATCTTTTTTACAAACTCCATAATTTTAATGGAGTTCCATGCATTTCCATCTTGACTCGCTTCATTTGGTAGCATTACCTGCAATATTTGTAATTCTGCAAATAAACGTTGTGCATCAATATCACAGTTCTCACCATGTGTCAAAGCATTTTCAAGTTTCAAACAATAATTTTTCATTCCTTCATCATCTAATGAAATTAACCGTGATGCATCAAACAAGAAACCAAATATAGATTCAAAAAGTTCAATTTGTTCAAATCTGATTTTCAATTGAGAAATTGTCATATCAACTAAAACAAGAAAATAGTCTGTTCTAAAATTTTCTTGAGCAGATTGTTGCTCTCTATCTGTATCAGGATTTTCATCAAAATGTTTGTTTCTTATAGCCCTACGTTTTACCTGAAACACTGGTTCAATTTCCATTTAATCAGCAATCTCTTTAGCATCAATCATAGCAGAAGTAAACCCATTTTCTCTATATTTTTCAAAAAAAGAAACTAACCCTTTCAGACTTTCAATAGCTACATCAAGATGCATATCTTCAGATTGTAAGTTTTTGCTCACCAAGTTTATTTTGAACAATATTTCATGCCAAATAACCAAACTCAAAATAAATTCAAAGTTGGACAATTCATTTGATACTAATTTTTCAGCATCCCAACTAATTTTTGGATCATCAGAAACTTCAGCTAATTTTATTAAAGCCTTTTTTATTTTGGGAGCTTGATATTTTATTGCTTTTACACTTTCTATACGACTTTCCCATCTTGTTATACACAAAGACTTCAAAGTTAAATCATCCACATATTGAAGTAAAATGTTCCATCGTTTCGTTGAATTAGCAAACACATTATACAAAGCCTGACATGCTCCAAAAAAAGATTTTGCTTTCAAACAAGAATTTGCCATATCAGAAAGTACTAAATTAAGATAATGACAACCACATGGCATATAAAAAGCTCTAGGATTTAGGTCAAGCAATCTTTTTTGGACACCTTGATGTTTTCCTCTCATATTAGAACCATTATCATATCCTTGTCCCCTTACATCATTAATATCTAAATCAAGAGAATTAAGAGCAGCTTGTAATTCACCAAAAAGACCCAACCCAGATGTGTTTTCTACATTTAAAAACTCTAAAAAATATTCTTCTATTTTTATTGGGCAGCTTGCAACATCAACACATCTAATTACCAAAGTCATTTGTTCTGTGTGACTAGCATCAGGAGTGCAATCAAGAATCACAGAAAAATATTTAGCATCTTTTATTTTATTTATTATTGCATTCCTGACACTTGATGCCAACATGGCAATTAATTCATTTTGTATTTTATGACTAAGATAATGATAATGAATCTCTTTATCTTGAATGAGTCGAAAATGATGTTTCATTGTTTGATCAAACTCAGCAATTGATTCTAGAAAGCCTAAAAAATTTCCATTAGAACTCTCATTAATTTTTTCATTTGTTCCACGAAATGTCAGATTATTCATTGCAAGACGCTTAACAACAGAAATTATTCTAATCATAACTTGTTTCCAATGTTCTGTATCTTTCTTGATTTGTTCTTGTAATCCTTTATCAATAGTTTGATTTGTTCCTAATCTAACTCTTAGTTCAGCCCAAGCTTTAAGATTGGTAAAATGTTCACTACTATCTTCATGTAGTTTAATTTTTTCACTTAGATGTTTCCAATCATCAACACCTGTAGTTGCTATTTGACTTTTAGAACGGACATGTCTTACAACTTTACAACAACAAAAAAATACTTTATTTAAATCTTTTGAGTAAACCAACCATTTCCTATCAATAAGTTCTCCATTTCTTAATTTTTGATCAAAATAATATGTGGAGAACCCCCTATTGTAATTATCCTTAGGAAAATTAATATTAGAATCTATAATAGGACCGTTCTCAATAAGCAAATCTCTCAGTTTTGAATCTAAACCATCCCACACTCTAGGATCATATATATTTATAGATAACGAAGAATCTAAGCACTCAGACACATGATTAATTTCTTCAATATTTTCACTAGTCTCATTTTCAAGCACATTTGTTATTTCTTCATTTACCTCATTTTCATTTTCAGACACATTTGTTGTTTGTTCGTGCACCTGACTTTCAACTTGGTTTTCCAAATACTCACTTTGCGGTTTAATTTTCTTCCAAAGCTTTTGAATAGAATCTTTTTGAGGTTTTAATTTTTCTTCTCCCTCTCTTTTTCTATTTCTTTTTTCGCTACCTGATGCATATTTTCTAGGAAACATTGTTTTAAATTAAAAACAAAAACAAAGTATAGAACCTGAGTAATGAGGCACAGAGGACCCAACTATGAGTTACTCAAATCTGCCGCAAAATCTAAGTTAAATTACCTCTGTGCAGTAAAATTCATCTCCAATTTGCATCTGTAAATATGGAAAAATGATTTCAGTATTGAAATAAATTGTACAAAATTGTTGCTACAAAATTCAATATTCAATAAAATATAGTAAGCATTGTTTCTCAAAATTCAAAAATATTAATTTGGGAATTAAAACTCATTTTATGGCACAATATGTGGTTCAGCGCCTACCGGTTGAAAAGCACAATTCTGAGACCAATAAAATATAGTAAGCACACTAAGTGCAATGATTAAATTATATATTTATATTCTCCAATCTTAGGCGGTTAGGCCTTTGCCCTTTGACTTCCCCAAATAGTCAAACACATATATGAATGGATTGGCGGAGATCAATGTTTTGACCATAGAAAACTTACAAATTAAAAGAAACAGAGAATGGTTTGGCGGAACTGCTAGAGGCGGAGATCAATATTTAGGCGGACTGGCGGAGCCGCTATAGAGTAGAGGCGGAGATCAAGGTTGGAGAATCGGAGATCTGAAAGACTGGAAGCGGAGAATCAGAGATCTAAAGCGATATAATCATATAATTTGCCTTTGGAAAGAATTAGAAACTGCTGGATTTTTGGAAATTGGAAGCGGAGATCAAGATTTTACCATATACAGTAAAATTTTTTTTTTTTTTTGGGCCCCCTGAATTTTTGGGCCCGGGGCCATCGCCCTGGGTACCCTGGGCCAGGGCCGGCCCTGTCCATATCCTCTGAGGTCATGTTTGATTGTGGAGGAAGACGTGGAGTAAACTTCTTATTTCACACTTAAGTAGTTAAAGGAGTAGTAAAAGAAGAGGAGTAAATTGGAGTAAGAGGTGAGTTAATCCGGATTAAGTTATTCCACTTCTTCAGGTGGATTAACTTACTCCACCTGTAGGGTCCATTGTTATAGGTAGAGGTTGAGTAAGGTGGATTAATTTAAGCCATGAGTTCCACAATCAAACATGACCTGAGGTAACTGAATATTTATGTTCGGATCACAGCTGTTCGATCGGACCAATCCGGTCCAGGATGCAATGCACGGGACAACTTTAATAATCGTGCCGATACTGATTGAACGGTGCAGACCAAACAAAAATATTATGTTACCTACGAATTCGCTTGTTTGTGCTTCATGTCTCCACGTGGACTCACCGATTCCTTTCTTGAAAATATGTGGTATTAGTCATAGTGACAAATCAAAAGTTCGGGTTCGGCTTGGCGAGGTCAAAAAATTGTAATTCGGATATAATTCGGAAATGATTAGGTACAACAAGGAAGCAAAAAAAAAAAACCCCAAAAAAAACGTAAAAAAACAAAAAATATTTTTTTTTTTAAAATTCAATTTTTTTTTTGACGTTTTTATCGCGAATAATTCGTAACTCGTGTTTTATATGCGTTTTATTCGCGAATAAAACGTATTATATGTTTTTCTGCGTTTTATTCGGAGTTCGGTTCGGTTACGTCGAAAAAACGAATTATATGCAAATTATATGCGTATAATACGCGAGTTATGTCACCATGGTATTCGCCAATATCGGGGTCATCTGACCAAGGAGCATCACGTTGGCTTTGAAGCAGCGCGTCGCGCTAAAGGAACAATTTCTAAAGATACATTAATATTTGAAGTACTTATCTCTAATTTATGTTTTCAAAATTCCTTTTTACTATCTAAACAAAACTACTGGTTTTGCATAATTCAGAATCTTTTCTTGTGAAAAACAGTAATTTTGTACTTATTTAACAAAATAGTAAAAGTTTTCCAAAAAATATATATTTTAATCTTCAAATACATTTTTATATGAATATCACGTTGAGCTTTGAAAACAGAGATAAGTACGCAAATAAAATCTGTTTTAATATATTCACAGCATGTTCGGTGTAAATAACTTAAATTTAAGATCATAAATATGAACTAAATTAGTATACAACCCGCACAGCACAAACGAATTATAAATACATTATAGTTAAATTTTATGTGTAATATTTGTTGAATCTATTTGAATTAATACAACTTAATTTGTAAACATGTAAAGATCTAACTTAGATGTTGTATGCAAGTTTTGGTGATTTTTAAGAATCATAAATGTAATCTGAATTGATTAAAAATACGAAAACACACACACAGTAGGAATAAATTTTTTGAAATGCAAAAATATTACTTAAATGTTACATGCTAATTTTGATGATTTGAGAATCACAGCTTAGATATTAGATGTGAGATTGTTTCCGTAGTTATATAATAAATAGAGGTGCTACCGGGTTGGATAGGTAGGGTCCGGATACCATTATATTTGGATCCGTATCTTAAAAGTCTTCGGATTCGAATTTCGATCCATATACTTATTAGTTTCAAATCGGGTCGGGGTCTGGATCCGGACACCTATCTATTCGTAGATATTTCGGGTCCAGTTTTTCGGTTCTAAGTAGATAGATACCTATAACATGTTTGTGAATTATCGGGTCCGGTTCGGATCCAGGGCAGGTCCGAATTCAGAGCGGGTACATGTCGCAACTCACAAGCATTTGAGAAACTCTTTACATTTAAATATAATTATAATTTCTTAAACATCTCAAATAATATGTTATTATAATATAAAATTAAAATCTGCTTCAAAATATTGAAGGTGAGATAATTTTAGAAAGTAAAATATTGGAGATGGTGATTTCATTATATGGTTCCAAAAATCAATGAATATAATATTAATACCAACGTGTTTCAATCAGTGAAGAAAGCAATAAATTTCAACAATCCGTGCAGAAAGACAAATATATGGTAGACAAAGAGATCATGAAATAAATTAATAAACTTCAAAAATTTATCGACAAAAGGTGAACGTGACATTTGATTTCAATGATATGTTCAAAAAGAGCAATAAATTTCATTTAAGAAATAAAAAAAAATCCTACAAATGATTGTTATTTTATAGTTATTAATATATATTTTTATATTAAATAATTTTAAAGAAATGGTATTATTATTTTATCGGGTATTTATACGGATATCGGATCAGGTTCGGTTATGGGTCGGATAATTAAATCAAATTCATATCCTATCCATTACAGTATCGGTTTCGGTTCAAATCCGAGTCAAATATTAAATTATTAATTTTGTAACTGTACCAATAATTTAACCGGTTATATTGTTTAAACCATACCCTATTCAAATTTACCTATCCAAATTAATCGGATTCGGCTCGGATCCGGATAAATGAGTAAATTTTTAACGAGTAAATTTGAACCCAAAATGAGTAAATTTTTAAGTCCAAAATGAGTAACCGGTCGAAAAATCGGATCCGGTCGTAGAGAGCGATAGGAAAAGGTAATAGGGTAATTATGAGTGTATATAAGTGAGATTAGAGTTATTTAGAGTAGTTTGGAGGATTTTGTGAGAATAAAAGAGTGGATTTAGGTTTAGAGTCATTTGACTCGTTGTAAGTTCGTTTTTTTTATCAATGAAATTGTTAGTTGGCACTTAAAGCCACTAACCCTAAAAAAAAAAGTTAGAAATCAAGCTACCTAACTATTTAATACCCTTTGTTATAACAAAGGATTTTCCCTATGTGGATTTCAAACCCATGACCTCTCACATAGAGATCATATACCTTTGCCACTAGATTAAAGGCAAGTTCTTTTTAGCTAATATAGTTGGTATTAGGTTGATTAATTGTTCGATTTAAAAGGCATTGTGATTAAACAATTTCATCCTAATTATTCAATGATATGCGTTATCTACAAGTCGGATGGTGAAGCAAGATAACAGAAAAGAGATAGGTTAATTTGAAGCGTAAATTTTTAACGAGGCCCAAAGGGGGGCATGATCACAATTTCGCACAGAGAAAAGTGAGAGAAGTATTTCAGGTCTATTATGAGTAGAAATTTTTAAATCAGAACGGCAGAGATGCCGGCCCATTCAATTTTTCTGTGGTTGGGTTGTGTGGTCCTGTGTGCTGCGGGACTTTGCCAAGATATGATTGGTGGGCTTGGTGTTTCCTGTTGGAATTCGAATGCCGATTCTAGTCGATTGATATCTATGTTAGAAACGAAGCTGTATATTTTTGAAAAAAAATCGCAAATTGTAGCCTATTTAGTGATTTTAGAGGCCGTATCGCTTTGAAAGTTTAATATTTACAAGCTTTTAAAATAGATAGAGTTGAACATGATTGTGTGCTATTGGTATGATCTATCAAAATTCTCATTATTTGCTATTGATCAAATCAAACCACAAACAAATATTTTTTTATTGTTTGATATTTAATTGGTGCATGCAGAGATCACTTCAGAATTACTCAAGCTCCTGCATTTATTCTTGGCAACTTTAATGATATATAGAAACAAACGAAACAAAGTTCAAATTAAGTGGTAGCATAAAAGCACTGAAGAAAAAAAATATTCAAATATGTCAATTACCCCTATCAATTTAGATTTTAACAAATAATATTCCTAAACATACTGTAAAAAGTCTTCAAACAATGGTAAACGCATGCATATATTAAAAGAACTAGTTCATAGCATTCTAGAATGATTGGGGATTTAACTATTTTCACCATTCCGGAATTGGGCTTTATGTATACTTTAATTTAAGATTCTTTAGCTTACATTATGGGGCCTTCCTTTTTGAGGATATCCAGAGTATCTTGAGTATCTGTTATAAATTTTTTTATAAATTAACATCCAAATGTCTTCATTTTTTGTGACCACCGTGCCTTTATTTTTAAAAACTTTAATAAATTAAAATTTAAAACTTAAAAGTAAAAAATAAAACCGTTGATATGATCTACATCATTTTATCTATGCATGTGTAAAAAATTATGACATTTTAATTTTGTTTTGGTTGTCATCAAGAGCTTGTAAAAAACGTACTAATATAGATAATTTTTAAACGTTGATTTTTCAACTTATTGATTCACATTAAAACAAAATTGAAATGTCATAATTTTTTACACGTACATAGATAAAATGATGTAGATCATATCTAACGGTTTTATTTTGACTTTTAAATTTTAAATTTTGAGTTATTAAAGTTTTTAAAAATGAAGGCATAATGGAGGCAAAAAAATGGAGGCATTAATTTAAACCCTCCTCAGTTATTAATTAACCATGAGGCTATTACAACATGCAATGCATCATTATTATAATTCATGCATGTCTCTGGTATATTAATAATAATTAATAAGAATAATGCAGAATGTTAGGGGATGTTGGCTTGGCGTTTAAGGCTCTTTAACTAGCACCGGATCATGTGCTATAAATAAATGCACAAGCGCCTATGCAGGGGTATATTAATTATATACACATTATTATACAAGTCACAACCATGAAAAGAAAAGATGAAGGGAATGCTGAATGCGCCAACAAGCCAAATGGCGCCGTTAAGCAACATTCGCTCCCAAATCCCCAAATCCCCAAATCATTCTTTCTCTGAATTTTACTCAAATCGTTCTTCCACCCCTCTATATTAACAATTAAACTAACTAATTAGAAGATTATAAATTTAGACACGGATGTAGAAAACCACGTCTAGCGGACTAAAACATTAATTATCTTCTACCTAGGAGTTTGTAAGTTCGAAATTCAGTATATATATACATTAGAGGTGAGTGAGTTGAGAACTCTAGCCCTCATTTTATTCTCAAAATATTTAATAAAATATTAAAAATTGATATTTTAAATATGTTATTTGTAGTTGAGATAAACCGCTTGGCAGATGACTAAACAACATCCTTACTTTTGTACCTGATTTATCTAAATCATTAAGATATATTTATAATTTTAAATTTTTATTTGAATAAGCATTTCATTGATTACCATGTTTCAAAATTATTTAATTTGTTATGAACAGTATGAAGTGTCATTTTCTGTTTGTTTTCCCACAAAAAGAACATAATATTAATGCATGATTATATCTGTTATATATAGAGTCTAAAATAAAACTAAGGATGACTAATGCTTTAAATTGGTCGTTAGTACTATTTCAGTTTTTCTTTTCCCTTGTTGTGTGTATCTTTATAGTCAAACAGTACTCACATTTTTGTCTCTTGATGGCTAATCATCACTTAATTTGTAGAGCATGTTCTTAATTTGCAAAACATGTCAACATGTGAATGAGAAGAGAAGGTTGAATAATAACATTAATTGTTGAAAAGTATATATTCCCATTTCTTAAAGCAATTGCTCGGAAATGAAAGGGATGAGGAATTAAATGGCACTTCACTGCGGTGACCCAAAATCCCATAAATATGCCTTCAATTATAATTTTTGTTGCGAAACATTGGAGAATATAATTTTTAGTCTGCTCCGGGGTAGATGCAAAAAAAAACAAGGGTGGATAGACACATTTTACTCTTGCTCTCTTAGTTCAACCAATGAACGCCCACAATTTTGAGGAAAATTAAATTTAATAAACAGTTAGTAATGATACAATCGAGATGGCAGTAATTAATACAACTATTTTTGTTAATCAATCAATTAAACGTTTGAATCACATAATTAAGAAGTTTTTTAATTTTTAGACAAATCAGAAACTTGGATTTCCCATGAAAGAAAAAAGGGTTGAATATATATTAGAACTTCAAATTTTCTCATGATAAAAATGTACTATATTTATATATAGCTAGCAAGGGATGATTTGATGAGAAACCTGTCCACACTAGTGGTTTGACACTACCCATGGCGGGCTGCCCGAACCCGGTCTGCCCGTGCCCGGTGCCCGGGGTACCCGTACCCGTGCCCGGGTATACCCGGGTAAACGGGTACACGGGTACGGGTCTTAAACGGGCAGGGCCTCTATTTTTGGAAAAAACCCGGGTGTACCCGTACCCGCCATACCCGTGCCCGCTACCCGTGTACCCGTGCCCGCTATCCGTGTACCCGTGCCCGCTATCCGTGTACCTGTAGCACTGTACCCGAACCCCTTTTTTCAAATTTTTTTCCCTCCGGTTCTACAGTAATCGTGTACTGTAGCATTGTATGGTTCTACAGTAAACATATTTAGATTTGAATTTATATTTAATTTAGATTTATATTGTTTTTTTTCTTTTTCTTTTATTTAATTTAATTTAGATTTAAATTAGATTTGGATTCAATTTAGATTTAGATTTAGATTTAGATTTATATTCAATTTAGATTTAATTTAGATTTGAATTTAGATTTAATTTAGATTTGAATAGGTTTTATTGTTTTAAAGTAATTGATTTAAGATATTTTTTATTTATATTTTATTTAACCTATTAAAAATAAATGAACGTTTAGAAAATATATTATCAATTTAAAATGTAAACTACAAATTTCGAGATATAAATAAATTATGAAACTATATAATTAGAATGCCGAAATTTTTATTAATATCCAAAGTTTAATACAAATTATTAATTATGTTGAATATTAATATCCAAAGTTTATTAATATCCAAAGTTATATTACTTCTTTTGAGTTTTGATATATAATTAGCATATTTATACTAAAATACGCTAGATTAATTGAAATTATGTTGAATAACACTATATTATGTTAAATTACGCTAAATTACATTACATTACGCTAAAATACGGTAAATTACGCTAAATTACAAATGAATAGGGAGGATATTTTTCACTGAAAAGGCGAAAAACGACGGTGAAACTTCAAACGGTCATAAAACGGCGCTCGAGTGTCCGATTTCAGCAAACGACCACTTTTCGGAAAGCTTGCGAAAATACGCATGCGTCTGTGCTGGCTATGCCAGATTTCAAAATTCAGAATCGCCAAAAAACAAAGGGAAGAGCCTCAAAACTTGAGTTGAAGTTTCCGATTAAGATTTTCATTTCTATCATTCAATCCAAGTAGCTCAGTAAATTAGTTACATAATGAACTTGCAGATTACCAATTTTTACTATTTTTGGAATTTTTTTACTATTTTTTATGATTCATGAAAGATGAGCAAAATCAGTCTACTATAGCGTAATTTTGTGTAGTTTAGTGTTTTTTTTACCGTATTTCAGCATAATTAGCGAAGTTATTGTAATTTAACGTAATTTAGTATAATTGAACATAATTTATTGTAATATAGTGTAATTCAACATAATTTCAAGTAATCTAGCGTATTTTAGTATAAAATTACTCGTGTAAAGAAATAAATAATTAGACTTGTACTTAGCCGAATAAATATACAAATTTTCGCACAAATAATTTTTATATATGAGTTACAAATTTTATTTATTTAGGAATTATAAAGATGTGACTTGATAATTTTATGTATATATATATACAATATTTGATATTGAACTATTCAGATTTTAAAAGTCGAATTATAAACATGTAATAATATTCGTACTACACGGTAAAAAAAATAAGAAAACAAAACAGAAAACAGAAAAAAAAAACCGTCTACCCGTGCCCGTTGTACCCGTCTACCCGGGACGGGCATGGGTTTGAAACGGCCAGGGCGGACATTTAAAAAAAAAAACCCGTCTACCCGTACCCGTTGTACCCGTACCCGTTGTGCCCGCTGCCCGGGACGGGTTCTGCCCTGCCCTGCCTGAGGTACCCGAGAGCAAACCACTAGTCCACACCTGTCCGAAATTGATTGACCAGTTGGTTTGGTTCTTGCTTGGTCAAATTTGCTCGCCTTTGCTTAAAATTTAGGCAATTAGCTAGAAAGCCCACAGTTTGCAACGACAGGCGGCCATATATCCATCCTCTATTCCTCTCTCCCTCTCCCTCTCCCTCTCCCTCTCCCTCTCTCTCTACAATTAGCTTGATTGGAAAGGTTTCACTTTCACATGATAGATAAGCTTAATTTAATGTGGCCGATAAGAGGACGGATGCAATAATGACACGTATATTTGTACGCTAGCTAGTGCTATGAATTTCCACAAGTTGGATGTAACTCTCGTGTTATCAACGTAAGACACGACCGTGTACTGACTTTTCAAACTGCTTGATTGGTGCATGGATTGGAAATATTATATTACAAGAGATAACTTTTAGTATAGGAAATACTCGTTAAAATTTAGTTTTACTTGTATACTTGTCTTATCCTAATTTATAGAGGATGTACCACGTATAATCGATCTAATAAATTTATATATACGTGTAAACACACAAAAATAACCGTTTTTTTTATTAATACCAAAAAAATACCTCAATTTTTTTATTAAAACTACTCTAACCGCCCCACTGTGGGGCGGTCTACTGTTCATAGCAGACCGCCCCCCAGTGGGGCGGTCCACTGCCTCTACCAAACCGCCCCCCAGTGGGGCGGTCCGCTATAAAATTCCTATATTAGAGAGTTTTCTCTCTCCTACAACTCACAAATTTATTCTAACTTAGCTGAAAGAGAAAGATGAAGAAGAGGAAGAAAGAGAGGCGATTTTGAGGCGATTTCAGGTAACAGTAGAGGTATATTTAAGGCGAGAAGGATGGACAGTAACAATCGAGATAAGAAAGAGAGCAACCGAGATCGTGGCGTAGCGAGAGGAGGGTTAATTAGTGATCGAGGTAAAAATGAGAGAAAAAAAAACAACTGTTATTGTCGTGATCCCCGAAAATGTCTTTTTTGTACGATGGAGGAATGATTAGACGGCCTATTCGATATGAAATTTCAAACGATGACTTCGTGGAAAATCCCTACGGCTTTGGTTTAAAAAAGAAGAAGGTTGATCCAGAGCCTCCAGCATCGGACGATGAGTTTGTTCCGTGTACTGGTAAGCTACCACTTTGTCTGCTGTGACAGATCCAGATTCGGCAAAATCCGATGGTGACTTTGTTTCATGTACTTTCAAGGCCCGTTGTAAGAAGTAGTACTACCTATTAAGAATTTATGTTGTAGACTTTATTTCATCCATTTTGTGTTTGTTTATATTTTATGTTGTCAATTTTTGTATATGTAATTAAGTAATGAAATAACAAAACTAAAGCATATAAAATAATCGAGGTAAATAAAAAATTAAATAGTTCACAAACTATCAATTAAAATAGGTCACAACATACATCTAAAATAGTTCACAACATAATTTAACAAAACTTGATAACTAGCTACGACGTCTGAACAAAGTCAATGAGTTCTGGGTCTGCTTGCAGATGGTTGTGCGACACTGCCGGATGTCTCTCCATGGCTACTACCGGTTCCTGGGCTTTCCTAAGTGCGCTGGCTACTACCGCCTCAGCAACAACATTTTCTCTTTCATTGGCTTCGTTAATGGCATCAGCATTGCATTCTAGTTCAACAAACATGATATGATATTGAAATCGTAAAATATAAAATAAAATATAAAATCAAATGTACCTGTTTGCTGCCTGTCAGAAGTTGAACGGCGAGCCTGATGTCCCATTCACCTATCTTCCATCTAGTCCATGGTCATTATAGCACGCTTGTGGGGTCTTCTCTCTAACCATTCCATGCACCAATTGGTAGTTTTATATATATATGAAATCTAATTAAGACAATATGAAATCTAATTAATACCGACTAATTTTCAAATAAACTGAAGATAATTTTTTTTTTTGATTGATACGGACTAAGACAAATAAGACCATAATCTTTACAAGTTTCAGCTTAGATCCAAACTTTACACTAACCATTTTCCTCTGCTGACCCATTTTGATTAAAAGAAATCCCTATTTTTTCATTTTGGATTGCAAATAACAAATTCTTAATATATGGACCAAGTCTTAGAAATTATAAACAAAAATGAGAAAATAAAGTATGTAGCATATATAGATAAGCAATTATCACTATAATCAGTAATAATAAGGTCAAGTATAGTTATTGTAGCCGTAATATTTGTGCAATCTTTAGAAATAGCATAGACTTTGAGGCTTGAAAAGTAAGTACATATATAGTTAATACAAAAACTATCTAAAACATATTGTGTTGAAAAATTAAAGCTCGGAAGTTTATTTTGGTGCATTAATTTGATTAATTACTGTTCAACAATTTTGATCTCTTGACCTTACTTATACAAATCAAACTTGAAATATTATAAATCTGAAAACTAAGCATATCATTCATGAAATAGATTAAGATTAACTGTTCGATTTCGCTACTCATAGCCAATTCATTTAATTTTTTAAATTAACTCACTCCTCCTAATTTTAGGGCCGGATGTAGACCTTATGACAATGAAACCTAATTTCTCTCCAAAATTTTATAGCAAATTTAATATATATGCTTCATATGAAAGTTTTTAAATGCAAGATAAGTACAGGGAATCTTTCATTAAGCTCAAATTTCCTAAAACGGGACAATTAAGGTTACCTGATTTTTAGCTAATATAGTTATTTTTTTTTTTTTATGAAGTTGAAGGTCAAGCCACGATAGTTCTCTTAACGATCGGAGAGGCTCCAGGAAAAGAAAGAGCGAAAAAAAAAGAGGTCCGCAGGCGATTCAAACCCTAGGCGGCTGCCTCTTTTCCTCCTCCAACACATCTCTACCTTCAATCCATTCCTCTGTCACCTCTTCTAGGTTTCTCGTTCGACAAAGCGCCTCCTCTCTCTCTCGTCTCTACCTTGAGAGGAGAGGAGAATGAGAGAGAGGGGAGGAACCGGAGCCGAGAGCGCGGTATCGTCGGAGTTCGGAGCGTTGAGTCTCTACGCCATCTCGATCGGAGCGCGGGTGAGTAGATCCGGTCGTCGGAGCGCGGCGGCGGTCGAAAAATCGGATCCGGTCGTAGAGAGCGATAGGGAAAGGTAATAGGGTAATTATGAGTGTATATAAGTGAGATTAGAGTTATTTAGAGTAGTTTGGAGGATTTTGTGAGAATAAAAGAGTGGATTTAGGTTTAGAGTCATTTGACTCGTTGTAAGTTCGTTTTTTTATCAATGAAATTGTTAGTTGGCACTTAAAGCCACTAACCTTAAAAAAAAAAGTTAGAAATCAAGCTACCTAACTATTTAATACCCTTTGTTATAACAAAGGATTTTCCCTATGTGGATTTCGAACCCATGACCTCTCACATAGAGATCATATACCTTTGCCACTAGATTAAAGGCAAGTTCTTTTTAGCTAATATAGTTGGTATTAGGTTGATTAATTGTTCGATTTAAAAGGCATTGTGATTAAACAATTTCATCCTAATTATTCAATGATATGCGTTATCTACAAGTCGGATGGTGAAGCAAGATAACAGAAAAGAGATAGGTTAATTTGAAGCAAGTCATATTTCAAGCGTCACTCACCAACAGGCAACAGCCCACAGGTCACCTTAATTCATAGATCATAGATCCCATATCTTATAAAAAGACTCGACTCACATCTCTGTTTTTCACAAAATTAGCAAATTCCTGACCACCCACCTCTTCTAAAAAAAAAAAATTAATTTCCTCTCTCAGTGCATTTAACATGGCATCTGCATCTGACAAGTCCAAAATCTTGATCATCGGCAGTACCGGTTACATCGGAAAATCTGTGGTATCGGCAAGTGCCCGGTTGGGCCACCCCACATTTGCGCTGGTTCGCGACCTCGCACCGGCCGATCCTGCCAAGGCCAAGTTGCTGGAGAGCTTCAAGGACTCTGGTGTCACTCTTGTCAAGGTTAATTTTATTTTATTTTATAAATTTCACCTTATTTCTCCTTCTGATTTAAGCAAAGGAAAATTGCTAAATAATTATGTGTTGAAATTAATTGATGAGCAGGGCGACTTGTATGACCATGAGAGCTTGGTAAATGCAATCAAGGCCGTCGATGTCGTCATATCGACAGTTGGCGCCCTTCAGATAGCTGATCAAACAAACATCATCGCCGCCATCAAGGAAGCCGGCAATGTCAAGGTCTGAACATACAAAATTTATTTAAGCTATATATTTTATAATTAGTTAATTAGTAGTTGTACGTTGAGCAATTTGCCTAGCTATATGCATGCAGAGGTTCTTTCCATCGGAGTTCGGCAATGACGTAGACCGGGTGCACGTGGTGGAGCCAGCCAAGTCGATATTTGCAGTAAAAGCATCCATCCGACGTGCCATAGAGGCCGAGGGGATACCGTACACGTACGTGGTAGGCACCTATTTTGCCGGCTATTACCTTCCGACTTTGGGTCAACAGGCGCCGCCTACCGATAAGATTATTATCTTAGGAGATGGAAATACTCCGGCAGTGTTTGTCGATGAAGCTGATTACGGTACATACACGATCAAGGCGGCGGACGACCCACGTACCTTGAACAAGGTTCTGTACTTGCGACCGGCGGCAAATACAATCACCAAAAATGACTTGGTGTCATTGTATGAGAAGATAACTGGAAAGAAATTGGAGCGTATATATGTGACTGAAGAACAGCTCTTGAAGCAGATCCAAGGTTATGTCTTTTCTTATTTTCAATTTAATTAATATTCATGTCTTTATTCTAGTATGCTTATATCTAATTATATATATGTTGATTTTGTAATTTTCAGAGTCGCCAATTCCTGTAAATATAATTTTGGCGATCAATCACTCAGTGTTTATAAAGGGAGATCACACCAATTTCAAGATCGAGCCTTCTTTCGGTGTTGAGGCAACGGAGCTTTATCCAGAAGTCAAGTACACCACAGTGGAAGAACTCATCAGACGCTATACCTCTACTTAATTAAATTCTAAGTCAAATGGTTGTTATAATGTTTGGGAACTGAACTGTACTCTGCTTCTGCTTTGCTTCTGCTGTGTGGAAATAAATAAATGTATCCTACTGGTTTGCTTGTGTTTTATTTCTTAATGAAATGATAAATTAGTTCCCTTATGTTTTCATTTAAAGCCTTAATGTATTGTGTTAGCAGCAAACGCATGCGTCTGCAACTAAAATCTCCTTTTTGATCTGATGATTTTTGTTTTCTAAACAACCGAAGACTCTACTGAGTCTACGAGCAGTCGCATGGAAATTCGAAATATGTCTGTGCTCGCTTGGAATCCATATCCTCTGAGGTCATGTTTGATTGTGGAGAAAGATGTGGAGTAAACTTCTTATTTCATACTTAAGAGTAGTAAAAGAAGTGTTGGGAACCTTGTACCAGTAATTAGGTTCACATAGGCAAAACCACAAACAGTTTATGTGCAGCAGAAAATCAGATTCGTACCAGTACTAGTATAGGCAGAAAATCAGCACCAATTATAACAAGAAAATAAATTAAAAGCAACCATGATCATTCACACAAATTCTGAAACCAAAGACACTTTCAATTGATGAATATCAAGGTTTTATACTTACAAACCATACACACACATCTGCATCTTCTACAAATTGCAATGGGGATCAAAACAGATGAGATAAACAAAGAGAGAGGACCAAAAACACTTGAACCAGCCTTCAAAAGCCAACCCGTGTATTTCTCTCTTTTTATCTAGATGGACACACAATTAAGAGGATGAGCTTGTAGAACACGCTAGAACATGCTATATTAAAATCTTAGCAGCTCAAAAATCCCTCTTTTACAAAATAGACCTTAAACTTAACAAAATATCAATACTGCCCCTCTCTACTAAATTGACCCAAAATTAGCCCAAACTGATTGGGCTTAAAATGAGGAGGGACCCAACAAGAAGTGGAGTAAGATGAAATAAGAGGTGAGTTAATCCGTATTAAGTTAATTCATTTCTTCAGGTGGATTAACTTACTCCACCTGTAAGGTCCATTGTTATAGGTAGAGGTTGAGTAAGGTGGATTAATTTAAACCATGAGTTAAACTACTAAACGAGATGTGAAATATATGGAATAAGATGGAGTAAGTAATTTAATTCTCCTTAACTTTGCTCTACAATCAAACATGACCTGAGGTAACCAAATATTTCTGTTCGGATGACAGCCGTTCGATCGGACCAATCCTGTCCATGATGCAATGCACGGGACAGCTTTAATAATCGTGCAGATACTGATTGAACGGTGCAGACCAAACAGAAATATTATGTTACCTACGAATTCGCTTGCTTGTGCTTCATGTCTCCACGTGGACTCACCGATTCCTTAAAAGGAACAATTTCTAAAGATACATTAATTTCTGAAGTACTTATCTCTAATTTATGTTTTCAAAATTCCTTTTTACTATCTAAACAAAACTACTGGTTTTGCATAATTCAGAATCTTTTCTTGTGAAAAACAGTAATTTTGTATTTATTTAACAAAATAGTAAAAGTTTTCCAAAAAATATATATTTTAATCTCCAAATACATTTTTATATGAATATCATGTTGAGCTTTGAAAACAGAGATAAGTACGCAAATAAAATCTGTTTTAATATATTCACAGCATGTTCGGTGTAAATAACTTAAATTTACGATCATAAATATGAACTAAATTAGTATACAACACGCACAGCACAAACGAATTATAAATACATTATAGTTAAATTTTATGTGTAATATTTGTTGAATCTATTTGAATTAATACAACTTAATTTGTAAACATGTAAAGATCTAACTTAGATGTTGTGTGCAAGTTTTGGTGATTTTTAAGAATCATAATCTGAATTGATTAAAATTACGAAAAACACACACACAGTAGGAATAAATTTTTGAAAATGCAAAAATATTACTTAAATGTTACATGCTAATTTTGATGATTTGAGAATCACAGCTTAGATATTAGATGTGAGATTGTTTCCGTAGTTATATAATAAATAGAGGTGCTATCGGGTTGGATAGGTAGGGTCCGGATACTATTATATTTGGACCCGTATTCTAAAAGTCTTTGGATTCGAATTTCGATTCATATACTTATTAGTTTCAAATCGGGTCGGGTCCAGATCCGGATACCTATCTATCCGTAGATATTTCGGGTTCAGTCTTTCAGTTCTAAGTAGATAGATACCTATAACTTGTTTGTGAATTATCGGGTCCGGTTCGGATCCGGGGCAGGTCCGAATTCGGAGTGGGTACATGTCGCAACTCACAAGCATTTGAGAACTCTTTACATTTAAATATAATTATAATTTCTTAAACATCTCAAATATATGTCATTATAATATAAAATTTAAAAAAAAAATTTTAAATTTTGAAAAGAGAAATTTTAAAGCGATTTTGGGCGATAGGAAAAGCGATTGAAAAAAAAAAGAAAAAAAGAGACAAAAAAACAAAAAAAAAACAAAAAAACAAAAAAAAAGAGAGAATCAAATACAAAAAACAGATCTCAATCTCCAACTAGTCTGATAGCCGATGGCTTCGCATCGTGTAGCATTGATGCGGGAGAGATTTATACAACAATTCCGAACTTCTGAGCCCAACACACACTCTAATCCACCATTAATGGCGGAATCGGTTGTCTCGGGCCGTCTCGGCCTGCGTAGCAATAATCACATGTCATACTCGCACGCAGTGCAGCAGCCTGTACGAATGTGGCAAGCCCGTAATCCAACAGTGAAAACTGCTTCCAAAACTACTCTCGTGCGTAACAAAATTGCTGAGATCCGCGCTGCCTCTACCTCACAATGGCCGATCTGTATGAAATGCAGGGATCGTGGACATCTGGCGAGATCCTGTCGCAATAAGCAGCTCTGTTTCGCGTGTAATCGACTAGGGCACCGAGCATCAGATTGCCGCAACCTCACTTCTCATCCACCTTTCTCGCCTCCAAAATCTAGCCACATTAGACCGATTCCACTTCGGCGACGATCGCCCCCGTCGGATACCATGTCGATCAAACCACCTTTAGTCACCTTGGTTGCGACACCGCGCTCTCAGGCGATCAAAGCAAGCCTAATGCTAAGCTTTGTGTTGGATGATATCGCCGCCTGGGGCCCCGAAAAAGTAGAGCATGTACTGCGCAGCCGTTTCAATCAGCACAACTGGGTGGCCTCCGTCTTCGACGAGTACAAATACTTAATCAAAGCCCCCAATCCGACATGGCTCGAATCGATCTCTTCCAGAGGCTACCTCAGGTTAGGCGATGTGCAATTCCCGGTCATTGCTTGGGAAAAGAGTTTTAGTGACGGGATTGCTATGCAAATAGTGTGGGTTCGCATTTATAATTTTCCAATTTTTTTCGATGAATGTTCTGAGTTTGATCGGGTTCTTAACCCATTTGGTGCGTTTGTCCAAGAAATCGACTGTGCTACTAAGAGCGGGTACGATGTCCGTTTTGTGCGACTGAAGCTGGCTGTTTGCGACCTCAAACTTCTACCAAAAACCCACATCATACCTTACCGTGATCCAGCTGGCACTATGTCACACTTTGTGATCGATCTTGAGATTGAAACCGATGCCACTGAGCCGCTAAACGCCTGGGCTGGCCGGAAAAGAGGGCGGCCGTACCCTAACGGGACGGAGTTTGGGGAAAGTGAGCGTCGGGAGTTAAACACACCTACTGACATAGAGAGAGGGTCTGATCATTCTACTGGTCCCTCACGTACTGCTCACGGCGGAGGGAGTTTTAGAATGGTATCTACTGGTCATGAACCTACCCCACCGATTACCTTCACCTCTGACAGAGAGAAAGAGATAGTAGTTGAGGAGGTGGAAATGGGGGAAGCTGCAGAAATGGATACTGAAGAAAAATGGGAAGTTTACTTGCAACAAATTTGTTCACTCAATGGAGCAGGTCCTAGTCACTCCACTCCTACCCAATCCACACCTACTGTACTGACAGCACAGCAGGTCCCTGCTACTGATGCTGCTGGAGGTCAGAGCACTGGTAACACTGATAACATTGGTAACACTGGTACTGACAGCAACCCCACTCCACCAGATAAGGGCAAAGGACTGGCTGTGGATGCTGGTAACACTGGTAACACTGGTGCCGCTACCCCACTTGAAGAGAGTGACACTGACTCTGAACTTATACTGTCCCTACTCCACAAATTGAACAAATTACCACCTGGTCAGACTAGTGCTCCTCCCCCTCCCCAAGCTAAGAAATGGGTCTTCCCTACACCTAAGAAAAACTTCACATGGGGGAGGAAGAAAAAACCTCTAACTGTTAAATCTAAACCAAAACCTGGATTTAAAAAATCTACACCTAAGTCTCTTCCTAAAGCCTCTGGTAGCAAAGCTAGAGGTGTTGGCATACGGCTCCGTAGTTCACACTCGGGCCCTGGAGCTTCACCTGATGCTGCCATTTGCCTCTCTGATTCTGAGACTGTTCCAACTCCAGAAGTGCCAGATCTTACCTCACAAGTAGCTGCTGTGCCCAGGAAGAGTCTCAGGTTGACAGTGCAAGGAGATCCCTCTTCGACATTGAGCAAAGCTAAGAAAAGGAAACAAGCTGAAGGCAGTGGTCCTTCAGGTATGACTCTCATCAATAAATTTCCTTACTCTAGATTAACCTTAGATCAGATAGTTGCTCTTTTCCAAGTTTATAGAATTAAATTAGGAAATTCAGCAGCAGATAGTAGAAATATTATAGAAAAAATACAAAATTTAGATAGAGCTCAATTTGAATTGGTTATTAAAGACCTACTGACTACCTCTCAAACAGACTCTCAGCTGATTAGTTTAACAGTAGAAGAGCTAGATAAACAATGTACTTTGGTAGCTAATGATTCTAGTAGTAGCTCTATAGTTATTGTCCAGAGTGATTCCCCAACTGATATATGAATATTAAAATCCTGAATTGGAATTGTAGGGGATTAAACTCTACTAGGAAACAACACATAGTTAAAGATTTAATCCAAGAAAATCATCTAGATATTATTGCAATCCAGGAAACAAAAAAGGAAGATTTTACTGTTAGGTGTCTTAGACAATTGTCTGTCAAATTAGACAAATGGATATGGTTACCCTCAATTGGGAATGCTGGGGGTATATTGTTTGGATGTGATAGTAGTAAAGTTAGGGTCATACATCATGCTTTACATAAGTTCTGTCTAGATGTTATTTTAGAAAATAAATGTGATAATGCTGTCTGGCAAATGACTATAGTGTATGGTCCAGTACTAAGACACTTAAAACAGGAATTTTGGACTGAATTGACTTATGTTAGGGAATTAAATCAAGATAAAGATATGTGGATACTTTGTGGAGACTTTAATGCTATTAGAAAAAAAACTGACAAATCAGGCAATAATTTTGATTTTACTCTTAGTAGAAATTTTAACTCTTTTGTTAATAAGCATCATTTGATAGAACACAAACTCCAGACTAGGAAGTATACATGGTCAAATGGTAGAAATTTTGCACTATTAGACAGCTTTTTCACTTCAATAGCTTGGGATAGTAAATATAACTCTAGTACTCTGGTAGATCTTAGCTGTCACTCCTCAGATCACTGTCCCCTCCTAATACACACTAATTCAGACATTACTCATACTACAGCCCCTTTTAAGTTTGATCCTATATGGACAGAGCAAGAAGATTTTGTCAATCTTATGACTAAATGGTGGAATGAATTCCCTCTTAAATTACCTGATTTAGCTAAAAGCTGGGCTTGCAAACTCAAACATATTAGGAAGAAAATTAGAGGATGGTCAAAAAACTTCTATGGTCAACAAAAAAAAGAAAAAAAACAAATTCATTCCCTCTTTCATGAACTTGAACTCATTAAAGAAACAAGAGACCTAACATCTCAAGAGATGGAACAATGGGTAATACTGAAAACAAAATTAGAAGAAATTTACACCTTAGAGGAACAACACTGGAAATTAAGGTCTAAACAAAAATGGCTAGAAGAGGGAGATGCCAATACTAAATACTTCCACACTATAGCTACTCATAGATCTAGGAAAAATAGAATTAATAGTTTAGAAATAGAAGGTCAGCTTACTAATAATCTCCCCCTTATTAAAACTCATGCTCTAGAATATTATAAAAATCTTCTAGGTACAGAGGGGTTTAAGTATGCATATTTAGAGAGCGATTTTTGGGATCCAGCAGATAAGTTACTCTCTGTAGAACAATGGGAGTTAGAGAGACCTTTCACTGAACAAGAATTGCATGTTGCTGTGTTTGCATCTTAACCTAATGGGGCCCCTGGCCCTGATGGATTCAGTTTTCATTTCTATCAATTTTTCTGGTCCTTAGTCAAGTCTGATCTGATGATTCTTCTACATTACTTCTATGACCATAGCTTAGATTTAAATAAATTAAATAAGTCTTGCATTTGTCTAATTCCCAAAGAAAAAGATGCTACACAAATCAAAAAATTCAGACCAATTAGTTTAGTTAATTGTAGCTTTAAGATAATTTCCAAGTTACTTACAACTCGAATGGAAGCAGTTATGCCTAGGTTAATAGATGTTAGTCAATCAGCATTTCTTAAGAATAGGTATATACTAGATAACATGATTCTCAGCCAAGAAATTATACATTCCTGTCAGGTCACCAAACAACCTGGAGTAGTCATTAAGGTAGACTTTGAAAAAGCCTATGATAAAATACACTGGGCTTATCTTTTAGAAGTCTTAGCTAGTAGGAATTTTGGAACTAGGTGGATAAAGTGGATTACACTTTGGTTACATAGCTCCCAGTCTTGTCTTAGTATTAATGGGGAATTAACAGAATATTTTTATTGTAAAAGGGGGGTCAGACAAGGTGATCCATTATCACCTTTCCTATATATACTAGCTGCTGATACTCTTAGTAAATTATTTAATAAAGGTAGGACCTCTAATGTAATACAAGGTTTAGGCCCTCCTTGTCTTGACCAACAAGCTGTCACTAACTGCCACTATGCAGATGACACAATTTTGTTCTTGGCTGCCAAGGACAACAATGTGGAAGCTGCTTGGTGGATTATGATGGCCTTTGAGGCTTTATCTGGTATTAGAATGAACTTTGAAAAAACAGAAATGTACCAGCTTAATGTAGGAAACAATGTAACACTTAATCAAATCTTTAGATGCCAACTAGGAGAATTCCCTATTAAATACTTAGGCCTACCTTTACATAAAAAAAAACTTCTAGTATCAGATTGGAATTTCCTGATTGATAAATTAGAAAGTAGATTACCTAGTTGGAAAAGTCAATTATTATCCATAGGAGGTAGAGTTACTTTATTAAATTCAGTTCTTAGTTCAATACCTTTATATGCACTGTCAGTGTTTAGGATACCAGTTACAGTTCTAAAGCAAATAGATAGAATTAGAAGAAGGTTTTTGTGGCAGGGGTCAGAAAAAAAATTCAAATATGCTCTCATGAACTGGGAAACTATTTGTATTGCTCAACAATTTGGTGGATTAGGAGTTTTAGATCTGAATCAAATGAATATTGCATTAATGCTAAAATGGTGGTGGAAGTTTAAGAATTCAGAGTTTCAAGGGTTGTGGAAAGATATAATTATACATAAGTATTACACTGGTACTCTCACACCTCTATCTCCTTTCTGGTCTCAGGTAGTACAATTAGAATCCTTTGGGAACCTTAGTATAACCTATGATCCTGGTATTAACTCAGTAGTTAAATTTTGGTCTGATATTTGGTATTTAGACTGCTCTCTAGCTACTAGGTTTCCAGAATTATACCAATTGTGTAGTACAAAACATATTCTGTTAACAGAAGTCATTCATTCCCAAGGTACTAACCTGTCTTTTAGAAGGAATTTAGAGGGGGCTAATCAAAAAGACTGGGGGGAACTACTTCATATACTCAGTATCACCTCCTTCACTCATTCACATGACAAAGTGAAATGGAGATGGAAAACCTCAGGGAAGTTCACAACTCAATCATTATATAAATTTTTGAACTGCAGATGGGACTTCCCAATTTTACCCCTAATGTGGTGGACCTTACCTGTACCCCCAAAAATTAGAATTTTCATGTGGTTGACTCAAAATAACAAGATATTAACTAAAGATAATCTTGCTCACAAAGGATGGCAGGGTCCAACCAACTGTGCTTTCTGTACCAATACTGAATCTGTTAACCACATCTTCCTGACCTGTCCACTCTTACAACAAATATGGTTTTGGTTGGGTAAAACACAAGGCCATATGCACCAATGGCATTCCTTTTCAGATATAATTGACTTTGCAATACAACTCCCTACAGTGCACAGAAATGGCTTTCTTGTTGTATTTAGTGCCTTGTGTTGGGTAGTTTGGAAACACAGAAATGCGATTTGTTTTGATAATTGCAATATACAGTCAGCCAGAACATTAATACTCCTCATTAAATCTTTGTCTCTACTGTGGTCAGGAACTCTGAAGAAGAAGCAGAAGGTTGATGTTGCTGAATGGCTCCCAGTTATAGAAGATGCAGTGCCTCTGGCACAGTATATGCCTCAGGAGATTGTTATTTATCAACCTCCAGAGGGATCAGCAACTGAATGAAGATGACACCTTATCCATTTTTGTACTTAGTTAATTTCCCTAGCCCACTGCAGTGTGGCTTAGTTAGAGCAACATTAGCTTACTTTTGGTGTTTGGATATTTCTAAGTTTTGGGTTATCCTTTTGTTGAGCGGTTTTAACTGTTGCTTTGGTTATCTCCTCATATAGAGGCTCTGGAGAACAGTTGTGCTGGATGACTGCTAAATTGTATTTAAATTTCAGCAATGGAATGGGCATTAGCCTCTTTTAAAAAAAATAATATAAAATTTAAATCTGTTTCAAAATATTGAGGGTGAGATAATTTTAGAAAGTAAAATATTGGAGATGGTGATTTCATTCTATGGTTTCAAAAATCAATGAATAGAATATTAATACCAACGTGTTTCAATCAGTGAAGAGAGCAATAAATTTCAATGATCCGTGCAGAAAGACAAACATATGGTAGACAGAGATCAAGAAATAAATTAATTAATAAGCTTCAAAAATTTATCGACAAAAGGTGAACGTGACATTTGATTTCAATGATATGTTCAAAAAGAGCAATAAATTTCATTCAAGAAATTAAAAAAAATCCTACAAATGATTGTTTTTTTATAGTTATTAATATATATTTTTATATTAAATAATTTTAAAGAAATGGTATTATCATTTTATCGGGTATTTATACGGATATTGGGTCGGGTTCAGTTATGGATTGGATAATTAAATCAAATCCATATCCTATCCATTACAGTATCGGTTTCGGTTCGAATCTGTGTCAGATATTAAATTATTAATTTTGTAACTGTACCAATAATTTAACCGGTTATATTATTTAAACCATACCCTATCCAAATTAATCGGATCCGAACCGGATCCGGATAATCGGATAAAAGTATCTCTAATAATAAACATCAGTGTTCTAAATAGCGGCGCTATAGCAGCGCTATAGCGCCGCTATAGCATTTTTGGATCCTAAACGCTAAGCTATGGCATGAAAATACGCTAATTGCGCTACGGCCGCTATAGAGGTAATAACGGTCCGCTATAGCGCATAGCGTGTAGCGCGCTATTTGCACGCTATGCATATTAGGCTTTTTTAGACAATTTATATGGGCTTAAATAAAGATTCATAAAATTTATTTTGTATAGAAAAAAAAAATAGAATGAAAATCATGATGCTTAAGATATTTTGTATAGAAAATATCGATAGTTTATGATATTATTATGGATATTTTGAACCGTGGACTTTTGTACTAGTTCAATATGAATATTATAATTTCTTAATTAATTTGGTGTTATTTATTGTTCTATGAAACTTTAGATAATGTTAATATATAGTACAAATATATAATATAATTTTTGTAAAAACAAAAAACGCTATTTGGGATAGCTTCTGCTATAGCTACGCTATTCGCTATAGCTTTTTTTTTAACCTTCCCGCTATGACGCTATAAACGCTATTTAAAACATTGATAAACATAATTCATCTAACCTAATTGGCCTTATATTTCGCTTTTTGCCCATTTTCAGAGTTATCATTTCCCATGGATTTATATCAATTCATTTGTCGTGTTAGTTTGACTCCCTTCATGCTTTATAATTTCCCATGGATTTATATCAATTCAGACTTTGGCTTTATGCTTTTCTTTTTGAGTACTTAATATCAACTTTGATATTTAAATCCAAATTACACAAAGAAAACCTTTTATAATAGATGAAGGACATTTAAATCTACAACCAAAAACACCTTAAAATGCATCAAAAGAAAAGGTGTGCACATAAGTTCATTTTTTTTTTTTTTTTTAAGTTAAAGCAAAGACAAATATCATCTTTTGTAAAAGAGAAGATGCTCATCTTTTCTACTGACAGTGATAGGAAGCCCAAAATAAGTATTAAGTAAATTCAAACAGGAGCAAGAGAATTATAACAAAAAAAACATATGAACAGATCAAATCAGTCTCTACGACCGAAAAATACTTGCTTGCAATTAGCAATTTGCATTAGCATTACCCAGTAAAAAAAAAAGGGAGAAATGTAACAGTGAAGATATTCTGATTCTATCACTAAAAATAATACAAGTGTTGCGCAATATTAGACCGATCGAGATGTCAATCCTTTCCTTGCATGGCATGTATGTTTTGCTTCCAATTATTGCCTCATTAATCAGCTGCACCACTGTTTCCTGAACTTTTCTTGCCTCCATAAGTCTTCACAAAACAGATCACATATTTAGTTCAGCATAGTATAAAGACTAGAGAGAGAGCAGGTACCTGTTTGCCAAAACTGAAAGGGACGTATCGATACTTGACCATGTGCATGATCTGGCGCTTCATGGTGAGTACGAAGAGCACAATCCAATAGCTGAGAAGTATCGGCCAGAACACCGGTACATCAAAAACTGAGAAGAATGTCATCACAAATGCTATCACAAATGCCTTTGTTATTGCATACCTGTTTAAGCAAACACACATATGACAACAAATTAAATTAAGATTAAAAAATAAATAAACAAATAAATGACTAAGCAAAAGATTTACTTGCTCATACCAAAATTTGAACTCAGGAAGTCTTCTTATAAATGGTTTAAATTCATCCGAGCCCTTGGTGGGTAGTGAGGGCCCATCTGGCACCTCCAATTCAGGGTCCACCATGGGAGATAAAAACCCAATAAGCAAATTCAATAAATAAATCCCCAACCCGTAACTGACGATGTAAAACCCTTGCATGATATAGACCCGCAACGTGTAAATCAGAGCTACACAAAGCGTCCCCAGCCATCTCCCCGTGACGTGTGGGGTCGATTTGTCCAAATAATATTGGAACTTGCGGGAGACCTCACTTCTCCATTTGGCTATAGCATGTCCAGGCCCACCATCAGTCATAGATCCATTGGGCCCCTCCATGTGCGGCTCCTTCCTATATTAGGTTTATTATTTGAACAAGGAATGGAGCCTGGAAAAAAAAAAAAGTAAACAAGGGAAGAGGGTATCAGCTTTCTTTTCTTCAATACAGTTTTGAAATCTTATGTATGGAAATGTAAAATAGTCTGTCTAAATTTATGGACCACAAATATTTTCAGCTAAAATTAGTTTACTGCAGTTTTTCACCTAATTTTAGTCCATAAAGATTGGTTAAAAATGGTGATACTGCTCTGAGTTGGGGTACCATACTGGTGCAAAATGGAGCAATGCATTTATGTATATTGAAATCTAAGCAGATCTACAGAACTAGATTTAAACAGGCCAAATGAAAGCAATTCAGAATAAAACTTGGCAAAGACAAAAAAGAAGGTAAATAAACAAATAAGTTTGGCAGTACTTACATTACAGTTGAGCTAGTACGGAAAATAATATAATGACTCTAGCTTACAATTTTATTAACAAAGTACCATGATTGTGTTGATACTGGCATATTTTTTCTTAAATGAAAAACTTGGAATAATGTTAGGTGCTAAATCTGAAACAGTAATTTGTATGATTGGAGCTGGTTTAGTTGCTGAGCCTCAAAGGACTAATTCCCAGGGAATTAATACAAAAAATACAAATATTCCCTGTAGTGGTTTTAACACCAAATTGGCATTAAGTAATTTTTGTTGTACATTAGATTTAGTCCGGAATTAGGGAGCAGAGATCAAGCTCTTCATGCAATTAATTTTTTTCTACATTGACCAATGCACACAGCTCAGCAGTGATCTGCAATGCTACTTTCAATTGTAAACTACTAAAAGATAGAGTAAATTTATATAGCATCTTGATATAAATGCACAGATCTAAAGGAAATTGATAAATTCAACAAATACCATCCCTGGTTATGTTCGACTGTGATTACGCAGAGAGGCTAAAACCACAAATGAAGAGAAAAATTGACATGTTAACCAGAGTTCATCGATTTCCCAAAACGAATATAATAGATAGCCCAGCAATTTCATCCACCAACCGGATAAATCGGAAATGGGATGCTACATCTTAATCGTAAAGCTCAAGCAAGCTAAATGGCAATACACAAACAGCGAGATCTAGAACAGATTTGCAACAAACAGAGGAGAAATAAAGAGGAATTGTCAACGAACACTGTTAATCGCCTCCGTAACATAACAGTATAAAGAGCTAATAAAGACAGCAAATCTAGTGAAAACAAACCTCAAAACGCCACGTGGCAGCCTCGAGGGCGAGAAAGAGCCAGGCGATGCGCTCGGAGCCGAAGCCGGAGGCTGCTCTCCAATCGAGCGCGCGCGAGAGAAAGAGAGAGGAGATTTATTTTAGACGCAGGAAAGAGGAGATGACAGGTATCTATTTTCACAGAGAAGAAAATTATTTACGCCGACAAAAGAGTGCATACCAACCCGGATCTATGCCCCAATATGCGAACCTATTTTATACCACTTGAGAGTAGGTCCGATGCCCGTTTTAAACACCGTCGATTTTCTTTAAATTTCGTGTGAAACGCTTTAAAATTCGTGCAAGTTTGTTTCAATGTTCGTGCGAACAAATCTTAAATTAGATCAGACGGTCATCGTGTTCGTTGAACCTAAAAGTAGGTCCGATGGGCATCGGACCTACTCCGTTCTCATTTTATACATTAGGCATTACCGCATTAGTAACACTTTGATATGAATTGGTAAATGGGTTGTGGCGCACTTAGACATGCAAAATCCGGATCCATTTAGCCTGGTTTAAGCCCATATAAGAAACCGAATAGAGCCTACAATTACAAACAGTTTTTTCAATGTTGAAAACAAATCGGCTCAAGTAAGCCCATTAAAGCCTGCCTGCTCCGCTTTTTGTCTCGTGAAATATAAAAAATCATATAGATTCTCCTCTCCTCCAGCGATGCATTATGTACCGACATTTTTTATTAATATCTATAATTAATTACAAATTAATAATTATACCCAGCTTTGTTGGATATTTTTAAAAATATCCAGGATTGAGAACCATCCATTTAAATTAGTAAAATGACTATTAGAATGGGTAAAATGACTATTAGAATGGGTAAATGGGTTGTGATGCACTTAGACATGCAAAATCCGGATGCACTTGGCCTGGTTTAAGCCCATATAAGAAACCAAATACAGCGTACAATTACACCTTTTTTTTTTTTTCAATTGTGAAAACAAATGCGCACAAGTAAGCCCATTAAAGCATGTCTCTGATTATTGCCTTGTTAAATATGAAAAATTATAAAATGGATATCGATTCTCCTTCCAACCATAAACTAAGTAGGTCAAGTTATCAATGCTTTTCCTTCCAAGAAAAAGCGAAGGAAAGAAGTACAGCTTTTCTTTTTAAGGATTCTCTAAATTCTCTCACGTGTATAAAGCTCTTCTTACTGATTAAAACATGACAAGATAGTGCTATCTCAATGCTATCATATATTGTAGTTAATGTCATTTGTTCTCCTTCCTTTCTTTTTATATTCAAATTTTGAAGTCCTTTCGCAAATTAAATCTAACTTTCGGAATCTAACGTCCTTCAAACTTCAACGCCTCGCTAATTCAAGAACAACAAATATCTTTTGGTTGAGACACATGAACAATTATTTTTTAATTCCAATCTTGCATACATTACTTCAATGATTAAATTATATCATTTTAGACCCGATCAAATATGTCGAGCATGGGATTAGTGCATGCTCAAGTCGAAGTGTCTCGTCAATTTAAACATTTTTGGGCCAATATTTCACAAAAGGACATTTAGGGTTTTGCAATAAATTACAATCCTAAGAGAATATCACCCCCACCCGATTGTTCGCTAGGGCTTGCCTTTATAAACCCTAGTCGACAATCTTTGAGCTATCCCTCCTCTATAGGATGGCAAAAAAGCCCAACTGGTCCGGCAGCCCGGTCTTATCCGCTCGTCCAGTCCTTTACCCAGTCGGTCCAACACTGTGATGGGTCAGATAAGGGCGGGCCTAGAGACCGGCCGGGCCAGGCCTGGGCTTATGCTGAAACCCACAGGCAGCCCATGGGCATTTATGTTAAAAAGAACAAGCAGAACAGCAGCCTTTATTTGCTATTAAACTATGAATAATTTTGTGCTCTAGTACCAAAATCACACTGTTGTTTGTTGTTAAACTATGAATTATTTTTTCTTCCATTAGAAAAATCATATTATTAATTGTTTTGTTGTCTTGTAGGGTCTATTTGATGTGGTTGAATTTGGATGGGCCAGCAGGTATGGGCAGGCCAAGCAGGCCCATGGGCAAGGGCAGGAAGGCATGGGCTTGGGGGAAAGGCCCATGGGCGGACCGGGTATAGATTTTTAAGCCCATCAGATTGGGCCAATCAGGTGGGCCGTCAGTTTTTAACAGGCAGGCCAGGCCAGGCATGAGCTTAGCAAAATACCTGTGGGCTCGGCCCATTGCCATCCCTCCTCTAATACAAAATCCCGCCGTCTTCTTTTCTCTCTATTTTTTTCCTCTTCATCTCTTATTTTCTTTTCTTCGGATGGATCATCTTGCATTAGAGAATACAATGATTTTTTTGCTCAGATAGTACAATACTAGGCTTTCATGCTTTTATATATTCTAGTTGATTTTCCTTATAAGTCATCATTTTATTTTATTTCTCAAATATTGCTAAACAGGCCACCAGATATGCTATATGCATGATGTAGTATCATTCAACACTATATCAATCTATATAAGATATACTTACAAATTAGAAACAAGGAGCAAGAACGCAAAAGATCATCGCATAAAACAGTGATCGATATGTATGCGCCTTTTGATTTATTGGTACGATATCAAATTTTTGTGAGGTAAAAATGTAAAATCCTTCAAATTTCGATATCCTACCAATCAAGATATGTTATTAGTATGTATCGTTCGTCTGATGGTATCGGCCGATTTTTTTTTTAATACCCTCAATAAATAAAAATAACAAATATACCCCTATTTAAAAAAAAAAAATCTGCCCCAACCACCCCCACAGTGGGGCAGTTCTCTTCTAAAGTGAACCGCCCCACTGTGGGCGGTTATTTTTTTTTTTTTGAAAAATCTTAAAATGAAAACAGTAAGCTAACTTTTTTGATAAAACACTAAACTAAATCTCATCGATTGTCTATTTTTTTAATAACATATTCTAGATCTGAATACCAAAAACACTAAACTAAATTTCAAAATGAAAATATTTACGTAAAGACATTCTAACTAAAAAAAATAAAAATACAACAAATATCACTAGATTTGATACTTTATACACTTAAATGAACAATACTAAGAAAAAATATTACATATTATCACACATTATTAGTTACACGAATAACACTAAAGAAATAAAAATACAACAAAAACCCGAGATCTGAGACTTCATACATTTACATGAACAATGTCTATGGTAAAGGACAAAAAAATCGAACATTAGAAATGAAAAACTTAATCGGAAACTTCAACTCAAGTTTTGAGGCTCTTCTCTTTGTTTTTGGCAATTCTAAATTTCTAAAAACGACGTAGTGGTCACCAACGCATTTATCTTCTCGCAAGCTTTCTAAAAAGTGGTCATTTGCTCAAATCAGACACTCGAGCGCCGTTTTATGGCCGTTTGAAGTTTCATTGTCATTTTTTGCTTTCTTAGTGAAGATACCATCTCTCTTATCTTATCCCTTGCCCTAGTCTCGCCTGTTTATGAGAGATGTCTTAGATAAATACATGTACAACCTACATGTGCTTTAGAAATGATAGAAATGACTTACAAAAAATAGATAGCGATGCATTATAACAGGAAGACACAGATCGATGATGTGAGAAAATATTATATTTCTTTTATCACACACGGATCATACAATAAAACCGTATATAATTGTTGGAGTATATATATATACATCCGTCTGAAAAAAAAAATGTTCATTTTTTTAATTGAACTAATACAATATTTATGTTTTGTTCTGTCATTTAGTCAAAGTTTTATATTATTAATTTGATATTAATCATTAAAAAAATAATTGATGAACAATTTCACTACTCAATTATTTCTCAATTTAAAGAAAAAGCTAACCTCCCCACATTGGAGCGGTTGGAACAATTTTCAAAATAAATAAAAAACTGAGGGCATATTTGTTTTTATTTATTGAGGGTATTAAAAAAAATTGGTGGTATCGGATGCTGTTTTATTGGATGAAATGTTTATGCTTTTGTTCCTTGTTTGAAGTAGTTGTCTGTAAATCTCATTTTATGACTTATTATTTATTTATTTTTGCTTTAAGACAAGCCCGTAGACAATATTAGACGAGTAGAACTAGGGTGTTCTTAAACTCACCAAGTTCCTTTGTAAGCTTAATTCAAAAGTCTATTGAATTGGCTTCAAACGATGCATCCAAACTGTTGAAACCAATCTACTTTACGAGTGATGCGTTTACATGTTAAATTTATAAATTTTCGAACTAATTTAGTATAAAGTTAAGCGGTAAAAAAAAAAAATTTATAAATTAATTTTAATGTGTTCATTTTTCATTATTTTTTTACCGTTTGACTTTATATTAAATTAGTTTGAAAATTTAAAAACTTGACATGTAAATTCATCACTCGTGGAGTAGATCGGTTTCAACGGTTTGAATGCGTTGCTTGAAACCAATCCGATAAATTTTTGAGTTAAGCTCACAAAGAGGCTTTGTGAACTTAGGAACACCCTAGTTTTACTCTCCAATATTCCCATACAAATTTAATGTTATGTCTTTTATCTCCTTTTATTCATTAAATTTAATTTTTAGACAAATATACCCCTTCCTTTCAATTAGAAATGTTCTTTTAAATTAGTAACATGATTGAATTGAAGCTGTTTTGGAATTAGAACAATAATTGCAAGATAATTGATTTGAAAGAATTGTATTCCTCAATCTATTTCAAGACCTTTATATAGGAAACGAAAGTACATAGTCAATCCTCTGTTATAAGAAAATAAATCACAGGATCTTGCGATCCGATCTCAACTGTTAGTCTTTCTCGAGATGCGTGTATGAAAATTTACTTTTTCAAGAACGTTTCCAAGATCCACGCACGGAAAAGTTTGAACTATTGATCTCGAAATTTCAGAATCCTGCGATCCATCTTGGAATCGCAGCAGATTCGGACACCTGTTATAACTTATAATTGTTTGCCTTTGTCTTGATAATCGTCTCCGGTCATCAAGTATCTCCGATGTCAGTATGTCTAATAGGAATGAAAACCTTCGATTTTCTTCTATTTATTTTTTTTAAGTTTGGTAGCAGCTACCAAATTGAAAAAAAAAAAATCTCCGATTTTCTCTGCTCTACTAACAAAATCACTATCTTTCTGTACCTACTCTTCACAAGCAGAGAGACTCAGAGAGGAAGAGAGAGAAGCTTTGGTGGGTTCTTTTCAATCTCTCTACTGCAACTCATACTAGCCTCACAAGCTCCCAATTCTATAGAAAATGTTGAGTTGGATATATAGAAACAAGATCCCAACATGTTTTAACCCCGTTTAGAGAAAAATGAAAGTAAGGGATCCAAATCTGCTGAAATTCGAGATCGTGAACAGTAATTCTGAAATTTATGAAGTCCAGAATCCAGCAGTCAAACTGTTTCGAGATGTGTGCACAGAAAAACTAGCTATTTCGAGATGCGTGCACAGAAAATATTGGATAGCTAGATTCGGAATTTCAGGAATATCAGGAGGTACTGTTCATAGATCTCGAATTTCAGCAGATTTAAATTCGAAAGTAAGAGTTGCGAAAGGACGGACAGCGATGGAGAGAGAAGTTGCGACCGAGAGAGAGAGAGAATAATGGAGGCATAAAAGACATGTTTTTTTTTTTTTCTTTTTTCTTTTTGGTTTTAATTTTGACGCATGATGGCATGTATCGAATTTGCTGAATATCACAAGATACGCTTGAATTACAGCAGATTGAATTTCAATTGTGTTGCTAATTTAAAAGAACATTTCTATTTGAAAGAAATAGGTATATTTATCTAAAAAATAAATTTAATGAATAGAAGGGGATAAAAGAAAGAACATTAAATTCGTATGAAAATATTGGATATTAATATGTTTTTATGGAGAAATTGGTTATTTCAAAAGTTTTCATGGGTACACTAGAAATTTTTCCATTTTTATAATAGTATTATTGGGATTGTGGTTGTCTAATAATAGCTGTCGATCCATATTAAAATTTGTGTGTACTTAATCTAAATGAATTTTAAAATTGTCAATATGAATGTTAATGTTAATCAGACGGCTATAATATGATATTAGATTGAATTTGATATGATACTCATTGGATAATCTTCAATTCTATCTAATAAATAATACTATAAACATATTTATTCTCATAAAATAATGCTAGAGGGAACTTATTTTTAACATCTCGATAGATCACTGCCTCACCAGTCACATTTTAAATTTCAGGTAAAGAATTCTATCCTTATACACTTACTATAGGGGGTAAAGTTAGGGGTAAAGTCAGGTGTGTAAACGGATCAATAATGTTAATATCAAATTCATATTCACTTTTCAACGAGCGGATATAAATATGGATAGTAAATATATGTTAAAATTGAAAATTAAATCCGCCTTAAACAGATACGGAGTAGATAATCCATGAATACAAATTCGAATACGGATATGAAATGAATAATTGTGAGATAATTGAGTTATATGAACTTTAAGATACAAATATTAATTAAAAATAAATAAATTGAATATTAATTAATAAATATAAGTTGATGGAGAAATTGATGTGCGGATAATGGAAAGTAATACATTGATATAATATGTAAATAATTTTAACGAAAATAAACAAAAGATATTATAGTACAAGGTTTTACAGCCCTAGGTAAAGCATATGTATTTGAAATAAAGTTCGTTTTAAAAAAAAGTTGTAATAAAGTTTAGACAGAATATGACAGGAGCAGACAGCTGAGTGATACAATACTTAAAAAAAAATATTTCTCTTTCGGCCAGTGGGCTAAAAAGTAAACTGTAGACTGTAGATGTATATTTTATCTTTCTTTTCGGCATTTTAAATTGAGTGAGGCTACGGTGCTATGCATAGTACGGATTGAGCCGTGCTACAGCTTAATATTTGAGTTTTCAAAATTTTAACGGTCGATCCGAACCTTTCAACATGATTATAAAATGAATATGTACTTGCAAACTAAATTTTACATTTTTTCAAATTTTTTTACTATTTTTTTAGATAGGTAGAAAATCACTGTTTTTGGATGGTCCAGAATTTTCAGATCAAGTGATTTTCTACCTATCTAAAAAAAATAGTAAATTTTTTTAATAAAACAGCGGTTTTCAAACCAGCTTAATAAATAGTAAAAAAATTTCAAAAAAATATAAAATTTGGTCTCCAAGCACATTTTAATATAGATTGAATATCTAACGGTTTGGATCGACTGCTTGTACATTGAATGTAAAATTCCAAAAAATATAAAATTGGAGAACCGAGTCGTTTGTTCCTGAGTCCAGGAACAAACGTTTGTTTATTAGCTACTCTCTATATACTATTCTGATACAAATAATTAAAATTTAAAATTATATATGTATACTTATTCGTACGGATATTTGAATATCAGATATCCGTATCTAACTTTTTGAATATGAATTCAGATAGTGACAGATAATATCCGACTCGTTTGCACCCCTACATGAGCCTTTGTTAATTTGCCACCAATGAACGTGTGTTTTCTTTAATAGGTACCCATAATTATTTTATTACTAAAGTGAACCCTTTTAAACTTGTTGATAATGTTTTCCTATTTAAATGAAAAAAACAGGGGAATAGCTCTGCTCGAATCTGCTCCATTTCTTTATTTTCTTCCTCTCTGTTTCTTTTTATTTAACTTTATCATTTACTGAAAAAAAACACAGAGAAAGGATAAAAAAACTCGAGCTACAACACAAGTTGGGTCATTGGGGGAATCTTGCGATATTTATATTTTATGATTTATGTGGTTGTACAAAATTGACCAAATGTCGTCATGTGCTTTTTTTACCCAGTCAATACTCAATTCCATGTTGCATGTGGTAGGAATTAATGATTTTAGTATAGGGAATTAGGGATAGTGTTTTCTACCATTATAATAGCAAAAGAAATTTGGCAAAGGAAAAATTAAAAGCAAGCATACCTGAAATCTTGCTTGTATAATGTATATATATATATATCCTATATGGTTTACACTTTACTGGATCTGAACACAAATTTCTAAAGTTGGCTGTAAGATATGCATAAAAGAACAACTTAATTTATATCCCTTTAAATATCTGTCTGAGTCTCTGAGATGAACTGTTGTCTCAAATTTTCAATGCTCATTAACCTTTTATAAAGATGCAGCGGTGAAAATATTCGAATATTGTGATTGAAAGAACTGAATAAATAAGTATCATGTAATTTTATTTTTCGAGAGAGCTAACAATATCAATTCTCATAAAAATAAAAAAATTAAAAATGTATAGGAAGGTATTTAACACCTCACCTCCTGTATGTATATATTCATGCAATTATTCCTGCGGTCCTGCCAATACATGTGCCGAGTGTTCATTTTTGTATTATAACCAATAGCTAAATAGGTTCTTTAAGAATGCACAATTGCTTCAGGATAACATAATAATTGCCGACATTTTTATTAATATCCAAAGTTTAATACAAATTATTATTTATGCCCAGAATCCAGCCCAATATCGAAAAATGCCCAAACCGGTCAGAAAATGGCCGGCTTACTCCCCCCTAAGCCGGCCATTTTCTGGCCGGTTTACTCTTTTTTTTTTTAAACCCGCATTATTTTTTATTCAACTTTGGATATTAATAAAAATGTCGGTTTAATCTTGATGAGTTTATTTTTGCTGTTTAACATATTTTTCTGTTTATTTTTTATGTTGTGCTACTATTTTAATGTTGTAATATTTTCTGTTTAGCATTATCATGATAATTTATTTTATCTGTAAAATATAAAAATAGTACCATAAAAGCACACATACACAAGAACCAAAATATAGGATAATCCAAATATACCAAACATAAATAGTATATCAAATATAAATAGTACAAAACTAGTAAAAATACAACTAAAATGGAGAGGGGGACCATCGCTGAGGCGGTACTCCGGCGTTCGCCCGGCGCCAGCGCGGCCAGGCTCCGTCTCTCTCGACCTCATCTGGGGCATCGGCAGACCTGAGTATCTGATCGGCGATATCCCATATAGCATCGCCCGTGGAGACTGGCTGTACTGGTGGAGGTGTACTGAAGATAGATGCGGCGAACTTAGTCCCAAAGGCAGGCTGAGTATGAGACCCGCTACCACTAGCCTCTCCATCATGCGGCATCTCTGTGCCATATCGGGGTACCCTCGGTGCCGAGCTGAACTCATCATCCAATATCCCGTAGTCCTGGAGACTGTACGAGAGGGACTCCATATCAGAAGTATCGATCCCCGCAGGTGGTGGCTGTGGCGGCATCTCTGCCGGACCCTGCAATCATACACATAAATTATTAAATTTGATCTGAATGAAGAAATTTATTAAAACCTGACAGATACTGAAGTATGACATACATGAGGCTGCACCGGACGTCCATGCTCGTCGTACCATGCCTGCCACGCAACGTTGGACAATACCCAATTATGGTAGTCCCACTATGGATGCGAATCGGGAGAATGTGGCATCTCCTGTCCAATAATCGGGCCTGGGTCAGGCTCGGCCGGATTTATCTCACGCCAGTTGATGTTCTCTCTAGCGTCTCGCAGTATCGTGATGATCTTCCCACCGTGCCCGGCATCCTCAACCGCATTTGCATTTTTCTTGAGGATGCGGTACCCAAGATATCGCCAGTTCTTCTTGCCCATCGTGGAGATCCCATGAGCGCACTCCTTGATCCCCGACAAAAGCTGAAACAAAATTGGCATGTCAGATCAAACCTTGATGAACTATTAAGTTAGAGAAAAACTATGTAGTTTTAGGTGACTTACGTTGCGAGCGAATGAACGGCCGCTGGGATGGTAACCATCATCAGTCTGGATCATGTCGCGGAGATGGGCACCGTAATCGCCCTGCAGATAGACTCGGTGCTCGCTGTGGGGAATCCACAGGAGAGGACTGATGTGCTCCGTGCTGCTGGTACTGATCGGCTCGTCCACTACTGGAAGCGGGGTAGACCGTGCTCTAGGCATCCTGATGTCTAAAATAACCTAATTTCGGTAAAATTACGCTTAATTAGCCTAATTATGGTAAAAAAGGCCAAAATACCCTAAATATTGGACAACTGTGCTAATTTCGGTAAAATTACGCTTAATTAGCCTAATTATGGTAAAAAAGGCCAAAATACCCTAAATATTGGACAACTGTGCTAATTTCGGTAAAATTACGCTTAATTAGCCTAATTATGGTAAAAAAGGCCAAATACCCTAAATATTGGACAACTGTGCTAATTTCGTTAAAATTACGCTTAATTAGCCTAATTATGGTAAAAAAGGCCAAAATATCCTAAATATTGGACAACTGTGCTAATTTCGGTACAATTACGCTTAATTAGCCTAATTATGGTAAAAAAGGCCAAAATACCCTAAATATTGGTCAACTGTGCTAATTACACTAAATTACGCTTAATTAGCCTAATTATGATAAAAAAGGCCAAAATACTCTAAATATTGGTCAACTGTGCTAATTACACTAAATTACGCTTAATTAGCCTAATTATGGTAAAAAATGCCAAAATACCCTAAATATTGGTCAACTGTGCTAATTACACTAAATTACGCTTAATTAGCCTAATTATGGTAAAAAATGCCAAAATACCCTAAATATTGGTCAACTTAGCTAATTACACTAAATTACGCTTAATCAGCCTAATTATGGTAAAAATGACCAAAATACACTAAATATTGGTCAACTTAGCCAATTACACTAAATTACGCTTAATCAGCCTAATTATGGTAAAAATTACCAAAATACACTAAATATTGGTCAACTTAGCTAATTACACTAAATTACAACAATATACTCTAAATTCTAACACCTAAACCCTAAATCCTAAATCCTAAAATAAATAAACTAAAAATTAAATTAGATAAAAAAAAATTACCTCAAAGAAGAGAGAATTCGGTTGAGAGATGAGAGAATTGTGAGAGGAGAGAGAGAAAAAGGGGTATATATAGTGTTTTTTACGGGTTTAAAAAAGAAGAAGAAGAGTAAACCGGCCATTTTCTGGCCGGTTTGGACATTTTTCGATATTGGGCTGGATTTTGGGCATAAATAATAATTTGTATTAAACTTTGGATATTAATAAAAATGTCGGTAATAATTGCAAAAGCTAGACATGGAATTTAGATCAATTTACCTACGTTTGTGGATGAGAAACGGTGAGGTCTCTTATGGGCCGAAATTTTTATTTCTACCATTTTAAAAAAATCAATTAACCAAATAACCATCGTTTGGTGGCAATTCGAATTCTAGCACGGCCGCATCGGCATTCTGCGGACCCATTTGAGCGGGGCCGCAGAATGCCGCTGCGGACCCCTGGCTGGGTCCGCATCGGCATTCTGCGGACCCATATATATTTTTTTTTTTCATCCCGTTTTCAACTTTGACTTTCATTCCGTTTTCAAACATTGGCACGCATCCCTAGAAACCAACAAATACTAAACAAACCAAAACTTTGAGACTTTCATTCCGTTTTCAAACATTGGCACGCATCCCTAGAACAACAAATACTAAACAAACCAAAACTTTGAGATATGTAGCTGTGCGGCCTATGCCTTGGCATATGAGGGTCCGCTCCGGCATTCTGCGGCACCTCCCATATGGGTCCGCTCTGGCATTCTGCGGCCATGTTAGATTTCGAATTGACCAAAAACGATGGTTATTTTATTAATTGATTTTCTGAAAATGGTATAAAGATGAGACAATTTTTGAAATTGAATATTGAATAGAGAGCTGGTCATTTTAAGGTGATTTTGTTGGAAATTTGAGTAGGTTAAAGTGTAATAATTCGATTCAGTTCATTATTTGTTTACTATTTGAAAATCAGAATTCATGTATAAAACTAATTTCAAGATTTATATAGAGTTTATCACTGATACTAGATGAGAAAATTTGATTTAGTGAGTTTTAAAAATTTGGTAGGGTAAATATGATACTATTGAGAATTAGCCATGTCTCTAATCTCCTTCTTCGTGTCAGATGAACGCACCAGCGACAACAGTTGCGTCTTTATCAGTATCCACACAAACAGATTCGAAAACAACCGTCAATTAGTATATTAGTTACCGAATTGGCAGCCCTGCCTTTATCTCTTTCTTATTCTCTCTCGATTTGTGAATTGGTGCGAACAGATAGATCGGATTTTCAGTTTTTATCCAAAACCAAAAATGTTGTTCTTCTTATCCTTTTGGTTTCTTTTCTGTCTTCTCTCAGAAAATGAACAATTGTTAGATAGATCCAAAATTGATCTCCTGTATGTGAATTTATAATATAACACACCATTTAATCGCACAGTATCACTTATTTAAATGTGATCAGATCAGAGAGATATAACATATATTTTCGGCCCATATTGTGTTAAATCCAAAATAACCTAATCCATATTATAATTACAATTTTAACTATTAATTATAACCCAAAATATTCTAGTCTATTAGTATATTTTTAATAGTTCTTATATGTTTATTTATGTGTCAGTGTTACCTATTAAGCATTAGTCTTATTAATATTCTACTACTTTTCGTTCAAATTAAAGAATAAAGAATGAGTAACAGATAATTACAATAAATTGAAAACATAAAAATTATAATTTGGTACCATTATTTTGAAAAATTATAAATTACTAACTAAATATGTAACACTGAAAAGCAATAAGTATATTTTGATACATATATCTAGTATATTTTGATACATTGAAAAGCAATATATGTAACACTGACAGATATTTGTACAAGGTTATTTTAAACTTACATTGCAAAGCGTCATTTAGTTTATTTATTTATTTCCAAAGGGATAACAGGACTGTTATTCCGATCCCAGTTGTTAATTTTTATCGAGATTCGGTCACAAAAAACTAATTTTCTTGAAATTCGCACATGAAAAAGTTTGAACGGTTGTGATAGGAAAAACAAGGTCCTGTGATCCTTTGGAATAACAGCAGATTTATATCCCTTTAAATGTACAAGATTATTTTTTTTCGAATATCAAATTTTTTAAAATTGCCCTGGATGAGACTTAATTTGGCAATTTGTCCGGACGAGCAAAATCACTCTCTAAATTTATATTACTTTCTGTGAAAATTATGGCCTGAAGTAAAGAGATAAAGTGTGCTTATTAAAGATTCTTCTTGAGCTGTTTGATCTTCATCCAACGATTAAACCTTTCTCTTCTGGACGACAGTGTTTCGCTTGCTTTGTTACTCTGGCCGCAAAATTAATTTAGTTCACACAAGAAACAACATTAGATTTTATATTGAAAAATTGTGAAATCCAATGCTATATTTTCTTTCTTCAGCAATTAGCAGCCCATAAAGAAAACTAATTGGATTTTCTAGAGTTCAAATTTTTTCTTTCTGCTTTAAATATTTAAGTACTAAAAGTGCACGCATATGAACCATTCTATATTTAATTATTTTTTTCTTCCCTACATATAGTAAATTGCAAAAACCTCCGAACTTAGAATGTCCTGTATTATCTCATTTTCCGATGCAGACCGTCCGATTTCATTTATAAAAGATAAATTCTGTTTTCATCCACGCCGTGTGTATTTAAATGGACGGATAAGAGAATCCAAAGATATAGAAATATCATATTTACAAAAAAAAAAAAGGGTAGAGATGAGGGGCGAAAAAGTAAAATTACATCATGTAAATTTTGCGTATAAATCGGCGACGGAGATGTTGCGGTGCTCCAATAAATTGAATCAAAGCCGCATTACAAGCAGACAGAGATTCCAAACATCTCTCTCTCTTTCTCTAGAGATTCAAGAGAAAGATCTTTCTTTCTTTCTTTATCATACAGAGAGAGAGTTAGAGAGAGATGGGCGCTGAATCGGAGGTGCTTTCATCTCCAGTCGTGCTGGGTCTTCAGCTATCTGCTCTCATTGACCACGTCGCAAGAGTTGATTCGTCGCTCGTCGACCGAATTCCCGGCGAGAGAGGCGGCTCTCAACTGGTCAAACACTTTTTTTGTCACTAATTTTTACTACAACTGATGTTAGTTTCCAGAATTCTGGTCGCCTTCGTTTAAATTCTATGCAAAACTTTCAATTTTGATTGGAAATTGCAGCTCTGGTACACTGATATTGGGTTATTGCTTGTTTCACCCGTCTAGTTAGTTTAATTACAGGATAAGATGATCCTCAATAAAAAAATTCCTACTTTTCAACTCTTTTTACAGCATTATAAGAATTACATTTTGCTGATTAGATAGATGATTGCATTTATTGAACTCGTTTAGTCGAGTCACTTATTTAATTTGCCTTTCAATAACTGTTTCCATGTAGTCTACTGCAACTTAATTAGGTTATTTATCCAAGTCAATTGGGACATAGGCATGTATTCATTTGTTTGTTCTTCTATTGTGAGATAGGTCAATATAGAAGAATTAAATGATATATTAAGAGAGTTGAACACACACATACTTCCCTCGGCAGACTCTCTGTCTCAAATTCGAACAATGGCCGGTGGCAGCGTTGCCAATACAATTCGGGGTCTGGCGGCTGGATTTAAGGTCTCCACTGGCATAATAGGTGCGTGTGGAGACGATGATCAGGGCCGTATATTTATGCACAATATGGGTTTAAGCGGTGTCGATTTGTCGAGGCTCAGGACCAAGAAGGGACACACTGCTCAGGTGCTTCATTTTTTTGTACTTTCCTCCCTCAATTTTTATTATTTATTTTTTAGGATGGGTTCTCAATGAATTTGTGTGTTTTAATTTGTAGTGTGCTTGTTTGGTTGATGCAAATGGAAACCGGACCATGCGACCGTGTCTATCAAATGCCGTCAAGCTTCAAGCAAATGAGTTTAGGACAGAGGATTTCAAAGGTGCCAAGGTGATAATCTTTCTTACTTGATCTTTAGTGCTCTTTTTTAATTTTTAGGATTAGGGGCACTGGACTGTATCATCACTCTTTCCTAAATTTAACAGGCAATTGATTGTTTATTTTTCAATGCTCTAATCTTTATTTATTTGTTTTTCATGTGCAGTGGCTGGTAGTGAGATATGCGCACCAAAACCTAGAACAAATAAAATCTGCAATTAGAGTTGCAAAGCAGGAGGATGTTTCCATTTCTTTGGATTTAGCTAGTTTTGAGGTAAACTCTTCTTCGTTTAAATTTGTTGACATTTTAATCATCAAACATAAGTACTGCCTGTACTCTTTTGTATTTTCCATTTAATCTTTTTTTGTATTTAATTTGTAGATGGTACGTAATCATCGATCGCAACTTGTGGAGCTTTTGGAGACGGGTAACATAGACCTTTGTTTTGCAAATGAAGATGAAGCGAGAGAGCTCATAAGGTATTAACCTGTCAGTTTTTAGATATACAACCAAATGAGAAGATTATAGTGTGAGTTTTCAGTTTATTTTTTGTATAACTTTGTAAAAAAACAAAAAGCGTAGGGTACTGGAACCAACCAAATGAAATTATTACATAGGGACTGATGGACCACATAATGAGAAGAGAAAGGCACAAATTTATATATTCTCAAGGTTTGTATAAAATCTTGTCTATGCAATGATTCTCGACAAGTCAAAGAATCTTGGTGTATGATTTGCTTTTACAAAAAATTAGGTCTATTATTGCATTCCTTTTGTCTTGTTGTATAGGGCATCATGGTGCTGATCCAGTGGCTATACTTTTCTAATAGAAATAAGTTAGCTAGGATTAAACAAATTTATTTGCGTAAATATTTAGCTCCATCTAATAGTTAAATTGTCACTCTTTAAAAGGGGTGACGAGAACTGTGATCTGGAAGTTGCATTAGATTTCTTGAGCAGTTACTGCAAGTGGGCTGTGGTCACTCTCGCCTCCAAGGGTTGTGTTGCTAGAAACGGCAAAGAGGTCTGCTTATATTATACCATCAACCCGTTAAACCCTTTTAATGGCACACCTCATCAAATGTTGGTTCTGAGATTTGACACAATTCACACTTGAAACCTACCAAGCATGTTTCCATTATGTATGAATGATATAGATCATGAAATGCAGGTAGTGAGAGTTGGTGCAATCGGCCAAACAAATGCGGTGGATGCAACGGGAGCAGGGGACCTGTTTGCGAGCGGGTTCATTTACGGGCTTGTGAAGGGCCTTCCTTTGGAGGATTGTTGCAAATTGGGGGCCTGCAGCGGGGGTTCCGTAATCCGGGCACTTGGTGGGGAGGTGTTGCCTGAGAATTGGCAGTGGATGTATAAGCAGTTGAAGTCCAAGGGGCTTTTAGTACCTGAATTTTAGATTCTGGTTTGGATAAAGCATTTGGGTTAATTTATATTTATATTTTTTTTATTTTCATTGTGAAAAGGAGACCCCATGTAAAAGAGATGCAACATAAAGGTTGCATCATGGTTTTGGTTATTGTTTTGGAATTTAGGGGCAATAATTTAGAGTTTGTGTTGGTATGAAAGAGTCAGTGAGCTAACTGTAAGGAGGAAACTGGTTTAGTATTTATGCTTTGTTATTTATTTATCATATATTTTTTACATTTTGGCATGCCTCGCAATTTTGTATGATTTAGGATATCCTGAATCATCCTCAAGAGAGGAGAAGACATATATACACATTTTTGTTGTTTGTTATATAATGCAATCCCAATTCACAATGCAATTTTTTATAATTATGCTATGTAATTGAATGCACAGAAAGAAATGAGGAATTTTTTTTTCCTTACACATATTAGATATTTTTTATTTTTTTAATAAAGAGTAAAATAGTTATTTTATAAATTTAAAATGAGTTTTGATAGAAAAGTCAATAAATTGAGTATAAAAATTTATTTTTAGATAGAAAAGTTAATAAATTGAGTAAATTTGTGAGTTCTAAAAATTTGGAAGGGTAAATATGATACTATTGAGGGGTAATACGTATTTTCGAAGTTTGTAAGGGGTATACATGAAATCCCCCCTTCCATAATTATGCTATGTAATTTAATGCACGGAACGAATTGAGGAAAATGAATTGCGTTGGGCAAGTGAAAAAACATGTGTTATTTATGGGCCAGGAGAACCCAGAGGGCCGGCCCATTTCATTTCACGAATTATCGACTCATGACTTGAGAAGAAAGAAAGGGAGAAGAGAAAGAGAAGAGAAAGAGAGCAGCAGTTATAGGTAGATCCAGAGAGAGAGGAGAGATTTATACAAATAAAACCCCATCGCCATTGCTCCAAGTTAGTCTCACCCCAGCTGAGCGAGCACCGGGAAGAAGAGAAGAAAGCAAAAGGAGAGGAGAAAGAAAGGATGTTTCGCAACCAGTACGACACGGATGTGACGACGTGGAGTCCAGCTGGGCGTCTCTTCCAGGTGGAATACGCCATGGAGGCCGTCAAGCAGGGCTCCGCCGCCGTTGGCCTCCGCTCCTCCTCCCACGCCGTCCTAGCCGCCGTCAACAAGGCCGCCTCCGAGCTCGCTTCCCACCAGCGCAAGGTCTTCCGAGCAGACGATCATGTCGGCGTCGCCATCGCCGGCCTCACCGCCGACGGCCGCGTCCTCTCCAGGTCTTTCTTTCTTTCTCGCTTTATTTATTTAGCTTTTTATTCCGTTCCATTAGACTAACTCATTGGAATTTAGATCAAATCCTAAAGAGTAATCCTATTTGAAAATTGGAACCTACCTGCTTCATTTATATTCATACTTCCAAGATCAAATTTCTGCTGAGAGCCGCACAGTAGATAAAATAATAGAGTCATTAACCTAAACCCTACATCTACATGTAATCAATCACTCTTCCTTTTCTCCTAACCTCTACTAACATTAATCCTTCTATTATATGCGTAATGGATCAATTCAACTTGATGTATGAGCTATTTGAGTGACGCTACCGACATCGTCCCTGGTTTTATATATCAAAATTTGTTCTCCTGTGTCTCTGTCAACTGTGGGATAACAGGTGTTCTTTTGATATTCTTATTAACAATATTTGGCTTCAAATATAGTTTCCCACAGATCAACTTGAATTCCTAAATTCAATTTTTCCCGTGTTTGATGCATTTACAGATACCATGTATTTTCCCAAACTTTCAATGGCATACACTTTGTCATCTTTTTTCTCCCTAAAATCTGATGAATTAGGTTCCTTGCATATTCAAATTTGGCTGTCATTACATAGTTATAGAGAGACTATGAATTTTATTTGTTTTTTTTTCTTTGATCGCATATTTTTTTTGCCTTTGTTTGTATAGGTTTTTGAGGAATGAGTGCATTAACCATTCCTTCGTCTATGAATCACCCCTGCCTGTGGGAAGGCTCGTTGTGCAACTTGCTGATAAAGCTCAGGTACTTTTCCACTCACAACCCTGATAAAACCTCAAATTCTCATTCACTCATTTCCTAATGTTACTTCACACAAAAGCCCTTTCTCTAACCAACCAACCAACCTTTATGTCCCGTTGGCATTTCCCAGGTGTGCACTCAGCGGTCCTGGAAGCGTCCCTATGGAGTGGGCCTCCTGGTTGCAGGCCTTGACGAGAGTGGGGCCCACTTGTACTACAACTGCCCGAGCGGCAACTACTTCGAGTACCAGGCCTTTGCCATCGGGTCCCGTTCCCAGGCAGCGAAAACCTTCCTTGAGCGGCGCTACGAAGCCTATGACGGGTACACACGGGAGGAGCTTATCAAAGACGCCCTCTTTGCAATAAAGGAGACCTTGCAAGGGGAGAAGTTGACTAGTCAACTCTGCACTGTTGCAATAGTTGGGGTAGGAGAGGCCTTTCATGTCATAGACCAGAAGACTATTCAGGAGTATATTGATGCAATGGAGGTGTCCAGTGAGGGAGGCGCTGAGGAGGAAACTGCTGCTGCTCCACCATCTGGTGAGGCGCAAGAGGGGGGTGATGGTCCAGCAGAGCCTGCTCCGATGGATATTTAAAATCAGGGTTTGTTTACTGTGTTAATGTTATGATGCTTTTTTTTCTTTTCTTTTTTTTAGTTAATCCCATTTGGAATGACTTGGTAGAATTAATATTTGATAATGGTGCTTATTGGCTTATGATGTTGCCGTGTTTAGACGTGTTGTTCTTGTAGTGTAGGCATGAACATGATCTACTTCAAGTCAGTTTGGAATTTCTTGTTTGTTTTGATAGTGATCTCTATTATTCTGGTTTACTGAACATCTGCACCAAATGGGGCCTGTACCAGTTTTACTTGTACAGCCACTATAGTAGATTCTCATATCCATTTTCTTGAGTGAATCTCTTATGCTAGAAAATCAGGAGTGCTTAATTTGGGAATCTAAAATATGCTAATTTCATACATTACAACATATTACATTTCATCCATAGGAAGTGTTTTCTTTCATGTGTCTTGCAATGGATATACAGTAATGGGACAGCCATTTCTGAGCCTTGGAAACATAGCCCATTTCTCCACGCTCCAGTCCTTATCTGTTACCTTCCACCTGATTATCAAAATTAATTAAAACTTAAAAAAATATAGAATATCAAAACAAAACAAAACAAAAGAAGTCAAATCTCCTCAAGATACATGAAAGACTAATTAAATGTGCGGCAAATTATTTCCTTAAAATAGAAATCTAACACCAAAAAATTGAAACAATGCTTCCTCAGTGATTAAAATCAACTTCTAATGAATCATAATTTATCAGCTATAGGCTAGATATTTGTGAGAAATATTGTGAGAAATGAAAAAACTAAAAATTAAAGTTGCACCTATAAGTAGTAACAAGTCTATGGAGGAAAACCAGCATCATAACCTTTGCTAAATTCATACCCAAGCATGTCCTTCCTCCTGCTCCAAATGCCAAAAAGCTGTACGACTTTGGGTCTTCCTATTTTTTTTTTTTTCCAAAAGGCGAAAGTGAAGTTTCTGTTAAGTGTCTAATTTAAATTGCATATTATTATCTTAGTAAAAGTAGGACCAATTATGGTTCAGAAAATTAAACTTACATCAAACCTTGAAGGAATGAACTTCGTTGGATCATTATAAATTGTCGAATCATAGTGTATACCTCTTGCATCCACGTTGATGATCCATCCTTTCTTAATCTGATATTCTACAATAATAGTTGGTATTTCAAACCCAAGGTCTGATGTAGAAGCAAACAAAGATTCTTGTTTTGCAAGTGTAAAATATTGAGGCAAGTAGTTTTCTATTTGTAAAAGAAAGTTGTATAACTGCAACTAAAATATACAAATGGCACCTCCAATTTGACAGTCTTTGAGGGTTTCCCTTGGAAACCAAGAAACTATAGTTGCCATCCTCAGTGTTTCCTTCACTACCTAGATATAAATGCCATTAAGGGAAAAAAGTTACAAAACCAAAGGATTAATGCACATTTGTACAGAGAAAAATTTATAGTAACCTTGGAAGCATATTGCATCTCATTTAGAGTTCCAGGTGCAATGGTTGAATCAGAATTTTTGTATTTGCAATCCATTTGCATTTCCTGATTTGACCATATTAAAATAAAAAATATATTGTTAGAAGAATGCAGTAACTAAATCAAAATAATAATGGCTTTTTGAGTTTTTTTATGCATTTAAGCTAAATTTACTAACCCTTAGCTTATCTTGGACCTCAGCATGCTTGTCTAAGTACTTAACCATCCATGTAATTGCACTTGCAGTTGTCACTTGTCCTGCAAGTGAATTTTGGATATGCAAATATTAACTTTATTTCAACTCCTTAGTCTTGAATGGATACAACATACGAAAATAATCAAGAGTGTAAAAGTAGATGTTAAATACCGGCAATAATAAGTGTTAAAATGTTATCCAAAATCTGTTCATCATTGAGCAGTTCTCCATTCCTTTTATCAGATTGATCCGCTGAAAGAAGAAATTGCAAGAAGTCTCTCTTATTTTCGAAGCCTTTTCTCCTTAGAGCTATCTTTTCTCTCAATGCATTCATGACTCTTTTTCTTGCCTAATTGAGCAAATCAGACATATAATTATGCATATCATAATTGATTATTTGATTGTCTGTGATCTGTACTATGCAAAAGTTATATTGAATTGCCATGAAATTATTAAATGACACAAATATACCTGAAGTCCTTCATAGAATCTTGTACCGGGAAATCGTAAAGGGAAAGAGAGCATAGCTTCAGTTATGAGAAAAATGTCGTGCTGGAGCCTCTTCAGTTCTTCTTCTTCATTTAAACTCATTATCATTTTGCATATCGCACGAAATGTTAGCTGTTCAAATTTAATATAACTATAAGTTGTTTCATTATACCTATGAATTATGTGCATTTTCAGGCACTATTTAGAAAAAAAAAAAAAGATGACATTCACCTTCATGGCATCATCAAACACTACAACATGTTTTTTTCTCTCCCATTGTTTAAGAATTTGAACTGTTAACTCATCAAAATGCTCTATAAAGGAAGCCAAAGAATCAAATGTGAAGAGATTGGAGATATGGCGCCGTAGGAAGGCGTGGTGCTCGTGTGAAGAACAGAGCATGCTCTGTTTTCCTAGTAACTCCCCGATTGATTTTATATATCTCTTTGAGAAATCAATGGATTCTGACCCCAAAAGAGATTTTGCAACATTTGTTCTCGAGATAAATACATGCGTTTGTCCAAATATGTTGGTTCTGAAGCAATCTCCGTACCTACACGAGTAGAGAAAAAAGAGGGAAAAAATATAAAAAAAAATATTTCATGGTTTGCCTTTTAAAGGACAAAAAAAAAGAGTAAATTGCTTTTCCCATCTTCAGTTATAAATAACAAGAGAGAGAGAGATTCATACTTTAGGTGCCTTTTTCTAACAAAATCATAGACTCCATTGGTGCCACTATATGCTCTGACAAATGCAAGAGTCTCTCCAACCAAAGGAAATCCACTGCTCCCTGGAGGGATTCGACAACACTTTGAATCGTCATGACTAGTAGTAGTACATGCATTGGTGCAAATTCTCTTAAAAACCCACAGCAGGACCCATGTTATAGCACCCATGAACAAGAGATGCAACAAGAAACCATTAATAACATGAAGAAGAAGAAGAAGAATCGCCATATTGGCAGTGTGTGCGTGTGTGTGTGTGCAGGGGGTTTGTGATTTATGTAGGGGTGTCAATGGGTACGGTATGGGGCGGGTGGAGGTATTTTCATACCCATACCCATTAAATTGACTTTATCCATATCCTACCCATACCCATTAAAAATTAACTTTATCTTATCCTACCCTTACCCGTTAATATTATCGGGTAACGAAACGGTAGCGGATGAATAACGGATAATACTAATATAATAATTTGTTTTATTATATTTTACAAATTAAATATAAAAATCTCATTCATTTCACATATATGTAATTACATTTCTAATAAAAAATAAATATAAATGTGCAATCAATTCTAACTAAATTGTTTTTTATAAAGGAAGAAAATTAAAAAACACGAATACATATTTAGGTGGGTTGGAAATTGAATTGAATATATATTTAGATTTTATAATTACCCTATAGGGTAACGGGTACGAAATAGTCATTACCCACACCCTTACCCATTTGGTTAACGAAAAATAATTCTTATCCATACACATACCCAATAAACTAACGAAAAAAAAACCTTATCCATACCTGCCTTATCGAATACGATACGGGTCGGGTAAACGGCTAAAAAAGTACCATTGACACCCCAAGATTTATGATGTCTTATTGGCGACTACAAAAGGACAGAGTCATTTCTAAGAGTCTTTCCAAATATCTGTGAATTTAGAAAGGGGGTTATTGTGTACCCTCTGAGTTAGCTTTTTAAGCTGTGTTTGGAAGAGAGAGAATATATAATGAAATTATCACCGTCTTTTAATATATATAACATATATATTTTGCTCTCAAATATAGCCTTAGACATTAATTTTTCTCTCAAATTTAGAAAAGTGGTTCTCATTCTTGTTAGGAGTTTTTTTTTTTCTTTGTTGGGCAATATAATATAATTTGTTCATTATGTGGAGGGCTTTTGGAAAATGTTTGAAAAGACAAAGGTACATTGTTAAATAATTGAGAGGTGATGCATGTTTGCTGGATTCTTGCTGTAACTAGGAATTCATATCACCGACGGTACCGTAATAGGGAATCTTTTACAATTACTTGATCTGGACCGTTCTTTTTAACTTGGCACGAATCTCAAAGCCCAATAATACTGCCCCCTCAGTCAGCCCGAATCCCAAACCGGCTGAGAGTTAATCTCAACCGTAAATAGCTAATTGTAAAAGGGAATCTTTTACGGTACCGTCGAGGATATGGACTCCTGTAACTAGTGGTAAGTGGTAAGGCCACTAATAAGTGAAAAGTTAGTAGACGCTTTCTTTTCCGTCCATTGTGAAAGTGTATCTTAATAAAGTAGCAGCCATATATATCATGAAATCTTCATTAGATTTACATCAAACACACACCCAATCCCAGTTTTTGATTCTTGTCAACTCATCATGCCAGACAGTATCCACCGCAAATCATTTGTACCACAACCTTTTTTTTCAACATATTAAATAAACAAAATATAATATGAAAAATAACTGACAATAATATATGATGTTCAAGTTATTTTAGTAAGAGAGACTATATATTAAGATAGGTGAAAAAACTGTATTTTACATGCAGCTTTTCTACAAGTGACATTTAAAAGTTGAAATAAGATACGCAGTCCTCTTCAAGTCATTTATGTGTTAAGTTATTAGAACCAATAAAGGTATATCACCGCAACAATAAACAAGTGCATGAATTATGACATACACGCGGCGGGAGTTTGGGCCTTATGGAGGGAGAGGAACAGGCGGTTGTTCTCTGATAAAAGTAAACCGGTGCATATGCTAATCCATGATACGACAATGGATATATTCTTATGGTCACGGGCTGACTAGTTTAGGAGGGCAAGCGAAGACAAAACCGGGGCCATGCAATCATGGGAGCGCCTATTGCGTTTTACTAGCGGCCATTTTGGCGAGCTGATTTGCTTTTATTATTTTTGTTGTTAGGTTTTATTTTTTATTGTACTTCGTTGTGACCTTAAGTGGCTTTGTAAATAATCTTTTTTAGTATCAATATATCTGTTAACGGCAATTCGCCGCCAACCATCAAAAAAAAAGAATTATGACATACACTAACATAAACAAGAAATTAAGTAAACAAAATCCATCAGGCGTGTTAAGTAGCCTAGAGGCTACATGCAACATAAGTCAGAAAGCACAACCTTAATTATATTTATTCCAATTCCATTTGCAAACCACAGAACGAGAGAAAGAGAAGGAGAGAAAGATAAGAAAGAAATCAAAGGCCATATATATATAATAGTGACAGTAACATATAAGATAGCTTTTCAGATGACTTGCCATTAGCCATGCATCTTTTTTTTTATTTTTTTATTTGATGAATCTATATATATGATATCAAATCATATATAGAGATAAAGCATGGCAAAATGATTTTGAGAACATACACATACAGACATACATCCCTCTTCTCTCTTTTGATTGTATAGAAACAAATCAACACCTTCATTCATTAATCAACCACTCTCCCCCCACCAATCTTGATGAAGAATTTTCAAAGTAAATTGACATCTCCTTGCATGGCTCAACTAGTAATCAGTTCAGTAATTAATCACTGTTTTGTTCGTGTAATGTGGAATTTGTGTAGCTAGCTAAGTAGGCTAATGAAGCATTTAGGCGCTTAATGGAATCCTTGTGCTTTATATAGCAGCTTAAAAATGCGCATGACAATTAAAGCAGCCTTGTTTTCTCAGTCCTAATCATTAATCACCCACGATTTCTTTATTAATTTAATTTCAGATCACGGGTTTTGCGTGCATATTGTTTATTGATCGGCCTTTGCATATATTTTTATTTTTTATTATGAATCCCTACTTTCGGTGATCCAAAGAGCCACCGACATTTTTATTAATATCCAAAGTTAATTAGAAATTAATATTTATGCCCAGAATTCTCCAGTTTCGCCAAAAATACCCAAACCGGTCATAATGGAATAATGAAATCTACTACTGAAATTTGAATTTTTTGTTTAAATTATTTGTTAGATTACTTCTTTTGATTTATAATTACCATATTTATACTAAAATACACTAGATTACTTGAAATTATGTTGAATTACACTATATTACATTAAATTACGCTAAATTATGTTAAATTACGCTAAAATACGGTAAATTCCGGTAAATTACTGTGTGTCTTCATAGTGATGTATAACTAGAAACTATTTTTTTATTTCTCTTTTATCTTCATAGTGATTTATAATTAGAAACTATTTTTTTTAAGAGACACTATGAAGAGCAAGATAATGAAATCTAACACTGAAAAATTGAATTTTTTGTTTAAATTATTTGTTAGATTACTTCTTTTGATGTATAATTAGCATATTTATACTAAAATACGCTAAATTACTTGAAATTATGTTGAATTACACTATATTACGTTAAATTACGCTAAATTACATTATATTACGCTAAAATACGCTAAATTACATATGAATAGGGACGATATCTTCACTGAAAAGGTGAAAAACAACGATGAAACTTCAAACCATCATAAAACGGTGCTCGAGTGTCCGATTTTAGCAAATGACCACTTTTCGGAAAGCTTGCGAAAATACGCATGCATCAGTGACCATTATATTGTTTTTCAAAATTCAGAATTGCCAAAAAACAAAGGGAAGAGCCTCAAAACTTGAGTTGAAGTTTCCGATTAAGATTTTCATTTCTATTATTCAATCCAAGTAGCTCAGTAAATTAGTTACATAATGAACTTGTAGAATACCAATTTTTACTATTTTCCGAATTTTTTTACTATTTTTTATGATTAATGAAAGATGACACAAAATCGGTCTACTTTAGCGTAATTTACCGCATTTTTATCAATTAGCGAAGTTATTGTAATTTAGTGTAATTCAACATAATTTATTGTAATATAGTGTAATTCAACATAATTTCAAGTAATCTAGTGTATTTTAGTATAAATATGCTAATTATAAATCAAAAGAAGTAATCTAACAAATAATTTAAACAAAAAATTAAAATTTTCAGTGTTAGATTTCATTATTTTGCTCTTCATAGTGTCTTAAAAAAAAAAGAGGAAACCAACCATTTTATGGCCGGTTTGAGCATTTTTGGCGAAACTGGAGAATTCTGGGCATAAATATTAATTTCTAATTAACTTTGGATATTAATAAAAATGTCGGAAGAGCCGTTATATTGTGGTGGCCAAGATTATGTTAGGTTTATTTTCCGCATTTGAATATGATTTGTGGCCGCGTTGATATTATTTTATTTTTCCCAAATTCGGCCGACAAATATAAATCAATGAAAAGAAGTTACCACTAACGAGTTTTATAAATCACGCATCACAAAATAAAAATAAGATGCACATTATTATAGGGGTGCACAAAAAACTCATGACTCGAAACTCAGTTCGGATTCAACTCGCTAATAACTCGAGTTGAAACTGACTCGAGTCAAAACTGACTTGAGTTAACTGACTCGGTTGATTTATGAGTCGAATCCAAGTTACCTCCAACTCGGTTTGGAATCAACTCGTTGGACTGACACCAAACCCTAATTCATATATTCCTAATTTTTGCGTCCCAAACCTTGTACCTGTTTCTCACATTATTTGATAATTTGATAAATTATGTACTATTTCTTTTGTTTTGTTAATTTATTAGACTCTGTATTGTTTTGTTAGACTTTATCTGTTTGGTAATTTTTAATTATGTATTATCTTGGTATTTTCGTAATTTTTAATTATGTATTGGTCATTATCTCATTATGCATGTACTGTCTTTAATTATGTATTATTTTGGTAAACTATGTAATATTTTTTTTGTTAGAATTTAATTAGATTGTCTCACTATGTACTATATTATGAGTCATGAGTTGACTCGTTTCGACTCGAGTTGCTTGCGAGTTGATTCCAAATTGGAGTTTTTGACTCGGAACTGGATTAGCAACTCAGACTCAACTCCTCATGAGTTCGCGAGTTGAATCCAATTTGTCCTCAACTCGGACTCAACTCGGCTCATGAGCAGCCCTATGCACATAGCACTTTCACTTTTTTTTACCATTGGACTTTGATCACTTTGTTTGACTATTGTTCTAATCAAGTCATCCTATAACTTTTTCATTCAAAAATATATAAAATATAACTTTTCTGTTAGTATTTTGGACGGAATGAGCATATTCCGTTAAAATTTTGGATGGAATTAGCATATTCTGTTATATTTTGGATGGAATGAGAATATTCAGTTAATATTATGGATGGAAAAGTTACAAGTTGACTTGATTATGACAAATTAAAAGTTGAGTGGCTATGGAGGGACAAATCAAACTTGAGTGACCAATTCGTGACAAAAGACAAAATTTAGTGACCTCCATCGAAATTTACCCTTAAATGTATTATAGTTTATATTTTTTATTATCAAAAGTGCTCCACTATTTTTTTTTTTATAAACTATGTCAAAACAAGGCATCAAAAAAAGTAGAGTGTTTATCAGTTTATCCCTGTTTAACTATTGGATTCTTCATTGTAAAAAAAAAAAATACGTATTTTTTTACTAGAAGATTCTGAGGTTTACAAAAATATTGGTGACTGCTTTATACTAATCTTATAGTAAAGAGAAAATTTTGTGTAAATTCTTATTAAAAAAATTATTAGATTATATATATTTTAGATCTTCGGTTATACAATAAAACAATATTAATTTGAATAAATTTAGTCGAAATATTTTAAATCTTCGGGCCAATACGGTACAAGGACCAAAGTGAAATGCACAGGACTGTTTTAAAACATATCGGAGCAGATTGAACGGTCCCGATGCAAACACAAAATTAGAAGTACCTTAGGTGATGTGGATTCGGAAACGGTACACTGGCTGGGTCCTGGAATCCATATCCTCGACGGTACCGTAAAAGATTCCCTTTTACAATTAGCTATTTACGGTTTGAGATTAACTCTCAGCCGGTTTAGGATTCGGGCTGACTGAGGGGGCAGTATTATTGGGCTTTGAGATTCGTGCCAAGTTAAAAATAACGGTTCAGATCAAGTAATTGTAAAAGATTCCCTCTTACGGTACCGTCGGTGATATGAATTCCTGGGTCCTGGCCTCCTGGGTGTACAAAAAATTACCATTTTAGCCGGGGACAGAAATGTAAATTCATCCCTACCTAAATCCCCCCTCTGTCGCTCTCTTCGTCTTCGTCTCTCGAGCGCTGCCCTCTAAACCCTCTCCTTCCTCAAGGTACAGCTACTCTCTCTCTCTCGTGCGCGCGCGTGTTGGGTACATCTGAACACCGATCTTGGCTGGTTAGTCAAAAGTCAAACTAATCTCAGCCCAGTGTGGTTAATTCATCTCGCAATTCAATTGCTCTGATTTTTTAGTGCCATTTCTTTTTGGAATTAAGGTTGTTTTTCTCCTTTTAGTATCTCCCAACCGAAATTACTCAAAATTGTATCGTTTGCATTTGCAGGACGCTTCTCTTAGCTGGAAATGGCGACTAAATCTTCAAATGTAACCAGTGAGTACCAAACTTCGCTCTTTTTGTTACAAATCTCTACTTACTGTCAATTTATTTAACATTTTTGGTAAATTAGTGATGATGAAAAGTGAAATGTCCAATTGCAAAGCCCCAAAAGTTACTGTCATAGGAAAGTACTGATTATATGTCATTCCAACCATGATTGGTACATAGTAAGTAAAAACCTAGCAAGACCTTGATATTTTTTTTTCATTATAATATTTATTTTGTTGGCATCAGCAAAACCAGCAAAAAAGAAGGAAATGAAGAAAGAAACGAAACTTGGTATGGCAGTGAAGAAAGATGACAACTTTGGAGAATGGTACTCTGAGGTGAGTTATGCTGTCATATATATCTCTTAAGAAAATGTAATATAGTAACTTGCATCAAAGGTGCACATTTTATAATTCAGTTCCATGTTTTCCCTTTCAGGTTGTTGTGAACAGCGAGATGATAGAGTACTATGACATCTCAGGATGCTATATTCTAAGGCCACAAGCTATTTCCATTTGGGAAACTTTGCAAGTAACTAACTAGCTCTTCCTTTGATACTCTCTCTAGTGTTGTCAGATTACGAATTCAACATTGAATCAACCCCATTTGTATATTTTTTTTTTCTTCTTCAAACCATGCCTGCCTTTCAATTTCATCCACTATAATTCCTAATTCCATTTTAGGAAACTTTACAGCTTCTTAACATAATTATGTACTGCTACAGGCATTCTTTGATCCGGAAATAAAGAAAATGGGCATAAAGAATGCTTATTTCCCTCTTTTTGTTACTGAGAATGTGCTACAAAAGGAAAAGGATCACATTGAGGGTTTTGCTCCTGAGGTTAGTTCTTGGTTTTGATCTTTTAAACACTGAAATGAAATGTTTGTAAAAATGAGAATGGATTGATCTAATTTGGTGTCCAAATTGGTAAAACGTACAGGTGGCATGGGTGACAAAATCAGGGAAGTCAGAACTGGAGGTGCCCATTGCAATTAGGCCGACAAGTGAGACAGTAATGTACCCTTATTTTGCAAAATGGATCAGGGGACACCGTGACTTGCCTCTCAAGCTCAACCAGTGGTGTAATGTTGTCAGATGGGAGTTTAGCAACCCCACACCTTTTATCAGGTACCTTTGTTTCTGCAATCACATGGCTTTAATTTTATGCTTAAATATATTGAACCTTAATTAATGTCTGATTCGAGAGTTGTTTTCAATTTTATAGGAGTAGAGAGTTTCTGTGGCAGGAAGGGCATACTGCTTTTGCAATAAAAGAGGAAGCAGATCAAGAGGTGGGATTCAACATGCTTCTTTTATGTTAATTACATTTTTTTCCTTTGATTTTTCTTCTAACCTCTGATGCATGCATGGTTTTTTCCCCTGTTGATAATTTATCAGGTACTTGAGATATTAGAGTTATATAGAAGAGTGTACGAAGAGTATCTCGCTATTCCTGTAATAAAGGGGAAAAAAAGTGAACTTGAGAAGTTTGCTGGTGGTCTTTATACTACTAGTGTCGAGGTGCACCACTGATTCAATTTTGAACTACTATTCGCTCCTTCACATTTCATTGTTGCCTATTCTTTGTTTTTACTTCAACTGAGAATTACTGGTTTAATTGCCCCTCCTCTAGGCTTTTATCCCCCACACGGGTCGTGGGATTCAAGGTGCCACCTCACATTGCCTTGGGCAAAACTTTGCCAAAATGTTCCAAATCAATTTTGAAGATGACAAGGGCGGAAAGGGAATGGTGTGGCAAAATTCTTGGGCCTACAGCACCCGTACCGTAAGTTCATCTTCTATATAGTCTCTTTGCGTTTGTGTTGATATATATGGTGCCAACCTTATAACCTGAACTGTGTTTTTTTTTTTTTTTTTTTAAAGATTGGGGTGATGGTGATGGTGCACGGTGATGACAAGGGGTTGGTGCTGCCTCCTAAAGTGGCATCAGCACAAGTAGTTGTTATTCCTGTACCATACAAAGATGCCGACACTACGGCCATCAAGGCCGCATGTGAATCAACAGCCAATGACTTAAATGCTGCCGGTATGAGAGCTGATCTGGACACACGAGAGAACTACTCGCCAGGCTGGAAGTACTCTCACTGGGAGATGAAAGGCATTCCTTTAAGAATAGAGATCGGACCAAGAGACTTGGAGAAAAGCCAGGTGGAATATTTTATGTTCGGCTTTGTTTTGACATATATGACTGATCCATCCCTCCCTTTTTATAACTAAAACTAAGAAGTTTTGAGTTATCAGGTGCGTATAGTGAGGCGGGACAATGGCGCAAAAATAGATGTGCCGATGGGTGAGCTGGTGGAGAAAGTGCAAGAGATTCTGACGAGCATCCAGGAGAATCTATTCAACACGGCCAAAGAGAAAAGAGATGCGTGCATTGAAGTGGTGCACACCTGGGATGAGTTCATGACTGCTCTCAACAACAAGAAGTTGATCCTTGCCCCCTGGTGTGATGAGGAGGTATACCTCTCTCTCTCCTCTTTTCATGCCTGCAAGACATGCACTGATCTCAAGTAAAGAAATATAGTATGCATTGGTGTGTTGGTACTGGCTAGATTTTGACCTTAGATTGCATTAAAAAAAAAAAGAACTTGTATATTCACATGGTTATTGTACTTTGTGTTTGTCTGTATATATACTTACATATTGTTAATATATATATATATGTGTGCTTGGCTACTATGCTTATATAAGCATATGCCCCCATATGCTTAAATGAGCATTTTTGCGTTTCCAATGTTCAAATGGTCGATCCGACCGTTCATCTTGTTCTCCATATTAATATGTGCTTGGAGACTAAATTTTACATTTTTCTGAATTTTTTTACTATTTATTAAGCCACTTTGAAAGTTTCTGATCTGGTGGTCCAGAATTTTGGAAACACTGTTTTTACTGTTCACCCAGATCAGCAATTTTCAAAGTGGCTTAATAAATAGTAAAAAAATTGAGAAAAATGTAAAATTTAGTCTCCAAGCACATATTAATATGGAGAACAAGATGAACGGTTGGATCGACCATTTGAACATTGGAAACGCAAAAATGAGTTATAAGCATATGGGGGCATATGCTTATATAAGCATAGTAGCCAGCCTCATATATATATATATACTTATATATTGTTAATATGTAAATATAGGAAGTGGAGAAGGATGTGAAGGCGAGAACCAAGGCCGACCAGGGTGCTGCTAAAACACTATGCTCCCCTTTTGACCAGCCCGAACTCCCTTCTGGTACCTTACTCTTACCTCTTTCTCTCTTATTTTTCTCCTATGTTTTTGTTCTTTCTTTTAATATCTTTTGCTATACTACTAGCACTAATGTATCCTGGGTATATATTGAATCTAATGGAAATAATCTGATCATCCAATGGAACTTCTTCATGTAGGCACGGTTTGCTTCGCATCTGGAAAGCCAGCAAAGAAGTGGACCTACTGGGGACGGAGTTACTAATTTCAGTGGTCATTGGTTTCAAATTGAGACAAGCACTATCTATTTGAATTCAGTTTTTGCTTGTTAGAAGATAAATTATGGTGTTTTTTATTATTATATTTACTTGATGATGTTTGGGTTAGCTGAAGTTAAAAGAGTTATGTTATTATCTTTTTGTTTAACTGTTCTTGTTTTCACTTCTGAGTTGTATGGGACAATTTTGTTTAGTTAGAAATTATAGAAATCATCATTTTGATTTGGTTGTTGTACACAAATTATCAGTTCGTACATACATTTTGGTGCTCCACAAATGTTTAAAAGAATTTCATTTTTCATTTCTGTGGATTTATATGCTAGAATTGGATGGAAGTGAGGTTGATTTGAGGGTGCACTAGTGATGCGCCATCTAAATATGTATGCTAGTGAGAGAAACAATTTACCTTGTGGCAAGAGAAGAACATTATTATATGTACCTTTTGCCAAAAAATTGAAGAAACCAAAAACACGCCTAAATGCGCATGAATATTTAGTCATGTCGGGATTAGAAACTCTACAGTTTATTATTTCAGATTGTCGACCAAGTGATGAGTTCAAATTAAAGATGGCTATCAAATCAAATTTGATCTGCGTTGATTTAATATTTAGGTGGGACTAGGAGATTTAGTTAACATTAGGTGGTATTACGTCACTTGTATTCATAAAAGAACCCCAAGTTGGTATTTTTAAAGAAAATGTGTTTATTTATGTCCAGATTCGATATCCCAGTCTTCAATCAATCATCAATCCTACTTAACAAATCTCCTACTCCATAAATTATTGATGGTTCTCTTTTGATTGATATTGTATTGAAAAGTTTATAGTTTAGGTTGGTATTTTTCCAGATTAACTGGTCCTGTGGCCAAAACAATGTTGTGGAATCTTTTGTAAGTTGGAATAAAGTGGATTTTATATAGAACTCAAGTACTCAATTAAGCATTACATCACTTGCTTAGTTGACTAATTTTCAATTTTCAGCAAAACAACAATAGCAATGCATATGTCACCAAGTCAAAACAAGAGGCTTTATAACATATTACTTAGACATGGCCAAGTGGTTGTATATAAAAAGGTTTCATAGAGGAGCATCAACCAAAAAAGATTATAGGCCGACTATCAATGTCTTTCTCTGGGGTATAAATCTTTTTCAACCTCTCTTCTGCTTCAGAGTTTTAAGAACTCAACCTACTCAGTTACACAGTTTGTTAAGCTTTTACATGGCAAAGAGAACAGAGATTAAGGTTGATACCTCTACCCCAAAAGCCAAACGAAAGGTCATTACAGCTATTGCAGATTTACAAGGTAATTAAATTTTTTCTTCCTATAAATAAAATACCCAAGAGATGGCTGCTATAACTGACCAAATTCCAAAGATAAAGAATAACCTCTTTTATGCATCATGCACAAGGCAAACAAGCTGTACCCTGTTTAATTTCTGAAGACCCTTTGTTCAGTTTAATTTTCTAATCTTTTGGCTTATTAAACTGGACAATTCTGTCAGTACATAAACCTAATGGTTCATGTAAACAAGCGAGCTTAACACACTCTTTAACTCTAGTAAATATACTGGATTTATCCCCTGCTAAAATCTGCACATACCATTGAAGGCATAGATAAAATCGAGGTAAATTCAGAAAAGAGCACCGTAGCTGTGACGGGAAGTGTAGACCCGGTAGATGTGGTCACTCGTGCAAGAAAGGCAGCAAAATGGGCAGATATTGTAAGCGTCGGTCCACCACCAAAACCAGAAGAAAAGAAAGAAGAAGAAAAAAAGAAAGAAGAAGAAAAAAAAAAAGAGGAAGCCAAGAAAGAAGAACAAAAGAAACTGTTGTCGAATTGTATGTATGTTCCTGTGTCTTACCAACGACCGGTTGTGGTGGCCGACGAATATTGCCAAACAGGCTGCTCTGTTATGTGAGTTGTTAAATTGCATGACACTATTGTATAATTTTATTCACTGGTCAAAACTCTTGATCAATCTTCTCTTGTATTCTTTTTTGCTTTGAGGATTTAGTCAAGCATGCAAATCTTCTCAGACAAATTCAGTCATCAATTACTGGCATATACAACGAACACCTTCTAAGTGCATGTAACAGTTTCCAACATTCATGTTACAATTCATTTTTTAATTTTGTAAAATAAAAAAAGAGTTATATTAACCCCATGCTGACTTCTTCAAAAGAGGGATTTTTTTTTCTTTTTTTTGCAAATTCAAATACCACTCCAAAAGAGTTCATATTAACCCCGTGCTAATTCTAACATAATGCCATGATGAGCTCGAAACTCAAGGAGTTAATTGGCATGGAAAGTAGAATTTACTTTTATCTTCCTAAAAACAAACTGTTACACATCTCAAAAAAAAGTGGAGTGCATGGGCTTGTTTAAATCACTATTCGGCATAAATAAGCTCCGCCATATTGTTTAAGCCACCATTCCTGATAAATAGGGAGTTACATTAAACACTAACTTAAATGTCTTGGGGGAATAATGCACAAAATTTGGAATCAGATTAAACCCCATGTAGAGAACAAAGGAGAAGTGTTGGAGATCAGGATTTTACCTCTATAAAGATACTGATGAATTACTTAGACAGCCATTTTCATTTCTATTTTGTTATGGGGGTTATACCCAACAAGCTTAAAATCAGATGCCTCAAACGAATCTATATCATTCTTCAGAGGATTTATCTTCAGAATCTACAAAATTCAACACATTAATTGCATATTATACTACTGCAATTGCTCTTCGTTGCTGGTACCAGCAAGAGTGAAATAAATCCACTCAAAAGCAACCAGTACCAAATAGTACCAGACTAAAATGTTGGTAACTGACACTTCATAATCTTTTTTTTTTCCTTCTAATTTCTGTTTATTTATTGCAATGAAAAGCATTTTGTTCATCTTTTCCCTTGTTTCATTCAAGTACCAAAAAAACATTTATCGTAAGGGAGAAAAAAAAATTATTTACAGGGAACGGTTTGGGTTGCTTCAGAATTTGCTCCTCTAGAGGCTTGACATGTGTGCTATAAACATGCGCATCCCCTATTACATGCACAAAATCCCCCGGCTTGAGACCTGTAGATATACAAATTGAAGAAAATATAACACCTGGGAATTTCGGGGACCAAAGCACATATGTGCAAAACGAAGGCAACAGTAACATACCACACACTTGGGCAATCATGTATGTCAGGAGAGAATACGAGGCAATGTTGAAAGGCACACCTAGCCCCATGTCAGCTGACCTTTGGTACATCTGGCATGACAACTCACCATTCTCCACATAGAACTGCAATATGAATTTACAAACATACCCTTGCTTCAAAATTGTTTCGGTCTTACTAATGTATCTTTTCGTGTTATCTGATTAAATACTTCACCAGGAGGAAGTCATACCCAAAACATCAATACAATCAGTAGAAATAATATTTTTGCTTATATAAATGAATGAAGAGATGCTAACTTGAGCGAACATGTGGCAAGGTGGAAGTGCCACCTGTTGGAGATCTGAAGGATTCCAAGCAGAGATAATAATACGGCGATCATCAGGTTTATTCTTTATCTTATCAATCACATCTTTCAATTGGTCGAATCCTTTTCCTGTATAATCTGCATGCATGTCTGTGTATCTGTTGCCAGAAATAAAACAAGAATTTATTTTGCCTATACTCTCAAAAGAGTAGAACTAGGGTGTTCTTAAGTTCACGAAGTCTCTTTGTGAACTCAACTATAAAACCTATCAAATTGGCTTCAAATGACAAATCCGAACTGTTGAAACCCATCTATCTTACGAGTGATGCATATAAGTGCGAAAATTTTAAATTTTTGAATTAATTTTGTATAGAGTCTAGTGTTAAAAAAACGTTCAAAAAATGAATGCATTAAAATTAGTTTATAAACCTTCTAATTTTGACCCCCTGACTTTATACTAAATTAATTTGAAAGTTTAAAATTTTTGCATGTAGACACATCACTCGTAAAGGAGATGGGTTTCAACAATTCCGATTCGTCATTTGAAGCTAATCCTATAGGTTTTAGAGTTGAGTTCACAAAGGGGTTTGGTGAACTTAAGAACACCCTAGTTCTACTCCTCTCAAAAATACTAAATAATTTCTTACAAAATAAGTGCTCATATAGGGCCAAATTTTAAAAAGAAGAAAGAAATAACAAAAAAAATAGTGATGGAGTTTACCGGGCACCAAAATGTCTCCACTGGAAACCATAAATCGGACCCAAGTCACCTTCTTCTCTATGAGCTAATCCAATACTGACAGAAGCTCATATTTAGATCCAAGTCAGAATTAAAAAAAAATAACAATTATAATAAGTGGGCGATGAAGGATTTGATTTCTTCGCCCTCTTTCAGTAGGGGGTGTGCAGTGATTACCTGTCAAGGTATTCTCTTGAAGCATTACCATCCCATATATGTATTCCTTTTTCCTGTAATACCTGGGAGAACATCATTAAATAAAAAAAGCAAAAAAAGCGAGCTTAGAGAATAAGATAAAACTAGACTGTTATACATATGTATGGTAAAAAAAAAATTTTACGAGGGATCAGTTGACAATGGTTGTTTTGACAATCTTGACAGTGGATTTTCGAAAAAATTCAAATAGAATTGAAAATTGAAGAGTAAATTATAGGCATGTTATTGGATATATAGATAGCCTAAAAATCAAATATCATGCAATTTAAGTATTTTTTTATCATGCATCAAGTACCAATATTTGAAACTGTTGAGAATAGCTGCTAACCCAACATTTCATAGGAATAGCGGAATAGCAGCTAACCCAAGCTATTCCTTTGTTGAGAATAGCGTTTTTTTTCACCCAAACGTGTTGTGTTAAGAATAGCTCACCAAGAATAGCAGCTATTCCTGGGTTAGCGCTATTCCTGTGTCACCCAAACGTACCCCAAGATGTTCAGTGAAGCATAAACCAAATAGCATCATATTTTATATACATGATATATGGATAAGATAGACCGTGCCTATACTGTAGGATTTCAAATTAAAGCTTTATTTTTCAAACACCCCCCTCCCCCCCACCCCCTGTATATACTAAAAAAAAAAATTTAGCAAAATGGAAATATATTTACTGTAAATTGTAGAGTAGGATTACCTTTGCATTAGTAGAACCACTGATGAACCAAAGAAGCTCTTCCACCACACCACGCCAGAAAACCCTCTAGAAATCCACAAGAAAATAGAATTACGTATTTTTAGTAGCACAAAAACCTTCTAAAAGATTAAAAAATAAGAATAATCTGTTATCATTAGCACTAATATCCTCTAAGGTTTCCATAATAAAGTATCAGCAATCTATTTTCATTAGCACTATTGACTACGATTGGGTTTCATTTCTAGCCTACCCCAACTTGTTTGGGACTAAAGGCTTGGTTGTTGTTTGTTGTTGTTGTATTGAACACCAGTAATCTATAACATGTTATTCAATCTCTACTCAAAATAGATTCTAAATTAAGCCATACCTTAGTAGTCAGCAAGGGAAATGACTTCCTTAAATTGAACCTCATCTGCAGGTTATCAATAAACAAACAATAATATTAGATCTTAACTAAATAAAAGAATAAAAATAAATTACATTGAAAATTAGTATATGGCCACTTACCTGGCAACCGAATTTGGATAAAGTCCCTGTGCCAGTACGATCATTTTTTGAAGCCCCGTTTTTTAATATATCCTCGACAAGTCCAAGGTACAAAAATTCCTGATGCCTTTCATAAACTAATTTGGGTAGCAATAAAAAATTATCCACCTCAAATTTATCCTGTTTTAAGTCGCCATTACTGTTTTCATTATTATTTCGTACACGGACATATGTCACGAAAGAATAGCGAATGCCATTCTCTTGTAGTGGAAATGAAGAATACCACGGTTGAAATACTGACGAGTCAATGGGAGGGATGAATGTATCACATTCAATTGGTGCATCGATATCCGTGAGGTGAATCGCCTCACACTCAGACGCATTGAGAGACTCCCTGGAATAATATTTTGTATAAATATAGAACAATAAAGACAACTTTAACTGCATTTGTACAAAAAACATGAAATTGAGTTCTCTGATTTGTTTTCGAAATCTGCATTGTGATTGTATAACCCTTTCATTTCATTTGAGCACTCAGGTGTACTATCAAGTATACCATACCAGTAAAATTCTGGTACCTCTAGGTACCAAACAAATTTAAGGCACACATGCAAGTGAATTTTTAATTAAAATTAACAAGTAAAGTAATTGTAAGGATCGAATATACACCTTAAAATTTGGCCGCCTCCTATGACAAAAATTTTCTCAATTGATAAACAATAAGGTGTGGAACCCAATAATTCAAGCGCTGACCCCATGCTCCCACAACTAACCACATTCTCCAAGGTGGCTATTTCAAAACTACCGGATCGGGTCAAGACGACATTCAATCGACCCGGTAACGGCCTGTATTGTGACGGGATGCTCTCCCAAGTCTTCCTTCCCATTATAACAGCATTTTTCTTATTTGGATCCGAGGTTGAAATGGTAATTTCTTTAAAGAACTTGAGGTCAGATGGGAGCTTCCATGGGAGTTTACCTTCTTTGCCAATACCCATTTCTGGGGTTGCGGCAACAATCACTTGGTAGGGTCTGAGTGCACCACTTGGTAGGGTCACGCTTGTTGAATTAATGTGAGAAGCCATTGTTGATATTGGTTTGGTAAGATTTCTTATAAAAGAGAGATGATTTGTGTTGTATAAAGTTGCAATTTGGGTTTGAGGGGCCTGAAAAAAAAAGGTCGGAAGCTTCAACAATTAAAGACAGTAAAAAAGCGAAATTATTTTTGGGGAGATGGAGGAGACCTTGAGATATAAGCTGCTTTGAGAGAGTAACTTGAGCGAGAACATCTGAGGGGTAAGAGAGAGCAATTAGGAATTAGGGTTTTAGTTTTGAGAGAGATGAGATGGGTCGGATTCGGATCAGGGTTAGTTCTCAAATCCCGCCTATTTTTGCTCCACCAACTCCTCAAATTTGGGTATGGGCCCGGAGCCCATCAAATTTAATAGGCAATGGACCGGACTGGATGGAGTTTGCATGGAGTCCGGACTGAATCCGTATCCTTCCAGATGCTTACTGACCTAGTACAGTGAGCTCTCAGCCGAGCGATTGGAATTCAGTGCCATATTTAGACATAGGGGTCTATTTTGAGATTCGTGTCAGATTAAAACTGACGAGTCAGATCTCATTCTACTCTTTCAGGTATTGCACTGGAGCTGAATTCAGGATTAAGGGGTTACTACTGGGAGTGCGTATCCTCTGAGATATAACAACTTTTGCGTGATCAACGTGTACGGTGTCTATTCGGGGATAGCTCTGGGGCCAGTATTATTTGTGTTTTGAGAATCATGCAGAATGTATTTGAATGGTTGAGATTTTCCGAAAAAAACACTCAACATTGAGATATCTCAGAGGATTCAAATTTAAGGGGTATATATGTTTGGATGAGAGCTAGAATAGTTAGAATAGCGAAATTTGAGATTAGAGAAAAAATAGTGATTATCATATTAGTATGAAAATAGTGTTATTCAGATTAGTAAAAATATTATTTCGATTGTACATTTGAAATAGTGAATAACTGTAACTGAGAAAAAATAGTGTTAACAATGTGCTAATTAAGAGGAAAGATAGACAAGTGGAGTCTCAAACGAATTGTCACGACGTGAAAATGGCAGAAGTGGTGTCAACTTTGTTATTTCGGGACTGTGTTGGCGGAAATCAGATAATGAAATTATTTTTTTCTCTTCACACTTTTGAATAGTAGCTATTCCAACATTTACAAGGATTAGAGAATAGCAACTATTTTAACTATTCTGAATAATAAAAATGTTGTTTGGATGCATATTACTATTCTGAATAACTCATATTCTGAAATAACCACTATTTTTGACACATCCAAACATACCCATACTGGTTGGCGTTGTCGTGGCCTCGTGAGGCCAGCGAGAACACCTTGGTTTCTTGTTTCCCAACTTTGTCTCTCTCTCGATTTCTCTTTAACAATCAAACTATTTTTTTACTTTATTATTTCATAAAACTGGCAGACCCGTTAATTTAGTTTTAGGCCCGATGTCCAAGGCCTGAAAACCCGTATCCTCCCGGGTACCTGACTGAGTACAATAAGCTCAAATGGATGAGATATCATCCGTCCGTATCACCAGTGGCGTAGTTAGAATTTAAATCAAGAGTGAAAAAAATATTATCAAAATATTAAAGTACAAATTCGAAAACTACAAATTTCATCAAAATGCTATAATTTTAATATATATATTTTTTCATATAAAAAATAATAAACATAGACTACATTACTAAAAGATTGATATAGTAAGATACTGGTAATTACCAATAGAGTCTAAATTACTAATAGATTGATAATTACTAATTAGGGACTAAATTAGTAATGTATTGGCATTAGTCTAAATTAAAGACTGCATCGATCACTAACAAATTGGTGAATTCTATTAGGAAAAAAAATAATTGGTGACTTGCACTACAAAAATTAGGGTTAACTGAAAGAAATTTTTTAGAATGCACACTTTTCTGCATTGTTGACCACACTTCCTTCGTTTGAATCGCTTCGCCCTGTCGCCCTTTTTTTTTTTCTTTTCTTTGTTTCAATTTTTTTGGTTGTTCCATTGCAAATTGACTATCCAGATTCACACGAGTACATATCGCTAGTGGGTAGCCATTAGGAATTACAAAAATATAAAGATTTGCGACGCTGTAGGGGTGTGGGCTACGAAAAAATAGAAAATTGGATGAGTTGGGAAATTCGCCGATATTTTTATTAATACCCTAAAAAAAAACAAATTATCAAATCTGCCCTGACTCCAAAATTATTTTTAAAACTATCCTAACCGCCCAGCCACTGGGCGGTCCACTATTTTTTTTTTTTTAAGAGACAATATGAATATCAAGATGCTGAATTCTAACGCTAAAAATTCTAATTTTGTTTTAAATATTACTTCTTTTAAGCATATTTATACTAAAATACGCTAAATTACTTGGAATTATGTTAAATTATGTTGAGTTACCGTAAATTACTTTAATTACGCTAAATTACGCTAAAGTACATTAAATTACGCTAAAGTACATTAAATTACGCTAAAGTACGGTAAATTACGCTAAATTACATATGAATAGGGACGATATCTTTACTGAAAAAGCGAAAAACGACGGCGAAACTTCAAACGGTCATAAAACGGCACTCGAGTGTCCGATTTCAGCAAATGATCACTTTTCGGAAAGCTTGCGAAAATACGCATGCGTCCGTGCCCGCGATGCCGGATTCCAAAATTCAGAATCGCCAAAAAACAAAGGGAAGAGCCTCAAAACTTGAGTTGAAGTTTCCGATTAAGATTTTCATTTCTATTATTCAATCCAGGTAGCTCAGTAAATTAGTTACATAATGAACTTGTAGAATACCAATTTTTACTATTTTTGGAATTTTTTTACTATTTTTTATGATTCATGAAAGATGGCACAGAATCGGTCTACTTTAGCGTAATTTTGCGTAGTTTAGCGTAATTTACCGTATTTTAGCATAATTAGCGAAGTTATTGTTATTTAGCGTAACTTAAAGTAATTTACGGTAACTCAACATAATTTAACATAGTTCCAAGTAATTTAGCGTATTTTAGTATAAATATGATTAAAAGAAGTAATCTAACTAATTTTTTTTTTTTAAATCTGAAATTTTTAGCGTTAGAATTCAGCATCTTGATATTCATATTATCTCTTAAAAAAAAAAATAGTGGACCGCTAGCCACTGGGCGGTCAGCTCTAGAAACTGGGCCGCCCAGTGCCTGGGCGGTTAGGATAGTTTTAAAAATAATTTTGGAATGAGGGCAGATTTGATAATTTGTTTTTTTTAGAGTATTAATAAAAATATCGGGGAAATTCGGGCTTCACAGTGTAAGGCAAAAGAAATATTCAGGACAGGGCAACAATCCAATATCATATATCATATGGGTTAAAAAAAATTCAAAATCCAGAGTAGGCAGATGTCCAACCCTGGATTATATTGGCTCCGCCACTGCCGTATCACGATCCGTATTCGACCTTTTGCAGATTCATATATTCGGATACATATACATATATGAATTATGTGGATATCGATACAGATAAGATTTTCGGTTTCGAAAGCGGATATGGATAATTATTTGTATTCGTATTTTTTTAATTTTTCAGATATCTATATTTTGCGGACCTATTTGTTTTTTTTATCAGCTTGTTTTAAAATCATATATGGTTAGAGTTGAATATTTTTATTGGTATTTATTGATACAAATATGGTTATGTTGGTGATTAAGTTTTGTTAACGAGATATATATTTTGTAATAACATAACAAGTTTAACATAAAAAAATATTATTTTATTCACCATAATAATTAAATATCCAAAATATATATGCATATATATTATTTTTTATGTTTTAATGAAAAGAAATAAATATTGAATAATGTGTTATTTTTATCACAATTTTTAAATAAGGTATTCTAATTATATTATTTGTATATGTTTAATATCCGATTCATATCTGTATCTGTTTAATATCTAATTTGTTTAGTATCAGAATAATAAAAATTAAATGTTTAAATAACATTTATCACGTCATAGCGGAACGGCTAAAAAGACGACGCTATTGCCATATTACGCCGCTATAGCACCATAGCTTTTGTAGTCCAAAAACGCTATAGCGCGCTATTTAGAACTCTGATAAAAACTGATACATATATTGGTTTACCACTATCTGATCCTTATCCAATTCGTTTGCACATCTATCCAATGAGCACCTAATTCAGTGCCTAAGAAAATATAGAGAATTTGTTTTGAGATTCACGCCAAGTTAGAACCGACGACTCAAATCTAACTGTACTCTCAAGTATTGCACTGAATCTGAATTCGTCCAGATCGGGACACTTGTTTTTAAATTTTTAGGAAATGTTTGAGGTCTCGAAATTCTTGGAGATTAAGATGAAGAAAATAAATTTTTCCGATGAAAGTTGTCAAATGTAGGCAGAATAGAATAGAAGACGGGGACAATTGTTGGATTTTTTTTTTTTCCAGCTCTTCATCATGTTTGGTTGGAGCGTAAATTCATGTCTTCATAAACTATTCTTGTTTAAATGACAAGTGAGATAATATATACAAAGAGTAACATTCATGCTGTTGGATTAAAAAGTAAATATTTATTAAATAATTATAATTGTGATAATAATAAAAACAATAATAACAATAATTATAGTGATCATGATAATATTAGTAGAAAAATATTATAAAAATTATAAAAATTAAATAAGGATAAAAATAATAATACGAGTAACAATTACAACAATTAATAGCAAACAAATAACAATAATATAATTAAAATAACCAATAGTAACAACAACAACAATAATAATAACAAAACAATTATAATAATAATAATTTAATAATTATAATCAAATATTTATAATAATACTTATAGTGAAAATGATGATAATGACATGATAATGAAAATAATAATAATAACCATCATCGATCATCACAGTAGTAATGATAATAATAATAATAATATTATTATTTATATTGGTACAAATAAAAAATCGAAATACTTATGATTATTTTAACAACAAGAATGATGATGATGGTGGATTCTTATTGATAAATAATGATAACAATAATAACAATAATTTTATTATGATTGTGAGTTATACTAAAGCATAACTTGCGGAATTACTTATTTGACCTATATCCACAAGTCTTCTTTATTCCTATTTATGACTTTTATAAATTATCCATGTACGGCTCCTACATAACTATATATTTACAAAAATGTCGACATTTATTTTATTTTCTTTCTATTCATTAATCTATTTTTATGATAATTCTTTTTTCTTATCAATAATAACAATAAAATTATCATTATTGTTATTGTTATAATAATAATAACAACAGTAATAATATCAATATTTATAATATTATAATATTTTCATTATAGTTACTGTTATGATATTTTTATTATTGTTACTGTTACCATTATTATTGTATCATTTCTTATTTAATTCGAAGACCTTAAAACATAATAATAAGTTAATAACATATAATAATTATTAAATTTTAAGTATATAATAAAAATTCCATTCGTTTTATGGATTTTATTAGTAATTTACTTATCCCTCAGAAAAAGGCTCTGGAAGTTTTAACCGAAAAATCATCCCAAATAAATACTTATTTATTTTGAGTAAAATATCAATATTTTTTTGTCCAACTTCACATAATATCTAGAGTGCCATATAAGAATCAAAATTTATGAGACTTGAGTTATATGAAAGGAAATTAAGGAACCATTCTAGAATTCAATTATATATGCAAAAATCCAAAAGAAAAGAATACTAGATTATTTGTCAGCAACATATATAAGCACCCCAAATCTCATAAAGCGAAACTATATATATTATGTCCCTCTGATAAATTGCAGCTACCAATTAATGTCAATCAAGATAATTTTAATTACTTGATGCCAAAGTGATAATATTTTCAAAAAATGCTTTGTTTCTCAGCCAATTCAAACTATATATCCAGAATACAATCTGTTCTTGTGCATTTGAGTCCGTGAACAAGTTTCAAGTAGCATAAACAAATTTTACAAAAACAAGAACTAATTTCCATGGGAGGGCAATGTTCAAAATTACAAATGGAAAATTCTTCTCCCAATTAACTAATTAATTTTACAAAAGACCATCAAACTTTCTAATCCGCAATTAAAATCTAATTTTACTCTTTGTAAATTCGTCCATAAGTATTAATTGCAACACTAATCCCAACTTCTAGTACTAAATAAACCACATAAAAAATTGAAGTGGTGAGTACTGATCACTTGAGAGTAGGTCCGATGGGCATCGGACCTACTCTGGTTCGACGAGTTTAATCACCATTGATTTGCTTTAAGATTCGTGCGGAACACTTTAAAATTCGTGAGTGTATGTTTCAATTTTTGTGCGCACAATCTTAAATTAGATCGGACGGTTATCATGCTCGTTGAACCTAAAAATAAGTCCGATGGGCATCAGACCTACTCCGTTCTCAGTACTGATTTACCCGAATAGCTAGCTAGGTCTTCAATAAGGTGCAAGCGAAATCACATCAAGAGTACATTATATTATATAATATATATCAATTCAATTAAATCTCAGATGCCTCCTCCAAAGTTCGGAGAAGACCAGACGCCTCCATTTTCGTTTGTGACATATGAAGTGCACGATAAAGGCACCAAACAAAGGCCTCTGCTTCTCAAGTCCAGCTTTGCTTCTTCTTTCTCTAATTCACTTGCTTCCTGGAATAATTAATTAACTAATAGTATTAGTAAAACAGCCAGACCAACCATTAACTTAATTATAAACGTAGGTACAACAAAATAGAAAAAATCATACCTCTTGACTTGTTCTTTGCTTCTTACTTTTAGGTGGCCTCAAGTAAGGTACACTTAGTGTCTGCAAAATATTAATAATAAATTAATTAATTAATTAATTAAATAGAAAAAAATGTTGTTGGTTTTCAGATGTAGTCTTGGACAAGTTACTGGTGGTGCAATGCCACCAATAAGTGATGAAAGGAGAATATATATATATATATATATATATATATATATATATATATATATAGAGCTTGGCTACTATGCTTATATAAGCAAAAGCCCCCATATGCTTATAACTCATTTTTGCGTTTCCAATGTTCAAATGGTCGATCCGACCGTTCATCTTGTTCTCCATATTAATATGTGCTTGGAGACTAAATTTTACATTTTTCTGAATTTTTTTACTATTTATTAAGCCACATTGAAAATTGCTGATCTGGGTGAACAGTAAAAACAGTGTTTCCAAAATTCTGGACCACCAGATCAGAAACTTTCAAAGTGGCTTAATAAATAGTAAAAAAATTCAGAAAAATGTAAAATTTAGTCTCCAAGCACATATTAATATGGAGAACAATATGAACGGTCGGATCGACCATTTGAACATTGGAAACGCAAAAATGCTCATTTAAGCATATGGGGGCTTTTGCTTATATAAGCATAGTAGCCAAGCTCATATATATATATATATATATATATATATATATATATAGAGAGAGAGAGAGAGATAATTTTGTGGAAAGGAGATTGTTGAAAGTTGGGACAGTAGACACATGCATGTACTGGACCTAACACTAGCAGCAGACTGATATCTGAAGAAGGCTGAATGAATCATGGCACCATGCATGCATTCATCTGTGTACTAACTAATTAATTAAGATAAGAGGACACTGGCTGTCTCAAATCATGAACATTCAACAGTGTTCTAAAGGAAAGGTGTTTCTAATCACTCCCCGTTGGATTTCTTCATGTTTTTTTTTTATTATTTTTAATATTTAGATACATATATTGCATGATCTGGTCCAGCCTCCAGGCTTATAATTAAAGTGAAATGCATGCACATGAGATGAGAGGGAGAGAGATCAGAGATGATGGGGCAATGGGTCATACCTCCACTTGGTCCTGGAGAAATTTTATGTATCCAATGGCCTCCATTAGTACAGATGCTGTATCCGTCTGAAAACATATATACATGTATATATATTCATATTTTACTCAACAATTAGTTTTCTCAACTTATTGTAGGCCAGCAGGTTTATTTATTTAATTAAGATACAATTAGCCCAAGTGTCACAAATAATAAGATGCTATATAACAAACTATAATTAATTGCACAAGTTGCAACTTCCAGAAAATCTACAGTTTGATGGATTCCCATTAACAAAATAAATATATAATTTTTTTTTATAGGTTTTAGGATTTTAGAATTGAAAAAGGAAGATGACAAAGTTATAGAAAATTGCAAGTTAAGTAGTAGTATATATGTATTGTTAGAAACAATTATTAATTAAAGAAGGGACCCAATGTCAGTGGTCATTAATTGATGTCAAACAGTGCCAATTTTTGTATTTATATTTAATTTGACATAATAAAACCGTTAGTTTGTTTTAAATAATCTCAATTACATGCATATATTAAATCCCTAAAATTTGGACCGTTGATTTTATTAACTCTTCATATATGGATACTCAAATAAAGCAATATAATATGTATAAATTATCCAATCAACTAATTTTGATATGTAAAAGTTTAAAAAATTGTAATTTATATTTAATTTTATTGGCAACGATATGACACCAAAATCATTGGCATTAGATACCTCATTGGTATGATTAACAGTTAATTATAATTAATGTTACCGTTAAAATTAGATGCGCTATAAACATCCAATACAAACTAAAAAAAACATTTAAAAAATAAATGAAAATGAAACTAAATCTACCTTCCCAAAGGGAGCAACCAGTTGTTGAAGAGCTGCAATTCTATCCCCCAGTTTTTCCTTCCTTACCTTTGCATATTTTGCAATTTTACAAAAAAAAAAAAATACGAGTTTAGTAGTACCATCAGAGAAAGTCTCAATTGAGACTTGAGAGAGAGTACAAATTATTAATGACAAGAAAAATGATGATAAGTACTATCTTGAGGTTTCTATTACTCGAAGAATTAATATTAATCAAGGGAATATAACAATATTTTAGCAGAACAAGATATAGTTTTCCTAATTAATTATCGCTAGCAATTAAGAAAGTATATTCAATATTGAATGCAATTCATACCGTTCAAGAAAATGGTACAAAGAAGTGCATCATTTCTTGATAAATATAATTAAGGATATCTTTTGCACAGATGCATGTAAAGCCAAAGGCTTGCTATATAATAAGACTTAGATTCAGCTATGGATAACATAAGATCTTCAGTGCTATTTTGTCAAGATATCTAAGTAAGGCTTGCTATATATAATAATTGATAAAACCTCAGTTAAATTACCTTAAAAGACGAGAAGGAAGGAGAGCGTGGCTCCAACCGTGATTTTCTTGGGATATCTTGATGAGATTGAGATGTTCTGTTTTCCAAAATGCTATTATTGTTTACTCCTCCTTTTCCTGCAACTCCACTCAGTAACAATGGTACCTAATAAAAAAAAATAGTTCAAACTATATGTTATAATGCTGATTTAATTTGTTAATTAATTTTCATATATGTATGTGTACATATTTCTAGTAAAGATATCTGAGTAATGTCAGTCATAAAGCTGAAAAAAGCTGTGTACTTTTTGTGGTTTAGTGCTTTGGTCCAAGTCGAAATAAATAAAGTTAGCATGATGTGGGAAAATTATAAATAAAGCTAAAATGATGCACATCGATCAATATCATTGCTGAAAGCCAAAATAATCAATATACATAATGTGTCACTCACTATTAAATAGGTACGTTTTACTATATATATATATATATATATATAGAGAGAGAGAGAGAGGAGGAATTCGATTACAACACTTTTGAGTTACCACAAAGTTACCACAACTATTTTTTTTATTTTTGAAGTCCAAATCGTCGATCCAAACCGTTCAACATGATCTCCACAATAAAATGTGCTTGCAGATCAAATTTTACATTTTGTTTAATTTTTTTACTATATATTAAAATGGGTACAAAATTCAATGATCTGAATTTGACTAGTTTTTGTAAAATACCATTAGAAGACATGCCCTTCGTTTTTTACTAGAGAATGGACATTAATTTGCTGAATCACCTGTAGATGTGAGATTACAACATCGATCTAAAGCAGTTAATTAAGGTATATTATTATAGTAAAAGATATCAGCTAGGATATATGATCACATGAAAACATATATATTAATTCTAACTTGGGAGAGATGAGAGACGGTACTAGCTTGTACAAAAAGTAAAGCCTAATATAGGCGGGGTCTTCTCATCGTCTTTTCATTTGTAGTTTAGCCAAACCATGTTTGCCATAGTGCCAACATATAGACATATATATTTTTGTACAATTTTAATAATAGTGTTGTACTTAGTATACCATAACAATATGCATGTCACTCTGTACCTAGCTACCTGAGCATCCCTTTTAGGCCTTCTCATCATAGATGTACATATATGCATGAACGGACATAATTAAAATGCCACGATCCTATATTTTTATAACATTAATTACACTATTAATGTGTATTTAACTACCTAATATAAAAAATAAGAACAATCTTCAACTAGAAAGTAAAGGAATATATAATGCAGCACATGGTGTTTATTTATGCCGATCGACTTGAGTTCGTGCTTAATCGAACATTATAATAATTGATTTGTTTTACGATTGCTGTAATTTTCTCTCCTATTTATGCATGCATGGTATGTAGTAGCTAGTGCAGTACTTCAGGCATTCAATATATGATCACTTGTAGTTGTAGAACAACAATATATATAATAAATATTAACTTAATTAATTGAACTGTATTGTAATTATTACTCTCATCACGATCGATCATAATTGCCCTTGATTTGTTAATTTGTAATCTTGATTATGAAGGCGCGCGCATTATTGTGTCTAAAATGTTTTAAAAAGTACAATATATTTAGAATTAATTTTACCTTTGGTTGGTTGGTGCATATGCCTTGAACAAGAAGTTGTTGCATCAGAGTACCGGTAGGCCCCAATCCAAAGGCTGCATCTTCTCTCACGCTTGGCATAGCATTCAATCTTGAAGCATTTAAACCATCAAAAGCATGAAGAAGATCCATATCCAAAGTACCCGGAAGAGGCACCGGATGCGAATACCAATTACCTGAAGAAAGATTCACGCTCGGTAACACCATGTTGTAGTTATTGTCTCCGCTTTGAAAGTTTGTGTAACCGGCATTGTTCGGAATGAGATCTTGGGTGGTGGAAGGTAGCAATAGATTGTTTTGAAGTGCTCTTGCAAGGAGTTTTTCATCTATCATCATTCGGTAGTGTTCATGAACACCTCTAGAGAGCCTTGGTAGGGTTTGTTGCGAAAACTCCTCCTTGATCTTGGGCAAGTAAACATTACCATGGTTGTTGTAATCTTGGATGATGGTGCCAGGAAACCCTACATTATCTTGTGCCATCACTTGGCTAAGAGATGGAGGTTGTATACGGTTGTTACTTGCTCTAATTTCCTTTTCATTAAACAACCCTCTCAAATGCTCATTGTAATTTGAAGTCTCATCATTGTAGTTTCTGCAAACAAATTAAACAAAAGGTAAGGAAAGGTATTATATCGTTATGAAAATTAAATACTTTCGTCTATAAGTAAATTAATGAGAATTAAACATTTTTTAGTGAGCTATGATGTGAATTATTATAGAAGAAAATTGAGAATTTATCAAAAAATTAGACATTTATTACGCAACCTAAATTAATTAGCAAACTAATAAATCATGGTTTTTATCTTGGGCTCCAAATCCCGAGAAGTTATATAAGGACAACAGAGGTAACAAACAAATATAAACGCAGCAAAATTCCAAATCCTAGGAATTAGACAGGAGCGAGTATCTTAGTCTTCTGACTCAAAAAACAATGGGATTTTATAGATAAAACTTAAAATAAAATAAACTAACGCTTTGCCTTCTTCTGTTTACAAATAATGAAGCAAAAAATGAGGCACAAGTGGCACAACTAACCTAATAGTCAGGACTTGATAAATTGTAGGAATGAATATGCATGTAGGCCAGACCTAACAAGCACAAAAATAATTAATACAAGTTCTCTCTCTCTCTATGGAAACTAAAGGAAGTATACTACTATTGTGGAAAGATGCATAACTATAGGCTATATAGGTAATTAAGTGTGTCATTCTAATTTTTTTGGAAAAGAAATTAAGGGCAATGTATATGCACATAAAAATGATATAAGAAGCTCACATTAGAGATTGGTTGATCCATTCATGAGCAGACAAGGAAGAAGAAATGCACCAGTTGAGATCATGAAAATCTGGGTGAGAGTGATCAAGGTCTGGAGATGGCATCATTGCCATCTAGATTAGCAACTTATATAATAATATATATTATATAATTATACTAGGAAAGGCGCTTGAGTTGATCGAGTCTCCCGAGATGAAAGTCCAAAGGTAGAGAAAAATGAGCTTTTTTTGTTTGCCTTGTTTGCTTTCTTTCTTTCAAGATCCAAAAGAAGAAGCAAAGTGAGAGGATGTAGAAGCCCACCGTAAGTGGTGTCAACCCTTTTTCCTCCACCTTTTTTGAGATGAGATGAGATGTGTTGTGTCGTTGAAGAACCCCTCTCTCTCTCTTAATTTATCCACTGAGAATTATTTCTAAAGATCACTCACTCACTATCTCTCTCTATCTCTAGTTTTGTATATATGGATGTTGGCCGTTTTGTGAGCTTGGCATCCAGCAATTACATGGAGATGATTATGTATCCTTTCGGTATCTAGCTTTGCCCTTATTAAAGATGTTGCTCTTTCTCTCTCATCCCAAGGTTTTTTGTTTCCACTTCAACACACATGCGCACCAGAAAAAGGTAATGATACCTCTTTCTCTCTCTCTTTCTCAACCAGACATATCGTCTGAAGGTCAGATGGCTTATATCTTTGTCACTTGGATGGGGAATCAAAAAAATTTAGTATCATCACGTACAATACATGCACGCAAGTACAATACCTACATCTTTGGGAAATGTATCTATACTATATATAATCCATCAAACGTTATACAACGTAGATTTATCCTACAGGATCTTTCTAATAAATTAAAAAAATAAAAAAATAAGCAAATTTGATCTGTAGCCATTGCAAAACATTTAAAATATCATGTAGACCCTACAACCAGCAAATTAATTATCATATATACATGCTCTTACCAGCACTATTTTTTTAATATTTGTTTATTCCTTTAAATTGTGAGGATAAAAAACCTTTTGTAACTTAATTTTTGCCATGCATCAACCAATGAAAAATAATTAAGCCTGTGTGAAACAGTTAAATTTGACAGCCATACGACTATGGGATATTAAATTATTATTATATTATTGCATTAGAAAAAATTGAAATATACATATTGATTGTTCAGTGTACGTAATTACTAAAGATCGATGATATTAAAGACTACAAGAATAGAATAATACACTTCCTTTCATTAGTAGTAGAATTATTTTATTATTTATCCCTCCATTGGTCAATGTCAGTTATAGTTAGGACCCAACTACATAAATTGAGAAGACCATTTATGGTAATAAAAATAAAAAAATGTACTCATGAGTTAAATTATGTGCAAATCTAAGCATCAAGGACCCAACTACATAAATTGAGAAGACCATTTATGATATCATTATGTGCAAATCTAAGCAGCAAGGAGACCTAGATATTTTCATCTTAGATCTTATAAATCAAACTCTCCTTGTCAAATAATGGTGGAATTTTTTTGATAGTTTTCTAGGTCTTATTGGAAAGATATTATATCAGTTGAAATACTGGAGGAATATTTCTAGAAAGAAAACATCTTTCTTAATATTGTAAGTTAGAAATTTTGTTGCCACTGGACTTGGAAAAGAACAATTGATGGTACTTAAAATCAAAATATTAAATAGCGAATTCATAAAAGTGGCCGGACATCTTTTATATATTGCGAATTAATTACAAGAGAAATTTAGCTAATACTATTGGTTCATATATATAAAGGATGATATTTTGTAACCAATATTTTGTAATTTGTAGGGCATATATATTAAACAAAAATTATATCAAACTCTAATTCATATCACAATATATATAAAATTTTACTTATTTTGTGCATCAAAAGTACGAATTTTTGCTTCGAATAAAGTAAAATGAAAACATACAAACTTTTAGCTAAACATAATACATGCACTAATTGCTTCAATCCTTGTCTCTCTTTTTTTTCTCTCCTTCGTCAATTCGTCACATTTAGTTAGTTTTGCAACTTTAGGGGTTTTATCACAAAGCATGACATTTCTGCAATGTATAGATCCTAACAAAGCATGACATGTTTCCGGTCTCCAAAATCTACCGAATCGGCTTCAAACGACAAATCCAAACCGTTCAAACCGATCTCATTAATGAGAGCTTTGTTTCCATATAATTTTTTTTAATTTCCGAGTTTATTTACTATCAAGTCAAGCTGTCAAAATATGAAGGATTTTGTGCGCATTTTAATGCACTATTTTATTGAAATCTTTGACCGCTTGACTTGATAGTATATAAATTCGAAAATTAAAAAAAAATTATATGGGAACGAAGCTCTCATTAAGGAGATCAGTTTGAACGGTTTGGATTTATCATTTGAAACCAACTTGAAATTTTTTGAAGGTTGGAAGCATATTGTTGAAACACTAGAGGAATCTCGTTAGCCGAACTCTATATATAAATGTAGCACATTCATAATTTAACGAAAATTAGGAAATTTACTTTTTACCATATGAAAATTAGGATAATCAATTTTTTATTTGAATATTTATATTCTTGTCTTAAAATAAGACTCGTCACAAACAAAAGATATCGACAACTCAAGGATATTATTTTTATTTTGTTCTGTCAAATTATTACGGGGTTGTTAACAAAATACAAGTAATGTAAATTTTAATCGAAGAGATTATTTCCATCAAATTTAAAAATTAAGAAGTATTTCTTGAATTTCGCAAAGAAAGTTTGTAAGAGCAAGATTGAGTCCCTCTTTTAATTTATTTTGTCCATTAAATAATTAGATTTAATTGCTCCATCTTTTGAATATTTGCTAGGTCCCATTAACTTGTCCGTAAATAAATTAAAACAAAAACATATAATTGAAAATTTCTAAGTCATTTGATATTAATTGTCATCTGATGGAAAATGGTGAAAATGATTTGTTAGATCATGCGGCTGTCAATCAACTGCATGCTTCCATCTGATCCAGCCCGTGTAATGTAAGGATCCAATTAGAAGTGAATGGCATCTTGATAGAAAAAGAGAAAGCCGAGCACAGCCAATAAAATATTATATATTCATTCATGGCATCTAAAAAAAATATATATATATTATAAGAGATCAGATCAGATCAGCATCTCATTTTTTTATTAACTGACAAGAGGTTCTCTTAAATCACATGACCTAAAGCAAATCACCTCCCCTGCCATGATTTGAATCACCTTTAAGGACCATCAAGGCATCTCTCTCTACCTCTCTCTCTCTCTGATCTCTCTCTCACGCACACAAAGAAATGAACTTTATTTTTTCTTCTTCAATCCCCATCAATCTGTGTTTAGTCAATTGGTCAACCCTCTTTGTCAAAATCTAGTTCTCCCTCTGAAATTATTGATAGAGACATTTTCATGTTTTGAATGATTATCTTTGAAGTTGAAAACAATGAATAATAGAAAAATAAAGAGATATCAACATCCATGAAAGTCTTGCTTGCTACATATATATGTCAATTATTGCATTAAATTTGCTGAGGGAACAATATTTTTTTTAAGATTGTTGAAATCAGAAATTATGATATAGCCTTCGTCATAGAAAAATTAGAAATATCAATTTTTTGAACTTTAAAATCACCAAAAGTACCATGGCCTTGGTCATACCACTATTAACTTAGCCGCCCCTCTCTCTCTCAATATACATATACACACACATCGAAGTGCTTATGGGTCAAATTTTAATATTTGATGTTCAAAACGTCGACCTAAGTAGCTCAATAAATTGGTTATATTATAAACATGTAGAATACCGATTTTTACTATTTTTGAAATTTTTTAACTATTTTTTATGATTTTTGAAAGATGGCCTCTTTTGACTTAAAAATACATTAAAAAAATGATTTTCAAAAATTCTAAACCAATAGTAAAATATTTCCAGAAAAATGTAAAATTTGGTCTCCAAGCACATTTAATATGAAGATCATGTTGGAAGGTTTGAATCGACTATTTGAACTTTGAAAATGAAGATATGAACGAGAAGAAAAACACCCTCTTTAATTTCCAAAGCAAGTTAGCCCATCTCTATATATATATCCGGCTAATATGTTTTTAGTAGCATTTCAGTCCATATGCTTCCAATCCAAAATCCATTGATCAGCTTCAAATGGAAAATCCAAACCATTCAAACCGATCTCATTCTAGAGAGCTTCATTTACATATAATTAAAATATTTTAATTTTTGAATTCATTTAATATCAAGTCAAGCAGTCAAAAAATGAAGATTTGTGCGCATATTTATGCATTGTTGGTATGTGAAAAAAAATGCCATCTTTCAAAAATCATAAAAATAGTAAAAATTGGCATTCTACAAGTTTAATATATAACCAATTTACTTAACTATTTAATTCAACGTTTCGAATGTAAAATTTTGAAATTTGACCCGTAAGCATTTCGACCGAAGTGCTTACAAAAGCATATTAGCTGGACTATATATAGTCCGGCTAGCGTCCAAATGTTTGGATAGAGGTCTATATCCAAGCAAGTCATTTTTGCGATTTCAAAGTCCATACAGTCGATCTGAAGCGCTCAACATGTTCTCCGTATTAAAATGTGTTTGGAAACTAAATTTTACATTTTTTGGAAATTGTTTGCTATTTTTTTAGAAGTTTTGAAAATCACTCTTTTGATGATTTTTTTTTACTATATCAAAGCAAATATGATAATATGATAATATACATGCAAATATGATCATCAAATTAATTATTCTTTAACCGAGTAAATATGATAATATGATTATCAAAATTTCCTCATAGCTAATTCAATGTAGCTTTAAACTTTTATCTTTTGTACCCATATTATCCTTTAACGTTTTCCATCTCATATCTTACTCAATAAATGCACAACAAAGCAGAAATTAACAAAGAAATATATTAATTACATTAAGATAAAAAATAAACCTCAAAAGGAAACAAGTAATGCACAACTTTATAAAAATATATTACAATGTAAAATAAAAAATACACAAGAAGAATTGACTGATACGTTCATATTTTTGTGGCCATATGTCTGACAGAGAATCAATTCAAGATGCTAATCATCATTAAAATTTATTTTCAATTTTCAATGTGTTATATTTAAGTAAGATCAATTGTTATATTATTGATATTTTTTTAGAGAGAAACTAAAAACTCATAAATCCAATGTTACATACATCCAAATCATCAAGTTTTTCAAAAATTAAATTCGGAAATATCCATTTTGTTCTTAATCTTCTACAGCTTTATTGACAGGAGCACACGTATATACGATCACCAAGTATTATTATCTAAGATAGAGCAAATAATGCATATACATGTTATTAATTTGGATGGATCATAAAAAAAAAAAAACGACCTTTGGACTTTTCTATTGATATGTATTTTTTTTTTCTCTTATAACAATATTTTTTTTTCTTGTATATTTCTTCATTTATTAAATATGTTGTACATCGATCGATTGTGCAACTATAAGAAACATAGAGTTTCTGAACAAATTTGGTATAAATAAAAAAAATCTCTCAGCTCTTAATAATCAAAATAATGCTCTCAAAATAGTACCTTTTAAAAAAAATGAACTAGTAGATAATTTCGTATTAAATTTTGACAACCTTGTCTTTAATGCAACACTATGAAAAAAATTAAATAATTTAGACCCTGAAATCTGAATTTGCTTTTAGTAGCTTCAATAGGATAGAAAAGGTCAAATTAATGAGCAATTAGTTGAAGCTATGGAGTGTGAAATCATTGGAGAGGGAAGGGAAAAGGCTAGAATTAACACTTGAAATCATGCATGCATGATTATTGTGATGATAGCTAGGGGTCTGAGATATTCATATCACATTGATTGGATTGAATAAAGATGCATTTAGTACTATTTATTTTCTCGGACCATATATTCCTTGTCTCGACCAATACCAAGATATACAGAGCTAGAATTAAAATTTAAAGAACTGAGACAGAAAATAAACAAAGAGAAAGAGAAGCGTATATAAATTATAAATAAAATAAAAGAGTGGCCATGCCATGCTTGCCTAGTGACTAGTGAGTGTGAGTCCCATAAAAAGGAGCACGCATTGGGTTTCTGATGTTTTTAAAAGCTGTTCGCACAAGAAGACAAAGGTTCCCAAGAGAATATATGCTTTTCAAGCTGCCTTGAGATATGTGTCCACTAATTTATTTTCCACTTTTTAATTATTACCTCTTCAAAATCTTCATTATAGAAAATTGACAATGACACGTGAGATTCAGAATTTAATTTGTTAAATAGTACCGTTAGCAATTCCTTCAAGTACTAAGGAATTAAAAAAAAAAAAACTTTTGTATGCTAGATCGGCTTATTTAAGTCAATTTATATATTAATATTTATAAAATACTAAGTTTTACTAGTTTTAAAATTGATTTACTATTTTTTTTCTCTAAAATTATGATAGTGACCCGAGTTGATATGTAGCTAGACGAGTCTGAATCTACTGTGATTCTGTGAGGGATCGCAATATTCTGAAATTCCGAGATCAACCGTTCAAACTTTTTCGTGTGCGGACCTCGAAAACGTTCTCGGAAAAGTAAATTTTCATGTACGCATCTCGAAAAAGACCAACAGTTGAGATCGGAATCGTAGGGTCCTGTGATTCCCCGAGAATCACAGCAGATTTATTTTCGTAGCTAGACATATGTATCTTTTTACTATTTGAGGGTAGTCTTACAAAAATTGTAAACGTAAATAATTTAAAAACAATAAATTCAGTATTTATATATATTTTTTTAAAATTTGACATTGGCTATCAAATATTTTATATAATTTTGATATGTATATGGATGGTATCGAACGGGCAGAATGGATCACACAAATAGATCCTGTTGAATAAAATATTAGTAAATATTTGATTGTAGATAGAAAATATACCAAGTGAGAATTAGATCTAGTTAAGTAGGGCCGGTGTCAATGATATTCTATTAACCGTTTATTCAATCCGTACCATATATATTCGATAAAATGGATATGAATAAGATTTTTTTTTGTTAAATTATCAGATATGAGTATGGGTAAGAAAACTTTTTCGATAACTTATTGAGTATAAGTATGGGTAAGAGCTATTCCACACCCGTTACATTATAGGATAATTAAGTTAGATTGATTTAATATATTTTTATTTAACAATTTGATAAAATTTATATATTAAACATTGAGGTATTTGAGGAGGGTTCAAGTGCCTCCATTTTTTGTGCCTCCACCATGCCTCTATTTTTTTAAACTTTAATAACTCAAATTTTAAAACTTAAAAGTCAAAATAAAACCGTTGGATATGATCTACATCATTTTATCTATGTGCTCATAAAAAATTATCACATTTCTATTTTGTTTTTATGTGAATCAATAAGTTGAAAAATCAACGTCTAGAAATTATCCACATTAGTACGTTTTTTACAAAGGTCTTGATGACAACTAAAACAAAATTGAAATGTCATAAATTTTTACACGTGTATAGATAAAATGATGTAGATCATATCCAACGGTTTTATTTTGACTTTTAATGTTTAAATTTTGAGTTATTAAAGTTTTTAAAAATGGAGGCATGATGGAGGCATGAAAAATGGAGGCATTTGAACCCTCCTCTTAAACATTTTATATAATTTTGAATTACTAATTTTTGAGAAAATTGATTTATACAATATTTTATCATTTCATTTAGTTAATAAGTTATATCTTTTAAAATAATGGTATAGTAAATTATAAATGGGATGAAAAATTATAATTTTGTATTTTGTGATATTAGGTACATGATATATTTAATATGTATAATTATTTGTTATATTTTTTGGTTAAATTATATATGCTATTGATTTATTCGTTAATTATTGTTATTCGTTACCCGCTATCTTAATGGGTAAATGTAGAGTATGAATATGATATTTTTTAATGAGTAATGATAAGGTATGAGTAAGATTAATTTTAATTTTAATGAGTATGAAAATGTCTCGTACTGTACCCATCAACACCCCTAGAGTTATGCATATAATATAACTAGTTGATTGGGTTTCAGTGTTTTTGTGTAGGGTCTAGAAGAAATTGGTTCAATGAAGAAAATCAAAACGAGTTGCGAGCCATTAATTATTGAATTCGCTTGATTTCCTATCTTATAAAACTGATGTGGATCACATAGGAGATCGGGAGAGAATCACAGGGAGAGAAATTGAATGGTAATTTTTTTTATTTGAATGGTTCAACAATTTTTATTGAGAAATATGATAATAGTTCTTCCAGAATTTTTTTTCAGAAATTCTCTAACTTTAACTAATATTAATCGGGACCACTTTTTACATGATTGTCATTGAATTTACAACTAATGCGTGTAAGTATTGGTATATATAACATATCCAGTATTTATATCTAACATACCAAGTCTTTTTAAAAACCGGACATAACAACTCTTCATGAAGATTGTACAGCTAGTGTTAGTTGGGCTTTAATTTGAGCTGAAATATTCCATAAAAATTATATCAATCATGACTAGTTAGTGTAAAATATTAACAAATTTATTGTTTTAAACTTTTCACCATACCCAAAGAAATATCAAGTATTTAGAGATAGCATATCAAATATTTATAAATAATATATCAAGAATTTATAAATCTAACATAGCAAGTATTTATACCTATATATATACTTTTAAGTCTTGTACTCAACCTTTTAAATACGAATACTTAAGCTTTCAAATATTTATACTTAATAACATATTAAGTGTTTATATATTGTATATTAAGAAAAGAAAAACATCGGAGTAAATAAAACCTGAAAGTACTTCAATATAGATCTTATTTGAAAGAAAAAATTGCAAATTGTTAACATTGTTGTACCTGAAAGTAGTTCAATCTGATTATGATAACATGGTTCTTTATAAGCCATTTGATATTTGTTTTTATGGTTATTCGGGGGTGCAAATTGCAAAAGCCAAATAGGAAAGATATATGATAAAAAAATAATATCAGGAACAATTGAACAGAATTTAAGGAAGGATAGGAAGGATATATCATAAAAAAACCTAATTAATTATAGGAGCAAGGGAACATAATTTAGGAAATTGTATTTATATTTTTAGGTACCTACATTGGGGGTGAGAATCTGCTTCTTTTCTTTTAGAGAGAGGAAGAGAGAAAAGAGAGAAGGAGAAAGAAAGGAGGAGAGAGATAGAAAGGAGAGGAGGGTCCTCCTATTCTCAAGAATAGGAGGGGATTTCGTTCACTACATTGGTTAACCAGTTGAGACTCGGAAGGTGTGTTACGTTTCGTTGTCTCTTCTTTCAATGGTCACATGGGCCTCACAGAAAGACCCCACCCCCAAACCTCAAGCAGGTAAATAATATTAAATTATAAAACTTCATCTATCTATCTTTTGCTCCTTTTGACTCCAGTCCGGTACGAATTCAGATCCTCCCCGATACCGTAATAGGGAATCTTTTAGAATTACTAGATCTAGACCGTTCTTTTTAACTTGGCACGAATCTCAAAGCCCAATAATACATGACTCGAGCAAATTGAAACGGACGGTCCAGATTAATTCAAAACGGTTCCTATTCGGGAATGTCGAAGGGCCAGTATTATTTGTGCTTTGAGATTCGTGCCAAGTTAAAAGAATGATTTTATGTTGTATGTTTCCAATTTGCTTGAGTCAGGTGCCTGGGGTGGTCCGAATTCGCTGCTAAGTGCGCCTCTGAGATATCTTAACTTTTGCATGAACAATGTGTACGGTGCCTATTCGGGGATAGCGCAAGGGTAGTATTATTTGCATTTCGAGATTCGTGCAAAATGTATTTGAACGGTTGGGATTTAAAAAAAACACTTCAAGTTTGAGATATCTCAGAGGATGCGAATTCTCCCCGCTGTTGAACCAGATCAACAATATGCATTGGATATTTGGATCCCAATCAATTCCGGGTCGAAATGGGTTTAGAGACGAATCTGAGTCTATCTAAGGGTGTCAATGGGTATGATACAGGTCGTTGGAAGTATTTTTATATCCATACTCGCTGTGATAATGAAAACAAATTATTACTCTTACATGTATCTGATAAGTTAATGAAAAAAAATCTTACTCTTATGTCTTTTCAAATACAGTATTGGTCGGATAAACGAACAAAAAAAGTGTCATTAACATTCCAATTTATGTATTCGATAAAATATTTTTCAAGCAAGAAAAAAAAAATTTACTCTTATCTGTACCCAATAAGTTAATAGAAAAATAATCTTACTCTTATCTATCTTTTTGACTACGGCATAGATCAAATTAATGGATAAATATCAGAGAACCCAACTTCAAAAATTGCTCCAAATAAAGAAAACGAAGACTTGAAGTAGGCGAAACCTCTTCGTGCATACAATTTTATTATGGGCGCATCCATATATAATAATAAAATGAGGGAAATAAAAGAAGTTTCAAAATTATACAAATTAATCTTTTAAGTTAATATCTCATAAATTTTTTAATTAATGTGATTTTTGAGTTACTATAATATTTTTTATGATCTCATGAATAAAAAATATATATGTTAAAAAATTGGATTTTGCCGGCTATATGGGCACTAATTTCAAATATATATGTTGAACACAACACGGTATGTAACACCTCGGTAATATATATATTTTTTTTATTTTGGATTTATTATAATATGGAAAATACTAAAGGTTTAAATTGTAAAATAGACAAATTTAAATTAATGAAAACATGAGGTGGCATTATTTTGCCAAGCGGCCACATTCCATACCCCCAACCCTTTTAATTATACATCTTTGTTTCTCTCTCTTTCATGATCTCTTCAAAGAAGAAGAAAAATAAACAAACCGAAACCAATTGAAAAGAAAAGTGAGAAAAATAGAAAGAAAAGAGAGTTAATTTTGTAAATAAAGATTGTGATATTGATTATAATTTGATTGTTTCTTCAATTGAAATTCTGACCACGTCACATTGATTCTGAATAGTCGTTGCAACTCGAATTGAATTGATCTAGATTGATCGCTATTAGGTAACCAGACTTCTCTATAATCTGTGTTTTCGATTTGTATGGTTGATTGGGTACTGATTTGTGTAATCAGATTATGATGGTATATTTAATTGGAATATAGAGTCTGGAGATTGAAATTGTTTTTAATGGACTGAAATGCTGAGAATCGCCTCTTTCAGGGATTCCAACTGGAATGAAACCGTTGTTATTGAAAACCTAGACCCAATTGATATCGCCGGTTAAATATGTATACATAATTTGATATTTAATTGTGTGGATTAATCCAATTCTATTGAAATGGTTGCTTACTGTTATTAAGCCAATTATAGAGAAGTTGCATCGTTAAATAACTAGTTACTCGGCTTTGTAGCTGACTTCGTATTGTTTCTGTTTCGACGTAGGTTGACATGACAGCGGATGGATGCAAGAATGTCGTTCTGTCGCGTCCGTGCCTGACCCGGCCGCCAGGGCGTGACACGGTACGACCCTTTTTGTAAAATGCGTACAAATAATTTCATTTTCATTTTTCAATTTCATGCGAGAATTAATTGATCAAAATATCAAAACCCCACCACTAGTCCACTATTATATGATTTGTGCATTACAACTCGTTTTTATTTCAATTAAAGAGTTTCATGTTGTCTTCACTGCCAATTGCTTAATTACCGCCTCCAACAATAAAAAAATTTCCATGTTCATCTCCCTATTCCTGCTTTAAAATGAGACATACAAAAAATATATAAATGCGGAGTGAGTTTAGTATATGTCCATAAAAGAATTGTCAAATCCGTATAGTTGGATTATTTCTAATTAAGGTTGATCGCTTGACTTTTTATAAAATGAATTCGAAATTTTTAAAATTTTACATGTACACGTATCACTTGTGAAATATATTGGTTTCAATGATTTGAATTTGTTGTTTGAAATCAATTAATATGATAAATATTTTTAATTATGCTCACCAAATTCTTTTCGTTATATTTAAAATTGTCTGTCACAGCAAAAATTATATGCGTTGATTTACTTCAAACTTCATGCTATCTCAATATCGAACCATTTCCACTATCATAAGATGAATTTTGAGTTATCGACATTTCATTATTAAAATTGTTAGTAGCAAACCGCGATTGACCTCTTAAAATAAAGCAGAAAAACACTACAAAAACCTGTCACTATTTGCGAAAATAGAAGTTTTTTTTATCAATGGTATCATCGCAGATATTCCTATCGGTAATAACAATATATTTAAAAATAATATTTTTTTCCGATGTACCTTGGATAATAATCATTTTTTACCATTACAGATGTTACAGATATTGCCCATTCGTATAGCAGAGGCGGACCAAGAGTATTCCGGGGGGGAGGGGGCAGCTGTCTCCCTCTGGATTTTGAGTTTTAGTAGAGATTTATCAGTTCCGACCGACTTTGCCTCCTTCTGGAATTTTTTTTGCCCCCCTCTGGACGTTTAATTTGTAATTCGAGTTAAATTTAGAGTTAAAATTGAAATAAATATGTTGAATTTTTATTGGTAATTAATTAGAATTATAAGTCAGAGCATCAGAAATTACAAGTCAAAGCATTAGAAAGTATAAATTAAATTATTTTTTGTCGAATACTCAATTAGTTAATGGATTTAAACCCGATTCAATATTTTTTTGCTCCCTCCGACGAAAATCCTAGATCCGCCCCTGTCGTATCGTATTCAACTATTGATAGATGGCTTTGACTAGGTTTTTATAATTTAATACATACATTGTATACATACTGCATACAGAGAGAGAGAGAGAGGGAAACTTGGCAGCTGCTGCCAAGTATTTTTCAAAAAAAAAAAAGAGAGAGAGAGAGGGGACATACTTGACCGACATTTTTCCAAAGTTTAATACAAATTATTAATTATGCCCGGAGTTCAAAACTTTCGCTAAAAATACCCAAACCGGCCAGAAAATGGCTGGTTTACTCCCCCACTAAACCGGCCATTTTCTGGCCGGTTTACTCATTTTTTTTTTTTAAGACTATGAATAGCAAAATAGTAAAATCTAACACTAAAAATTGAAAATTTTTGTTTAAATTTGTTGTTAGATTATTTCTTGTGATTTATAATTACCATATTTATACTAAAATACACTGGATTACTGGAAATTATGTTGAATTACACTATATTACTGAATTACACTAAATTACAATAACTTCGCTAATTACGCAAAATTACGCTAAAGTAGACCGATTATGTGCCATCTTTCATGAATCATAAAAAATAGTAAAAAAATTCCGAAAAATAGTAAAAACTGGTATTCTACAAGTTCATTATGTTACTAATTTACTGAGCTACTTGGATTGAATAATAGAAACGAAAATCTTAATCGGAAACTTCAACTCAAGTTTTGAGGCTCTTCCCTTAGTTTTTTGGCGATTATGAATTTTGAAATTCGGCATCGTTGGCACTGACCAATGTGTCTTTTTGCAAGCTTTCCGAAAAGTGGTCATTTGCTGAAATCGGACACTCGAGCGCCGTTTTATGACCGTTTGAAGTTTCGCCGTCGTTTTTCGCCGTCACTAAATTACATTACATTACGGTACACTGAAAAGGCAAAACTTCCAACGTTGCGTGGCAGGCATGGTACGACGAGCATGGACGTCCGGTGCAGCCTCATGTATGTCATACTTCAGTATCTGTCAGGTTTTAATAAATTTCTTCATTCAAATCAAATCTAATAATTTGTGTATGATTGCAGGGTCCGACAGAGATGCCATCACCTGCGGGGTTCGATACTTCTGATATGGAGTCCCTCTCGTACAGTCTCCAGGACTACTACGGGATATTGGATGATGAGTTTAGCTCGGCACTGTTGAGTATTTTAGATATAGGAATTTCGTACTCTTTTTGCCTTTAATATTTATAAACCTTCGTACTCAATAAATAGGTTAGTTGCAAGCGCACAACCTATCGATTGTAGTATTTAGGTGTCGATCCGCAGGGAGATAGGGAAATACCAATTTTTAATTAAAGAAAACTACTTTTAAAACTAAACAATAAAAGTAAAAATGGGGGTTTTGTGTAATTTCGTTTTTGAAGGAAAATTAAAGTAAATTAAAAGTTCGTAAAAAGCAATAAAAGTCGGGTAAAAATCAAGTTTGAGAAGTCTAGGGGTATTCGGTCCACAATCCCTTGCTAATTCTATCTACTCGGTTTGTTTAAATTCATGTTTGATTATGACGAGGTTTCTAACCTATGTTAGCCTTTGGAACAAATATTAATACAAATACTTTGGGTGGATGGATTAATGTTCCTCGAATTCTAGGGCTGTCACTAACCTAGAGGGATATTTAAGTCACATGCTTCAAAGTATATATCGATATTTGTTCTAAGGTGTCCTAATTAGGTTTTGACTTCACGATTAAGTCCTTCACCAAACCCTAACCTTAATTCCTATAGTTCCGGGTTGGATATCAAAGTACGGTCGCTTCTAATCCAAATCCTAAGATATGTATTTATGATTTCAATTAGTACTGTCCTTACCTTGACCAATGCTAGAATTTAATAAACTTAAAGCGGAAAGACACGATCAACGCGATTTCAAGCTACTTCAATTCAATAAACCCTAACTAGGTGATTATGATTCAAGTACTAATAAAATTCATAAAAAATAAATCACAGAAATTAACATCAAATCAAACAATCATCATAAAAACTAAAATCCGAGTAAAATAGAATTAAACAAGTTCATGCTACATGACCTAAACCCCTAGAGAGAAACTAGCCTCTCATGGAGAAACAAGTATTCATCATGAATTCAAGTACAAAATAAGTAAAGACAAAGAGAAACTAACTAGAGAAATAGAATACACCCTTATCTAATCAAAAGCCTTAGTCTTCCTTGTGTTTGCTGTGAGAATTCGCCTTCCTTCTTCTTGATTTGCTCCTGTGGTTGATGCTCTATCTTGTGAATTTCTCTCTTAGAATGGTGATGATCATGGAGAAGAAATTCCCTCTTTTTATAGTAGATCTGGAGCATATGGACGTGGGGAATCATTCCCTCTTTTTCTAAGTCCGGAGTGCGGGTCAAGTGCGTCCGCACTTTGCTTCTCTGCTGCTGGTTTTCTTCTGGAAAATCTGGCTAAGTAGGAAGTGCGTCCGCACCATCTTTTAGTGCGTCCGCACTGCTCTCGGACATTTCCTCTGGAGCTTGGTTTTTCTTCTAAGTGTTGAGTGCGGCCGCACTCTGGTGCTGTGCGTCCGCACTTAGCTTCTTTTTCTTGTTTTCCTGCGAATTTCACACAGACAAATGCAGTAACTTGATTCTAGGGGTATTTAATCCTATATTATACTAAAATACATGATATTTGGTGCGATTATGTGATAAAAACCAGACCGAACATATATATAAATTAAACCTACCAGGCACCGAGAGTACCCCGATATGGCACAGAGATGCCGCATGATGGAGAGGCGAGTGGTAGCGGGTCTCATACTCAGCCTGTCTTTGGGACTGAGTTCGCCGCATCTATCTTTAGTACACCTCCGCCAGTACCGACAGTCCCTACGTGTGATGCCAGATGGGATACCGCCGAGCAGATACTCAGGTCTGCCAATGCCCCAGATGAGCCCGAGAGAGACGGAGCCTGGTCGCGCTGGCGCCGGGCGAACGCCGGAGTACCGCCTCAGTAATGCCGGGGGTACCGTTTTTCGCCTTTTCAGTGTACCGTAATGTAATGTAATTTAGTGACGGCGAAAAACGACGGCGAAACTTCAAACGGTCATAAAACGGCGCTCGAGTGTCCGATTTCAGCAAATGACCACTTTTCAGAAAGCTTGCGAAAAGACGCATTGGTCAGTGCCAACGATGCCAAAATTTGAAATTCATAATCGCCAAAAAACTAAGGGAAGAGCCTCAAAACTTGAGTTGATGTTTCCGATTAAGATTTTTGTTTCTATTATTCAATCCAAGTAGCTCAGTAAATTAGTTACATAATGAACTTGTAGAATACCAGTTTTTACTATTTTTCGGAATTTTTTTACTATTTTTTATGATTTATGAAAGATGGCACATAATCGGTCTACTTTAGCGTAATTTTGCGTAATTAGCGAAGTTATTGTAATTTAGTGTAATTCAGTAATATAGTGTAATTCAACATAATTTCCAGTAATCCAGTGTATTTTAGTATAAATATGGTAATTATAAATCACAAGAAATAATCTAACAACAAATTTAAACAAAAAATTTCAATTTTTAGTGTTAGATTTTACTATTTTGCTATTCATAGTCTTAAAAAAAAAAAAATGAGTAAACCGGTCAGAAAATGGCCGGTTTAGTGGGGGAGTAAACCAGCCATTTTCTGACCGGTTTGGGTATTTTTAGCGAAAGTTTTGAACTCTGGGCATAATTAATAATTTGTATTAAACTTTGGATATTAATAAAAATGTCGGCATACTTGGTAGCCTCTACCAAGTCCTTTTAAAAAAAAAAAAGAGGGGACATTATTTGGCATTGTTCAGGGAAATAGAGACAGGAGGAGGCAGATCTTCTGGAGTCGTGTCACCATGGCCACATTTCAGACCGCTTTTCTTTTCTATGTGCTTTCAAATTACACCATCATTGCTTCTCATTCATTTCTCATCCGTACAATCATATATTTTCTATTAATTATCACTATAAGCATATCAATAATATTTATTATATTCTATTGACAATAATATATTTAACAATCATTATAATCAATAATATTCTATCATAATAAAAATTATAAGATACACATATATAGTTTAATTAAACTATAATGTAATACCAAATTTGTACATTTTCTAGCTGATTGGTCATCAAGTAATTTATAAAATGCAATGATTGAGCTGCATTCATGGGCACTAAATAAGTGATGACAAAAATCTTATTTGAGACGCATCAATCAAAACAATGCAGAACATATATTTACAATTAATGCTAGTTCTTTTTTTTTTAAATAGATTTTTTGTGCGCTCTGCGCTGTCACGACTATAAATTAATAAATGTGAATATCTCTCACAAAATATTAAATATACATATTCTTTCTAAATGACATCATGTATTTATAAAACATCTTTTATGTATTGATTTGATTTATAAAACATCATGTATTTATTTGAAAAACCTATATGTTTTTCATTTCTAACAAGAAAGAATATATGGCGTATTGTTGATTTAGAGATGAGACAGAGAGATGATGAATTGAATTTTATTCAATCTAATCTTTGCAATAGGCTTCTGCGTGCCTTTTATACTGAGATTTTTATTAATACTCTCAAAAAATAAAAAAATATCAAATCTGTCATTGGTATTTTTTTTAAAAGGCCCTGACCACTCCATGACTGGGCGGTCCACTATTCATACCAGACCGCCCCACTGTGGGGCGGTCAGCTGCCTGTCCCAAACCGCCCCATACAGGACGGTTTGCTATTGCTTATATATTGGAGGGTACCCCTCCCGTTTTTCACCCCATTCATTCCAAGTTTTTTCTCTCTCCTCTCTTTCCCTCTTTTTCCAACAGATCAGCGTTCAGTAATTTTTATTTTATTTTATTTGTATTATTTATATTATTTTTTAATTTAAATTTGTAAATTTTTTAATTCATTTTTTTAAATTAATATATAACTGATAAATATTTATTGGCTAATGTAGTTTTCAAAAGAAAAAATGTTGATTGCACTGTATGTGAGCAAGAAGCTTATCCGGGGTGGAGGTAGCACAGTACACGAAAGATGCAGCCTATGGCTTCGAGGTTAATGAAAATACCACATTTCTGGAACTTAAGCAAATGGTATACGAAAAAATTGGTGTAAACCCCAACTAGTATGACATAGACTTAGTTACTCGAATTGACACATTCAGGGGGTAATAGACTTTACTTTGTCAGGTATCCATAATAGATGAGGGGTTATGGAGGGGTGTTTACAATCAATTTGAGTCAAGGAATATCCCGGTAATGGACTTTTATTCCAGGAGAGTTCTGCTTCAACTCGGGGTTGGACCTTTTAGGAAAAATACAGGTTATGACAACCCGGGGTACCACCACTCGAGTTATGACAACTCGGGGTACCACAACTCGGGTCATGTACCACCATATGAACCGTACGTACCACCCGTTTATGACAATCAATTATGTACCTGATTATACCACTGATTGTAACATGAATGATTATGCCACCGAGCTACCACCACCACCACCTCTTCCTGAACCCGTAATCCAAGCCAGATTTCCATCTGTACTAGAGTCAATACCTAGAATGTTACCCGCTGGTACCAGGAATGATACTGACATTGATGGTGAAGGGATCGATGCCATACCAGAAAAGGAAATGGACACGGGTGATGATTGGGAAGGGGGTTGGGATTCTGATCACTTGTCAGATGGTGATGCAGATGTCCCTCCCAGGGAAGACATATTTCTGAGGTCAGACAGATAGGCATCCGGTCGCCACATTCAACGATACCAGTTCTTTTGAAGAAGCAGACATTGCTTACTTTGGAAAGCACGTCGTATACAATTCGGAGCTGCCTCACAGCAGATTTATACCAATATAGATGAACTTGTGAAGAAAATCAATGAGGTTCATGTTCACGGCAACTGGGAGTGCAGAGTACAAAAAAGAGATCAAACAAGGTTAGTTGTGGTTTGTAAAGACGCACCGCGTTGCGAGGTCTGTCTTTTTGCAACCCCTGTGGGTAAGGGGGAGGCATGGATGATTAAGAAGTGTGAACCACCTCATACATGCAAGTCTGCGTCATCAAGGACAGACTATGCATAACTTACAACATCACTTATTACCGATGTAATTGAGACGGGCATTAAGGAGGACCCATCGATGAGCATTAAGGAGGTCGCTAGGAGTGTGAGACTCATTTACAATCATGCAACCCCAAAATACAACAGGTTGTGGAGAGGGCGTGAACTTGTGATTTGCAGAATGTTCGGTAGTTGGCAGGGTTCATACAACTTGCTTGCACCATTGCTCCAGGCCATAGCAAGTACAAATCCCGGCACAAAGTATGAATGTTGGAATGTCAGCATACCTGATGTCAATGACACATTGCAATTCAAGGCCATAGCATGGGCTTTTGGTCAATGTATTCAAGTTGTGCCATACATTAGACCGGTTATCAGTATAGATGCATGCTTCATGTCTGGCCGACGATGGGAGGTTATTGATAGCATGTGCATATGATGCTGAAAACCAGTTGTTGCCTTTGACCTTTGCAATTGTTGAGAAAGAGGATGGTGATAATTGGAGATTTTTCATGAGCTTTTTATGAAGAGAAGTGGTTGGGAACATGTTCTTTTGTGTCATATCAGACCAGCACAAAAGAATCAAATATGTTTTTGATCGTACCGATTTTGGATGGTCGACAACGCACGACGAGTGTGTGCACAGGCTGTGTATATTTGCAGACAACCTAAACAAAAATACCGGATATGAAAAATGGGTTGCAGGAGGAAGAAGCTGAGAAGGGTAGAAAAGATGTTTAGAGACTTTGCCAAGATATGTATATTTTATATTTGAAATTTAACATATTTTAGATGAAATTTTACTGAATTATTTACTTATATTTGTCCGTCTCTTTCTTTGACATAAATACTTCTCTTTATTGTTGTGTAGTATTGTCCAAAGGCAAATGTCTACTTACTTAAGGTGGGGAAAAATAATCCCAGAGATCTGCAAGAGCCACCCGTAAAATATTTCAAGCCCATGATGGAGGTTACAGATGGAAAATTATGACCACAAATGGGTATGAGTCGTTGAATAATGTTTTCAAGCAGAGCCGGATGTTGCCTGTGGCAGCAATTGTAGAGGACACCTTCAACAAGTTAAATGCATGGTTTGTTGAACGGCGTGCTAAAGCCGCATAATTAATGGAAAGAAATCAAATGTTCTCAACAAGGGTGGAGGGAAAACTAAGAAAACATAGGGAGAAAGGTGCAGCTATGAACGTTGTCTCGTACAGTGATCAACGCATGGAATTCAAGTGCAATGCCTAGGTGAGTACGTTCCAACCAGCCGTAGACCAGATGGGACTATGGAGTTTGTGAAAAGGAATTTCAAGTATATTGTTACTTTTGGACCTAACAACTCTGTAACATGTACATGCCAAGGAATCCAATTAGCTCACCTACCTTGTTCTAATGAAATGGCGGTGTGCCGAGTGAGAAACTTCTGCAGGATGATTTTGTCACCGAAATGTATCGTACCGACTACCTTGCTAGTACTTGGGGTGCATCTTTCTATTCTTATCCCAACAAGCATGCGTGGCCGACCTTTGTTGGAGATATAATCCTTCCTTCAAAGGGTGGATCAGGTTAGGGAGAAGGAAACACAAGCGTGTTGTAATGACCATGCACCAGATGCAAGGTAGGCGAATGGGACATTAGGCTCGTCGTTCCACTTCTGACAGGTAGCGAGCAGGTATATTTCACATTTTATAACTGATTTTATATTTTACTATGTCAATATCATACCATGATTGGTGAACAATGCAGATGCCATAAACGAAGCCAATGAAAGAGAAAATGCTAGAGTTGTTGCTGAGGCAACCAATAGTAGCCAGCCTACTCATGGGAGCCAAACATCTAGTATCCAAGCTGAGACATCTGGTACTGTCGCACAACCATCTGGAAGCAGACCCAGAACTCGTCGACTTAGTTTGTTCAGACGTCGTCGCTGATTACCAAGTTACTTGAGATGCATGTTGTGAACTATTTTATTTGGAGTTTGTGAACTTAATTTATATGCTTGGGTTTCGTTTTTTTCATAACTTAAGTAAATATACACAAATTGACAACATAAAATATAAATAAACTAAATTGATGAAATAAAATCTACAAAATAAACACTTAATAAGTAGTACTACTTCTTACTACAAGCCTTGTAAGTACAAGGAACAAACTCATCATCCGTGGCTAGCGGCTCCGGATCAATTTTTTTTTTCAAACCATAACCATAGGAGTTTTCCACAAAATCATCGTTTGAAATTTCAAACCGAATAGGTCGCCTAAGAAATTGCTCCATAACACAGACTTGACAGTTCCCTTTTTTTTTCCTCATTCTTTCCTCGACCACTCATTGACAGGGCTATGCAAGCATTACGTGCGGTTTCACTTCCTCCTTTTCGAAATTCGGGTTTGGGTGCCATGGTAAGATCTAAGGTTTCATTAGACCATGATGGATTAAACAATTTCTAATAATTTCTAACCAATTTTGGACATTTAACAATTTCTAACAATTTATATTAATTTTTAACAAGTTCTAAAAAAAAAAATTACCTGAAATCGCCAAAAAGTTGCCTCTCTTCTTCCTCTTTCTCTTTCAGCTAGCCGCCTTAGTATGGGCAATAGCAATAGCAAACCGCCCAATATATAGGCAATAGCAAACTGTCCCAGTATGGGGCGGTTTGGTACAGGCAGCTGACCGCCCCACTGTGGGGCGGTCTGGTATGAATAGTGGACCGTCCAATCATGAGGCGGTCAGGGGATTTTTTTTTAAAAAATACCGAGGGCAGATTTGATATTTTTTTATTTTTGGAGGGTATTAATAAAAATCTCGGCCTTTTATACAAGTGTTCCTAACGTATGCCTATAGAATATAACGTCGGTAGCCTATGGATTTCTAACAGTACAAAAAGTAGAAATACAGGTGGAGGTATTTCTTGCTCCCTTATTTCTAAAAGATAGCCAATGACGAAAATACCCTTATGGGTCTGAGGCCTATCAGATCCTTATTTATTCTTTAATTCTCAACACTCCTTCTCAAGCTAGGATTGTAAATGTCAATTAATCCTAGCTTGCTTACAATTTTTTCGAATGGTTTTGGATCTAGTCCTTAATTTAGTGAACACATCTGCCAATTGATCTTCGCTTCTTACATAAGGAGTTTATATTTCTTTTGCTTGAATTTTTTCTCGAATAAAATGGCAATCAACCTCGATGTGCTTTGTTCTCTCGTGAAACACCGGGTTGGATGCGATGTGCCATGCCGCTTGATTATTACAAAATATTTCTATTGGTTCTTGAATTTTAATTCCCAAGTCTTCCAAGAAGTTGTTTAATCCATGTTAATTCACTAGCACTTGACGCCATAGCACGATATTCTGTCTCAATGCTTGATCGTGCCACAACATTTTGTTTCTTGCTTTTTCATGTGACTATATTTTCGCCTACAAACATGCAAAAATCGGTTGTTGATTTTCAATCAAAACTTCCGGACCAGTCTGTATCGGAATAGTCACACATTTATTAGAATTATTACATTTCATGTGGTATGAGTATATCATGTTGGTACCGGATATGCATTAGATATGCATACGATTGTCTAAAAACTATTAAAGATATATTTTAATAATCGAATTGAAAACGATTAATTACTTGTCATTAAAGATGATCATCCATTATATATACTTAATCTGAGAACAGTTCATGCATGGTTTAGTAGGTTGGTCCCTTGGCTAATGGGGCTACATAAAAACAAAAAACAAAGCTCCAAAATATAAAAGAAAAAAGAGCTTATTAATTATATCATGAACGGATACATATGATTTGAAACCTTTCCATTGTAAGTCGAGGCAGGCCTTTCATGATACTGTTACTTACAAATATATATATAAAAAAAAGTACCAGCAAGAAAAAGCTGAGTTCTTCTCCTTTCTGTTTCTTTGTTTACTTTTTTTCTTTTTTTTCTTGCATGCCAGTACAGTAAAGATCTGTCTTTTTTCCAGAACTGGTTTTTGCAGATGACTTTTTTGTGCTTGTTTCTTTACTAACTAATTTCCTTGATTAAATTTTTTCTCTTAATTAAGTTTTGTTTCGAACCCCTAACTTCTTGTATGCGGCCTCGCCATCACTACAAGAATGGAATAGTGTCCGCGAGGGATACTGTCGGTATACCCTTGCGGATACTTCCATCACTAACAGAAAAAACACATTTTTGTCGGTATATCCTCGCGGATACTGTCACATTCTTGTAGTGTTAATGTTGATTATTTTATTGCATGATGTGCAAACAATGATCTTGTGTGTGCACATATCGCTCACAGGTGTTATGTTATACTTGCTTGTTTTTAGTATGAACATGGTACAAATCTGAACTTCTTATGTGGTGCACACAGTTAATACAAGAAGCATTGGAAGTTGCAAAAATGTTCCACATGCATGGATACCGGCAATTTTAACATCCCTCTTTATTTAATTATGTTGATCAGTAATTAATAACCGGAAAGATATTAATATAAATATAAATATGAGATATGTAACATATCAGAAGTATGTCAAACTTAAACTTACTCTGGTAAACGATATATTAATGAGTCCGGCTACTATACCACTAGTGTCATTCCAAACTAAATAACACCATAACTTAAACCATTAGATCTACTTTAATATTCGTACAAAACACTAGTGTCATTCCAGCGCTATCTTGTACACGAATATTAAAGTAGATCTAATGGTTTAAGATGTAGTGTTATTTAGTTTGGAATGACACTAGTGGTATAGTAGCCGGCGCGGACTCTATATTAATTAAGATATACTGTACTATATCAAAAAATTGTAATAATAGTTACATGTAAATGTATAAAATAATTTAACCTTTCATGGATACAAAGTTAATGCTATAATGTACATACAAAGTTAATAATATTTGAGAACAATTAATATGTACATACAAAGTTAATGCTATAATGTACAACAATGGATAATCAGGGGAATATAACAGGATAGCCCATAATTAGCTAGGTTTGTACCAAAAAAGGTGCTCAAATATATGCATATTTCAATAGTTAAGGAGAGGGTTTTCATGGATTATTCGGAAAAGTTGAGGGTTGCAATTATTAAAATGGAATTGAATTTTGTTAAGAAAAAAACAGGAACACATGCTTTGAATTGCACAAAGTGAAACAAAGATAGATAAAGAGGCAGAGTGACCCCAAAGCGCCGACCACCTTTATATTTTTACTGGTTCTCTATCAAAGATTTTAGGCCAACACCCACATGCAACTTTATTTTCAATTGTATGTACTGTTTTACTGTTTTAAAGTTCAAGAAAAGCCTAGATATATGTCTAGACTTGAAGCCTCAATGTTTATATTTATACACAAGAATGCTTCTGCTTCAACTGCTGGCTTGCACATATTAGCTGCATCCTGCTCCTGTGTTAATTAAACAACTTTTACATTATTACCTCTGTTTTTTTCACTTTATTACCGTTCTATATATATGACTAGCTATGTGAAAGTGCAACGTTAAAGAAGGAGAAGAAGGAGAAGGGATCAAGGCAAAGATTATATATTAATTTAAATTAATCAAGAAAGAAACAAAGGGAGATACGACAAAAGTGCATTAAAGACGTGCATGAAATTTTGCATGCAATTGAATATTAATTATGTGACTGATACATGCATTGCGTGCAGATTTCCAGTTCCACTCCCCACCAACTGCGCCTAATTTCTCTTTATATATAGACACAAATAGATAAATACACAGACTCAAGCAATCAAGCAATAAAACCAATGAAATATGACCAACGATTAAATTAAAGGCTGAATTGGACTGTGCCAAAAGATGATGATTATATATCGCCTTGTTTTGACCAACTGACTTCAGTCTCAGTCTCTCAGTATATCAGTCTGATTTTCTCCAGCAGCGCATTTAATGCAGTCCTGAATCTTCTTTCATTTTTTATTTATATACACGTACTAATTCTACCATGTTCAAATATTATTATTATTATAATGTATCTATGCGCAACACCTGGCAAATTAATAATTAATTAACCTGAGACTATCCTCTACATGCAAGCATATTGCATCATTTCTATCTTTGTTTATATTAACTTCTTCAGTGAAATGCTTGATTCCAGGTTGTACATGTATAACTAACTGTACTTAACTAAAAAGATAATTATAAATTTACAGTTAGTCCGTTGAGTTAATTTTATTTGTAAGAGTGCCAATAATGCTACTTTACGCTATATAATATAATATATTATGATCTCCAAAATATATTTCACACATAAATAGGAAAAGGAAAAGGAAAAGGTAAAGGAGTGAATTTGTCGAATTGCATGTAGGAGCATCGAAATGGTAGATGCAAACAAAGACATTCATGGCGCTGTTCATCTTCACCAGACACCAGAGAGAGAGAGAGAGAGAGAGAGATATCAGATATATAAAACTATAAATCAATTAATCCAAGATCTAAAGACAGAGATCCTTCCTTGAGAAAGCTTTATTTAATATTTACCACGCCAAACCCTAACAGGAGTTTCTTGTACTCATTCGGGAAAGCTGCTGCTGACAGCCATCTGCCAAAAGCATAACTAACCCTTGCAAATGTATCCATCGCATTTAATTTTGCACAGCTAATCATTTCATTTTTTTGCACAGCTAACCGGGTACCTACCCACTTAATTACCAATAAACATAAATTAACTAGGTTAAAAAATGACATGATATTAAAATAGAGCTAGCGTACCAGTATTTTTCTTTTTTGAGAAATTTCTTTACGTCTAAGCTATATAAAAATATATAATTAGTTAAATAAAGTGAAAATTATGAAAGACTGGTGAAACGAAAATATGAAAATAATATAACGCCTAATTAAGTTATCCCATGATAAATATAGGAAATTTTATTAGTAGACTTATATTTCAATCCAACATCATACGTACTGAAATCTTCTTCTGACAAAATAGGCAGGAAAATCTACATAGGGAAATAGAAAGGGAAAACTCAAAGGGACAAATACATGAAGACAAAACTAAAAATTCACTAGTACAAATTAACTTTTAAATCCGGGCCACTGAGATTGACTAGGGTGCTAAAAGAAACCTGAATTTTCTGATCTAACCCTTCTGATTTACTAATATCAGATGCATGCATGCTCATGAGACTCAGATAAAATTGTCTGATTCATTTTATTAGTCTAAATAGTTTATTTACCAAAGAAAATAAGCACAAGGGCTTACGTACAGTTACCTTTTTTAATTTTTAAAAGTCCATGACCCGTACCAATACAAAATGGGCGGGTACAGAAGCAGTAACATACCAGTAAGTTCTGGGTCTTGCATGGTAATTTGGTATTACTTAGATCATGTTACAAATTGCAAAATTGCACCCCACAGTTGAAGCAGGGATAAGAAAAAAAAGAAAAAGAAGAATAGCGCGTCCCACCTTACCTGGTGAAAAGCTTCAGTAGTTCAGTTGGACTAGAAAGTCTTGGCAGTTTCTTCACAATATACCACGTTCCTGTGGTAAAAATTTTTACTACCCCTCTCTCTACCACTAGTTACTATAGTAACTGCTGAGATAATTGCCATATGATATCATTGGTCATACTATTATATAATTGACTTGGTATTTACGAAACTGAATATTGTAAAAAGTGATAATATTCATTATATAATCAGCATATAATATTGTAACTGCAATTTGACGAGGCAAACCTCCACTGAAACTACTCAAACATTTGAAATTGAAATATAATCCATAAATTCTGTTTAAATAATTATACCCTAAACTAATGCAAGACCTTCTCTGGCTACATTCAAGACTAAATACTATACATAAGCGGAAAAAAAGTAAAGGCAAATCATAAATCAGTTTTACAAGAGATTAATCACATGAAACCAAATTGTGTGCTAAAAATGACAAGAAAATTTGGTGGGAATTGTTTTCCACTTGTTGGTAGATAATATTTTGTGCAAAAATGCAGTAAAAAAGATGATATAATTCAGAAAGACGTATCTACAATTTTATTTTATAATTTTGATTGTTTTCAAATGGTTGCCATAATTGATAGATAAGTTCGTTATCAATATGATCTATCCCTTGTTCAAAAATTGCTCAAACATGTATAAGTTGTTTTTCTTTCTTCTTGTTTTTTTTCTAAAATCATTCAAGAAATCATATAACAGTTGAGTACATGATTTCTTGCTAGAAAAATTAAACAGAAATAGAAAATGAAAGGATGCGTGCATTATGTTAATATTAAATTTGGGCCTAGGTGTTAGATTTAGTCATAGGATTTATGGGCCGGATTCTGACTCTGGCCCAGTGGCCCTTCACCGGTTGTACTCTTAACACAGTTACCCTACCAAAACCAAAACAGCGCTACTGAGTACTGACATACACGATTAGGGCTGGGCAAAATTGCTCAAACTCGTAACTCATTCATAACTCGCTCATTTACAACTCGAGTTGGCTGACTCGTTTAATAAATGAGCTGAGTTTGAGCTTACCCCAACTCGCTCATTTATAACTCGAGTTACATAGCATTGGTCACAATAAATCCCAGAAACCCAAACCCTTCTAAATAACTAAACCCAATTGTTGGTGCTTATGTACTAAGTTGCTATATGAAAAATTGATGGTGCTTATGTACTATTACTGTATGAAAAATTGCTGGATACTGATAAATTCTTTTACTAGTAGTATATAATTAACTGGTTAAACGAGTTATAAACGAATTGTGAGCCAACTCGAGTTGATAACGAGCTGAGTTCGTGTTTGCTCTACAACTCGTTATTACCATCCCAACTCGAGTTGACTCGCTCATTATTTAATGAGCTGAGCACGAGTTGGAGGTAACTCGCTCAAACTCGCCTCATTTACATCCCTATACAAGATACATGTATGTATTATTGTGGAACATGAAATAACCAAAAGCGAGCATATGTCTAACTTTGGATCGTGCAAGGATTAGTACAAGAATAGTGATTTTTGAGTTAGTGGTTGAGAATAGTGCTAACCCAAGTGGTTTGAGAATCGCGCCAACTTTAGACTATTCGGATTAGTAAAAATATCGTTTGAATTATATATTTGAAATAGCAATGGAGAGAATGAATAAAACAATAATTAAACTAATATTATATTACATTTTTAAACTAATATTTTTTAATACTAATCTAATATTTTATTTGTAATCTATCTAATCTTATATTATATTTATTTAATACTAATCTAAATATCGAGTATTTAAACTAATATTATATTAAATTTAATATTTAAACTAATATTATATTATATTTAAACTAATATTTTATTTAATACTAATTTAATATTTAAATTAATATTATATTACATTTAATATTTAAACTAATATTATATTACATTTAATATTTAAATTAATATTATATTATATTTAATATTTAAAGTAATATTATTACATTTAATATTTAAACTAATATTATATTTTATTTTATTTAATATTTTATTTAATACTACTCTAATATTTAAAGTAATATTATATTACATTTAATATTTTAACTAATTTTATATTATATTTAATATAATATTTTTAATACTAATCTAATCTAACCTAATATGATATTATATTTATTTAATACTAAACTAATATTTCAACAAATATTATATTACATTCAACACTTAACATTTACACTAATATTATATTACATTAAAATTTTAAATTAATATTAGACTATATTTAATCTAACATTTTATTTAATATTAATCTAATTTAATATTATATATATTTAATACTAATATAATATTTAAATTAATATTATATTAGATTTAATATTTAAACTAATATTTTGTTTAATACTAATCTAATCTAATATTATATTTAATACTAATTTAATATTTAAACTAATATTATATTACATTTAACATTTAAACTAATATTATATTACATTTAATATTTAAACTAATATTATATTATATTTTATCTAATATTTTATTTAATACTAATCTAATATTTAAACTAATATTATATTACATTTAATATTTAATGAGTACAATATGATATTTAATCAAACATTTTATTTAATATTAATCTAATTTAATATTGTATTTATTTAATACTAATCTATATTTTAAATTAACATTATATTACATTTAATATTTAAACTAATAGTTTATTTAATACTAATCTAATTAAATATTATATTTGTTTAATACTAATAAAATATTTTATTTAATACTAATTTAATATTTAAAAGAACTCCATTAGTTATTAAATATTTTATTAATATTACTAACCCCACTAGCTCTATTATTGCTAACCCACCATTTCTTATGTTTTAGTAGAATAGAGTTATTTTTGAGCTAACTCAATTTGCTAATTTGTATTTGGATCACTAATGTTTGAAAATAGTGGATCTAACCTTGGATTAGCTCTATTCGGATGATCCAAACGCACCCTATAATTTTATATTGCATACTGACATTGATTCAACTTTCCATCAGAGACGGTTTCATACTACTAATAGCTATTTCTGTGTGCTCTTTTGAAAAAGCTACCACTGGCAACCCTGACAAAGGCATAACTAACAATTGTACAATATAACACAGCTTAAGTTTTCTTTTGAAGAAACACAGCTTAAGTTTTTCAAAAGCATCATTTCGGTTCTCAGCATTTAGCAATGATTTATCTGCAAATTTTGTTCCCTCCGACGTAAGCAAATGTATACTTAAAAATGTCTAAGCTAGAGGTGAAAACGGAGCGGATTCGGAGCGGATAATGCTGATACTAAATTTGTATCCGCCTTCCAACGAGCAGATACGAATACGGATACGGATAGTAAACGGATGTTAAAATTCAAAACTAAATTCGCATTATTCGGATACGGATACGGAGCGGATAATCAATGAATACGGATTATAGAAAACGAATAATTGTCGGATAATTGAGTTATATGAACTTTAAGATGCAAATATTAACTAAAAAATTTAATTAAATTAAGAAAACCAAATCAGAAAATGAAAAAAATAGAGGTGTTCTTGAATATAGAAATGGAGAAGAATTTATACAATAGGAACAAACTTCAAAGCAGTATGTCGCTGTCGGCCAAGCTTTAAAGTAAAAAAAAAAAGAATGAAAATTCTGTTTGAAGCGCTTCAAACAGCGGAGTGGGGAGCTACTGGATACCACTGTAACTGGATCCGTGAAGATTTGTATCCGGATATATACGGATATCCGTTCTGTTTAGAATCCGTAAAAATTATCCGAATCCGTATCCGGACGATTTCTCCTCACTTTGAATATATCCGGATCCAAATCCGGATATTATCCGCTCCGTTAATCCGGAATCAGATTATCTTCGAATACGGAGCGGATCCGGATTGGATAATCTTGATCCGTTTACACACCTAATCTAAGCCCATTTTCTCCAATTTATTAAACAACGCTGTCACCAATTCAATTAGAAAAACTTGCATATATATATCCTTCAAATAGAATAAAAAGTTACTTTAATAGAATAAAACAGGAAGAAGATGACACATATATATCCTTCAAATATCGGGCATGGGGATCGGATAGTATCCATGAATGGCTCCCTTTGGGATTAATTGTTATCCCTTTAGTTTTTGTGGCGAGCTCGAGCAACTCATGATGAACAAATTGAAAGATCTTAATTCCAAGAAAGAATTTTATGGAACAAAAAGATTCCTTTGTCCTACTTTATTATTCCCACTTTTATTCCTATTCCTTTGTGGTGCTACCTTATCCCCCTATATTTGTAATGTTCATAATAACAGGAAATGCACTGTTAGTCTGCTGCTGATTTATTACCGAAATTTTTATTTATACCATATTTGGGGAGGAATAATTATTTTGGTACCCGCAGTTGAGTACCCGCATTGTACCCGCAGTTGATTCTTTTCTCAATTAACTTCCATAACGGTATAACTAACTTTGTCAATCATTAAACCACCTTGAAAAACGTGTAAAAGATGAGTCCAGTTTTTTTTCTTTAAATACTTGATATCTTAAGTATAAATACTTGATGAATTATATATGAATATTTGATATCTTAGGTATGAATACTTTCTATTTTGTATGAATACTTTTCATATTTGAATATTTGATACTTTGAAAAACGTGTAAAAGTATGTCATCATGGATCTCATTTGAAAGAGAAAATTGTGTAGAACACGTTCGTGGTTTTAAATTTGTAAAATTCCTCATAGATCGTCTCAAAAATTGGTTAGATTGAACGGAGAAAAAAAAATCACCTTGAAAAACGTGTAAAAGATGAGTAGGTATTGTGTCCAGTTTTTTTTTAAATACTTGATATCTTAGGTATGAATACTTGATGAATTATATATGAATACTTGATAATTTAGGTATAAATACTTTCCATTTTGTATGTGAATTAATTTAATCAATGAATGTAGCACTGGTGGTGTGATCCACGTGACTTTTTGGTTGTGGTCCCCAATGCAGTCTGACAGTTACTGCCCCCGAAAAGTAATGGTCTCCAGTTTTGGAAAAGTAATGGTCCCCAATGCAGTCTGACACGTGACTTTTTGGTTGTGGATTTTTCATATATGTAGTTCATTGTATAGATATAAATACTTGTCTTGTATAGATATAAATACTTCACAATGTTACTATTAATACTTGTAAAACAAAATTACAGTTTTGGAACGGTTGTGTGGTCCCCTAATGCGGGTATGACGCGGTGCGGGTACGGTTATTTAAAAAAATTCATATATCATATATGTAGTTCATTGTATAGATATAAATACTTGTCTTGTATAGGTATAAATACTTCACAATGTTACTATTAATACTTGTAAAATAAAATTACAGTTTTGACAGTTTAGGTGCGGTTCCCAAAAACAGTTATGACAGTTTAGGTGCGGGTACAATGCGGGTACTCAACTGCGGGTACTCATATCAGCTTCCATTTGGGGAGCGGCAGATTGGCTTGGAGGCCCCTCCAAAACTAAATATATTTAATATTACAGTGTATTTTTTTGGTTTTTTGGGGGCCGCCAAGCCAATCTGTGCCCCCCCCCCCCCAAGAATGGGGCAGCAGATTGGCTTGGAGGCCTTGTATTTTTCGAATTCCCACAAAACATGATTTTTTTTTAGTTTATTTTATTTTTAATATGGTATAAATAAAAATTTCGGGATTTATTATGACGGACATAATCTTTATAAGCTGATGTAAGGGTAAAAACCTCAGGCCACTGTGCAAGAGTCAGAGGTTGGAAACTAAGCACAACGAGTCATATGAATCAACTGTGGAACGGGCCTGCAGACTCAAAGGTGATTACAATTATGGAGTTAAGATGAAAGAGCGCAAAGGGAAACCTCACAACAAACCAGCTTCGGAGTACCTAGCCACCTCTGACCCGTTAACCGCATATCAGGCAGAGATAGTTGTCAACACTGTTGGAATAGAGATGACTGAGGAAATGGAGAACAACATTGACAATCTAACAGTTGAGGAGGCAACGGGCGGGGCTGGTGGAGATGGCGGTCCAAATCTGAGCAAGTTCTTGTCATATCAGTGTTTTTGTTGTTAGTTTAAAGTTATTATGTTAATCAGAATTTTGTACCCGTATGGGGGCTCTGCCCCAACCATTTTATTACTTTTAGTTTTTTCTTTTGCAACTATACCACAGAGCCGGTATGAGACCGGGTTGAAGGGGGTTGGTGCCAATTGGGCCTCATTTTGTTGTAATCGCGGCCCCACCGCTATGTATCAGTTTCTGTCTCAATTTATGCTTTTGCTATTTGCTTACATCACAGCTGCTACATATGTGATGATTGATGGTGTTATTGTTTCCTTATGAATTACAACACAAAATTCAACTCGATATCGTGGAATGTAAGGGGCATTAATGACAGGGATAAACGGATAGCAATTTGGCAAACAGTCTTATTAGAAAGACGGGATATTGTGTTTGCAAGAGACAAAAATACACACAATGACAGATGGAATTGTTAAAGAAACTTGTGGAATAAAATTTGATCAATATCGAACATTATGCAAATGGAACTAGAGGAGGAATTATAGTCACATGGTCAGCAAGGAAGTTTACAATAAAAGACTTAATATTGAGACGATACACCATATCTATACTTCTTGAATTCACTAACTCAAAACAAAAATTCTGGTACGCAGGTGTATATGGTCCTTCTGTAAGAGCAAACAGAGGTGAGTTCTTTCAGGAATTGACAGAGATCAAACCTCAAAGGAGAGAATCATGGATTCTTTGTGGTGACTTCAATGTCACAGCAAGTCAAGAAAAAAGAAGCAATCCACAATCGGATTGGAGAGGATCGGTAGCATTTGCAACATTGCTTACATACTTGGGCCTTCTTAATCTCACCTTACAAGGTAGACAATACACTTGGTCCAACAAAAGCGATGACCCGACAATGGCCAAGTTAGACAGATTTTTAATTTCTCTGGAATGCATGGAACCAAAACTTTCCCAACTCTCAACAAAGACCCTTACCCAATACCTCATCTAATCATTGTCCAATATTATACACTACAAACACGAAATTCAGGAAAACAAATGTATTTAGGTTTGAAAATCTGTGGTTAAGATTTCAAGACCTGGATAGTTTAGTTTCAAGTGTGTGGAAGGAATTAGGCCTGGCACACACACCATAGCAGCTACATCAGAAACTGCAGACCACACAAAATCGAATCAGAACACGGGCGGCCACAAAGGTTGGGAATATCAAAAACCATATAAAGGCTTGCAGAGACTATATTGGATGGTTAGACAAAATCAAAGAAATTAGAAGACCAACCGGCCTAGAAAAATACATAGAAAACCTCATCAAGAAAAGATACAAGGAATTATCAATTCTAGAAGAAGACTTGTGGAAACAACGAGCTAAGCTGAGATGGAATCTAGAAGGAGACAGGAACACGCATTACTTTCATGCCATGGCTTCAGGACAGAAAAAAAAATGACATTCCACAGATAGAAGTGAATGGAACGAGATTAGAAAACAAAAGGAGAGGCATTCTTTCAATACTACAAGGACTTAACATGAAAACAATCTCCACGAACCCCACCGATTCATTAGGAAAATCTCTACAGCCACCAACACAACCTTACCGATCTAACAAAACCATTCACAATAGAAGAAGTACAACAGGTAATATGGGCATGGCCAAATAACAAGACCCCGGGTCCAGAAGGCTTCAAGGGAGAATTTTACAAAAAATGTCTTGATATTGGCCCCGGACATACTAAGAGTCATTTCCTATGTGGACTTAACATTAACATTGCTCAACACATCGCATGTGGTGTTGATACCAAAGAAAAACAATGCCTTAAGTCCACAAGATTACCACCCGATAAGCTTAGTACACGGAATTCAAAGGATATTCTCCAAAATTCCTGCTATCAGACTTCAGCCAAAGATAGCTGAATTGGTTGATACTTTGTAGACGAGATTTGTAAAAAAAACAAACAGATTACGGAAGGATTCATCTATGCACAACATATCTACATATCAACAGAAGATACCGCTTGCGATATTTAAAGCGAATATACACAAGGCATTTGACACGGTCAGCTGGGACTACATGTTGATGATAATGCAAAACCTAAACTTTCCTCAAGCATGGGTGACTTGGATCAAAAATCTGGTACTATCGGGCACTTCACAAATACTAATCAACGGCCTATTGGGGAAGAAACTAATACTCAGGCAAGGAGTACGACAATGAGACTGGTATCACCGTTCCTATTCATTATCTCCATGGACTTTCTTAGCAGGTGGTTCCAAAAGTTAAGAGACACGGGAGCAATTCAATTGCCTTACCCGGGTATGAAACCTTGTCTTTTATATACAGATGATGCATTGTGCTTCAGCAAACCAGACTTGGCATATGCTCAAGATTGCATTCACTACATTTCAAAATATATCGGGGCTAGCAGTGAATTTCCAGAAATAAGAACTACTTATATCCAGAGAAACACAACAGCTTGGACAACAATTGGCTATGGCCAGGGGATGTAAATTAGGACAATTCTCATTCACCTATTTGAGCTTACCACTATCAAACATAAGGTTAAATAAGTCTGCATTCTTGCCATTAATTGAGAAGTTCAACAAGAGACTAGCGGGGTGGTCAGCTAGATACCTCTCAATTGCAGGAAGATTGACCCTGTTAAACTCGGTCATGTCATCCCTCCCGACATATTACATGTCCTATTTCAAACTACCCAAGTGTACAATCAACCAAATTGACAAGATAAGAAGACACTTCTTATGGCACGGGGTAACACATAACCAAAAAATATATGAACTTAGCAAATTGGGAGTTGGTGTGTACGCTAAAAAAACTAGGAGGATTAGGTGTCAAAGATCTCCACGTGTTTAATCAGGCAATGCTCCTAAAGTGGTGCTGGCAATAGGCCTCACCGACAGAAACATTGTGGAAATTAATATTTCGGGCAACAAATAATGCACAGTTCCTCATACCAGTCTCTTATTTCTTCACCCACACACTCAGAGATGCATCAGCCTTCTTCCAAATCTCGGTTTCTTTTGTACCGGAAAACGAAAACTGGATTGTATTTTGGAAACAGAACTGGGGAAGGGGCATTCTGAGATACCGGTTTGCAACACTGTATACATATACAGAAAATGAAAGGGCCACCTTGGCTTGAAGAAGAGATACAACTTAAAAATTGGAACTAAAATTGCCATGATGGATTCAATTTGCTTGAAGTTTCTTTCAATGACTTGCTATATATATGTACTTGTAGAATGTTTTGATGCCATTAAGTCAAAGTAGCACAAAGAACAAATAGAGCCAAGACGACGATATTACATGTGTTATATCACTCGATTACGACTCTAAACATGTATATACTTAATTATTGGTCTAATATATGGGCAGAATATGCACTAACATGAATTTATGGAAGGTACATTTATACTTTAACTTTTATCAATAAATTAGTATCCGATTTTGACAATAAGGGCATTTGATTCTGTATGTCCTATAGCTAGGCATGCCAATCATTTTCAATAACTAGTTATTAATTCTGAAAGCAACATCTACAACTAGTACATGAATAAAATTGAGTAATTAACAAAGTACCTAATTCAATTCAATTTTAAAACCATATAATACTTGATTTGATAAATACAAATGAATTCGAGTCATTCACGAAATAGATTTCAAAGGCTTCGGATATATTAAAGAAATGGAATCCAAGGGTTTTGAAAAAGTTTAACCCAAATAACTCCCCACGACTCTATTGTTTCAAAAGCTGCATTAACTTTGAATAGCCACTTTGAGATAATACTCCGAGTGTATGCATTGTGTTTCAAAGAAAATTGTATCGGTTACCAAATGCAACTCTTACTAACACGTACAATTAGAATAATAAAATTAAGTACACTCTTATATAGTGCACCATTAAAAATATATATTAAACCTAGCTCATTATCTCACTAATTAATTGCATAATCTATCGATGGGCTATCAGAACAGGTTAATCATGTGCTTGAACATGTTAATCACGCGCTTGAACAAGCCTACAATTAAATTATACAACAATCTAAACATTGCAATGCACACTTATATTTATTTTAATTAAAGAAATGATTGTGAGAAAAATTAACTTACTTTGTTTGCAGTATCACACATATCTAAAAAGCCAAATAACGTGTAGAAAATGCCTAAAAATACAGAGTCGACATAATAATTTTGTTAATTTTTTCTAATATCTCATTGTAAATTGAGAAAAACTATATATATGTGATTATGAGAACAAATAATAAAGATATAGTTGTTTATATAGCGACTTATTTGATAATTTTCTAAATCTTTTTTATATTCAACTTAATTATGATAGTTAGTACCATTGACATAATACATAAAATATTAATTATCAAAAGTCTTTTTTATATTCAACTTATGATAGTCAGTACCATTGACATAATATATAAAATATTTCAAATAAGATGCATATGCATATGCATGATGGATCATTCAAAACTCCTCTAACCTCCCTTCACGCGCTTATCTTCTTTCATTCATGCATAAAAAATGTTCTTAAATTTATTTAAAACAATAAATTTATGTGTGACTCATGCTTTTAATTAACTTGGACCACAACTCAGATTTTGCAACCAACAAAAATTGTAGGTTGTCTTCAGGTTAAAATCAAACGCTTAGTTCATTTGTAGTACTTGTTCTGAAACTGATATCGATTTTTGACTTTTTGTGCAAACAAAGCTACTAAATTCTCTTATAGCAAGTGCCATGTGTCTTTAATAAATCAAAGTTCCAATTAAGATCTTATCCCGGCTAAGGGGTGTCAATGGTACTTTTTTAGCCGTTTAACCGACCCGTATCGTATTCGATAAGACGGGTACGGGTAAGGTTTTTTTTCTGTTAGCTTATTGAGTATGGGTATGAGTAAGAATTTTTTTTCATTAATTAAATAAGAAAGGATATGAATAATGACTATTTCGTACCCGTTACCCTATAGGGTAATTATAAAATCTAAAATTATATATATTCAATTGAATACAAATTTACTCATCTATTTCCATTTCAGTCATAAAACTACGTCGTTTTTCTATTCTCAAGTTTGTATCTTTGATATATTTTTCATTCCCTAGTTTTCTTACGTTTTTTCTTGCCTTTTTACTCCATCCTTAATTAGCAAGTATACTCAATACCCAAGGAGTACTTCAATCTGTACATAAATTAAGAAACTATATAACCTAATATCAAGAGTTTGCATTTTTAATTAATGATCAGGTCTTACCCTACATTATTTTGCTATACTTGGTACATTTCATGTAGGTCTTATTTTTCTGATACATAAGGCATATTTATATGCGTAGCAACTTTAATGTTTTTCATTTTTCTAACTTAACTATATTATGAACAGATGTATTTTCCAATGAAGTTGATGGAGCATCTCATTCTCATCCTTATCAGAATAAATTCTTTTTGATAGTGAAGTTGATTTGCGTGACATTTCGTATAATAAAGTTAAAGCAATAATCGGTAAAGTCAGTTTTAATAGCTAGGTATGAGTATAAAATGCCTTCACCCGACACGTACCGTATCCATTGACACCCCTAATCCCGGCCCACCAAAATTTTAGATGATATATAGAATTTATCATCTGCACAAGCATTTGCTTATTAGTGCTAATTAAAAACATATCAAATGTTATAAAAATCACCTAAAAAATCTTCATAACGTGTTGCTGCGTTTACATGTTTTTAGTAAATTCAACCAACATGTTAGATCCAAAATTCACCTTAAATGACTATAATCTCATAATATCATTATATATTTGGACATAAGTCCATCTGTGCTAATTTTGAAATGTACATCAACTTATACATATATAGAAAAGAGTCAAGACTATACTAAAACCACTAACAACTATTGCTACTACACCACTGACACGCATTCTAAAATTAAAAACTAATCCTAAATATTATATGAGATGAAAATAAATAATTAACTACTTCTAAATATTTGAGGACCTTTAATAAATTATTTATTGACGATAAAATTTTATACAAACCAATTTCTATAGGGCCAACATTATGAAAAGGAATTATAAATCCAATAAAACATCTATAATATTTTTTTAAAATATATTTGTGACTTGATTTAATAAATTATTGTTAAAATTATAAAGTTAACTCATTATCAATGAATTTCCGCTCGTACTTAATTATGTCACTTGTATGTTGTCCTCTAAAAAATTCAATGTGATTTTGCTAGCTTTTTATGAACCGTAGGTAATATTTTGATGGAGCATGATCATGTGTTTAATCGCCACACCAAATTAAAGCTTGAAAGATACAACTTGACTTAAAAATTGGAACTAAAATTGCCATGTTGGATTCAATTTGCTTGAAGTTTTTTTCCGTGACTAGCAGGATGCATGTTTTGAGGCCATTAAGTCAAAGAAGCACAGAGAACAAATAGAGCCAAGAAAACGATATTACATATATATGTTATATCACTTGATACGACTATATACATGTATATTCTAATTATTATTTTTTAAAATTGATAGTGGCTATATATCAAAGAATTAATTATTGGTGTAATATATATATGCAGAATATGCAATAATACCCACCCGTGAATTCATGGAAGGTACATATATACTTTTAACTTTTATCAATAAATTAGTATCTAATTTTGAAAATGAGGTAATTTGATTGTCTGTATATGGCCTATAGCTAGGTAGGCCAATCATTTTCAATAATCAGTTCTTAATTCTGAAAGAGACATGAACAAACGATACAATATATACTATAATTAATTACTGCACTGCACCAAGTTAATTAATAGTAACGATAAAGTAAAATTGTAAAAGCATTAATTCAATAAGAACTTAATTAAGAAGCAACATCAGTGGGTCCGGATCCCCTACAGTAACCCCAATCTTTGGGTTTTGGATCGAGACCGTCCGATTCAAATTCGTCGCTCGAAATCGTCTCGGAATTTGATTTCGTCGTGGGGATGCGTGTGCTCATTTTGGAGATGGATTTTCGCAGATTCGAATCGGACAGTCTCAATTCAAAATCCAAAGATTGAGTTACTTCACTGGATCCGAATTCCTACGACTGGTACCTGAATAAAACAGAGTATTTAACACAGTACCTAATTCAATTTAATATCAAAACCTAGCTCCTCCATTTAGATTCTTAGATTAATATTAAAGAAATAAAAGAAAGAAATGTTGCGCTTAATTAATTAGCTCGCACAGTCTCATCAGTCATCACCTCTCACTTCTCACCAATATGTAACTCCCAGAATTTAAAAGCTATATATCAGTACAAAAATGAATTTATTTGAAAGGCAACTTAGAGAAGAAGTTCCCACCAAGTTAAATTAATAAAATATATTTTAAACCGCGATCTCACGATATCTCTCTCCACCATTCACCCCTTCAATTTCATCCTTCTCCTCTCTCTCTTCAAATCCTTTGATGCAATAATGCTCAAACCGCTCTGCCACGCCTTCCGGGACCGACATTATCACATTAGTCGCACCCGAGTCACCAACCACCGGCGCAAACACACAATATATTTCACTAGTTAAAGGCCCCATGTAAACTGGCTTTCCCGAGCCGAAATCCAATTCTTCCAACCCGAGCCTAGACCATGCTGAAATAACCAAACTAGCCGACATGTCCGGCATAGACCTCTTCTCCTCAAGCAAATCGATAATCGACCTGACATAACCATCGTGTAAGGAATGTTTTGCCAGCTGAACTAGCCTGATTCCATAGTACAGGCCAGAAGCTAGTAACTGGTCCACCGGCGTCTCGGCACACCCGAGCACAAAACCATTTCCATAGTAGCCCTGAGGCAGATTTGGCTTTAGTTTGTTGCGCACGTTCACCGAGAAAAGAAGCTTGATTTGGAGGGTAGAAGGGAGTTCTAGAGACTTGGCCCATGCACGCCACACATGCACAGCGAGCATCTCGAATGAGGTGCATTTGATGGAGGGGGTGCATTGTTTTTTCAAGTGGAGGATGTGGGATGAAGTGAAGGTGAGCGAGATAGGAGTTAGGGTCTGAGAGAGAAGGAATTGATTCAGGGATAGCGAAGGAGAAGACGGATGGCTGCCGTTTGATGAATTTGCACCGAATTCAGGGTGAGCAAAGTTGATTTGGGGCGGCTTTCGCGGTTTCAACATGGTTCGATCATGGAAAGGGCCGATTTGTGGATCGGACATGGGTTTTGCGGTGGCGTGAGCCCATGCTTGAAGGAATTGTGATGTGCCGATACCATCACAGAGGCAGTGGTTAATGGCGGTGCAAAGGATCATCCCTCCACATGTTAGATGAGTCACCTGCATACATATGTACATATAAAATATATATATATATATATATATGTTAGTTACAAATCAGTGGCAACCTAATTAAGCACAGCTCAGTTTTCTTATAACAATATTAATTACATGCATTTTGGCGGGTATGTCGTTGGTCCGGAAATTAAAGTCCTAAATTTATTCATAATTTAGTTTGCAAAAGCCGGCCAATAACATGGATTATTTATTTATGAGGATCAAGATTATTAAATTTTGAAATTATAAATTATTTTGAATGATTGTCAAAATTGTCAGACCATCTGGTGTTAATTATTGGTTTGATGAATATTTGAAGCGAACAAGAGAAGGCAACTTTAGGTGCCAGGAAGAGATTGATTCTCTTTAATAAAGGATATATATCAAGAGTTAAGCAAAAATTAGATGTTAATACAATATATATAAGAGTGAGGCTATGGTGCTATGCATAGCACGGATGGCTAGTGTACTACGGCTCAATATGGTACTTTTTAAAATCCTAACGGTCGATCCGAACCGTTCAATGTGATAACCATATGAATATGTACTTGCAAACTAAATTTTATATTTTTTCGAATTTTTTTACTATTTTTTTAGATAGGTAGAATTTTGATGGTCCAGAATTTTCAGAAAACACTGATTTTTCTACCTATCTAAAAAAATAGTAAAAAAATTCAAAAAAAATATAAAATTTAGTTTGCAAGTACATATTCATATGAATATCACATTGAACGGTTCGGATCGACCGTTAGAATTTTAAAAAGTACCATATTGAGCCGTAGTACACTAGCCATTGGTGCTATGCATAGCACCATAGCCTCACTCATATATATAATGCATGATCCCAGTACAGTGCCACATAGTAGCTAGGCTCACATTAGAGTACACAAAAGTGATAAATGTACTATTCAATAATGAAAAAGCCAGGAGCTAGGGTTGTAAATGAGCCGAGTTTGAGCGAGTTACCCCCAACTCGAACTCAGCTCATTAAATAAATGAGCGAGTCAACTCGAGTTGGGATGGAAATAACGAGTTGTAGAGCCAACTCGAACTCAGCTCGTTATCAACTCGAGTTGGCTCACAACTCGTTTATAAACTCGTTTAACCAGTTAAATCAATACAACACAAGTTATAAACGAGTTTGAGCTGAGTTTGAGTCGAGTTTGAGCCGAATTTGGGTTTGGTTTTGGTTATTCTGGAATTTTTTGTGTCTAAGACTGTGTAACTTTATGTAACTCGAGTTATAAATGAGCGAGTTGGGATCAGCTCAAACTCAGCTCATTTATTAAACGAGTCAGCCAACTCGAGTTGGAACTAACTCGAGTTGTAAATGAGCGAGTTAAAACGAGCTGTAAATGAACGAGTTACGAGTTCGAGCAATTTTGTCCAGCCCTACCAGGAGCAGCTAGCTTTCTTTTGCTTTTTTTTTTCACTTTTTCTCTTCCTTTCCAGCTAGTACAAAGAATTTATTTGACTTTTTTTGCAAAGTAAATAATAAATCCCTTTTTGATTCAACAGAGTAATAAAAAATATTTTAACCCAATGGCGCCCAACGAGAATGATTACCAAATATACAAAAACGAAAAATGTGCGCCGACAACTTTATTAAAAAAAATAGGTCGTGATTACAAGTGTATATAAGTAAGATTAGAAGAGTAGATCTAAGAATTTAGAGAGTGATTAAGAGTGATTAGATTAATTTTGAGTAATTTAGAGAATTTCGTGAAAATAAAGAAGTAGATTTAGAAATTAAAGTCATAAATATGTTTTTTTATCAATCAAATTGTTAGTAGGCACTAAAGCCACTAACTTTCCAAAAAAAAAAAATTGTGTGCTTTTTTTTTTTCGCCGTACATTTTTTGTGTGCTTCTACTTGAACAGGGGAAGAGAAAATTCAAGGCTTGCTTAATTCGTCCAATTCGTGGTTGATATAAAAATTTGTACTTGCAACGCCTTCAAGCATTAATTTTCAATATGAAATATATATATTAGACAGAATAAACAACGACATATGCAACACTGCATTTTGTTATGGTATATATTCTTCTTTTTATAGTATTTTTCTTGTAAATTTCTTATTTTATGGTATTCTACCATCTTAATTCGTAATTATATCAATACCGAATTTTATACTAATTTGTTTTTATATATATTAAAAAGGAAAATATTGTACACAACCTTTTTTGAGAGAGAGAAAAATACCGAATTTAAATCCACAATATGTAATACTGAAACTAATACTAATTTTATTTTATATATATAAAAAATAAATATTAATTTAATAAAAAACAAAATAAATCCACAATAGTTAATACCGAATTTAATCATAATTATATATAGAGGTTTTCTAATATCAAAACGTTTGTTCCGGAGCCGTAGTGCAACCAATTGGTTTTCCGATATTTAAAGTCCAAATTGTCGATCCAAACTGTTAGATGTGATCTCTATATTAAAATGTGCTTGGAGACCAAATTTTACATTTTTTGTAACTTTTTTTACTATTTATTAAGCCAGTTTTAAAATCGCTGATTTTAATAAACAGTTAAAAAAATCAGAATAATTAAAAACATCGATTTTAAAACTGTCTTAATAAATAGTAAAAAAATTCCGAAAAATGTAAAATTTGGTCTGCAAGTACATTTTAATATATATTGAATGTTGAACGGTTTGGATCGACAGTTTGGACTTTGAATATCGGAAAACCAATTAGTTGCACCATGCACGGCTCCGGAACAAACGTTTCGATATTAGCCGACCTCTATATATATATATATAGAGAGAGAGAGTGGCTAAGATCAAAGTGGTATGACCAAGGCCTTTGGTGCTACCAAGTCGTTTTTGGATTTTCAAAGTCCAAACGGTCGATCTAAACCGTTAGATGTGATCTCCATATTAAAATCTGCTTGGAGACCAAATTTTACATTTTTTGGAATTTTTTTACTATTTTTTAAGCCACTTTGAAAATTGCTGATCACACGGTCCAGAATTTGGTTGCACTGTTTTTACTGTTCACCCGGATCTGCCATTTTCAAAGTGGCTTAAAAAATAGTAAAAAAATTCCAAAAAATGTAAAATTTGGTCTCCAAGCATATTTTAATATAGATTGAACATCTAACGGTTTGAATCGACTATTTGAACTTTAAAATTGCAAAAACTAATTGGTAGCACCAAGGCCTTGGTCATACCACTTTGACCTTAGCCACTCTCTATATATATATATATATAGAATTGAGCTATGCTACTCCATGGAGTAAAATGCATTGGTGCTCCACACCGCTATATTTTTATTTTGAAAATCCAAACGACCGATCCGAACCGCTCAACATGATCTCCATATTGAAATGTGCTTGGAGACCAAATTTTACATTTTTTAGAATTTTTTTACTATTTATTAAGCCACTTTGAAAATCACTGATCCGGCAGTCCAGAATTTTTTACTGTTTTTTACTGTTCACCCGGATTTTCAGATTTTCAAAGTGGCTTAATAAATAGTAAAAAAATTCTAAAAAATGTAAAATTTGGTCTCCAAGCACATTTCAATATGGAGATCATGTTGAGCGGTTCGGATCGGTCGTTTGGACTTTCAAAATAAAAATACGGCGTGAAGTACAAACGCGTTTTACTCCATGGAGTAGCATAGCTCATCTCTCTCTCTCTATATATATATATATATATTATAAATGGAAAATACAGTATAAAACCTTTTTGAGAGAGAGAAAACATAGACACTCAATATTAAAAAACATGCACTTATTTTGCAGCGCTGAGCACCTACGGAATTGAATATTCTTAAACAAAATTCCACTTCCAAACAATATAATAGATATTGGACATATATATCTACATTGATAAAGCTTCAACTTTTTAAATACAAAGCAATAGCAAAAGCAAAAGCAAAGCTAGAACAATATGTATGCATCAATCAATACTCAATATTAATAGTATATATTAACTTTCCACTTGTTATAGTTATCTTATCTAAACAAGCACTTCACATGCATATGCATCCATAGACTTTTCCAATTCTATTATATCTAAATCAGCACTTTACATTTTTATTGGACGGTTTTAACTTAATCACTCATAGAAGATAAGTTATTATTTGATTGATGCTTACATGCATGGTACAGTAGTTGCACTGCACATATATGTGCTCCAAGTGCGCAGAAAAGCAACCAAGCATCTAACTAGTGCGCTATGTGTTATGTCCATTAACCAACACTAGCTATATATATATATATATCTATATGAGAGGCGCAATTTCAGGTGGCATATATATCTTAATTTGGACACCCCAATAAGAACACCAAATATATAAATATTATTACTGTCGCCGTCAATATAATTATAATAATTATTTTTTCCTCATTCACAAATAAGGCAGTGAATGGATATATATAGGACCTAATTAATGTAACCTAAAGGGCTAAAGGTGTGGATTTATTAAGAGTTTGCAAAATTAATATGTTTTTTGTTTTGGAAATAGGCTGTGTATAGTAGCCCAAAAACTATATAGCTCATATCAATCTACAAGAAATTTGTACCATCACCACATCATATATATTCAACTGAACCCTTCTAATAAAATTAATATGATTTATATTAAATTAGAATTGAGAATCAAATGCGAATCTATATATATTCTATTATCTTAATAGATTTCATATCAAATTCGAATCATATTTTATTTTTTAATATTTAAAATAACAAGCACGCATGGCTTGAATGAATATGTAACCATTTTTATTATAAAAATGAAGGCTGATAACTCAACTTTTAATTTAATTAACTCATATGACATAATAAAATATTATTTTCATAACAAGTTAGGAAAATATATTATGAATTACATTCATAAACATACATACATATATATAGAGAGAGTCTTCATGAAGAAAAGCGAGTATTTTACTTCACATCTATATCTTTAATTCTGAAGTTCAAAAGGTTGACCTGAACTGTTCAAAATGATCTCTGTATTAAAATGTCCTTGGAGACCAAATTTTATAATTTTTAGAATTTGTTACTATTTTTTTATAATTTTTTAAAATCACTGATTTTTAGAAAATTGTGGACTATAAAAAATCAGTGATTTTGAAAAAATTGAAAAAAAAAAAAACTAGTAATAAATTAAAAAAAAATGTAAAATTTGGTCTCCAAGCACAATTTAATATAGAGATCAACTTGAACGGTTCAGATCGACTGTTTGAATTTTGAAATCGCAAAATATTAGTGTAAAGTAAGACACTCGCTTTACTTCATGAAGCCCCGTAACCCAACTCATATAAAATTTCTATCAATATTATTTATTAAATCCATAATACGTTCAAATTCAAATCCTAAAAAATTTAATTGCCAATCAATAAAGTTGATCCTCTTTAATTATACACGCGGATCTAAGTAGAGCAAAATACGGTAGCTTTTAATCATGCATGTGGCTCCACAGCATTTTTGTCTCCAAATTCCATCTGTCTGTCCTATTGACTGTACACTATGTATTTTGCTTTGCTTTGAATTTTTATTAATAGACGAGACGATCGATGTTAAGTAATTTAATTACCATTTTTTAAAATAGGAAATAATGAGAAATTAATCACGAAATTAACTAAATAATGAATGAACTAATTACCTGGACGACGAGGGGAATGGTGGATGCATCAACTCTGTAGAGAAGCTTTCTCCAGCTCTTGTTAGGCCTCGACCAACTCTCCGCCAACTCATCCGCACCCATGCCCGCGAATGCCTCCACCATGACGGCGCCTTGGCCGTTGCAATCCACCTCCAACCTGTCGGTACCGGTACCATTACCTGTGCTGGGGCAAAGGCGACCGGCGAGGGGGTAGTAGTGCACGAGAAGGTCAGAGAGGGAGGCGCGGAGGCGGTCGATCGGGACGGCCTGGCGGAAGACGTAGAGGTACTTGATGGAGAAGCGAAGGAAGCGTTGCTCGTCAAGGTTCGACAGGTAGAGCCTCTGATTCGGCGTGGGGCTGCTGGGGGGCACCAGTATCGGTTCCGTCGGGTAGTGGCAGTCCGGTATTTCTACCGATTTCTTCATCAATTCTAAATTATGAATGATTTTTTTTGAATGAATGGAATATATGGAAGAGGGTGTATCTATATATATTTATTGGTTAGAGATTACAGATCAGGAATGGAATGAAAAGGTAATTAGTGGAATGGCAAGAAGCAAGAAGAATAAATATTTGGTGGTGGGTATACATAGTAACAGTTGATTACTAGCGAAGTGTAGTTTGCAGGGGGGCAAGAAGAAGATTTCAGAAGATGCCTTGTATATATATATACACATATGCATGAGTAGAACTAGGGTGCTCTCGAGTTCACCAAGTCCTTGGTGAACTCAAGTCCAAAACTCATCGGATCGGCTTCAAACGACGAATCCGACCGTTGAAACCCGTCTACCTTACGAGTGATGCGTCTACATGTAAAAATTTTAAATTTTGAAATTAATTTTGCATAGAGTCAAGTGGTCAAAAAACGTCAAAAAATAAATGCATAAAATTAATTTATTAACCTTCTAATTTTGACCACTTGACTCTGTGCAAAATTAATTTCAAAATTTAAAATTTTTGCATGTAGACGCATCACTCGTAAGGTAGACGGGTTTCAACGGTCGGATTCATCGTTTGAAGCCGATCCGATGAGTTTTGGACTAGAGTTCACCAAGGGCTTGGTGAACTCGAGAGCACCCTAGTTCTACTCCATATACATAATATATATGGCGTGTGCGCGTGTTTTTAAATGTGTTTGTGTGTAAGTGTGTTGGGTGCAACCGTGGAAAATAAAATTATCACAATGAAGAAATTAATACTGTATTTTTCTTCCAAAAATAGATGAAACCAAACATGTTCTCAAATGAGACCTAATTAACCAATAGTTTCAGTCCATTAATTTTCCTATATAATGTTTTTAATATAATAAAATCATAAAGAAATTATATACAATATAATTAAATTATTATTTTTATATTAATTGTTATTGTTCATATGGTTTTTTAATAATATTAATAATATTATAATATTATTTTGTTATTATTAAGGTTTATTTGTATTAATATTGCTTATTCTAATTGCTATTATAAAACTTTTAATTATTTATTTTTATAAATTTATATGTCGTCGTTGCAAAACATAAAATTAATTGATATTTAGAAAATACAACTCAGTTTTTGAGGCTTCACACATCTTTTCTTTACTTCGAGAAGGTTAATTTTCTGGAAATTTTGTAGATCACATTGCAAGCTTTCCGAATCAGGATCATATGCTAAAATTAAAATTTCCTATCAAAAGTTACGCACATTTGAAGCCGAAATATCTATTTGCATTTTTTATTGGATAATCTTCGGCTTACAAATTAAATGAAAATAATTTAACTAAATATTAAACTTAATTTAGCTCAAATTAACTAGATTTACTTATATTCAACCTAAATAATTTAATAATTTCATTCTACATTAAACAAAACTAAATTAATCAACATTGCATAGAATTCTAATTGATACAACCATTTTAACAATTTATAAATTAATTTATACACTTATATTGAAGCCCAAATTATTGGGCCAAAGCATTTAATCGGTCCCATTAGCTTGCCCTTAGTGGAACCAAACCATCTATTTATTGGATAAAAATACCGATCAAATCTCTTTTCCGATAATTTGATTTTTCATTTTGTAAAGATAAAAAAAAGTGGGAGGGACCTAGAAAGTGGCGTGTGCTGACTGGTCCACCAGAGAGGGACACAGTACACTTAAGTCACTAATACAATTCATCAATTAATTTAATACTCATGGCCTCAACAATTAAATTAAGATGTGAGAGAGTTTGGAGATGTATATGAAAACTAAACTCTTCCTATACATGACATGAGAAGTCACCAGAGAAAAATAAATCTGCTACAATCCCGAATTCACTGAACAGTTCCTGAAATTCCTACAATTTCGAATCTAGCCGTTGAATTTTTTCGAGAACGTATCTCGAAACAGCTAGTTTTTTCATACACGTATCTCGAAACAGTTCAACGGCTGAATTCGAATTACAGGAATTTCAGAATCACTATTTCACTGGTCTTGGATTACAACAGATGCGGATCTGTCAGCAGAGTTGCTGCGTTTTTCCAACTTCCCCAATGAATGCTGACGTGGACGACAACAAATTAAGGAAGATTGATTGATTGCATCTCAATGTATGCATATCTGTGAACCACCCTTTGTGCTCCTAATCATAGTGACAAACGAATAGTTCGGATTCGGTTCGGCGGAGTCAAAATTTTGTGATTCGGGTATAATTCGGGTATAATTCGGGAATGATTCGGTACAACAAGGAAGCAAAAAAAAAACTCAAAAAAAATCCCAAAAAAATAATTCGTGATTTGCATTTTATTCGGACTTCAGTTCGGAAACGTAAAAAAAAAAAACAAATAAAACGCAAATTATTCACGAATTAATCGCGTGTTAGAGCATCTACAATGGTAATTGTTTTTAAATTGCTAATATGATGTGTCAATTGCTAATATAATTGTTGGGTTGTAGGCCAATTGCTAAAAAAACAAATTTACTTATAAAGCAAACGATTTCTTTTGGACATGCTAATACTCTCTCTCTTTCCTATTGGCTCTGACTCCTTTATTCTTTTTCCTATTGGCTCTGACCCAATTTCTGAGATGGAGGGGTTAAGAAATTAAAAGGAACTTAATTTTTAAATAGTGTTTTACAGCTGTTTTTAATTTTTTACGGATTGCTGGGTTGGAGATGCTCTTACTATGCTCGCAATATATAATTCCACTCAAATAAAATAAAAGAAACCTATTCAGTCGTATCATTGTCACTTCAATTGTCATATATATATAATTAAGATATTTATCTTGTGTGTGAAAAGTCAAGTTAAAGCGAACTAGATAAATTATATATTGCTTGGTGGATGCTAGTGGAGGCTTTCTTATTGGAGGCATCAACCATACATCCAAGTCCCTACTTCTTGGTTTAGTGACTAAAATTTGAGGTATAAAGTTTAAACAAGTTAAATTGCTAAATTAGGTTCATAGTTAGTCAAATAAATAGATCTATGTAGGTTTCTTTGAGTTAATTTTTTTGAAATTTGCTCTTGCATAAAACCTATATTCTTTCATTAATTACTAGTGATTTTATTCTTATTTTTCAAAAATAATTCATAAATCTAATTAATTAATCTAGTAATAACAAATCAGATTTGAAGATTATATTAGAAACATCTGTCTTTTTTCCAGCTTCATTAAATATAAATTTGTAGTTACAAATTCAATTGTAATTTAATTACAGTAAAGATTCAATTTCTTAACTTGTTCAATGATAATTAAATAAAATATAATCAAATTTAATTTCAGAAAATCAAGATGATAATCTATAAGATTGTTACTTTATTTGAAATTAATTAGAAATTAATATAATTGGATTTAATTCTTTTTTAATATTTTTAGATTGTTTTGTACTCTCGAGTAAAATTAAGTTAACTATTTTTTTATTGTCTTATTTGATAATCAATTATTTTTTCTCATCAATGTAAACATAAAATATATATTTTTAAAATAAATCAAGATTTCCCGCAACTAATTCTACGGTACAATCGAACACTCATTTCAGCATATTCCCGTAATCAATCCCGTACATACCCGTACTCATGGGTTCCCACTTTTTCAAAATTGATTTTCCATCTCCGTCAAATCTCATCCTATGTAATTCTGTGACAAACGAACAGACCCTTACTCTTTATTCATATAATAATTCAATATTATTGACACTGCAATGACGCACATCTAGATTTTTATTTCAGTCTCGGATAAATATTTTTTAAATCATTTAATTTAATTTCCTTTTCTTTTCTGGACACTCAAATTTAATTTAATTTTTATTTCAATCTCAGAGTCTCTCCTATATGAAGTGTGATTTAGTCACCGAATTTTATTTTATTTTTCTCTAACTTGGACCAATTTATCCAGTTTTGAATTTAAATTAAAAATTAAAATACTGATTCAATTGAGTATATTCAAGGTTCACTGGTAATGTTTTAAATAGCGTTTATAGGGTCATAGCGGGAAGGCTACAAAAAAAACTATAGCGAATAGCGTAGCTATAGCAGAAGCTATGCTACATAGCGTTTTTTTTTTTTACAAAAATTATATTATATATTTGTACTAAATATCAACATTATCTAAAGTCTCATAGAACAATAAATAACATCAAATTAATTAAGAAATTATAATATTCATATTGAACCAATAAAAAGTCCAAATTACAGTTCAAAATATCCATATTAATATCATAAACTATCGATTTTTTCTATTCAAAATATCTTAAGCATCATGATTAATGACATAATCTATTTTTTTTTCTATTCAAATTTCAAAATATCTTAAGCATCATGATTTCTATTTAAAATTTTCCCAATTTCAGCGCATAATTACATGAGATCTATGCATGCAATACCAGTGTCCCTCATATTATATATATGAGTGATGATATATAATATGAGGGACACTGGTATTCTTGATAAATGTCTTTTCCTCCGCATAAAAAATATATATTGAGATATTATCTATATAGCTGCCAGTTACGGTCAGTGTTGGACAACACCTACAGATACATAGATCTCATGTAGGAAAAATAATCATCTCATACCAAAGAATTCAAAACACAAATGAAACATTAATGACACAAACATAATCCATATTATATTTTATTTTGGGTCATTTCCAATCTCCTGGTCTCCATCAGGTATTTATGTGATTAAATTGATAACTTCTTACCACATGATCCGTAGAACATGATCATCGTTTAACCCATATACTAATCTTGTATTGATAAATAGTGTTCCTTTCTAATTATCAAGATTAGAAACATTTAGAGTATTTATTACTATAGAGTTCCACAGTTCAAGTCCTTAACTTGAACAATCAATAATAATTAAACACTCAAGGAACAAAATAATTCTTTAATTTCATGAACAAAATACATAATACAACTAAAAATAATTGACTTCAAGATCATAACACTAACAATTAATTAGTAATTGAGCTTCATTGTAAATAAAACAAATCTAGGATTATCGGCAAATAAATTTTTAAGATCTTCGGTGAAAAATTGTCAGTAAATAAAAAAAAACTTAAATCTTTCCTCATGATCACTTACTATAATTTATAACCGAATAATATTATTAATTATTATAGTGAAAAAAACTGAAAGTCTAACAAAACTAAAACAAAAAATTAAAAGAAAAATCTGGATTCGGACCTTGCTTAGTCCCACAATAGGAATTAAACAAGGTGGGAGTTGTTTATATATAAAATTTCATGTGTGTGTGCAGTACATGTGGAGAGAGAAGAGAAAGCATAAAAAATACAAATCAACGTGGAGCGATAGAGAGAGAAGATAGGGAATTTTGGAAAAAAAATTATTCACTTCTATCTAATTTTAGTTTTCTCTTGCTTTTGATATGCTGGAGACGCTTTTGGAAAGAGAAGATGATAATCCATTGAAAATTTTTTGACATTCCGAACGAGAAAAAAATAAGAAAACCCAAAACCTTATCCTGCCGAACAAACATGAGATTATCTTCCAAAAAAATTCAATTTCATACTTCATAGTTCATATAAGGAGAGAATCTGGTATATATATTTTAGATAACCTAGTTGCCTCATCTCCTTTTAGTTTATAGTAATAATATTTAAATTTAAATTCTGAATAACATATTCAAATGATCAGATCTTAATCTTCTTCTTGAGTAATGCTCGTTGGGAAGAAAAAGAAAAAAAAAAAAAAGATCAAAGGTTCAAATTCACTCTACAAATTCAGCGTTGAAAATATTAATTTCAAAGAAAGGTTACAAAATTGCGACAAAAAAATCTTAGTAACGAAATTCTCTGATCGGGCCTTTTCCAAATTAATTGATAAAACCAGTTAAATTCGACTCACTAATCCAACTTAAATCAGCCAATCAAGGGTCACCTCTGATTTATTGATACGTAACTAATTAATTTTCTCAATTGATATAACCAGTTGTATATCCATAAGTTTCTATGCGAAGTATTCAAAATAACCTAGGTTTGGGCAGCGGCCCCCTCCCCCCTACAACACCGTTCAACTTCGTCATTTTTACTTCTTGTAGATTTCATTTTCGACACATCATTCCTTCTCTCTCAGAACTACCTCCTCGAGCTAAGAGGAGAATAAATGAGAGAGGAGGAACCGGAGCTGAGAGTGTGGTATTGTTGGAGCTCGGAGCGTAGAGTTTTCATCTCTATTAGAGCGCGATAGTGAGTAGATTCGGTCATCGTCAGAGCACGTCAGCGGTCGAAGAAGCGGATCCGATCGTAGAGCGAGATGGAGATTAAGGTATTATGGTGATTAAGAGTGTATATAAGTAGAATTAGATGATTAAAGTATTTTAGAAAATTTCATAAGAATAAAAGAGTAAATCTAGAAATTACAGTCATTTGACCAATTATAAATACGTTTTTTTATCAATAAAATTGTTAGTAGTCATTTAAAACCACTAACTTTGAAAAAAAAAATTATATGCAAAGCACGTACCTAAAATTACCTATTAAGTTTTGATGTAGTATTTCTCTTTTTTTTTAAATAAATATAAAAACTAATATGTATTAAAGACCGTATTCATTATTATCAATTTTTATTAAGAGTAGAGTTAAAATGTCCTATTATTTCTTATCAAAAATTAAATTAATTCTTATAAAAGAAATGCCCTATTATTTTTGTGCCTTAATTATATTCCACATTCTTATCTCCGTTTTCGAAATCCAAATAGTTGATTCAAATCGCTCAATTGATATTCATATTATAATGTGATTGGAGACAAAATTTTATTTTTTAGAATTTTTTACTAATTTTTTAGATAGATACAAAATCACTATTCTTTAGGCTATGTTTGGGTCGTCTGAGAATAGGACTATTCTTAGAATAATAGTGCTATTCTAAATCAAGGGCAACCAAACAATCTCCATGCTATTCGGAACAAGCAGAATAGTGCTATTCTGCTATCCCAACAAAAAGTCGGAATAGCAATTGGACCCCTCTTCACCCGAAAAAAAATATGTATTCCCTCCAAACTCTATTCCAAATATGCATCCAAACAACTTTTTACTATTCCGAATAGCTTTGAGTTAGCACTATTCTCTACTAGTGCTATTTTTATTTACTATTCTCAAACAGTATCTATTCTAGCTATTCTAGAGTGCATCCAAACGTACCTAGAAGATTTTGAACCATCCTAAAACAATGATTTTGTATTCAGGGGCAGAGCAGGGGGTCAAACGCACATTGGAGACCGATCATATAAAATTATCATGCTAAAAACCAAAGTCAATTTACAGTATCCATGACATTTTATTCTAAATTATATAAAAATCATACATAAATACAAATTTATTTTTAAAAAAATGGAGTCAATTGACTCCATTCATTGAACTTAGATCTACCACTATTTGTACCTATCTTAAAAATTAGTAAAAATTTTCTGAAAAATATAATATTTGATCTCAAATCACATTTTAATATGAAAATTATGTTGAGCAGTTTTAATCGACTAGTTAAGCTTTGAAAACAAAGATAAAAATGTGGTGGCTTGATGGAATAAAAAACAATAAGACACTTTAACACTACTCTTTTATTAATTATCAAATTAATATTTCAGATTTCATATATGAAAAATCAACAATAATAATAAAATAACAACACAAAAAAATTAAGAGAAATACATTAATAAGACTTTTAATTGAAAGAAATAAGAATGCGTCCGAAGCACCGGGTCAAATTAAAAAAAAAGTGCTGATTGCCATTTCATATATTCCGATTGGCAAAAGAATCTCTTCAATTGCATTTACTAAGAAAGCTACACCTTATTATTTATACAACTAAATTTTTTAATCAATTTATTGTGGAGAGAACAAAGAAGAGTAGAATTAGGTTGTTCTTAAGTTTATCAAGTCTCTTTGTGAACTCAACTCTAAAATCTATCAGATTGGCTTCAAACAACGAATTTAAACCGTTGAAATCCATTTACCTAACGAGTGATGCGTCTACATACGGAAATTTTAAAACTTTCGGATTAATTTAGTATAAAGTCAAGCAGTCAAAATTAGAAGATTTATAAATTAATTTTAATACATTTATTTTTTGAACGTTTTTTTTACCACATGACTCAATACAAAATTAATTTGAAATTTTAAAATGTTGCATGTAGACACATTACTCGCAAAATAGATGGATTTCAACAATTTGGATTCGTCGTTTGAAATCAATTCAATAGGTTTTAGAATTGAGTTCACAAAGAAACTTGATGAACTTAAAAACACCCTAGTTCTACTCAACAAAGAGGAATTTTATTATTGAGTTGAATAATGGCTCAAAGCCTACAAATTTATATGAAAGCAAAACAATTTATAGAAGGGAACATAATAATCTCCTCTATAATGGAGAAAATCAATACAAAAATCGAGATAGAACCTAAATATTTCATAATATTTTCTACTATCTCCCTCCTAAGCACAACTTTGAAGTTAGTTTTAGACATTCTATAATTTTGTTTCCTCTCGCTCTTTCTTTTCTCTCATTTAACTTTTCATCTTTGATTTGTATAAGCTTACATTTAAAATTAAAGTTAACAGGTACTATATAATATATCACCTGTATTTTCAGAGAGACGAGTACATCAACAGTTGATTGGCTTAAATTTAGCAATCTTGATGCGTGATCAAATTAAATAAATAGTAAACAATTCGATAGAGTAGGTCTTTTATGGAAGAGAATCTGCTGCGATCCTTCACCTGTGAACAGTACCCTAAAATTCCTGTTTTTTCCAAATCTAGCTGTCGAATTATTTCGAGATGCAGAAAAATCAGTTATTTTGAGATACGTACACTAAAAAGTTAGACAGATGGATTTGAAAAAACAGGAATTGCAGAGTTACTGTGCTCAATGTTCGGATCGCAGCAGATCCCAATCCGTCTTTTATATATCAAATATGCATCATCAAATTTATTGGGGTCATAGACCATGATTTTATATATATATATATATATTTTATGCATTTTCTCATTGCAATTTGTGTTTCTTATTTTCATCATATGGTACGGATTGATAGATGCCTTGGTCGATCATAGATGGTGATGATTGATATTGCGACTCAATTATTGTGGAGTAGCTTTTGTTCCTATTGGAATGTTTTGGCACATTATTCAAAACCAACAAACTTTCAAACCAGCAATCATATATGAAAACGCCCCCCCCCCCCCCCCCCCCCCCCCCCCCCCCCAAATATTCCAAGTGGAGATCCATTAAAGATCAAACATGGCCAAACACAATTTTCAAACTTCAACTATTCCTCCGTCATAACCACAGACTAAAAAAGGGGTACGAAAGGTACCAAATTATTTATTATACCTGTCCTACTACATTTGATTGATCTTTCCCTCTTTTACCAAGTGCCACTGCATTTACCTTTTGCTCTATCAAATTTTCAAATTGTATCTGCTTGAATTTCTTTTTTATAACATTTTATAATGTAAATGATTCATGCCCAATGTACCGATTAATCTTTCTTTTGTAGAAATTAAGAACAATTCTTCATTTTTCTTAATTGTTTTACAGCAATAAAAAAGCAATTAATTCTTCCTTTCTGAGTGACATTTAATTTTCTTATTTTGTTGGGGATCCCTTTTTCCTTTTTCATGGTGAATTGGTGTGGGGCTATGTTGCACGGATACGCCAGTTTAGGCCGCGTATCAGTATCGGACACGTATCGGATACTGATACGCGCCTGATACAGCACCGATACGTCAGCTGGCGTATCCGCCTACGTGGCGTATTCTTACTTGGCTGATACGGTCGCCGATACTCATTTGAAACTCTCGGATACGGCGGGATACGTGTGGATACGGTGACCGCACCTGTGAACCACGCCCGCGCCCGTGAACCGCGCCCACGCCTTGAGCCGCGCCTGTGAACCAGCGAAAATTTTACTTTTTTTTTCTGCCCATGGCGTGAATCGAACTGGGGTTTCTTTTAAGGGGTCAAAAGCTTTAACCACTACACCAAAGTTTCCTTTGCGTTATATACTAGTAACTATAGTATTTAATTTATACTTAGGTTAAGTCTTTAGTTTTTTATACAAATTTGATTTAAGTTATGATTAATCTAAATATAATAATTAAAATAATAATAAATAATATATATAATAGACGTATCGTATTTTAGATTTTTGAAAATTATCGTATTGCCGTATCTGTATCGTATCCGATACGATACCCGTACCCGTATTCATGCAACATAGGTGTGGGGGAGATGCAACGGCAACCTCACTACCTCAGTACCATTAGTACCTCTGCATATATTTGAATGTTAAAGGAAACAATTGCAACCTGGCAGCCCCTGCATGCCAAGGATTTTTCAAAAAGAATTAATGTTTAAGGAAACAAATTGCACTTAAAAAAAGAGAAGGTATCATGTTTGACCGTTGAAAAGCTTAATTTAAAAAATAAATGAAAAGATGCTCAAAATATGTATCATATCATATTCTGTGGGAATTGAGGAACAATGGATGGTTTGCATAGGAGAATAAATGTATGGTTTTTAATTGAATATGCACACTTTATTCTGCACCACTTATTATAAAATGAAAGATTTCCTGCCGCAATTGGATGGCACAATATTTTCTTCTTTTTTGACTTGTCATCTCATATACTATATATGTATAGTATCACAATGAATGCACTTACAACCAGCAAATTGTCTTCTAGACAGTCTTGGGTACTCCTAATGTAATAATTAATGAATTGCCTCAGCAAGAAATGAAAATTGTACCAAGCAAAATGTTCCGAAATTTATGCAAGAACAATTTGACCAACTTTTTAAGATGGAATCCAATTTAATTTGTGAATGCATTATGTAAGCATATGCACCCGAAATTTTTATTAATATCCAAAATAATTAAACAATTTCACAATCTACACCCTAACACAGAAGAATTCGAAAAATACCCAAACCGGAAACAAAGTTTCTGGTTTTAAGCCTCCAAATCGGAAACAAAGTTTCCGGTTCTATGTTTTTTTTTATTAAAAAACAGAAAATCCGGGAACTATGTTCCCAGTTGTATTTTTTTTTAAACAGAAATTGTTATAATTTATTTATTTTTTGTATTGAAATTATTATAAATATTTTATATATAAATAGATGAAATATTATATAATTTGATTTATTAGAAAGACTGCGACAAATAACCTGGATCAACATTTTTAGGTCGGATTTTCCGCGGCTGTAAGAAAAATTTAAATATTTATTTGTGTGTTATTGGAAAAAAAAAAATCTTTTGAATCTGAGTTATTAATTCCGATTCGAAAATCACTTTTCTTTTTAAAAAAAAATAAAACTTTAAGTTATTCAAATATTATTTGCAGAAAAAAAATTGTGTCAGAAAGTCATTATTACATTTTTTTTCAAAAATATAAGAATTCAAATATTTTCTATATTTGTCTAGAAGTGACTTTTGAACCGAGATCAATAATTCAGATTCAAAATATTTTTATTTTTTTTCAATAACACACAAAGAAATATTTTAATTTTTCTTACAGCCGCGAAAAATCCAGCCTAAAAAATATTGATCCGGGTTATTTGTCGCAGTCTTTCTAATAAAATAAATTATACAGTATTCCATCTATTTTCAAAGAAATATATAAAATATTTCTAATATTTCAATACAAAAAATAAATAAATTATAACATTTTCTGTTTTTTTTTTTAAATACAACCGAGAACATAGTTCCCGGATTTTCTGTTTTTTAATAAAAAAAATAGAACCGGGAACTTTGTTCCCGGTCCTAGAACTTGAGATTAAATTTCCGGTTTAATCTCCGGTTTTGGAAACTAGAAAATTAATCTCCAATTTTGGAGAGGCTAGGACCGGGAACTTTGTTTCCGGTTTGGGTATCTTTCGAATTCTTCTGCGTCATAATATAGATTGTGAAATTGTTTAATTATTTTGAATATTAATAAAAATTTCCGCATATGAACAGATAGGATCTTCACATAAATTAGTAGTGCAGAAGTATGACTGTAAGAGGAATTCTTCTCTCGAAAAAATAAAAAAGAAATTAATTCTCTCTATTGACTCCAGCATTTGCAATTTCTCAAACAGTAGTTATTCCATGCCGTTGAATTGTTGTGGGGTCCATCCCAGACGCCAGCTCATCCTCATCAATCGATCTCATCCATCCATCTGTTGCACATAGATGCGATTTCGGTTATTATTACTTCCATTGAATGCTAATAGTGGCTAGTATATCTTTAATTTGTGGTTTTGCCCCAGAAACAAATCTTCAAGAACCAATAAACTATTGCATTATTTGAAAAAAATCTTCAATAGACCATTATCCATCTCCTGACTCCTCAAATAAATGAGGTTCATGTAGAGTGGGAAAAATAGCACGGCGGAGCCGGCTCCGTCACGGAACAGCACGGTTACGTCACGGAACGGCAAGACACGCATGTCAGTTACGTGCCGTGATTTGTGTGTCCCGTGCCGTGATCATTCGCGTGCCGTGCTTATCTTTTGAAACTTTAGCATGGCACGGCACCGCACGTGAAAGATATAGGCACGGCACGGCACGACACGTAATCACACGAGTCACGTGTAATTAGGACCATTAGATATTGATTTAATAGTGAATCTTGAATAAACTAACCTAAATTATGATTAAATGGTCACGCGATTCACGCGAGTCACGTATGATCACGGCACGTTTACGCATGACGTGACTCACGTGGCGTGACCATTCGCGTGCCGTGACCACTCCTTGACATTTTGGTCACGGCACGTAAAAAATTAACTTGATCACGGCACGGCACGATACGAGACCAAATTCACAGCGTGTTAGGCACGGCACAGCACGTTTTTTCCACTCTATATATAGTTCATGTATGGTTGTAAATGCAACCAACTCAGGACCCGATAGTGTAATGTAAAATCATATTCGGATAGCACTTTATTTAGTGATATACGCGCGTACTAAATAAATGCCAAAAATTTCAAATGAAACTATCACTTGAGCGAATACATATATGAAACTAATTATTGACTATTAAAAAATTATGTATAAATTCAATAACAACAACAACAAAGCCTTTAGTTCCAACAGGAGTTCGTGAGAGTTTTATTTCCATAAAAAAAACTATATTTTATGTTAGCTCGCCACGTCTATCACAATTCTTCTCGTTTTTCCTGGTTTGAAACAAAATTACGTATAGATTTGAAATGAATAATTCTAATAAAATAATAAAAAAAATCATTTTTAAATGATAAAGTAAAAATTATAAACAGCTAATTTTGTAATGATGCTGCATATATTATTTGAATATTCATAATAAAACATAAGAGTACTTCAACAACAACAAAAATATAATTTGACATCCAACTTTTGTGGATATTAAATAGTTAGGTAGCTTGACCTCCAACCTCTATTATATATATGAGGTGGGAACAAGTTACAACAATTTTGAGTTACCACAACTATTTTCTACATTTTGAAATTTTAAATCGTCGATCCAAACTGTTCAACATGATATCTACAATAAAATATGTTTCCAGATCAAATTTTACATTTTTTTTGAAATTTTTATACTATTTATTAAGTATTTTACAAAAACTAGTCAAATTCAGACCATATTGCAAACATGCATTTATATTTTTTTATCATCATTCAAAATAAATAAATTGTTAAAAATATATGGAAAATAATAAAATTTGGTCCGTAGGAGATTTTAACATGTATATTTTATTAAGATACATACACTAATATCATGCACATTAGCATTTAAGTCTTATTAAGATACTGTTAGCTATGTATAATTTCTCATTGACAATAGTACTGTATCAGACTTTCACCAATTGCATCTAAAAAGTCTAAAAAGAAAGTCAGCGTCCCGTCAAGATGGATTCCTTTGTTTGACGGCTCTAGTGACTCTATTCTATTAGGTCAAAATTGGCGATCAAAAGGAAGAAAACACATTTAAACAAAAACAAATATAATAACCGAAGAATTATTGATTAATTGGATTCCTGTTTTTTTTCTTCAAGTTCCAAATTTATGAATGATAAATGACAACACAGAATGCAAAAAAGGGCTGTTATGAAGTGGGCTGACTGGGCCGAAACAATACTACTTCGGACCAAGCATCAATTTTTTTTTTCTTTTTAGATATGATAAGGACCAGAGAAGAATCAATCAAGTCGATGATTTTTTTGGATGGGCCTTGCGCATCACAAATGCTAATGATAGAGTTGCTTAGTTTGGGAAATTTTTTATCTATAGAAATTATTAAATACAGATGTACGGAAACAGAAAGAGTGTCTCGTTTCCAACAAATATAGAAAGATCTGACTCAATGAGTCCGATCCAAATTTATGGATCGGTCTCAATGGTCCAGATCCATCAATATATATATATATATATATATATATAGAGGAGGGATCCACTTACAACAAATTTGAGTTACAACAAAGTTACAACATTCATTTTTTTCATTTTCAAAGTCCAAATCGTCGATCCAAACCGTTCAACATGATTATCTAAATAAAATGTACTTGCATATCAAATTTTATATTTTTTTGAATTTTTTTACTATTTATTAAGATGGGTACAAAATTCAATGGTCTAAGTATGGCTATTTTTTGTAAACTACTTAATAAATAGTAAAAAAATTCAAAAAAATGTAAAATTTGATCTGCAAGCACATTCTATTGTGGAGATCATGTTGAACGGTTTGGATCGACGATTTGGACTTTGAAAATGAAAAAAATGAATGTTGTAACTCAAATTTGTTGTAAGTGTATCCCTCCTCATATATATATATATATATATATATATATATATATATATATATAGAATCTGGCTAATATGCTACGCGTATATAAGGACCCCTCCGTGCTACGGCTCACTTTTTGAGTTTTCAAAATCCTAACGGTCGATCCGAACCGTTCAACATGATCTCCATATTAATATGTACTTGCAAACCAAATTTTACATTTTTTAGAATTGTTTTACTATTTATTAAGCCACTTTGAAAATTGATGATCCAATGGTCCAGAAAAGTTTACTGTTGTGTACAAATTAGTGTTTTTTCAAAGTGGCTTAATAAATAGTAAAAAAAATTCTAAAAAATGTAAATTTTGGTTTGCAAGTACATATTCATATGGAGATCATGTTGAACGGTTCGGATTGACCGTTAGGATTTTGAAAACTCAAAAAGTGAGCTGTAGCACGGAGGGCCCTTATATACGCATAGCACCGTAGCACTGTCCTATATATATAGAGGAGGGATCAAGTTACAACAAATTTGAGTTACAACAAAGTTACAACAACCATTTTTTTCATTTTCAAAGTCCAAATCGTCGATCCAAACCGTTCAACATGATCTCCACAATAAAATGTGCTTGTAGATCAAATTTTACATTTTTTTGAATTTTTTTACTATTTATTAAGTATTTTACAAAAAATAGTCATATTCAGACCATTGAATTTTGTACCCATCTTAATAAATAGTAAAAAAATTAAAAAAAATGTAAAATTTGATCTGCAAGCACATTTTATTTAGATAATCATGTTGAACGGTTTGGATCGACGATTTGGACTTTGAAAATGAAAAAAATAGTTGTTGTAACTTTGTTGTAACTTGATCCCTCCTCATATATATATATATATATATATATATATATATATATGAGGAGGGTTCAAATGCCTCCGTTTTTCATGCCTCCACCATGCCTCCATTTTAAAAACTTTAATAACTCAAAATTTAAAACCTAAAAGTCAAATAAAACCGTTGGATATGATCTACATCATTTTATCTATGTGCTCATAAAAAATTATCACATTTCGATTTTGTTTTTATGTGAATCAATAAGTTGAAAAATCAACGTCTAGAAATTATCCACATTAATATGTTTTTTTACAAGCTCTTGATGACAACCAAAACAAAATTGAAATGTCACAATTTTTTACACGTGCATAGATAAAATGATGTAGATCATATCCAACGGTTTTATTTTGACTTTTAAGTTTTAAATTTTGAGTTATTAAAGTTTTTAATAATGGAGGCATGGTGGAGGCATGAAAAATGGAGGCATTTGAACCCTCCTATATATATATATATATATGAGTTGGGCTATGGTGCATTGCAATGTATAGGCATTCTTGTGCATTGCACTCTAAACCGTTAGATTCAAAGTCCAAACAGTTGATCCAAACTATTCAACTTGATCTCCATACTAAAACTTCCTTTGGGACCAAATTTTACATTTTTTGGAAACTATTTTCCTATTTTTTTAGAATTTTTGAAAATCGTTGTTTTTCAGAAATTTCTGGACCATTCAAAAACAATGATTTTCAAAAATTCAAAAATAATAGCAAACAATTTCCAAAAAATGTAAAATTTGGTCTCCAAGTACATTTTAATATGGAGATCAAGTTGAACGGTTTGGATCGACTATTTTGACTTCAAATCTAGTGGTTTAGAGTCCAATGCATAAGAATGCTTATACATTGCAATGCACCATAGCCCAACTCTATATATATATATATATATAAAGGTTGGCTAATATCAAAACGTTTGTTCCTAGGCTGCGGAACAAATGTTTCAGTTTTTACATTTTCAAAATCCAAATAGTCGATCCAAACCGTTCAACATTCAATCTGTATTAAAATGTGTTTGGAGACCAAATTTTACATTTTTTAGAATTTTTTTACTATTTATTAAGTTAATTTTAAAATCGCTGTTTTCAATGATCCAACATTTTTTCACTGTTTATTAAAATCAGTCATTTTAAAAAGGGCTTAATAAATAGTAAAAAAATTCAAAAAAATGTAAAATTTTGTCTCCAAGTACATTATAATATAGAGATCACATCTAACGGTTTGGATCGACCGTTTGGACTTTGAAAATCGGCAAAAAAATTGATTGCACCACCACTCCGGAACAAACGGTTTGATATTAGCCAACCTTTATATATATATATATTGATGGATCTGGATCATTGAGACCGATCCATAAATTTGGATCAGACTCATTGAGTCAGATCTTTCTATATTTGTTGAAAACGAGACACTCTTTCTGTTTTCGTACATCTGTATTTAATAATTTCTATAGATAAAAAATTTCCCTTAGTTTGAGACATTCATTATTGCTATACACACTTTATTTTGGGTGGGGGGCGGGGAATGATTAAGTATTTACAATTTTATATCCATTGTCAATTTGTAACCAATTGTATGTAAGTACTTGGTTGCTCCATGTACGACTTGTTGACTTTTATTAGTTAAGACCTTGTAATATTTAATTTGGCACCCTTTTTCAATTTTGTGGCTGTGTCGTGTACGCTATCCGTATAATATTTAAAAGGCCTGACGTACATTTAATAGTCTCCGTCTCCTTGTAGTGTGAAATTCAAAACGAACTAGAAATAATTAATTCAGTCTGTCACATTAATCAATTAATTACATACATACATCATAGATTCGCCATTGTACAATTAAATTACAACTAATATACAAGAACAACTGAACAAGATAGCCCTATATATAATATTATAATTAAGGGATACCGCTATATATTGAGGGATACCGCTACAGTCTAATAATAGCATACGCTAATTATTTACAATGATTATAATTAGCAATTCATCACCAGAATTAGTTAAGTCATTAAAATGAAAAATTAAGGGCTATGTTATGGTGACTTAAGTGGCTAGAGTTCTTAACATCGCGTGCAATATTTTTATCTATATATTGGTAGACATCACATGGCTAGTGTTGGTAGTAGCTTCTCAATTTATATATCCATTAGTTTTTATGAGGCACTTTAGTCTTTAGATCATTATTTTATATAAAATTTGAATTATGATATTAATTAATTAGAGACAAAATTGCAAAGAAAGTTTTGGAGGGTCGACGTAAAATAATTAAGCTTCCATAGATAGAATAGACAAGACATGATTATATGGTGGTAGTGTGAGCTTTGCATTTGGTACTAAGTATATATATGCCAATAGTTTAAGAGAAGCACTTTGCTTTTAAGCTAAAGAAACATGCATTGGTGCTTGCTTTATAGCTAGCTCCAACTTTGTCTTGAAGAAAAGCATGAGCACTAACATAACATATATGTATAAAATAATTACAAAGCACATCTCCATTTTTACACTCTGGACTGGAGTGCGTCTCTCATGCAATATTCCTTCCCTCTTTATTCTCAACCTCATGAGTATGTTGGAACAGGATTCACAATAGCCAAGACCATGTGTGATAGAATATGTAGATACTCATTTTACCAAGGAATACAAACCTGCTACATATAAGGCAACAAAATTTGTGCAGTAAAATACTTGGTGTTTGGTTCCTTGTCTTTGTCCTAAAATGCTAGCTAGCTCATGTACAGATGGAGCACTATGTTTCCACTTGTACAAAATATATATACTTGTTTTGATGCACGGGTCGATCGGCCTGTGTACCACTTGTAGTTAGTTCGGTGAGGTAACGAGCTGGCTCATCACGAGTTGGGTTCAGCTCGTGATTAACCTGCTATAACAATCGAGCGAGTCGAGTGAGCTGAGATTAAAGGACTTAGTTAGAATCTCAACTTATAATCGGACTGAGCCAGTAACAAGCTGAATTAAGCTGGCTCGTTTAACTCGCTGGAATTTATTTGGACTACTATCATATAAATTAAAAAAATTAGATAATGAAGCCCATCAAACAAAGCATCAGATATTCCTTTTCAAATGGAATTAATAGAATGAAACAAGCTCATAAAATTAGTAGAATGACAAAAATACATGAATATTGAATAAAAACAACAAATCGTAAACCCTAACTTTTCATTCAGCGGATCAGATAAAATTGTAAAAACTATCTAACGAACGAGTTAGATTCAACTCAAACTCGTTTAATCTAGACTGAGCCAATAAAGAATGATGTATTATTTCTTTAATTAATTAATATATTCAATATTCTTCCATCACCGACTAATATAAAAACCACATCATTACATCATTGACCAACGCCTTGTTTGTTGGTATGGTTAACATTTATATTAATTCTCGTTAACGGAAACGTCAATGACCTCAGTTGGCAATTATTACTATATATATGAGGCTGGCTACTATGCTTATATAAGCATATGCCCCCATATGCTTATAACTCATTTTTGCGTTTCCAATATTCAAATGGTCGATCCGACCGTTCATCTTGTTCTCCATATTAATATGTGCTTGGAGACTAAATTTTACATTTTTCTGAATTTTTTTACTATTTATTAAGCCACTTTGAAAATTGCTGATCTGGATGAACAGTAAAAACAGTGTTTCCAAAATTCTGGACCACCAGATCAGAAACTTTCAAAGTGGCTTAATAAATAGTAAAAAAATTCAGAAAAATGTAAAATTTAGTCTCCAAGCACATATTAATATGGAGAACAAGATGAACGGTCGGATCGACCATTTGAACATTGGAAACGCTATTATGCTCATTTAAGCATATGGGGGCATATGCTTATATAAGCATAGTAGCCAAGCACATATATATATGTTTTCTTGTTCATGTGCCTGCATGATTAATCAAGAACTAATTAATTTCTTTTGTTAACTTGCCTTGGGAAAATATAAAATGATGAACAAAAGAAAAACAAAGTAATTTGATATTAATTGTCTACTGGTCCTTCCTATTCACAGTACTCATAATTAATTAGCGATATATATATAGCGCTAGCTAATTATATATATATATATTAATATAATTGGCTGATAGTTTTCTTTTGTTCAAAATAAATGAAAAGCACGTTGCACCTCATGATGGAAGCATGCTAGTAAAATAGTCAAAAAAAATTAATTTTCTTATTATGTTCTAGCTGTGCATGCCACGTCAGCAGCAAGGAATTATGGTTTTCATCATTGTTCATTACCTTAATATATATTTGCCAACTTTACACGCAAATTCATCCACAAAATCCTGCTGCATGCATTTCCACTTTGCAAATTCTCTTTTTATTTAATTATTATTTGCTTCTATTTAGTTTATATTACTTGCCATATAAAATCAGAATCCCACCTTAAGCACTAAGATATATTTCGACTTGGTAATTTCAAATAATTACGGGTATATATAAGATGCAACATTGGATATATATATAGTACGGCTAACAACTTCTCTAATATATCAACAATATGCTTCCGGTCTCTAAAAATCTATCGAATCGATTTCAAACGGCAAATTCAAACCGTTCAAACCAATCTCCTTAACGAGAACTTCATTTCCATATATATATATATATATTCGAATTTTTATGACTTGATAGTAAATAAATTCAAAAACTTAAAAAAAAAAATATGAAAACGAAGTTCTCGTTAAGAAGATTGGTTTGAACGGTTTGGATTTGTCGTTTGAAGCATATTGTTAAAATACTAGAAGAAGCGCGTTAGCCGTACTCATATATATATATATATATATATATATATATATAGAGGGATGCTACGGTGTTTTGGAAAGTAAAGATGGTTTTACTTCCCGCTCATATCTCCATTTTCAAAGTTCAAATAGTCGATCCGAACTTCTCAACATAATCTTCCTATTGATATGTGCTTGGAAACCAAATTTTACATTTTTTGGAAATTTTTTACTATTTGTTTAGAATTTTTGAAAATAACAGCTTTTCATTAAATAAAAAAAACACTGATTTTCAAAAATTCTAAAAAAATAGTAAAAATTTTCCAAAAAAATGTAAAATTTGATCTCCAAGCACATATCAATAGGAAAATTATGTTGAGAAATTCGGATCGACTATTTAAACTTTGAAAATAGAGATATGAGCAGGAAGTAAAATACCCTCTTTACTTCCCAAAGCACCGTAGCATCACTCTATATATATCACTCTGCTTGATGGCCCAGTTTTACCAAATGCTAGATGATGATCTAGAAGGAAAATAATATCTAAATCAATTTACAAAAAATAAGGAGAAAGATGAATGCAAGGAACTAAGTGTAATTGAATATTTAAGAAAGCAAATCATGACTTGATTTCGTTTATCTTATTTGGTGTTACGACTTAGCCCTGATTAAGTACTGTAAAAAAATTTTAAAATTAATAACATAAATTTGTCTCAATAAGTGCCGTTACCTTATGGTTCTAGATATAGAAAAAATGTTGCTATATATTTTTTATGAATGCTCCCCGTGCATGGCTTAATTATTTTAAGTCAAAAATATATCATGATCAGAGAGACTTAATTAATAAAGCATGGGGAAGCTTAGTATTTGGCGTAGCTCCAACTAAAGAAGCACTTGAAGCACCAACCAAGGAATGATGCATGACATGACCATGATAATTGATAACACCCTGAAAAAATTCCAAAGGAGAAAGTGCTCTGCATCTCCTTTTGCCTTTCCATTTTTATAATCATGCATCTTTATAATTAACATTAATTAAGTTTTATAATTTCACGCCACTGAGATACACCTTTGTTGTGTTGTGTCTAACAAGATAACATTAACCACTACTAGAATCTGAGTTTGTTGCAAGGGTAAAAATCTTTGTTGCAAGGGTAAGTAGTGTCCATGCAACAAATATTGGCATTTCTGACACAGTCAAACTTGTTGCAAGGGTGGCCCATGCAACAGTTACCCATGCAATAAGTCTGATGGTTACCCTTGCAACTGCTTCTTATTTACCCTTGCAACAAATATTTGATGACCCGTGACCCGCCAGCAAAGATAGAAAATATATTTTAATGAATGTCCATGCAACAACTCATCTCATACCCTTGCAACAAGTCTCCCGAATTGAGACTAAACAGTTGCAAGGGTAACCCATGCAACAAGTATTTGAGAACTATTTGTTGCATGGGCTTACCCTTGCAACAAATCTCCAGAATCTAGACTAAACAGTTGCAAGGGTAACCCATGCAACAAGTTTGGAGAATTATTTGAGAAATATTTGTTGCAAGGGTAACCCATGCAACAAGTTTTGACGATTTTTGAGAACTATTTGTTGCATGGGCCTACCCTTGCAACAAGTATTGAACTTCTGGACAGTTACTTCTATTATATATTTGATCTCTCCATTCAAATTGAATATATATTGTTGTAAATTACAGCAAGGGATACATTACAGCAGTATATTAATTTGTTCACATCCTACTTAATATTGTTCAAATTTAGAAGGAAATTTGATCTCTCCTTTCAAATTGAATATATTTTGTAAATCATAGCAACAGGAATTAGAGCAGTATATTACAAAATAAATGAGATACACAAATAATTCGGAAACTTAAATTGTAGAATCTTGAAATTTTGATCTTGAGAATAAACATTAGAAAGTTATTGAGAGGACGAGCAAGCGATAAGTAGAGCCTTCATTAATTGCCTTCGCTCCTTCATTAATTGCTTTCTCCCCACTTGTAGTGACTTGCTGCGTTCAAAATGATTAAAATCCAATTTCAAACAAAATATGAATGGAGTTTGCAATTTTAAATAAAATCTGATTGCAATTTTCAACAAAATCCAATTTGCAAATTGTTTCACAATAATTAAAATCCAATTTCAATCATTAGACAAAAATTATCCTAAATAAACAAAATCTTGAGTTATCTCTTGAGTTACACAAAGTTACATATTTGGCATACACAAAATATAGGCATGCTCTACATCAGTGTATCTATAGATTTTCAAAATATTAAATATGAGAGATCTGAACTCTACTTCCACTTAGCGGTGATGGATACCACCAACAAAAAAAAGCACATGGGGTCTGTAGTCTACCAGTTCTGTCAATCCAGTTCAGTGCATATCAGTATATATACCACACTACAGACCTTTATTTTTGGTGAAGATTATTGCAAAATTTTTATTACTATTAGGCTAATACCATTTACCAATTTTGGTTTTAGTACATACCAAACTACCTATTAGGGACAAATTAAGGCTCAATTTGATTAAATTGGACTTAACTGAACCATTATGCTAAGATAAATTAGACTTAACTGAACCATTATGCTGAGATAAATGCGACTGCACACCTCAATTTTTTCAAGTGTTGTACTTGATTTATAACATCAACGATCTCATCTTGAGATGATTGCCTCAAGTTTTTTTCATTCTCGAGCATGTTTCTCACCTCTAATAGCTCATCTGATTTCTAAGGGTAACCCATGTCAGCATTACTCGTCACCACACCTTCAACTGCTATGTCAGCATTGCCCATGAATCCAGACTAGAAAGTGCCTGAAATTCAGTTCCAAATTCAATCAAGTTTAAACCGTCAAATACAAATAATAAGTACAAAAAAACTTCAGGTGTGTGAAACATAGTTTATAAGTCTTGTGGACAGCGCAGAGAATAAGATCAATGTAGATTGCCCAAGTGGGTCCCATGTGTGTGAAACAAGGTAGAGAATAAGCGGTTCGCTTCAGGTGCAAGTGCAACAATTATTTAAATATACCTTACAAGAATCAATGTTTGCTCATATACCCTTCCAATTTAGCAAATTAATAGTACCTTCCATCAGTAATCATATATATATATATATATATCATGTATGTCATCCAAATTAAGTGTATGTCATCAGAAATCAGACTATTTAAGTATTAATTTCGGACATCAGAACAACTCCACAATAATTCATGAGATATTGTATTGCTCATGTATGTCATCAGAAATCAGAAATCAGACTAATTAAGTGCAAAAAAGCAACAAACAAGAATTAATACAAAATAATCATGTATGTCATCCAAATACAATCACAACCAACTCCACAATAATTCATGAGATATTGTATCTATCTTCATTTAGAAATCTAATCACATCAAATTTCTTCTTAGATATACAGTCTCCTTGAGCTGCTAGTAGAGACCAAATGTGAATCAAGTTTAATATTGTGCAAATAGCATTTAGAAATTACAGGTACAACAAATGGTACCATGGAGTTGATGCATGGGATAGTTACATTCTTACACCGTACCTGTCAGTTCTGTACCAGTACAGTACAGAACCTATACCAGATGGTACCAGTAGTTAATGACTCATAAAAATTATACTGTGCAATGTCGTTCTAAGACTAGTTAGACACATTACCAGTACAAACCAATTAAACCAGTATCATACAGACTGGTTACATGTTACATGATCAATTGAATTGATAGTAAAGAGAAGGACAAAACTAACCTTGTGTAAAAAAAATTTAACTGCGCCGCATCTGTTGCCAAATCTGATGCCACAAACCTGAATTTGTACAATAGTAAAAAAAATTGTACATTATAACCAGCAAGAAAATATATATTTGATATATGAGGAGGGATCGGATGACACCTCTGTTTGGTGACATCCGAAGTTACCACATTCATTTTTTTCATTTTCAAAGTCCAAATCGTCGATCCAAACCGTTCAACATGATCTCCACAATAAAATGTACTTGCAGATCAAATTTTACATTTTTTTGAATTTTTTTACTATTTATTAAGTATTTTACAAAAAAACAGCCATACTTAGACCATTGAATTTTGTACCCATCTTAATAAATAGTAAAAAAATTCAAAAAAATATAAAATTTGATCTGCAGGTACATTTTATTTAGATAATCATGTTGAACGGTTTGAATCGACGATTTAGACTTTGAAAATGAAAAAAATGAATGTGGTAACTCGGATGTCACCAAAAAGAGGTGTCATCCGATCCCTCCTCTTGATATATATGAGAAAGCCACAAATATAAGAGCAAAATGAACAGTAAATACAGTAAATATACTACTCACTTCCTAGTCTGGTCATTGATCATTTCTACCCAAAGGTTAATATAAAAGTAAAGCTTGCTTTTCTAACCAAAGGGTTGAAATGGTTCATGTGATCATTTCCTAGTCTGGTCAGTGCAGCAATACTATCATTGGATTAACAGATAAATCAATTATTTCTTTTATTTAACAAAGTAAGACTACAACTATACCCTTCACCATTTAAAAAAAAAAAAGATGCTTGCTCTGCACATTGTCACTTTCAAATTTTTTATAGTTCACAACTTCACTGGTACAATATTTTATGAGCAATTGTAGAGGAATTGCACATTGGAAATTGAGGGTGTTATTGTAAAATTATTTACTGGTGTACTGGTGTGGACTAGGCATTTCACACTTTCGATTTTCTGGTGTACTGGTGTGGACTAGGCATATTCCGATAAATTGAGGGTGTTATTGTAAAATTATAGTCTGGCATAAAAGTTTAAAGATCTATTGTGAGATATGTTCAGATTCTAGAGAAATTCTGATTGCCGGCCTTTGTTTTTCAAGTTCATGTCCAATGAGTGCATTCTAGAGAAGTTCTATTTGTAAAGCTATTAAAAATACATAGCATCCTATCTTTATCTTTTTGTTCTTCAGCATCCAATTTGGCCTCTCACTTGCATATACAGACAACCACGCATTCAAAAATATTTTCAAATTATTTGATTATAAATTTACTGTTGCATTCCACAATGAACCACCTAGTTGTTATATTAAGAATGAAAACAATAGAAGTATGCATGTATCATTACCTCGCTGATCAAGCTCCACTACAAAAGGCTTTTCTTCAAGTTCTTTAAATATCCTTTTAGCACGCACAGAGTACCTACACAAATTAATACTTAATTGTTCAAAAATGGAAACAATTACCAGTATATCTCTTGTTGGCATTGACTGGATCCAATCACTATGAGCCACCAACTCCTTTTTGTTAATCCATCCCCACCCCCACCTCACATTCACATACCCAATTTAGTTTAATTTAATTTAATTAATAGTAATGAGAATTTTGTTTTTCTTTGGGAGAGATCAATTACGTACAATTAATGATGAGCTGAGAAGAGAAAATTAAAATTAAAGAAGTCAAGTACACAAAGCAATGATGGAGATGCGTATACCAAGTACCAACAAGCTTCTTAATTACGACTAATTATACAATTTCAAACAGCATCCCATATAAAATTTAAGGAAATTCATCAAAAAAAAATAAAATTTGACCAGTCGGGCTAGTATTTGGGCTTGATAACACAAAGGTATTCAACTGTCGCTATTTCAAAGTATGCCAATATAAAAGTTCATCAAGTTGATTTTACCAGTCGGGCTAGTATTTGGGCAAATTTTCACCAGTCGGGCTGGTATTTGGGCAAGTTGATTTTACCAGTCAGAAATGTGATTGAGGGACTTGACACCAATTTTTCACAGAAAACGGGGAAAAGAGAGAGAATAGCAGAGAAGAGAACTGATTGAGGGAAATTGGGTGTAACCAACCTGGTAGAAGAAGCGGTGGAAGAGGAAATGAGCGAAGAAGGCGTGCCTCTAGGTTAGTAACCCAGAAGCGTGACATGCGGCGGGACGGAAAGCTGAATCGCACCAGAATTGCATAGCTGCGCACGGGTCTCGCCTTGAATCGCGCTGGCCGAGCTCGTAGGACTTCGCCTCTTTTTCCCTTTTGGGTAACGGAGAGTGTTTCTCAGAGACGTAGGGTTTTAGGGTAATAGAGGGAATCAAAATTTAGGAGGGAGAGGAAAAATTTCTGGAGGGAAATGAAGGAGGGAAGTGAAATTTTAGTCTTAGAGATCTTTCAAGTGAAATTTCAGAACAAAAAAAAAACGTCAAAGTTCAGAGAGAAAGATGGAAGGGAGATGAGATCTATCCACAATATACTCTAAGGTAACATAATATTTGTGTTTAAATCAGAACCGTCTGATCATATTATGCACGACTCTTAAAGAATCTAGTGTATCACCTAGGACCAAATATAAACAGAAATATTATGTTACTGCAGAGAATATAGACAGCCTTCTCACAGCCTCTTAAATGGATAAATTGACTGATAATCAAGATACTTCGTTACTGATCATACGGCTCAGATTTACATCTCTAAAAATTATGTAATGCATGTACATCAAATAATATGAAAAAAATGAAAAATCTAATTTTTCATATGTTAGAACACTGCACCAGACTTATAATGTCATATAGGGTATGAAAAAATTGATACTCAGGTTTTTTAAATCCTTATTGTTTTTCTAAAAAAATTGATACTTGATAAAATAAATTAAGTTGAGTGATCTTTTATAAAATCAAAATATTTTTTATTATTTACATATGTGCAACAGTTTTTTTAGAAGATATTATGGTTTCAAAAATTTTATAGTTTCTATGGCCACATAAAATTAAAAATTACAACAAATAATATTAAAAAAATGAAAAAATATATTTTCAAAATTCTAGTTTAAAAATTGGACATGATATTCGGAGGGAGGTTGACAAAAATTTAGATGTAAGTTTATATTGGCAAATTTTGCTTGCATGCAGGATATGTAACAGAGTACAATTTATATAGGAAATGAAAAAAAAGTAGTTTATTTAGATTTAAATTTATCTAAGAAAAATAATTCTTACAAAAATATAAGAAGAGGAGGGATCCGATTACACCGTTTTTTGGTGACACCGGATTACACCCTATGTTTACAAAGTCCAAACAGCCGATCCAAATCGTTCAACTTGTTGGATATGTTAAAATGTACTTGCATATCAAATTTTACATTTTTCTGAATTTTTTTACTATTTATTAAGATGGGTACAAAAATTCAACGGTCTAAATATAGCGATTTTGTTAAATACTTAATAAATAGTAAAAAAATTCATGTTGAAAAATATAAAATTTGATCTGCAAGCACATTTTAACATATCCAACAAGTTGAACGGTTTGGATCGACTGTTTGGACTTTGAAAACTTTGAAAATGGAGAGTGTAATTTGGTGTCACCAAAAAAGGGTGTAATCGGATCCCTCCTCATATAAGAAAGCAGTGAAAATTTTGAAAGTCAAAATAATTTTATAAAATCAATTTTGTTAGAGTCAAAATAAAATTAGAAGTAAAACAAAATAAATTTTATGAATTAACATGTTTCAAAAAATATAATTTCATCATTATTAGAGGGAAGTTTACAAGTTATGATATTTTTACAAGTCAATTAAAAGTACAGCAGATAATATTAAAAAAAATGAAAAAATATATTTTCAATTTTTTAGTTAAAATATTACTGAAATTATTTTGACTTTAATTTAGTCTAACATCAAAATTTAGTCTAACATGAAAATATTACTGAAAATATTATTGAAATTTAGTCTAACATCAAAATTTGACTTTAATTTTAGAAAATATTTTGTAATGAAAATTATATTAATGAAATTTATGTAATAATTAATATTATAGTATATTTATTGCTTAATTAAATGATTTTGACACATTAAATTATATAGCATTACATGCATGTTGCTTACGTGATTCACATCTTCTATGCATGAACATGAAACATAAACTCTTGTTTTGTGAATTAACAAAGACACGCGAGAATATGTGATCCGTTGGTCGATCGGAACCGTTTAAATGAAAAAGCACTATATTTATTGTCTTGTATCAAAGTTTGATCAGATTTTGTTTTTATTTGCCCATCCATCTAGTTGATCAAAAACTGAAGTATCGTATGGTCATAAACACTTCGTGTTGGATCGAAGCCCATACATAATAGAACTTTCAAACTTTTATGTTGGTTACGTTCAATATTCTCCCTTGATCATTTTAAAATAGATTTGGAAAGATTTTATCACAGATCGACCGTTGATCTCCCGCGTGAAAATGAACGGTCCGAAAATGTTTTATAAATTTGAAAGGACATATAATAATGAAAGTCTATAAAAATGATATGTATAAGTATTATTTGACTATATAAGATGTACAAAAAATATATATATTTTTTCTGAAAATTTTTCATATGTGTTTCTGTACATCTATTATACATATCAAGTTGTTATACCGTCTGATAAGAGAATAACGGTTCTGATTTATTCATTTTGAATAGATGTGGATAGGAAGTCCTTATACTCTCATGTAACATAATATTTCTGTTTAGATCTGACAGTACGTGATGCACATCACCCTTTGATATTAGTGCGCAAAGATGATCACATGGTCCGATCTAAACAAAAATATCATGTTACCTTGGAGCAAATGAATTCTTTAGTTGCCACTTAAATTTTCATTTTCCTCTTCTCCCTATGCGCAGCCGCATTAGTAACTTAGGTTTTCATTTCTCCTCCTAATTTTTACCATTCCCTCTTCTTTTTTCCCTCTTCTTTTTTCGGAAATTCCAAATGGCGCCGCTGCTATCACCAAACCTAAGATCGATCTCATTTTCACCCTGCCTCTCTCTCTACTCTTAATCGATCTTTCCCCTCAATTCGCCACACTCTCTGTTCGCCTCTCTCTCGCTCGCGCCGGCGCCGCCTCTCCTCTGTCGCAACACTACACCTCCGTCCCGCTGCCTCTTCGCCTTCGCGTCTCAGTTGCGTCGCCTATTTGCCTCTCAGGCCCCAATCAGCCGCTCGATCTAGGTATACAACTGATTCCGCTTAGGCCCCAATCAGCCGACCGATCAAGACCGTCTTGGTGCCGTGAAGCCTGCCGAGCCACTATTCGGTAAAATGACCCTTTCTGAAAGAGGCGAAATTATTAGTCTAGCATTCTTGTCAATTTTACCATTCTTGTCAATTTCGAAATTGACAAGAATAGTGGCTCGGCATTATTCGGTAATAATTTCGATATGCAAACAAGAGCCACTATTCGGTAAAACAACAAAATGACCCTTTCTGAAAGAGGCGAAAAAAATACCATTCTTGTCAATTTCGCCTATTTGCATATTATGCTCTGAAGTCAAAAAATGGTATGCTAGACTAATAATTGGGTTTTAGAAAGAGGCAGGCTATGGTACTATACATAGCGCGGATTAGTCTGTATTATGGATCAATATCTGTGTTTTCAAAGTCCAAACAGGTGATCTGAATCGTTCAACATTTATCTCAATATGAAATTGTACTTGCATACTAACTTTTACTTTCTTTAGAAATTTTATACTATTGTTACATAGGTAGAAAATCACTACTCTTGAATGGTCTGGATCTTTAGATCAAGTGATTTTCTACCTATCTAAAAAAATAGTAAAAAAATTTGAAAAATGTAAAATTTGATCTACAAGTACATTTTCATATGGAGATCATGTTGAACTGTTGAGATCAATTGTTTGGACTCTGAAAATGGAACTATTGATCCATAGTATGGGTGAATATATGCATGGTGCCATAACCTCATTCTTGTAAGTAATGTAGCTTGGTGGCATTTAGCATTAGGATTTTATATCAATTTATACATTAATTTTGCTTCCAGCCACATGGAATTTCATGCAAGAAGAACATAATTAAGGAATGTGAAGAAGAAGCTGGAATCCCGGCATCTATATCTACCAAGTATACAATACAACCTTGTACTTTTATCTAAATATAAGAAATTTATGTGTGTTTTTTATAGTTATAGTTGATATGTTTGTGGCAGTATTTTTTTTTTCAGTGTTATACCTGTAGGGGCAGTTTCATACATGGATATTGAGGGATATCGGTACAAAAGAGATGTACTTTTTTGCTATGATCTGAAGCTGCCTCCAGATTTTGTTCCCAAAAATGAAGGTTTTACTCTTTTTTATTAGAGTGAGGCTATAATAATATGCATATTACAGATCAACCCGTGCTATGGATCCATATCTATATTTTTAATCTGAACCGTTAAACATGATCTCTATATGAAAATATACTTTGAGCTGAAAATTTACATTTTTAAGACCTTTTTTACTATTTTTCTAGATTGATTGAAAATCACTTCTTTTGATGGTCTAGAATTTTCAAATCAAGTGATATTTTACCTATCTAAAATAAAATAGTTAAAATGTTCTAAAAAATGAAAATTTTGCTTTGCAAGTACATTTTCATGTTGAGCGGTTCAGTTCTACTATTTGAACTTTGAAAATAGAGATACGAGTCCATAGTACAGGCCACTCTGTAATATGCATTTTACCATAGCCTCACTCTTTTTTTATATTCAATGATGTGGTGTGCATACACCACTGGATAACCAAGAAATTTCATGCATATACACTTTTTTGAAATTTACGAAATGGCCCATTATTTTATCGTTTATTTCTTACCCCTGTATAATTCTTATTTTTTTCATTCATTTGTGCTAATGTCAATCGGATCAGAATTTGTAAGAAATGAACTGTGAATTTAACTTTTTTGTGTTATTGTAATTTAACTTTTCAGATGGAGAGGTGGATAGTTTTAGATTAATAACTGTTTCTCAAGCTGCAAATATCATCAGAAGAACTGAATTTTACAAGCCAAATTGCTGCCTTGTTATTCTCGACTTCCTCTTTCGACATGGGTTCTCTCTCTCTCTCTTTCACACACACACACACAATGCCACTAAAGTCTGAAACTGGCTGCTGTTCTGGCATGTTGTTTAAGTAGTCATGATTGATATCATACACCACTGTTGTTATCATGTGATACTTATTTGTATCAGAATATTTAAATCAGTGGATTACCCTAAATACAGGTAAAAGTCAAGTTCTTTTTTAATTTAGAATAAACCATTGCATCACTGTTTCTGGAAAGGCAAATAAAAAGTCAAGAAATATAAATACTTTTTCATTTTTTCATATAGTACTGCATGGATAGGAAATTTGCTCTCTCCAAGTCTCCGCCCACTTATTTATTTTTATTATTTTGTGTTTTTGTGGAGGGGTGTGATTTGGTTAAGATTCTGACTTTGAAGCCTTAACTAGACTGGACCTAACAAAAATCAGAAGTAAAAGGTAGTGCTGCACTTATCTAGCCAATGAGATACCGATACTGTCATTGGAGTAGTTTGATACATGCTTCTATTACCGTGCTAGCATATGTTTGCAGAGTACCTTTTTAGTGTCTTATTATTATTTTGTTTATTCTACTTTCTAAATTTTTTGTAAACAGGTACAGTCTGGCTATAGATGGTTTAGTTGAGAAGGCTATAGAACTTTCTTTGGCTCAAATCAGGTAAATAAATTAATAACATTATAATTCATTTTTACTATTACAATAACATCATGGTTAAGGGTAGTGAGCGGTACAAAGGTGACCGGCATGACAAAATAAGCTACCTGCACCTTGGTTCAAGTGTTAAAGTATTTTACAGAAATATAAAACTTACTCTAAATTTCTAAATTTTAATATTTATTGTCACTTGAATTTAATGTGTATTTCTGATTGCTAAATTCTCATTTGAATGGATTCTTGTTTAACTTAGGCTCAAGGTTACAGTTAGGGACCTCAAAATGTTGGTCTAATGGGGAATATCACTAATTTGGAGGTGAAATTGTCAATTTAAAATTATATGATGTTAATAGTACTCACTGATCAGATGTTGAAAGGTCCATAATCTAAAATAATTATTTTATGGTTAATGTTTAGGGTCAAGGTCCCACAACACTACCTCAACTTCATGGAGGAGCTTCGGGAATGCCGATGGCCATCCCTCAGGTATCATATCAATAGTTGGAACCTTTTTCTTTTTTTAAGAACATAGGTTGTAGGAAATTTCCTTGATTGTGGCTTTTTAGGTATCATACTTAAAAATAGGTTTTAGCTAGATGCTTGAAGGTAACTGATAATAATCAATTAGTCCTATGTTATGAAGATAAAATGAGAATAGAAATATACTTAGTTTACCATTTAGTCCTATGTTATGAAGATAAAATGAGAATAGAAATATACTTAGTTTACCATTTAGTCCTATGTTATGAAGATAAACTGATTTTATATGTGTAGTAAGTTATGAAGATATACCTATTATACTTATTTTAATGCTTTTCGAGTGTTTCTACAATTTATTATCAATATTACATTTCATTCTATGCTATACGTTGTATATGTAGGGTCTAGGTGCTGATTTTACAGAATCAAATGGGAGAAGAAATTTCCAAGCACTTCTCAATGTGCAATCTGAAAATCAGGCGGCAACATGTCTAGGTGCTGATGCCGACTGGTTCGGGTAAGAAAGGTAGAACAACCAGCCCTTCTAGTGTGGGGTGTTGTAAATTATTATCACAGAAAAATGGTATTTTGTATAGCTAAAAAAGTAGCCTCTCTTTGTATATTTTTGGGTGATGGGTTGTGTGTATATATTGGTTATAGAAACAAGTGGTTGCAATCCTTTTTGTTCTGATGTTTCAAGGAAAGCTTGAATTTACTATAATGATTTATGATAATTAAAATGTTACTCTCCATGTTTTATTGTGTTATTGTTCTTATTATGTTTCAATGTGTAATGTAAAAGGTTTTTTGGTTACTTATGGGTTGGTACCAAATCGGTACAGGTACCAAATTGGTACGGGGTGAATTATAAAATTGGGCCTGAATTTTTTTTTCATGAACGACAATTTTTTGCATCGGAAAATCTATACAAATATGGAACGCAGACAATATCCTTACAAATAACCTGGTGGGGCCCACCTTCTTTACCCATGCAACTAATAGGTTAATTATCCATGCAACTAACCATGTGGGACCCACGTTATTTACCCTTGCAACTACTCACTCCTCTATCGTTGCAACTAATCCATGGGACCCACACACTTTACCCTTGCAACAAATCGATCCTCTATCGTTGCAAATAGTCCATGGGACCCACGCACTTTATCCTTGCAACAAATCGATCCTCTATCGTTGCAAATAGTCCATGGGACCCACGCACTTTATCCTTGCAACTACTCAATGCTATATCCTTGCAACTACTTCCTGCATTAGCTTTGTTGCATGGGTACTTATTGCAAGGGCTTACCCTTGCAACAAGTATTCCAGTACTTGTTGCAAGGGTAACCCATGCAACAAGTCGGAAATTGAGTAGTTGCAACGGGGGTTGTTGCAAGGGTACTTGTTGCAAGGGTAGCCCATGCAACTGACATTTTTTGGGGTTGTTGCAAGGGTAAGCCCATGCAACAAGCCAAATTTTACCCTTGCAAAAAACCAGAATTCTAGTAGTGAACATAACCATAACATCTCTCTCTCTACATCTACCTATCTTTCTGTTCTGTTAAAGCGTTAATAATAAACAAAAGATTCTGATTTCTCTCTCATCTCCTCCTGACTTTTATCCTCCTCGTCTTTAGTTTCTGTCTTTCTTTCTCTCTTGCTTTATTTTCTTCATACATCGGACAAATAAATTTAGGATATATATCAATCTATCAACAGACACGCGGCGCGCGGTTTTTAATGTCGACTGGGAGATGTACAATCAGGGTTCTTCTTCTCCTTTTCATTGTTTTGTTTCTCCTCTCACCTTCATATGCAGGTTTGTTTATGATTTCTTTCTAGCAAAATTATATGTTCATATTGGGTGCATCTAATGCTTTGATTTTTCCTGTTCTGTTGCTGGGTAACAACCTTTGCTCTTGTAAAAATAGACCAATATTATTTTTATTCGGTATTTGTTGATACTGACAAACTGTAGCTAGTCTACATGAAAGTTTCACATGTAATTCAAAAACAGAAAATATATATATATAATGTCGGTGATGCCTCAATATAAACATGAGAGGCTGAGAGAAACAGGATATTTATCTATATATATGTGTGTGTATGTCAGAATTCTACCTTCTTTAACTTTTATTATTATATTTCTCTAAAGTGCATGTATATATAAGTTATCTCACAATATCTTCTTCTTGCTCTTTTTTTTTTTTTTCTTTCTATCTTTCTTTCTTACTTTCTTTTTCTTGAAATAGATCTAAGCCATTTGTCAGGGTTATCTTCCTTAGATACAAGTAACATAAAATTTTGTGGAATTTTCTCAAGGCCAGATCTTTCTTTTTATTGTTCTGTTTGTACTTTGTACCCTCTGAAATTCATGTGGATGAGTATATGTAAATAAAAGCAGCATGTATATATATGTTTGGTTATGTTTGCGGTATAGTGAAATGAAGCCTGCATGCTTTGATCTATCAAAAAAATAAATAAATAAAGCTTTGACTATGACTGTCTTTTTTTTTTTGATGAATTTTCACTGTTCCTAGAACAATTATGCCTCACATAAGTTTAAAGGATTATTTTTATGTAGGAGGGAAAGGAAGATTCTTCAATAGTAATTTATTGCAAGGCAAGCCTGAGGTGAGTGTACTTTAGCCTTCGCTGATACTCATTCAATAAATATATTTTCCATTTGCTCCATAATGTATGTATTTATTTAACTATTTCACTAGGCTAGCTTGTGTATTGCAAGCTTTCCAGCCTAATTACCTTTAGAACGCAAAATGAAGAACAATATTATGATTATGTATATTTTCATGAAATATATGGCAGCAGATAGAACTAGCAAGTCATGGTGCGCCGCTTGAGGAAGATGCAGGAGATCAAGCGAGAAAACATGGAAGAGTCCTTAGAGTGGCTGCCGATGATTATGGTCGCTATGACCCTTCTCCTTCTATGAACAAGCCTCATTTTAAGGATATACCCAATTAAATGTGCTTATAAATTTGTTGCACTTTTATGTTCATATATATGTGAGTGATGGTTTTGAGTACTATGTAGAGAATTAATAATCTTTTGACAGTTAGTATATATATGCTGCTATCTACTGTTGGTGTGCATATGCATGTACATCATTTGCTATTATTAATTCTTGAGTTTGTGCTCGTCATGTTCTTCCCAATTTTGTTATGCATGCTTGAACAATTAATATTGCTGATTGAATGTTATCTTGTTTTATGGGGCCTAGAAATATATATAGCTTATTTTTTCTGCTTAGTTATTAAGTTTGCTAGTTTTACTTGGATGATCAAGTGGAAATAAGTAGGATCAAGGCATATATCTTACTGGTATATCAAAAAGTGTTTATACTTATTGAAGAAGTTTTTTATATTTGAATTCTAAAATGTTTATATCTAGTGTACAAAGTATGGATCGATCACTCTTTTTCTTTTTTCAGTAATCATAAGAAAATTGAAGTTGAAGGCTTTCTTAAATAAGTAAATATAATTTTCGAAGTTTTTAATTTTAATTATAATAATATAAGGTATAAAGATTTTACCATCAAGTATAATTTAAAAAACATATATGAAATAGAGATAAGAGGTAAGAATGAGATATGCAGTTATCACTCTCTCGCTGAAGAGATATGATAATGTAGGCATGCATGCATGGCCCATATATATCTTTACCCCGTCCTAGCTATTGAATTAGAATATGTTTATTAATTATTATATATACGTGCTATATACAAAATTGTTTTCCTATTATGGCCGGGTATATATTATAGTTAAGGTGATCATAATAACTATGGCGCATGCGTGTGTACCTAATTTGGTGTCCGACAAAAGAACCCAAAAAAAAAGAAAAGGAGAAACGAAAGCATCTAGACGCAGTCGCACAAACACAAACACACATAAAAAGAAAGAACAGCAAAAGTAGAAACGAAAGAAGCAGCGGATACCAAAAAAGAAATATATCCAATTTAATTGCTCTTTATCTTTAATTAATGTTTTTTTTTAATTTCTGTCTAAACTTAATTATTCTTACATATATAATGAATTCTATTTAATACGAAGAATAGAATAGCTGACCATAAAGATGAAAACAAGTTGAATAATATAGTCGAAATTCGAATTATCCAATCTGTATCTACAAATTTCAATTTGCGAAAGGGGAGTTAGCACAGTTGGTTAGGAAAAAAGTCCTAAGACTGATGGTTACCCAAAGATCGAGAGTTCGATTCGCGCTCACGACTTCGTAACCTCTGCGAAGATTAAAAAAAAACAAATTTCAATTTGCATATCATATATCATGTTTTACCTTCTATTTTTTATGATGTAATGATGCACAAGATTTATCTAAATAGAAAAATATTAAGGATAAAACGGAATAAATTTTTTTTGGGTCTAATTGCAAAAGACAATGTTCTATGTATGGGAGGTCGCAAGGTTCAAAATTCATATTGGATGCTTTATGAATATTGAACAATTGGATAAGAAGTCATGCTATTCTCTTTCAATACCAGTTTATAATTTCCTTCTACATACCTGATATATCTTATCATTAATAGGAGAGTTTTGTAAATTAAATATTAGGAGAAAAGTTTTTCTCAATGCACTCGATCAATGATCTAATTGTTGTTTTCAAAATAGCATCCCATTAGCTAGCCATGGAAAAAGAACATAAAAAGAAAGTAATAATCGCCTAACGCATATATGGAGAAATAATGATGAAGATTGTTGAGAGAGCGTGGGGAAAAACTTTTTTATTTTTTTTTAGGGTTGTAAAAATAAATGGAGAGGTAAAAGCCCATTAGGAAAAGCAAATTATGCCCAGCCCGTTAGGCCTCGGTGTAAGTCTGTAACAAACACATTATATTTATGGGCTTTACTTATTTGTTTCTCTATCAGCCCATATTTTACTATGTATTTTAAAATGTACAATGCGGCGATGCCCCCCGACATTTTTATTAATATCCAAAGTTTAATACAAATTAATAATTATACCCAGACTCCCATCAATTATCGAAATCTACCCAAGCCGGCCATTTTCTGGCCGGCCATGTACCCTCCCTCAGCCGGCCAGAAAATGGCCGGCTATGTTCCTTTTTTTTTTTTTTTTTTTTTTTTTTTTTTTTTTTTTTTTTTTAAGAGAGACACTATGAAAATCAAAATATTGAAATTTAACACTGAAAATTTGAAATTTTTTGTTTAATTATTTGTTATATTACTTCTTTTGATATAATTAGCATATTTATATTATAATACGCTATATTAATTGAAATTATATTGAATAACACTATATTATGTTAAATTACGCTAAATTACATTACATTACATTACAATACGCTATATTAATTGAAATACGCTATATTATTTTTTATGTTGTGCTACTATTTTAATGTTGTAATATTTTCTGTTTAGCATTATCATGATAATTTATTTTGATCTGTAAAATATAAAAATAGTACCATAAAAGCACACATACACAAGAACCGAAATATAGGATAATCCAAATATACCAAACATAAATAGTACATGAAATAAAATAGTACAAAACTAGTAAAAATACAACTAAAACGGAGAGGGGGAATATCGCTGAGCCGGTACTCCGGCGTTCGCCCGGCGCCAGCGCCGCGGCCAGGCTCTCTCTCTCTCGGCCTCCTCACTGGCATCGGCAGACCTGAGTATCTGGTCGGCACTATCCCATATGGCATCGCCCGTGTAGACTGTCGGTACTGGCGGAGGTGTAGCGAAGGTAGATGCGGCAAACCCAGTCCCAAAGTCAGGCTGAGTATGAGACCCGCTACCACTAGCCTCTCCATCATGCGGCATCTCTGTGCCATATCGGGGCCATGCCGGTGCCGACATGAAACTGTCATCGAATACCCCGATGTCCTGGAGACTGCACGAGAGGGACTCGTACTCAGAAGTATCGGTCTCCGCAGGTGGTGGCTGTGGTGGCATCTCTGCTGGACCCTGCAATCATACACATAAATTATTAAATTTGATATGAATGAAGAAATTTATTAAAACCTGACAGATACTGAAGTATGACATACATGAGGCTGCACCGGACGTCCATGCTCGTCGTACCATACCGTCCACCCAATGTCGGACAATACCCAACGGTGGTAGTCCCAATCTGGATGTGAATCGGGGGAAGATGGCATGTCATCCATCAGAACCGGGCTCAGATCGGGCTCATGCGGATCTATCTCACGCCAGTTGATGTTCTCTCTGGCGTCTCGCAGCATACCGATGATCTTTCCACCGTGCCCGGCATCCTCAACCACATTCGCATTCTTCTTGAGTGTGCGGTACCCAAGCCGTCTCCAGTTCTTCTTTCCTAGCATGCGGATCCCATGCCCGCACTCCTTGATCGCGGCCAAAAGCTGAAAAAAATTTGGCATGTCAGATCAAACCTTGATATACTACTAAGTTAGACCAAAACTATGTGGTTTTAGGTGCTTTACCTGGCGAGCCCATGCACGACCGTTGGGATGGTAACCATCATCCGTTTTGATCCTGTCGCGAAGATGGGCACCGTAATCACCCTGCAGATAGACACTCGCCATGCAGACCTGCGTGTACCATACATCGTACCTCAACTGGGGATCCCCCTGGGTCTGAATGATCCCATCTGGCTCGTGATAGAAGTCTGCATACTGAGGATCCTGGGCCGTCTCGTAGTATGCATGGTAATGAGTGCTCCAGTCCTTATCCAGTCGTGATCGGTGGGTAACGCTGTAAGGAAGACGTTAGTTGCAATAAAAATCTATCAAGTAATATGATGTATTTAACAATAAATACAATAGACTACGACATACCTGTGCAGGGCTCTGTGCGTGGAACTCGGCAGAGATGGGTCTGCGGGAATGAACGCCGGTCGACCAAACTGGCGGAGCACCCGATCTGGGTAGTGGTGCTCCACTGTCCAGAAATGTATGAGTGGCCCTCGATAGAACCACATCTCCCGCTCCTGCTCGTCAGTCACACTGCCCGGCAAGAGGAACTCCTCGTACAACTGATCGTACGGCATCCACTCAACAAGAGGCTCAGGCAAACTCTGAAGCTCTGACCGGACTGGCCTGATCCCAATGGTAGCACCGTGGGTCCGATCCTGGTAGTGGTGGAAACCGTGCCACTTCTTGGCGTATGCCGGGCAGTGAAACACATCTGGCGCTCCCCAATCCGGCGCCTCATTGGGGATAGGACGACCCACCGGTAGCCGTGACCACGACCAGTGCTGAAGCAGGAGTACCGGCCCGTACATCTGCTTCGCCGTCGGCTTCATTTTCAAGAACATTACACGTCAGTGTATTTTGATGGATTGATTGATTAAATAATTTACACTAAAATAAGAGTTGGTGACTTACCTCACTACTACGGCACAGGTGGTAGTACAGATACGCCAGGACAGCTCCACCCCAGTTGTACGACGACGGCTCCTCAATGTTCATCAGCAACGGGAGATACATCATCGGCACCTGATCACCGCTGGAATCAGGAAACATGACAGAACCAAAAAGGTCCATCACGTAGCCCCGTGTATATCTGCAATACAAAACATATAAAAATTATAATAGAATCATCGTATTATAAATTAATTAGTAGATATTAATAAAAATTTACCTCTGAATCTCCTGCTCGGTGGAATGTGCCGAGAGACCCGCGATGAAGTGCTGCCGTAACCTCGTCATCCGTAAATGGAACTTCGACCTCCCATGTTCCCCAATGACATAGGAAGGCTCAGCTCCCAACAACTCCTCGACATAACCTGCGAAGCTGGTGCTGTCAGAGACGCCGCCGACGGGTGTGCCACGGATAGGCAAACCCCAGAGAGCACTCACATCCTGGAGAGTCACTGTCATCTCTCCAAATGGCATGTGAAACGTGTGCGTCTCAGGACGCCATCGCTCCACCAGTCCAGCGATGAGAGATGCATTGATGATGCTCTTCTCTGTCCGCACGATGTCCACAACCTGGTAGAGACCCAGGTTGATGAGGTACGGCTCCATCACCTCGTAGTATCTCATGTGAACGCACCTCAACTTCACATCTAGAAGATCCGTGTCCTGCGTTGAAAAATATAATCCGCATGGTGACAACATAATAAAATTTCAATCCAACAAAATTTAATGAAAATATAAGAAAAGGAACGTACCTCACGAGAAGCCAGTGAGACTCGGTGCTCGCTGTGGGGAATCCACAGGAGAGGACTGATGTGCTCTGTGCTGCTAGTACTGATCGGCTCGTCCACTACTGGACGCTGGGTAGGCCGTGCTCTAGGCATCCTGATATCTAAAATAACCTAAATTCGGTGAAATTACGCTTGATCAGCATAATTCTGGTAAAAAAGGCCAAAATATTGGTCATCTCTGCTAATTACACTAAATTATGCTTAATCAGCCTAATTATGGTAAAAAAGACCAAAATATCCTAAAAATTGGTTATCTGTGCTAATTTCGGTAAATTACGCTTAATTAGCCTAAATATGGTAAAAAAGACCAAAATACCCTAAAAATTGGTCAAACGTGCTAATTTCGGTAAAATTACGCTTAATCAGCATAACTATGGTAAAAAAGACCAAAATACCCTAAATAATGGTCAAACGTGATAATTTCGGTAAAATTACGCTTAATCAGCATAACTATGGTAAAAAAGACCAAAATACCCTAAATAATGGTCAAACGTGATAATTTCGGTAAAATTACGCTTAATCAGCATATTTATGGTAAAAAATGCCAAAATACCATAAATATTGGTTATCGGTGCTAATTACACTAATTGCGCTTCATTAGCCTAATTATGATAAAAAAGACCAAAATACCCTAAAAATTAGTCAAACGTGCTAATTTCGGTAAAATTACGCTTAATCGGCATAATTATGGTCAAAAAGACCAAAATACCCTAAATATTGGTCAATTGTGCTAAATACACTAAATATTGGTTAACTTAGCTAATTACACTAAATTACAACAATATAATCTAAATTATAACACCTAAAACCTAAAATAAATAAATTAAAAATTAAATTAGATAAAAAAAAAAATTACCTCAAAGAAGAAGAGAGAATTCGGAATTTGGATGGAATGAGAGGATTGTGAGAGGAGAGAGAAAAAAGGGTATATATAGGGGTTAATGCGGGTTAAAAAAAAAAAAAAAAAAAAGGAACATGGCCGGCCATTTTCTGGCCGGCTTGAGGAGGGTACATGGCCGGCCAGAAAATGGCCGGCTTGGGTAGATTTCGATAATTGATGGGAGTCTGGGTATAATTATTAATTTGTATTAAACTTTGGATATTAATAAAAATGTCGGCGATGCCCCGAACAATAGAAATATTTAATTTCGAGTAAGGCTTATTTGCTATGGATAGCATAAGACTTTCCGTGCTACGGTCTCAAAAATATATTGTATAAATTTTAAACTTTGATCTAAGTAGCTCAGTAAAATGGTTATATAATGATCTAAGTAGCTCAGTAAAATGGTTATATAATGAACTTGTATAACACTTTTTTTTATTATTTTTGGAATTTTGTTTATTATTTTTTATGATTTATGAAAGATGAAAAATTATCTAAAACATTAGTAATTTTCTTTTATTTTTAAACTATTTTTTGCCATCTTTCATAAATCATAAAAAAAAATTCCTAAAATAGTAAAAATTAATATTATACAAGTTGATTATATAACTAATTTACTGAGGTACTTAGATCAAAATTTAAAGTTTATACGATAGATTTTTTAGACCGTAGCACGGAAGACTTTATGTTATCCATAGCACCTAAGTCTTACTCTTTAATTTCATTAGTTCACAGAAACAAGAATTTTGACACGTTCCAATATATCAAGTAGGAGAATCTTATGCTGAGATTTACTTTTACATTAATAAATCATATCAACTTTATTTTTTTAATTAAATTATATAAATCAGATTCTTATTTTTTAATTCTGGTCCATATATAATTATAGGTAAATTCTTCTATGGGCATAAGGACCTATTTGTAAAATGAGCATATTTCATTTTTAAAGTTCAAACAATCAATCCGACCGTTCAACATTTTCTCCATATTACAATGTACTTGGAGGTCAAATTTTACATTTTTTTGAATTTTTTTTACTATTTATTAAGATGGGTACAAAATTCAATGGTCTGAATTTGACTAGTTTTGTAAAATACTTAATAAATAGTAAAAAAATTCAAAAAAATGTAAAATTTGACCTCCAAGTACATTTTAATATGGAGATAATGTTGAACGGTCAGATCGACTGTTTGAACTTTGAAAATGAAAATATGCTCATTTTACAAATAGGTCCTTAGGTGCATAGAAGAATTTGCCAATTATATATACCTATTTTTCTAAATACATCGTTAGTTAGTACTTCCCTTTCAGAGTCAGTACCATAGCGGATTTAGAGTCTCTTCTACCCGTTACATGTAAACTACAAAAATAAAATGCCACAGTAGAGTCCCTGCTCTTTAATTTTTAATATTTAATGATTTAATTAATTCGCTGTTCCTTTACTGTTCGTTGACAGTTTGACCACTTCATCATCATCACTTCCTCCTCCATTCACCCAAATTAGCTGTACCTCCTCCGAGCATCCATCCGTGTTGCCATTTATTTACTGCCAGTCTGCCACTGAAAGATAGATGATAAACGCCATTTACGGTGGTAGGCGTCGGCGGAGACCACAGAAGATCCGTCGTCTGTTCATTTTACACTTTTTTTTATTTTAAATCTTGCATCTGCATTTATTTCTCTCTCTCTCTCTCTCCCTCTCTCTCTCCCTCTCCCTCTCCCTCCTTTCTCACTAAAAAAAAAAGACCAAAACCCTAACCCTAGTACACCTCCTTCATGTGCCAATCTCCCGGGTTTAGGGTTTAGCCTATCCGATTAGCGCTTTCACCAGCTGCGAATCAGGTAATTCTAGATTTTTTTTTTTTTTTTTTGCACTTAGATTTAATTGGTGAAATTTAATTTCCTTTCTAGGAGGTCTTAGGAAGCATGTGACTGGGATTCTAGAGGAATCAATTCTTTGTTATCATTCGATTTTTTTTTTCCAATGGTAACTAACATAGACCTGACCTGACCTTGCTATTATTTAGCTGAATCTTGTGTTTTAAAAAAGTTCAATCAGTCTTTATTAGTCCATTACATAGATTCAATAAGCAGGTGACGTAAATGAGGTATTAGCATAGAGTATCAACTGGGAAGAATCGTTTATGGTTTAATTGAGAGTGATTTATTGTTCCAATTGTATTATCAATTATCTCCATCAATTGCGATTGCTATAGTAGTGGGAATTGCATGCTATCCTAACCATAACCGACGGATCTGTATCTTAGAAGTTTTATTCTCAATTTTCCTACTTTGATCAAATAATGAGTTTGAATTGTAAAATCAATTTATGGAAGCACCTTCAGCTGATCTTTTGGAAGGTTCAAATGTTGCATTTGTCTATTTCTATTTTAAATCATTACATTACCTTTATTTTTCTAATAAGTTCCATTATTTGCATGTACTATCATATAAAATAGTAGCTCCATAAATAGCTTACATATAGAAATTTTCATTTTCTTTCCAAAAAAAAGCAAAAAAGCAAAGAGGACAAAAAAGGGAAAATGGGAGCGACTTGCTGTAAAGCAGCAACTGAGAAGCAACCCCCAGTTGCACCTTTGGCCCGGCTTGGATCTTCCGTGGCATACACCAGTAGAAACATCACGAGGCACTCGCCCTCTTGGAGCTTCAGGTGGGACCACCGGACCCACATAGAAGATGATTTTATTAATGGTAGCGAGAGTGCCAGATACTCTCATGATAATAGAAATGGAATTGAAATTGTCTCTTCTGGAAATGGAAGCCCCGGCATCACCACCAAAGAGGTCAAGTCAGATAACCCTAGTCTCGAAAACAAGGACGACTCTGCAAAATCCAAAGTGGGTCCACAAGGTAAGTGTGAATTATCAATTTTGCACCAGTCCTTTTGATGAAAATTTATCAATGAACAAAGCAATGTCTGATAGTATATATGTACCTGTACAACAGTAAGCATGATCACCAAGCGGTATCGTGTATCTAAAATATATGCATGCATGGGAAAATTATGCTACTTTTTTAGTGCTTGACCATTGTAATATGTGCAATTTTATTGGAGGAAAGTAGCATTAAGTTATTTAGACAATCTTTTTTAATTTTATTGTTCCATCTTTTTAAACAGATCAATCCATGGTTAGCAGTTCATCATCCCCAGAGGTACATTTCCAGCATTCAATTTCGTTCGAGCATGGTTAGAAAGTCTAGTCTACTAATTCTCATGTAACTTTCTTTCACTACCTATGTTGCATAGATACAGGAGTCAAGTAATACATCCACATCAGCACCCAGAGTGGGCCCTACACCGTCAGACCCAGAACCTTCCAAAAAGACACGACGCTCACCCGGTTATACCCTGTACAGACAAGTCTCTGACAGCCGCATTCCCTCTCTAAAATCATCTTTCAATTCTCTCTCTAACATCTCACGCTCACCAGATCCCCTCCACTCTCTCTCTAACAACTCCTCAGATGGGTGGTCCATGCGCACCTTCTCTCAGCTTGTGGGCTCTACCTCCCAGAGAGATTTGGGCTCCTCATTCAACAGCTCTGCAGCAATTACCAGAACGCCCTCACCTGATTTGCAGTCATGCATGGTTTGTTCTAGGGTTTTGAACGAGAGGTCCCCTTTTAGTGCTCAGAAGATTAGTTCGGCCCGAGAAAACCCGTTAATTGCAGTTTTGCCATGTGGCCATGTGTACCATGCAGATTGTTTAGATAATATCACAATAGAGGTGGATCAGTATGACCCTACTTGCCCTCTCTGTAACTACGGGGAGAAATTTGAGGCTAAATTTGCGGGGAAGATTAGGGTTTCAAGGAATGCAGTGGTGGATATGGATGTGGATGCGGGTTCATATGGGAAACCCATGAAGCATAAAGGAATTGGTAGTAGTAGTAAGGGGCAGGGGCCTAAGAGATCATTCAGCCGGCCCTTTTTAAGGAGGCATTTTTCAATTGGGTCATCTCAACCCGAAACTGAGAGAAAGAAGCGGTTTTGGGGCCGATATTGGAAGGACTGATGAGTAGTGCTTAATCTCCTAGCTGGACAGGTTAGTTCATGGCTATACTTGCTGACACGTGCTCTCTTAACGGAAGATTTGTTTCTAGCATATGTAGTTTATGATTTGTGATATTTTATGTTTTTGTCCCTCATCATAAAAACAAAACAGAATCATCTGAATTATTGGTTTCTTTTTTCATGAAGGGGTTACTAATGAAAGATCGTTGGAATTTGGTAGTGACAAGCCATTCTAGAGAAATAGAATAAAAGATGAATTAAAATAAAATGACAAGGATTGGAGTAGATTGGAGTAGAAGATTCTGGATAGGATTTCATATTAATTTCTCAAAGCCAGGTAAGGGGAATGTAGGTGTAACTTGCTATATATTATTGCAGAAATTTTTTGTTGGGTTAGAAATTGAACTGCTACACGTTGAATCTGCCTTTGTCGGTTTGAAAGCATATGGTACCGGCCTGTTTAGATCAAAAGGCTGGTTGTGAATTAGGAAATTATAATACCAAAACCTTCAATGAAGATCAGTGATTCTGAAAAAAAAAAAATACTAATACTAATACCAGATTTGCCTTGGTGGTATGTTTTGTGTTGAAATTGTTTTGGTAAATGGTGTTTTTTTTATGCTGTCAGTGCTGCATTGATATAAATTACATTATGAACTACATTAATTACTTTGTTTCTGAAAATTCCATTTTATCACTTGACACTTGAGGTGATGTCGCTCATTGTGGAGGTGAGAAAAATAATAGACATGAGTATGAACAGTGTCGGGGAATAGACTTAACTACCTAACTAATGGTAGATAAAAAAAAGTACATATTATTGATATTATTGCTGATGACATTTGTTAGATGCCAAAAGCGCATTCTCTCTCATTTATATAATGAATCAGAGCTTGTGACTGAACAAAGTTATTGTGGATCGCTTGTGAAGTATCTGAGTAAAGAAATTGAACACGCTCTTCCAGACAAGTAACAGAGGTTCTAATTTCAAAGAGTAAAAAATCTTTTTGGAACCAAGGGACGGGCATTCATCAAATAATCAAATCTGATTCAATAAACAAAGATATCGTGCTCACAAATTGCGCAATCTTGATATAAGAAAAATAATTTTGGTAAAATATTGAAATAATTATACAGAAAACTGATTTGCACATCACTTTGCATGCAGCTCTTCCTAAACCACATCTTTCTCTACAATCAAGTATACAATGATATCTGAAGAGTACGAAAACAAGGGTAGAACTAGGGTGCTCTTGAGTTCACCAAGTCCTTGGTGAACTCAAGTCTAAAACCCATCGGATCGGCTTCAAACGACGAATCCGAACCGTTGAAATCCGTCTACCTTACGAGTGATGCGTCTACATGCAAAAATTTTAAATTTTGAAATTAATTTTGCATAGAGTCAAGTGGTCAAAAAATATCAAAAAATGAATGCATTAAAATTAATTTATTAACCTTCTAATTTTGACCGCTTGACTTTATCCTAAATTAATTCGAAAGTATAAAATTTTTACATGTAGACGCATCACTCGTAAGGTAGGCGGGTTTCAACGGTTCGGATTCGTCGTTTGAAGTTGATCCGATGGGTTTTAGAATTGAGTTCACCAAGGGACTTGGTGAACTTAAGAACACCCTAGTTCTACCCCGAAAACAATTCTAGTTATACAAAACCAACTATTCATACTCATCTTTTGTCAGAAAGCATATCAATCTTCAATACTTAAAATAAATTATGCTAGAGCCAGACATATATCAAGTGGGGTGCATGCTGTTTTAGGTGTTTTTGTAGAGTTCTCTAATTTCCGGAATACCGTTCGCTCTTTTAGTCCCGGCATCTCTCTCGTTAACCTTACCGGTCTTAACAGTAGGACCAGATTTCAGACTAATTACATTTTAATTAACACTTTGGTAAGGCAAAATTTGCATCAAAATTGAGATCCATTTAGACCTGATTTGGATCGATTGCTATGGTAAATGATGCACTGCACAAATAAAAAAACATCATTAATGAAATATTCAATTTTTATCAGTCCATACTCCATACTAGGATGAGATGAAGTCATGAAACTAGGCAAATCAAATCAGAATGTGATTACAATAGCACACCTAAATTTGATAGCCTCAACATGGAAATCAGTTTTTCATTACAATAGCACATTTTTTTTTTAAAAAAAAAAAAGCCACGCCAGAGCTTAAATGACCAATCTGCCACCACCTCTTATATGACCAAGAAACTGTTCAGAACTTAATAATCTATATCAAAGTCCAATTGCCCCCTGCCAAAACTCAACTACTTAAAAACAAGTAACTATTTGGAACTTCATCCTTTTCATCTGACAGTACATCTGACGGTTGCAAAATTATCCTGTAAACAAGCTAGCCCATGCCCCATGCATTTACATTGATCACACCACTTAATTGCATTTTCAACTAACTCCTTTATTTTAAAATTTACAAAGCAGGAGTCCTCTAAATCACCTAACGTAGCAAGACATACAAACGACCATACAACAAAAAAAAGATGGACCTCTCTCAATTAATATCTACAAAAAAGACTATATTTATGTCCATCTACAACAACAACAACAACAATAAAAAAAAGGACAATAATATCTGTGCTAAATGACCATACAACAACAACATACATTTATGTCCTGCTAAATGAGTTACTACTTGACCAAATAAAAAAATATCACACAAGAAAATGCACAATAATATCTGTGCCCTGATCGAACAAAATGCCAGGGGAAGCTGCATGAACCCAGGTCTGTGCCAGAATAACCCTATTCTGACCTTCAGTAACTCCCATATAAAGCGACTCATGTACAAATCCAATGCAATTTGCTACAAACTTATGGCACTATTATTTGAACCAGAATAAAGTAGTGTTGCAATTACTCCAGCCAATAATGCGCCAAAAATCAAGATACCCATACCAAGGAACCCTCTTACTTCAACTCTCTTAGCAGCAGTTGAATTGAGCATATCGCCATACTCACCCTCGATCTTTTCACAATTCTCAAACTCGCCGACTTGTCCATCTTTTGGCACAAAGTTAGCTGTCTCAAGGCTCTTCTCTTCCTTCTTGTAAAGATGCACTTGGAGCTTACTCTTCAGGTTGTATTTATTAATACTCGACACATCAGCATCATTAGGGTTATCATAACTGCTAATGGTGCTCCTTTGCCGTAGCACGATACCCGTTTCATCATCCCCATTACTGTAATTAGCAAAGTCACAGTAATAAGCTGAGCTGGTGGGAATGGGAATAGTTTCATCTTTTAAAAACTGGAGGTCTTGAGTATCTTCAGGATTAAGCGAGCCGAGAATGCTTTGGATATCCTCTTGTAAGAGGAAAGGGTTTTCATCTTCTGAGCCTTCACCGGGAGAATAGTACTTCGGTTCAGGCTTCAAAGCTACTGGGGTGGTTCCCACCTGTACATTTTTTTTAATAACAATTAAAAATTGAATTCATATTGGTTATAACACAAAGAATTCCAATTTCTCCATTCTTAAACAATTTCAATGGAAAACTATCGACAGATTTTTGGATGAGTGCTATTTTTGTAAATACAGAAAAACTTACAGGTGCAGCACTGCATTGTGCACTGACAAGTGGAATTGCACTGAAATGGGGATCAAACAACTCTTGCAACCAATTTTCTATATCATCCGGGTGGTGATCATTATTGTTATTAGAATTGTTGTTGCTGACGATATTTTCTGACAAACTTGACTTGTTGTCGGACATAACAGGTTCCGCCATGCTATTTACCTGCTGTTGTTCATTGAAAACCTCTTGAGGAGCCGACGTGTCAGCATCTGATGAAATTCCGTCCCTTTTAGTCACTCGGCAAAGAACAAAGAGATCCTATGTGTAGGACGAAAACAAGTTAACGAAGAGCTAATATGAACTCCTAATTTGTTAAACTTGACGTATATGAACTCCTAATTTCCGATCCAAAAAACTAATTAAGAGCTAAATATCACAACTACCTTCAAATCAGGGGAATTTTTGCATTCTTTTTCATCCAAATAATACTCATGCATGATCCATTCTGTTCTTCTTCCAGCGGGAGGCCGGCCTTCATGAAAAACTAGGGTTTTCTTGGTGCCTATAACTTTGTTGTTGCGCCTGATATTGCGATCCTTGCCTGTGGATTTCCAATAGCCTGCTTTTGTAGCCCGATTAGACCGAGACCCGTTTGGATATTTTCTGTCTCTAGGCGTGAAGAAGTGCCATTTTGTGTCACTTGTAGGCACGTTGCATTTTGCTATAACCAAATATATGTAGGAATACAATAAGTAGAATAATTACTAATCATGCTAGTATTACAAAATCAGGGAAAATCAGTTTGCCATTAAGGTTTTATCATCGCAAATCGGAATTGGTTGCTTGAATTAGCATTAGTGTCTCAAATTTTAATACCCCATCTGTAAGGTGTAACACTGGTTAGTGAAGGCACTTGGTTTTAGGTTTTCTAGTAATTAACTTAATCAGGGAAAGTAGCTAGCATCTAACCAAATTAAGGTTTATGTGAAGGTTAATAAGAGGTTCTAAAGGAAAAATTAAGAAGATACTGTTACATCCCTAACTTTAATACTGTACAATTTGGTACAAGTCAGGACCAACAGTAATAAAATTATAAAATTATATGAAATTGAAATTTGAAAATGTGTGATATGAGGAAAAGAATCACTCACAAGATAAGTCCCATGGTTCATATTTGTAAATATCAATCTCTGGGATGACATCATAGTCTATCTTTTGGTCATGTACCTTCCTTTTCAGATAATGAGATATCAGTTCTATATCCGTCGGGTGAAATCCAAAACCCGGGGGAAGATTTAGAGCTCTCAGTGTGTCCATTATACTAACCACCTTAATTCATAATTGAAATTAATATTAGATATTCTTGATTTGTGTGATAATAAAAAATATTACAGATAAGAGATACCATGAAAAAACCTAACTATGTGACTAAAATTGAGATGAGAAAGAATTTATCATACGAAATTGCAACAGGCGACCCGTAGAAACAACTGGAACAAAAATCATATGCTAGTGAGGTTCTCGGAGAAATTTAGCATAAAATCGAGTAAAGAGGATAAAAAGACTACCTTTTCACTGCGCGCATGTAATTTGTGTACAGAGAGAGAAGTTTTGGTTTCTAGAGTCTTGAGGGGCAGAGAGGAGAGAGGTTGGGCTATTCGCGTCTATGTTTTTTTCTTCCTCCTTTGTTCTCCGCGCCTTTCTCACATCCGTACAGACTCTAAGATAAACATTTACTAAGAGGGCCCCCATGTCATTGAGAAAGCAATTGGCGTCTGGTTGGTGGTCCGTGTTCACGCAATGATTTGGTAACTTTGCTTAACGCGGTCTTCTCCGCGACCCGATGCCGGTCACTCCGCCGGTGTGCTCACCGCACGAAACTTCCTGTTTTCTGTTTCCTGACGGATGTTGCATGCGCTTGGTACGCATTTCATGCGCAGTTTGGAAAATTAATCTGGCTTTCGGTCTACAGAAATGATACTTCAACCGCACTCACGCACTAGAAAATGACGGTATAACTACCCCTTGACCTCTTTGAGTCTTGACTTGTGTAATCTAATCTTGGTCCGGACGACATTTCTCAGAAGGTGCATAGCATAGATAGTAAGATAGCGATTCCTAGATCAGCCTCCACTCCGTTTTCTACTAAACGGAGATGATTGGAAGGAACTAATTTAGAGCATATGCATCCCTGAAAATTAGAGTTTCTAATCTGACGTGGCAGTTGCTAAATCAGTTTCAGAAATATAGATAGATTTCTTATTTAGCAACTTTGCTAAATAATTTCTTATTAAGAAATCATTTATAAACTCTGACGGGGCAAAACGATTGGCCTGTATTCGCTAAAATTAGTTTAATTTACTGCTGATGTGACTTATCAATTTTAATTTACTGATGATGTGACTTATTAGAAACCCTAAAATTAGTTTCAGAAATGTGAACATTCAGAAACTCCAGAGTCTATAATTTCTTAAAAACAGTTAACAGTTATTTAGAAACTCTAAGTGTTTTAGGAATGTAGATGCTCTTAGGGATTTAGAAAGGTACCGGCGTGATGGATACGGCGTTGTACGGTTACATCACGCATTGTCCATCGTGATTCACGTGTCGTGATTTTTTTTTTAAATTTAGCACAATACAACACATCACATAAAAATCTAATCACAGCACAACCCGTAATAACGCGAGTCACGTGTAATTAGAATAATTATATCTTGATTGAATGGTGAATTTTAAATAAACTAATCTAAATTATGATAAAAAAATAGTTAAACGTTACCAAACGTGACAAACATGACCAGTCAAGTTTGATCACGGCGTGACTAACATACTGTGATCTTTCCAAATTTAATCACATCATATATAAATCTGATTTGATCACAACGCGACACATATTTAAATCCCTAAACTATGTTTTCAAAAGATAATTATTTCTGAATTTCATCATATACACCAATAATCTATTATCTAGCTCAATTTTACAGATAATTTAACAACTGTGCTTTTTTTTTTCATTCCTTCAAAGTGTTTCAAGCTACTACCATTTTTTTCTTGCAAATTTTTAGTCTCATGTATCATAAAAATATTTAAAAGAAAAAACACATTTGTTATTTGGCTCTATATTTTTTAAGTAGAGGTTGGAGGTCAAGTTATTTAACTATTTAATATTCATAAGAAATTTTCTTATTCGGATTTTGAACTTGCGACCTCCCACACAAAGTGTATTTCCTTTGCCCCGACATTTTTATTAATATCCAAAGTTAATTACAAATTAATAATATACCCATGTTAGCTGGGTTTTGTTAAAAATGTCCAAACCGGCCATTAAATGACCGGTCCCCATTTTTTTTCGAAACCAGCCATTTAATGGCCGGTCCTCAATTTTTTTTTAAACACTATGAAGAGTAAGATGCTGAAATCTAACACTCAAATTTCAATTTTTTTTTAAATATTTGTTCGATTACTTCTTTTGATGTATAATTATAAATACGCTAAATTACTGAAATTACGTTGAATTAGACTAAATTACGTTAAAATACGCTAAATTACAATAATTTCGCAAATTATACTGAAATATGATAAATTACACTAAACTACACATAATTATGCTAAATTAGGCCGATTTTGTGCCATCTTTTATAAATCATAAAAAATAGTAAAAAAATTCTAAAAATAGTAAAAATTGGTATTCTACAAGTTCATTATATAACTAATTTACTTAGCTACTTAGATTGAATAATAGAAATGAAAATCTTAATCGGAAACTTGAACTCATGTTTTGAAGCTCTTCTCTTTGTTTTTTGGCAATCTGAATTTTGAAAAATAGCTAAGATGTCACTTAAGCATGCGTATTTTTGCAAGCTTTCCGAAAAGTGGTCATTTGCTGAAATCGGACACTCGAGCGTCGTTTTATGGCCGTTTGAAGTTTCGTCGTTGTTTTTTGCCTTCTCAGTGAAGATATCATCTCTATTCAAATGTAATTTAGCGTAATTTAACATAATTTCAAGGTAATTTCACATAATTTAGCATAATTTAGTATAATTTAGCGTAATTTAACATAATTTCAAGTAATTTAGCGTATTTTAACATAATTTCAAGGTAATTTCACATAATTTAGTATAATTTAGTGTAATTTAACATAATTTCAAGTAATTTAGCGTATTTTAGTATAAATAGTAAGTACGCTAATTATACATCCGAAGAAGTAATCTAACAAATATTTAAAAAAAAATTGAATTTTTAGTGTTAGATTTCAGCATTTTGCTCTTCATAGTCTCTAAAAAAACAATTTTAGGACCGGCCATTTAATGGTCGGTTTGGACATTTTTAACAAAATCCAGCTGACGTGGGTATATTTATTAATTTGTAATTAACTTTGGATATTAATAAATATGTCGGGCCTTTATCACTAGACCAAATATTGTTTCTCGTTATTCTGACCAAATATTTTTAACAAAACCCAGCTAACATAGATATATTTATTAATGTAATTAACTTTGGATATTAATAAATATGTCGGGCCTTTGTCACTAGACCAAATATTGTTTCTCGTTATCTGGCACTTTAACATATTCTTTTTGCTTATACAATTTAACATATTCTTTTAGAATATTTTCTTCTGATTGAATTACCCTCATGCCATAAATATTTACGTCTTTTATCTTGGCTGGCATTTTATAGATAGACATCCATTACATAGGAATTACAGAGATAACAGAGTTTAAAAGAGTAACTCTTCCTCTAAAGAGAGAAGAGCACTCTTCCAACCATGTAGTCTCTTTTATTTTATCTAATAACAATTGACAATCACTATTCTTTAATGATTTATTATTCATAGGGACTCTCAAACAGGGGCAGACTCAGTAAGACCCAAGATGACAACTGCCCCCTTGAATTTTGAAATTTTGTGAAAATAGAAAGTCCAATTCTTTTTTGCTCCCTCTGAAAAATGTCTCGTCCCTTTCTGGACCCAATAAGCCCAAAACTACTTCAAACCTTGAAAATGTTATTTGAAAAAAGTAACGACCCATTGTCAAGCCCAAAACTAATGTTGTCCCCCTCTCTCTATCACTACGCTAGTTTGCTGGATCTGTGGACATTTGGTTGTATTTAACATTTATGTAATGAAATGGGCTTGTATTCCTTTGTTTCAATTTTTTTTTTACATTTCCCTTTGTACAGATTAGCATTTTCGGAGTTCCATACGTAACATCAGTTGTATAAAATAGAATAATTATGTTCAAATAAATGGACTTTGGACAACATACATTAATCCGATGCAAATTCTATTTCGTACTTATCTAATATCCAATTAACTAATGAATTTGAACCCAACAAGCTATTTGAATCCGATTCTTGACCTTCCCTAATAAAAATCTTGTATCCAACCCTGCTCCCAAATAGGTTAGAGGTAGATGCTTAAACTGACAATCCAAAACAGTAGCCAAACGTCTACTTTCAGAATCAGATAAATTGAGTGGAAATATCTCACTCTTAGCATAATTAATTTTCAAACTAGACAAATTCTCAAAAACAAGTTGAAAAGAATTCTTTTGTTATTTTTTTATTTAATGTCCATACAGAGTAATGCTGGTTAGGATATGTACATCTCAGTTGTTAGGAGAAAAAGGGGGAAAAAAAAAACAACTAGAATGCTTATTAAAATATGCAATTTAATAATTACTTCAGCAAATTTGTTACAAACTAGACGATGTGATAATTACGAGATCATTATAAGAAGTAAAACAAAAATTGGTAATTATGAAATATTGAATAAGCTCGCAAATTAAAATTGGAGATGAGTTGTTTCGGTTTCTGTTGAATCAGGTATTTTTATTAATACCCAAAAAAAAAAATTAGCAAATTTGCCCTCACCTCAAATTTTTTATTAAAACTACCCTAACCGCCCCCCCAGTGGGGCGGTTTGCTAATTTTTTTTACTATTCATATCAAACCGCCCCACTGTGAGGCAGTTTGCTATGAACAATAATATATATATATATATATATATATATATAGAGTATGGCTAATGTGCTTCCTCTAGAACTTCGGCCTCGTGCTTCCGGGGGCATATCTTAGTGTTTGATGTTCAAACAACAAATTCAAACCGTTAGATATTCAATCTATATTAAAATGTACTTGGAGACCAAATTTTACATTTTTTGGAATTTTTTTACTATTTATTAAGCCACTTTGAAAATTCCAGATCATATGGTCCAGACTGTTTTTACTGTTCACCCGGATCTGGAATTTTCAAAGTGGCTTAATAAATAGTAAAAAAATTCCAAAAAATGTAAAATTTGGTCTCCAAGTACATTTTAATATAGATTGAACATCTAATAGTTTGAATTTGTTGTTTGAACATCAAACACTAAGATATGCCCCCGGAAGCACGAGGCCGAAGTTCTAGAGGAAGCACATTAGCCATACTCTATATATATATAGGAAATTGCTAATATGCTATGTATAGCATAGAGGGTCTCCGTGCTACGGCTCAATATTTGAGTTTTCAAAATCCTAACGGTCTGTCCAAACCGTTCAACATGATCTCCATATGAATATGTACTTGCAAGCCAAATTTTACATTTTTTAGAATTTTTTTAGTATTTTTTTAGATAGGTAGAAAATCACTTGATCTGAAAATTCTGTACCATTCACATCAAGTGTTTTTCTACCTATCTAAATAATAGTAAAAAAATAAAAAATGTAAAATTTTGTTTGCAAGTACATATTCATATGGAGATCATGTTGAACGGTTCAGATCGACCATTAGGATTTTGAAAACTCAAATATTGAGCCGTAGCATGGAGACCCTCTATGCTATGCATAGCACCGTAGCCAACTCCTATATATATAGAGCTGGGCTATGGTGAGTTGTGAAGTAAGAGGTCATTTTTACTTCACGCTCATATTTTCATTTTAAAAATCCAAACAACCGATCCGAATCGCTCAACATGTTCTTTATATTGAAATGTGCTTGGAGACTAAATTTTACATTTTTTAGAATTTTTTAACTATTTATTAAGCCACTTTGAAAATCGCTGATCTGGTGGTCCAGAAAATTTTACTGTTCACAGTGGATCAGCGATTTCAAAGTGACTTAATAAATAGTAAAAAAATTCCAAAAAATGTAAAATTTAGTCTCCAAGCACATTTCAATATAAAGAACATGTTGAGCGGTTCGGATCAGTTGTTTTGATTTTCAAAATAAAAATATGGCGTGAAGTAAAACGACATTTTACTTCACAACTCACCATAGTCTATCTATCTATATATATATATATATATATAGGAGGGTTCCAATGCCTCCATTTTTCATGCCTCCACCATGCCTCCATTTTTAAAACTTTAATAACTCAAAATTTAAAACTTAAAAGTCAAAATAAAACCGTTGGATATGATCTACATCATTTTATCTATGTGCTCATAAAAAATTATCACATTTTGATTTTGTTTTTATGTGAATCAATAAGTTGAAAAATCAACGTCTAGAAATTATCCACATTAGTACGTTTTTTACAAGCTCTTGATGACAACCAAAACAAAATTGAAATGTCATAATTTTTTACACATGCATAGATAAAATGATATAGATCATATCCAACGGTTTTATTTTGACTTTTAAGTTTTAAATTTTGAGTTATTAAAGTTTTAAAAAATAGAGGCATGGTGGAGGCATGAAAAATTGAGGCATTTGAACCCTCCTCATATATATATATATATATATATAGGGATGAGCTATGGTGAGACGTGGAGTAAAACCAAGTTTTTACTCCATGACACTATATTTTCATTTTGAAATCCAAACAACCGATCCGAACCGTTCAACATGTTCTCTATATTGAAATGTGCTTGGAAACCAAATTTTACATTTTTTGGAATTTTTTTACTATTTATTAAGCCACTTTGAAAATCGCTGATCCGGTGGTCCAGAAAATTTTACTGTTTTTTACTGTTCACAGTGGATATCAAGATGCTCAATTCTAACATGGTTACTGTTTTTTACTGTTCACAGTGGTTACTGTTTTTTAGAGACAATATGAATATCAAGATGCTGAATTCTAATGCTAAAAAATTGGATTTTTTTTAAAATATTTACTAGATTACTTCTTTTGATGTATAATTAGCATATTTATACTAAAATACGCTAAATTACTTGAAATTATGTTAAATTGCGTTGAATTACACGTTAAAAATTACTCTTAATTTAACGTAATTTAGTGTAATTCAACGTAATTTAACATAATTTCAAGTAATTTAGCGTATTTTACTATAAATATGCTAATTATACATTTTTATTAAAAATTACCGTACAAGTTAGGGTTTAGTGTAATTCAATGTAATTTAACATAATTTCAAGTAATTTAGCGTATTTTACTATAATTTCAAGTAATTACGTTGAATTACCATAATTTAGTGTAATTCAAAGTAATTTTAAAGTAATTAGTGATATTTAGTGTAATTCAAAGTAATTAGTGATATTTAGTGTAATTCAACGTAATTTAGTGTAATTCAAAGTAATTTAGTGTAATCCAACGTAATTTAACATAATTTCAAGTAATTACGTTGAATTACCCACGTTAAAAATTACTCTTAATTTAACGTAATTTAGTGTAATTCAACGTCATTTAACATAATTTCAAGTATTTTAGTGTATTTTACTATAAATATGCTAATTATACATCAAAAGAAGTAATCTAACAAATATTTTAAAAAAATCTGAATTTTTAGCGGTAGAATTCAGCATCTTGATATTCATATTGTCTCAAAAAAAAAACTATTCATAGCAAACCGCCCCACAGTGGGGCGGTTTGGTATGAACAGTAAAAAAAAATTAGCAAACTGCCCCACTGGGGGGCGGTCTGCTATGAACAGTGGACCGCCCTACGGGGGGCGGTTAGGGTAGTTTTAATAAAAAAATTGAGGTGAGGGCAGATTTGTTAATTTCTTTTTTTAGGGTATTAATAAAAAAAACGGGTTGAATCAAGACTTGTTTCATAAATCATAAGAGCATTGATCTAATAGTCGCTCTAATCTTGAGGGGAGGATCTAAAGATCGGACGGCAGGAGTTCATCTGATTCTTTCAATGACTCCGACCATCAGATTATTTTATGATGAGCGCTGATGGTGATCTAAAGGTAGGGAACTCTCTCTACTCTCTAGTAGGGATGGCAGAAAAGCCCATCGGCTCGGTGGCCCGCTTATACCCACCTGGCCCAGCTCTTTACCCTCCTCTCGCGGCTCCTCAACAGAGAATCGATCGAATCGCTCTCCGCTCCCCTCCACTCGCGGCTCCTCAACAGAGAATCGATCGAACCGCTCTCTCTTTCCGCCTCTAGTGAAGCGAACTCCACCATTCCGCCACCAATCCACCTCCGACAGGAGCCCAGCTCCTTCTCCTAGACCCGAGTCGTGCCCGTCAAGTCAACACCATTCTACTGTCGCTTTGAGGTACAAAGTCCTTGTTCTATTTTTTGTCACCTTATTTAGTCTTAAAAAGGAATTAAAATTGGAAGAGTTGAGGTCCCAAGTTGTTCTCTAATTAAAGCTTGATCTAGCTAAATGTATCAAACAATATTTAATGAATCATACCCTCCTTGTTGTGTTGGCTTATGTCAGAACACGATGGAATTCAAATTGCGGTTTGCATTATATTTTTTTCTATTTTTTTGCAGTTTGCATTTTGGCCTTCGAATTATTGCGGTGTTACTTGCATGAGCTGAGGCTTTTCGGTCATGGTTGCATCAGCGGACAGCCTGCTGGTTTAGTAAGGTTTCATACATTTATTATTACCTTTATTAGTACCTGACATTCTAAGCTTAAGCAATTAGTTCAATCAATACATTCAAACAGCCAATACAATGTCTAAATTCTCTCGGTTTTAATTTGGATTTAAGGCGCAGTAGGACTTGCTAAAAGTAAAGGGAAAAGTTTTGCATTTATCACATATACATTTTGTGTCACTTAATTTAACAGTTGGGTGTAATTTGCAAATGTTATAAAAAATTTGGGTGTTATACTAATGGGTTTTAAGTATGAAAACTGCAGGATCCATCTGCAAATACTTCAAAATTTAGTGTCTAATTTGCAATAGAACCCAAACAATAGTAGCAGCTTAAGTGATAGTCAACATACTACTGACTGACCAGTCATCGTAGCCAATATTTAATCAGCATTAAAAGCTAATATAGTTAAAGGATATTAAGTTTGAAAGATTTTAATTCATATTCGAGACATACATTTTTATGAAAATTTCAGATACAGCTCTGTACTAGTTTAAGATTTTAAGATTATAATACCCAAAAAATTATTTCAAATGCATAAGCAATACTGTATTGTACTATATAGGTGAGTCCATTCCATCTCCCTCTCTCTCTCTTTCTCTCACTCTCACTCACCAGTCAGCTGTCAGCATTCAACCCCCCAAATGTCACTTCTGTTTGGAGTAGTACAAATTTACCACAAATTCTATTCAAATTTGTACAGCTTTTGAATTTAACACAAGGTACAGAAAAATAACAGGTCAGGTTTGCTGATGATAGATAACTAACTGTAATTTATTTATGGGCTCATATAGCTACTTCAATTGAGAGCATATAAACAATGGAAGAGTTGAAGAAACTTTGCGCTTAATTTTATTTTGTTACGCATAACAAAGAAAGATAGAAAAATGCATTATCCTACAAACCCTACTAATTATTTGCAAACCCTAACTGCCACCTCCAAGCTACCCTCTCTCTTCCATTCCTTTTCATCTTTAGGGTTTAACCATCTATCCAATCCAAATTACCCTCTCTCTCTCTCTGTCTCTTTCTCTTCCCTCCCCACTCGTCTCAAATCCATCCATCCAATCCATTCTTCCACCTCTTCTTCCTCCAATTGCGATTGCTTGGCTGAGACTGAGAAATCGGGGAACATGGATAGCCTAGTCCAGGTGGCCCATTCTGTTGCTGACGTCGCCGGCAAGGTCTTAAGGAAGTACTTTCGCCAGCGCTTCGATATTATCGACAAAGACGACCTAAGTACGCTCATATCTCCCTCCTTTCTCATTTTTATTGTTATTTTGCATTTTTATTTATCTTTTTTTCTTTCATTTAGTTATCTGTGCCTTTAATTTTTCTACCTCTCTGATGAAGGTCCTGTGACAATTGCGGATAGAGAGGCCGAGGAGTCTATGGTTTCACTTATATTAGACAAGTTCCCTTCTCATGCTATGTAAGTTTCAGAATTGGTATAAAACCCTTTAATTCAATAATTTATCTCTAGATTACTGCAGTGTGGATTCAATTTTTCAACTTTTTTTTAAAATTTTCTGCTTTTCATATAAATTTCGTCAAAGGTACAGCTATTTTATGTGCAGATATGGAGAGGAGCATGGCTGGAGATGCAAAGAGGAATCAGCTGATTATGTCTGGGTTTTGGATCCTATTGATGGGACTAAAAGCTTTATTACTGGTACGTTCAATTGCTTCTATTTTATTCTCAATGTGTGCGTAACTGGTTAATTTAATTGTTGATTTGAGTTGCTTTAATCACTTTTTGTTTTGTAGGGAAGCCTCTATTTGGCACGCTTATCTCAATTTTACACAAGGGTAAACCGGTACGTTTCTCTTACATAATCTGCTTCATTATACCTACGTACTCATTATCAAACTTTCAACAAGTAAATGAACCAAGGTTCTTATGATATATGTTCTTTTTTTCCTTCTTTTGAACTGTTCAGATAATAGGAATAATAGATCAGCCGATTTTGAGAGAGAGATGGGTGGGGATTGATGGAAAGATAACCACCTTGAATGGAAGAGAAATCTCAACTCGTACTTGTAGTGTACTCTCACAAGCTTATTTGTATGTACTATGTTCTCATTTTTTAGTTGTCTTGTCTCTACTATGTACTACTAGTATAGACTGCTACCTGTTGATGTTCCTAAATTCCATGTTATTCATGGAAAGCTAAGCAAAATAACGTGACTTGGTTTCACATAACTGCAATATACATAGCTATGGAGTAAGGATTGATCTCTCTCTTTTCATTTTCTATCTTAACATTAAACTGTAACCACTGAAAGCATTACTCGCTGTCAGTATGGCTTTATTTGTCCTAATTTAAATGTTTTTGCAATGATAATTTTTTGTTTATTTCTGAAGGTATACAACAAGTCCACACTTATTTAGCGGGGAAGCCGAGGAAGCATTTGCTCGTGTTAGAAATAAGGTTTATTGACTATATTGAACCCTGTCTATTTTGCATGTTATTCATTTTTTTTCTTTTACATCTCCATTTTTTCTTTTACATCTCTATATATGTATTTACTTGAGTGATGATTTTGGCAGGTGAAAGTGCCATTATATGGTTGCGATTGCTATGCATATGCACTTTTGGCTTCTGGTTTTGTTGACCTTGTTGTTGAATCTGGTCTAAAGGTTTTTTTTTTTTTTTTTTCAAAACGTTCCTTTTTTCACTAGATCCTACAACATGCACCAGGCATGTGGATGACCATATTTACATTTTGTTTTATTTTTTTCTCTCTTTTACATAGCCATACGACTTTCTTGCACTGGTACCAGTGATAGAAGGTGCAGGTGGTACCATAACAGATTGGAAAGGAAATAGACTCAGCTGGCAAGCATCCCCTCAGTCACACCCCACAAGTGCGTAAAACATTTCTGACATTAGCTACATTCTACTTTTGTTAAAATCTAATTACTATTTTGAAACATGTTAGGTTATAATGTGGTGGCAGCTGGAGATGCTATGGTCCACAAAGAAGCGATTGAGGCACTTCACTGGTCGTAATTAGCTTTGTACACTTTTTTGCTTTAATTGGAATAAAAGCAAATTGACTGGACTGAGAAGTGAAATTTATGGGGCAGAAGTTTTGATTGCCATAAAATTTGTGATCATCCTAATAATTTAGTATTTAGTTGTTACATTTCTGTAGTTTTCATTATAGTTTTGAAGGTCGTTATTTTTGTTGAGATGGTTTAATATGCAAATGGTTTTATGTTTGTATTGGCATTATTAGGTCCTTGTAGACGGTGAAACTCTTCTTTTATTTTTCTTCTTTGAGCAAATTCTCCAAGGATGGCCAGATAAATATGAAAAAAAGAAGCATAATATGGTTTATCGCATGCATTAAATTTAATTATTAGTGCTAATAAGTAACCGATGCTTCATGCTTGCTTGCGACCCAGACACCCAGTTCCAGTTTAGTAGTGAAATTGAAGCCTAAAATTACAAATTAACTTTATTTGGGCTTTTGAGGGTTTGAAAAATAAATGGCCCATATATCATGTGACTGTGAGACCCAGTAGTTGCAGTCGAGTTCAGTTCACCCCTTGAAGCTGGAGGCTGGAGCGAGAAGAGAACTAGAGAAGAGAGAGGAAGCCGATTCATATCATGCAATTGGGATTGGGATTGGGGCATAGAGTTGCGGCTACTCCGTCTGGTGGTGCCCTTGAAGCTGAAGGCCCAAATGGCATGGATCGCCGCCGCCGTATCTTCCTTTTGGGAACGGGCTTCGTCGCCCGCCACGTGTCCATCCCACTCTTGCAACAAGGCTGGTACGCCCATGCATGATGCATTGTATCTCTCTCTCTCTCTCTACTCTACTGTCTGTACTGAATCTCTACTCTCTCTCAACTCATCAGGCACGTGTCTGGCACGTGCACCACCTCCCTCAAGAAGAACCAACTGCGCACAGTAGGAATTGATGCTCATCTCTTTGATGCCAACCGCCACAAGTACATACATGCTTATTCTTTCTTTCTTTTCACTTTGTGCCTTGTTTTGTTTTTACAATTCTTTACATGTATGTAACTATGTATGCACATGTTTATTCTTTGTAGGCTGACAGAGCTTGAAACCTTGCGTGATGCATCTCATGTGCTGGTTTCAATCCCACCCGCTTATGGAATTGGTGATCCTGTCTCTTTCTTTCTTTCATCCCTTCTTCATTTTCATATTTCACTAATTAAAGCTTTTCCGCAAACACTATCTATCTGTTGTGTGCATCATTTATTTCTTCACTTTATAACACTCTGTCTGCTCTTTATCATATGAAAATGTCCAATACAGTACCAGGATTGACATGTTTTCCCTTTGCAATGTAAAATACAGTTGCTTAATCTGCACCATGATTTGCATCCCTTGCTGAATTATGGAAATCTACAGTGGTTATGTTATCTTTCCTCTACTAGTGAGTCCTTTTTCTTCAAAATATCATATATGTGCTTCTCTTACTTCATTTCCTCGTCAAATCCTATTTAATTCTGTCACCATGGGTCACAAATTAAGATGGAAACCAAAGCATATATAACTCAACATGACAGGTGTATATGGAGATTGTGGTGGCACTTGGGTTGACGAGGAGTAAGTCTTCACTGTTGACTTTTGCAATTCTTTCCCTTTTGTTACAAATATTTTGTTCCTAAATTGCTCCTGTATAATTGATTCAATGCAGTTACCCAGTGAATCCAAGAACTGAATCAGCCAAGTCGAGATATGAAGCTGAAAAGGGATGGACTAATTTTGGGCTTAGCCTTGGCTTATCCACCTTTATTTTTCGGTTAGGTGGAATTTACGGTCCAGGAAGAAGGTCCGGACTTCTTTATTTAACCAACACCTTTCCCATTTATTTAATTTACTGATAACCCCCTCATATCCTATTTTTTGTTTAGTATGTGTCCTTGCACACACTCTAGTAATCCAAGTATTACTGGTCACCAGGAAATTTTCATTTTTTAAGAACATTTTGTATAAGATGCAGAATTTTGAAAGTGAATTAACTTTAAGAACATAAGGCAAAAAAATGAAATAGTTGGAACTAAAATGCTTGGTTGGTCGAGTAGATCAAGATCAACTGCTTGAATTTGTCGTTTGAAACTTATCCATCTGTCTTTTAATTTAATTTAAGCTCACAAACCTTCCTCGGGAGCATAAGTTCATACCAGCTTCACTCAATAAAAATGTTTTTCCTTTACTGGTGTATATACATTTAGGCTCAGACTTAAAAAATAATCACATAATCACAGAAGCCATCTTCACTAAAATTAACTGGAAATATATACATTTATTCTATTATTTGTGTAATTGTAATTTCATTTATGCCCAACCAGCTAACTCAATCATGAAAGGAAAGAGCTTATTTGTATAATTACAGTGCCTTAGATACACTTATGAGAAGGAAGGACTTGTCAGAAAATCAGAAGAGAAGAGATTCCAGAGATTTCTATTATACAGCTCGTGTACATGTTGCCGATATTTGTCAAACTATCTTATCTAGTATAGCAAACCCATATCTTGGGTACATTTATCTTTTCTTTCTTTATTTTATTTTATTTTATTTTTATTTATAATCTTTTTTTTAATTGCTCTGGTTGGAATTTTCTTAGTTTTTTTAATGAATTAACTTTTCAGGAAAATATACAATGTGGTAGATGACGACCCGGCCCCACGAGCTGAGGTATTTGCATTTGCTCGGGACTTGATAAGTCGAAGGTATCCTGAGATGGTGAGTGATTTCAATCATGTTAGTTTAGGAGATGTGCAAGCAATTATTGGGGAAAAATGTGTATCTAATACGCGCATGAAAGAGGAGCTTGGTGTACAATTAATATACCCAAGTTACAAGTCTGGCTTACAAAGCATCTTTGATTCTTGGTCGAGTTCCTTGTGAATATATACAATTACGCCATACTGATGCTTGTAATATGTAATTTTTTCTTTTCTGGCTTGCTTGGTGAACTGCCATTTTAATTTCATGGTGACATCATCCATTTTAATTTTATGTTCTGGCTTGCTTGCCCCGTGCTTTACATCTAAATATTGATTTTTAAAGTTTATACGGTCGAGTTAAAACTGTTCAACATGATGTTTTTAGGGTTTCTATATGGAAAATATCTAAGGAGATAAAATTTTATACGTTTTAGAATTCCTTATATTAATTTTTTGTATAGGTAGTATATATATTAAACTAAAGATTTTTTTTTTAAACCATACACAGCAACAACTTTTTATCTAAGAAAAATATATAATTTGGTCTTCAATTAAATTTTTATATAAAGGTCATACTGAACGGTATGAATAACTCTTTGAACTTAAAAATCAAAATCTTGGTATAATATTCGGAACCATGCTTGCTTTTTAAAACATCTTATTATCTTTATATATATGCACGAGTGTAGAAGCAGAACTAAAAAATTTGAAGAGGTAAACTATAAAATACATAATATGTGAAAAAAAAAATAATATGACACTTGAAATTGAATTCAAAACCTCTCGAATATTAAGTTGAACTCAAACCACTAGACTACAAGCAAACATTTGATATTTTATGAATGGAGTTAGACTATATATAAAAACTTAAAAAAATAAAAATTAAATTAAATTTTAATATATATATAATTAAAAAAATTATAAGGGGACTTTACACCCTGAAGTACCCATAGATTCGCACCTGCACTAGCGTTTGATTGTTTGTTTGTTGCAGCTTTTTGTTGAATGAATTGTTGGTTGAACTTGTACACAGACGAGAACGGAGTAGGTCCAATGCCCACTGGACCTACTTTTAGGTTCAATGAGCATGATGACGGTCCAATCTAATTTAAGATTTGTGCGCATGAAAATTGAAACAGACATGCACGAATTTTAAAGCGTTCTGCACTAATCTTAAAGCAAATCGACGGTGATTAAACCCATCGAACCAAAATAGGTCCAATGGCCATCGGACCTACTCTCAAGTGTACACAGTATTCATTGCTGCCGGTTGGCGGTTGTATGGTTGGTTGCAAGTACATATCAGAACAAATATTAATGTAAAGCGCGCGGGCGGCGTTTGTGAAACAGAAACAGATATAGACATACATCATCAATTACGAATTTCACTTTATTTGCAATGTGCAACTTTTTCTATCTTGAATTCTTGATCAGTGTATTAGTTGAAAAGAAATCCAAGGATAGCTGTGATGTGATGGTTTGTCTTCGATTATTATTAGTGTTTTAAGTAATGTGCTAAAAATAGTGGAAAAAGGATGTGTTACATTTATAACATGTCATGTTTAATTACGTTGTAATGATGTTGTGATGTGTCGTTCTTTGTGTGGTGACGTTTAATATTTTTTTTGTCGGATTTTAAGTTGTTTATTAGAAATTTTTGAGAAAAAAAGACGAAATTGGTAGAAAATTGTAATAACATTGCAAAATGAAGAAAATAATGTTGGGTAATTCTTTTCATGTAAAAAATATTTTAAAATTTTGTTCTGATTTTGAAATGTTGATTGAAAAAAAATAATAAAAGAATTTCTAATTTTTTGGAAAATAATGGATTTTTTTTATGTGAAGAAATAATTGTTGGAAAATTTAGTTTCATACTAAAAAGATTTGACAGAAATTTTAATGCTTATAAGTTGGATGGATATTCAAATGGAAACCGTCAATATTTATTTGATCGACAGTGGGTAGAGGAGAGATGTGCATAAATGGTCAAGAGAGAGTGACGCGGGAAAATTTTAATGCTCGTCTCTTTAATTATATCCAGCAAACTGTTATTTTCTAAATATTTTTTTATTTGGAGCCGATCGAGCACCAATTTATAAGATTTCAAAATTGCCATCGGATTATGATTTGAGAGATACTGTGAGGCTTATTTATTTGTGATGTCTTTTTTTCTTTGACATTTTGTTTCGTCGCGTTCTGTAGTAATATTACTGTGTGCCTATACGTAATCACGTGTCATTCTATGATATATCACGTTAATTTACACGACATGTCGTAAAAAATTTTTATCAAAAAAAATATGTCACACAAAACAGCCCATCTGTGAATCACATCACGAGATAATATGATAAATCGTGATGTGACAACACATGTTATTTTTTATTCACAATTATTATGACATAATTATTAAAGCTATTCTCGTGTGATTTATACTTCAACTCAGCTTCCTTCTTTTTGTTATTTTTCAATTTGAAAAGCTTAAATTTTTCAAAATAATATAATTGATACTATAGACGTACTTAATTTTGTTTTGCCTAGCTAAACATATGTCATAGACAGGTGAGAAGTTTAAAAAATAATATAATTGATACTAGTAGATACTAATTAATACAAAAAAATATTATCGGAAAAATATTTAAGTTTATTTTTTATATGTGCATGCTGCCTTCAATATATCAATATTAATTTGCTGAATCTAACAGACCTAACATTTTAATTAACTCGACACCTACCATTGTTGCAATCTTATAGTTGCTTATATTATAACTAATTAATCATATATAGTTTGTCCTTTGAATTTATGGTTAATTTAAGGATGAGTTGTTGGGGAATTGTTGGTTGCAAGTGGTTTTCAGACAGTTAATTTAGTTGTGATGTATAATACAGCAATGTGGAAGCTTGTGCTTCATGCATCACACACGTAACAAATACAAATTGATTGATCTTCCACGACACTCCACAGATATATTATTACTATTGAAAAAATAAATTCAGTGGAAGTTGGATCATGTACACAATCAAGCTCAATTAGTTAGACATATAATATATGACATGTGCATGCCAAAAGCGCAATTGCGCAAACTGCATATATGACGCAATCTCTCTCTGACTTGGTAAGGAGGTTGGAATATGGTTAAGCTAATTAATAACCTAAACTGCAGGACAAAAGAAAATTAAAACCAGTACTTATTATTATAATTATTTGCGGTTGTGGTCGGTATCATGCATTTAATTACCAGGTTAATTTTGTCAGTAAAATTAAGTGGATTCTTCATCAAGGTAAAAAAATAAAAAAAATGTAAAGGAAAATCATAGTAAAATAGAAAGGATAACTTGAGTAATTAACTATGAGTGGATACTGACACCTTGTTTGGATGGAGAGTAGAGGAAGGGAGGGGAGGTGAAGAATATAAGGAAATGGGATGGAATAGAAATGAAGATTAACATATTTAACCTCTTCGTGTTTTGATAATTAATGAGAAAAAATAAATTTAATTTTCCTTCCCGTCTTATTTTTTGTTTGGTTAATTAAAATTTAGAAGGTTAATGAGAAATTCGGTGGTTGCTGTAGGTTTGTGACAAAGAAACTTGAATGAGAATTATATAGGTAAAATATTGGGTTGGGCATTTGTATCATTTTCTGTGAAAATATTTGCAATAAAATATTTTTCCATCTGTTACACTCCAAATCAGGAGAGAAATCGATTCTATTAATTATAATCATACAAAGTTAAACCTTTCCTCTCCTGTACCTGTCACGTCCGACATAATTTTATCAATCAAACACGATTCGATGGAAAATTTTCTTTTATTTCTATTCCCTCACTTCCTCTACTCTCCAGCCAAACAAGGTGTGAGTAGAACTAGGGTGTTCCTAAGCTCATTAAGTCTTGTGATGAGCTTAACTCTATTTTTTGTTGAATTACTTTAAATGTCAAATCTAAAATGTTGACACCAACAATTACATTTACATGTCAAATTTATAAAATTATTAATTTAGTTAAAATCAAGCATTACAAAAAAAAGAGGTTTAGTTAATTTTAATGCATTCATTTTTCATTGATATATTATCGTTTGACTTTATATATACTAAATTAATTTAAATTTGAATTTTAAATTTTACATGTAAGAACATTATTCGTGAAGTAGATCAGTTTTAATAATTTTGATTCGTCGTTTGAATTCGTCAATTCGATAAGTTTTGAAGTTAAATTCATCAAGAATTTGATGAGCTTTAAGAACACTTTAGTTCTTACTCGCAAATACAATCTGTGTTCTACATTTTGTTTTTAATTAATCTTTTTTGTTCGTGGACATGTCTCTAGAGGTGAAAACGGTCTGGATAATATCCGATCCGTATTCAAAAAATTATATGTGAGATATCCGAATATTTGTGTGGATATGGATACTCCTATGGTTTTACGTTTCAATTATCCGTATCGGAATAGTGTGTGTGTGTGCCGACATTTTTATTAATATCCAAAGTTTAATACAAATTATTAATTCTACCCAGAACTCGACTCAATATCGAAAAATACCCAAGCCGGCCAGAAAATGGCCGGCTTAGGTACCAGAGTAAACTGGCCATTTTCTGGCCGGCTTACTCCATTTTTTTTTTTATATATTTAGAGAGACACTATGAAAATCAAAATATTGAAATCTAACTCTGAAACTTTGGATATTAATAAAAATGTCGGGGTTTTCACCCCTATATGTCTCCAACCAACTGTAATAGAATACAATTAATAACGTCATTTTTTTTTTTTCCTTTTTATTTTTCAATATATTTGTGCCTCTGCATATCTTCTTTCTTTCTTCTACGTTTTACCTTTCATTAATAATTTATATAACAATACAAGTTGGTCGTCATGCTTCTTACCTGATCAATTCAATTCAATTGAGAGTTGAGGGCTCTCTCTCCTACTCTGTCTCTCTATGACTCTATTATAGCTAGCTAGATTTAAATATACAACAAATATATTCATATTGAAGAGTAATTAGAGTGTACATCGGGCAAAGGGAAGAAAGAGATGGATATGGAGATCGAGGATGATTACTATGTTGTGAAATGGATAATTTCAGGGGTGGTGTTTTGGACGACGGCATTCCTCATGGTTCGAAACTTGCTCCCGAAACGATCCTTTGATTTCTGCACTCGAATTGTCGCCACCATGCATGCCACCTGCGCCGTCTGCCTCGCTTCTTTCTCCGTCCAGGACTGGACATGTCCTGTCTGCCCTTTGGCTTCCCGCTCTTCTCCCCTGCAGGTGATAATGATCAATATCAATTAGTTGTTTAATTGGTTAATTAATCAATAATTCATCAGGAAGGTATGAATTACTTTCAGATGAGGGCATTGGCAGTGACACTGTCTTACATGATATATGATCTGATGGCTACAATCTTCGGTGACAATTTTACGGTTGACAATGCCGTCCATCACCTCGTCAGTATCGTGGGGATCGGCGCAGGGCTTGCCTATCAGAAGGTAAGATTGTTTGCTGGTTTGTTTTGTTTTAATTAATTTTTATATATGAACGTACGAATGAATGAATTTGATTTTGAATTAGTGTGGAACGGAGATGGTGGCAGCACTGTGGATTACGGAGACGTCGACGCCGTTGCTGCACACCCGAGAGTTCCTCAAAGAGCTCGGCATCCGAGACACCGATCTCAACCTACTTGTTGATGTACTATACTAATTAGTTACTTGATTGATTTTATTAATCAACCTCATACAGACATTAATTAGCTTAATTGTGTTTTTGTGTTTATATATATGATAAATGCAGATAATGTTTGCAGTAATTTTCTCATTAGCCAGGATGGGGGTGGGTCCATATCTCACATTTGTAACCCTCCGAGCAGATGATAACCCATTTCTCATTAAGGTACGTATACAAGTTACAATTTATTATTCTAATTAATTCTTGTGTATAAATTAATAAAACATGGATAATTAAATTAAACTATTTATATTCTCTCTTTGAAGTTGTGTTAATTAATTTTCAGGCAACAGCATTTGGTTTGCAAGCGGTGAGCACATTTTGGTTTTATAAAATATTGAGGATGGTCAAATACAAGCTTAGGAGGAGATCAGCTACGCCTACGCCTTTGTCTACCCCACATGTTAATTAATTTGTTACACCATTGCAAATTAAATGTACAGTTGGTGTCTATCTGTCTGCCTGTATTTCTGTCTCTCTGTGGATCACTTTAGAATTACTATCTTTCAAATTGAAATAGATAGTATACTAGCCAGAGAATTGTCAAACAAATGTTATATACTTAAATATTTTTTTAATAATATGGAAAGGTTGTGGACTAAACAATGAAATAAGGGTTTTAGGCCTAAGTTATTTTGCTTAACGTAGTTTAATTGAGACGGACTAAGATGGAATAAGCCGATCTTTAGATTGACCTTAATTGGTCTAAGCTAACCCACCTCTCTACGTGGTTTAATTTTATTTGAGTGTGGGGCCTAACTTTTCATTATTTTTATTATTTTCTTTTTAGGAATGTAAAATAAGCAATTAATTTTGTTTCCATTTAAGCATAAATAAACTTATAACTTTATCAATTATAGAATCAATAATTTTTTTTAAATGCATAACTTTTTAAATTAACAAAATATGCAATTTAAAAATAATTAAATAAATCTTAATATATATATATATATATAGAGATGGGCTATGGTGAGTTGTGAAGTAAGATGTCATTTTTACTTCACGCTCATATTTTCATTTTGAAAATCCAAACAACCGATCCGAACCGTTCAACATGTTCTCTATATTGAAATGTGCTTGGAGACCAAATTTTACATTTTTTGGAATTTTTTTACTATTTATTAAGCCACATTGAAAATCGCTGATCCGGTGGTATAGAAAATTTTACTGTTTTTTACTGTTCACAGTGGATCAGTAATTTCAAAGGGGCTTAATAAATATTAAAAAAATTCCAAAAAATGTAAAATTTAGTCTCCAAGCACATTTCAATATTTAGAAAAAGTTGAACGGTTCGGATCGGTTGTTTGAATTTTCAAAATGAAAATATGGCATGAAGTAAAACGACGTTTTACTTCACATCTCACCATAGCCTATCTCTCTATATATATATATATATATACTAGTATCGTGCCCGTGCGTTGCAACGGGTACATATTACAAGAAAATAAAATCTCATACAAGGTCAGATGAGCCGAAATCAATAGCCTTCAATGTAGAATCATCATCTTTCGACGCAAAGAGAAAATTCTGAAAAATAAAAATCATAAAAACCTCAGTTTTGAGTATTTTAAGACCAGTACCAAATAAATTTTATGTACCCGTCCGTTGCAACAAAACATAATATAAGATTGAACATTAAGATTGCATAGAGAGACAAATAATAAATAACAATAAGCTTTATTTTCAGTTTAACATAGTGTATATATAGGAGCTAGGGTGTGTGGAGTTGTAAAAACTTTTATATTATTTTAATACAATTGTTAGCAAATGCTAACCTTAAAAAATAACAGTAAAAAAAACAATAACAATTGAAAAAAAAACGATCAAATATAACATGAAAAAAATTCTTTGAGTACCAAATAAATTTTATCGCCTCATTTTATTTTGACCAGAGACATCCTGATAGCTCGAAGATAAGACCAAAAAAGTTAAAAAGAGTGCATGCATATATGTGTCATTTACAAAGCAATTTACTGTATAAAGAACATGTAGAATCTTCACAGAGAACTAACCTCCCGTAGGATGTAGAAATAAAGCTCATGCGTTGTTAGTGCGAGCATTATCAGATCCGCGTCCTAATAAAATAAATAACATAACATGAGTCAAGTCAATTAACTGCAAAAAAAATTTTATTAACAGTCTTTCTTGGTGGACGTACAATCATAAGTAAAAGGATTGATATTTCTGTAAATATGGAATATTATGCTAAGATGCTAACAAAACAGGAGCATGGCCATAACTTTTCAAGAATTCGATCCTTGCATACAAACTAAATAAAAGGGCAATAACGAAAAGAAAGGTAAATTTATAATGACATGTAAATTATTTTCTTCTGCAAAATCAAACAAGAAAAAAGAAGCCTTACCAAACCGTACAAACAATGTCTCAAATTGGGGTTGTAACCATTAGAATTTTGCTGAGATATGATAAAAGACATAATCTTGTGCTCTCCTTCACCGGGGACATTTGCATCTGAGAGAATTACCTTCAAAAGAGTATATATGCCATTCAATTATGTATTAATTATTTAGAACTTTCTATCTTTCATCTTTCATGTATTATTTAGAACTATATATGATATGCAAAATACCAAATATGAACAAGATTCAAATAGTTAGCATACTCTTACCATTCCCGTGATTTTATCGCCTCATTTTATTTTATCGCCTCATGTAGATTAAAATACTCAAAGATTGAGGTTAGCATTTGTTATTCTCCCCTTTCGCTACAGCTCCAAACCCTTCCCTTAGAAAGGCGGCTCCCCTCTGCTTAATGTTTGAAAGATTCAATTGATTTGTTTACAAATAAAATTGGAAATGTGTATATAGAAACAATATTGATCCATTTAAGGGAAAAAGAACAATATGGAAATCAATATCGTACTGTTTGGACAATTCTAGTGATTTATTAACTTTCTATTCATTATTTCATTGGTCCATTTATGGGAAAAAATATTGATTTCCATTGTGCTTAATTGAACAAGAAGAATAAGGAATCACATTTTTATTGTTTGCATAATTGAGTGCAGGGGAAATAAGGAAATATATTCCTTGTAGATAAATATCATAAAAACTTGAATTGTTCTAAATTTAATTGTAACATATAGTGTGGCTGTATGTGTGGCGAGATTTCTTTTATCTAAATATAAACTTCTACACATAAAAGATATGCATTTAATCAAAAGATGACAGATTATGTGATTGGAGGGCTGATATTAAATCCGAAATTTCATCTTTCAATCGTAGCCGTTGGCGGATCAGGACATCAACGTGCTTAATAATGGAATGGAGATATATATATATATATATATATATATATAGAGGAGGGATACACTTACAACAAATTTGAGTTACAACATTCATTTTTTTCATTTTCAAAGTCCAAATCGTCGATCCAAACCGTTCAACATGATTATCTAAATAAAATATACTTGCAGATCAAATTTTATATTTTTTTGAATTTTTTTACTATTTATTAAGATGGGTACAAAATTCAATGGTCTAAGTATGGCTATTTTTTGTAAACTACTTAATAAATAGTAAAAAATTCAAAAAAATGTAAAATTTGATCTGCAATCACATTTTATTGTGGAGATCATGTTGAACGGTTTGGATCGACGATTTGGACTTTGAAAATGAAAAAAATGAATGTTGTAACTTTGTTGTAACTCAAATTTGTTGTAAGTGTATCCCTCCTCATATATATATATATATTTTTTGTTCAGCAATCCAACATATTTTTGAGAAAATAAATTGGTATACATATAATTTGAATTAAACAAATTCTCTAAATACAATGTGCATCTCTAAAATAATAAAATAAAGAATTAATTGATACATTCCTTTAGATAACAGGTACTAATACAGGGTGACAGTCGTCAAAGTCAGTGTGTTATGTTGTTTGTTACACTTGGTACTGTGTCTACTGACAGAGACAGGCTTCAAAATGCAATATAATAATTCTGAATTCATTTCTACCTTTTTCCTGTTCTTTTGCTACTAGTTTTTGAATGCTTCTTCCTGGGAGCTAAAGCAAGCAACTTTGAATGGTACACAAGTATTGTGAACTGTTATTTAATGCAACTTTTTTTTATTTTATGAAATAGTAGAAATATTTAATATAGCTTTATTCAGGTTGAGGATGAAGTTCAAATTAAATAACAGTTTGTTGTGACTACTTGTGTGCATTACTTCTTCCACCTCTAGATCTTGCACAGATTTGAGTATAAATTTTTACAGTTTTCAATATGGGAACGGAAAATGAAAATGTGGGGCCTTTTGACTGTGTATATCCATGATCTAGTTATGGGTTTTATGTGGTTTAATTTGGGGTTTGTGCAGCAACTTTGATTATTTGTTACCTGTACAAAACAATCGTGAAAATGAAGCCTTAAAAGAGAAGCAGCCATTCTTGGATCTTTAGCAATTGCCTCCTTTAAAACTGAAATAACAATTTGGTCGGCTTGCGGGCATGTAAACTGATAGTATTGTGGGCATAGACCCATTAGCGGATGGGCCTCATTAGGGAACCCGGCCCCCATGAAGTGATTATTGTAACCCGGGAAGAATGCAAGCGAGACTGAGAAATACAGAGAGAGCGTTGTCAGTGAGAGGAGATATCGATTTGAAAAGGCCATTTCAGTTTTGTGTTTGTTTTGCTGAATGGTTGAGCCTGGATTTTTTATTGGGGTTGCATTTTATAGGGGTTCCAAAATTTGTTTTTGAATTATGATACTAACTCCACTCATTATTGTTTATGAATACAATTTATTTTTCGGTTGATCAAACATTGAATACATACAGACAAATATGTTGGACAATTGTAATTTGTTGATGTGCTCAATGAAAGCCTTCTGCTATTTTTTAGCATGACATTAGAGATGAAGTTACCAAATTATCTTGTGTCGACATTAGATTTTGAACCCATAACTTCCATATACAAGGTAATACCTTACAACCTTGACAGCATCTGTCAAGTTTCTCAAAAACAAAAAACAAGGTAATACCTTAGCAACCAGACTAGACGTTGTTCTCATGTATTATATATTTTGTAGAGTGAGGGTATGGTACTATGCATAGCGCATATTGGCTCGCGATATGAACTCAAATTTTCAGTTTGAAAGTCCTAACGGTTCATCCGAACCGTTTACTATGGTCTCCATATGAATATATACTTGTAAACTAAATTTTATATTTTTTTAGAATCTTTTTTACTATTTTTTTAGATGGGTAGAAAATCACTTGATCTAAAAATTCTGGACCATAAAAAAAATTCTAAAAAATGTAAAATTTAGTTTACAAGTACATATTTATATGGAGACCATGTTGAACAGTTCGGATCGACCGTTAGAATTTTGAAAACAAAAATATTGATCCGTAGTATGGACCAATCCGCGCTATGAATAAGTACCATAGCCTCACTCTATTTTGTATATATAGACTGAGATTATTAACGAGTATGGCTACTATAACATCAGTGTCATTTCAGCCTATATAACACTAACTCCAAAACTTATCAAATCGACTTCAAATGGTGAATCCAAACCGTTCAAACCGATCTACTTCATTAATTATGCATTTACATGCAAAATTTATAATTTTTTGAATTTATTTAGTATCAAGTCAAGCGGTCAAATGTGTGAGTTTTTAAGTTAATTTTGATACATTCATTTTTCAACATTTTTTACTGCTTGATTTGATACTAAAATAACTCGAAAATATAAAAAAATTATATGTAAACGCATCACTCTATCATAAAGTAAATCAGCTTGAACGATTTGGATTAGTCGTTTAAAATCTATTCAATCAATTTTGAAGTTAGTGTCATATGATACCAATGTCATACTAGCCGGACTCGTTATTAACTACTATTTATTTTGTATATATAGCCTCACTCCATAGTAGCCGCACTTGTTGAGGCATTTTTGTCGGCCTGTTGTTTTGGTATAGACCGGCGCGAACGTCTCTGCAGATACACTCCCTCTCTCGAATAGGTAAAGGGGAGGAAGCTTATTGTTTGATTGTGGGGGTTCTTTTCCTTCCGGCAGGCGCAAGCCCCTGCCGTTAATTACCCTGGATAGTACCCAGGAACCTCCGATTAAGGGACTAGACGAAATGACATGATTATGATAGGGTATCTGAAGTGCAATCAAGAAGAGAGGGCGATACTGAATCAGAGGGCTAGTACTGATTCAACCCTCGAGGGGCATACTAACAATGTATGCCTAGTATTTACTAGGGCTTTTGTTTAATTTGGGGTTGCCTATTACATGCAAGGACTTTAGCTGGTTTGAGGGTGCCTAGGGTTTTCTAAGGCTTTTGTTTGGGGTGCCTGTTTCATGCAAGGGCTTTAGCTGAACATATGTGTTATGGGCGACACCGTACTACATGAGTGGGCTTCTAGAACACTTCGACAGCCTACGGGTCGGACTGGCGCAGAGGGTTTAGACAAGGGCGTATCATATGCCCGTGGTGTCTGTAGGGTTTTCCTTCCCTTGGGGTGCCTATTACATGCAAGGGCTTTAGCTGAACTTATGTATTTGTTGGGGTGGCATGGGAGCCTTTGAATTTGGGTGGCGTAGAAGCCTTTAGTTTGAGGTGGCGTGGGAGCCTTTGATTTGAGTTGGCGTGGGAGCCTTTGGTTTTGGTTGGCGTGGGAGCCTTTGGTTTTGGTTGGCGTGGAAGCCTTTGTATTTGGGCGGCATGGAAGCCTTTATTTGGGTTGGCGTGGAAGCCTTTGGTTTGAGTTGGCGTGGAAGCCTTTATTTGGGTTGGCGTGGAAGCCTTTGGTTTTGGTTGGCGTGGAAGCCTTTGTTTTAAGGTTTGGGTGGCGTGGAAGCCTTTGAGTTTGAGTGGCGTGGAAGCCTTTGTTTTAAGGTGGCGTGGAAGCCTTTGGTTTTGGTTTGAGTCTACTTTGGTGAATTAGGTTTACTTGTATCTGGATTAGGTTTTAGCTCATTCGGGTTTAAACTTGATTTTGCTTGAATTCGATTTGAATTTGGTTTTATTTGATTTTGGATTGGTCTTGGATTTGACTTGGGCTTGATTGCGGTTCTTCGGTTCGCTTTGAGCTTGTTGGCTTATTTGATTTATTCGGTTTATTTGGTTTAGGTTCTTTTGAATTTAGTATAGGTATTTGGTTGGTCTTGGGTTTAATTTTGAATTTTTGTAGATTTTCTTGGATTTGGTTCGAGCTTCATATTTAATATAGGTTTGGTTTGAATTGGAGTAGTCTTTCGGTTTAAGTCTTCTATATGGACTTGTTTCGGATTTGTTTTAGGCTCGGGCTAAGATGTGGTTTGTGTAAGGATAGACTCAAGTTTAGGATTGAGCAAAAATCAACACCTTTAATGTTTTTTTTTTTCACTTTAGCATATTTTTTTTTTTTTTTTTTTATACAAGAATAGTCAAAAATGAACCTGATGGATCATTGTAGCAAATATGTGCTGAAACCGTATGCCTCTATTTTTTTTATTTTTTTTTTATATTCACTTTTGGTGAGTTTGAATGGTGATATGAATATTCGTCAAAAGACCATGGTCTCTTCGTGTTTTGATATCTTTTATTCATAAGCCTGAATCAATTACTTACCTCTTTTATTTTGTTTCACTTACATCACTGTTATATAACAATGAGAGCACTATTTTGTATCATATATATCCCTGTTGTATAACGGTGAGAATTCATATTTCTTTTCATTTTGATCAATTGTTCAATTTGTACTTGGTCTTTTGTTTAATTTGCACAGACTTCTCTAGTAACATTTTTTTTTTCAACTCCAACAATCACTTTAATTAACAATGCATCCTTTTTATAACTTTTTTTTTTATCAATTGATCCCTCTGTCGTGATTCCTTTTATCTCATCACTTTATCATTTATATTCAAGCTACATGCTCTTCTCCATTTTATTCTTTTGAATTCAGCCGCATCTTGATCTGAATTTGATTCATTTTGAATATCATTTTTCATGTCTAATTAAGAGGGAATTTTGACAGCATTTCTGCTTAATTCACACTCGTCATTAGCATGATTATGGCATCCTACGCGCACCGAGTGCTTCGGATCCTTTTTTTGTTGGCGCTCTACTCCACCGAGTGTTTCGAGCCCATTGAATCACCCTACCGGCACCCTACACGCACCAAGTGCTTCGAGTCCGATAGTAGCGAGTGTTTGTGTAATTTTACCCAACCGGCACCCTACGCGCACCGAGTGCTTCGAGTCCGGAAGTAGCGGTGTATTATTTCAAACGTGTTGTCACTTTCGCTTAAAATCGATTCCTTTTTGTTTATAAAATCTGAGAAAAGAGGAGGGATAAGAGAATAAAAAAATCAGATATTCAGCTCATGAATAATGCAACACCCTTCTCTTTTATTTTACCTTTCTTTCCGTTGATCTCTGTCTCTGCACTCAATTTCTCTCTGTTAATTTGAGTATAATTTTGGCTCTCTATCTTTTGGTCTTCCTGTCTCAATTTGAGTATAATTTTGGCTCCTCTATTTCTCCGTCTCTCTCTATCTATGTCTCTCCGTTTTCTCTTCTATGCGCTCTTGTTGCCAAGAAAATTAAATTGGCCAACCTTGCAATTTTTAATTCCCAGATATTATGTTATTATCATTATTATAAGGAGGAACGTCAACTTAATTTCATGTGTTATGCTCCTGGTTATTTGCTTCAGTTTCTTTTGTTGATGGTATTGAACATGTATAAACGCTGATACCACAGTACTAAGTACCGTTAAAGCATTGATCTGGTCATTAAGCTCCAAGAGTGATTTGAGCAGGATCTATCGCTAAAGGAGTGATTTAAGCCAATGAGAATTTCGTGCATCGCCATTGTAATCGGTGGATTTAATGTACTCTGAATAACCCATTATAATGGTACACCGCTTACAACATAAATTAACATTTTTTTTTGTACCGTTAGCGGTGTGGTCTATTTTATTGATCTCAATTTCATTAGAGCATCATATAAGCTAGCTTAAATTTGCATATATTCATCACATTAACACACGTAGACATAAATATGCACTGTTTTCATTTTATCGATCTCAATTTTATTGCCGATTCTTTTTATTGAGCACCATGCTTATGACTTGGATTTGTACTTATCACATTGGCACATGTAGACTGGATCACCGCTACAGCTGTTGTCAGCGTCATTGAGTCAAGAGTGATTTGAGGAGCGAGTCCAGATCAATTTCTTTCATTGGCGATGATCGGCATTGTTATGGACATTAAGCTCATGATTTATTGTCAGAGTGATTTCAGCATGCAGCTTGCGTTGATAATAACATCATTACAGCGGTGCATTCATTTAGTTGGAAGTTTAACGGGCTAAGAAAAAGAAAAAATGGTAAAGTCTGGTATATCATGAATTAAAATACATGTTTTGAAGGCTTCTCGTTAACGGGCTCAAACAGGATGGTAGAAATTGGTAGCTCATGATGCGGCCCATTATGAATAGAGCAGGCTCGTATGATTCAATTCAAAGATTTCCACGTATAGCCTTTAACGGAATTAATATAAATGAAGGCCTTGATCCGAGAGGAGCTGAATTAGCACAAAGAGAGGCTCTGATATACTTAATAATTACCCTCCCCACTTAAATATATATTTTTTTTATTTCATTTCATTATTGTTATTATTATTACTACTTATTTATTCTTTGTACATTTTTGCTACTCATAAAGGTGGGTCAGTGACAGTTTTATATGTTTGAAATGTACATATATATATATATATATATATATTTTTATGTATTGTGTTGCATTATTTTTATAGTAGAACAAATGTCACGACCCATCCATATATGTTGAGTTAGCATCATCATCATATTTTTTTTTTCTCATTGATATTTTCTTTTGATGCATTGTACCAAATTCTTCTCTTCTTTTTTTTGAATAATGGGTGCCATTTCAGACATGTCTCACAACAGTCAGAGTCGTATGAAGTCTGGTTGTTTAAGCGTCACATTTTAGGGTAAAACAACACTCCATAGTAGCCGGACTTATTATTAACTACTATCTATTATGTAAAAATATATAATTGTTAATCATTATCTATTAAGGAGAAGTACTTATTGAGACACATTTATGTAGATATTATAACATTTTATCGTTAACAATCATATATGTTTGTCCCCATTGCTATCCCAAACAACCTTATCCACACCATCCAGTTCATACTTACGATTGCACCGACACGATTACTGATTCTTGGGGCTACCGTTGTCAGTCAAGAAATCTAGGAAAATGGATTTTCAACCAATGCTTGCGGCCGTGCAACAAAAAAATTAAAGGTTGGACTTCCGATTTCCTGTCATATGGGGGGAGAATAACCCTCGTCAAAGCAGTGCTATCAACAATACCTCTACATTACATGCAAGCATTCAGGATTCCATAGGGGTAGTCAAACCTCAATCAGGGGGGAAGACTCTTTTTTCCTAACGGACCTGGTAAATCTTCTTTCTTTTTGCTCCATATCAATCAAAACAGTGGGGGGAGTCAAATCCTGAAAGTGGACGCCATCGGGAATGTTCTCATGTGCCTCGACATATAGAGCTATGCACCACACGAGATGGATTTTTCCATATCACAACATCCTATGGAAGATTAAAATGCCAATGAAAGTCAGGATTTTCATTTGGTTGATGCTAGATAACAAAATCTTAACACAACAGGTTTTGCTATCGAGGGGGTGCTCTGTTCAACTGGGCTGTCATTTGTGTACATTATAAGGATTGGAGACAAGGGACCACCTAATGTGGGATTACACCTATGCATCAATGTTCTGGAGAGGTTTGCAAGCCCAATACAACATCACGAGGTGCGGGGGAACAAACATTGAGTTTTTTTATTTTCATAACTTAATTACATATACACAAATTGACAACATAAAATACAAACAAACACAAATTTGATGAAATAAAGACTGCATAGAATAAAGTCTACAACATAAATTCTTAATAAGTAGTACTACTTCTTACAACGAGCCTTGAAAGTACATGGAACAAAGTCATCATCAGATTTTGCTGAATCTGGATCAGTCACAGCAGACGAAGTGGTACACGGAACAAACTCATCACTCGATGTTGGAGGCTCTGGATCAACCTTCTTTTTCAAATCAAAGCCGTAGGGATTTTCCACAAAGTCATTGTCTGAAATTTCATACCGAATAGGTCGTCTACAAAATTCTTCCATCATACATACTTGACAGTCTGGGGATCACGACATACTTGACAGTTGTTTTTTTTTTCCTCATTTTTACCTCGATCACTAATTGACTCTCCTCTCGCTAAGCCACGATAGGACGACTTATCTCGGTTGCTCTCTTTCTCTCTACCTCGATTGTTACTGTCCATCCTTCTCGTCTAAAAAAAAAGAATTAAAAAAACAAATTAAGCTAATAAATTTAAAAAAATTGTGAAGATCTACTTCTATTGTTAGAATGAATTGTGAGTGGGCAGGAGAAAGAAAAGTGACTTTTATATATGTTTTATAGCAAACCGCCCCCATATGGGGCGTTTTGGTGCAGGCAGCGGACCGCCCAACTGGGGGCAGTTTGGTATGAATAGTGAATCGCCCCACAATGTGGGGCAGTCTGGGTAGTTAAAATAAAAATTTGGGATTGAGTTAGATTTGCTATTTTGTTTTTTTTAGGGTATTAATAAAAACGTCGGAAGCCACGTTAATATGAAATGTGGAAATATAAAAGTTTATTTATTATGAAGGGAAAATAGCAAATATCGAAATGTTATTAGAACAACAAAGAAATGAATTTTTTTTAGAGGAGGGATCCACTTACAACAAATTTGAGTTACAACAAAGTTACAACATTCATTTTTTTCATTTTCAAAGTCCAAATCGTCGATCCAAACCGTTCAACATGATCTCCACAATAAAATGTACTTGCAGATCAAATTTTACATTTTTTTGAATTTTTTTACTATTTATTAAGTATTTTACAAAAAATAGCCATACTTAGACCATTGAATTTTGTACCCATCTTAATAAATAGTAAAAAAATTCAAAAAAATATAAAATTTGATCTGCAAGTACATTTTATTTAGATAATCATGTTGAACGGTTTGGATCGACGATTTGGATTTTGAAAATGAAAAAAATGAATGTTGTAACTTTGTTGTAACTCAAATTTGTTGTAAGTGGATCCCTCCTCTTTTTTTTATGTATATATGGAGCTATTATGAGATCATATTAAAACTCATAAGCTTAATCTTAAAAATCATTCAAGTGAGTTCAAATATTGAAGTAGAACCATATATTTTTTTTTATAATTTACTTGTCGAGCTAAATGTTCTATATGAATTTTTAAGTTTTTTTAAGTCTCGCTTCTTATGAGATCAAGGAACGAAGTAACGAATCGTTGTGTTGTGCTGGCCTTAAACAATTTTTTGTTTCTTCCTGTTTGTAAAATGAATTTGAAAAAAAAAAACTAAGAATTTAAACCTTAAATTTTAATTTTTTAAGTAGATTAAGTCTAAGATAACAATTTAACCTCGTAGATTGAAGATAATTGAGAATAAACTTGCTAATAGATCCCTTACTCTTGAAAACAACAAATAAAAGAGAGAGAGAGAGAGAAGCGGCCTCCAAATGAAATGAAACGGTGAAATTATTATACAAATTGAATTTAGAGCGCAGAGATGGAGGCGGCGCCGTGTGCTGTGTCTCGACCTCCCTCCTCCGCCGCCGCCGGCTATTCGCAAAGATCGAAGCGCTCCTTCACCGTCCGTGCATCCGCTTCCTCTTCCTCCTCCTCTCACCAGAGTACGCATGCATTTATTTATACTGTTAATTACTTTCGCTATACTCAGTTACTGCTTTCTCTACCCCCCTTACCCTACATTAGAATCATTACCTCAGCTTATTGCATCTACTCTTATCTATGCTTACCTACTTGCCTGGCTGGTTGATTGCTTGGTTTGTTTGCCCTTGTTTTAATCACTAAATTGTGTTAATTGGTGGTTTGTTGTGAACTCTCTGAAAAAAAAAAAAAAAACAGCCGTCACCCTGTTCGACTATGGTGCCGGAAATGTCAGAAGCGTGCGCAATGCCATTCATCATCTTGGCTTCCATATCAGAGATGTCAGTAATCTATCTCCTCTCTCTCTCTCTCTCACTCTCACTCACTCAAGCACACACACTCTGCACACTCTATCTCTTTCTCTCTCTTTAAGAATTAATTACTCTGTCCTATCTGATCATGAATTGAGTTAATAGATGGTGTTTTAGCTCCTCCATTTATTTATGTTTTTCATTTATTTGAAGAACAGGTCCAGAAGGCAGAGGATATCATGAGTGCTGATCGGCTGGTGTTCCCTGGTGTTGGTGCCTTTGGTGCAGCCATGCAAGTGCTCAACCAGAATGGGTGCCTCTCTTTCTCTCTACTTACATTCGTGTGCAACTTTTCACTTCATTTTTTCCATTCCTCAGGGAAAAATGAAACAAAATGAACAAAGTTTCAATATTGATGTCGATTACTGTACTTAGGAGCTCACAAATCTATACACTGAATGCATTATATATGTCCCCTGCCTAGTTATGGATTGTAATGTGTGATTGATTCCTGCTGTTTAATCTGATGAAACAAGGTTGGGGGAAGCGCTACGCATGTATATAGAGAAAGACAAGCCCTTTTTAGGCATCTGTCTTGGCCTCCAGTTGCTTTTTGATTCCAGTGAAGAAAATGGCCCTGGTATTCTCTTTTCCGCATCGACCCTTTTTACATATTTCTCCTTTCTAGACAACCCAATACTGCATTTGGCAGCTGTTGCCTCACAATAGTACATGCCAAAGTTTATGGTCCCTAATAGTACTATTAATCTAAATTTTTACTGACCACCATGTTCCGACTTATGTGGTTCTGTGCTCAACTGTTTTTACACCCTTTTTTTGTTTCTTGGTTGGCTTGCTATTTAACAGCATAATTTGCAGAAATCAGGGCTGAGTAGGGTTAATTGAGAGCATAATTTCTGCTTAAATGCAGAGTTCAGGGTTTATTGAAGCAATTAGGTTACTTTCATGCTTAGTTGCACTAGCAGAGGGTTATTACAGTCGGATCTAATAGAACATTCACAGAAACCAGTGCTCAATTGGTAAAATCTGTTGTATACGGAGTGAGATGTAGTTGTAACAGATGAAATGGTATTACGTTGCCAGTACCATACTGGCGCATTTTCTTTCTGGCTCAATGCCTTCATTGATGAAAAAAAATATATAAACATGTTTTTATCTTATGATTTGGTAGTGAAAGGTCTTGGGGTGATACCTGGTATGGTTGGACGTTTCGACTCAACAAAAGGGCTAATAGTACCACATATTGGCTGGAATGCTTTGCAACCTGTTAAAGATTCTGGCATCTTACAAGGAATTGAAGGCCACCATGTCTACTTTGTTCACTCTTACCGAGCTCTGCCAGTACTCAGACCTCAACTCTATTTTAATTTTTCTTGTTAACGTTAGTTTTACAATAAATCTCAACTAAATCATTTTCATTTTGTTTTAACTAATTTGTTCATTTGTCAGTCTGATGACAATAAAGAGTGGATTTCATCCCTTTGCAATTATGGAGAGAGCTTTGTATCTTCTGTCTCAAGGGGAAATGTAAATGCTGTTCAATTTCATCCCGAAAAAAGTGGAGGTATTATGTCCCTTTTGTTTTGTACAATTTTAGTATAAAGTTAATGTTTGCTTGTTTTCCTTGTGATTGCAAAACAATTCAATCTTAATCTGTGTCTTTCCTGAGATTTGAAGTTTACTATTGGAGTGTGTTTCTTATTCCAGTTGTTGGGCTTTCCATACTACGAAATTTCCTTAGACAGTCAAGATCTTCTGGTATAAAGGTACAGTCTTGCTTGAAGATTACATGCCAGTATGTGTGTGATTCTGCTTGTTGAGAACTATATTTTCCAAGTTTGAACTGTATTAATTATTATTCTTGGCTCTCTTTCTCTGATACAGACCTTGGTTCCAGGAAAAGCATCAAAACTGGCAAAGAGGGTAAATTTACCATTACTGTGTAATTTTCTTACCAGCTGCTTACTACGAGAAAAAAGACTCCTTTTTTAAGCACTAATAATTGGGAAAAAAAAATGTACAGGTGATAGCATGTCTGGATGTGAGAGCAAATGACAACGGTGATCTTGTTGTCACCAAAGGTGACCAATATGACGTCAGAGAAACTACTGGAGAAAATGAGGTTTATTTCTGCTATCTTTATTTCTACTTTCCTCTGTTGGTATGTGAGGGAAGCTATATATATATATATATAGAGAGAGAGAGAGAGAGAGAGAGAGAATGGCTAATATACAAACGTTTGTTCCTGGACTCAGGAACAAACGGTTCAGTTCTCCGATTTTCAAAGTCCAAACAGTTGATCTAACCATTAGATATTCAATCTATATTATAATGTGCTTGGAGACCAAATTTTACATTTTTTCAGAATTTTTTTACTATTTTTTAAGCTGGTTTGAAAACCGTTGATTTTATTAAACTTATGCACCATTGAAAAACAGCGGTTTTCAATCCAGCTTAATAAATAGTAAAAAAATTCTAAAAAATGTAAAATTTGGTCTCCAAGTACATTTTAATATAGATTGAATATCTAATAGGTTGGATCGACTTTTTGGACTTTGAAAATCGGAGAACCGAACCGTTTGTTCTTGAGTCCAGGAACAAACGTTTGTATATTAGCCATTCTCTCTCTCTCTCTCTCTATATATATATAAAAAAAAAAATTGTGGGTATAATACCAGTGTTTACAAATGTAATGAATCTCATGTGTTGTTGGATACAGATCAACTTAAATGCTTAAGTAATTTGTTAGGCAAACCTATTGAGAATTCAAGATTAATCCCACAACATCATGTTGTTGACAATTCCTAAATTTGTTTGTTCATTAAAACACCCTTAGGTTGCTATTATTACATAATCTTAATAACCAATTGTTTTATTATTAATAGGTCCGGAACCTTGGGAAACCAGTAGAGCTGGCAAGTCAGTATTACAAAGATGGTGCTGACGAGGTATATTGTGCTTTAAATTATATATTTCCAATAGCAAAATGTTGTGCCAATTTGAATAACTCATGGAACTAGGTTTCGAAAATTTCATTTTATCTTGTCAGGTTAGCTTTCTTAATATAACTGGGTTTCGTGACTTTCCTTTAGGAGATTTGCCTATGCTTCAGGTTCTTCCCATGTTATATATGTTTGACAATTTTAATTTCCTGTTACTTATTTTTCTTTCTTTTGTTTTCCTTGCCTGATAACTAAGTCTGATATATGCATCTTTGAAGGTGTTGAGGTCTGCTTCAGAAAATGTGTTTGTGCCGCTTACAGTGGGTGGTGGTATCAGAGACTTCACTGATGCTAATGGCAGGTTTATTTTTCTTACTCTCATTTATTTTTATTTTTTCTGGTTATCCTTGGTTTTTTTTTTTTGTTAAAGTATTTCTCTTGGGTTTTGGATTTAGGTACTACACTAGCTTAGAAGTGGCATCAGAGTATTTTAGGTCGGGTGCTGATAAGGTTTCAATTGGAAGTGATGCTGTCTTTGCTGCTGAGGAGTACTTATGCACGGGAGTATGTTTCCTACAAATGCGTTACTTTACTTAGTCTGACATGCACCGATACAACCAGTGTCATGCACCATCATTGGTGCAAATCAAATTTGGTTAAGTAAATGCATAGACAAAAGAATGTATTCTGATAATTGTTTTACAACAACAAAAACCAAGCCTTTAGTCCCAAACAAGTTGGGGCGTGATAATTGTTATAACATTAAAATTCTTAGGGAGTTAGATGGCCTTTTTCGATAAAATCTTTATAATTATTTTTTTATTGCTTCAGGTAAAAACTGGAAAGACTAGTATAGAGCAGATTTCGCGAGTCTATGGCAATCAGGTTCTTTTCTAGTTTTACCTTTTTATATAAATTTTAACTATTGTTTTCTGGACACTGTGACCTGTTATACTTCTCATTATAACCTTTTTCTTTTCGTTGTGTGTTAGGCAGTAGTTGTCAGTATAGATCCTAGGAGAGTGTACATCAAAAGTCCAGATGAGGTCAAATTCAAGAGTGTAAGGTTGACCAAACAAGGTAATAATTGTTATTTTGTCATGAACTTGCGACTTTTTGTTGAATGAAGTTTTCTGTGATATTGTTGTTTTTGCCTAATTGTCTAAACTCTATGAACTTGTTCTGTAGGACCAAATGGAGAAGAATATGCATGGTATCAATGCACGGTACAATACCAATCTCTGATTCCAGATTAAACAAGTAGTAATTTTTGTGTTGTAATTAACAGACATACCAACCATTTGATGCATGTAATGAATAGGTGAAAGGAGGCAGAGAGGGGAGGTCAATTGGAGCTTATGAGCTTGCAAAGGCTGTCGAACAACTTGGAGCTGGAGAAATTCTTCTTAATTGCATTGATTGTGATGGTAGCAATAATTTCTTTTTTTTTGTGTGTGTGTGATGAAATTTATCCTCTTTTGTTTTCAATATGAGTAATGTGTTATTCTCTTTGTGCGTATAGGCCAGGGAGAAGGGTATGACATAGAGTTGATAAAGCTGGTGTCAGATGCTGTGACAATACCGGTCATAGCAAGCAGCGGGGCCGGGGTGGTGCAACACTTCTCTGAGGTCTTTGAACAAACCAATGCCTCTGCTGCACTTGCAGCCGGCATTTTCCACCGCAATGAGGTATCCTTTTTTTTTTCTTTGTTAAGTGTTTGCCAATACATTCAGGTCTCTTTGTAGCTGTTAACATTTCAAAAGTTGTATTGGTACCACAATTACAATTTTTTTTAAATTTTCTTTCTTTGTTTGCTACCCCAGGTGCCGATTCAATCAGTGAAGGAGCATTTGTTGGAGAAAGGTGTGGAGGTGAGAATGCCGCCCATGGAACAGACGAGTCAATCTAATCAACCCGAAATGGGCCCGAGAAAAACTGCTGTGGTGGTACAACCAGCTTAGGGTTCCTATCAATTTATGAATAATGACTTGTGAAGAAATAAGAAAAGCAACTCATGCATTTGTTAGAGAGGACGGGTTGGCATTTGATGCGGTTGATAAAAGTGTAATAGATTTTGGACTGCCATTATATTTATTATTATGATGTATGTTATCTTTTCCTAAATCCAAATTGAGTTTTTACAATAATGGGCTTGGGCCTTAATTTTTGGTATTGGCCCAACTATATATTATTACTATATTTTTTAGTCGAAAGTAGGGATTCTGTCTTTTAGTAGAAGGAAAACCTAGAAATGGACTAGACGTGCTTTTCTTTTGTACCTATGGCCCACATGCCGTCCCTTACACCCTCCAAAATCTAATTAGTTAGTTCTTTGATCCTACGCTCCAAATATTAATTGTCCCCTTCTTAGTTTTAATTTGTTTATGTGCTGTCAAACTGCAAACCTTCCCTTATATTATGGCATTAACAAACATCGATCTCCTTTCCAGTTGGAAAACAAAAAAAAAGAAGATGTGCAGTAACTATGACTGTAACTATGAGTCTATGACTATACCTACGGGTTTTTCTCAAAAATTAAAAAAAAAGAAACTATGTCTATGTTAGGTGGAAAAGTTTATACTATTGCTAATAAGTGGGATATGTTTCCACCGAAAGTACATAAAAGAGTTACATAGAAGAGATATATACAGTACAAAAGCTAGACTGCCAGAGAGATGGCGTTGGTCGGATGCAAATCAATTTCTTTTCAAGTGTTGTTTGTATCCAGGCCTATGATTCAAATTCGCTGTTTTTTTTTTTCTCTTTTCTCTCTCTCTCTCCTTTTTTTTTTTTAAAAAACTTCGCAGAAGCTGCAAAGTCGTGAACGAGGCTCGAACTCTCGACCTTTGGATAACCACAGTTCTATAATTTATTCTCCTAGCCAACTAGGGGCAAAACCAGGGGCTAAACATTATTTTTAAATTATTTAAAAAAAAGTAAAATTTTTATACACAATATAACACTAGATAATAAGATCTTTCACTATTTAAAAAAATATAATAGATAACTAATACCAACAAAGTGTCATGTTTATCAAAATCAAATTAAAAACATAATATTCATATATTTGTATTTAAATTTTGACATATAATTTCCTAAAAAATTCCAGTAATTAATCTCATCCAAAAAGCCTTATGAGTTATCTCATTCTCAATATATACAAGCATGTAGTCTCTCAGAAATTAATCTTTCTTAATTTAGCATGAAAATGAAATCAACTTAAAAATTATAATTGATAATAATTATTATTCAAATTAAAATCTAGTTTACGAATAAACATAAACCTCAATTTAAAAAGTGAACTGATATTAAAATCAAACTAATATTAAAATGTAAGGATGTAAATTCGCACTGCTGTACTGTACTGGAGATACAATTTTTGCTAAAGGAAGATGATTTTTTTTTCTTGACACTTTTTTTTTATTGTTTTCTGTTTTGCTACTTTGCTTGTTCATTGAACGGTGGAGAACCGGAGATGTTACATAATTTTTTTGTGTTGTAGGAGAATGAAAATAAGTTTTTTTTCTATTTTGCTGGACACTCGCCACTTTCTATATTTTGTTTTCTTTTTCTTTTACCTTTCCAACTTGGAAAGAAGATGTCTTTTCTTTTTTAACAGCAAAAGACTCATAAATCGAAACGCGTAATAGGAAATGAAGCGGCGTCCGCGATTTTGATTTTAATTTTTTTTTCCTTTCAATCCCTATAAGCTTATTATATTATTTATAGGGGGCTATAATGCATGTAAAAAAGAAAATCAGTTTAAATTTTCATACCTAGTAAAAAAAATTAAAATGTTGGGGGTGGCTTAGCACTTCCCAACTTGAACTAAGTTACGTCCATGTAGCCAACTGTGCTATCGTCTCATCTCATCTCTTCTTCTTTATTCTCTCTTTCCTCTTTTTTCTCTCTATCTCTCTTTAAATGCAGGATTCAACTCTTCTTTTAGACAGAATTCGTGCCGTTGCACTAAACTTATGGTACATAACATTTTACTAATTTTTTTTGTTCAAACACCTAGTAATTACATCATACAGTAGGGTCGTCAAAATTCTTTTGGGGAACGCTAGGAATCACTATAAGTACATACTCGCATATATTCTAGTCAATAATAATTAATTTCAATTGCCATCGTTGCTTATCGCTCGCAGCTGGTAGGTGTACGGATCACCTGCCCCCTGTGGGTAGGAAATTCCTGCCTCTAAAGTCACTGACACGTGAATCTGGGATGAGTTTTGACATTTAAATATTGGATATAGTTTTGTCTCAAAATCCACCCGGATCCACGTGTCAGTGACTTTAGGGGCATGAATTTTCTACCCACAGAGGCATGAGATTCGGTTCTAGCTGGTAGAGGCATTGGTTCTTCTACGGGAAGACTGGGGTTCAAATCTTGTATGTGCAGGGATACGGTAAGTATACCGTGAGTTTGTGTGTGTGAGTTGGTAGAACCTACGTGCTATCATACAAAAAAAAAAAAAAATCAATTTAATGCACGGAATTTATTAAAAGATAAGTAAATTTTACAGTGCTTAAGTGCTATAATTGATATCAAATGAAGCACATTCAAGACGGTCGTAGATTTGCATGAATTGCAAAATTTGCGATATGTATTAGGAACCTGAGAAATATTTATATTATTATCCGCTATATATTTCATAATCCAGCCGCTACAGATCGCCATCGATCGTTATTTAAAACCTTGCAAAAGTAGGTCAAAAACAGTACAATTAATTAATTTTCAACTAGATAACTATTAACTAGTCAAACAAATAGATTTAGAGAAAATATATAACTGAAAACAATGAATGTATGCTAGCTTCTAGATATACTAGACTTGACAACAGCTAGATATATATATACAGAAGAGAATATATACTAATTAGGAAAATGAAAAGACGTAAATAAGCAAATGGTGGTTAAATATATATAGTACAGAAACATTTGTGGTGCATGACATGAATTTGGGACTGGAATTCAAAGGGACTATTGGCAGGCAGTGGAAGTAACCATTCATTAGGTACGGCTTGGAAAAAAAGGAAGTAGAAATGGCCCCACATGACATGTAGACTCCATAGCATGCCTTTTCATATCATTTCATAATTAGCAAAGCAAGGATACAGCTCTATCATGTGGATTTCTATTTTTGAATCCAACACTCCAGACCATACTTCTGACAAGACATCTCTTCTTTCTATTTTATTTTAACCAATCGCTGCAAATTTTAATTGATATATAGATATATAAAGCTTCTCATCATCTCATGGCAAATGTTTTAATTGGACTAAATATATATTATATATCCAAGCTGATAGCTACTATCATGCTTCTAAAAAAATATATATATTATATATGCATTGTTTTGTTTGTGTTGCAATATGTATATGTTTGTCTAGGTCGCTTTTGATCATAGAGTTCATATGTTCATGTAATTTATCCAATTTCATGTCCTGTACATGAAGAAAAAACAAATTTGGTTTTGTAGCTAGGTGCCAGCAGAGTGATAGGCATGAGAGAAGAAAGGTAAATTAATTAATGTTGAAATCAATGCAGTGGGTCCCGTTGCATGATCTTCCTGTCACACTATCTAATTGACAATAGATTGCAATCAAGAAAGTTCAGCAAGAGAACTGAGTTTAGAGTGAGTTTTCGAGGTGGAACTTTGTCAACTGCGGAGCTGGTATTGCATTATATTAATTTCAAGTGTCCTAATTGTAAACTCAATTAGATTGTTCAATTGGAATAATAATTATATATATATAGAGAGAGAGATGAGCTATGGTGAGACGTGGAGTAAAATAAGTTTGTACTCCACACCATATTTTTATTTTGAAAATTCAAACAACCGATCCGAACCACTCAATATGTTCTCTATATTGAAATGTGCTTGGAGACTAAATTTTACATTTTTTGGAATTTTTTTACTATTTATTAAGCCACTTTGAAAATCGCTGATCCACTGTGTGAATAGTAAAAGACAGTAAAATTTTCTGGACCACCGGATCAGCGATTTTCAAAGTGGCTTAATAAATAGTAAAAAAATTCAAAAAAATGTAAAATTTGGTCTCCAAGCACATTTCAATATAGAGAACATGTTGAGCCGTTCGGATCGGTTGTTTGAATTTTCAAAATGAAAATATAGTGCCATGGAGTAAAAACTTGGTTTTACTCCACGTCTCACCATAGCTCATCGCATATATATATATATATATATATATATATATATATATATATATATATATATGAGGAGGGATCTAGTTATTACAATTTTGAGTTACAACAAAGTTACCACGACCATTTTCTACATTTTCAATTCCAAATCGTCGATCCAAACCGTTCAACATAATCTCCACAATAAAATGTGCTTCCAGATCAAATTTTACATTTTATTGAATTTTTTCACTATTTATTAAGTATTTTACAAAAACTAGTCAAATTCAGACCATTGAATTTTGTACCTATCTTAATAAATAGTAAAAAATTCAAAAAAATGTAAAATTTGATCTAGAAGCACATTTTATTGTGGAGATCATGTTGAACGGTTTGGATCAACGATTTGGAATTGAAAATGTAGAAAATAGTTGTGGTAACTTTGTTGTAACTCAAAATTGTGGTGACTAGATCCCTCCTCTATATATATAGTCCTACTAAATTGCTTCCGGAGGCACTTCAACCGAAATGCTTACGGGATCAAATTTAGCCGTTTGATGTTCGAAACGTCGAACTAAATAGCTCAATAAATTGGTTGTATAATAAATATGTAGAATACCGATTTTTACTATTTTTGAAATTCTTTAACTATTTTTTATGATTTTTGAAAGATGAACTTTTTTGACCTAAAAATAAAAGCATTTTTAAGCCAAAAAAGACCATATTTCAAAAATCATAAAAAATAGTTAAAAAATTCCAAAAATAGTAAAAATTGGTATTCTACATGTTTACTATATAACTAATTTATTGAGCTACTTAGATCGACATTTCGAACATCAAATATTAAAATTTGACCCCGTAAGCGCTTCGGTCGAAGTGCTTCTGGAAGCAATTTAGCCAGACTATATATATATATATAGAGAGAGAGAGAGGTTGGCTAATATCAAAACGTTTGTTCCTAAGCCGTAGAACAAACGCTTTGATTTATATTTTCAAAGTCCAAACAGTCGATCCAAACAATTAAACATTCAATCTATAATAAAATGTGATTGGAGACCAAATTTTACATTATTTGGAATTTTTTACTATTTATTAAGCCAGTTTTAAAATCATTGTTTTCAATAATCCAGAAATTACAGCGAAAGGGGTAAGGGCTGCTGAGACGAAACCCTAGCAGCGAGTTGCTTGCGAGAGGGGCGGAGAGGGTTCGGCCGTCCCTTCTCCGCCTCTATGCACAATTAGGAGACGAGATGGCTGAGGCGAAACCTTAGCAGCGGAGCGAAACTCTAGCATTGAGGCGGCTGAGGCGAAACCCTAGCAGAGAGGGTGCTTGCGAGAGGGGTGGAGAGGCTTCGGCCGTCCCCTCTCGGCCCCTATGCATGAGGTGAGAGAGCCAAGTCACGTGAGGTAGCAAGGGTTGCTTGCTAGAGGGGTTGTGCGGGTTCGGCTGTTCCCTCCAACCTAGATCGAGAGTGGTTGCGCGCAGTGGGGGTTAATAAAGCGAAACCTTAGATCAAAGACACGGCTGAGGCGGGCGGGTACCCAGGGGAAGCAACAAGGGTTGCTTGCGAGAGGGGGGCGGAGAGGGTTCGGCCCTCCCCTCTAAGCCCCTATGTGTGTGGCGAGAGATGCGAGGCGACTGAGGCGATGTGGTGAGGCATGTGAGGCAGTGAGAGGCAGGAGGCAACGGGTCATGATACTGGTAAATTAGGTGGTAGCAAAGGCTCTGAGATGGGGCAGGTTCTGTTAAGATTCGAGTAGCTAGGTTAGGATTGTAAATAGTTTAATATTAATAAGTGCTAATTTGTAGAACTAATGAGATGTAATCATCTGAATACTTTTCAGGATGGCAATTGCTTTCTTACCCTAAAAAATAATCTAGAAATTTTTCAATGTTTATTAAAATCAATGATTTTGAAATTAGCTTAATAAATAGTAAAAAGATTCCGAAAAATGTAAAATTTGGTCCCCAAGCACATTTTAATATACATATCACATCTAATGGTTTATCGACCTTTTGAACTTTGAAAATTAAAAAACCAATTGGTTGCACCACGGTTCTAGAACAAACGTTTTGATATTAGCCAACCTCTATGTATGTGTGTGGGGGTCCTAAATTCCTAGGTAGTGCTGTCATTCTAGAATTAACTCTAGCAAGAAATAGATATTCTCATATTATTATCTCATATATATATATATCTATATATGTAGAGAGAGAGAGAGAGAGTGGCTAATATCAAAACAGTTGCACCAAGGCCCTCGTGCAACCAAGTTGTTTTCGGATTTTCAAAGTCCAAACGGTCGATCAAAACCGTTAGATGTTCAATCTATATTAAAATCTGCTTGGAGACTAAATTTTACATTTTTTGGATTTTTTTTACTATTTATTAAGCCACTTTGAAAATTGCTGATCCGGGTGAACAGTAAAAACAGTGCAACCAAATTCTGGACCATGTGATCAACAATTTTCAAAGTGGCTTAATAAATAGTAAAAAATTCCAAAAAATGTAAAATTTGGTCTCCAAGCAGATTTTAATATAGATTGAACATCTAATGGTTTGGATCGACCGTTTGGACTTTGAAAATCCGAAAACGACTTGGTTGCACGAGGGCCTTGGTGCAAACGTTTTGATATTAGCCACTTTATATATATATATATATAGAGCTAGGCTATGGTGAGTTGTGAAGTAAGAGAACATTTTTACTTCACGCTCATATTTTTATTTTGAAAATTCAAACAACCGATCCGAACCGCTCAACATGTTCTCTATATTGAATGTGCTTGGAGACTAAATTTTACATTTTTTGAAATTTTTTACTATTTATTAAGCCACATTGAAAATCGCTGCCGGTGGTCCAGAAATTTTTACTGTTCACAGTGGATCAGCGATTTCAAAGTGGCTTAATAAATAGTAAAAAGTTCCAAAAAATGTAAAATTTAGTCTCCAAGCACATTTCAATATAGGGACATGTTGAGCGGTTCGGATCGGTTGTTTGAATTTTCAAAATGAAAATATGAAGTGAAGTAAAATGACGTTTTACTTCACAACTCACCATAGTCTATGATGAATCCACAAATGAAAGCAGGTCTGGTGCGAAGAAAGCAGAGTGTACATATATATATATATAGAGAGAGAGAGAGATGGGCTACTGTGCTTTGCAAAGTAAAACCCTCTCTTTACTTCGGGTCATATTTTCATTTTGAAAATCCAAACAACCGATCCGAACCGTTCAACATGTTCTAAATATTGAAATGTGCTTGGAAACTAAATTTTACATTTTTGGGAATTTTTTTACTATTTATTAAGCCACTTTGAAAAATCGTTGATTCACTGTGAACAGTAAACAATAGTAAAAATTTCTGGACCACCGGATCAGCTATTTTCAAAGTGGCTTAATAAATAGTAAAAAATTTCAAAAAATGTAAAATTTAGTCTCCAAGCACATTTCAATATTTAGAATATGTTGAACGGTTCGGATTGGTTGTTTGGATTTTCAAAAATAAAAATATGGCTCGAAGTAAAGAGGGGGTTTTACTTTGCAAAGCACAATAGCCCATCTATATATATATATATAGTAGAACTAGGGTGCTCCTAAGCTCACCAAGCCCTTCGTGAGCGCGACTCTAAAACCTATCAAATTGACTTCAAACGACATTTCCAAACCGTTAGATGTTCAATCTATATTAAAATGTGCTTGGAGACCAAATTTTACATTTTTTGGAATTTTTTTACTATTTATTAAGATGGTTTGAAAATCGCTGTTTTTATTAAAATTCTGCACCATTGGAAAACAGCGATTTTCAAACCATCTTAATAAATAGTAAAAAATTCCAAAAAATGTAAAATTTGGTCTCCAAGCACATTTTAATATAGATTGAACATCTAACGGTTTGGAAATGTCGTTTGAAGTCAATTTGATAGGTTTTAGAGCCGCGCTCACGGAAGGGCTTGGTGAGCTTAGGAGCACCCTAGTTCTACTATATATATATATATATAGAGTATGGCTTATGTGCTTCCTCTAGCATTTCGGCCTCGTGCTTCCGGGGGCATATCTTAGTGTTTGATGTTCAAACAATAAATTCAAACCGTTAGATGTTCAATCTATATTAAAATGTACTTGGAGACCAAATTTTACATTTTTTGGAATTTTTTTACTATTTATTAAGCCACTTTGAAAATTCCAGATCCGGGTGAACAGTAAAAACAGTCTGGACCATGTGATCAGCAATTTTCAAAGTGGCTTAATAAATAGTAAAAAAATTCCAAAAAATGTAAAATTTGGTCTCCAAGTACATTTTAATATAGATTGAACATCTAACGGTTTGAATTTGTTGTTTGAACATCAAACACTAAGATATGCCCCCGGAAGCACGAGGCCGAAGTTCTAGAGGAAGCACATTAGCCATACTCTATATATATATATATATATATATAGAGAATGGCTAACGTACAAACGTTTGTTCCTGGGCTCAGGAACAAACGATTTGGTTCTCCGATTTTCAAAGTCCAAACAACAAATCTAAACCGTTAGATGTTCAATCTATATTAAAATCTACTTGGAGACCAAATTTTACATTTTTTGAAATTTTTTTACTATTTATTAAGCTGGTTTGAAAACCGCTGTTTTTATTAAATTTCTGCAGCATTGAAAAACAGCGGTTTTCAAACCAGCTTAATAAATAGTAAAAAAATTCCAAAAAATGTAAAATTTGGTCTCCAAGTAGATTTTAATATAGATTGAACATCTAACGGTTTAGATTTGTTGTTTGGACTTTGAAAATCAGAGAACCAAATCGTTTGTTCCTGAGCCCAGGAACAAACGTTTGTATGTTAGCCATTCTCTATATATATATATGCATGGATGAAATGAAATAGTTTGATGGATGGATGTTGAGATATGTAACTAACATCATACGACCTTTCAGGTTGACAGGGTTAAGAAAAAAAAAATGCTGCTCTTAGTTTTAATTATATATATCTGCAAATTACCAGAGATGGAAGAGAGAAGAAAACTTGTCCGGTGTTGCGTGCATGATTTGTTGTGTTGTGCTGCTTAATTTCCTGTTGTGGGTACCTCTCAAAAATCTTAAAATTACTTGTTTCTCTCTCTAAAAACTCACAAATTAATTATCCAATTTACTGCAATTTCTATAAAAACTCATTTAATTATAAAGTTACAATTTTAGCCTTATTAAAAGAATAAAAAAATATAGTTTTTGTAAGACAAATTTTCAATCTTATAATTAGTCGTTTTTCTAGGACAAATGATTCATTTCTCTACTTGTGATGCATACAAAGTGGAATTTAGACACACGCTTGTATGCACGTCACAAAATAAGAAAACGAACTATTTGTTTTCACAACCGGCCAATTAGAAGATATAACATTTCTCTTAAGCAAGCTACATATTTTTTTTGTGAATAAATGGTAAAATGGGTACTTGATAAATTTAAATGAGTTTAATATAAAAGACAATAAATTCGTGAGTTTTTGAAATTTAGAAGTGTTAATATGATATTATGGATTTTAGAGTGAGAACAAAGAAATACATAATTTCAAGATTTTTGAGGGTCATCCATGACATTCCCCCTTGTTATTATAAATCAGAAACGACCTTCTATTTTAATTTCTAGCTATAACACTTTCGAAAATATTTGACATAAATTATACAATTGCTTACTTTTGTATGGAATAGAAATATTCCTCTCCTCTACTGACAGTGATTTTTACCATTAATGTTGCAATATTTCGATTCTCAGAGACAGAGATGCTATATACGAATGCAATTAATTAACTAAAGAAGAAATAAAAAGTAAACTAGAAAGATTCGAAAAGGCTAATTTGTAGGGTAGGACGCAAAAAATGTTGGATTGGGTACCAATTAATTCTCTATAAGTATCATGGCTTCTCATTGGTGGAGATAATCATTCATTCTTTGCCAAACCTCCATTTGCCTGAAATTAATTAATAACATACATTTGCAAGAAACAACTTTAATTTCCTAATATAATAATTAATCTTCTTTAATTATGCTTGTGATTTAATTAATTATATCCATCTGTGTATGCATGAATTACCTCAAATTAATAAAATTGAACCGCTCATATATTAATTATTTGGATGAATAAATCAATGTATATCCGGGCATGTATCGAAATATCGATCATCTTAATTAATTCGGTAGAGAATAAAGCCACCCAAATTCTTTACTGATTAATGTCAGAGTAAATGAGAATACTTTGTAATGATTCGATGATTACGTTAATTAGTATTAATTGTGCGGCTTCATGTACGAGATCAAGTAAATAATTAATATTCATCAGATGGAAAAAGTAAGAATTTGGGTAATATGAGTGGTGGGCTGCGATTCCTTGTGCATCAATTAGTCTAATCAATTTAAAGTAAATTGTCTCATTCATGCATCAGATCCTATCCTAGATCCATGGACACATATATGGTTTACTTGAGCGTTAATCTCAACTTCATGCCCATTCCTAAGTTTAATTTAATTCTCAGTTGTTTTAGAATTAATTTCATAATTTGATGGCTTTATAAGAAAATTAACTCATTCCATCTCTACTAATATTAAGCTTTGTCAAGGGTTATTCAACTCTATCCCTAACTAGCCAAACAAGTTACATCTTCAGTTCATTTATTGGACAATTATGATAGCTGACCAAATCATTCCAAAAAAAAAATAATAATAAATTTGTGTATAACTTGTCTATGGTTTGCATATGGTGTGCATCAAATTTGTTGCAGTAATAAGTTTGCTTAATAAATACTATGAGAGATAAAATCAAAAGGTTAAAAGTCATGTGAGTTAGGTATACTTGCATAGTTAATTCAATTAATAAAGAATATATACTTGATGGTAATTAAATTGAATTAAGAGTATACTGGTTGGTAATTAATTCAACAAGTTTATAAAAAAAAGAAAAAGTAAGAAAGATGATATCAGTTGTGGATATTGTAATTGGTCATCACCTTGTATATCAAATATCAAACCTTGTTTTTAGTAAAAAAAATTCTGTTAACAATATTGTGTCAGCATCAAATGCATAATTCGAACTTTATAATTCTTAATCAGAGTTAAACTAAAGTCTCTTAATAATTTAATTAGATCAGTTAACATGAAAGTAATCACATTACGGGCAAATAAGAAAAAGTTACACATATTAAGGAATGAATAAGATAAATATAAATTTCTAGGGATAAAATAAGAAATTGTACAAGTTATGAAAAGTATATAGAAAATTATCCTTTTATTTTTTCCTAAGTGTTCGGATCATCAATTTCCTATCAATTTCAACGGAAATTTAACCCCAGTAATTTTCACCCCAATATATTTCACGGATCATCAATTTCCTATGAATTTCAACGGAAATTTAACCCCAATAAAAATAAAATTGGCTTACTTTATCCACATCACATCAGCAATTTCACGTAAAAAAATAAAATTCACTCAATCCTTTTTTTCTACTAGTCAGGTTAGGGATCTCAATATGTATTGTGTCGCTCCGTGTTGTGACTAGTTGCGTTATAACATAAGTAACATGTCATGTTATACTGTGATCAAGTAAAATTTATACATGCTGTACCGTGTCATTCAAATTTGGAACGATGGATGGTCACGGCACGTTAGTCACATTTGTCATGTTTGATCAAGTTTGGTCACATTTAATTATTCTTTTAATAATTTAAGTTAGTTTATTCAAAATTCATTATTCGATCAAGGTCTAATAGTCCAAATTACACGTGATTCGCATGACCACGTACCATGCCGTGACCGTATCTTTCGCGTGATGTGTCGTTTCAAATTTTCAAAAAAATTGTCACGTCACGTAAATGATCACGATACAGAATACGCGAATCACGACACGTAACTGACACACGTACCGTGTCGTACCGTAACATATTCGATCACACCGTAACTTTTTAGATCCCTAGTACAGGTCATCCCTCCATATGAAATTGACAAAAAAAACATCAGTTACATATCTATGCATGGTACCGGAATGAGCAACCTATAAATTTTGTCGTTTAAAAATTAAATAAAGTTAATATATATTGAATGGGGCGTAAACGTACGGCTCACAGAAGAGATTATGTAACGATGCCGCTTAACTGCTTAAAGGCAATTTCCAAGTCGTCTATGGCGATTCAACCTCCCCCACCTTTTTCCCTCCACTCCACTCCTTTACTCTATTATGAATCTCGGTCCGAGTAGGTGTTTTCGTTTAGTGGATCTGATCACTGCTTTTTACCCCGGTCTCCGTTCGAGCATGTGTTTCTGCCTACTGAATTTGGCCACTGCTCTTGGTGCTTCTACCTAGTGGATCTGACCGCCATACTGCTATTCTCTTCTGCCACTACCTTGTCTCTCTTGTCATTATGGGAACTTTTATTCTCCAAGACAAGCAATCCGCTTTTCTTCTCCCCTTACCCTCTTTGACAATGGAAAAGTGGGTGGAATGAAATGTACATGTTTATTCTATTATATGTTTGTGATGGTTGTTTGCTTGTGATATGGTTCTCCTCCTCCTCTTCTCACTCCCGGCCTGAGTAATAGAGGTCTTGTTCTTTGTTTATGTTTTTTCCTTACTTATGTAATAGAGGTCTAGTTATATGTACTAGTAAGGATGGGTGAGTTTAGGTTCACTGCTACATTCTGATATGCAATTTGGACACATACCAGCTTCATTTTATGTGCATGCATGCTGGTATTAATACTGCAGCTATATTGTAATATACTTTCACGTTTAATGATATGTCTATGAGCATTTTATTAAAAAAAATTAATAATGAATGTGTAAAAATATTGATCACTGTACAAAAACATAGAGGTAATTTAGTGAATCGAAATAAATTTTATTCCCAAGTCATATCTAATGTCTTGACAATACCAACATCATAATGAAAAAAAAGACGTAACATACACTCTACAGTTTATATTTTTTTATGATTATTTCCAAAATACAACTGGACAACTCATTCTTGTATATTCCCACATATTTTTTACTAGTGTGTTGCTAAAAATTAAATTTTAGAATCTCATGCTCATATGGTCTCATCATGTATTATCTCGCACTAGTAGAACATACTCTAAAAATGTAGACACATGGGACATGATTTTATTCTCCATGGAGTTCACAAGTAGAGCCTCGTAGATAACACCAGTGCGATATTGAGGCGATTGTGAGTCTGAGTTTGAGGTTTTGAGAGTCGACTCTCACTCCCTTCGCTCTCCTCCCCCCCCCCCCCCCCCTCCCCCCAGCGCTTCCTGCCCGACCGCCCTTCTCTTTCCTCGTCCGAGTGGTGCTTCCGTCTAACGGAGCTGGCCACTGCTCTTCGGTCTATCTTGCCTCACTTCATTCAAGCAGGTATTTTCGTCTAACAGATCTGGTCACTGCTTTTCGCTCCGTCTCGACTCTCCGGGTTCGGATGGGGGTGTTGTGAATTCGTTTCATCTCTGCCGTAGTCTGTACAATATCTATATATAATTAAGGTACGGGTATTATGTTTGATGACGATGATGATGCACTGCTGCTGTCTCCTTCCTCCTCTCCTTCTTCTCCTCCCTCCCTTCTTCTTCCTTCTTCCAATCTCTTTCCTCTGTGTTTCCATCTAAATAATTCAGACACAAACCACACTGAGCACAAAGGCTTCCCTAGATACTCCTGGCTCACCTTGATTACAACAACACTGTTCGTGCTAACGACAAAAAATAATACAGGCTCACAATCTACCAATCTGAGCACGAGCACAGAAAATCTCAGCCCCAGGCTCAATATCTACCGATCTAAGCGCAAAACTCCTAGTTTTGCCTTTTTTCTATTTTTCTTGTCTACTTTTGTAAAAGGAGATTCAGTTGTATTGTTTCTTTTATGTACTGGTACGAAATTGATGTATAACTAGTTTGTTCTGATTAATGAAATACCTACGGGTTTCTTAACCAAAAAAAAATGTAGACACATGAACACCTAGCATGGATATTCCCGCACATCACTATATATTATCTCTATTGATCAATTAAGAACGTACTGTTGATGAATAATCTTATGATCGATTGTAAATGCATGTATTGTATATATTATTTTTTTCCACTATTGCCCAGCTCTAAAAGAGGCAAACAGTTTATTGAATAAATTTAAAATTTCAAGCAAACTTATCAGGCTAAAGCTGTAAAATTATTTGTGTTCCAAAGCCTATATATAATGAGATATATAGTTGCGCGGTTACAATATAATTCATGTATGGATCGAATGTCTAATGTTTGAACTTAATTTTGTAATTAAATAATATAAGGCTGCAGTACGTAGTGATTAGGATGATTGCAAACGCGTATTATATACATAAACAAATTATGGGGTTGGTACAAATTGATGGCCTGAACAATATCCAAATGCCATGTGACCTAATCATTGTCAATGATATATATATATACTAAGGTACAGTACAGTTGTTAAGAAAAAAAAATATTGCAATAGAATAATAATTAAGGCGGCAAACCAATATTTTATAACATAATTAAATTAAATCGGATCAAGGAATGTTAATTACTGTAATATCAGCAAGGAACATTAATAAGTTAACAGTACTAACCGCAAGAGGTAAATTAAACATACAAAAAAATGAAAACGTAGGCATATATACACACATTATATATGCATGGCGTATAATATATATTTCCTTTTATAAAAATTCCGGGATAGATGTTGATTTTAAGATGTGAATTAAGAGCTAGGTAAGTACGTACTGTATATATTGATTGCAAATAAAAGAGACGTAATTATAATTAAATAACAATGATAATTAATAAATGGGGGCAGATATTGCGGTAAAATATGATTCCAATAAGGGAAGAAGTAGTGAAAGGTCACAGTCAATTAATCCAATCCAAATCCAAATCCAAACCCTTTTGCTTCTAAGTTCTAATCGCACTCGCCCCATTATTATTCACACTTCTCTTCTTTCTTTCTCTCTTTTCTTCTTCTTCCTCTTCTTCTTTATATTTATCATACTCTCTCTCTCCCTCTTTCAAGCCATACGTACTGATCTCTCCCTCTCTCCTTCTCCTCTATCACACACACCCACAGAGCCAGTACTAAGCCAGACCTGGGGCTGGGGAGGATTCATCCAAATCTTACTAATTGTTTTTATATTTCAATTATTATTTTTTATTTTCTGACAGCAGATTCTTGGATCTAGCAAGACAGAGATCAGGTGAAAAGAAAAAATCACCCCACCTTTACTCAGTTACTCGGATCTCTCACAGGTGACCCGCCAGCATCTAATTCTCTCTCGCACAGATTTTATTTTCTTTTCTTTTAATTAACCATCTCTCAATTTACAGGATATATAGGATAAGTACATACAAGCTAACTATAAGAGAAGATACTTGTTTAATTTTTACATTTCTTGTCTTTAATCTTCAACTCTTTTATTTCCCTTTGCAAAACAATGAAGATTTTCCTCGTTTTGGATCCCTAGCAAATCAAAATCCATGAAAGCCATGTCTTCTGTCACCATATTTAATTAATTAAATTCAAAATTATGAGCATATATCGATCCATTTGAATTCCAATTGCTATTCAACTGATCACTTGATTTAATTAGCTAGCTAGCGCCATACTGTGGGCAATTTTATCTCATAAAATAATAATATTGCTAAATTGAGGAATTCTCATCTCGTAATCTTCAGTTTCATTTGGTTTTCTACTAATTAATTAACGGATGTTTCCACATCAAGGTATATATAAAGAAAATAACACGACGGGATATGTATATATTATAGATCATCCCAACCCTATGTAGCTTACACATCTCAATATATACACACTCGTCTTCTCTATAATTTGAACAAAATAAAATTGACAAATTATTACCTTTTTTAGTTTTACAGTTTTCAAATTCAATAAGAAGATAGAAAAAAAGGTAATCTGTAACTTCATGTTTCAGGTAATGAAACAGGCATAGAAAAAAAAAAGATTGAAATGAAATTTCATCAATATGCTTACTATATATACTTTTTTTCTTGGTACTTTATCACCCTTTGTTTGAGGCTTTCCTTATTGCTGCAATCTGTAACAACTAATGGTACAATGCAAAAGGACATAATTTCAGCAAATAAGTTAACCAACCGGGCAAATCTCAAGTACTTCTAAATTACATGCTGCCAATATATACATGCACATGCACCTTTATATCAACAAACTATACATGCTGCTTTTGTTTCCTCTTCCTTTAGTTAAATATATATATAATAATCCATAGAAATAGATTGTTTAGTCATGTATATATACATCGTTTCATTTCTATGCAATTCTCACTTAATCAATGAAAATATAGTACTTCAGAAGCGCAGTCTTCATAGGGAATAAAAACTAAATAACTCTGACATTTCAGGCGCAATTAATCAAGTTACATGGAGCTAACTTAACTATATATTGATGAACTAAATTTGTCTATATATACACAACCAAGAATTCATCTCTTATGAGTTATGACTCCAAAATCTGCATTTCAATTCCCATGCATAAATATATATTATTGACCCTCTCTTTTAAATTTTCTTGCAGCAACCAGTTCAATTCTAAAGGAGATTTTCAACCTTCAAAAAAAATTCTAAAGGAGATTTTCATAAAAGAAAAAAAGATCGAAATTTTAGAAGGTGGAGTGGAGAAGGACATAATTAATTAATTGTAACTGAACAAAAAGAAACTGATGGCAAGCTCGAACTCAGCCTCATCAGTAGCATCAAACTCCGGCTCACCATGCGCAGCATGCAAATTTCTGCGGCGCAAGTGCCTCCCGGGCTGCATTTTTGCCCCTTTTTTCCCGCCAGAAGAGCCTCATAAGTTTGCCAATGTTCATAAAATCTTTGGGGCCAGCAACGTAACCAAACTTCTAAATGAGCTGCTGCCACATCAACGCGAGGATGCTGTGAACTCCCTTGCATATGAAGCTGAGGCTCGCATCAAGGACCCTGTCTATGGGTGCGTAGGTGCCATATCGGTGCTCCAGCGCCAGGTGCAGAGGCTCCAGAAGGAGCTCGACCAGGCAAATGCCGAGCTTCTTCGTTACGCGTGTGGGGAGATTGGCCCCACTTTGACAGGCCTGCCAGTTGTGGGTTCGGTTAATATAGGTGGGTATGGTGACGGAGCCATGAGGGCATCATCCATTGTTAGGCATCTGTACGAAGCGCAAGCTCGAGCTCAAGTTGAAGGGACGAGTGTTACGCTGCCATTGGCATATAACAGCACTAGTTGCGGGGCATGGAGAGGAGGCGGCGGGGGAAGTAACAGCAGCGCCAACAGCAATGCTTCTCTGGATCACAAGGAAGGAGGAGATAGTATATAATTTAGTACGTATGTTATCAATACATATAAATATATCTGTGCAACTGTGCAATGCTTGCATCCATATTATAATTGAAATTATTATATTTGGTAAGTGCATATATGATTGTTAGATTACTTAATTTAATACTCGATCGTTGATGCCAATGGCGTTCATGATCAGATCATGCATGGGAAGATGTATATCATGATTAATTTTTGAGGTACTGTCTGCCCGTGTGTCAGTACTGTTCATGCATGCATGTATGCCTAGCGATTAAAGAGTTTTGTTACTATGAATGGGACACGGGGCTTTTCTAATTAAAGTTTATCCTACTATTATTATATTTCTACCTAGGAAGAAACCTTGATTTTATTTTATCACTCTAGCTATATATTTCTGCAGGGTCACTTTGCTTCATATGTGGCTTGTTGTTTGTTTGATGACATGTTCTCTTGTAGAATTAATTGATATAATTTTAAAAAGATTCTTGAATTTTGTGCCACATATTTTGAACCTTAATCTATAAATTTTTATCTACCTATAATCAATTTGTAATCAATTAATTTCCATATGTCATAAAAGGTTTGTTTATGCATGTGAAGGGGGTAAATTTAGGTGTAATTTGTTTATTACTAATATTTTAAATATATTTTTAAAAAAAAATTGTAGACTTTTAAAGAAATTAAGATATAAATTATAGTTTTCTTGACTCTCATATTTACATCATTTTTGTTGCCAAGTCAATGAGATTTGCACCTATTAACTTAAATGGACCTTTTTTTTTATTTTTGCATTAATATATTGTAAGCATCGTCGCGTGAATAATTTTATTTCCCTCAGGAATGAGGTTGCATGTGCATTTATTCTGCAATATTAATCAAGCTTTTGTAAAGAAGGGTTGCAAATTTTCCTCAATCACATATGATCTCCATCCAATTTCAAATTGATGGTTAGCTAGCCAGATCTCTTCCCGTTCTTTCACCACGTACTTAATTAGTTTTTGCAGAGGGACCATTTACTTTACATGACAACCAATGAAATATATGTAAAGTAAGTAGTTAGATAGAAAAGCTTAAAGTATTGAATAACATGGATGAAGTAATTAAATAAAGTAGCAGCCTATATATGTCATATATAGCTAGGCATATATACCTTTATATATATATATTATATATAGAGTTGAGCTACGGTATTCCGCGAAGTAAAGCGAGTGTTTCATTTCACGTTTATATCTTCAATTTTAAAGTTCAAAACGTCAGTCTGAACCGTTCAAGTTAATCTCCATATTAAATTGTGCTTTGAGACCAAATTTTATAATTTTTAGAATGTTTTTACTATATTTTTGGAATTTTTTAAATCACTGTTTTTCAGAAAAATCGTGGACAATATAAAATAAGTGATTTTAAAAAATTCTAAAAAAATAGTAAATTTTTTCTAAAAATTGTAAAATTTGGTCTCCAAACACAATTTAATATGGAGATCAACTTGAACGGTTCAGATCGACGTTTTGAACATTAGAATTGAAGATATAGACATAAAGTAACACACTCGCTTTACTTCGCGAAGTACCGTAGCCCAACTCATATATATATATATAGAGAGAGAGAGAGAGGAGGGGTCCAATTACACCATTTTATGGTGACACATCTTGACACCATATGTTTATAAGTTATTTTTGCAATTTCAAAATCCAAACATTCGATCCGAACCGTTCAGCATGATCTCCATATAAAATATTCTTGGAGACCAAATTTTACATTTTTTGGAAATTATTTACTATTTATTTAGAATTTTTGAAAATCATTGTTTTTCAATGGTCCAGAACTGTTTGAAAACAACAATTTTGTACACATCTTAATAAATACTAAAAAAATTCCAAAAATATAAAATTTGATCCCCAATCACATTTTAATATGGAAATCATGTTGAACGGTACAGATCAAATGTATGCGTTCATTTATAGAATCCTCCCTTTGTGAAAGTTCTTAATTCTCTCATTTAAGGTGTGTGTTGGTAGTGTGCGTGTTAGGTTTAAGGAAAGGTGGTGTGAGCTTCTTTTGGTTAATTAATCAAAGATGGCTGCCCCGACACGTCGCAGGTTTGAGCTGTTTGGCATATTATATATCTTAATTTATATAGATATTTCAAAAGAATTTGATATTAAGATGAGCCTTCATGCAAGCACATGTACATGCGCCATTCACATATGTAACACCAACTATAAAATTAATTACCCAATATTTTGTTATAATAAAATTTGATATTCAAATTGTCAGAAACTTTTACAATCTAATGCAATACATATTAAGATATATTGAATTTATATATTAATGGAACCCGATTTAATAAATTTATGTATTAAAGGAGAGATCACTATTAAAAAGTTTGAAGTAAAACTAAATACAAAAATAATATTATGAACATGATATATATTATGTGCATATTATGTCTACGAAAATTGATTTGGTAATTGTTTTGCCGTATGACAGTTGATTTGAAATATGGTAGTCCGAAATAATGGTATTTCATGCATTACCCAACGACACTAATTAAATTGTACGAAATTTAATTTTTAGACCTGTTTATATGTCCAATAACATATATACTTATAATAATTATAATAAGTCCCACATCAAGAGATAATCAAGAGATAATTTACCCAACGTCTCTAGTTTAAATCAAATCGTGGATCATAAAAAATCAGTGATTTAAAAATTTCAAAAAATAGTAAAAAAATTCTAAAAATTGTAAATTTTTGTCTGCAAGCACAATTTAATATGGAGATCAACTTGAATGGTTCGGATCAACGTTTTGAACTTTGAAATTGAAGATATAGACGTGAAGTAAAACACTCGCTTTACTTTGCCAAGTACCGTAGCCCAACTATATATATATATATGGACTATAGTGAGTTGTGAAGTAAGGATCTTGTTTTACTTCATGTTCATTTCTCTGTTTTCAAAGGCCAAACAGTTGATCCGAACTGCTCAACAAGATACCCATATTGAAATGTGCTTGGAAACCAAATTTTACATTTTTTTTTTTAAATTTACTATTTTTTTAGATAGGTAGAAAACCGCTGTTTTTGAATGTATTTCGGACCATAAAAACAGTGATTTTGAAATATTTTAAAAAATAGTAAAAAATAGTAAAAAATGTAAAATTAGTCTCCAAGCACTTTTCAATATGGATATCTTGTTGAGCGGTTCGGATCGACTGTTTGTTTAAAAACGAAGATATGAGTGTGAAGTAAAATAAGATCCTTACTTCACAACTCACCATAGCTCATCTCTCTCTCTCTCTTTATATATATATAGAGAGAGAGAGAGGAGGGATCCACTTACACTCTTTTTTTGTGACACCGAATTACACCATACATTTTTAAAGTTTTCAAAGTCTAAACAGTCGATCCAAACCGTTTAACATGATGGATATATTAAAATGTGCTTGCAGATCAAATTTTACATTTTTTTGAATTTTTTTTACTATTTATTAAGTATTTTACAAAATTGTTATTTTCAGACCATTGAATTTTTGTACCCATCTTAATAAATAGTTAAAAAAAATATAAAATTTAATCTGCAAGCACATTTTAATATATAAATCGTTCAATTAATTTGTCTAGTCTTGATTTATATATATAAAAAAATTATAAAAGAAATGAACGATTCACTTTACTTCAAAGTTAATGGTTTTCATCTGCGTGGTTTTAATTTAATTCTGATATGCATTTACAATTAGAGTTTGCTTTCTAAATTAAAATTTAAAACTATTATACTAAAAGTAACACCAAATGAGTTCAATGATGCCTTGCCATGGAAAACTCGCCGTCACACCATCGGCAAATTACCAATCCATATCTAGGTTAGTATATATCACCTGCAATATATGTACTAGGTAATTAGCGGGCAAATACAAGGCCAAATCTGATGCCAAAAAAATGAACAATAACATTTGGATTTTTTTTGTTTTAAAGGTTGTTTGATTACGATGCCCCCAAAATGTATATATTATACATCACGCTGTTTGGTGCAGCCTAACCTTCCATTTTATTTAGATATGTTATTGTAATTCTCCTGGGAGATGAATTAATGAATGTATGCACCTGCTTTTGTGTACATATTTTCTTATAAATTCCGTTTTTCTCCTTGCTTTTTGACTGCCAGTACGCTTAGCATTCATTGGACATCTAACCCCTTTGCTTTTTTGACTCTTCACCCTTTTTATACAACCATCCTTCATATTTTATTTAACTAATTTAGCAATGGAATACTTTATTTCACTAATTAACATGATAATATGTAAAGTGTTCAATATGAATCATGGCATATTTAATAGGGGAAATTTCATGTGTGTGTATCCCTCAAAAATCTTAAAAATATGTATTTTCCCTCTAAAGTTCATAATATCATATTTAACATTCTGAAACTTTAAAAACTCACAATTTATCCAATTTAAAACTCATTTTAAATTATGTACCCATTTTACTCTTTATTAAAAAATATATAATTTGTTTCAGGGAAATATTTAGTTTTCTAATTGGTGGTTTTGAAAACAAATGGTTCATTTTCGTACTTGTAACACACACACAAACACATGTCTAAATATTACAGTGTATGCATATCGCAAGTAGATAAATGAATCATTTGTTATCTAAAACTGATAAGTTAGAAGACATAATATTTTTCTTACACAAACTACATATATATATTTTTAATAAAGGATATAATGAGTATTTTAGAAAATTTAAATGAGTTTGATAGAAAAATCAATAATTGAGTAAATTTGTGATTTTCAGAAATTTAGAAGGATAAATATAATATTATTAATTTTAAAGGGGTGAATATGTAATTTTGAGGTTATGGGTATACAAAAAATCCCCCTATTTAATATATAAGAATAAAAATAATCAATTTTGATCTACTGATTAAGACAATTTATATCCTATGTATAGAATGTTATATATTTAAAATTGGATTATAGGATCTCTTGTGAATATTTAAAATTATAATATTTGATCTCCATCTTTATTTCAAATATGTAAGGATAATATATACAAACAAAAAATCAAAGCTAATATTCTCTCTTTATCATTGTTTTCCACATGAAGCCAACACAAGCGCGAAGAATGGAGAAAAAAATTTAAGGAAAACTCTTTCGTGTCATTTTTAGGGAATTCGTATCCTTTCCATTAACTAAAAAAAAATCTTTTGAGTTAATGTATCTTTATCGTCCGATTCGTTTTAAAATTCGTACGAATTAGATCTATACTAATATTAAAGGCCTCTGAATTATAAGTTGTAGCCGAATTGACTTCGTTTAAAATCAGACGGCCGATATGCATTACCTCAAAAGATGCTCTTTTGAGTTAGTACAGACGATGCAGAATTGCAGACTCATTTTTTTGAGAAGTACAATATTTTTCCTTCTGCAAGGAACCGAAATAAAAAAAAAGTGTACTGGTAACTGTTAAGTAGGTCAAATAAGACGGTAGTATGGGACCTTAGATGACATGTTAGAAATGACTTGTCAGCAAACATGAGCAACCTTTGTCTATTTCCTGTCCCACTCATTGCACACAGTAAAAAGGGTTGTTTGTGTGAGAGGAAGAGATACATCATACATGATGCATATACAGAGATATAGATCATAGATGTGACGAAGGTGGGTCCATGGTGTGTCCTCTATTTGCTGTTGTAAGGAGAGGGAGCGGTCACATCCTTCCCTCAACTTCTCCCACTGTTTCTGTCTTTTTCTTTTATTTTTTTTATTTCAAACCCGTAGGTATTCATTGATTAGAAGTTTGAGTACAATTCCTAGTAGCAGAATTAAGAAAGACAGTAACTTAGAAACCGCAAAACCATACATATAACATATTACCACTGTTTCTGTCAAACCATACATATAACATATTACCACTTCTTAAAAAGCAAGAAAGAAAGAAAACAACCAACGGTAAAAAGCACACTTTTGGTTCTTATATATATTGCACAATATTATAATATAGAACAAAAAAAAGTTGTCATACAAAATAGCATATTTAAAAAATAAAAAATAAACCAACGACAAGAATAATTATTCAACAATATCTATTAATGATATTAAAATAGATTAGTTCTACTTCCAATTATAAATAAGAAGTCAATTAGTATAATAATGACGACTTAGTACAAATTGAAGATATTATAATAGTACTATATTATATACCTTATATCTGTCAAAGAAAAAACAAATATTCAAATATTGCTACCATTAAAAACATATAATTCGAACTTTTGAAATTACACCAAGTTATAGTGTCACCTCAAAATAGGAGGATCTCTTTACTCGTCTTTGAAATTGAACTCCATCCGAAATAGGAGGATTGGGGCTACCATCTACCTTTCACTTACGTAGTCCTCCGAAATTTTTATTTATACCACAGCTTCAAAAAAATTAAATTAAAAAATTACTGTTTTTGGAAATTTTGAAATTCACCATGGCCGCACCAGTGTTGTGCGGACCTATTTCAGGGAGACCGCACAACACAGAGTACATCAGGTTTTTGATTGAAAGAAAGATCGGTAAGATTTTTACTGATTCTAAAAATAAAAAAGTTTGGATCGGTAGGAATTTTACCGATCTAAACTTAGTTATCTTTTTTCAGTTTAATCTGATGCAAAGAAAAGAGATGTAACACTAGAACTTCTCAATGCGGGGATACACCAAAATACAGAGTGAACAAAAATTAAAAAGAAAAGAATAAGAGATGTAACACAGGAAATTCTCATAGGCGGCTGTATGCTAGAATACTCCAAAATACAGAGTGAACGAAATTCAAAAAAATAAAAAGGGATGTAACACTAAGACTTTTCAATGTGGGGATACACCAAATTATGGAGTGAACAAAAATAAAAATAAAAAAATGATGCAACACAGGAAATTCTCATAGGCGGATGTATGTTGGGATACTCCAAAATACAAAATGAACGAAATTAAAATAAAAATAAAAAAGGATTGTAACACAGGGACTTCTCATAGGCAGCTGTATGCGAAGATACACCAAAATGCAGAGTGAACAAAAAATTAAAAAAAAAAGGGTGGCAACATAGGAAATTCCAATAGGCTGTATGCTGGAATACTCCAAAATACAGAGTGATACGAAATTAAAAAAAATTAAAAAAAGGATGTAACACAGGGACTTTCATTGAGGGGATACACCAAAATATGTAGTGAACAAAAATTAAAAAAGAAAAAAATAAGTGATGGAACACATGGAATTCTCATAGGCGGCTGTATTGTGGGAAACTCAAAAATACAGAGTGAACGAAATTCAAAAAAAATGAAAAAGGGTTATAACACTGGGACTTTTCAATGTGGGGATACACCAAAATACAGAGTGAATAAAAATTAAAAAAGAAAAGAAAAATGGATGCAACATAGGGAATTCTCATAGGCGGCTGTCTAAAATACAGAGTGAATGCAATTCAAAAAATTGAAAAAGGGATGTAACACAAGGACTTTTCATATGCAACTGCATGTGGGGTTACACCAAAATGCGGAGTGAACAAAAATTAAAAAAGAAAAGAAAAAGGGTTGCAAAATAGGAAATTATCATAAGCGTCTGTACGCTGGGATACTCCAAAATACAGAGTGGACGAAATTAAAAATAAAATAAAAAGGAATGTAACACAGGGACTTATCATAGGCAGCCGTATGCGGGAATACACCAAAATGCGGAATGGATAAAAATTAAAAAAGAAAAGAAAAAAAATGCAACACAGGAAATTCTCATAGGTGGTTGTATGTTAGGATACTCTAAAATACAGAGTGAACGAAATTCAAAAAAAATGAAAAAGGGTTCTCATATGCGACTGTATGCAATGATACACCAAAATGAGGAGTGAACAAAAATTAGGAAAAAAAAGGACTGCAAAACAGGGAATCCTCATAGGCAGCTATATGCTGTGATACTCCAAAATACAGAGTGAACGAAATTCATAAAAATATAAAAGGGATGTAACTCATGGACTTCTCATAGGCGACTGTATGCGGGGATACACCAAAATACAGAGTGAACAAAAATTATAAAAAGAAAAGAAAAAAGTTGTATTATTTGTTGTATTATCAAATTAAGTTGGGAGTAGAACTAGGGTGTTCTTAAGTTCACCAAGTTTTTTTGTGAACTCAACTATAAAACCTATCGAATTGGCTTCAAACGAAGAATCCGAACCGTTGATACCCTTCTACCTTACGAGTGATGTGTCTACATGTGAAAATTTTAAACTTTTGAATTAATTTAGTATAAAGTCAAGCGGTCAAAACTAAAAAGTTTATATATTAATTTTAATGCATTCATTTTTTGAACATTTTTTTACCACTTGACTTCATACAAAATTAATTCCAAAATTTAAAATTTTCACATGTAGATGCATCACTCGTAAGGTAGAAGGGTTTCAACGGTTAGGATTCTTCGTTTAAAACCAATCCGATAGATTTTAGAGTTGAGTTCACAAAGGAGTTTGGTGAACTTAAGAACACCCTAGTTGTACTCATTAAGTTGTATTATTTGTTGTTAACGCCTTTTATTGTCATATTACGATCCTTGTTATTGTTATAAGAGTTATTCTTCTCTTCCTAGGATTCTTATACATATATGTATCTAAAATAGATATGATAATCATATTTACTTAAATAAAATTATTAAATGACAAATAACATTCCTTGTGTTATATAAAAAAAATGAAGACGTAGCCAATTAATTATCAACCAATCCAATATTCTTTAAATGACATTTAAAAAATAAAAAGAAATCATGATAAAAAAAACAGACTAAATAAACTTACGACGAGTACGTGTGGCTAGTATGTATCTAAATAAATTTAAACATCTACACGTAAAAAACATAAAAAAAACATATAGAATCAAAAGAAACAGACTATTTGATCAAAGAGCTAGTATTCAATCTGAATTTTTATCTTTTAATCATAGCCGTTTGCGGATTAGAATGTTTACGTACCTGATATAATGATATAAGAATAGAGCTTATTCTGTTCTACGGAGCGTGCTGTGCGCAAATATAATTATCGGATACAACCTCTAAAAGGAACATTTCTGGACGTTAACTCAGAAGTAATTAATAGCCATTATATTTGAAAAAAAAAAATGATCTATGGTGAAAGAGGAACTGAAATCTTATTTAAAGAATAAAATAAAAGTAAATTGCAGAAAGTCTGGCGCTGTAGCTCTCCTTTAGTGCCTTGCATTTTTTTACCTACTGATCTACACTAGGATAGGTTATTTGCCAACTAATATAGCACGGCGCTGATGATCTATTGGGCTCAGTAATCTAGGGTCGGGTGGATTCAAAATTTAATTCAAATTATGATCCATCAAGCCCAATTGAATTCAAATTATGATTTATCAAGCCCAATGTATTAATGGATATCAATATTCCATATATAACATTTGAGAGTTCCTGAAGTGGTTGCTTTAATAATGCACTCTTTTTAGGTTTTCTTCTCTATTTCCTCTTTGGATTTTATATATTTTTTGTGACGAAAGAAAGAATTTAGATATCAATTATATGAAAAAGAAATGTTTAACCTATCAACTATAAGAAGGGGGGGTGTAGCTTGATGTATTGTCTCCGAAGAGAAAACGAAGAAGAAGATAAGAAACAATTAATTGGGAATTTGCGATTTCTGTTCATCAGGTGCACTTGCTACTTGGTAAAGTTGGTAATTTCAAATTTGTTTGGGTCTACATGATTTATATATAGATATTGTTGTATGAATGGGCTTTATACATAATGCGCCCATAATTGGAGGCCATTATTAGTTAAGACCTCGTAATTAAGAATTCGATCAGTTATGGGCTATGGGCTATGGGCTATGGGCTATGGGCTATGGGCTATGGACTAGTAATGTTTGTTGTCTCCGTCAGAGGACATAAATCGCATTCTTTTGTCATATTATATATCATGGATGCCCGACTTTCAACCAGAAGCAAAATGTATAAATAATTAATATTTCAATATTACATTACAAACCTAGCTTTGACAATCAGATACTAATTAATTAGATTTAATTAATGATGAACAAACCATTTACAATCCCAAATGAGTATACATATTATTACACACTAAAGTATGTACGTAGTACTTAATTAGTAGAGATACTGGACATGGCAAAGTTTTGAAGATGAACCCGACCACGGCACCTGCACACACACCATACTTGTCTCGTAGGTAAATTCCACCTCTTTGCCATTCATCCGACATGCCACAGGCCTAATTGACGAGTATGCTCGCATTTCACCGGCTCCTTTCACATCCACTTCCACAACAAGGATCTCATTGTTGTCATCTCTAATGGCAATAGATTCGACGGCACCGCCTGAATTTAGCATGTTTACAAGCCCAATCGGAGCAAACTCGACACGGTTGCCTGGACCAAAACAACGAATGGGAGAGACCACGACAAGTTCGTAGTTGAAAGGGTCCAAAGTGACCTCGAATTCCTGGTCGGGTTGCAACAGTGTTAACTTCTTGGATTTATGGAAGTAGGCAGCAAAGCAGTCTGTTCCTTGGACAGAGATTGGTGTTTTTCCTTGGTTCCACTCTATGTCGGAGGGGCGGGCCATGGTGATGAGCGTACGAGAGAACTGAGCGGCAGATATGTTCCTTCGGGCCTCACGAGACCATCCTCCCCCTTGGCAGTTGAAAACACCGAGCACTCCATTATGCTTGTTGAGATTCCAGAGCTTGAGCATGGTTGTGCCGTCATGCAAGGGGTCACGGAACAAACAATCGCGGGTGGGGAGAGCGTAGTGCTGGCAACGTAGGATGGTGCCGTCGGGGAGGGTGAGACTGCAGAGCAGAGGGAAGTCGTGGCAGCCGACTGAGTCACTGACATAGATAGGGCCGCCGGAGATAGCACGGGAGGCTGCGTGGAAGGAGGCGCAGGGGTGGGTGGACTGGAACATGTCCCAGTCTGGGTGGATGAAGTGGGCCATCCAGAGACTGTTGTAGGCGCAGTGCACCATGTGGCAGCCTTGGAGCCAGAAGGTACCGTTAGGGTCGCCTGAAGGGTCGGTGCACCAGAAGTCATCACCCACACGGCCGAGAGAGATGTCACGGGTGCCGAGTAGCATGAAGTCGTTGCAATGCTCCATGCTTGCGATGACGCGATTTCCGTGGAAGTGTTGCTCGACCGACTCACTCAGGGCCTGGTAGTAGGCCCGGGCAAGTTCTACCCGACCGCCGTACTCTTGGCATACCATCTCCAACAGCTGCATACATGCATGACATTGCATAATATTTCAGTTGCATTTTGACGTTTTGACTTTTCAATTGAGGATAGAAAAGTGACACTTAAAAGAATTAGAAGAGAATAATACAATATATATAATAAATTAATAATTAAGAAGAATAAGAAGAGTAGACTTACATGAATAACATCCACCTTGACGCCATCAATTCCGCACCCCTTTAAGTGCGAATGCAGTCCTTGATAGAGCTCTCGTGCTCTCCCCGGCTCCACAAGCCCCACCCCATTTTTCACTATCTTGTCTACCGCCAGGTCCTCCATTGTTCTCTCTAGTCCGGGCGACAACTGCGGCCTCACCACTTGAGCAGGTGGCAGCCCTGCCACCTTCGGCCTCAGGCCCCCCCAGTACCCGCACAACGCGTGCCACACGTACACATAGTCCACAGTTGGGAAGGTTTCTTTCAAGTCACCCACGAAAGCGCCTAAGCCTGTTTTCATGTCATCTTTGTTGCTCTTATAGTCGCGAAACTTGTAGTTCTCTTGAAATTTAATGAGCCTGCACGGCATCTGCTCACCCGCGGAAGTGCGGTTCATCCCTTCTTGATTAGTGTTTGGGTCATCCTCGTCATGGCAGATCGATTGCCAACCATCGTCGATCAGAACGAGACCGGGCGGGCAACCGCCTTCCGAGAGGGCCTTAACACCCTCCCACACGCCTTGGGGGTGCACCTTCAGATAGAACGCGTCCCACGTGCACCACCCGAACTTGTCCACAATTTCCGGAGGAGTTTTCTCCTCCATCGTCCTGAAGGTTCCCAGGTGGGACCTGACAACACGCACCGCATCTCGAATGACGGTGTACGGGTCGTCCCCAGCATGAAGGTACAACACTGACCTAAAAGTGGAGGCGATCACTTGTGTCGACCCACTCTCCACACACAGGTCCACAAAGTCTTGCCTCTCCTCGGGACCGTGTTGCAGAGAGGCCCTGAACGACCCCTCGATGATGGGCAACAACACGACATACGGGCGGCCGGAATTGAGGCAACGATCCAAAAGCATGATTTGGGTCTCGTGCTCGAGGTCGCTTCCTTTGTTGCCAACCCAATGCGTGGTCCACCATACCTTGAAACGAAATATGCTCATGAACGGGACGTTGTCTAGGTGGCCGAGGGGTGCCACGTGGTGGCTTTTGGCATCAAGCGCATGAAACCCCAAAAAGGCCCCCGCTGTGGGTTCGACGTCCGGGGACGGCGAGACGAGTGCTGAGGCGGGGGTCAAAGTTATGTTAGATGGGACGTGTTGGAGGATTGAGTGACCGCGAACTGTTAAATCTGAGCCCTTGATTTGGAAATCAGATCTGTCTGATAGAGTAGCAGTACTGTCGAGGGCGCCATTGCAATTGGCGTCAGAATTAGAGAGGAGGTTGGGACTGGGACTCATGTCGCTGGATCTCTTTAATGAAATGTAAAGTGAAATTGAAGATTAGAATTAGAATTGGATGGATCTGTAGCTAGTTGTTTCTTTCTACTTTGTTTGTGGTTTCTGAGAACTGAAATTGAGCAGAGAATTAAGGCAGATTTTGAATGCAATGCACCGTATGGTCGGTATTTATAACATTGTGCCTGGCAGCCCCACACTCCTACAAAATCGGTTCAACTTGTGACGCAGAATCTTAAATTGCAAGAAAGAATATAATAATTCATGGAAGCCACTAGGAAGCATAGTCCCTGCTACGTGCTCCTCATAACAAGGGACAGGTGTTGTGTACTTGTGTTGCCTATGCCCTCTGCAAAACTTAATTAGCCCCATCCATCAATACTTAGGCCAATTAGGCGCCAATTGCAAAATTTTCCAATATAAATAAGAAGCTGAGTATTTCCCTTCAAAACAGAAAGTCTCACCTCTTTTTTGTGATTATTTATTATATTTTTTAAGAAACGTGTATTTTTTAAAATTTCCAGAGACTTAATGGCTTCTTTATTATTTTGATTGCCACTCTGTCAAATTTGATATAAGTTGATATATAATTATTTTGACCACCCATAAAAAATTGTCAATAAAATTTAACCGTTATTTTTAAAATCGTCCTATAAATGACAATCCTATATTGCAATTAATTATATAACTTACCTTTGGGAATTGTAGAGAAATAATCGGGATTAATATTCTTTTCTAACAAAATCCTTAATTGGTGAAGTTGTCATTTTAATTGTGGACTAACTAACTATATTAGTCGCAACATCCTATATGTCCCATTTCACACTGGCATGAAGCCAGGTTTTCTTCTGATGTTATATATTACTTGCGTATGCAGGATGAGCTGTCGAAGGAAGGGATCAGAGATGTGTGTAGTAGACATTAGATAGAGTTGGTAATATATATATTTTGTGAGCTCTTTTTTGTTTGTGGGTATTAATTTTGTGAGATGGAAATTAAATTAAGTAGAGAAAGTGCAATTAATTGAGGGTTCGAGAATGAAGGTGAACTAAATAAATGAATGTCATTGGTTCACCGACTTAACTAACTGTCAAGAAACTGTGGGGGCTATCCTTGTATTGCATAATTGGTATTGGTTGGACGGCTGCCAAGACTCACCACGTGCCGTCCATCCTCCTCGATTTACGTGTATATATATTATTTTAATCAATATAGTCAACACTCATAAAGGGTTGCACAGTAATGAAATCCGTTTATTTATTTATGAATTCAGCCGACATTTTTATTAATATCCAAAGTTTAATACAAATTATTAATTATACCCAGAATCGGATCAATTATCGAAATATACCCAAGCCGGCCATTTTCTGGCCGGCTATGTTCCCTCCCTAAGCCGGCCATTTTGGCCGGCTATGTACCTTTTTTTTTTTTTTTTTTTTAAGAGACACTATGAAAATCAAAATATTGAAATTTAACACTGAAAATTTGAAATTTTTTGTTTAATTATTTGTTATATTACTTCTTTTGATATAATTAGCATATTTATACTAAAATACGCTATATTAATTGAAATTATATTGAATAACACTATATTATGTTAAATTACGCTAAATTACATTACATTACATTACAATACGCTATATTAATTGAAATACGCTATATTATTTTTTATGTTGTGCTACTATTTTAATGTTGTAATATTTTCTGTTTAGCATTATCATGATAATTTATTTTGATCTGTAAAATATAAAAATAGTACCATAAAAGCACACATACACAAGAACCGAAATATAGGATAATCCAAATATACCAAACATAAATAGTGTATGAAATAAAATAGTACAAAACTAGTAAAAATACAACTAAAACGGAGAGGGGAAATATCGCTGAGCCGGTACTCCGGCGTTCGCCCGGCGCCAGCGCGGCCAGGCTCTCTCTCTCTCGGCCTCCCCACTAGCATCGGCAGACCTGAGTATCTGGTCGGCACTATCCCATCTGGCATCGCCCGTGTAGACTGTCGGTACTGGCGGAGGTGTAGCGAAGGTAGATGCGGCAAACCCAGTCCCAAAGTCAGGCTGAGTATGAGACCCGCTACCACTAGCCTCTCCATCATGCGGCATCTCTGTGCCATATCGGGGCCATGCCGGTGTCGACATGAAACTCTCATCGAATACCCCGAAGTCCTGGAGACTGCACGAGAGGGACTCATACTCAGAAGTATCGATCTCCGCAGGTGGTGGCTGTGGTGGCATCTCTGCTGGACCCTGCAATCATACACATAAATTATTAAATTTGATCTGAATGAAGAAATTTATTAAAACCTGACAGATACTGAAGTATGACATACATGAGGCTGCACCGGAAGTCCATGCTCGTCGTACCATGTCGTCCACCCAATGTCGGACAATACCTAACGATGGTAGTCCCACTCTGGATGTGAATCGGGGGAAGATGGCATATCATCAAGCACAACCGGGGTCGGATCGGGCTCCTGCGGATCTATCTCACGCCAGTTGATGTTCTCTCTGGCGTCTCGCAGCATACCGATGATCTTTCCACCGTGCCCGGCATCCTCAACCACATTTGCATTCTTCTTGAGTGTGCGGTACCCAAGCCGTCTCCAGTTCTTCCTTCCAAGCATGCGGATCCCATGCCCGCACTCCTTGATCGCGGCCAAAAGCTGAAAAAAATTTGGCATGTCAGATCAAACCTTGATATACTACTAAGTTAGACCAAAACTATGTGGTTTTAGGTGTTTTACCTGGCGAGCCCATGCACGACCGTTGGGATGGTAACCATCATCCGTTTTGATCCTGTCGCGAAGATGGGCACCGTAATCACCCTGCAGATAGACACTCGCCATGCAGACCTGCGTGTACCATACATCGTACCTCAACTGGGGATCCCCCTGGGTCTGCTGATACACACCTGGCTCGTGATAGAAGTCTATATACTGAGAATCCTGGGCCTTCTTGTAGTATGGATCGAAATGAGTGCTCCAGTCCTTATCCAGTCGCCCTCGGTGGGTAACGCTGTAAGGAAGATGTTAGTTGCAATAAAAAGCTATCAAGTAATATGATGTATTTAACAATAAATACAATAGACTACGACATACCTGTGCAGGGCTCTGTGCGTGGAACTCGGCAGAGATGGGTCTATGGGAATCAACGCCGCTCGACCAAACTGGCGGAGCACCCGATCTGGAAAGTGGTGCTCCACTGTCCAGAAATGTATGAGTGGACCTCGATAGAACCACATCTCCCGCTCCTGCTCGTCAGTCACACTGCCCGGCAAGAGGAACTCCTCGTACAACTGATCGTACGGCGTCCACTCAACAAGAGGCTCAGGCAAACTCTGAAGCTCTGACAGGACTGGCCTGATCCCAACAGTAGCACTGTGGGTCCGATCCTGGTAGTGGTGGAAACCGTACCACTTCTTGGCGTATGCCGGGCAGTGAAACATATCTGGCTCTCCCCAATCCGGTGCCTCATTGGGGATAGGACGGCCCACCGGTAGCCGAGACCACGACCAGTGCTGAAGCAGGAGTACCGGCCCGTACATCTGCTTCGCCGTCGGCTTTATTTTCAAGAACATTACACGTCAGTGTATTTTGATGGATTGATTGATTAAATAATTTACACTAAAATAAGAGTTGGTGACTTACCTCACTACTACGACACAGGTGGTAGTACAGATACGCCAGGACAGCTCCACCCCAGTTGTACGACGACGGCCGCTCAATGTTCATCAGCAACGGGAGATACATCATCGGCATCTGATCACCGCTGGAATCAGGAAACATGACAGAACCAAAAAGGTCCATCACGTAGCCCCGTGTATATCTGCAATACAAAACATATAAAAATTCTAATAGAATCATCGTATTATAAATTAATTAGTAGATATTAATAAAAATTTACCTCTCAATCTCCAGCTCGGTGGAATCTGCCGAGAGACCCGCGATGAAGTGCTGCCGTAATCTCGTCATCCGCAAATGGAACTTCGACCTCCCATGTTCCCCAATGACATAGGAAGGCTCAGCTCCCAACAACTCCTCGACATAACCTGCGAATCTGGTGCTGTCAGAGACGCCGCCGACGGGTGTGCCACGGATAGGCAAACCCCAGAGAGCACTCACATCCTGGAGAGTCACTGTCATCTCTCCGAATGGCATGTGAAACGTGTGCGTCTCGGGACGCCATCGCTCCACCAGTCCAGCGATGAGAGATGCATTGATGATGCTCTTCTCTGTCCGCACGATGTCCACAACCTGGTAGAGACCCAGGTTGACGAGGTACGGATTCATCACCTCGTAGTACCTCATGTGAATGCACCTCAACTTCACATCTAGAAGATCCGTGTCCTGCGTTGAAAAATGTAATCCGCATGGTGACAACATAATAAAATTTCAATCCAACAAAATTTAATGAAAATATAAGAAAATGAACGTACCTCACGAGAAGCCAGTGAGACTCGGTGCTCGCTGTGGGGAATCCACAGGAGAGGACTGATGTGCTCCGTGCTGCTAGTACTGATCGGCTCGTCCACTACTGGACGCTGGGTAGGCCGTGCTCTAGGCATCCTGATATCTAAAATAACCTAAATTCGGTGAAATTACGCTTGATCAGCATATTATGGTAAAAAATGCCAAAATACCCTAAATATTGGTCATCTGTGCTAATTACACTAAATTACGCATAATCAGTCTAATTATGGTAAAAAAGATCAAAATACCCTAAAAATTGGTCAAACGTGCTAATTTCGGTAAAATTACGCTTAATCAGCATAACTATGGTAAAAAAGGCCAAAATACCCTAAATATTGGTCAAACGTGCTAATTTCGGTAAAATTACGCTTAATAAGCATAACTATGGTAAAAAGGGCCAAAATACCCTAAATATTGGTCATCTGTGCTAATTACACTAAATTGCGCTTAATTAGCCTAATTATGGTAAAAAAGACCAAAATACCCTAAATATTGGTGAAACGTGCTAATTTCGGTAAAATTACGCTTAATCAGCATAATTATGGTAAAAAGGCCAAAATACCCTAAATATTGGTCAATTATGCTAATTACACTAAATATTGGTTAACTTAGCTAATTACACTAAATTACAACAACATAATCTAAATTATAACACCTAAAACCTAAATCCTAAACCCTAAAATAAATAAATTAAAAATTAAATTAGATAAAAAAAAATTTACCTTAAAGAAGAGATAATTCGGTTGAAGATGGGAGAATTGTGAGAGGAGAGAGAGAAAAAGGGGTATATAAAGGGTGAAATGCGGGGAAAAAAAAGGAACATAGCCGGCCATTTTCTGGCCGGCTTAGGGAGGGAACATAGCCGGCCAGAAAATGGCCGACTTGGGTATATTTCGATAATTGATCCGATTCTGGGTATAATTAATAATTTGTATTAAACTTTGGATATTAATAAAAATGTCGGTGAATTCAGAGTACGTTTATTTATTTATGAATTCAGCCGACATTTTTATTAATATCCAAAGTTAATTACAAATTAATAAATATCTCAGGTTTTTTAAAAATGTCCAAACCGTCCATTAAATAGCCGGTCTCATTTTTTACTCCACCGGCCAATAAATGGATGGTTCTCAAATTTTTGTTGTTGTTGTTTCAGACCCTATAAATATCTATCTTTCTCTCTTCTCCCTCTCACAACTCACAACTCACAGAAGAGAAAGAGAAAAAGAAAAAGCGATTTATGAGGCGATTGAGGTGATTTTCCAGGAGCCAAAAGGATGAACAATAGCAACCGAGGTAGATCGTCCTATCGTGGCCTAGCGAGAGGAGGGTCAATTAGTGATCGAGGTAAAAATGAGGAAAAAAAGAACAACTGTCAAGTATGCCGTGATAAAAATAACTGTCAAGTATGTATGATGGAGGAATTTCTTAGACGGCCTATTCGGTATGAAATTTCAGACGATGATTTTGTGGTAAACCCCTACAGCTCTGGTTTGAAAAAAAAAAGGTTGATCCAGAGCCTCCAACATCGGATAATGAGTTTGTTCCGTGTACTTATACTAGTAAGGCTAGCACTTCGTCTGTTGTGATTGATCCAGATCCAGCAATATTGGGCGAGGAGTTTATTCCATGTACTTTCAAGGCTCGTTCTAAGAAGTAGTATTATTAGGGTTTAAAATTTGAATGCATTTGAGCTGGAGGCATTAGGGTTGTAAAATTAGTGTTGTAAAATTTTTGAGTTTCTTTAGTGTCTATTTTGTAGACTTTATTTCATCAATTCAGAGTTTATTTAGACTTAATGTATTGACATGCATGTAGACTTGATGTTTCTCTACATTTGAATATGATAAAAAAACAGTAAAGTTATAAAAACTTACATTCAACTAACTCATAACTTAGTCTTAATAAATTACACACAAATTGTAAATAAAATAGTTCTTGGAGTCGTGGTTGGGGTGATGGTGGAGTGAAGTGACTGTATGTTTCTGGTAAATGGTAAACAACTGTCAGATTACTAATTTAAATGTATAAGTTACTAAAAAAATAAAAAAAAATTATAAAATTATAAAAAATTAAAATTAATTAAAATTAAATAAATAAATAAATAAATTATATAAAAATCGCCTCAAATCGTCTCAGAAATCGCCTTCTCTTTCTCTCTTTCTCTTCTTTTCTTTCTCTTTTGTGAGTTGTGAGAGGGAGAGAGAGAAAGATGGGTATTTATAGGATCTGAAACAACAACAAAAATTGAGAACCATCCATTTAATGACCGGTGGAGAAAAAAAAAAAGACCGGCCATTTAATGGCCTATTTGGGCATTTAAAAAAAAAAACCCAGCTAACGTGGGTATATTTATTGATTTGTAATTAACTTTGGATATTAATAAAAATGTCGGTGATTTCAGAGTAGGTCCGATTGATTTAATCTCCGTCTAATATGCATTAAGATACATGTATTATGTATTAAAATTCGTACGCGTCTTGTTTTAATTTCTATGTGGACATATCTTAATGCCGATCGGACGGTGTTGGAGCTAATTGGATTCAAAAGTAGATCCGATGCCCATCAGACCTACTCCGATCTCTTTATTTATTTATTCAACTTTTATGATATAAAATAAGATACTTTTAAAAAAATTGTCGGATAAGAATATAAATTTTCGTTAATTTATTGAATCATTATATACTTACTAGTTAGTTTATTGTAATTAAAAATTGGCATATGAAATCTTTTTTATTTTTTAACTATATTATTATGCCAAAATTAATTTATAATATTTACCTAATTTTATTTAATTAGTAATTTATATTACTTAAAAAAATATTTTTTTAATTCATGATATTATATAAATGATATTTAAAAATCTTACATATAACAATTAAATACGAATAAAACAAATATTAATCTACTAAAATAAAATATAAATAAAAGTAGCTTTAACGAATATAAATATGAAAAACTTAAACATATAATGGTTGTTGGGAGCAAAATATCCAGACAATAAATAAATTAAAAGGATGAGAAGCGGGTCAAAGTTGAAAACAGAAGAATGCTTTAATTGATTAATTAATTCGAGAAAAGCGACATACAGATACAGTTAGTAGAAACGTAATCCTTTTTAGTGAATAGACAAATTAATTGGAAGAAAATTTCATCCATATCCCCTGTAACAGTAACAGTTAGTTAAGTCGGTTTAAGATTTTATCCATCTCGGTCAAATTTAAGAAAATTGAGATGACGCGCAAACATTCCGATTTTTTTATTAATACTCTAAAAAAAAGTTGCTGGAATTGCTCTTGATTTTCAAATATTTTGAAAAATATCCTAACCGCCTCAGTGTGGAGTGGATTGCTTTCATATCTGACCACCCTACAGTGGAGCGGTTAGTTATGCAATTTTTTTTTTAATTTTTTTGTCCGACCGCCTCACTGTGGGACGGTTAGCTATGATTTTTTTTAAAGAGATTGTTTAGTATGTATAGAATTATTATTTTTTGTCCGATCGTTCCACTGTGGGGCAGTTGGCTATGATTTTTTTTTTAGAAAAATTGTTTAGTATGTATAGAATGATTATTTGTTTGTCCGACCGTCTCACTGTGGAGTGGTTGGCTATGATTTTTTTTTGTAGAGAGATTATTTAGTATGTACAGAATGATTTCGATCTTGCTGCTTTTATGATTTTTTGTCTTTTTGGATGCTCTTATTGTTAGATTTTGCAAACCGCTCCACAGATGTTTTTCGAAATATTTGGAAACCGAGAGAAGATCAGTAATTTTTTTTTTTAGAGTATTTAAAAAAATTCGGGCAAACATTCAACCTGGTGAGATGCTAACCGTCTGTCTCTTTTTTGTGAGCCACCGACCAAAATCCAAATCACCAAAATCGCATTCACATTAATCAATCCAAGACTGCTTCCTCCCAACTCCCAACTCCCAAGTCTTGGACGGTGCAATGAGCTTATGAGCTATTGAGCATTGGCCCTCGAATCCGTATCCTCTGCATTAACTCAAAAAGGAAATCTTTTGAGTTAATGCGTCTGGATCATTCGATTCACTTTAAGATCCGTGTAAATTAAATCCGCACTAATATTAACTCTCTGTTAAAATCAGACAGTCGGATTGGTTCTGTTTAATATCAGACGGCCGAGATGCATTAACTCAAAAGATTCCCTTTTGAGTTAATGCAGAGGATACGTGTTCATTGGCCCTCTGCCTAGAACTAGATGCTACCTGCCAGTATGTGCCTGGGTCAATCCCAATTTCAAACGCTTTCTAATATATTATTAAATGGATATATGGACTTGTCGGCATGTTATGTACAGGCAGTTAGTTAATTGGCTATCAAAAATTTTATTTATTGTCTTAATCAAAAACTATGTTGCATGAATACAGATACGGTGATACGGTAATTTTCAAAAATTTAAAATACAATACGTCTATTATATATATTATTTTTTATTATTTTATATATTGTATTTAGATAATCATAACTTAAATCAAATTTGTATAAAAAATTAAAGGCTTAGCATAAGAATATATTAAATACTATAGTTACTAGAATATATCACAAACGAAACTCTAGTGTAGTGGTTTAAGGTTTTGACACTGACTGGGACTTCCCAAGTTCGATTCACGCAGGGCAGAAAAAAAGCGCCGGTGTATGCGCGGCTCATGGGTGGGGGCGCGGTTCACCGTATCCACATGTATCTAGCCGTATCCAGCTGTTTCAACATAGTATCGACGACCGAATCGGCTGAGTAAGGATACACGACGTAGGCGGATACTCCAGCTGGCGTATCAGATACATATCGGTGTCGTATCGGGCGTGTAGCCTTATTTTTATGATAAGAATTAGTCATTTTATCTACATATCGAATACGTAGCCAGCAATTATTAAAATGAAGCGACAAATTTCAAATGAATAAATATTATTAGAAATTCAGTCGGTCTAGAACCGGATATTTTCAGTTGTGTGTCTGTATTTCATCATCTCTGCTCCCTCCAACTTGAACGGCATGGCGCCGTGAGGATGTATTCCAGTTTCTCAGGCCCAGCCCAGCCCAGTAGTCTGCCTACTTAAAATAAAAAAAAATAGATGGACTTGCAGCGGATGCGATTGTTAATGACTTTTTAGGATCAGCCCAGTAGCCTGCCTGGTAAGCGCGAACAAATGTAAATATTATCTCCATTCCATTATTAAGCACGTTGGGTGTCCTAATCCGCCAACGGCTGAGATTGAAAGATGAATTTTCGGATTCAATATCAGCCCTCCAATTACATAATCTGTCTTCTTTTGATTATATATATATATTTTATGTGTAGAAGTCTAAATTTAGTTATAGATGTACTCGCTACACGCATTGTCACTCAAATATCGTGCGGACGCCTCTTTTTTCCCTGATCCAAAATCTGCGAAGAGATCTAAAATTCTAAATCAACTGCTTCTCTTTCGTTCTGAAAACCCTAGCCCGCCTCCAAAGCACTCTCTCCCTCTCTCGCTCTCGCTCAATCACCCAAATCTCTCTCGATTGTTCTCTCTTTCCAAATATCTCTCTCTTGCCCTCTCTCTCTACCGAGCACCGAAGCTAAAACCTCCCCCCTCTCTTTCTCTTACCCGAGCACTGAGCACAAACCCTCCCCGCAGAGATGGAGGCGACGCCGTGTGTCGACCTCCCTCCTTCTCCGCCGCCAGCTATTTGCAAAGATCGAAGAGCTCCTTCACCGTCCATGCACCCGCCTCCTCTTCTCACCAGAGTACGCATGCACTGTTAATTACTTTCGCTATACTCAATTACTGCTTTCTCTCCCCCCTTACCCTAAATTAGAATCATTACCTCAGCTTATTTCATCTACTTTCATCTATGCTTACCTACTCACCTGGCTGGTTGATTGCTTGGTTTGTTTGTTTCAGAGGCGGTGATGAAAGATGGTGGCATTCCTTTGCTGTTAGAGACTTAGAGCTTGCTAGGTGTTATAGAGAGAGTGCTCAATCTGAGGCTGCAAGGTTATTTCTTTTGGATTTACATACAACAATAAATTTCGGTAAATAAGTTGAAATTGCTAGGTGATTCTTCAACTGTCTGTCATGCATATATTTCACATTTTCTGTATGTTCTTTAATATATCTTAAAAAAGAGTGTTATCAAGAATGCATTCAAACCCATATGTTCTGAATCTCACTGTTCGGAGCATTTCTAAAAGTACTATTTACAGAGGTTTTTAATGTGAGTTTTAAAAGGAGCATTTGCATATATTTTAGAGAGGTTTATACCCGAGTTTGTTTACTGGTACCCGACAGTACCAGTCATTCGTGCATGCATATCGGTTTAGGCAAGGTTTTAAATAATACAAACTTAGTAATGAGCTATTGCATATATTATACAAATGTTCAACAATAATTTTTCAAAGACTAAGCAAGGTTTATATAACACATCCTGTAACTCATGACGTCCATTTCCTTTAAATCCATATCTAAGTGATCTGTAAACCCTTCCTGAGAGCTGCAGTAAACTTGTATTGATTTTAGAGTATAGATAATTGTAACCTTGATTTGAACATACTTGTGGCCAGTGTTATATATGTCACTTCTGTTAAAAGTTGCTAAGCAGTTCTGACACTGGTACCAGTGCATCTTGATTTATGGTATATTCTCTTATAAGTTCTAGAGACTGACTTGTAAAGTTCTCAAATTTGAAGGGTTGGTTCTGTAAATTTAGTGTTTTGGTTCCTTGTGCTCGGCTGAAATTTAATTACTGGAATTGAAATTGGATCTTAGATAGAAGTGGGGTTTTAGACTTGTGAATAAAAAAAGGGAAATTTAATGAACATGGGCTTAGACTATTTTTGGGCTTCGATCTCTCCTCCAAATTTCATCGACTCTTCTCTCTATATATCTCACCTATATATCTCTCCTCCAAATTTCAGCGATCTCGACCATGATCTCGATCTCCTTCTTGACAGTGGACGAAAGCACGACGTGTTGCTAGAGGCTGTGCAGGTGATAACCGACCTGAACATGGTATCTAATTTTATTCTTTCTTATATATAGAAACAAAGGCCTCTACTCATTATTGCTGAGGATGTTGAAAGTGATGCACTAGCAACTCTCATTCTAAACAAGATTCAGGATGGCATTAAGGTATTGAATTAGTTTTATCCAACTCAAATCTCCATTATTTGCACAACCTTCCGATTCTTACCGGTGGCGAAGTAAGCTTTATTATTTAACTCAAGCATTAACATAAGATATTTCCGGTGCATGCCCTTGCTAATTTTGTAGTGTAACTCCTAATGGTTTGTATACTCTTATGATACTGCTACAGGTAATATCAGAAGATCTCGGCATGAAACTTGAAAAGGTTGAGCTTAGCATGTTTGGTTAATGCAAGAAGGTAACGTGGTTTACTCTTTTCATTGTTAAATCAGGTTCAGGTGCTCAACTTTGGATATAATATATTTTATTTTAACTGGGTCTGTGAATGTTGCAGGTCACTGTGTCCAAAGACAATACTGTTATTCTTGATGGACCAAAGACAATACTGTCTAACTCAAAGGCCTGTATTAAGTTTCCCAAAGCAAACTCATCAGCAAAATGGCATATATCAGTACTCTTTCATCTCTGTGTAAAAATAGTACAAATTGATTGGGTTAGGTGAGTGATAATAAATTATTATTTACTAATTAACCTTGCTCTGTACAAAGGAGTGATATTTCCATACTAAAATGAAGTTCTAAGTGTCGTTAGTATGACATTTTTAGATATAGTCAAGAGAGGATTAATGAGTTAATTGTAGGTAAAAGATGCAGAGTCTAACATTCTTGGTTTTAGTTATAACCAGGAACTTCCTGGCAGGAAGGAAAAAAATAACGACCAAAAATAATGATCTGTCAGTAAATGTAAGAACACAAAGCATGATTTTGGGTGGAAAAAAAAAACATGTTAGTGTCAATGGCTGACTGCACCTTTTATAACAAGAATCAATGTATTTGCATTATCCTTTGGGTAAAATCCAGATGGTGGATTCAAGGGAGGAGATTGGACTAGGTCTTTCACCCGATTGGGAGATCTCTGAAGAAAGTCAAGGAACCTCTTTTGTTATGAATTGATAGTATTTGATGCTAGAGGAGCACTTCATCTTAGTCTTTTACTGGAGCTTGTATTACTTCGACTTATAAGTATTTGATTTGGTTTTTAGCATTTTTAAATAATTGAGTTGAATAATTTATTAAATAAATTCTTTTTTTGTGTGAAAAAAACGGTAGTTTTCTGTTTATAATTTGTTCCGTGTGTTTGTTGATACATTGAATAGAGACGCAACTATTTTTTTCTGTTAATTTTACAATGAAAGATCAATGTTTTATAAGTTTTTTCTACTTATTTTACTTCCAAATAATTTTCTGTGTTTGTTGACTTTTGTAATTTAGACATATCTTATGTCTTTATGAATAAAAATATTTCGGAGCTAAGAAATTAAAGAAAGAATAAAAGATAGTTTTCGTAAAGAGTTTATAATTTGTTACATGTCATCTTAATTTTCATACATTGAATAATTATAATAATATAATACTATAATCTCCACTGCAACGCGTGGGCACTTAACTAGTATTATATGAAGCACAGTAGCACACTGCACACACACAACACAACTGGGCTTTCTTCTTTCTTCTTGAACTGGGCTTTGTTTTCCGACAGGCAACAGCACCCGAACCCAGATCACTCTCCATGGCGGCATCAGCATCACCCCAACAACAAGGAAGAAGACGACCGAGACCGAGCAGCAGCATGCCAGAATCCGATGAGTCTGTATTCGTGTGGGATTCCGCCTCCGGTCTCTACTATCACGCCAGGTTCCAACTGACAACCAATCTCCATTGTTTCGCTCTCTCTCGTCCCTTTGTTAATTTATTTATGATTTGTTTGTTTGTTTATTTGATGGTGATGGCGCAGTACAGCACAGGGTTTTATCACGACCCCGTAGCTGGATGGTATTACAGCACCCGAGACGCCTGCTACTACGCTTTCCAAAATAACGCTTATGTGCCCCTCGATGAAATGAATCAACCTCAAGGGGACAATTCTCATTCTCTTGCTACAGCTATAGAAGAAGATTGCACTTCTTGTCATGAGAGTCAACCGAACCATTACTCCCGACCGTCCGAATGGTGCTGCTATTTCGTAAATCTAATCAAATTTATCTGCTCTTTCTATATATTATTATTATTATTATTATTGTTACATACTGTCTTCTGTTTGGTCAGGCTCGATGAAATTCTAATTAATGAGTATCTATCAGGCTACCGCAATGCTGGAGGATGTACCTCTGACGATCAATTCAGAGATTACTATTCCCAAACACATAGTAAGTTCACTCTCAACTGTAAGGTGCCATGTACCCTCTTCTTTGTTTCCTTTTATATTTTATTTGTGTTTGTGCATCCTTTTTGTTTTAAATACTAAGATCGCTTAATAATAGTTCAGTTCAAATAACCTCGCCTCCAATTTCACTTGTGTACACACAATCATGGGTCCTCCCTTATTTACCTTCATCACCTTCAACCAATAGATTGGCCTCAGTAGTAAAGTCGCATTGGTAATTTCTGAGATTAAATTATCGGCAGTGTCAACAATAGATTGCCCTCCTTTTATTCTTTCCAAGCCAAGTGACTTCCACCAAGTCCCTCTACAGCCCCATTAGGCCAATTCTATTACTTAACATCATTTTGTACAGGCCTCTAAAAATTGAACTTGCTTGTGCATGCTAGTTTGTAGAGGCAATGACTTCTTTTTTTCATTTTCTGTATGGTATGTTTTATTTTTTTAATGAAATGAAAGAACAGTCCCTTTTGGGTATTTCAAATTAAAAATGGAAGAAGAAATAACCATGAAAGTTTCTTGGATTGGAAACAGCCCATGCTGGTGGAGAGGGTGAGATGGATGATAAACCGTCTGAAGAAATGCTTGGTGAATCTGTTTTGGACAAACAAGAAAATGACACCACCACTCAAAATGCATCTGGAACTGAAGGTATATTTGTTTGTTTGTTTTTTCTTTAAATGTTTTCCATGTTTTTGTTCAAAAGATAAAAAAGTGTTTTAAGTAGCAACCATGCTTTGGGCTTTTGCCAGGGATGCTATCAGCGGAGGAAGAGAGTTGGATGGCTCAATACGGCCAAGTAGACAGATCAGACGGTGATGAAGGCATTATCAACACAGTAGATCTCTGGGACTGGGAATTGCTCGAAGAAACAAGTCACAAAGGGCACAATAGTAAAATAACCAGGCTGACGGGGCGGCTGGTGGGTCAGTCTAGCAGCTTGCATCCTTCTTTGCCATCCAGCGGCGGTACCGTTAAGACCACCGCTGTTCGTCAGGTCCATCTTGATCTTGTCCTGGTTGCGTCAGGTACTCACACCAGCAACCACAACATATATTGGTGCATGTCCTACATTACATATATAGTGTAATGTTTTAATGATGTGGCACATTCAGGGAAGGTGTACAGGCTGAGGACGCCAAGCAAGAGGTACTTGGCCACGTTATCAGAATACGACTCCTCGATTCCCACCAAAGACTGGGGCTTCCATCTCCTCTCTCCCCATTCCCTTTCCCTTATCGAGCAGGCACGCAATGTCAACCTTTTCCCGAGCAGCAGCCAGGTTGTTGCATTTCACATTTCCACTCATCTCATGCCATATTATTCATATCTATATTAACACTTGTAATAATAATAAAGATGTAACTAAAGCTGAGTTCGGAATGTTAACAGAATAAGGAAGAGAAGGAGGAGTACAAGTACAGTTACAGGTACAGGGATAGAGCAGCAGAGAGGCGGCATCTGCACGGTGCCAATGGCATTGCTCCTTGTCAGAAAGGTGGCAATAGTAGTGACATGCAATGTGCATCTGATGATGATCCGATTATCGCGCAAGAAGAAGCAAGGGTGCTGTCTTTTGGGACCCAAAGCTACGCTAGCAAGATTATGAAAAGCATGGGGTGGAAGCAGGTGACATTTTTATTTCTTAAATATTCAATAAAAATAAAAGAATAGTGAATTGATATAGTAATAACAGGGTGATGTATAATATGTATTATTATTGATGTAAATGAAAGGGGGAGGCGCTAGGAAGCAGCAGGAAGGGGATACTGGAGCCAGTTGAAGCAAAAGGCAACATTGGTACTGCTGGCTTGGGATGGAAATGAAATTGATTATGCTGCTAATGCTATAAATGTATTGTAGCCAGATTCTGCTCTCACTCTCAGTTGAGGAGAGTGATGAATCAAACAAAAATGGATCCTACTGCCAAATGAACTCGGAATGCATTTTTCTTTTTGTTTGGTTGTAGTAGATACTGGTATTTTTTATACCATACTGTGTGTAATGACTTGTACTGATTAATGGACTCTTTGTTAAATAAGTACATTAAAAAAATATACAACAGGAGCGGAAAGAATAAAAAAAAAATTAAAAAGGGGGTCAGTCGCCTCAAAACCCGGGGAATTAAATTGCGCCTAAAAGTCTAGAACAGAACATTGGGTCCCCCCATGACCTTGACCTTGTGACTTGTGAGTGATAAAGATTCTTTTATACTATTAACTTATTGTTGTATTTTTTATTATATGAAATGATCACTTTATAATCTTAATCCTGTTTAAAATAGTATGTGATCTCACTGGAGAGGTACTTCCAGTTGCTTTTATCTGTCTTGCTTATCTACAGTATGTCTGTATCAAAGCAAAGATACATGCTCTATTATGGTAAACCCTGAATGCTAGTAATACGCTAGATGTTAGAACAATTGAACCTTGAAACATTACGATGCTGCTAAATGAAATTCAAAAATGACATTTAAGCTTAGGCGTTCAACTGTAGCTTTCAAGTACCTTTGATATTTGTTGTAGTGATTCTGATATTAGGGCTCGTTGGCTAGATGCACGTGTCCTGATTCTAATTGAATCTTACAAATTTTGATGGGGCCGAATATATTTTCAAAGTTTTTTAAAGAAGTCGCTTAACATTCACTTTAAAAGTTGCGTTTTCTGATCAGTGAAACCAGGAAAAGCGAAGTGCTCTCGGGTACAATCAAACAATTTTTTACAAAATAATAATAACTCTGTACGTAGCAAAGAAGTAATAAAAAAAATCTCCTGAAGAACATAGAAATTAGGAAAATAATTGATGGTTTGCAATGAGTGATATGGGGCTGTGGGCCTCAATTAAAGAAAAACAACAAACAAACAAACGTTGTCTACGGATCAATGAGCCCACAAAGGTCAATTATGCAATTTGTCGAGGGGCCCACGTCAAACCACACCTAATAAAGACCTATATAATTGAGTGAGCCTATGGTGCTATGCATAGCAAAGATGGTTAGTGTACTACGGCTCAATATAGTACTTTTTAAAATTCTAACGGTCGATCCAACCGTTCAATGTGATAATCATATGAATATGTACTTGCAAACTAAATTTTATATTTTTTCGAATTTTTTTACTATTTTTTTAGATAGGTAGAAAAATCAGTGTTTTCTGAAAATTCTGGACCATCAAAATTCTACCTATCTAAAAAAATAGTACAAAAATTCAAAAAAATATAAAATTTAGTTTGCAAGTACATATTCATATGGTTATCACATTGAACAGTTAGATCGACTGTTAGGATTTTAAAAAGTACCATATTGAGCCGTAGTACACTAGTCATCTTGCTATGCATAGCACCATAGCCTCACTCTATATAATTTACAAACCCACATTTTGATTGGATTGGAAGAATTGAATGTTTGCAATCAGAAAGGAGCGCCTGACATTGTGCGCCTTTTAGTTACTAAACTATTTGAACACAAAAATTAAAATTAATATTTTGGTGTATATTGATTCCTTTCAGCAATCAATAAACAGTCTGTAGAGTGAAAAAAAAACGTGCAGTGCTGTGTCGTGACTAACACGCTATGATTTTGGTCTCGTGCCGTGCCGTACTGTGATTAAGTTAATTTTTCACGTACCGTGCTGTGCCGTAACCAAAATGTCAAGAGGTGACCACGGCACGAGAATGGTCACGCCATGTGAGTCACGTTGTGTCTACACGTGCCGTGACCAAACGTGACTCACGTGACCATTTGATCATAATTTAAGTTAGTTTATTCAAGATTCACCATTTGATCAAGATCTAACAATCCTAATAATGCATGACTACATGCCGTGCCGTATCGTGACTAGATATTTCGCAAAACATGCTGTGCCAAATTTTCAAAAGATAATCACGACACACGAGTAGTCACGGCACGGAACACGCAAATCACGGCACGTAATCGACACGCGTGCCGTACCGTTCCATACCGTAATCATGTCGTTCCGTGACGGAGCCAGCTCTGCTGTACCATTTTTTTTCCACTCTAGCTGTCTGTCTCAATTCTCCAAGAATGAAAATACGAAAAAAAGAAAACAGAAAACAAACAACCAAACAGTGTCAGCTGTAATTGGCACAGAAAAATGCAAATAGAGACTGAGGGTGCCGACATTTTTATTAATATCCAAAGTTTAATAGAAATTAATATTTATGCTCAGAATTCTGAGTTTTCGCTAAAAATACCAAAGCTGGTCATTTTATGGCCGGTTTACTCTCCCCGTAAGAGCCGGCCATAAAATGGCCGGCTTACTCGTTTTTTTTAGACACTATGAAGAGCAAGATAATGAAATCTAACACTGAAAATTTGAATTTTTTTTTAAATTATTTGTTAGATTACTTCTTTTGATTTATAATTAGCATATTTATACTAAAATACGCTAAATTACTTGAAATTATGTTGAATTACACTATATTAAGTTAAATTACACTAAATTACATTACATTACGCTAAAATACGGTAAATTACGCTAAATTACATATGAATAGGGACTATATCTTCACTGAAAAGGCGAAAAACGACGACGAAACTTCAAACGGTCATAAAACGGCGCTCGAGTGTCCGATTTCAGCAAATGACCACTTTTCGGAAAGCTTGTGAAAATACGCATGCGTCCGTGACCACTATGTTGGTTTTTGAAATTCAGAATTGCCAAAAAACAAAGGGAAGAGCCTCAAAACTTTAGTTGAAGTTTCCGATTAAGATTTTCATTTCTATTATTCAATCTAAGTAGCTCAGTAAATTAGTTACATAATGAACTTGTAGAATACCAATTTTTACTATTTTTCAATTTTTTTTACTATTTTTTATGATTCATGAAAGATGGCACAAAATCAGTCTACTTTAGCGTAATTTACCGTATTTCAGCATAATTAGCGAAGTTATTGTAATTTAACGTAATTTAGTGTAATTCAACATAATTTATTGTAATATAGTGTAATTCAACATAATTTCAAGTAATCTAGTGTATTTTAGTATAAATATGCTAATTATAAATCAAAAGAAGTAATCTAACAAATAATTTAAACAAAAAATTCAAATTTTCAGTGTTAGATTTCATTATCTTGCTCTTCATAGTATCTCTAAAAAAAAAAAAAAACACGAGTAAGCCGGCCATTTTATGGCCGGCTTGGACATTTTGACGAAAACCCGGAAATCTGAGTATAAATATTAATTTCTATTAAACTTTGGATATTAATAAAAATGTCGGCTGAGGGAGTCATCATCCATCCACCATCTCCTCGGCACGTCACGTGCAGCGCAGCCTCTCTCTCAAACAAAAACATCACAATTAAATTAAATTATAAACTATCTAAAGGTGAGATGGGATGTGTCCCTCGTGCCTAGATTCCTTCCCCCCTTCCCCCTCTCCGATATCTTAAATTAAATATCTCAATTTCAAAATTTCAATTCACCAGCTCCATTGACAAGGATCCTTTACAAACTCTTCACCATAATTCTGACTACAATTGTACAGTACCTAAACAAAATTTTATTTTATTAAAATTTTCCATTGTGTTAGGCAACAATCATTTAGTGATCATACTGTATTTTCTTTACTTGCATTCTTTTCTGGATTAAATTCCTGACTTTTATGTTAAAGACCTTCATTTAGAATAGGTTGAATAGCTTCTTATTTTCTTAAAAATGGTAAGCAAATTTTATTTTGATTAGGATTGTTTCTCGAACTTCGCTCCATAGAAAAAAAAATTATATTAAAAAAAAGTTGAAGTTTCAAAACAAGATAATTCTATAATCAATTAGCCTATATGTGCAAACACTTTGACTTTTTTTTACCTTTGGACGCGACTCGTTACGCCAACTTATCATGATATGAATTGTTGACTTACGTTGACCTTTAGCCTTGACTGTTAAACCTGCACATATTTTCAAACAGAGAAACTGTAAAATTCAATGATTATATGTTTTGCAAATTAGTCAAACAGCACAGAAGATTGCTTATAACAACAAATTTGGTACGTGCTAACCTCGTCTGTATGGTGATAGCTACACCATAGTGCTTAGGTGTATAAGGTTGACCTATTAGGAATAGTGTACAATTATCTAGATCCAATAAGAAAAATAGACGTAACTGTTGATTCTTTGTGATCCGATCTCAGTTAGAAACGTATTAGTACATAGATCTGCAGACGAACATCGCGTTCTATAGATTAATAGTGGGGTAATCTCGGTTATTTCAACTACGGAAGGTATAAAGGAAGGACGTAACTATGAACTTAAATCCTTCTAGTCTTGGTAATAGAGAATTATCATTGATCTTTATGCGATTGATTAGGGTGAAGTCTGGGTCCCATTCTTGTACCAGTCATTCAATTATGGTGTTATAGCGTCCCTGTGATTAGCACTAAGTTAGGATTAGCAGCTCTCAGATTTGCATTTGATACCAGTTTAGGGCGCACACGGTTTTGGCCAAACTGCATGCAATTCTGATTAGAGTTAGAAACTATAATTGACAGGTTTAGCACTCGCATGCTGTTGGTGACAGCACCGCATACAATTATTTTTTTCAACCAGAAACTAGATTAAATAAGTAAGAAGGATAGATAACCTTATCCCTAGAAGTCTTCTTTTATACACAAAAAATCACTTTACTGTTAATTGTTCCTACAACTAAACAATTCAAACAACCAAATCAAACAACCAAAAAAACCAAAACCTAGACTTAATTATTGTTAGATCTTTAATACACTATCCCTGTGGACCGACACCCCGATCTATACAATACGATAGATTCATACGCTTGTGAATTGATTGTAAAGTAGACAATTAGGGTTATAAATATTATTAGCTCTGACTTTGACCCATCATCGGGTTCGAGGTTCAGGGATCTTACTGGGTACATGGGCTTGACTGTTCAGATCCAATTGGGAATTAAAACTGGTAGGTGTGATTAATGAGCGAGCATGAGCGAGTTGGGGTATGCTCATGCTCGGCTCATTAGCTTAATGAGCGAGTTGTTAATGAGCATGTTGATAATGAGCGAGTTGCCGAGTTGTTTAAAATACATCATTCAAAAACTAATTTTCATTTATAGAATTTAACAAATTGTCATAATCCAACATAATTAAACAGTACATAATTTAACAAAAAATTATCCATAAGCAAATTTAACAAAATCAAACAACTATATTTTTGTCGTTCTCACGGCCCTACATGTCACATACTCAAAGCTATCTCTTTGTCACATACCTATAAATTTGCATTATAAAAAAATAATAAAAATATAGAATTTAGAAATATACAAATTCAGAACTGTACAAATCCAGAACGGTGTATTAATGATCAAATTTTGGATTATATTTTGAGACTAGTGTATTAAGGAGTATGGCCCGAAACCAAAGAAAATTAAGGAATAGTGCATTGAATGGAAATTGTAATTCTGCTTGTTTTAGGAAAATTTGCAAATTCTTAATATTATTTTTCTGGATATACTAACAGCTATTAGAGAAGTGGATTAGATGTGGCAGGATTTATATAACTCAGTTCTTAATGAGCGAGTTATGAGCGAGTTGAGGTATGCTCATGCTCGGCTCATTAAGTTAATGAGCGAGTTATAGCGAGTTGATAATGAGCGAGTTGTTAATGAGCATTTAGCGAGCGAGGTATGAGTTATGAGCAATTTACTCACCCCTAAAAACTGGCATGATTCGGTTCCAATTCTACATATAACTCCAGAACCAGTAAACTTTGTTGGAACCACAAATATCTAAAATTATTTTGAACGATGCATGGTCCGTTATCGGGACCAATTGGTATACGCAACCCGTGTATAAATCTCATTCTAGAGATAGTCAAAGATATCGTTCACGATTACCGAAAATGAGTATCTAGGGCGAGTATTGTAAAAGACACCGTCATCATTGTATTGGATTTCTCCGCCAACAAATAATTTCACACATATCATTTTTTATTTTGATTGGTCTGGATAACAAACTACAATTTCAAAATAATAACTCTATAATCATTTACAACATAAATTGAAATATTAAATAATTTAAAATTAAATAAATAAAACTTACATAATGCAAAAATATGCGATTTTCTCTCTTCTTCTCTTCAAGCTGCAGAATGGATTGTGAGAGAGAAGAGAGAGAAAATCACATATTTATAGGCTTCTGGATTTTTCACTGAATAATTCAACGGAAATAGGTTTTCTGTCAAATTATTCAACATAAATCATTTATTCGCTGAATTATTTGGTAGAAAGCATAATTCTGAATTCGTCAAATAATTTGAAGGAAAAGCATAAAATTTCTGCTAAATTATTTGGCGAATTGGTTATTTTTCGAATCTTCTAGAAAACGTACGTATAATCCAAAATTTTATAGATTTTTTGGATATTAATAAAAATTTCGGCAAATTCTATTTATGTCAATCATGGTGAGACTTATCTTCTTTTTGTGTGACTGTATTATGCAAAAGATAGAAAGGGGTAAAGATGATCTTTTTACTGTTTATTCATGGTTTAATATTGAATTATATTTATTTTAATTAACATTAACTTAATGAAGTCATAAGATGGGAAAATAGAAGAGATGTTCAATTTTAAATGGAAATATGTCTAATTTTTAAAGTTCTGATAAGATATTTTGTCATTATAAAAGTTTTGATGGGTATGCAACTATGCACCCAATTTTAATTTTTACTATTTTTGTTCATATTCAAGATCTAAGGCAGCAATAGTAATTTGTATACAGGAGCTATGTTTTTTTTTTTTTTTTTTTTTTGCTTTCATACAAGAGCTATGTTGATTAGATAATAAATAGTCTCCCCCGTAGTCATGTGGCATAACACTGCTTGTCTGCTTCATATAATTACTTTGTGTTTCATCAAAGTTCAAAAATAGACACTTATTTTTATATCTTGGGACCTGAATTTCATGCAAAGAAAAACACAAGAGTGCAACAACTATATTAGAAAATAAAATCTAGTTCTTGCTTTCTATAGCGGTTAACGGGTTTAAAGATTTCACTTGGCGATTCTAGCTGCATTTTTTTTTTCTTATATCTTTAATCTCTCCTATTGCAAGCAACTCCGAACTGATCTTGATCAACTTTGTTTTAAACAAAATAAATATGTATTAGCAAAAAACTAAATATATATTAAGCAATAGTCAAATATACATTTTAAAGAATTTTAAAAACAACTGTAATAATTAATTCCCATCAACTCACCTTCCAGGTCCTTTATTTTTTTTTTTTTATTGAGAATTGGTGCTGTTGAGAGTTGAAAAGAGTATCAGACTTGACAATTGAAGAGGCAATTGGAGGTCTGTTTTAACAGTTGTACCTGAGATCTCCTTTTAATTTTAATTTTTAAACTGGATAGTTAATAGTTAATTTGAGAAGGTGGGAGGGAGTGGTTAGATCTAGATCTGTGTAACTGGCTTAATTGGCTTCTTTAATTAATTAAGAGGAACTTTTAACCCCTAAATGGCGGTTTCCTACCTAGACTATAGACTACTACTGGTACAAATTATTAACTATACATATAACACATGCAGTGCAGGCTGGTAAGAGGTGGTGATGGAGGGGTGATGTTAAATTAAACTCTGTTAATATTTAATTAAAGCTTTAAATTAGGAACAATTAGATCTGCAACTGCAAGCATCATGTGCCTCCCGTGCGAGGAAAGTTACCTCAGCTCCTTAATTTTCCCTTTAATTATACCTCTCAATCTCATTTTCTTCCTTATTAAACTAAGCTCTCCTCGGTAAGTTTTGGTGACTTTATTAATTACAGCATTAACTAACATTCATACTTACTAGCTTACTCATCAAAACACCAATAAGCAACAATTATAAAAGTATGTACATTTTATTATTTAAATAGATGTATATAGAATTTGGTGTATTAGAAGAATTGTAATGTCATGCATCCGATCCTCCAGAGTGCAAAGTAATTCAACTCCATAGCAAACTCACTGGCGTAAGTAAAGAGTTAATGGCGTAAGTAAAGAATAAAAATATTAATTAGAGAAGTAATTCAACTCCATACATAATCTATATCCATTCTATCCTGTCGGAGTCGGACACTTTACCTTGGGATAGGTAGATCTGAAATCTTTCATCTTTTACCTCATGGAATTTAATTACACACTGTCACGAGGCCGGTTATTCTCTTCTACCTTAAATTAATCGAATAATCTCTACTGTCTGCCTCTTACCACTTACCAATGCCAGCTATTCTTGAGTCCATATCCTCGACGGTACCGTAAAAGATTCCCTTTTACAATTAGCTATTTACGGTTGAGATTAACTCTCAGCCGGTTTGGGATTTGGGCTGACTGAGGGGGCAGTATTATTGGGCTTTGAGATTCGTGCCAAGTTAAAAAGAACGGTCCAGATCAAATAATTGTAAAAGATTCCCTATTACGGTCCCGTCGGTGATATGAATTCGCTATTCTTATGCTTTCAACTTGTTACCTTCCTTTTTTGTAATATATTTTTATTGCCATGGTTGTCAACACATGCTAACCAATAACCCATAACTTGACGACAACAAGTTATCACTTACCAGTTACCGAGATGATATGATGTTGTTTCTCTCTTTTTTTTTCCCCTTTAAAAAAACTGATATGATATATGTACAAAACTAAACAAATATAGAAAATTAGAAATGCGAGCCATTATATCATGATTTGTAGAATGAGTAGAGTAGGCATTTATATACCAGCGAGAGCCAAGAGGAGATTTATATATCGGATAAGTGTGCATTTATAAATTTAAGGTGCTTGCAGACCCTCACCTTCCCCTAAAAAAAAAAAAAGTTGCTTGCAGCAATTAAGTGATTAATTAGTGCAGGGCCACAGGCATATCACATACCAATATAACTATAAATATTATTAAAGGTAAGGTAACATAATTTATTTATATATATGATGATGATGTGTTTAAGAATAAAGAAAGAAGAAAAGGGACAGTAGGCTTTAATTCTTGGATCCGGAGATTCTGGCAGGCACTTCAATTTGTTTCATTTGTTAAATAATTAATGTGCAGATCAGAGGACATGATATGATTCATGTATAATTTAATTTAATTGAGATTAATTTATATAGTGTCACTCTTACCCTCCCAGACTCCCTCCCACTAGTGTTTAGTCTTCCTCCCTCTCACGGCCTCACTTGCATCACAAGCAAGCAAAAGGGACTCACCAGTCACCACAACCTCAATCATAATTAAGCACAATTAAATAAATATATTACACTTGCACAGTACACAAAGACAGTTAAGTTAAGACATATAATTAACAGCAAGCAACATCCATTCCTTTTCCGTGTAGAGCTTGATCCCATGAGATGACATGACAATCTTCTTCTCAACACCAGCTGCAACAGCAACGTTAACAGTCCTCTTTCTCTTGCTCCACATTCCCCACCTAACCACCGCCGCGGCCATCAACCCCCAAGGCCAGGCCCTGCTCTCCTGGAAAACCACACTGCTCAACCCCGACGCACTTCCCGACTGGAACCCTGCTGACTCCACTCCCTGCCGATGGTCCGGCATTTCCTGCGACGCTACCGGCCGAGTCACCGAGCTCACCCTCCAGTACATTGACCTCCACGGCACCGTCCCCGCTAATCTCAGCTTGCTCGCCACCTCTCTCACCAAGCTCGTCCTCTCTGCCACCAATCTCTCAGGCCCCATCCCCTCCCAGCTCTCCCACCAGCTCCCCCTGCTCTCTCACCTCGACCTCAGCGCCAATGCACTCTCCGGCCCCATCCCTCCTGACCTCTTCCTCCCCGGCAGCCGCCTCAACTCTCTCCTCCTCAACTCCAACCACTTCGAGGGCCCCATTCCTGACTCCCTCGGCAACCTCACCTCCCTTCGTCAACTCATCCTCTACGACAACCAGATCGCCGGCCCCATCCCCGCCTCCGTGGGCCAGCTAGCTAGCCTCGAGGTCTTCCGCGCCGGCGGCAACAAGAATTTGCACGGCCCGTTGCCCCCTGAGATCGGCAACTGCAGCAGCCTTGTGATGCTGGGCCTGGCCGAGACCAGCATTACGGGCCCCCTCCCCGCCTCCCTCGGTGACCTCCACAACCTCCAGACCCTCGCCCTCTACACCGCTCTGCTCACGGGCCCCATCCCGCCTGAGCTCGGTCAATGCACCAGCCTCCGCAACATCTACCTCTATGAGAACAAGCTCACCGGCTCTATCCCTCCCCAGCTGGGCGACCTCTCCGACCTCACCAACCTCTTGCTCTGGCAAAACCAACTCGTCGGCATCATACCGCCCGAACTTGCCCGCTGCACCGCTCTCTCTGTCATCGATTTCTCCATGAATGGTCTCACCGGTCGCATCCCTGCCACCTTTGGTAACCTCACTGCTCTTCAGCAGCTCCAGCTTAGTGTCAACCAGGTGTCCGGACAGATACCCCCCGAAATCATGCGCTGCACCAATCTCACTGACCTCCAACTAGACAACAACAACCTCTCCGGTACCATTCCCGCCGAGATCGGTAAGCTCGTTAATTTACAGACTCTCTACCTCTGGAAAAACCGTCTGACAGGTACGATACCTGCTGAGATTGGTCAGTGCACCAATCTCGAGGCGATAGATTTCTCGCAAAATGGGTTGACTGGCATGATTCCAAAATCCTTGTTCCAGTTACCCCGGCTCATTAAATTACTCCTGTTGGATAACGACATATCTGGGGAAATACCGCCCGAAGTCGGCGGTTGCTCATCATTGATAAGGTTCCGTGCGAGCGGTAACCACATAGCCGGTCCAGTACCAAAGGAGATCGGTATGTTGCGTAACCTTAGCTTCTTGGACCTCGGGTCCAACCACCTTACTGGTATGCTCCCACCCGAGATTGGCAACTGTCAGAATCTTACATTTGTCGACTTGCATGCAAATTCGCTTACCGGGTCCCTACCACAAGATCTCTTCCAAGGATTGACCTCAATTCAATATCTTGATTTGTCAAACAATCTATTAACTGGACCGATCCCATCGGAACTTGGTCTACTCACCTCCCTAACCAAGTTGGTATTAAACGGAAATCGGTTTTCTGGTGAAGTCCCAGTAGATATTGGATCCTGTACACGCCTACAACTGTTGGATCTGGGAGGAAACATGCTCACCGGTAAGGTACCACCAAGCATCGGCAACATTCCTGGCTTGGAAATCATGCTTAATTTGAGTTCAAATGATTTTTCTGGGGAGATTCCGGCAGAGTTTGCGGGGCTGTCCCGGCTCGGTGTACTCGACTTATCTCACAACCGATTCACTGGAGATCTTCGGCCGTTGTACGCTCTTCAAAACCTCGTGGCATTAAACATCTCCTTCAATAATTTCTCTGGAGCGGTATGAATTTACATACAATTCTAATAAGTAATAACCTCAAAATTATATGACTATTTTGATTTTGGCCAACAATGTAATTAATTTCCTATAGTGTTGCTACTAGCTAGTTTTTCTACGCCCCTACCTAGCTAATTATACAATATTCTTTAATTACCCATCATATCAAGAAATAAAAAAGGCAAAGCAAAAACTAAAATAGAGAGAGACATATGTTTGACAGGTGCCGAGCACACCCTTTTTCTCAAAACTCCCACTGGCAGACCTAGAAGGAAACCCAGCCCTTTGCGTGGCTGGTTGTGCTTCTGCTGAGCAGAGTGGGTCCCGGATGTCGCTGAGGGCAGCACGTGTTGCCACTGCTGTTCTGCTCTCTGCCACCGTGGCGCTGCTCGGTGCTGCCATGTTTGTCTTAATCAACAGAAGACACAAGGTGGCCATTAAAATGCGCAGCGGGTGCGGGGATGAAGAGAAAGATGGAGACATGGCACCTCCGTGGGAGGTGACACTCTATCAGAAGAAGCCTGACATTGTGATTTCTGAGTTAGCCCGGTGTCTCACAGTAGCCAACGTAATTGGGCAGGGGTGGTCTGGCCCGGTGTACCGCACTCACATCCCTGCTAATGGTAATTTTCTTTTTGCTTTTGGCCTAATTTATATTTTTTTTTTCCATTTCCTAACTTCCTTTATACAAGTATATATATCTCAACTCAATTACGATGCAACACAAAGCATTACAAAAAGGAAAGAAAAATAATTCTACAAGTAGCAATGCAGTGAAGGGTGGTCTTACTCTGTTTACAGTTAGCTCTGTTATAGACATTTTTTAATACTTGCTTTGATGACAAGATCATAAATTATGCAAAGTGTCTTAATTCAATTTAGTTCAAGAAGGTTTTCCTTTTCGAGTACCTATACAGAAGTGAATTGTAGTTCAGAATGGTTTGCAAAATACAGTTAAAAAAAAGCAACAGTCATGGCTTCTTCTTTCCTGATACTGTGTGAACCAGTAGAGAATAATTTTCAACCAGATTTTGATATTCAATCTTTAAACAGGTACGACGATCGCTGTAAAGAAGTTCAGGTCGTATGATGAGGCATCGGCGGAAGCATTTGCATGTGAGATAGGTGCACTGGCACGTGTACGCCATCGCAACATCGTGCGGCTGCTAGGATGGGCAGCTAACGGGCGCACCCGTCTTTTATTCTATGATTATTTACCGAACGGAACTCTTGGTAGCCTTTTACACGGCAACAGTGGAGGTGCGAGTGTGGTTGAGTGGGAGGTGAGGCTCGGTATAGCAGTTGGTGTAGCAGATGGGCTGGCGTACCTGCACCATGACTGCGTGCCGGCCATCCTGCACCGAGATGTCAAGGGAGACAATGTGCTGTTGGGAGAGCGTTACGAAGCGTGCCTTGCTGACTTTGGTCTGGCACGCGCTATTGATGAAGGCAGCGCTGCAGCCTCGCCGCCTCCTTTTGCCGGTTCCTATGGCTACATTGCTCCTGGTAAGTAACTAAAAACATACATAATACTTCCCAATTACTAGTCGGTCGCCTATACCTACATGTACCTACATATATATATGTCCTTCCTATTGTTGGCTGATCTAATTAATGAACAATAATATTTATCAAGAAGTGTACTATGAAGCCTCAAGTATATGACTGTTGTGGCTCTGATGATTGATTATATATATTAAATGATTTTCATTGTTCTGTCCAGAGTACGGATGTATGATGAAGATCACCACAAAGAGCGATGTGTACAGTTTCGGAGTTGTACTGTTGGAGTTACTAACGGGGAAGCGGCCTGTAGACCCAACATTTGCAGAGGGGCAAAACATTGTGCAATGGGTTAGTGATAATTTGAAGAAGAAGCGGGACCCTGTGGAACTGCTGGATCCTCGGCTGCAAGGGCGGCCTGACACGCAGGTTCAAGAGATGCTCCAGGCCTTAGGCATTGCTTTGCTCTGTGCCAGCACGAGGCCAGATGACCGGCCCACGATGAAGGATGCAGCAGCGCTCCTGCGTGGAATCAGACATGAAGACAGCATTGCGGGGTCAGAGGCAAGAAAGTCTTCCATAGGCGGCGAGATGCGGAAATGGGCCCAGCCTAGCTAACTAGCTAGACCCGGCCCTCACAAGCAACCCCAACCCAAAATTCAGCGAGATGCAGAGAGCAACACACTTTTCAGTTTTCATGCATGAATTAATGGTGGAAATTTAAGAATCGAGAATGCATCGGGACCTGACATGACCTCTGTTGGTGCTGGACTGCTGGTGAAGCGAGGGGGGGGGTGCTTGTTGCTGTACAGAGCCGAGGGGGATCTATTTGGGATGTGATTGAATCCAGACCACTGGATTAGATGTCGTTTGTTTGGGAGACTTAGAAAAGGAGCACATACTTATTATTTGAAATACATATATTTGAAGCAGTTTTCCTTGGGATGACGATTTAAATTTGCAGCATTATAGGATCTTGGGGCTTATTTAAATTTCGGGGCAGAGGATTAAGAATTTAAGCTTTATTTATGATCCTCAAAATGCAAAGGTTAAGAATGGAGTATAATTTTGAATAAAAAATAAAAATAGATGGGATGTCTGTTAACTAGAGTTAATATATTAATTTAGTGAAAGAAGGTTAATTATGTCAATTTATTTGGTAAACCTAAGCATAAATCAAAGGTTAGATGTAAATTAAGTAGAGTTAATATATTAATTTAACTCGGTGGATAAATACTGAAGGATTTAACGAGTTGAAGGATAATACAAGATATAAAATAGAGAAAAGAGTTGAAGATTATATTTGATATTAACTTATAAAATTGATGTTCTAGTATTAGAGAAACAACATGGCTGATACTGATATTAGGATTCAACTTGTCATGTAAAGAAGTAAGTTGTAAAATCTGAGGTCTTCTATGCAAACTTTGTAATAAACTAAGGGGAACATATTGCTAGCGTGGTTACGAGTTCCAAACTGATTGATTAATGTGTTATTTATTGATACAACTGTTTTGGTCTTTATTATCAGGGTCAATATTCAAAGGTAATATAGAGCATGCTGGTACAGCCCCACTGGTACCGGTACTGGTAGCAGACTGAGTATAGCAATTTTGCAGCAGTTATTCTAGTTTTTTGTGTGCTGGTTTTATATATGAGTAAAAAAATTGTATTGGTACCGGTGTACCGGTTCAGCTCTACAGCTGTCTTTTAGAGTTCATCTGCCAATAATTTGGTAGAGGAGTTCTGAGTCTGCTCTATGCCCCTGAGTGTGTGGTAGGAGTAGATAGGTTGGTTTGAATTTCTTTACTGAAACTATGTAATACCTTTGTGCATTTTTGGGAACACATATTGAAGCAGTATGATAATTTTGACAGAAACTGTGTAATTAGCCCCTCTGGGTTTTAGAGTTTTTAAATTGCATCATTCTGTTTACTTCTTTTTTTTAAAATGATCATTCTATTAACTTCATTTTGTTGTTTTTGAATACAAAAGTTGGAAGGCGGCAGTGACCGCAATGAATTCGTATCCTCTGCATTTACTCAAAAAAGAATCTTGAGTTAATGCATCTGGACCGTCCAATCTGCTTTAAGATCAGTGTGAGTTAGATCTGCACTAATATTGAAGGCCCCTACGTGATCGGATTGGCTCCGTTTAAAATCTGACGGCCAAGATGCATTAACTCAAAAGATGCTCTTTTGAGTTAATGCAGACGATGCGGACTCGACCGCAATAACTAAGCTGTTAGTACAGATAATGATTTCAATTCGATAATTTACAAATTATTCTATTTTCTCTTTTCTATCTCAATTCTTGAAAACTGACTTCTACTTTTGCAGAGAGCCACATATTTGGTATATTAAACCAGAGAGAGAAATGATTCTTTCCTCACTGAAACAGTGCATGGACTTATTATCTCCCCGTGAAAAAATAAAGAGTTTTGTCTCTAAGTGGAGAGAAGATCCAACAGAATGCATCAATTTAGATAACATTGATTGGTGTTGCTTCATTTTCAATATGAGACATAATAGCTGAAGTACCAAAATAGTTTGACCAACCCTTCTTTTACTTCTATTTTTTGTGCTGGCTTTTGCATCCTTTTTTACTATCACAAGTTCTGTGAATTATATATATTTTTTATGGTTATTCAAATGAAACTTCTATTTATCAATAGTATGCAACATCTACATGTTAGTTGACGATAAGGTTTATGAAACAACATACAAAATTATCAGGTCAAAAGAAGAAGTAATTTCTGTTTAGAGCGATATCACAAACTAATCAAATAAGCATACTAGTAAAAAAAAAAATCCAGAAGTGATAAATGATATTACTAAAAACCAGTCACAAAAAAAAGTTAAATTTAAGGAGATACCAATAGTGCCGACATTTTTATTAATATCCAAAGTGTTGTAAAATAAAGAAAAATTATAATAAACAAGATATTGAGAATGTATAAAGATGGCTATCTCTTATTCATATGTTTTTCTTCTGTGTAATACAAACTTACAATCCTCTATTTAGAGATAGAAAATGTAAATAACAAGCCATCTAATTTAATTCAATTGATAAATGAGGGAGATAAAACATACTTCATTAATGAGAAGTTTTGATGCAATTAAATGAACATCCATAACTTAATATATTTATAACACTTCCCCTTGGATGTTCATTTTTCATTATACAATATTAATATGATACTTTAGGATCAATATTAGCATGATACTTCTAGACCATTTAGACCGCCTCATTAAAAACCTTACAAAGAAAAACCCATTGGAATAAAAACTTAGTTAAGGAAAAAAGAGTATAACGCTTCCCTTCATTTTGATATTATTGAATATTCTTCAATTGATGTAGACTTATATTCTTTGTGAGTTGTTCAAAAACACTTGTCGGCAAAGATTTTGTGAATAGGTCTGCCAAATTATCTATTGATCGGACTTGGCAAACATTGATTACGCCTTTTTTTTGTAGGTCATGTGTCGAAAAGAACTTTGGCGCAATATGTTTAGTCCGGTCTCCTTTGATATATCCTTCTTTGATTTGTGTAATGCATGCTGCATTATCTTCATGCAGCGGAGTAGGGTTTTCCTTGATGTTTTCAAGCCCGCATTCTTCTTGAATATTTTGAATCATTGACTGTAACCAAATGCATTCTCGACCTGCCTCGTATAAGGCGATCAGCTCGGCATGATTTGATGATGTTGCCGTAAGAGTTTGTTTTGTTGATCGCCATGAAATTGCAGCTCCACAATAAGTGAATACATATTCCGTTTGGGGTCGTGTTTTATGTGGACTCGATAAATATTCCGTATCTGCATATCCAATTAATTTGGAATTTGTATCCTTTTGATAATATAACCCCAAATCTCTAGTTCCGCAGAGATATCGAAATATGTGTTTAATTCCATTCCAATGTCTTCTGGTTGGTTTGGAACTATATCTTGCTAACACATTTACTGCAAATGCGATATCTGGTCTTGTATTATTTGCAAGATATAATAATGCCCCGATTGCACTTAAGTACGGTACTTCAAGACCAATCACTTTTTCATTATTTTCTTGCGGGCGAAAAGGATCATTTTCTACATTTAGCGATCGTACGACCATTGGTGTGCTCAAAGAATGAGCTTTATCCATATTGAATCTCTTTAGTACTTTTTCAACATAATTTGATTGATGGACAAATATTCCATTATTTAGATGCTCGATCTGCAAGCCGAGACAAAATTTAGTTACACCAAGGTCTTTCATTTCAAACTCATTTCTCAATAATTTTGCAGTATTCTCAATCTCTTCAGGAGATCCAATAATGTTTAAATCATCAACATACATTGCAATGATTGTAAAACATAGATTTGATATTTTAATGAATACACACGGACTAATTATATTATTTTTATATCCTTCTTTTAGAAGGTACTCACTCAGTCGATTGTACCACATTCGACCTGATTGTTTTAGTCCGTATAAAGATCTTCTTAATTTTATAGAGTACATATCTCTAGGTTTTGACTTATATGCTTCAGGCATTTTCAATCCTTCGGGGATTTTCATGTATATGTCAGTGTCAAGTGAACCATATAAATATGCTGTTACGACATCCATAAGTTGCATTTTTAGATTTTCTGTGACTGTGAGACTTATTAGAAACCTGAGAGTTATCGCATCCACTACAGGTGAATACGTCTCTTCATAATCGACTCCAGGTATTTGTGTAAAGCCTTGCGCCACTAGCCTTGCTTTATATCTCACAATCTCATTTTTCTCATTTCTTTTTATAACAAATACCCATTTGTAACCTACAGGGTTAACATCTTTGGGTGTTTGGACTACAGGTCCAAATACTTGCCGTTTTTCTAATGAACTTAATTCAGCTTGTACGGCATCTTTCCATTTAGGCCAATCATTTCTATATCTACACTCTTCCAGAGTTTTTGGCACATTGTCTTCTTCATTTATAACATCGCTTGCTATAGCGAATGCAAAGATTTCATTAATATATGTTTCTTCTGGAACTTGATCAACCTCTTCTAGGGTTTTATCAACTTCTTCAGGAGTTTTACCATTAATCTCTTCTGAAATTTTATTTACTTCTTCAAGAGTTCTACTACCAATCTCTTCTGGGATTTTATTGACTTCTTCAGGAGTTTTACCATTAACCTCTTCTGGGGTTGTGCTAACTATTTTATTATGCTCTTTTCTTTTACATGGATTTACATCCTTAAAACCAAGTGGTCTTCCATGTTTTGTACGCACATTAGATTCATTAGATATTTTTGTAATATCAATTCGATCAGGTGTGTTTATAGTTGGAATATGCAATTTAATGACTCTATTTGTATATGTGAATGCATCATGCAATTCATTTGTAATTCTTTGCAAATTTATAATTTTTTGAATTTCGAGTTCACATTGACCACTTCGGAGGTCAAGATAAGATAACGATGAATTTCAAGTTACTTATTTATCCAGCTTTGGTTTTTCTTCCCCTAAGTTTGGGAATATTGATTCATTAAAATGACAATCAGCAAATCTTGCTGTAAAAACATCTCCTGTTAATGGTTCTAAATATTTAATAATAGAAGGAGAATTAAAACCAATATAAATTCCCAACCTTCTTTGAGGTCCCATTTTTGTACGTTGTGGAGGAGAAATTGGAACATATACTGTACAACCAAATACATTTAAATGAGACAAATTTGGTTCTATTTCGGAGACCAATTGTAACGGGGAATACTTATGATTTGTAGTTGGCCTTAACCTAATTAGTGATATGGCATGTCCCCATGCAGAAGACAATAGACTAGATTTCAAAAGTAAAGGTCTAGCAATTAATTGCAACCTTTTAATCAACGATTCTGCTAGACCGTTTTGTGTATGAACATGGGCCACTGGATGTTCTACCGTAATTTCAATAGACATGCAATAATCATTAAAAGTTTGAGAAGCTGCATTATCAAGCCGGATTCTTTTAATTTGATAATCCGGAAAATTAGCTTTCAATTGGATAATTTGTGCTAATAGTCTAGCAAACGCAACATTTCTTGTTGCTAACAAACTCACATGTGACCAGCGTGTTGATGCATCAATTAACACCATAAAATATCTGCATGTGACCAGCGTGTTAAATGGTCCACATGAAGGTGTAATAGGCCCACATATATCTCCTTGAATTCTTTCTAAAAATGAAGGAGCTTCAGGTCCAATTTTATTTGGAGATGGCCTAGTAATTAGTTTTCCAAGAGAGCATGCTTCGCATGTCAATTATTTTGATAATAGGATCTTCAGGTCCTTTAGGGGATGCTCATTTGCACTTTCAATTATTCTCCTCATCATTATATATACTTCCTGGATGACCCAATCTTTCATGCCACAGTGTAAATAATTTTGGATCAACTATATTCGATTCTATTGTACTTATATAAGTACCATATAGTCCAGAGGACATTGCTTGCATCTTTTCAATTATAATTTTCTGGCCATTCTTAATAGATGTGATATGAAGATATTCACAATTTTTCTCATTCATAGTTTCAATATGATAACCATTCTTTCGAATATCTTTAAAACTTAGTAGATTTCTTCTGGATCTACTTGAATATAATGCATCATCTATTATTAATTTTGTTCCTTCAGGTAACAAAATACAAGCTCTTCCGGAGCCTTCAATTAAATTAGTTGTGCCAGATATAGTGTGGATATTAGTCTCACCAAGATGCAATTGTGAAAAGTATTTCTTACCTTTCAATATGGTATTAGTTGTTCCACTGTCTACCAGACATAGATCTTCTTTACTTATCATTGCGTTAGCCATTTTCCTTTAAATTAAAAGAATGAAAGAATAAATTAAAATAAACTACCTTTATTCATTTGTTTGCATCTAAAAATATAAAAGTAATATAAACTTTTATTAAACATAAACATAAGCTTCTATATTATATTTTCTCCCTAAGTAATAATATATTTTTTTTTTCATCCATATTCTGGAAGAAATCTGATACATCAAGATGTGTATCCATATGGCATTCATATTCGGGGTCAATCAGTAAAATTAGTTTTCACATTTTTTCCCCTTTTTCTTAATTGAGGCTTGATAAAGCTCTACAAAATGCTTGGGCGTACGACAGGTACGCAATCAATGATTTGTCATCTCACATATGTAACAAACATCTTCAGGATGTTTTCCTTTCTCATTTTTCATTAATACGTATTTATAACAAAATACAACTTCAGGTTATTAATACCATAACTTCGAGTTATGATAAATGAAAAAGGAGATAAATTCAAACTTTGTGAGATTTGTCATATGTACTACAAAATAGATACGTATTAACTTCAGGTTATTAATGCCACAACTTCAGGTTGTATAATTTCATGTTATGAATGCCATAACTTCAGGTTATATAACTTCAGGTTATTAATATCATAACTTCAGGTTATGAAAAGGGAGATAAATAAATATAAATAAAAGAATATGTAAATTGCATAAATAAATTGCATAAATTTAAATGTATTAATAACTTCAGGTTAATATTATATAACTTCAGGTTATAATAAAATATTTATTTAATAACTTCTGGTTATTAAATTGCTTGGCTGCGCAATTGTAAAATTTAATTTGAAATAACTTCGGGTTATATTTTCATACAATGACCTATAATAACTTCTGGTTATTATATTGATTTTATATGAAAGTTTCTAATAAAACTTCAAGTTTTACTTGGGAATAACTTCCGGTTATTATTCATCCAGTGGCCTATAATAACTGCTAGTTATTATATTAATTTTATATTAAAATTTCAAATAGAACTTCAGGTTCTAAACAATAATAATAACTTCAGGTTATTATTCTTTTATTCTCTTCGGGTAATAAGAACTTCGGATTCTTGATAAACTTTTATTTTTGATAATAACTTCAGGTTATTATTCTATCATTCACTTCAAGGAATGATTCTTATAAACTAAAACAAATATAATCAAAAATTTAAATGAAATTTAAATTAATGAAAGATATAATGATCAATCATATAAATTACTTACAGAATAACTTTGCAACTTCTTCCGAGCAATTCGTGCTGATAACGTGTTGTAAAATAAAGAAAAATTATAATAAACAAGATATTGAGAATGTATAAAGATGGTTATTTCTTATTCATATGTTTTTTTTTGTGTGATACAAACTTACAATCCTCTATTTATAGATAGAAAATGTAAATAACAAGCCATCTAATTTAATTCAATTGATAAATGAGGGAGATAAAACATACTTCATTAATGAGAAGTTTTAATGAGAAGTTTTGATGCAATTAAATGAACATCCATAACTTAATATATTTATAACACAAAGTTAATTACAAAATAATAAATATACCCATAATTTCTTGGTTTTTCGAAAAATGTCCAAACTGGTCAGATCCTGGCCGGTTTTCTCTACCCCAGAAGCCGGCCAGAATATGGCCGGTTTCCTCAAATTTTTTTTTACACCCTGGAGAGTCCATTTGATCAATATCTAACACTGAAAATTCAAATATTTTGTTTAAATTATTTGTTATATTACTTCTTTTGATGCATAATTAGCATATTTATACTAAAATATGCTAAATTATTGAATTACACTATATTACATTAAATTACGCTAAATTATGTTAAATTACACTAAAATACGGTAAATTTCATATGAATATGGATGATATCTTTACTGTATTTTTCTTTTCCTTTGTGTTTACTGCTTTTATTTCTCTTTAAATTTTCTTTTGGATTTCTTACTTTAGTTTTTTTTTTTTCTGTTTTGGTTTTCTTTTAGCTCAAATATTTTGGTTTTCTGTTCTCTGGTTTTATTTTTAGTTTCTGTTTTGGTTTTCTCTTTTCTTTTACTCAAATGAAGATTCATCATGATCGGTACCAAGGGAGAGGTATCACTTTGGTACACAAGATATATTGAAAAAATATTAAACATGCTTAACATATTAGAGAACACTACAAAAAAAAATCTAACATAATCAAACAGAAAATACATTGAAAAAAATATTAAATAATAATATCATAAACATGCTAAATATTACTTAGAGTCCAACTAATTAATAAGTATTGCTATGTTATTATTTAATTACATTGTTACTAATTTTATTAATAAATAAAATTATATTATTTATTTAATATATTTATTGAATTGCATTAGTTTAATTTAATTAATAAGTTAGATCATAAAATAATAATTAATAAGTAATGTTATGTTATTATTTAATTAATTAATTAAATTACATTATTGATAATTTTATTAACAAAATAATTATATAATATCAAATATTTTAGAAAAAAAATAAAATTTCTCATAATTAATCCTACAATAAAACCGAATTCTCATAAATAATCTGATACTTACCATCCCATCAAATCTCATCCGGTGTAATCCGCGGCGATTAATCGTGACTAGGGCTGTAAATAAGCCGAGTTTGAGCGAGATACCTCTAACTCGAACTCAGCTCATTAAATAAATGAGCGAGTCAACTCGAGTTGGGATGGTAATAACTAGTTGTAAAGCCAACTCGAGTTGGCTCACAACTGATTTAATCAGTTAATTATATACTACTAGTAAAAAAATTTATTAGTACATAAGTATCAGTAATTTTTCATACAACAGTTTAATAAAAATAATTTCTGAAATTTATTGTAACCAATGGTATATAACTCGAGTTATAAATGAGCGAGTTTGGAGTAGCTCAAACTCAGTTTAATAAAGCTTATTTATTAAAGGAATCAGTTAACTCGAATTGGAACTTTATAAATGACTGTAAACGAGCGAGCCAAAATTTTTATTGTTACCACTCAAAAAAATCAAAATTAATTCATTACCACCGTTCCGGGCCTTTATTCAATACTACCACCCCCGCTAACCCAGTTCGCGCACCAAATTGGCTGGTGCGCGGACTGGGTTAGCGGAGCTCTCTTTTCACCGTATAAGTGCCGCGCGATGCCCATTCTGTTGCGCAAACGGCACTCCGCGCACCGAGCACAGTAAAAGGTAATTTTTTTTTTAGTTATTTGTAGATTAGGTAGTTGGTATAGGTGTCCAAAATAGGTCCAAATAGAGTAGAATTGTAATAAATAATTAGAATGGTGTCCAAAATAGATTCAAATAGAGTAGAATTGTATTAAATAATTAGAATGGTGTCCAAATAGAGTAGAATTGTATTAAATAATTAGAATGGTGTCCAAATAGAGTAGAATTGTATTAAATAATTAGAATGGTGTCCAAATAGAGTAGAATTGTATTAAATAATTAGAATGGTGTCCAAATAGAGTAGAATTGTATTAAATAATTATATTTGTGTCCAGATAGAGTAGAATTATATTAAATAATTAGAATGGTGTCTAGATAGAGTAGAATTGTATTAAATAATTAGAATGGTGTCCAAATAGAGTATAATTGTATTAAATAATTAGAATGGTGTCCAAATAGAGTATGATTGTATTAAATAATTAGATTGGTATCCAGATAGAGTAGAATTGTTTTTAGCTATATTATGTTGTATTTTAGGCCAAATTATTTTAGTAAATTATTAAAGTACCCTATTTGAGGTACTTAAGACCAAATTTGACTAGAAATGCACCAAATTGTAGTATGACGTCATCCAGCGGCACCAAGCACACCAGTCTGCCTCATGATGATGTGGATTTGGATGTAGCGTTAGCCCGGACTGTCTTTTCGCATTTGACGACCGAGTATATCAGTCCCGTTTGCTGGTTCCCATACAAGGAGCACAAGATCAGAAACTCATATGTAAGTTTACATCTCTATACCACTTGCAAATAATATACATTTTCATTTGAATAAAATAATAAATTGTATTTGTGTTTATTTTGAAATTAAATGCAGACTCATACTCTGACGTCGACGAGGAACAACCAGATGAATATCCTCTACGACCCTCGATTTGCACCCTCGTTGCAGAGGCTGGGTCTGTGGCATGTGTCACAGCTCAGTGACTTAAATGCAGATGTCGCTCTTATATATGCATTGGTCGAGAGGTGGCGGCTGGAGACCCACACCTTCCACTTGCCTGTCGGAGAGATTACGGTGTCTCTCCAGGACGTGAGTTGTCTCTGGGGTCTGCCCATTACCGGAGAGGCGGTGACGGGTGTGGAGTACGGAGACTTCATGCAGCTCGTCACAGACCTGCTGGGAGACAAGTTGATGAAGCGGAGGGCGACCAAGAAGGGGTACGTCTTCTCGAAGAATGACATCAGTTTACCACACTTGCGGGAGCGGTTCAGGTAACATTTATTTTATAAAATTAATTATTTGATGTCTATTTTTCGCAATTTTCACTAAATTGGTTCGAATTTACAGTGGAGCCCTAGACGCGGATGCTGATGCTGAGACGGTAGATCGGTGGACCCGGGCTTACATCATGGAGATGTTTGCTTGCTGGATGTTCCCAGATTCATCGGGGGCCACTGTCCCTGGATGTTTGCTTGAGTGGCTGAGGGACTTGGCCCAGCCGAAACAGATGAACTGGGGTGTAGCAGTATTGGCATGTCTATATCGGGGTTTGTGCACCGCATGCCAGGTATAAATTATTTTGAAATTAGATCTGAATAATTAAATGGTTACACCAAAAAAACCAGAATTTTAACTGTCACTTGTACCTAAATAGACAAGCAAGCACAATTTCTATGGTCTAGACGAGGTTCCCGTTCGGCCGTCCACAGCCACGAGTAAGAGGTTGGGCTCCAGCTTGGGGGCAGCCCAATGGGATTACATGTCCGGCTTACGCGCAGAAGTGGTGCTCGAGGAAGACGTACATCCAGACCCCGCACGGCAGACCTATGGGTGTTGATTTCTTCCGGAGTCAGTTCGAGCAGATGACTCCTGACAGACACGTCTGCTGGCGGCCGTACGACGAGCGTGTCGAGGTTGAGGACGATGTTGATGTCCCTCACTCCTTCCTGCATGACCTGCCTCATATATGCCTCGAGCAGCGTCAGTTCTGGTTTGCTCAGGTAGCCCTTACATTATTATTGTATTACAGTTTTGTATCACTTTTATTTATTACGTACGTAGGATTATTTATTTTTTTGTACTTGCAGGTACCACTTGTGTTCTACCAGCTTGTCGAGCATTACTATCCTGGACGGGTGATGCGTCAGTTCGGTATGCGTCAGCCCTTCCCCGTCCCGGATCTCATCTCCAAAGACAAGTGGTACGAGCTTCACAAAGAACTGGCCACTACCAGCGATAAGAATTGGCGGACCGTGCACGCCGATTATGTGACTCGGCTTGAGGCGATGGGCGACAGGATCCCTGACGAGCTCCAGTCGTATGCTTTCGATACATACGATCAGACCTATCGCAGTTGGTATCAGGAGTATTGTGCCTTCACGGTGTACTTGCATGGTCAGATCACAGAGATGAACACAAAGCCGCTCCACGTATGACGTGACACGGTTAGTGACGGGTATGGCTTCATTCCCTGCGCTGGCCCGGCTGCACAGATTATAAGTCTTTAATTTTTTTGGTTTAAGAAAATTATGAAAATTCATTTGCAATTCGAACTAATTTTTTGTTTTTAATTCGCAGGTACTCATGAACATCAAGCAAGTGCTTAGGAGCGCAAGATACGCCGTCACAAGAGGTTGGAAGGCTATCGGGAAAGTGGTTGTGTTCCGCTGCACCGCCTGTCGTCGTCGCCGGGTACCAGGATCAACTCGAGAGGGTTCTCAGGCTTTCAGATCTTCCCCGCTATGAAGATTTGAAAGACATGGACGATGACGATTCTGCGGAGCCTATGAGCACGCCAGAGCCGGATTTCTCATACCTACATGAGGCAGCGACTGCTGAGGCCGCATTTGAGGCTGCTGGGCTTGCAGCGGTACGTATATTTTGGTAATTATTTTTATAATCATTTTCATTGTGAAACCTAATGATCTATTTGTTTCAGGGAGATATATCCTGCGGAGATACGTACGACGAGTAGGACCCCTCCTCAGATTTTACATTTCACTTGGGCTCTCAGTACGGGGCTTACACGCAGGATGTAGACTCTCCTCTGTTTTACACACATGAGACGCCACTCCCATAGTCCAGTGCAGCAGCTGTCTAGCAGGATGTCTCATATAGACCCGTGCACTCTGCAGAGGATACGCGTGAGTTTATTTTCGGACCTGGTGCAGATGAGGGACCACACGATGAGACACTTTTTGGGGAGATACATGAGGATACCCCACCGCAGCCATCACGACCGTACACACCGCTGGAGGAGAGAGAGCGTCAGGAGGAGGGGCGGGGTAAGAGAATTAGGAGAGAGAAGAAGCCATGGACACCCTCGAGCAGATATGATAGAGTTACTTGTTGTAGTTTATGTTTTTGGATATTATTTCGGTATTAGTTCTTGTTATTTGGATGTTATTTCGATATTATTTTGATATCATTTTGATATCATTTCTTATGTTGTTTAGTTCTTCCGCAGCCAATTTAACACATTAGTTTTTACGTTATTTACCTGCTTGCTGCCTTACGTCTGATGAATGAACACCGTTAAAAATAAAACATGATTTTCAGACACCCGTGGCAAAAATAAAAATAAACCCCAAAATCTAGTCAGCCAATGGGTGCTCCGCTAACCCAGTCTGCGCACTAGCCAATTTGGTGCGCGAACTGAATTAGCGGGAGTGGTAGTATTGAATAAAAGATCACCAGGTGTTAATGAATTAATTTTGATTTTTTGAGTGGTAACAATAAAAATTTCGGACGAGCGAGTTACGAGTTCGAAAATTTTGCCCAGCCCTAATCGTGACATCGCCCTTAAGAAGAAGAAAGAACCCAGCCGAAGTTCTCTTTATTCGTCTCTCCCATGTCCATGTGATTTAAGTTCTCTTCCATTACAAAAGCTTTCCACTCATTTTTTTCTCTCGTATCGTCTCTACCTCTGACTCTGAACCATCGAGCAGTGCTTAAGTACATACTATTAGGCGGGAGATCGATCGAGACCAATCATCGAGCAGTGGTTCACGCTACCCTCAAATCTCTTTTTTTAAGGAAGATAAATACAATCAGCCACAACACAGACTACAAGGAAGCATCGACGTCACGCGGACGGTGAGTCTCTTCCGATCCAATGGCCTTTTGTTTTTTTACTCCCAAAACGGCACCAGTCGGTTTGGAAAATCGCCCAATAATCGGATCATGGGCTGTCCATAGATTCTCCAAACCATAGTAGCAATAATTAATGGACTATTGCTTGCTCTTGTACAAGGTTCTACTTTTGTAAGGTAGGTACTTCACAAAACACAAACAACAGATAACTTGATAGAGCCTGGGCCCCAGCTGACCACCCCCTTCTCTCCTCCGTTTCTGGGTCTTCAGATTAATTGACTTCAAGTAATCCTAACTGTGATTTCTCAGAATAAAAACGAAAAGAAACGAATCTGATATCAAATTCTACCATCCTCTGATCTGATTACTGATCTTTCGTAATTTGATGTTCAATAGGATAGATGGGATACATCAGCCAACATGGCGTGGCAGCTCTGCACAAGCACAAGTACAGTGGTGTCGATAACTCCCTCGTGGCCAAGTACATCTTGCAACCCTTCTGGACCCGATGCGTCACCCTTTTCCCTCTTTGGATGCCGTATAACATTATTTCTCTTTTCATTTTTTTATTGGGTTTATTTGAATATTTGTTACCTTATTGATAGTTTCTTCTATCTGGCCTTGCTTCCAGTAAACACCCAATTTTGAAAATTGTATTCCACAAGCAGAACAAATGAACAATGGCGTTCAAATTGCCATCCCACTTTATATTGATATCACTCGATCCTATGGTGTTAAAAGTTGACTACCATAAAAGGTGACACTGACATGTGCACAGTTTCATATTTTGAAGTTGAACTATGTAGATGTTGTCTGTGGTTTCTGATACGGTAGTGTTATGCTCTTTAATAGTGTACTTTCATGGACTAATATGTATTTTCTGTATTTTTATGGTGGCATATATGTCGGAATTCTTCCAGGCCAAATGTGGTAAGAACTTGAACAGGGCACCTTGTCAATTTCATTCCTTCAACTTTCTTGCATTCAGTTATAAATTTTTTTAATGAATTCAATTCTGCATTGATTGCTACTATTTTTCCAGATTACCCTGACAGGATTCACATTTCTACTAATATCGGCACTTTTAGGTTATGTAAGTAGCTATTATTTCATTCTTACTTTCAACTTTGTAGATTTGACCTCCTTTAACTTGCAGATTTTGCAATCTAGTATCTTCAGTTTTATAATAAATATAATTTAATTATGCTATAGCAATAATATGCACACAGATATATTCACCGCGGTTGGATACAGCACCACCTAGGTGGGTCCACCTTGCTCATGGTTTGCTTCTCTTCTTATATCAGGTCTGTTTTAAAGGCTATTCTTTCAATTGCTGTGTGAAGCTGTTAATAAATGCCCATTTATTTTCCTTTTTTCTTTTCTTTTTTCTGTTTTTTCTTCTTTATTTTTTATTTCCATTTTTTGGCTTAGTTTCAAACTTTCAATAGCCAGATTACTTCATATTTGTCTGGTCTTTAAGTTTTAAGACCTGCAAGTAGCAATTCCTGTCAAGAAGTGTGCTGTGTACCTTCAGGTTGAAGTTAAGTACTGTTAGGAGCCTGCTAACCATTCCTTCTTTGCAATTGTACTGTTTATGTTGATTTTGTATATTTTTTTTTTGTAAATATAATATATGACAGACATTTGATGCTGTTGATGGTAAGCAAGCGAGGCGCACTAACTCATCTAGTCCCCTAGGAGAACTTTTCGACCATGGTACTCTTTTACCCTCCCAACCACCCTCTCATACTCACATGCGCACACATGCGCACACACGCACACACACACAGAGCTTTTTTAGTGAGCTTTTACGTAGAATATGATTGCTAACCTTCCAAAACTTCTATGCTGGCCAGGATGTGATGCCCTTGGCTGCGCTGTACGTCCTTATCCTCTTTTCAATTCTTATTTTATTTTGGAGCTTAATTGTAAACTAGTTTCCTGCCCCACCCCAAAGCAACCAAAAAGAAATGGAAAAACTACAACTCGTTTCCTTTTTTACTTTAAAAATATAGTTTTAATAGCCGCGAAACACCATGGCTTTGTTATTTCAACTGACTATATGTTTCTGAAAAGTACAATTAATTAAATTTGCACAATATAGAAAATATGGCTTGTTATACATATTATTGAATTTGAATGTCCTAAAAGAAATAGCTAATTGCAATGAAGTAATGAATGATAAATTATGAATAAATTTTGCGCAAAATGAGGTTCTCCTGTCTCAAATCAATTAAGATATGCTAGACCACAGGAATATTTATCTTATGAGACGTGAACCTTCTACCAAAAGGGTTGTTGATTGCATTTTTCATAAGTTCAGGGGTGCGGGCAGTGGGCTGGGGGAGGGGTAGTTAAGTGACTTAATTCAAGCAATTCAAAATTTTAAAGGGCTTATGTGCGATTAAATCTTTGGTTATTACATTCCTGCAATTTCTTAACCTAAACTATGAAGTTACTAATTTTAGTTTGAAGCATTGGCATTTGGGAGCTCAATCATGTGTGGAAGATACACATTTATCTTATGGGTTGTTTCTGCCATTCCATTTTATTTGGCTACATGGGAGTAGTAAGTGTTTTCTTTATTATTAGTATTTACTTTTTTCAACTTATTATTTTGTTTCCTCTTTGAGTTTTAACCTTCAACGTTAGTTATGGTAATAAAATCTTTCACCGATTATCTGTATCAGAAAAGTGGATTTGAAGCTTTATAATTTCTGACTATTCACGAGTCGATCGTTCTACGTTTTCTTACTTTTTTCTTTGCTATTGACACATGCTTTGATATTACATATATCCAGTTTCTTCGTAAACACACTAATCCTACCAATAATTAATGGACCAACTGAAGGCCTGATGCTGATATATCTCTGCCATTTCTTTACATTTCTCACAGGTACTATAAATCAATGAGTTTCTCTTGGGCTGTTTAGTTAGGTAAAGTACCTGTCCAGTACTGGTATACGCCTAGTGTACCAGATGTTGTTCTTTTTTGTTGTCTTATTTAGGTTGGGTTCCCTAAATTTATGTGAGGTTTTTGGTTGAGTGGACATAGGTAATAGTCTATTATTAGGTTTGATTAGAACCATCAGAAGTGAATTGATAGCACAAACAAACTTTGTGCGGTATGTTTTGTCTTTTTTTTTTGGCTTTGTCTGTGACAAGTATGACGTTTGCTATTTTGAATTATCATCCAATACGGGCTTGATAATTACCTTGTCTTGCTTAGGTGCTGAATGGTGGGTCCAAGATTTCAGGAAATCAATACCCTTTTTAAGGTGGATACCTTTTGTACCAGGTATTCTACTAGTTAGAATCACTTAAACATGATAATGTGCTTGTAGTGTTTTTCTTTCAATTATTGCAAATTACACCAGTAATTTACCGCACTTGCACAAAGCACCAGATTTTTCTTTGAGCTGTAATTGACACCCACCATTTGTGGATTATGTGCAGATATTGCCTAATTCAGTGGTTGAAAGTTGTATTTCTCTACTGTTTCACTACCTCATGCACCGAATAAATCATTTCAGCCAAGTTAGCCCAACTATGAAAGAAAAGGCCAAACTTGGGATCAAATTAACATGCTTCTTTAGGATGGCCTTAGCCTGTTACATGGAACAGAGGACCACTTGGGTGCTCAATCTACTGCCATAGTTACAGAATTAAATAATGCATTTTTTTTTCCTAACTGAAAGTCTAAACTATGACAAAAACTAAATTGCATATTTTCATGGGACTAATTCTAAGCCAGATTTGATCAAAATTTTACTATATTGCGCAAGATAGTTAATGGACGACATACCTCATGGATGACAAGTTCAGCTATATTGGAAACCCAGCATCTTTTGTGCTCAAATTTAGTTTAATTTGTGCTTCCGGACAGAATTTTTAGTAGAGTTGGAGGGATAAACTTGATTATATGAAACATCCTAGGTCATCACGCTAAGCTAGTTAGAAATATGAGCAATAGGAAGCTGTTGGGTGCTAGTTAGGGGTATGAGGAGTGCTTGTGAATTCGATAAAATTTTTGGTTGCATTTGCAAAAACCTGTTTCCATCTTTTATGCCTTCACCATTTTATATTTTGGTTGGCAATTGGCAAAACCTTGGAAAGAAATGCAAAAAGGATAGCAAAAAGAGAACAAAAGAATGCCATCTGTAGTTGAGAAGTCTTTGATTAGGAATTCATAAGTTTCAAACTGAATAAGAAAAATAAAACATTGCACCTGTTTGGACAGTATTGAAGGGTTTCTTTAATGCAAAAATCATTCACTACTTAAATTCTTTGAAAACACCTATTTTGTTAGTTCCACCATCTATTTCTAATGTTCAAACAATATTCTAAATGTATGTGTTCTACCTCCTCTTGGTTACCTTTTGGACAAAATTTCTCTTCTTTTATCATAGACTAAAAAATAAGTTGGATTTCTCTCTTCTTCTTTTGGCTGATTGACTATGTCGGGGTTGAGAGAAATGAGGAGGAACAATGTGCAAAGAATTTAGTGGGCTGAGAAACACCCAGAATTAATTGTATCAAGGACAAAATTAAATTTGTTTTTTTAGCACCAAGGTCCAGTAAGTGCTCAATTTAGTTTCAGCCTTGTGGGTACATTTTGCTAGTATGGCACAAGAATCCCTTGATAAGATTGGAGAACAATAATAAAGTTCTCGTGCTGTTTTTGCTCTTCACAGCCTGACATTATATAAATTTTTGTACCAGAAATCCCAGTGTTTGGTGTTGTGATAATTTTGATGACCCTGTTTGCTGTAATCCCGACTATTGCATCCAAGTAAGCTTCTTTCTTGCAAGAGTAACACTCCTGCTATTTTGCATTTTTTATGCCCTTTTAGTTGTTTGGTTTTAATTCTCTACAAATACCCTTGCGATATATGTTTTCTGATCCCAGTGTTGATGGTGTTGTAACAATTACCAGGGTTTGTATTGTTCTTTTCTTTCGTGCAGTATTGGTAATATACAAAAAGTAGTGGCTGCGAAGAAAGGGAACATGCTGTCAGCACTGGCAATGGTTAGTTTGTATTTGAATACTTTACTAAATGCAGTTTATATCTAAAATAGTGTTAGACTTAAGATTCGGCCTTCTATTTTACTATTGTCCGAAATTTTACAAAAATATAATTTCACTTGTTTGATAATCTAATTCTTTTTTCCCTTCAACAGCTCCTCCCCTTTAATGCACTTTTGGTTGGAGTTGGTATCTGGTTTGTCACTCATATACATGACTAATTTTTCCTTACAACTTGTATAGTAGAAATATTGGTGCATCTGTTTATTTATTGCTGAAAAGAAAATATAACTCTTAATGGGCAGGGCATATTTGTCCCCTTCTGACATAATGAAGAACTATCCTCATCTCCTAGTTGTTGGAACTGGTTTTGCTTTTGGATATCTAGTAGTGAGATACCATCTCTTTTATTATCTCCTTCATTTTTTATAAGATTGGCTTTAGTAATTTCTAGTGGGTTTTTTTTAACAATTAAATCTGTATTTAGAATACCTAGTTTCTAGCTGACATCTTAGTGGCCCTTAGAATCAATGGGCTGATTTGCAAATGCATAATACCATATTTGTGACATTAAATTCGAGTTGTACAGAGACCGTTATACCATAATTATTATTATAAGCATGATGATTGTTCTTAATATTTGACAGGGGAGAATGATACTAGCTCACCTATGTGATGAGCACAAAGGTTTAAAAACTGGAATGTGCATGGTACTCTCTCTCTTCTGAACTCTTATTGTGCAATTTTCTTATTTGTGCTTGATTTGCAATACAATTGAGAATGTAACTAAATCTATATCTTTTGTCAGTCTCTTGTGTTCCTCCCCTTTGCTATTGCCAATGCACTCACTGCAAAACTGAACGAGGGGTATGTTCTTTTTCATGTCTTTTTACTGTGTGACAGTTATTTCCTCTTACTGCAAAGCTCACAGTTTCTTTTGTGCTTCTTTTGTATGCAGTGTGCCTCTAGTAGACGAACCTCTTGTTCTTCTTTTATTTTGTGCTTGCACAGGTAAATCAGGCACTGCCAGGAAAAAAAGTATCATTTTAATGCATATGCCTAATCTTGTATCAGTGGCTGGCTTTAATAACACTTGCTTGATTTAAGTTGGAAATATATGATTGTGTTATCCTTGTTTTGAATACAGTTGGTCTGTACCTATATTTTGCAACATCTGTCATCCACGAAATTAAAAATGCTCTTGGAATCTACTGCTTCAGGTTACCAATATATCTTTTGTTTAGTGATTCAGACTATTTATTTGAAGAATAGTATTCCTTTAATTTGATTTTCTTTTTCTTTATATAACAGGATAACCAGGAAGGAGGCGTAGTTTGGTTGACGAGTTATTTCGCTAGCAGAAATACTTGGTTGGGCAAGGTTACAGTAGAAAGTTATCACATATGTTTTGGCCATTGGTTGTTGCACTTTCCTTGCAATTGCGGCCAGTGAAAATATTTGTCCCTTTGCATTATTTCCTTTATACTTTGAGGTCATGGGAATCAACAGATATTGTACTGCTCCTGATTCTGGTCGGAACGCCATTTAGTATCAAGTTATATGTTTTGCAGGGAAGTGATATGGTGATGTATATCTTGATGATAGAAATGGTACCACCATGCTGTGGTTATAGATTCCAGTCTACTAGATTCTATCAAATAAAATGTTTTCCAGATATTTGAACAGTGAGTACCCTAAGATCGATGTAAGCATTTACATTTGCATTAAAATCATTTTCCTAGTTAGAATTGAAATGAAAGTTGTTTTCGTTTGCTGTTATAATAATTGATTTGATGTATTTGTACTAGGAAGGTAAAAGGCCTTGTGAATTTGTATACGACCCAAGTTCGCTCAATCTTATTTGGGCCTACAGTACTGTACTGGTATAAGAAAGAGGAGTAAGGATAAAAATGCACCACTGGTTTTGTGCTTCAATAATATTTTACATACATTGTTTTCCCCTGCTAATTTGGTGTCCAAAAACAATTTAATATGAAGATCATGTTGAGCGGTTTGGATTGACTGTTCAAATTTTAAAAATAGAAATAAGAATGTAGAGTATGATGGAGCACAAAACCAACAGTGCAACTATACATACATTGTTTTCCCCTGCAAATGCCTACGGGCTGGACAGTTCAACTACGTTGGTTATACATTCCCCCTCTTCTCGCAAATGTAGCTATCAGTTCTTTTTGTTTGTTTTTCTCACACTTGCTGATCATGTAACATGTTCCTCGAAGATGTACTTTTAGTGATATTTTATGCAAATTTCTACGGGCTTCACATAAGGACATATGATTATAAGTTATTTCTGTATTTTTGAAGTTCAAATAGTCGATCTGAAGCGCTCAATATGTTCTCCATATTATAATGTATATATTATTATGTACTTAGAGACCAAAATTCATATTTTTTAAAATTCTTTTACTATTTTTTTTATAATTTTTCAAAACAGTGTTTTAAATGACACAAAAATCTAAAAGAAATAAAATAAATATGAAAAACACTGTTTTGAAAAATTCTAAAAAATAAGTAAAATTTTTCATAAAAATGTAAAATTTGGTCAACAAGTACATTATAATATGAAGAACATATTGAGCGCTTCAAATCAATTATTTAGACTTTGAAAACATAAAAATGACTTATAAACATATACCTTCATATGTTTATGTAAGTAGAGTAGTCAATCCCCCCCTCTCTCTCTCTATATATATATATATGGAGAATACGTTGAGCACTTCATCGACTATTTGAATTTTTAAATTACAACATCAAACTGATAGTATATAAGTTTTGGCCATACCGCTATGATCTTAGCCAATCTCATATAAAATCCGACATAATATATATGTTAATTTTTTTGATCCAATTTGTACAAGAAATAAACGGCTATCAAAAAGATTAATTACTGAAAAACAAATTTAATGATGAACTCATTTTATTCGTAAGAATGAGACGAGAATTTCTAGCGAAAATATTTTGAACCGACATACACATCAATAGATATATACGTATGAGATACTAATTAAGCGAACAGTTAATTAATTTAAAAAAAAAATCAGAGGCAGCAAAACTAAAACGGAAACATTGCGGAAACCGTCCGTTAATACTAGGATTAGTATAGTAGCTAATTACTAATTAACTATCTGCACCTTGCATTTCTTCCTGGCCCGCCATAGTAAAAGTAGTTTCCCCATTCACGGTTGCAGCCACCTCTAATGTCGTAACAATTCGGATGGTCAGCTACGAGTCTTGGAGCGGACAGCGGGATCAGATTGTTGTCCCAGTCAACAACCTGGAGGTTGCGAAAATAGGCAACCCTGTTTGGACCTTCGCCTGGGAAGCGGCCGCTGCCCATCTGGGTCCACGAGTGGCCCCCATCCGGTCGTGTGTTGACGACTTCGCCTCCAAATTGCACCATGGTGGCAGGAGCTGCCAAGTGGGTGAAAAGAAAAGAGGGCCAGTACCCGACTAAGACCCCTGATCCGAACTCGAGCCACCAGTGGCCGTGCTTTGGATCCTTCCAGATAAGGATGGTTATATCGTACTGTTTGCCTTTGTCGACGGAAGTAGGATCAATGGCAGCGCCGATGACAATCTTGTTGTTGGTCTGAACGAATCCGGCACAGTAGAGATTGTAGCAACCCGTTGACTGGTACGCATCATTCTACGTACATGCATGGATGCACAAATTAAATATGATAAGTAAATGCTCGATCGCATATGAATGGAGTCCGTCAGTGTAACAAAATAAGTAGAGAGAGAGTGAGGGGCATATATGGTCATACGTACAGTCCAGTATGTGAAGAATCTTGGTCGCTCATCCCCAAACAGCTGCGGGCTTACCTATTAATTATATGCAGTATCAACCAAAAATATATTAATTCATATCAAATAAACAAACAATCAGCAATCTTGTTATCCATGAAATATATACCAACAATTTACAACATAAACTTTGTATTGCACAAGCTAGCTATGTCGCCTATATATAGGACTATAAACATATATTGGACATATCAAGATTATTTTGACAATCTTAATAATGTATAATTTATTGAAAAATTAAAAAAGTTAATTTATAGGTATTTTGTTGGGCATATAAATAAGGTAACAATCAAGTTTTATTACTAAAGTATAGTTTAATGAAGTCAAGGATCATTAAATACAATGTCGAAATTCATATTACTTGATATACGGTGAAATATGTGGATAATATATATCATTCCTATAATGTTGAATTCAAATATACATATTATTTTTTTAAGATGATTAAAGTAAATAATTGTCTAGCGATGAAAGATTTATAAAATAAAGAGACCGGACCTTATTTTTATTTTTATGTTTTTGATAAAATCTGTATGAACGAACTAGAAAATGGCAACATATTATATGTTGTGCATCTGAGTATAAAAGAGGTGGAGCGACAGAGAATGCATTGAGCAAAGAAAGGGACAGACATAAGACTGTCTTCACAAAAACAACAAAATTAATGTCAAACAAGGGAAATAGAAGATGGGACAAATGAATGGGTTTTGAATGTAAGGTGACAAATGACTGAATGAATGTTGAAGGGATATTTTATAAAAAGAGAAAATATATGTCAGCAAGCCAAGTGAAGGCTGCATCGCAGCAGCATGCATATGTTTTCAGTCTGACCTGATCATCTGATCTGGGGACCGCACCGAGCTGTCGCATATATAATTGACTTGAGAATTGACATCAATAAATTAAATTTGTTCATTTTCATTCTACTATTTATAAATGAAAATATCAAAATGAAATGAATAAATGTATATATATATAGAGTAGAACTAGGGTGTTTCTAAGTTCACCAAGTCCCTTTGTGAACTCAATCCTAAAACTTATCTGATTGGCTTCAAATGACGAATCCAAACCGTTGAAATCCTTCTACTTTACGAGTGATATGTATCTACATGTGAAAATTTTAAACTTTCAAATTAATTTAGTATAAAGTCAAGTGGTCAAAATTAGAAGGTTTATAAATTAATTTTAATGCATTCATTTTTTGGACGCCTTTTGACCACTTGACTTTATACAAAATTAATTTTAAATTTAAATTTTTTTGCATGTAGACGCATCACTCGTAAGATAGAAGGATTTCAACGGTTTGGATTCATCGTTTGAAGTTAATTCGATAGGTTTTAGAGTTGAGTTTACAAATAGACTTGGTGCACTTAGAAACACCCTAGTTCTACTCTATATATATATATATATATATATATATATACCTGCCAGCCGGCCTCGATGGTGTTGAGATCGTTGCCGGAGGCGAAGGAGCCGGAGAGGAGCCACATCTGTGACAGGCTGAACTCCGCTGACGTGGCCACCTCTGGGGCCCACACGCTCAAGCTTCCCTTCGCCCCGTAGTACTTGTGGGGCCCCGTCGCATACCCCACTGCATGCTGTACTTAGTAATTAACGACCGTATTAGTTACGAGCTATTGTAAATGTCTAATATCATTAATTCATTTTATTTATTTATTTATTATTTTCCTTCCTATATAATTAATCTAAGTGTATCTATCTAACATAACCTGTCATCATTAATTAATTCATTATTTTCATTAATTTAGCCAACTAGCAACCTAACCTCAACCAGTCTGTCTGCCTGTAGACTGAGTCTGACTCTTGTTTATTATTATTATTACTGTATTATATATATGTAGCAAGATCGGAAAAAATGTACCCGGTCAGATCTTGTTACTTTTGAAAAGGAGTCCTGCTGCTGCTGCACTATTATATAATATTACTTTTAAAATGAACCTTGCCTTGATTTCTGTGTCTTTTACCTGCTCCTTGTTAAGATACCACCAAGGATTGTTTTGCATCGCCCATTTTTTTGCCTCATCTTTTCGCCTTCCTAGTTCCTATTGCTATATATGTTGGCAATCCCAAATTTATTTTGTTTTTTAACGAAGCAAAACGTCTTTAATTTGATATTCATATTCATTTAGCAGTTCCAACTAAATGCCTGCGTGACTACGAGGTTGGCTATGCTCGTAGTGATATGATTAGATTAAGATCTTGGTACTACTAATTTATTTTTGCGTTCATTTTTTTAATTTCAAAGTTTAAATAGTTAATCTGAAGTGTTTAGTATGTTGTTCATATTAAAATATATTCGGAGACCAAACTTTATATATTTTTTTTAAATTTACTATCTTTTTAGAAATTTGAAAATCACTATTTTAATAATAATTAAAATTATAAAAATAAAATAAAAATTATGAAAATATTGATTTTCAAAATTCTACATAAAATAGTAAAAAAATGTAAAATTTGGTCTCCAAGCACATTTAAATATGGTGAACTTGTTAAGTATTTCAAATTGACTCTTTCAATTTTGAAATCACCAAAACGAACTGGTAGTATCAAGACCTTGGTCATACCACTATGAGCTTAGCCAAGCACGTGTGACTATATAATATTTATTTTTTGATAAGTACAAAAAAATAGTATATCTCAATACATGCATTTAATTTGGATATTTTGACAATATTGTATCAGGCATTCATAGTTCATCCTAAATCAGAGGCGGAATCAGACTTTCAAAATATGAAGATTATACGTGAATGGAGATCAATCATGTAAAAGTTCCATACCGAGTATGAGGATCAATTTTACAGTATCCATAACATTTTATTCTTATTATATAAAAAATAATGCATAAATACGACAATTTTGAAAATTAATAGAGGTAAATTTATTTCATTGGATACATGTGCATCAGTCCTTGTCCTAAATACATACGTTATAATAATAAGATATGTATGCATTTTAAAAGTAATGAGCACTAAATGTAATATTGACTATTGTAAATCTACTTTATTGTTTGTCATATTAAATATTTAAGTTTTATACATATGAAAATTGAAATACTATTACGACGATGAAAAATACTATTAACGAAATTATATAAAAAAACACTATATAAATACTCCATTAATTGCAGTCTAGGTCTTGGTCCTTGCAATGAGGCTTACTTAATTCTGTGGTTTTATCTTATATATTTATGGTTATCATTAAACAACTTGCTTTGGAAAACGATTCATCTAGAAGATCAAGTGAAATATAGGGGACAAATATCCTCTCATTACTGTAAAAGATTCCCTTCATTTTACGGTTTGAGATTAACTCCCAGCCGCTTTGGAATTCGGGCTGACGGAGGAACAGTATTATTGAACTTTGAGATTCGTGCCAATTTAAAAAGAACGGTCCAGATTAAGTAATTGTAAAGGATTCCCTATTACGGTAGGGGGAAGATCTGAATTCAAATATAAGTGTATGGTAATATGGTATGGTATTGCTTTTGTCTTTTTACGCATAGATTCCTACGTAAACTAGTATACTTGCAAGCAGCCAAAATTCCGAAACTTCTTGCATTTTGTTTTTTTCTTTCACTATGCAAACAATCTTATTATTTTTTTTTTTTGTGAGGATACAAACAATCTAACTGACGGACTAAATTTGGTGAGGATCCTAATATACCGGAAGCAATTTTTTTTAAAAGGAAGGGACAAAAAAGGGAAAAATAAAAAAGTAAACTAAGGTCTGTTCCATTAGATATTAATAATTAATGACATTATGGTTAAAAATACAAAGATGAAGTCAACATATATATGTATAATGAATGGGCTTACTTGTAAAAGAGGCATCGACCGACTAATTATTCTGGTTTATCAAGGACTAAACAGCAAAAATATTTATTGTTAATTGTCTGAAAATAAATAAAAAAGCATGTAAGTTTATGCATCTTAGTTGAAAATGCATCTAAATCAGTTGAATGCAGAAGAATATATTACTACGTACCTCATGACCGGTGGTTGTAGAGGCACGGCGGACGACGGGTTTCCTACCAAACCTGGCGATGGAATCGGCTCTGATGACATCCTCTTTGCGAGTTCTTCGGATCGGGATGGTCCCTTGCGGGCACTCCTCACCGGATTTCCTCCACTCTTGGAACATATAATTGTACCAAATCTCACTCTCTCTACTTGTGTTGTGTCCTTTCGGTCTCTCCGGCTCCTCCTTTCATTTGCAAAATTTTGACAACAATATTATAAAAATCAATAATGTCCGAGCCTAGTATTAGTAAGAAAGAAATTAAAATTAAAAATGGGCGTACGCACCAAGGGTTTTTGCCCCCTCAACATGGGGTGATCAAACGCTGGTTGTAGATGAGAAGGTACACAGTCTATGGTGTCACCATCCGGACTCTGTGCAATTAATTCATAATGCATGTCGATATCAATATACAATAATGTAAATATATAAAAAGGGAGGAATGCCAAAGGAGAAACCAAATTAAAAAAATGCATTAGTTTATGTAAAATATATATAAATGCCTTGATGGTCTTCAAGTAAGGCTTATTGAACCTCCTCAGGTTAAACCTGATCCTCTTAAATTCACTGGTAGCATTAGCAGTAGAGGTGGTAATGTTAGGTGTGGAGGCATTGACGGCGTCAAGCTGATGGAACAAAAAGAGGGTAAAAACAAGAGAGGAATAGAAAGTAATGATTGGGTGTAGATGCAAATGGAAATGCGAAGGTGGCAATGGCAATGGTTTGGGGAAGCAGTGGCAGCTAGAAGCCATAAGAGATAGAATTAATTAATTTATGAAGGATCGATAGTATGTTTGATTTGATTTTGTTTTGTTTTGTTTTGTATCAGAGAAAGAGAAAGAGAAGGAGAAAGAGAGAGAGAAAAAGAGGAAGAGGTGTGTTACTGAGTGTCGTATCTGCTCTGGGCACATTAATTGGTTATATTTGGCCTCTTCCTCCCTAGTTCCTGTCACTTTCCCTTCCCAAAGTTCCCTTCCCTTTCATAGTTAGTTCCATCTCCTTTGTTTATTTTGAAGAGGCAAATAAATTGAATGTTTTGTATTATTTTGCAATTTGCAAATAGAAATATATATTAAAAAAAGGCTGATATGATATCTAAGTGGGTGGAAACTTTGCGGATGGATGCCTCCCTGTCCCTGATTGTTTGTGCAATTGTGGGGACGGGATAGGATAGGAGCACAGTGACAAGATTCGCGTATAATTTGTGTATAATTTGTTTTTTCGACGTTACCGAATCGAACTCCGAATAAAACGTAGGAAAACATATTTTGCAAATAAACTGCGAGTTGACGAATTATTTGTGATAAAAATGCGAATTTTTTTTGAAGTTTTTTATTTTATTTTACAGTTTTTTTTTTTTTTTACTTCTTTATTGTACCGAATCATTATCAAATTATATCCGAATTATATTTAAATTACGAACTTTTGATCTAGCCGAACCGAACCCAAACTATTGATTTGTCACTGTGGATAGGAGCAAGTTAAGATTCTAAACAAACCATGCTGGTGCTGTAAATCTGCCATGCACTGCTCTTTGCTCGCTAGAAAAGTCGAAAGAGAAATAAAAACAAAAAAGAGTTAGGAATATGTCACCAAGATGGAAATTTTAAAAAGTACTGTGTTTATGTACCTTGCTCGTCAAACCACGTGCTATGTCCTACCTCATTTAATTATTTTTAATCTTTCTTCACTAATCCTTCCCAACGGGCCTGGGCCCTGGGGGCCTGGCCGCCTGGCCCTTTACTCTATAAAGTATGATTAAATAATTAAGTAGGGAGGAGGGTTCAAATGCCTCAATTTTTCATGCCTCCACCATGCCTCTATTTTTTAAAACTTTAATAACTCAAAATTTAAAACTTAAAAGTCAAAATAAAACCGTTGGATATGATCTATATCATTTTATCTATGCACGTGTAAAAAATTTTGACATTTCAATTTTGTTTTGGTTGTCATCAAGAGCTTGTAAAAAACGTACTAATGTGGATAATTTCTAGACGTTGATTTTTCAACTTATTGATTCACATAAAAACAAAATCAAAATGTGATAATTTTTTATGAGCACATAGATAAAATGATGTAGATCATATCCAACGGTTTTATTTTGACTTTTAAGTTTTAAATTTTGAGTTATTAAAGTTTTAAAAATGGAGGCATGGTGGAGGCATGAAAAATGGAGGCATTGGAACCCTCCTCTTAAGTAGGTGCATTACATTTCTTGTTCATGCATTCTCAAATTTTTTTTTTATACATTTTAAATAGACTTTGGATTTTGGAAGCTTTAGGTTTGATAGTTTTTATAGCGTCACTAGTTATGAATTAATGTTACAATAAGACATTATATTGCACCGTCAGATATGTATTTAAACTAAATTGGGATTTAATTAGTTGACCCAAGTCATATGCAAAGGGTAATTTAATCTCTCAATACTACATATTTTTTATTCACTCCGAGTCTACCTTCAATTATTCTGAGTCTTATTATCTTACCGAATACAAGTTTCTAAGCAAAAATATAGTTTTCATCCACACCTTCTCATTTTGGATTATTTTAATTTGCTTCTATTATTTGTTTTTACAATTTTCAGCTTTGCTTTTGTTTCAAGCAAAAACCGAGGCTCAATCACATTGTGTATTATTTTTTTTAAAACAAAAATGTAAAATAGGATTTAGATCAAAACCTCAACTTTGGTTACAACAACAAATCAACAAACAAATAAGAACTAGATTCTCTTTTTTTTTTTCAAAAAAAAAAATCCACAACTTCTCAATCCATGTTGTCCAACGAGTCCATCTTGATTAAACATATATTACCACCTCAATATATATGAAAAGGATATTGCTTTCTTGGATTAAACATTGCAATATATGTTGCAACCTCCTGACGTTTTGATTGAATATCGGATAATCTTTGCTTTATGAGACTTTAGATAATGTTGATAATTACTAGATATATAGAATATAATATTTGAATAAAAAAACGTTATGTAGGATAGCTTTCGCGATAGTTTTTTTTTTAGCATTTTCACGATGACACGATAATCGCTATTTAGAACCTTCGCCAAGAGGAAAAAAATTATACTCTTATCAATATTTTATGCCTACTTCTGATTGAAATCCTGAATCCGCCCCTGAACACAGCTTTATTTTATTAAGAAATATGAATAATATATAAAAAAGGTTCATGGAAAAATATTTGTCAATTATCGGGTTTATTGATATGTTGTATTTGAAATTTTAGATTCCGGAAACAAATTGTAGTAATTGAATATTGATAAATAGTCTATATTTTCTTAGTTTTACAAAAAAAATTATAGAAAAATTGTTCTGGTCGAAAATATAATTTATTTGCATTATATACAAAAAAAAAATAACTTTTCTGCATGTTCTTTGGGAGTTTTAAATTTATAAAAGAGGAATATAAAATATTATGTACAGTAATTTTTATCCGGCAAAATATATCTACAAAAAGAGTTAGAACTTTAGCAAGTCAGTAGTTGGTTAGTGGCACTGGCAAAGTGGCCGACATTTTTATTAATATCCAAAGTTTAATCAAATTATTAATTATATCCAGAATCGGATCAATTATCGAAATATACCGAAGCCGGCCAGAAAATGTTCCCTCCCTAAGCCGGCCAGAAAATGGCCGGCTATGTACCTTTTTTTTTTTTCTTTTTTTTTAAAGAGAGACATTATGAAAATCAAAATATTGAAATTTAACACTGAAAATTTGAAATTTGTTGTTTAATTATTTGTTATATTACTTCTTTTGATATAATTAGCATATTTATACTAAAATACGCTATATTAATTGAAATTATATTGAATAACACTATATTATGTTAAATTACGCTAAATTACATTACATTACAATACGCTATATTAATTGAAATACGCTATATTATTTTTTATGTTGTGCTACTATTTTAATGTTGTAATATTTTCTGTTTAGCATTATCATGATAATTTATTTTGATCTGTAAAATATAAAAATAATACCATAAAAGCACACATACACAAGAACCGAAATATAGGATAATCCAAATATACCAAACATAAATAGTATATGAAATAAAATAGTACAAAACTAGTAAAAATACAACTAAAACGGAGAGGGGGAATATCGCTGAGCCGGTACTCCGGCGTTCGCCCGGCGCTAGCGCGGCCAGGCTCTCTCTCTCTCGGCCTCCCCACTAGCATCGGCAGACCTGAGTATCTGGTCGGCACTATCCCATCTGGCATCGCCCGTGTATACTGTCGGTACTGGCGGAGGTGTAGCGAAGGTAGATGCGGCAAACCCAGTCCCAAAGTCAGGCTGAGTATGAGACCCGCTACCACTAGCCTCTCCATCATGCGGCATCTCTGTGCCATATCGGGGCCATGCCGGTGCCGACATGAAACTGTCATCGAATACCCCGAAGTCCTGGAGACTGCACGAGAGGGACTCGTACTCATAAGTATCGGTCTCCGCAGGTGGTGGCTGTGGTGGCATCTCTGCTGGACCCTGCAATCATACACATAAATTATGAAATTTGATCTGAATGAAGAAATTTATTAAAACCTGACAGATACTGAAGTATGACATACATGAGGCTGCACCGGACGTCCATGCTCGTCGTACCATGCCGTCCACCCAATGTTGGACAATACCCAACGATGGTAGTCCCACTCTGGATGTGAATCGGGGGAAGATGGCATATCATCAAGCAGAACCGGGGTCGGATCGGGCTCCTGGGATCTATCTCACGCCAGTTGATGTTCTCTCTGGCGTCTCGCAGCATACCGATGATCTTTCCACTGTGCCCGGCATCCTCAACCACATTCGCATTCTTCTTGAGTGTGCGGTACCCAAGCCGTCTCCAGTTCTTCCTTCCTAGCATGCGGATCCCATGCCCGCACTCCTTGATCGCGGCCAAAAGCTGAAAAAAATTTGGCATGTCAGATCAAACCTTGATATACTACTAAGTTAGACCAAAACTATGTGGTTTTAGGTGCTTTACCTGGCGAGCCCATACACGACCGTTGGGATGGTAACCATCATCCGTTTTGATCCTGTCGCGAAGATGGGCACCGTAATCACCCTGCAGATAGACACTCGCCATGCAGACCTGCGTGTACCATACATCGTACCTCAACTGGGGATCCCCCTGGGTCTGCTGATACACATCTGGCTCGTGATAGAAGTCTATATACTGAGGATCCTCGGCCTTCTTGTAGTATGGATCGAAATGAGTGCTCCAGTCCTTATCCAGTCGCCCTTGGTGGGTAACGCTGTAAGGAAGACGTTAGTTGCAATAAAAGCTATCAAGTAATATGATGTATTTAACAATAAATACAATAGACTACGACTTACCTGTGCAGGGCTCTGTGCGTGGAACTCGGCAAAGATGGGTCTATGGGAATCAACGCCACTCGACCAAACTGGCGGAGCACCCGATCTGGAAAGTGGTGCTCCACTGTCCAGAAATGTATGAGTGGACCTCGATAGAATTGTTCGCTGGTTAGCGCAACGCAAGTTTCGGTACGCTTGAGGGCGTACCTTTTAAAACCGCGTTTACACTTCATGAGTAAGGGTTGCAAGTGCACAACCCCTATCGAGTAGTATAATCGGGTATCGATCCACAGGGACGGGCAATTACTAGGTTAGAATCTACCAAACTCGATTAAAAACTAGAAGTGAGAAAGGTTTTGTTTGGTATTTAAGTTCCTAAAAAGATCAATTCAAACAATTCAAACAATTCAGGAAGATGTAATAAAATGCTAGAAGAAATGTAAATTGTGTTTTGATTATGGATAAAAGGCGTTTCCAGGGTTTCAGATTTCATCTCTGATCTGCCTCTAGTGGTACGGCTAGGCCGTACCCCACTTGGTAAGGCAAGGCCGCACCACTCTGGTAAGACCCGTACTGGCTTCCCAGAACAGAGCTTACCAGTTCGAGTTGATGCATTTCCTTGCTGGTACCTTGTGCTAAACTCTTTAGAAAGGTTCAATTGACCATACCTAAGGTTCCTAAGCCTCAACTGTCGTTTGTTGGATCAAGATCTAGGTTGGAATGCAATTGATTGCCTTTTAGGGATTTCTACACCTCAACTCTCGTGTGTTGGTACAGATCTACCCTAGCTGGTTGATTGGAGACCTAAGGCACCCTCTAATCTGTCGATTAGAGGAGAATTCAACCCCTCGGCTTCAATTCGAACTATTCTACCCTAAGCACTTGATTTGGATGAAAGATTGAGATGATCACATGACCTTGATAGGTTCGATCTAAACCTAGAGGTTCATCATACACAATCACAGCAAACAAAGCAAGAGATGACAAAGAAAATCACAATCAATCAATCAAAAGAGTTCATACAAAGTACAAGTCAAAGAAAGTCAAAACAAATCAAGAATCCATCTCTAAACCCTAGAAACTAAAATAACTACTCACAGCACATGATCTGATCTAAAAATACAATAAAAGGGATAGAGATAGCCATGGATCGAAGGGATCGAGAGGAGGAAGCTTGATCCGTCGAGTTTCGCCTCTTTCCTCTTTCTTCCTTCTTGCTCCTAGCTCCTTAGCTCTCTTTCTCTCTCTTACTGTGCTCTCAAATAGATCTGGAATGGAATGGATGTCGAAATTGGAGAGTTCCCCGCTTTAAATAGCCTCTGCCAAAATTTGAATCTGTCAGGCCGCCTTTAAATACGGCCCGTACCAAAGTGGTACGGCCTGGCCGTACCGTGCGTGGTGAGACTGTAGATCTTCTCGCTAGCTTTCCAAAAAGTGGTCATACGCTCAAAACGGAGTTACGAGTCAAAAGTTATGACTGTTTTAAGTTCGGTGCTGAAATTTCTGGATCTGACGCAGGTCGCGTGGGGGAAGTCAGAACTCTGCCTGCTTTGCTTGTTTTCGCCTATTTCCTGCAAATCAACCACAAAACTGCAGCAGTACCATATTATATTGATTTTCAATGTAAACTATGCAATTTAGTGGTCGAAAACATAAGGTCTGGTCTGAAAATAGGTCGAAATAATAGATGAAATATGGACATATCAAGAACCACATCTCCCGCTCCTGCTCGTCAGTCACACTGCCCGGCAAGAGGAACTCCTCGTACAACTGATCGTACGGTGTCCACTCAACAAGAGGCTCAGGCAAACTCTGAAGCTCTGACCGGACTGGCCTGATCCCAACGGTAGCACCGTGGGTCCGATCCTGGTAGTGGTGGAAACCGTACCACTTCTTGGCGTATGCCGGGCAGTGAAACACATCTGGCTCTCCCCAATCCGGCACCTCATTGGGGATAGGACGGCCCACCGGTAGCCGTGACCACGACCAGTGCTGAAGCAGGAGTACCGGCCCGTACATCTGCTTCGCCGTCGGCTTCATTTTCAAGAACATTACACGTCAGTGTATTTTGATGGATTGATTGATTAAATAATTTACACTAAAATAAGAGTTGGTGACTTACCTCACTACTACGACACAGGTGGTAGTACAGATACGCCAGGACAGCTCCACCCCAGTTGTACGACGACGGCCGCTCAATGTTCATCAGCAACGGGAGATACATCATCGGCACCTGATCACCGCTGGAATCAGGAAACATGACAGAACCAAAAAGGTCCATCACGTAGCCCCGTGTATATCTGCAATACAAAACATATAAAAATTCTAATAGAATCATCGTATTATAAATTAATTAGTAGATATTAATAAAAATTTACCTCTGAATCTCCTGCTCGGTGGAATCTGCCGATAGACCCGCGATGAAGTGCTGCCGTAATCTCGTCATCCGCAAATGGAACTTCGACCTCCCATGTTCCCCAATGACATAGGAAGGCTCAGCTCCCAACAACTCCTCGACATAACCTGCGAATCTGGTGCTGTCAGAGGCGCCGCCGACGGGTGTGCCACGGATAGACAAATCCCAGAGAGCACTCACATCTTGGAGAGTCACTGTCATCTCTCCGAATGGCATGTGAAACGTGTGCGTCTCGGAACGCCATCGCTCCACCAGTCCAGCGATGAGAGATGCATTGATGATGCTCTTCTCTGTCCGCACGATGTCCACAACCTGGTAGAGACCCAGGTTGATGAGGTACGGCTCCATCACCTCGTAGTACCTCATGTGAACGCACCTCAACTTCACATCTAGAAGATCCGTGTCCTGGGTTGAAAAATGTAATCCGCATGGTGACAACATAATAAAATTTCAATCCAACAAAATTTAATGAAAATATAAGAAAAGGAACGTACCTCACGAGAAGCCAGTGAGACTCGGTGTTCGCTGTGGGGAATCCACAGGAGAGGACTGATGTGCTCCGTGCTGCTAGTACTGATCGGCTCGTCCACTACTGGACGCTGGGTAGGCCGTGCTCTAGGCATCCTGATATCTAAAATAACCTAAATTCGGTGAAATTACGCTTGATCAGCATAATTATGGTAAAAAAGGCCAAAATACCCTAAATATTGGTCATCTGTGCTAATTACACTAAATTACGCATAATCAGTCTAATTATGATAAAAAAGATCAAAATACCCTAAAAATTGGTCAAACGTGCTAATTTCGGTAAAATTACGCTTAATCGGCATAACTATGGTAAAAAAGGCCAAAATACCATAAATATTGGTCAAACGTGCTAATTTCGGTAAAATTACGCTTAATCGGCATAACTATGGTAAAAAAGGCCAAAATACCCTAAAAATTGGTCAAACGTGCTAATTTCGGTAAAATTACGCTTAATCGGCATAACTATGGTAAAAAAAAGCCAAAATACCCTAAAAATTGGTCAAACGTGCTAATTTCGGTAAAATTACGCTTAATCGGCATAACTATGGTAAAAAAGGCCAAAATACCCTAAATATTGGTCAAACGTGCTAATTTCGGTAAAATTACGCTTAATAAGCATAACTATGGTAAAAAGGGCCACAATACCCTAAATATTGGTCATCTGTGCTAATTACACTAAATTGCGCTTAATTAGCCTAATTATGGTAAAAAAGACCAAAATACCCTAAATATTGGTCAAACGTGCTAATTTCGGTAAAATTACACTTAATCACCAATTATGGTAAAAAAAGGCCAAAATACCCTAAATATTGGTCAATTATGCTAATTACACTAAATATTGGTTAACTTAGCTAATTACACTAAATTACAACAACATAATCTAAATTATAACACCTAAAACCTAAATCCTAAACCCTAAAATAAATAAATTAAAAATTAAATTAGATAAAAAAAAATTTACCTTAAAGAAGAGAGAATTCAGTTGAAGATGGGAGAATTGTGAGAGGAGAGAGAAAAAAAGGGGTATATAAAGGGTGAAATGCGGGGAAAAAAAAAAAGGTGCATAGCCGGCCATTTTCTGGCCGGCTTAGGGAGGGAACATAGCCGGCCAGAAAATAGCCGGCTTGGGTATATTTCGATAATTGGTCCGATTCTGGATATAATTAATAATTTGTATTAAACTTTGGATATTAATAAAAATGTCGGGCAAAGTGACAAGTAACAATTGTCAAGTTTGATTCCAGCTGGAATCAGTACCTGTTGCCTGATCGGCACCTCACGCCAGATTCCTTTGTCGCAACAAGCGGACTACAGTCTACAGCACGCGACGTATTCTCCGTAGTAAACACATCAACAGCGTTTCCGAGGCGTCTGAGTATGTGACAGGTGTGGCCGTGTTAGTGGATTGTCAACGAGTGCCGCGGACGTTTTCGTGTCGGTACACAGTGATTTTTAGCTATAATATACTGTTTGGAAGGCTAATAAATAGATCGATATTATGACGCCAAATGGGCTGAGACATTCAGGACCCCAAATACATCATCTTGTTCTCTGCCGGGCCATGCATGCGCTTTCTGCTCAAACCTATATGATTCCCTATTTCCCTTCCCTTCCCTAATTAGTACCGGGCCAGTGAGCCAAGCCATCCAAAGCAAGCTATTCGTTTCCAATTTAACCAAACCCAATAACATTGTTCATCCCAATTACAGCCGACATTTTTATTAATATCCAAAGTTTAATAGAAATTAATTAATATACCCAGATCTCCTGAGTATTTATAAAAATATCCATACCGGTCATTTTCTGACCGGTATTCTATTTATTTAAATACCGGCTATTAAATGAACAGTACCTTGCTTATTTAATTACCGGCCATTAAATGGCCGGTATCCTTAATTTTTTTTTGTTGTTTTACATCCTATACATATTTCTCTCTCTCTCCCCCTCACAACTCACTCAACTCACAAAAGAGAAAGGGAGGAATGGACAGAGAGAAAGAGAAATTGATTTTTGAGGTGGAAAAACTGATATTTGAAGGGGCCAAAAGGATGAACAATAGCAACTGAGGTAAGTCGTCCTATCGTGGCATAGCAAGAGGAGGGTCAATTAGTGACCGAGGCAAAAATGAGTGGAAAAAGTACAAGTGTCCATTATGCCCTGATAAAAAGACATGTCAATCATTCTACAGCCGGAATTTCTTAGTTATGAAATTTCAGACGATAACTTTGTGAAAAACCCCTACGGCTATGGTTTGAAAAAAAGAAGGTTGATCCAGAGCCTCTAACATCGGACGATGAGTTTATTTCGTGTACTTAAATTGGTAAGGCTACCACTTCGTCTGTTGTGACTGATCCAAATCCGGCAAAATCGGCTCATTCTATGAAGTAGTATTAGTAGGGTTTAAAATTTGGATGCATTTGAGCTGGGTTCTAAGAAGTAGTATTATTGTAGTTAGATGAATTAGGTTGTAAATTTTTTGAGTTTCTTTAGTGTATATTTTGTAGACTTTATTTCATCAATTCAGAGTTTGTTTAGACTTAATATGTTTGTGCTTTATTAATTAAATTAGAATTACTTTTTATTCAGTAGTCACATGTTGTTTCTTTTAAAGATGAAGGTGTGAGAAAGAATTCAGAGTCACAATTAAATTCGCAGCCAAGTCAGACTTGCATCACAAATTGAAAATAAAAAAGAGTCTCGTAGCCAATTCAGAGTCTCGTACAAAAAAGTAAAGTACATACAAATTGCAAATAAAAATGACCACATTTGCAAATAAAGTCCACATAAATTGCAAATAAAAAAGTTCTGAAAGCAGCATCTAAATAAACAAGTTCACAACATGCATATAAATCACCTATTACTACCACGCCTAAAATTAAATCTGCGAAACAAACTAGTTCCAGAAGATGGCTTACCAGATGGCTCTGCTTGGGTTCCAGATGGCCCTGCTTGGCTCCCAGATGGCCCTGCTTGGCTTCCAGATGCCCTTGTTGTATGCCTACTAGTTGACCTCCTCGGTTGGCTTCCAGATGGCTCTCATTGCACCCTAACCGCCTCTCCTCCTATGGCAATTGCCTCTCCCATTGCTTCTGCAAACATAGCAGATGCATCTAAACGGCTTGTTGATCAGAGTCAAAATGATGATGATTTACGTAGGGTTTTGGCTTAGGTTTTACATATTTTCTCACACTTATGTTTACTTTGTTAGAGAAAAAGGCTACTGTCACCCTTCTTTATGTTTTATTGTAGAAAACAGGTTTTGGGACTATTTTACACCAAATGGAGCTAGAATCAGGTCAATCGGATCAGCGACGCTCATCGACTAAGTCCCTGTTACGGCCAGTATTGACTAATACGGACCAGGCCTAGCACAGACCAGAAGATAGCGCTGGAAGCAGTTAAACCCTAACTGCCAGGGTCCTAATACGGACCGTATCACCTGATACGGTCCGTATCCGAAGGCATCTCTTGGGGAATAACTGCCGACAGCTGTTTCCAGATTGATTTCTTAGCCTCCAATCAACCTCTACACGTCCCTACACTCCTATATAAGGCCCCTGGGCAGAAGAATAGATCATCTTTGTAATTAGGGTTAGATTTGATTAAAGAGAGAAGAGAGGAGTGATTGTAACCATGCCGTTCTGCGGCTAAGTTCCTTTTCTTAGGGCTAGGCAGTAAACCTTGTTACTCTTGATGTTTTGATATATATATTTCTGTTGATTATGGTTTCTTGTTGTTGTATCGAATATGCTTTTGTGATTTATTATCTCTTCATCTAATTTCAATGATCTAGTTTAAGTTCATTAGGGTAGTGACAGTGCTTTAATGGCGATAGAAAACTATTTGGATGAGTTAGCCTCGTTGAGATCTATTAGGTTTATGTGAAGAAAACCTTCGCGGGGAAACCATAAACCAGAACAACAAAACGCATGACCAAATTCCATCATTTACGTAAGGTAAATCGCAGTGATCTGTGTAGTAATTTGGGAGATAAGAGACCCGATAGTTGCGTAAGGTAAATCGCATTGTCCTGAGTAGAGTCTCGATGAAAGATCTGTCATTCTGGCGTAACATAAATCGCAGTGACCTTTGTAGTTATCTTTCATAAAACAACAACAGGAAATCAGATGCAACAGGAATATATTGTCAAGGCGGATTGAGTAGCAGTGGTGTGCCGAAACCCTAGGAATTCTCATCTCTATCTTTATTTTAATTACTTTTAATTGTTTCCTAATTTACATTGATCAACAAACATCTCTCAAATTTTAGATTTCATCTAGCCTTTCGAAAGGTTGTGATTCGATCGCTCGAAGCACTGAACCAATATTCCCTGTGGATCGACCTCGCATATACTACTCGATAAGGATTGTGCGCTTGCAGTCCGAACCGATAGCATTTACGAGTTTATAAATATTAAAAGAAACATTGCTCTCTTTTGAGTGATCAAGCTTTTTGGCGCCGTTGCCGGGGAATAACGGTTCATTGTGCAAGGCCTCGCGAGACGCCCTTGCTTTGACCATTGAATCCAATTAATTAGAAACGCCTAGATTTCTTTTTATTTTCTGCATTTTTATTTTTCTTTTATTTTCAATTTCGTTTTTATTTTTATTTTCTTTTTATTTTCAGTTTTTAGTTTAATTTTCAGATTTTCTTTTTCTTTTAGGAAACTGCACGCTGGCCGAATCATCCGTACGAAGATCCGAGAGGATTGCTAGTAAGAGAGGACAATTCGCTTCCACATCACTGATAAGAACCAATCATAGTTCTTCATCAAGTAATTCTGAAAGCGAAGAAGACTCAGATTCGATCAACATGAATATCCCACCGAACGAACCGATTAACAATGGAAGACAAGACAATGGTGATCAAGGAGTTCACGATGCAGCAAGACCCAAACTTCTACGAGACTATTGCGTACCGCGCGCGAATGATCCTAATTCTAGTATAAACCCGCCAACTGTTACAAACCGTAATTTTGAGATCAAACCTGCTCTCATAAATATGGTTTCGCAACAGCAATTTGGAGGATTTCCACATGAAGATCCACATCTTCATCTGTCAATTTTCCTAGGGATATGCGAGACGATAAAGATCAACGGAGCAAAATATTTTCCACCATCCAAAACTTCGAGGTTTAGAAATGCAATTACTAATTTTGAACAAAGGGATGGTGAAACATTGTGTGAGGCATGGGATAGATATAAGGATATGCTAAGGTGTTGTCCACACCATGGTCTAGAAAGATGGCTGATTGTCCAAACTTTTTATAATGGTCTAAACCCTACCGATAGGTTGTCTATTGATGCTTCTGCAGGAGGAGCAATAATGAACAAGGAACCTGACGAGGCCTACAACCTAATTGAAGAGATTGCAATCAACCAACACTACTGGATCCCTGAGCGAAAGAAGCCAAGCTCAACACCTGGCATGCACCGAGTAGATGACATATCCATGCTGAGCGCAAAGATTGATGCTTTGCAAATGACACTCAACAAGCAGACCAAGCAGCGAACGGTAGCAGCAGTCAATGCCGCAACAGCATGTGGCTATTGTGGAGGAGCGCACGAGATGACCGAATGTATGAATGTGACGGAAACTGAGGAAGAAATAGAGCAAGCAAACGCAATTGACAACAGCTTTCGACCTCAGCCCGCTTACAACACAAACCATCCGAACAACCGAAACCATCCAAATCTCTCGTACGCGAACAATCAAAGGCCTGCTGCACCCCAACAGAACTACCAACCACAGCCCAATTATCAACCAAGATACAACAATCCCCAACAGAATTATCAACCAAGGCAATACAACCAACCACAGCAACCTGACATCACATCCTTAATGGAGAGACTCCTAGAGAAGCAGGATAAGGCTAACGCCGAAATCGCACAAAAGATTGAATCCTTAGCAAACCGCAACAAAGACTTAGAAGACAATGTCTCTAAGATGGCAAGAGAACTCTCTAGTATCACACGTGGAAAGGGCAAATTTCTGGGCCAACCGGAAGAAAACCCAAGAGAGACTTGCAAGAGCATAACACTAAGGAGCGGTACAGCTTATCAGGAACCTCTCATGCCCGATCAAACTTCCGATGAGATGCATGCAGAGCCATCACATTCCGAAGAGTACGTGCAACAACCGGAGCCGCCCATATTCGAACCGCAGGCAGACCTTATTGAGGAGTAGAATGACACCGTAGGTGGAGACGAGCGACAAACCGAACCTGAATACATTTCACCACCACCCTACAAGCCACCTCTGCCATTCCCTCCAAGGCCAGCCAAGCATAAGATGGAGCCACAATTCGCGAGATTCATGGAGACGCTCAAGCAACTACAAGTCACAATCCCCTCACTGAGGCAATTGCAAGCATACCCTCGTATGCTAAGTTTCTGAAGGAGATCCTCTCAAATCGCAACAAACTCCAAGAATTCTCAACAATTCTGCTCAATCGGGAATGTAGTGCGCTCGTGCAAAGTAAATTACCGGAAAAGTTGAAAGATCCGGGAAGCTTCTCAATACCATGTACAATTGGCACGACGAATTTTACGAGGGCTTTATGTGATCTGGGAGCAAGTGTGAGTCTAATGCCAAAGGCAGTGTTTGACAAATTAGAATATGGAGAACTTTCACCGACACAAATTGCACTGCAACTGGCTGATCGATCAATTAGATATCCTGAAGGAGTGTTGCTGGATGTACCGATCAAAGTTGGAGACTTTTGGATACCTGGAGATTTTGTTGTGGTTGACATGGAAGAAGATGAACACATTCCAATCATCCTTGGAAAGCCATTCCTTGCCACATGCGGAGCAATGATTGATGTTAAGAACGGGAAAATTTCACTGAATGCTGGAAAAGACAAGGCGGTCTACGACATAAACAGAGCTTTGAAATACCCTTCTGACATTGATCGTGTCTTCAATTTGGGTATCATAGATGAATTTGAAGAGGAAGAATATCCATATGATGAATTGGGAGAATCCATGGGTATGGAGGAATTGGACAACCTTTTTAGAGGAGAAGATGACGCTGACATTGATCGTGTCTTCAGTTTGGGTATCACGGATGAATTTGAAGAGGAAGAATATCCATACGATGAATTGGGAGAATCCATGGGTATGGAGGAATTGGACAACCTTTTTAGAGGGGAAGATGACGAAAGGCAACTCGAGCAATACACCACCCCTGAACCTGATGATGTCTACGCTGAAACTTGTTCGAGTTGTGCCACTGTCATAACAAAAGAAGAGGAAGAACCCCCCAAATCTAAAATTCTGCAGTCTGTGTCACCTAGCACGGTCAGTAGCAAAGTGAAGAAAAGGGAGAAGACAACCTCTCATCCACAACTCGAGCTCAAACCTCTTCCATCCAACCTCCGTTACGAATTCCTAGGACCTAACCAAACCTACCCGGTGATTGTCAGTTCTCGGCTCGATAATGTTCAATCCAACAAGCTCGTCAACATACTCAAGATGCACCGAAAGGCTATTGGCGACAAAATAGACGACATCAAAGGCCTTAGCCCGACCGTCCCCATGTACCGCATCCTAACTTGAAGATGATACAATGGAGGAAATGCAAGAATTAGAAAAGAGTTGGCACACACAACCGCATGAAAACAAGCTTTCTGATCCTCTGTTGACTTCAATTTCTATCAAATCAGAGGAAACCAAAGTTCCAATCATAGAATCAAGGCCTCTTCCAACAGTTCTCAACATTATCACACCAAAAAGTTCTTGGGAGAACTACGATGCGGTCCATGGTCGGAAGGTGAAGATAAAACAGTTCGTGGTTCATCCGGAATCTCAATGAAACAAGGGGTCGAGCTAATGACTTTAAACAAGCGCTTCTTGGGAGGCAACCCAAGGCCATTTTTATATTTTTCATAATATTTATTTCTAGTTTATTTAGGACCTTAACAGAGAAACAACTCATATCCACCTTTTTTCCTATGATTAGGTGAACATATCTGAGGAAGTACTCGATCAAAGACACCACGGAAGACAGGAAAATACCCTCTGGTACGGTCCGTATCAATCAATACGGATCATATCAGTGGATACGGGGTGAAAGAAGGAGAGTAAGAAGAGAGAAGTGGTGAATACGGCCCATATTTCCCAATACGGTCCGTATTCAAAGAAGTTAAGACTGAAGGCAGTTATCGGTATTATGCATAACAAATTGGATACGGACCGTATCACCTAATACGGTCCGAATGAAGGCTAATTCTGAAGATGCGAACCCGTTAACGAAGAGATATTTGAAAACTCGCGAGAATCACAACTCATAACTGTTAAATCCTTTGTTTGAACTCCTAAAACTCTCTCTCCTCTATTCTCTCTCTCTCTCTCTCTATCTCCCCTCTTCCTCCCTCTTCCTTCCTTGCCGAGACCGAGCCCACCTCCACCGCCTCAGGATTGAGGTGCAGTGAGTTGTATCTTTTCCCGGTCTTTTTACTTTATTACTTCCTTTATTTTTATCTCTCGAGCATTGAGGACAATGCTCAATTTTATTCGGGGGGTAAGAGGTAAATTGACCATGTATCTTTAAAATTTTTGTATTTTAAATTCTTAGGTGCTAGTAGTTTTACTCAATTTTTGACTAGGATTAGAGGCTTTACCAAAAATCCTAGAATGATTAAATTGAGCTTTTTAGCTAGCTTGCATTTTTTATTTTTTCTTAGGATTAGGTTAATCAAATAGGAATTGTTTTAAAATTTTAATTAGGCTAAGGTTTAGACAATCGGCCATGATACCAAAAATTCAAAATTTTAATTATTTATGATTTCAAAGTGAACAATTAATTGCTAACCATGAGAGTTGATCAAAAATTGCAAACCCTAGAATTTTTATTTTGAGTAATTTATTTTTGCAAAGTCTTTTAAATTTGATAGTGTTTTAGAATACCCATTTATTATAGATAGACCCCTAGCGAAACTATGCAATAATTTCTTGTATGAATGAATACTTGAAATTGTGTGTAATCATGGTGCTTGTGACACAAAAATATGTTATTTTATTTTTCAGAAAAAAAAGAAAAATACAAAAAAATCGAAAATGAGAAAAACCCAAAAAAATAGAAAAATATAGAAAAAGAAAAAATAGAATAAAAGATGGAGGATAAAAAGAGTACGGGTGCCTACGCAAGACTGGTTACCAATAGGCTCGAGAAAACCTCCCAAATTTTAAGTTTTTGTACATATTTAATTTTTGAAAAATAGTCACAAGTACCAACACACTTAGTTGCCATACTTTGCTCCAATCAATTAGGAAGGAAAATCAAAATTTATATCATTAGAATTCCTATTGATTGGAAGGGATCCATTTATAATCGAAGGGGAAATTAATACTCTCAATTTTAAGGATATTTGTGGATTAGATTGTTCGATAATAATTTTTCTAAGGTTAGCATAATGAGGTTAATCATGGGGTGAATAAATTGTTCAAGGGAGAGATCATTAATATTTTAGAGTTCTAAATTTTTATTGTCATGCCAATTGTACCAAACCAAGGTTCTAATTTAATTTTAAACAACTCCTTGAGATTGTATGGTTTAACCTAGACCGGATCTTTGACCAGCTGGGATGTCGTTGCTTGAGGACAAGCAACAATTCAAGTTGGGAGGCGTGATCAGAGTCAAAATGATGATGATTTACGTAGGGTTTTGGCTTAGGTTTTACATATTTTCTCACACTTATGTTTACTTTGTTAGAGAAAAAGGCTACTGTCACCCTTCTTTATGTTTTATTGTAGAAAACAGGTTTTGGGACTATTTTACACCAAATGGAGCTAGAATCAGGTCAATCGGATCAGCGACGCTCATCGACTAAGTCCCTGTTACGGCCAGTATTGACTAATACGGACCAGGCCTAGCACAGACCAGAAGATAGCGCTGGAAGCAGTTAAACTCTAACTGCCAGGGTCCTAATACGGACCGTATCACCTGATACGGTCCGTATCTCTTGGGGAATAACTGCCGACAGCTGTTTCCAGATTGATTTCTTAGCCTCCAATCAACCTCTACACGTCCCTACACTCCTATATAAGGCCCCTGGGCAGAAGAATAAATCATCTTTGTAATTAGGGTTAGATTTGATTAAAGAGAGAAGAGAGGAGTGATTGTAACCATGCCGTTCTGCGGCTAAGTTCCTTTTCTTAGGGCTAGGCAGTAAACCTTGTTACTCTTGATGTTTTGATATATATATTTCCGTTGATTATGGTTTCTTGTTGTTGTATCGAATATGCTTTTGTGATTTATTATCTCTTCATCTAATTTCAATGATCTAGTTTAAGTTCATTAGGGTAGTGACAGTGCTTTAATGGCGATAGAAAACTATTTGGATGAGTTAGCCTCGTTGAGATCTATTAGGTTTATGTGAAGAAAACCTTCGCGGGGAAACCATAAACCAGAACAACAAAACGCATGACCAAATTTCATCATTTGCGTAAGGTAAATCGCAGTGATCTGTGTAGTAATTTGGGAGATAAGAGACCCGATAGTTGCGTAAGGTAAATCGCATTGTCCTGAGTAGAGTCTCGATGAAAGATCTGTCATTCTGGCGTAACATAAATCGCAGTGACCTTTGTAGTTATCTTTCATAAAACAACAACAGGAAATCAGATGCAACAGGAATATATTGTCAAGGCGGATTGAGTAGCAGTGGTGTGCCAAAACCCTAGGAATTCTCATCTCTATCTTTATTTTAATTACTTTTAATTGTTTCCTAATTTACATTGATCAACAAACATCTCTCAAATTTCAGATTTCATCTAGCCTTTCGAAAGGTTGTGATTCGATCGCTCGAAGCACTGAACCAATATTCCCTGTGGATCGACCTCGCATATACTACTCGATAAGGATTGTGCGCTTGCAGTCCGAACCGATAGCATTTATGAGTTTATAAATATTAAAAGAAATATTGCTCTCTTTTGAGTGATCACTTGTTGCTGTGCTACGCCGTGACCCTCCGGACCCACTTGCCTTTGCCATAACACGCTCATTTTCTGTCGCATTTGCTGTGTTTCTTGCCTCTGCATTTGCATTTGTTACTTAGTAAGTTGGTATAATTGGAAAGAAATATAATTTTGGATGAATGTTACACACCTCTCCGTTGTCTATCGGTAGTGGAACAGCGAGGCTGATACCCCTTTCGCCTCCCAACCCTAATCCAACCCTTGCTCGGAAGAATTCTTGCTTCAGTATTAGCAGGCTATTCTGGCATATTGCCAATGAGAACAAACACCCACTCCAAGTACTTTCAAGATAGTTCACAGTATACCAGTCTGCAACAAATTGATCATTACACCAGTTTCTGTCATGACAAACAACTAAGACTTGAGCGCACGGTATATAAGTTAATTGGATACCTCTGCAAGTACATTCCATTTGGTTGTCGGGACCGCGTGTCACAATGTACACGAACTCCCTGTGAGTAAATTCCATATTGCCTATGTCGCTACAAGTGCAAGGAACGTACTCATTTGGGGATGAAACTTGGTACTTGGCCATGCGTATAACGCACCAAATGCATTCTTGCAGCCTTCTTCCAATATTTTCTGATCTTTTGCAAAACCCGGTCGGAAAGAACCTGCTTCTTGTCTTTTAATTCCATTTCTCCCTGTCGCCGTTGAACAAACTATTTGTTGCACTTGTAGAACGTATCCTCCACTATGGCAGCCACGACCATTCTACGACTCGTTCGGAAGACATTGTTGAGCGACTCTGAGCCGTTTGTTGTCATGATACCAAACTGGTATCCTCCATCACAGGTTTGGAAATTTTTTCTCATAATTAGGCGGCTCCATCGCATCTCTCATAATTAGATGGCTCTATTATGACGTATTTTGCCCACCTTCCTTAAAAATGCATTACACCTTGGATTTAGCTGCACAAAACAAAGATATGTTATTTAATTTTCAGAATAGTTTTATAAAATAATTAAACCAAATGTTATAAATTAGACATACTTGAGAAAACTCTTCGAACATCTCTTTTAACCTTCTTGGCTTTTTCTTCTTGGCTTATTCTCTGAACCTCCATACGTACCACTTTTTCTTTCCATAGTTCTGGACGAGGTTGTCAGCAACATGATGCATACAAACTTGTGCACAAAAAGCTCTAGAGACCATCTGTATTCTGCTGTCAATGCAGCTTTGATCCCCTTGTGCTAGTCATATATAACACAGACGAATTTATCATATCCGAGCACTTAATTCCTTATCCACTGCAAGAAAAAACCTCAATTCTCGGTATCCTCCTTATACACAATTGCAAATGCAATAGACAACAATTGGTTCTCGGCATCATAGCCGCAAGCTATCAAAAGCTTCCCCTCATACTGCCCAGACAAGAAGCATGCATCTATGCTGATCACTGGTCTCAAGTACTGAAATGCTGCAATGCATGGACCAAAAGCCCAGGCGACGACCCTGAACTGAACAACATGTCTCATAATTACTCCTGACTATTTATCTCGTATCGAATTGGTCAAAAATTGGTACTTCGAGCCGGGATTTTTGTCGCAAATTGCCATCATCAGTGGTCTCAGTAAGCTGTATGAAGTCTCCCAACTCGCAAATTATTGCAAGCTCACGACCCCTCCACAGTCGGTTGTATTTCGGGGTTATTGTCATACACAGATAAAATACAGTCTGCCACTGTCTGGATGCTCATACAGGGGTCTCTCTTAATGTTTCTCTTAATGACATCGGCAATGATCGATGTCGTCAGACATTCATTGTCGGTCCTTATATACTCAGTCCTACATGTGTGACTTGTCTTGCCTCGTTATAACCCATGCATCTCCATATCCCGTTGGTTTTCCCTTAAATTTGTAATCACAACGCGGGTCCTTGCACACCAAATAAATCCGATCCCTATCACTTTTCTTCATTCTAATCTCCTGATTCTTAGTAATATGGTGCTCTCTAATCTTCTTAATTAGACCATCTTTGCTTTTAAAATATTGGTCCGACGCCAGCTCACCTTTGTACTCAATCCGTTGCCCATAGTAACCAATATCTGCTTCTCTAAACTCAGATACATCATTGAAGTCTGGAAACAAGTGCGTATCAGTCCGGCCACTAAGCGGCATATTCTCATATCTAGCCACAAATTGAGCTGTTTCAACTGGACCATCTTCACCACAACCCTCAAGGTGATCAAATTCCCAGTTTTCTCCATCAAATTCGTCCCCACTTTGCAGATCTTTATCCGAAATTTTATTAATATTTTCAAAATCTGACCCAATTTCATCGTCTACTGGTGCCGGTTTGGGGTAAGGTTTTGGTGGCGGTAATAATAAAGGCGCCACATGGTCTAGGTGGGGATGAAACTTGGAGTATTGGTTGAAGTCGTGATTAGGGTGCTGGTGGAGTGTAGGGACTGTCTATTTCTGGGTCAGTGTATGGTTCTTGTTGTGTTGGAGGAACAGCGGGAGTGTATAGTTCTCGTTGTGTTATATAAGTTGGCGCAACTGAATTTTGGCCAAAACTTCCAACCCTTGGCTCTATCAGAATTCTTCTGGCGTAGATTTCTATTATAAAATTTTCAGTGGCCTTTAAATGGCTGTACACCCCTCTCCACGTACTTTCATCTAGTAGTTTCGCAAGGGTATATTTCCCGGAGTTTCCATTGCAAACTCGGGTTCCACTTTTTTGAGTTATAACCAGTGCATGTGTAAATTATGAATTTCAAGTCACAAAGTAAGATATCATCGAGAATCATAAATGAATTAATTGCCTCTTTGGAGTAATAAGCCCCGTATACATTACTAAGAACCTTCTTACCACAGTGTAATGAAATCAAGGCCATGGAAAATAAACTATATTTTGGAAAATGGTAAACAATTGTCAGGTTACTAATCTACATGTATAGATTACTGAAAAATAATTAAAAATAAATAAAAAATTAAATACATTAATTATTTTATTAATTTATGAGTGTAAATTAAATGGATCATGTCTGTATAAATGTAATGGTCAGTCCACTAAACTCTAAAAAATTAAATGAGTGTAAATTAATTATTTTAAATAATTAAATTAATTATTAAAAAAAATTAAATTAATTATTAAAAAAATAATAAATTTAAATTAAATAAAGCAAAAATATACCTGAAGAAAGAGGAGAATTCGTGATTGAGTTGAGTGAGTTGTGTGAGAGAGAGAGAAAGATGGGTATTTTATAGGGTGTAAAACAACAAAAAAAAATTAAGGGTACCGGCCATTTAATGGCCGGTAATTAAATAAACAAGGTACCGGCTATTTAATAGCCGGTATTTAAATAAATAAGGTACCGGCTAGAAAATGGCCGGTATAGATATTTTTATAAATACTCAGAGGATATAGGTATATTAATTAATTTCTATTAAACTTTGGATATTAATAAAAATGTCGGCAATTACAACTCTATATATATATATATATATATATATAGATGAGCTATGGTGAGACGTGGAGTAAAACAAGTTTGTACTCCACGCCATATTTTTATTTTGAAAATCCAAACAACCGATCCGAACCGTTCAACATTTTCTCTATATTGAAATGTGCTTGGAAACCAAATTTTACATTTTTTGGAATTTTTTTACTATTTATTAAGCCACTTTGAAAATCGCTGATCCACTGTGAACAGTAAAAAACAGTAAAATTTTCTGGACCACCGGATCAGCGATTTTCAAAGTGGCTTAATAAATAGTAAAAAAATTCCAAAAAATGTAAAATTTGGTCTCCAAGCACATTTCAATATAGAGAACATGTTGAACGGTTCGGATCGGTTGTTTGAATTTTCAAAATAGAAATATAGTGCCATGGAGTACAAACTTGTTTTACTCCACGTCTCACCATAGCTCAATTCTCTCTATATATATAGGATTTTGCTAATATGCTACGCGTATATAAGGGCCCCTCCGTGCTACGGCTCACTTTTTGAGTTTTCAAAATCCTAATGGTCGATCCGAACCGTTCAACATGATCTCCATATGAATATGTACTTGCAAACCAAATTTTACATTTTTTAGAATTTTTTTACTATTTATTAAGCCACTTTGAAAAAACACTAATTTGTACACAACAGTAAACTTTTCTGGACCATTGGATCAGCGATTTTCAAAGTGGCTTAATAAATAGTAAAAAAATTCTAAAAAATGTAAAATTTGGTTTGCAAGTACATATTCATATGGAGATCATGTTGAACGGTTCGGATTGACCGTTAGGATTTTGAAAACTCAAAAAGTGAGCCGTAGCACGGAGGGGCCCTTATATATGCATAGCACCGTAGCACTGTCATATATATATATATATATTATGGTGAGTTGTAACATTTTACTTCACGCCATATTTTCATTTTGAAAATCCAAACAACCGATCCGAACCGCTCAACATGTTCTAAATATTGAAATGTGCTTGGAGACTAAATTTTACATTTTCTGGAATTTTTTTACTATTTATTAAGCCACTTTGAAATCGCTGATCCACTGTGAACAGTAAAAAACAGTAAAAATTTCTGGGTCACCGGATTAGCGATTTTCAAAGTGGCTTAATAAATAGTAAAAAAATTCCAAAAAATGTAAAATTTAGTCTCCAAGCACATTTCAATATAGAGAATATGTTGAGTGGTTCGGATCGGTTGTTTGGATTTTCAAAATAAAAATATGAGCGTCAAGTAAAAATGACCTCTTACTTCACAACTCACCATAGCCCAGTTCTCTCTCTCTCTCTCTCTCTATATATATATATATAGGAGTTGGCTACGGTGCTATGCATAGCATAGAGGGTCTACGTGCTATGACTCAATATTTGAGTTTTCAAAATCTTAACGGTCGATCCGAACCGTTCAACATGATCTCCATATGAATATGTACTTGCAGACCAAATTTTACATTTTTTAGAATTTTTTTACTATTTTTTTAGATAGGTAGAAAAACACTTGATCTGAATGGTACAGAATTTTCAGATCAAGTGTTTTTCTACCTATCTAAAAAAATAGTAAAAAAATTCTAAAAAATGTAAAATTTGGTTTGCAAGTACATATTCATATGGAGATCATGTTGAACGGTTCGGATCGACCATTAGGATTTTGAAAACTCAAATATTGAGCCGTAGCCCGTAGACCCTCTATGTTATGCATAGCACCGTAGCCAACTCCTATATATATATATATATATATAGAGATAGGCTATTGTGCTTTGCAAAGTAAATTGGGGGTTTACTTCGGGTCATATTTTCATTTTTGAAAATCCAAACAACTGATCCGAACCGTTCAACATGTTCTAAATATTGAAATGTGCTTGCAGACTAAATTTTACATTTTTTGGAATTTTTTTACTATTTATTAAGCCACTTTGAAAATCGCTGATCCACTGTGAACAGTAAAAAACAGTAAAATTTTCTGGACCACCGGATCAGCGATTTTCAAAGTGGCTTAATAAATAGTAAAAAAATTCCAAAAAATGTAAAATTTAGTCTGCAAGCACATTTCAATATTTAGAACATGTTGAACGGTTCGGATCGGTTGTTTGGATTTTCAAAAATAAAAATATGGCCCGAAGTAAACCCCCCATTTACTTTGCAAAGCACAATAGCCCATCTCTCTCTCTCTCTCTATATATATATATATATATGAGGAGGGTTCAAATGCCTCCATTTTTCATGCCTCTATTTTTAAAACTTTAATAACTCAAAATTTAAAACTTAAAAGTCAAAATAAAGCTGTTGGATATGATCTATATCATTTTATCTATACACATGTAAAAAATTATGATATTTCAATTTTGTTTTGGTTGTCATCAAGAGTTTGTAAAAAACGTACTAATGTGGATAATATCTAAACGTTGATTTTTTAACTTATTGATTCACATAAAAACAAAATTGAAATGTGATAATTTTTTATGAGCACATAGATAAAATAATGTAGATCATATCCATCGGTTTTATTTTGACTTTTAAGTTTTAAATTTTGAGTTATTAAAGTTTTTAAAAATTGAGGTATAGTGGAGGCACAAATAATGGAGGCATTTGAACCCTCCTATATATATATATATATATATATATATATATATATATATATATATATATATATATATATATATATAAGAGTGAGGCTACGGTGCTATGCATAGCACGGATTGGGTCCGTGCTACGGCTCAAAATTTGACTTTTCAAAATCCTAACGGTCGATCCGAACCGTTCAACATGATTATAAAATGAATATGTACTTGCAAACCAAATTTTACATTTTTTCGAAAATCACTTGATCTGAACATTGTGGACCATCCAAAAACAGCCTATCTAAAAAAAATAGTAAAAAAATTCAAAAAATGTAAAATTTGGTTTGCAAGTACATATTCATTTTATAATCATGTTGAACGGTTTGGATCGACCGTTAGAATTTTCAAGAGTCAAATTTTGAGCTGTAGCACGGACCCAATCCGTGCTATGCATAGCACCCTAGCCTCACTCTATATATAATATGGTAGAAATGTAATTTTATAATCTAGTTATCTTTTTGAAGTTTCAAGCTATCATTTTGATGGAACAACGATGACTTCTAATTAATGTTTTAAAGCAACAGTCAACTCGTTAAAAGTGAGAGAAGAATGGTTGGTTAGTTTAGTTAGCAACGGTGCCTGTGCAAATCCATTGATCGTAGGTAGCATCTAGTTGTTTGCTTTCCAAAAAAGGGGGTGGTTGAGCTATACTCTGTAAAGCACTCCCATAACTAAATAATCTTGACTTGCTTAATTTTGAGCATGTCCAGCTCCTCTCTAAATTCAACACATCTGTCTCCATTTTAATTTGTTAATCAAAAGTTGGTAAATAGATTTTCCAATGATGCTCTTAATTGTAAACCCATTATTGATTTTCCATTAATAAGACACGATTGCTTCAAATTGAAATCGGAGTCATATATACAAGTTATAATGTGCATTATATCTTACTATAAATCATTAATAGTAGTCCTCGAAGTTATTGAAAGAATAAACTTAATTTAGTGTTGTAAAATATCTATATTCTAGAATATTGTAGGAAAAATATCTTGGAGTCTAGAAATGTATGTGAAAATATCTAGAAAAGTGGTCTCCGTTCTTGAGAAATATGCATAAATATATAATGATAGAATATAAATATGGGTTTGTCTATATAGTACAGCAAAATTGTTTTTGCTATAATACAGTAATTAGTTTTAATTAAAATCTGATCTTTAATCGGATGTCTTTGACTTTAAGTTGTTCAGGAATAAAACAGTCTTTTCTCTGCTCCGTTATCTCTTTTCTCACGGAAATAAGATACTGTTACATCTTTCTCCTTCACTCGCTCTTTCTCGCCGCTCCCTCTAAGCCCCTGCGATCAGAATATTAGCACCACTCTTTCTTTCTCTGTTCTCTCTTTCTTTCAATCGATTTCCACATAAACAAGAATGTTCTTGAAGAAGTCGCAATCGTCCCCTCTAAGCGCTAGCGCAACAAGATCGACGGTTTTTCACGACGCACCTTATGCGCCGGATCCAGCGAGGCCCCATCCAAGGCATCTCGCTCAAGCTTCAGGATTAGGAGCGCGAGAGGCACATGGATTTTGTGCCAACTGAGTCGGCTCTGAAGGTGAATGAGATCTTGGTCGACAAGGAGATGATAGAGATGCTCACGGCTCTCGGCATGACAGATCTTCCAGGAGAAACAAGATGTGGTTCAGGCTGCGCCAAGTACGGTGGACATGCGCCATGAACTGTCGCGCCGACAGAAGCAGCTATCCCTCTCACTGCCATGGTTCAGCCGATTGTACTAAAGAGAGAATTGAAAAGGAAGGTTGAGGGTCTGTGGTGGCGCTGGTCTGAGGTGAGAGAGCGCGAGAGATGGGTCGGAATGGGGTCTGAGGTGAGAGAACGAGAGAGATGGGTCAGGATGGGGTCTGAGGCGAGAGAGCGAGAGAGATGATGCGTCAGGGAGGCAGTGGAGGTGTAGCAACTTTCTTCAACATGGAGGGTTCTTGGGATTGAGTGGCGGGTTTTTCGAGACGAGAGAGACGAAAAGAGAATCAGTGAAATAGACGTTTCATTGTAAATTGACAATTTTAACCTTCTGACTAAATATTCTGTTAAATTTAACGGGGAATGCTATAATGATCTCAATCGTCTGATTAAACAAATGAATGGTTACGATTTAGTTTAGTTTCACTGTACTGTAGCCAAAATAATTTTACTGTACCATAGACATCCTCTATAAATATTTAGATTGTATGAGAGGTAATAGGTTGAGAATATTTGTAAGAGTAGTATAAATAAAGGTGTTATTTAACTTGAGATGTAACAAACAAATTAAGAAAAAATAAAACAAACTTTTCAAGAATAATCTTCTGTCTCTCCTCCACATACTACCTTAAACTCCACTAAATATATAAACACAATTAGTACCACACAATTTTCGAACAGAAAGTAGACAAGTTGTATAAAATTTCATTAATCAGTCAAAAGCCTCATTTATTCTGTATAAGAAATAATATAAAGACGTGGAAACTGCGAAATGCCCTTTTCTTAGAAAAAAAAAACAGAGAAAATTATTAAGAATTACCTTGGAATCAGATATAGTACAAGTGATTGCTAATCAGTTCTACGCACTTAAAAAAAAAGGTTAACAATTGAAAATAAAGATATATAGAAGAGGTTCAAGCAGAAATTTTGTCAAACTAGGCAGTTGTCGTATAATTTAAACTTTTTTAAAATGATCCATGAGATACTGTGTGGAACATTTATACCAACTCTAAGAAAAGTGTGTGATCCTCGCAATTGATATGAGAGAGGACAAAGGAGAGGTTGAAAAGGAAAAGGAAAGACCAAAGGACCTTCAAAAAGGCGAAAGCTGAGCAGAGGGAACCAAATATAATGCAATTGTAGCGTCAGTGTCAGTATATGGCTTGTCCTTTTCCTTTCGAACCGAATCAAAGTGAAGGAGGTCAGAGATGGATCAATCAATCCATCCTCTATCGCAATTAGGTCTTACCATTTGGGACCCAGTTTCTTTTGTTTTTGGATTTTATATTTTTCTCACTCGTCAACATTGTCCACACTTCATTTTCAATTCATACAATTAATTAGCTGTTTCAATTATGTGATCGAGGAGAACGGAGTAGGTCCGATGCCCATCGGACCTACTTTTAGGTTCAACGAGCATGATGACCGTCTGATCTAATTTAAGATTGTTTGCACGAAATTGAAACAAACACACACGAAGTTTAAAGCGTTCTGCACGAATCTGAAAGCAAATCGACGGTGATTAAACCCATCGAACCATAGTAGGTCCGATGCCCATCGGACCTACTATCAAGTGGTGATCGAGACATACTGGAGCGGCAAATTAAAAGGCGAACGGCCGAACGGGGTTGTTATAGCTCTTTTGGTGGCTTCCCTTCTCCCTTTTTGTTTCATTTCTTATAATCTGAATGGATACGCAAGGACTATATAATATTAATTTAATTGCATATCCAAGTGAAGCATGCATGCATTATATGAATCCCATATACATTCACATTCTTCGAACAAAGCATGCTTGACTGCCACCAATAATTAATTATGCTTATCTTTCCACGGTTTTAATTGTACATAAATTATCCATATTAATTTGTCCAAAGTCCATACTCATAATTCATAAACATTATACAAGAATATGATATCTTATTAATTAGTTGAAAAATTTTCTTGCACTTTTCAGTGGTCATGTTGCACAAGGTTGATCAATTGGCCACCAAACCTTAAATATAACGATCTATTTAATATTTTCCGTGGTCATGTTGCACTTTTCCTGTTTTGTTAACCATTAGGTACAATAATAGGAAGAGAATCATTCATGCATGGATAATATATTGATGAAAGACCCACAAAATTATGTGTTGTATCTTCTCGGGCGGACAGTAGATGAAAGTAGGTGTAAGTGTAGAGAGAAAGAGACAGAAAGGAAAAGAAAGGCAGCGAAGCGGCACTTAATTGATAACAAGTAACACAAAGTTAAGAGGCTTTTAAACCCTGGGGCTGGGGTGAGGTCCCAAAAGGCTACATCTATATTATCTATACTTTATACTGACAATAATAAAATACTAATATCAATCTATCATTGATCAACTGATTAATGTTGCTGATAAAATGCATAAAACTGTCATTGTCTACTACTCTCTCTCATATCTCTCTTATTTCTCTGTCTGAAGCTTGAACTTGAACAAGTGTGTGTATCTCTATAGTCGCATCTGCAGCTAGCTAGCCACGCCATGCACTGCCAACCAAATCCATCCATCTCTCCTTCTCCCTCTCCCTCTCCCTCTCCCTCTTTATCATCCAACTAATTAATTAAGACAACAACATCCAGAAATTAACTCTTCTCCCCCTTGTCATCTCATTTCCCCTCTTAGGTGTGTGATCGAGTTAAACATATACATTGATTCTCTCAGGCAGGGACTAGATAGTAATTTAATTTAGTCATTTAATTCTTTCTGGCTGGTATGGATCAAATTGAGAGACGTTGCCGTTACTTCCCCATTGCCCCCCTCCTCCTCCACATATGCATCTGCATATGTACATGCACATGCTTCCATATCTCCTCTGCCTCAGCAACTGCTACTGCAACTGCCGATACCCATACCGATGCAGCTGCGCTCTTACTTGCATTCAAGTCGGCTCTCACTGGGCCAAGTTCAAATGCTGCACTCTCCAGTTGGGGCATGCCCGCCAGTGTCTGCACCTGGCACGGTGTCTCCTGCACGCAGAATGAAGACTGTGTAATGGGCCTCAACCTCTCCAGCAGTGGGATAGCAGGCATTATTTCACCCGCAATAGGCGGTCTTCTCTCCCTTGAGTTTCTGGATCTATCTTCCAATTCTCTCTCAGGCCCAATACCAAGGGAGCTCGGCATGCTCTCAAATCTACAGGTTCTCTTTCTCTACTCAAACTCGCTCTCTGGTTTCATCCCTCCAGAGCTTGGCCTCTTACGGAACTTAAATATGCTGAGGATAGGTGATAACGGGTTATATGGACAAATACCGCCAACTCTCGGCAACTGCACCGATCTTCAAATCCTTGGCCTCGCCTATTGCCGGTTGAACGGTACAATACCTCCCCAGTTAGGTGACTTGAGGCAACTGAAGGTCCTGAGTTTGCAAAATAATAGCCTTAGTGGACCCATTCCTGACCAACTAGTGCAGTGCACTCTGATACAAGTTATTTCATTAAATGACAACATGCTAGAAGGAGAGATTCCCTCCTTCATTGGTCAATTCAGTGCTTTGCAGACTCTCAATCTAGGGAACAATCGCCTCACTGGGAAAATCCCAACCGACATTGGCAATCTCACAAGCCTGAATCACCTGTACTTGTTCGGCAACCGACTCGGTGGAAATATACCTGAGGAGTTGAACCTGTTGCACCAGCTACAGATTTTGGACGTGTCAAGTAACCAACTGTCCGGTCCACTTAACATCTCTACAACCCACCTCACAAATCTTGAATTCCTGGTACTCTCCAGTAATTTGCTACAAGGCGAAATCTCAAGGAACCTCTGCCCCAGCAATTCAAGTTTACGCAACCTCTTTCTTGCCGGGAATGCACTTACCGGAACCATCGACGGGCTTATCAGCTGCACCTCTCTTGAATCCCTTGACCTCTCAAATAACAGCCTCAGCGGCTCCATACCATACAACATAGACGAGCTTAAAGACCTGGTAAATCTAGCATTGCATAATAACAGCTTGACAGGCCCTCTTCCACATGAGATTGGGAATTTGACCAATTTGGAGATACTATCTCTCTATCATAACCATCTGACGGATTCAATTCCTGCAGAAATTGGAAAACTGAAGAGACTCACTCTCTTATTTCTGTACGAAAATGAGATGTCGGGTAGAATACCAGAAGAGCTGACAAACTGCACCAGCTTGCAAGAAGTCGATTTTTTCGGGAACCAGTTTAGCGGGATAATACCTGAGCAGATGGGGAAGCTGAAGAAGCTGGTGGTGCTACAACTGAGGCAAAATGACCTCTCCGGACCCATCCCGCCAAGCCTCGGTTATTGCAACAGCCTACAACAGTTGGCATTGGCCGACAATAGCTTAACGGGTACCATGCCTGATACGTTCAGGTTTCTTACACAACTCAAACTGATAACACTGTATAACAACTCTCTTGCCGGCCCCTTACCACCATCTCTGATTGCGCTTACTAACCTCTCCATCATCAATTTGTCCCACAACAAGTTCAATGGAAGTATAAAACCCCTTACCGGGTCCGATCTTCTCACAGTATTTGACCTGACCAATAATTCTTTCTCGGGTCAGATCCTGCCGGAGCTCTTCAGATCAAGAAACCTGACCCGACTCCGATTAGGCCACAACCAGATGACAGGACCCATTCCCTCCCAATTGGACCTGCTGCACCACCTGGACTCGCTTGATCTCTCTGACAACTGCCTCTCTGGCAAAATTCCGCTGGGCCTCTCCAACAACAAGGGACTGACGCATCTCCTTTTGAATGGAAATTATTTGGCAGGTAAGATACCTGATTGGGTTGGGGATTTAACTTCTCTTGGGGAACTGGACCTCTCGTCCAACAACTTCACTGGAGAGATACCGAAAGAAATCGGCAAGTGCTCGTCCCTTATTAAGTTGTCTCTGTATAACAACACGCTTACCGGCCAAATCCCTCGAGAGATCAGTAAACTCAGCTTGTTGAATGTACTTAACCTACAAATTAACAATCTCTCCGGGCCAGTGCCGCCCGAAATTCAACAGTGCAACAAGCTCTATGAACTCAGATTGTCAGAGAACTGCCTGACAGGCCCCATTCCAAAAGAACTCGGCAGTTTGACCGAGCTACAAGAAATACTAGACCTAAGTTATAATGACTTTTCAGGCCAGATCCCTGATACACTGGGCAACCTTGTAAAACTAGAGAGGCTGAACCTTTCTTTTAACCAGCTAGAAGGTACCGTACCAGCTTCTCTTGCAAGGCTGACAAGCTTGCACCGGTTAAATCTATCAAGCAACCATCTCCAGGGTGCAATTCCACTTGCACTGTCAAATTTTCCAGAGAATTCATTTGCCGGAAATGATTTATGCGGCGCACCAATGGGTCCTTGCATGGGCCCGCCTGTCAGTGAGGGGAAACATCTGGTGAAGGCTGAGGTTGCGGGCATAATAGTTGTGATTGTTTTGGTCTCAGCATTTGTATGTGTAGCATTGCTTTATATTATGGTGAGGATTTGGAGCAACTGGCGAGTTTTGTCAGTATCAAGCTCAGACTGTGAAGGGAGCAACAAACAGGTTGGAAACGGAGATAAGATTCAGGTCGGCAAGTACCGGAAAATGGGGCCTGCTAATTCAACCGGAGTTGGTTCTAGCGAGGAAAAGCATAGTTGGGGGTCAGAGTCCAGTGTTCTACAAATGAAAAATGGTGCTGGATGCTACTAATTAAATTGCTAGAAACCTATATAGTAAAACCATTAAGGTCCTCTTAATTTTGATTCCATGTATTCTCTTCTTAGTTTTCTTCTTTTGTGATTAGTTCGTTGTTTGCGCCTGTGTGTGCATGTGTGCTTATTTTGTTCCTGATTGTGTGGATCATCTGGTTATGGTTGGCTTTTGTATTAACCGGATTGACAATCAGTGATCTATTCTAAAAGAGAAGCTATCACTATTTTAACTAAAAAATGTAGAAAATTACACAAAAACTAGACACAAAATGGGTTTTGATTCCACTCTTAATGATCCATGCACCCAAAAGGAGTTCAATTGTATTCTATTTAAATTGATTAATTTAATCTATAGTTTAGATTTTTCTGGTAGACTGGTATTTGGTGCCAGATTCTAGTCTGCTCCCTTTAAATTGCATTTCTTACATTAACTTACACGGAAGCAAGATCCAGAGAATTCTTAAAACAAACCATAAAAAATGAAATAAGAAACATTTCAAGCATATCATGAATGAAAATAAAGCACGTTAAAATTCAAATGATTTGTTATCCCCGTTCTCAAACCAAGTGGAGGCCAGCATGGACAATTTCCATATATCAAGTATCATCCTTGCAAGTTGGTTGCAAGAACAATTTTAAAGGAACTAATTAACAATTCATAATCCATTGTTGAGATATTGCTGTCTTAAATGTTTTTTTTTTCTGGAAATAATGGGCACTTCTCTAAATATTGCTTTTACCCTTAATAGTCTTATCAAAGCAGGGTGTATATTAATACAAACATACATGTAGACATACATATATTGATATGTTATCATCCTATATATTTGTTCAACCTTTTTAAGTTTTTTCTCCAAAATGTACAAACTAAATATAAGACCAGACAAAGAGCAATTAATTTATTATGATATTAATACAGGAAAGCTGAGGAAGAAGAGCAGTCATCATCGCCGAGGACAGAAAGGGAGAAGGGGGCGATGGCGACATTGAAGGTGCTCGTGCTTGTGCTTGTGTTTTGGACGCCGCCACTTGTGCTACTGAAGAAGTGATCGTCGGAGGAGGGGGAGTCCGGGAGCAGCAGTGGTTTCATCTCAAAGTCGCCCTCCATGCGGCCATTGGGGGTTCCGAGGGGACAGGCCGACGAGTACTCGAAGGCAGCCCCCGGGGAAATGACGGGCTGCTGCCCTACGACGCCTGTGCCCCACACATGCTCTGCCCGGCCCCACCCGTCGGTCACGATCCAGTGCCGCCGCAGCAGCTGCACCGCACGCCCCGAGTTGTTGCTGATCCTGATGCGGTATGCGTAGAAGAACTGTCCTTCCATTGGCCGGCTCCGGCTCTCCATGTAGACGCTCCTCACCTGCACCCGTATGCCCTTTGGATAGGGGCCAAAAATTCACAATTTTACTTGTTTAATTCATTGGTTCCTTCATTCATTCATGATTTGATTTTTCCTTACTGTTATTGTTAATAATGCACCAGATATAAATACATAGATAGTTACCAGAGTGGTTGCATCGCTAGAGCATTTGAGAAGCGCATGGGGTGCTAGTTCCTTCAACTGGTCTCTGTATTTTGCCGCTTCCTGTTTTTTTCCCACAAAAACCAAACATGCATTTTATTTTATTTTAACCTGATTGCTATTGCGAGCTAAGTAGATATCTATATAAAAAGAAAAGAAATGTAACAGAAAAATCTAAATAAATAAATAAGAATACCTAAATACAAGCACACCAGGGGTTTTTTAGATTGGTATAATTAGGTATACTGGATTGTACCAGTTGAAGTAGTTTTGTGCCTGTAATAACTCTATCTTTTTGCTTCAATATAAATATGGGCTGTTAGTCAGCTTTTAAAAAAATAAAAAATAAAAATAAGAATACCTGAAATCTCTCCTCTTGGACAGCTTTTCTGAGCAAGTTGCGGAGGCGCAAGACAGGTTCCTCTTCCTCAAATCTTCTCAATGAATCCCTCAATCTAGCTGCCTCCTTATAGTCCTTTTCTTACCAAATTAATCCAACAGAAAGAAAAATCATATTAATGACAGTTTAAGGATAGGATAGGGAAAGGAAAGGTGAAAGGTGAAAGGTGGGGAATGAATACCTCGAACTTGGTAGCGACGGAGAGTTGTTGCTTGAGAAGGGAGTAGGCGGCGCTCCTGCTCACTCGCTGCCTCTCCCTCTCCTTCTCAGATTCTGATGATGAGGAGGAGGAAGCATTTATTGAATTTAATCTTCTTTTTGTTGATGTGGTGGATAGATACACCAACACGGGGCTCCTAATACTCAATTTCCCATTACCACTCCAATCCCAATTGCAATTCCAGTACCAAAAAGAAGAACGACAGTAAGAATGAGGAGGTGGAGGATAAAACCCCATCTATTCTCTATTCTCTATTATCTATCTATCAATCTTCCCTCCCCTTTTCTTTCCTTTTCATTTTATTTTGATTGATTTTGGGAATTTCTTCCTTTCTTTCACTCGAATGCAGAATGTTGTCGCTGGTTCTGACCATAAGAATCCTGGAGTGGACCCCACCATCTCCAACAAGTTGTGATTGTTTTTACCGTGATTTTTATTTTTACCTAAAAAAAAAATATATTTTAATATAAATAACCACGTTTTTAAAAAAAAATTATTTCTATCCAAACCGCATATATTATTTGCGGTTTGAATTAACAATTCAGACTGCACAGAATATATGCGGCTTGAATTGTTAATTCATACCGCATAGAATATATGCGGTTTGAATTAACAATTCAAACCGCATATATTCTGTGCGGCTTGAAACGCCTATATCCCACGCAGCCCGCGACCCCTTCTTCTCCCTCTGTCTGCTTCGCCTCTTCGCCAGATCCAAATTCGCCAGCAAAAATGGAAAATAAAAAAAGGAAAAAAGAGAAGAAATTCGCCCCTCCCCTCTTCACCGCCTAGTTTGTTTGATTTCCCTCATGTGTTGAGAAATTCTGCCATTGCCCCTCTTTTCCGTTTTCGGATCTCCGGTGCTTTTCGGATCTCTGGTGCTTTTCTCTCTCTCTTCCGTTTTCCCTCTGTTACTTGCCGGGTTTTGCTGCCTTCCTTGTTTCCTTACCCCTGGTACCGACCGGTACTGGGACATTACGGCCGTGTGCCTTGTTGTTTTATTTTCTGGCTGTGCGGTTTTGCTCTTTGTGTGCTGCCTTGTGCTGGTTTGTGATCTTTCCTTGTCTCTGCCATATGGTGCCTTATTCTACCCGGTTGTTTTGTGTTGTTGCTATGTACCAGTACCAGTAGGTACCAGCCCAGTGAGGCTACTGGTATTGGTTTGGTAATTTTGTGTTGCTACCAGTATTTGAAATGACAGGGACCAAAATGCAAATTTATTAAATTCTGGGGGTTGATGTGCGAATTTCAACCCTTAGGTGATATGTTAAATTTAAGGGACTAAAATGAGAATTTTGGGAGTTTCAAAAATGTGAGCCTCACCTTTCTGTTGGAATTCGGCTGAGAAATTAATAATGGGCTTGGCAGATTTTTAAAAATAGAAAGGAATAAATGTTGCCTCGGATTGACGGAATAAAATGACGGCTTTTAAAAATTTAGGTTTTAATAATGTAACCGAATAAAACCGGATGCTTATGTAAACTTGAATTTAATTCGGGAAATGATTATACCGTCCAGGGTCTTGATGCCTTAGTGAGAGTTCATAACATAATTTGAACAGATATTATACAACCCGATTGGACACCTGTATGATCCCGAAACACACCAAATTAAAATAATTTAGTTACAACACATTTTAGATTAATTAGGATTTTAATTACTTAATAAATTAAGTAGTTAGTATTTTAATAAATTAAGTAAGTAGAAAATTTAATTAAAGAAAATAACTTTCAAATAAAATATGTTGTTAATTAATAAAGGACAATTAATAACAACATATTAATATTTTCGAATCATTACGATTACAAAAGTTTAGTTAATAGGATAATTAGATAATCACGTATTATTTGTAGTTATAAATTAATCGACTTGTGCAAATTATTAAAATAAATTCGTACGACTTGAGAAATAGTATAATTAAAGAGTTAACGTTTGATAAGTAAGTACTTAGGATTTAAATTACGTGTAGCTAAATTAATTAGGAAACACCTTTATATTACACGTAAATATTTAGAGATTAAATAATAACAATTCAAATTACGTAGATCATATTTTATGTAGATAAGCAGTTTATCTTCAAATTACACTATAACGAATGATTTAAGTAAGTTAAATTAATAATTAGATTCGAACCCTATTTAATTAATTAATTAAATACGAACACTTAGTGAGAATAATCAAACGGGGTAATAAGGGTTACGAATACTTAGTTTAGACTCTAATTAAGTTACGTCTAAATTACAGGTCAGCCGACCTACGTAGATTCCGACCCGTGGACCGATCCCGCTGACGCTTGTACAGGAGCAGGCGAGGATTACGTGGATTCCGGAGACTATTAGCGCGTTCTACCCCTACAGCCATCAGGTGTGGGATATCTGTTTTATTCTTCGTGGCGTACTCTTACCAGTCGACCACTTGACTTGACATCCGCACTTTAAATTTTGTAGTTGCATTAGAGCATGTTTAATTCTCTTTGAACCGTGTATGGTTTTGTATGATAACCAGAATGTTGAACTGGCAGGGACCATATTGCAAAATAATTTTATTGAGGGTCTGAAATGTAAGATATATGGCTTTGTGTGAATTGTATATATGTAAAGGGCCAAATTGTAAGAGATGAATTTTTGTTGAGATGGTGGCCGGCCATGCATGTAAAATTAGTTGGGCTTGGGCCATGCATGTAAAATTAGGTGGCCGGCCATGCATGTAAAATTTTTGTTGATTGAATATATTATCATTTTCATTAATAATTCAAACCCCACAGTTTTGGTTAGATTTTTTTTTATAATAAAATTGATAGAATGATATATAGACTTGAAAATTGATGGAAATTGCTTGATATATAGCTTTATATATTCTTTATTTTGGTTGAACTAATTAGGGCATGAATTTTTTTTAACGTAGGATGGCTAGGGGACGGCCTAGGAGACCACCCGCAGCCGACCCGGTTGATGAGCCCATTCCCACTGACAGCAAGGATCATTTCAGTCCTTTATTATGGATGCCTCACGATGAGCACCGAGTCTCAGAGGCATCTAAAGAGGTACTTGATTACTTTTTTTTTTTAAGTTTGTATTTTGTTGAATTTTTGTATTTTTAGGTTTTCATGTTGTTTACTTTTTTAAACGCAGAGTGAGGCAATTATAACTGTCAGGAGTCGGTATTCTGACATGCAGTACTACTCGCTCATGGAGTCGTATCTGCAAAATTTGGGGGTGTAACATTTGGTCGATATTCTACAGTCGGAGACTAAGTCCATTAACGCGTCCCTCATTGCAAGACTAGTGGAGCGATGACGCCCTGAGACGCACACGTTCCACTTACCTTTTGGAGAGATGACAGTGACTCTCCAGGACGTTAGTGCTCTATGGGGTCTGCCTATCCAGGGCGTGCCCGTTGGTGGCATATCTGACCCCACAGATCCAGATGACATCACGATTAATTACATGCTCGCAGAGTTGTTGGGAGCGGAGCCAAATATACGCAGCAATGGGGGGAAGTCCAAGTACTGTCTGGACAAGACGAAGCTGCGAGCTATGTTTGCGAGAGGTCTATGTAGTAATTCCACTCAGCTCGAGATTCAGAGGTACTCATACAAACTATTTGTATTACATTTATTTTGTACTCTGTTTCATGCGGAAAAATGAGTTGCTCTATAATTTTGATATTACAGATACACACGGGGATTCGTGATGGACCTATTTGGTTCTGTCATGTTTGCTGATTCAAATGGTGATACCATCCCGATGATGTATCTAGAGCTGCTGCGAGACCTTCAGCCGTCGAGCGGCAGGTACAACTTGGGTGGGGCTGTCCTAGCACATCTCTACTCCAACTTGTGCCACGGTTGCAAGGTCAGTATGCTATTTATGTCTTATTTTAATTATCTACCTTGTCATGCACTTGTTGTCTTATTTTAATTATTTAACTTATCCCTGACGGCTAGTATTCTTCAAAATATAGCGGAAAACTAAGCAAATCTACGGGCCAATACTGCTTCTGCAGCATTGGTCGTGGTCACGGCTACCGGTGGGGGTACCTCAGCCGAACGAGGATCCTTGAAGACAGCGTTCAGGGACTCAGAGCCGTTTGTTGTCATGATACCAAATCAGTGCCCTCCATCACAGGTCTGGAAAATTTTATCAAAATTTGACGGCTCCATGACATCATCAGGACGTACTTTGCCCACTCTCCTCAGAAAAGCATTACATGTCGGATTTTGCTGCAATAGAACAAAGCAAAATTAGACAAAATGCATCTAAAAGAAACAAAAATGATATAAATTAGACAATATTAGACATACCGAACAAAAATCTTCGAACATCTCTTTCAGCCTTCTTGACTTCTTCTTCCTGGCTCCTTGTTTGAACCTAGTTCCGTACCATTTGTCCCTCCCACATGCCTAGACCAGGTTATCTGCAACATGTTGGATACAATACCTGTGCACAAAATTATCCCTATCCCATCCGTATTCAGGTTTCAATGCAGCTTTGATACCCTTGTGTTGGTCCAATATAACACATACGAATCTATTAACACGAATCACATTAATCCTAAGATATTGTAAGAAAAAACCCCAATTCTCTTCATTCTCCGTATGTACAATTGCAAATGCTAGAGGCAGCAATTGGTTATCGGCATCATAGGCGCAAGCCATCAAAAGTCTGCCCTCATACCGCCCAAAAAGGAAGGCTGCATCTATACTGATCACCGGTCTTAAGTAATCAAATGCGGTAATGCATGGTCCGTAAGCCCATGCCACGGCCCTGAATTCCTGAACACCTTGTTTGACCAGTCTTGTATTTTTATCGATGCTCGGACTTGTCAGAAATTGGTATTTTAAGCCGGGATTCGTGTAACATATCCCGATAAGCAATAGTTTCATAAAATTGTACGACTCTTCCCAACTCCCAAATTGCCGGGCTACTGCAATCTCACGACCTCTCCAAAGTTTGTTGTACTTCGGGGTTATACTGCCAAACCTAACCCTCACGCAGTGTGCCACACTCCGGATGCTCATAGTGGGGTCTTCCTTAATGCTGCTCTCGATGATATCTACGATAATTGATGCCGTGAGTTGTGCATGGTCCGTCCTGGTGTACTCAGATTCGCATGTGTGAGGCGTGTCTTGCTCAGTTATCATCCATGTATCTCCAGCATTTGTTGCTCTTGCCTTCAGTTTGAAACGACAACCCGGAGTGCTGCATCTAATTTCCAGCCGGGATGTGTCACTTCTCTTCGTATATGTCTCCTTGTTCTTGTCAACATGGTACTCTCTGATCTTTTTCGTCAGTTGCTTTTTACTTACGAAGTATTGGCCTTTTGCGAGCTCACTCTTGTATTCAACCCGACGACCATAGTAAGAAACATCTGCTTCTCGAAAAGCAGATGTGTCATTGAAGTTTACAAAAGGGTGAGTCTCAGAACGGCCACTTAACGGCATATTCTCTCTATTTTGCCTCACAGTGGGCTGTGTGTATTCTTCTTCATCTTCTTCATCTTCTTCATCTCCTTCATCATTAATGTCATAGTCTCATTCCCCCAATTCATCCCCAGTTTGCAGATTCTCCTCCGGTACCTCGTTCATAAATTCAAATTTCTGACTCGTTTGGATCTTCCTGTACTGGTGGCGGTCTGGGGTGAGGATTTGGTTCAGGCCTAGGTAAGGATGAAGGACCTTCATACACGAATATAGGTGGGATAAATGTGGAGATTGTACTCGTGGTGGGACAAAAGGTGGAGATTGGGGTGAATTATTGTATATTTCTGGTTCCGGTTCTAGTACAGGCATTACGATAAAAGGAGTGTGTGGTTCATTATCTTCTTGATAATTTTATGCAACCGAATTTTGGCTTGAACTTTCGGCCCCTGACTCTTCGTGAATTCTGCGTGCAAAAACTTCCAGTAATGATTCGCCAGACCTCAAAACCTGCGCTATTAGACCTCTCAATGCCCCGTTATCTCCCAATGTGATTTTGACATACTTTCCTGCGTGGACCATTCGGGCCTGAATTTGTAATTCCCAACGATTCCTATTGTAGCCGCTCGCTTCATAAATAAGTTATTGCAACTGCTCAAATGAGAAATTTTCATCAACCCAATACGTATTTGCTGCAGGTTTGGAGTAACGTACTCCATACTGGTCAGTTATGAACTTTCCTCCAAAATGTATTGAAATTGCAATAGACATGGCCAATAAACTACATTCATAAATGACAAATATTTGGTCAGTTTACTGATTTCAATTGTGAACAGTTGTAAATAGTCGTATATGAACAATATTGAACAGTAAATACATACATACACAGTACATGAACAGTAATTAACAGTAATGAACAGTATTAACAGTAACGAACAGTAATTAACAGTAATGAACAGTAATTAACAGTAATTAACAGTAAACAGTAAATGAACAGTAATTAACAGTAAACAGTAAATAAACAGTAATTAACAGTAAATACGTATGTAAAAAAAAATTACCTGATTTGACAGACTTCTCCGTCTCCTCCTCCTTCCTTCAGAGCTCCTCTCCTCTTCCTCTTCCTCTTCCTCCTTCTCTTCTTCCTCTCTTTCTTTTTTCTCTCTCTTCTATGGAGCTCTCCCCCGTAGTTATAAGTTTTCAAAAAAAAAAAAGATTCAAGCCGCACAGAATATATGTGGTTTGAATTGTTAATTCAAACCGCATATATTCTGTGCGATTTGAATTAACAATTCAAGCCGCATATATTCTGTGCGGTCTGAATTGTTAATTCAAACTGCAAATAATATATGCGGTTTGGGTAGAAATAAAATTCTTTTAAAAACGTGGTTATTTATATTAAAATATATTTTTTTTTGGGTAAAAATAAAAATCACGTTGTTTTTACCTTGCGTTACAGCCTACGATATTATCAAATAAGTGTTTGGTTGTGGATTAAAACTAATCTAAATTGGTTATTTCAGCTTAGGCTGATCTAAATTATTCATGTTTAGTTAATGTTTAAAATTATATTTTGATTTAAGTTATTGTTTGTTTGGTAAACATTTGGTGGTTTAAAACATAATTTGATATTACAAATATTTGTCTTACGAAATTTGTAATATCAATAATAAACGATTTTTCGTATTTAATATTCATTTTGATTGAAAAAAATTGTACAAGAAAATGAGTTTGTACAAATTAATTATATATTTTAGAGATGCACATTGCATCTAGTAAATCTTTTAATTAAATTTATATGTATACCAATTTATTTTGTAAGAAATATGTTGGGTTGCTAAACAAAATATTTATTTAATTGTAGTACAATTTTAAAAAATATTTTATTTAATAATTTTCTAGATTGCATATTTTGTTCATTTACAAAGTTATGTCATTTTAAAAAAAAATTATTGATTTTATAATTGATAAAGTAATAAGTTTCTTTATGCTTAAATGGAACAAAATTAATTGCTTATTTTACATTCCTTAAAAAATAATTAAAAATAATAAAAACAATGAAAAGTTAGACCTCATATCCAAATAAAATTAAACCACCTGGAGAGGTGGGTTAGTTTAGGCCAATTTAGGCTAGCTTAAAAGTCGGCTTATTTCATCTTAGTCCGGCTAAATTAAACCACGTTTGGTGGAATAAGTGAGGCCTAAAGCCCTTATTCCACTATTTAGTCCACAACCAAACATAACCTATATGGACAAGAACGAACTGCGGTGTTCTTTAAGCTTATCAAAAAATGAATCGATACCGTTCAAATCAATCTACTTTGATAAATTACATATAAAGTCAGGTGATAAAAAAATATTCAAAAAATAAATACACTAAAATTAATTTATAAACCTTTTAATTTTGACCGTTTGACTTTATAGTAAAATAATTTTAAAATTTTGTATGTAAATTCATCAGTTGTGAAGTAGATAGATTTAAACGGTTTAGATTTGTGGTTTTAAAATCGATACAATAAATTTTGGAGCTAAACTCATCAAACACCTTGGTGAATTTAAGAACATTTTGACTACTTGACTATATACTAAATTAATTCGAAAGTTTAAAATTTTTACATGTAGACACATCACTAGTAAAGTAGACGGGTTTCAACAGTTCAAATTCGTTATTTGAAGCCAAAACGATAGATTTTAGAGTTGAGTTCACAAAAAAACTTGACGAAAATTAAAGTCACGAGTCATCCTATCTTTCGACAAAACAGGCAGGTTATTTTTTTTTTTTGAAAAGTTTTACAGAGACTATGAAATTGTGAGCAGAAATCGAGAGTACTAATTCCAACAAAATGAATCAAACGGACAGAATCAATATGTGATATATTGTCACCACCATACCCCTGACATTTACTTTATTTCTAAGTCTTATTAATTTTTTTCATTGATTTTATTTAAGAAACTTTTTGTTATATAAACCAGTTTGATCCTCGTATTTTGTAGTGAGATTTTTCACTTTGACTTTCATACTTAATATAAATATTAATATAATTAATAATTAACTATACGATTTTCAATTAGAAATTAGTTGATACTTAATTTTTATCCTGACAAATTTCGATGTCTTGACACAACTGTGAAGTACGTTTACACCTTTTGTGTCAAACAGTCATGGATAGTTAGCAATTGCATACATTGTGGTTTTCTTCGTATTATTCATATATGTGTATACTAAAAAGTGATGGGATGAGATATATAAAAGGATAAGTTATACTGACACAATTAGATTTAAGTGAAATTACCCTAACAAAAAAAATTGCTTTTTAATGCGATAAAATATTCTATTGTTAGTCTAATGATAAGAAACTAACTAACATATGCCGTCAAAATTTAAATGACTCAATGGATTGTTGATAGCAGTCATTTCACATGATACGTACCAACATCATATATACCATATCATATTAATTATATTTGGTATGAAATGTATGAGAGTATCATGTGAAGTATTTGTATTGTAGCTACACTAAATTTATTCCCTATAAGTTAGTCTCAATGGATTGTAATGTTGAAGTTGAGTAATTACTTACTTTTGGTATCATTTATACGATCTTATTTCGGATGTGATAATTAAGGAAATTGATGTGCAAGAAGTTCGAAAATATTTGTACAATAAATATAATTTCTTTGTGTGTGTATATATATGCAGGTCTTAATGGTAGTTGCAATGCCAACTTTTGATGGTATTGTACTCCCTAACCATTAGTGTCCTAGGGGGATTATCGAGTTCATATCACCTCCTAACTGCCGCCAATCTAGCACTGCATCATTGCATTAAAGTTTCTGTGATAACCCAAACTATTAAAATGATTAATTAATTATAAATCCAAATTAAGGGTAAAGTAACACAATTTTAATAAGTAATTTTTTTTTAAACCAATTGAAACTTTTAATTGTTAATTTAAAATGAGTTAAATATTAACGATTCAACTAACATAAACTTGTTTGAAACAACATGAAATAAATAAAATGTCAAATTTAGTAGACACTCTTTAGCAACAAAATTTAAATTATACAAAATACAAATTTAACTATAAATTGCTAAATGAAAATTTACAAATTTAATCTAACGTAATTTAATAGAGGTTAGATTTGTAAAATGATGCTTGGTTGAAATGTGGATCCCGGACCCATATCCCTAATCTTCTTGCTATTTTGACTCAGATTTTATTCTATTCTCTCTTATTGGCTCGTCTCCCTCTCTTTTCTATCTGATTGAAAACCGGACCCCACCAAATAAACCCCTCCCCTCCATTTTCCTTTCCTCTCCTGTTGACTCTCTCTGCCTCACGGACCCACTGAACCTCTCTTTCTCTCTCTGTTCGTTCTTCCTGGAGAAGGAAGCGAAGCGTTCTGCTTCTCTCTCTACAAAATATGAGTCGCTCTCTCTCTCTCGTGGTTTTGGTTTCTTGATTTTACTCCCTCTCCCTCTCCCTCTCCCTCTCCCTCATGTGTTGAGGATTTTATCTCTACCATTTTTTTTCCCTTTCCTCTGTCACTTGCGATTACCACACCCTATTAGGGTTTTGGTTGTCCTTGTCTTGTGCTGGTGCTATTTGGTGCTAGTGCGGTGCTTTGTGATGTCTCTGTCTTGAAGTGCTTTCTGATTTCTGTGACGGTTACGAAGCAAGGTGGGCGCCTTGGTACTGGCCGTTGTAATACGAAGCACGAATCGAACATTTTTCGAATAATTCAACATAACTCATTTTATTTATGTTTTGTGTCTTGTAATGGCATATGAGCCGAGCTCCTCCCCGTTGAATTGCTGCTTTGTTGTTTGAATAGTTGTACGATTGGGTCGATTTATTTTGGACAGGGGCTGAGCCCCTCTCTCTGACTTGTGCATTGCTGGTTTCGATCGATGTTAGTAATTATCAGTAGTGGTTGTGTTGATGTTTATTATGCACAGGTTGTTGATTTTCCTGTGCTTATTTGACCTGTTTACTTGTGAAATTTTGGACATTTTGGGTGTTGGTTTTCTTGTACCTGGTACCAGTCTAACCCATTTTGGTTCCGCCTATTGGTACCGGCCTTTTCCGCTTGTTCTCTGTTGTTGGTTGTGTGGTTCGGTCAACTGTTAGGGTTATTTTATTGGAAGAAATTGTTATTTAAATCGCTACAAATGTTAATTTCAAGTTTCCATTTGTTATTTTAAAGTATTGACTTGTTAGAGTTACATTATTTATTTTACTGATTTTTTGATGTAAATTTGTTTGTCAGATACATTGGAAAAAGGAACTTGTTCTTCACCAAGATTTGTTAGTAAGCAGTCTAAAGATTCCCAAGATTAGGGTTATTCTTTTTATTTTCACCAGATCTATAAGATTTTGCTTTCTATAATTGTTATTTATACAATATGCAGTGTAATTTTATCAGGTTTCATAATATTGTTATTATTTTGCTGAAATGCATAAATTGGTTTCTTAGATGAACTGAAGAAAAAAAAAGAAAGGGAAGGGTACATCTGCGAAAGTTCTCAGTCAAGATTTGAAAGTTATAAAAGGTTTTGCTTATTCTTTTTATTTACAAGATTATTCACAGTGTTATTTTGCATTATTCATTAGTAATTTTACATTATTTACAAAGTTATTTCACAGTAACTGTTTCAAAACACTAAATTTGTATCTCAGATGCACTTAAGAAAAAAGAAGACAGAAAAAGGGTAAATCTATAGAAGTTCTCAGTCAAGATTCTGAAGTTTCAGAAGGTTTTGCTTATTATTTTTAAAAAAAATATTATTCACAGTATTTTTCTACATCATTCATTAGTAATTTAAATAGAATTGAAAATGTTGTTTCACAGTAACTGTTTCACAGTAATTTTCATATAGATTCAGGGGATGAAAATGATTATTGACATACTTATTTTACATTATTCTTAAGTAATTTTACATTAATTGACATATTAATTGTTTCATAGTAATTTTACATGCTACATCAGAAATTTCACAGTATTCACATAGTTGTTTCACAGTATTTGTTTCATAGTTATTTTACATAATTCATCATTTATTTCACAGTATTTGTTTCATAATTTTTTTACATATTTCATAAGTAATTTCACAGTATTCACATAGTTGTTTCACAATATTAACAAATAATTTTAACAGTAATTGTTTCATAGTAAATTTACAGACATCATCATTATTTTCACATTATTAACAATATTTACATCTTTCTCGCTATAACTTTGATTTTTATTTTGCAGCCATTGGGGCAAACAAATTGGATAGATATAACCTAATCACCAACAAATGTGTTGTTGATCGTGCTATGACATTTATCTACGGCAAAATATTTCACATTTTGAACGTCGAACATCGGAAGCTGTTATTTTGTACACCCTTCCTCCACCTTTTAGTAATTTCGAAGAAAATACAAGTGTCAAATGTTGTATTGCATTCAATTCTGACTCGCTCTGACCATGAAGAGGGTTGTTTTGTTTTTCTAAATGCAAGTGTCCAATACAGTATCTATGTAGTCATTTTACAATGTTTACTTGATTTACTTCAATAGGTTTTACTTGATTTATTTCAATAGGTTTTTCAATAGCCTGTACAAAATTCATCTAGTTGCTGTAAATTATTAACTTTGTGATTTTACAGTATCTATGTAGTAATTTTACAATGTTTTATTTGATTTATTTTAAGAGGTGTTACTAGAGCAGAATGAGATGCAGGAAGACGAAGAGGACGTGTCAACTCATCTAGCAGCTTGTTGAGATGTTCTTAAATGTACAATATTTTACATGAAATGCTTAACATTTTTATATGATATATCAGTTATTTCACAGGTTTCATACAATAGTTTATAGGATATATTTGTTTTATAGGATATGCAGCTTTTTGAGATGCTCTTAAATGTAAAATATTTTACATGATCTACTTAACAGTTTTATAGGATACAACAATTGTTTTACAGGTTTTATACAATGATTTTCATTATATTTATTTTACATATCATGGATTGATTTTGCAGCTCGTTGAGGTGGTCCTATATTTAATGCAATACGAAACTCTTGTGAAGCATCCATGGTTTTTTATTTCGCCATATGTATCCGTAAGTTATTATGTACTTTTGTATATTATGAATTAAATTTGCAGACTTTGAATTTTCAAATACTTTAGTAATATTTAATGTGTGTTTTTTGTCTATTGCAGATTCTAATGCATGATTATAATGAAAAAACAGCATGTCAGGCTATTCCTCAGCTGTTTGGCCCTCAATTTGACACTATAAGAATCATTGGGTGCTTCCTCAGCTGGTGGTATTGGAGCATACATGGAATACCACTAGCACACCATGAGATGGCTTAGAGAATTTCTTTCCTGGAGGACTTGTGAGTGTTTGTTTTAAAAAATTTCTATGCAACCTTTTACAGGATTGTTCAACTAGTTTTTCAGGATTCTTTCAATGATTTACAGGATTAGAACTTGAAGTTTTTATTAATTTGTTAATATCATTTTTTTCTTTCAGCTAAACCAACTTGAAAAGATATTGGTATTATTGAAGATGTATGCCCAAAGCAGGGAGAAGAATCAATGGACTGTGCAATTTTTATTTTACGCTTTGTCTACAACCTGATCACCGAGATGCCTCTAACTTTCACACAGGTAATTTTTATAGTTTGCATCTGTTAGTTTTATAGTTTACATCTGTGAGTTTTACAGTATTAAAGTTTTATAGTTTGTATATGTTAGTTTTATAGTTTCAGGTGTTAATTTTACAGTATTGAAGTCTTATAGTTTGCATGTTAGTTTTACATTTTACATCTGCGAGTTTTACAGTATTGAAGTTTGAGTGAGGCTATGGTGCTATGCATAGCACGGATGGCTAGTGTACTACGGCTCAATATGGTACTTTTTAAAATCCTAACGGTCGATCCGAACCGTTCAATGTGATATCCATATGAATATGTACTTGCAAACTAAATTTTATATTTTTTTTAATTTTTTTACTATTTTTTTAGATAGGTAGAAAATTCAGTGTTTTCTGAAAATTCTGGACCATCAAAATTCTACCTATCTAAAAAAATAGTAAAAAGCTTCAAAAAAATATAAAATTTAGTTTGCAAGTACATATTCATATGGTTATCACATTGAACGGTTCGGATCGACCGTTAGGATTTTAAAAAGTACCATATTGAGCCGTAGTACACTAGCCATCCGTGCTATGCATAGCACCATAGCCTCACTCTTGAAGTTTTATAGTTTGTATATGTTAGTTTTATAGTTTCAGGTGTTAATTTTACAGTATTGAAGTCTTATAGTTTGCATGTTAGTTTTATAGTTTACATCAGTGAGTTTTACATTATTGAAGTTTATGATGTAATTCCGATTTGTAATATTATTCTCTCAGCAATGTAACTTCAATTTATAACCTTGTTTTTTTTGTTTTTTTTTTTTGCAGGATGATATTTCGAAAGAACGTGTTGTTCTAGCGATGAAGCTTTTCACTCATCCAAATAACGTTCACCAGAGGGTTATGAAGTAATACATTGTTTGTATGTTTGTGTGGAACAGATGTATTTGGTTGTTGAACAGATGTATTTGGTTGTTGAATGTTATAAAACTACAGTCTTATAGTTTGTATATTGTTGAACGTGCTGTTGAAGTTTTATAGTTTGTATATGTTAGTTTTATAGTTTCAGGTGTTAATTTTACAGTATTGAAGTCTTATAGTTTGCATGTTAGTTTTACAGTTTACATCTGCGAATTTTAGAGTATTGAAGTTTTATAGTTTGTATATGTTAGTTTTATAGTTTTAGGTGTCAATTTTACAGTATTGAAATATTATAGTTTGCATCTGTTAGTTTTATAGTTTACATCCGCGAGTTTTACAGTATTGAAGTCTTATTTTACATGATATAGATGCATGTATAAATATTAATAATTGAAGAAAAAAAAATTTTAATTTTAAAAAAATAAAAAAATTTAAAAATTTTAATTTCGAAAAAAAATTAATTTTGATGAAAAAAAAATAATTTTGCATAATTTTAGGTCTTATTTGGAAATAACTGCAAGTTTGAGAAGTGGTTCGGTTTTGAAATCTTTTAGAAGCAGTCACTCTGAAAGTACATCCAGTTGAAGTACAAGTGGTTCGGTTTTGAAATCTTCTAGAAGCTGTCACTCTGAAAGTACATCCAGTTGAAGTACATGTAGTTTGGCAGTTGTGGAAGTTGCAAACGGTTAGGAACAAACTTAATTGGGACCACTTGCAAGAGTCGCTGGTTATTAGAATTTTGAATTACGTATTATATATGATTTGTCATTGAAGATACAGTATTGAGTATAGAGTTTTACAGTATTCGCGCAAGTCAAATGACAGTTGGTTTGAGTAAAAACTGGGTACAACTCGTTGGGTACAATTAGTCAGACCCAAACAACAGCTGTTGTGTAAACACCCGCTTTGTGAAAATGGGAAGGTTTATGAGCCGGAAAATGTTACAAACTAATATGCTTTTTGAAAAATTCAAACACAAAATATTTTCTTTTCAAACTAATACGCAAGTTAAATGATGTTTGTTCCGCGGCTTAGGAACAAACGTTTTGATATTAGCCAACCTCTATATATATATTGATGGATCTGGACCATTGAGACCGATCCATAAATTTAGATCTGACTCATTGAGTCAGATCTTTCTGTATTTGTTGAAAACGAGACACTCTTTCTGTTTCCGTACATCTGTATTTAATAATTTCTATAGATAAAAAATTTCCGAAAATTTCTCCTCTTTGAACCATGACATAATTTGCTCTTTTTTTAAATATAAAATTTGATCTCCAAGTACATTATTTTTATATAGAGATCATGCTGAGTTGTTCAGATAGACTGTTTGGACTTTGAAAACGAAAATATAGAATAATAGTACGAATAGGTGTATTGTGTACATACTTACATAGCGTTTTCAAATTAAACTAGCGTACCTGAAAAATACCCGGCAGTGGATATCTAATATTAATGCACGAGATGAGATGAGACCAATGAAATGCATTTTGGAAACCGGCAGGGTAGATACTGGTATGGAATCTTATTAAATGGAAGAGAGCATTCAGAGTCGTCAGGTGAAATTAATTCAAGGTTTCTAGATCTCTTTTAATTTTATCTTCTCGTGGCATGCATCAGTTTCTAGATCTCTTTTAATTTTCTCTTCTCTTGTGGCATGCATCTTTGATTTGACACTCAATTCAACTTTCCTTTTTTGGGACATATACATAGCTAGTAAGTAGTAACAACAGCTTACAACTAGCGGTCTAATCTGCAAGCAGTACAGAGACAGCAAGAGACGAATTAATGAAAAGCAGCATGCTATTTAATGATCAGCTACGTGTCACTATATATAAAAGCAGTTGATTAGTTATTAACTGATCAGCATGTACGTTTGTGTGCTGTATACTGGAGATGGTAATTAAGTAATAATTAAGATATAGGATAATTAATTGGATTATCTGGCTGAATTAATTAATTTGCCACATAACATATATGTATGGATGTATGCTTGATGTGTGTGTATATATATAGAAAGAGTAATATATATATATATATATATAGTCTGGCTAAATTGCTTCCGGAAGCACTTCGACCGAAGTGCTTACGGGATCAAATTTTAATATTTGATGTTCGAAACGTCGATCTAAGTAGCTCAATAAATTAGTTATATAATAAACATGTAGAATACCGATTTTTACTATTTTTGGAAATTTTTAACTATATTTTATGATTTTTGAAATATGGTCTCTTTTGGCTTAAAAATACTTTTATTTTTAGGTCAAAAAAGTCTATTTCTCAAAAATTATAAAAAATAGTTAATTTTTTTTAAAAATAGTAAAAATCGATATTCTACATATTTATTATATAACCAATTTATTGAGCTATTTAGTTCGACGTTTCGAGCATCAAATATTAAAATTTGATCCGTAAGCACTTCGGTCGAAGTACTTCCGGAAGCAATTTAGCCGGACTCTCTCTCTCTCTCTCTCTCTATATATATATATATATATAGAGAGAGAGAGAGAGAGGTTGGTTAATATCAAAACGTTTGTTCCAGAGCCTTGGTGCAACCAATTGGTTTTTCGATTTTCAAAGTCCATACAATTGATCCAAATCGTTAGATGTGATCTCTATATTAAAATGTGCTTGGAGACCAAATTTTACTTTTTTTTTGATTTTTTTTAACTATTTGTTAAGCCAATTTTAAAATCGTTGATTTTAATAAACAGGGAAAAACTTCTGGATCATTGAAAACAATGATTTTAAAACTGTCTTAATAAATAGTAAAATAATTCCAAAAAATGAAAAATTTGGTCTCCAAGCACATTTTAATATAAATTGAATGTTGAACGGTTTAGATCAACTGTTTGGACTTTGAAAATGTAAAAACCGAACCGTTTGTTCCTGTTGGAACAAACGTTTTGATATTAGCCAATCTCTATATATATAGATAGAGAGAGAGAGAGAGAGAGAGAGAGTGACTAATATCAAAACGTTTGTTCCTAGCCTCTCGGTGCTACCAAGTGGTTTTCCGATTTCCAAAGTTCAAACAGTCGATCCAAACCGTTAGATGTTCAATCTATATTAAAATGTGCTTGGAGATCAAATTTTATATTTTTTGGAATTTTTTTTACTATTTATTCAGATGGTTTGAAAATTGTTGTTTTCATGGTGCTGAAAAATACTTCAAAACAGCGATTTTCAAACCAACTTAATAAATAGTAAAAAAATTCCAAAAAAATGTAAAATTTGGTCTCCAATCACATTTTAATATAGATTGAACATCTAACGGTTTGGATCGACTGTTTGAACTTTGAAAATTGAAAAACCACTTGGTAGCACCGAAGGGCTAGGAACAAACGTTTTGATATTAGCCACTATATATATATACACACACTACTATGTGGCATATATATATTGGTGGGGGTGAAAATGAAATAGTAGTATAGAATTAATTAGAGAGTTGCTTGATAAAGCTGAGGGCACACCAATCAATAGAATTCCTCAGATAATAACATCACCATTTAAATAATTTTCCGAGCTAGGCATGCAGTCCTTTTCTTGTCATTAATTTATTACTGACTCTCGTAGCTGTGCGCCCAATTGATTAATTAATGCATGGCAGTTGTTTAATTAAATGCATGTTTCTCTTTCCGACCAGTAGCTAGCTAGTTACTGTAGAGACCAGTACCCAACCGTCCTTCCTTCTATAGTTCTACACTCTATATATAATCTATATAAAATAGAAAGGGTGGCCATGACATTTTCCCGTTAATTTTATTTGAGTGCTAGCTAGCATTAAGCATTAGCAACTAGCTAAATATATATATGTACGTATGTACGTACTATATATATGTATAAGAAATGATAAGAAATAATTATATATCTACACAGATCATGGAGAAAGAATGGGATCATGCAAATGATAATGATGATGAGGAGGAGGAGGAGCTGCAGCAACCGGGCTATATCGCCTACGTCCAATGCAGCTTCTGCACCACCATCCTATTGGTACCCTGCATATTATTTCCTACTTTAATTACTACTGAATTAATTCATTAATTTACTAATAATAACTGATTGCTCAATCAGTACATATGAAGCCTAATTCTATACTTGATATATATACAACTAATTAATGAGAATAATGCCTGGTGCATATAATTAATTAGTTGTTATTATTATATGCATGATTGAAGGTCAGTGTTCCGTGCAGTAAGAGCTTGATGAGAATGGCAACAGTGAAGTGCGGCCACTGCACCGCCCTTCTCTCCGTCTGCCTCCCTCCAACCATGCCATTCTACTTCCCTTTTACGGTTTAATTTTCCCTACATCTCTAAACTCTCCCTATAGATCTCTTTAGTCTATACATCTCTACACACACACACACTAGTATATGTACTCTAGCTAGCTAGGTACATTCCCTCTGAGTACATATATTTTAAATTAAATTAAAATTAGTACGTACGTGTGTAAGATACTAAAATTATACATTATATAATATGGTTAATTAATTTAAAATTTTAGGAGGAGGACAATTGCGGATCAGATGTACAAGCGGTACCTAAACTTTGTGAAAATAGAATTGATGAGCCTGAAGAGGGAGAAGAGGCAGATCAAGAGAGCAGTACTACACCTGTTATTGCACTTCCACTTGTTAACAAACGTATCTAATTAATATCATTTATTCAAATAACTAACTTTATTTCATTTCTTAATGTTCACATGATTCAATCATTTAAGCTAGCTCCCAAACTTTCTTTTCTTTTGTTAATAGATTTCTTTCTCTCTTTATTTCTAATGTTGAAACTCAATTAATTCTCCTTATTTAATTAATTTGTACAGCTCCAGAAAAGCGTCAACGGGCTCCCTCCACGTACAACCGTTTCATTAGGTGTGTATATTTAACCTTAATATTATTGCTAATATATAAACCTGTATAAATCATCCCTTAATTTGCATCAGGAGTATATATATTGTATGCACACATACATACTTCAGTTAATTAAGGAGCTCTTTATGTACCCTTTAACTTAATGAATTGGCATCGCATACTCGAGTAATTAGTGGATAAATATCATAATTAAGTAAAACCTGAGAGCTGATGTTATTTCTTTTGATGTATACATATATTTACACACAGGGAAGAGATAAGGAGGATAAAAGCAAGAGATCCAAATATCAGCCATAAGGAGGCCTTCAGCACTGCTGCTAAAAACGTATATACATTAATTGATCATTAATTAATTCTTAATTAATTTAACTACCTAATTTCAACTTTATTAGTTACTTTTTACAGATTGTGTTATCACTGACTTAATTGTCAATATCCTAATTAATTTCTTCAAGAATTACTGCAGATACTAATTAACTCCTATTCCTTCTTTCTTTTTCTTTTTTTGTTGAACTGGTAATTGATATGATCAATTTAGTGGGCTCATTTCCCTCGGATTTAGCATGCACAAGAGCAAACGCTACTGGACGAGATTACAGCCAGGCCAATATGTTGATCAGAATGCAAATTAATATTAGGGATAAATAGGATGAACGCTACTGCAAGTGGTACCATAATGTGCCTGGTCTTGATATCAATGTGCTTAGTTTTAATATCTAGTATAATTATTGTAGTATTTTACTTTGAATTTCTTTTTTTGATAAAAAGAAGAGAAATTTAGGTGATTGTCAAATTAATTATGTGGAAATATGTTGGAGTTGTTTGAATCAAGGTGGTTGGTGTTGGGCTGGGTCATGCATACAGCCCAATTAAAATGGTTGGTGTTGAGCATACCTTAATTATATGCTCTCTCACCAGGTTGCAATGAATGGATTAGATTTAATAAATAATAAACGTTTGTTGTATCCTTAATTAAGGTACGTAGTATTGTAGTAAAACTTAGATGCAGGTGGCAAAGAAGTCGGTCCTGTTGGTTTCTTTTCCTGCTTACGGGAAATTGTAAGAATTCTAATTCAATGATGAAAACTTTTCTCTCTATATTCGTTTGGCAAGTCTTTTGTTAGTTCATGAAAATAGTAATATAAAATTCATTTTAGAGATAAAACCAACACCAACTAATATCTATAATTAATATAAAAATTGCAGCTTATATCTTATTTTACAACGAAAAGCAAGTTATAGTATTTATTCCTTCCATGTCTGGTATAACTATAAAAGAAGAACTGTAAAAATATAATATAAAAATTAAACATTTTTAATAAGTAAAATCAGCTGTGTGGTCTTGAAGTTTTAAAAAAAAAACCTCACATTTGTTTCTGCAGTATAACCGAATACTCGTAAATGTGGATTCTCAGTTGTTGAGTAATACATTTCTATTCCCTGTTGAATTATATCCTTTCCGTGATAACCGAATATATATATACAGAGAGAGGTTGGCTAATATCAAAACGTTTGTTCCGAAGCCGTGGTGCAACCAATTTAGTTTTTCAATTTTCAAAGTCCAAAAGGTCGATCCAAACCGTTAGATGTAATCTCTATATAAAATGTGCTTGGAGACCAAATTTCACATTTTTTGGAACTTTTTTACTATTTATTAAGTCAGTTTTAAAATCGCTGATTTTAATAAACAGTGAAAAATTTCTGGATCATTGAAAACAGTGATTTTAAAACTGACTTAATAAATAGTAAAAAAATTCAAAAAAAATGTAAAATTTGGTCTCCAAACACATTTTAATATAGATTGAATATTGAACGGTTTGGATCGACTGTTTGAACTTTGCAAATGTAAAAACCGAAGCGTTTGTTCCACGGCCTAGGAACAAACATTTGATATTAGCCAACCTCTCTCTCTCTCTCTCTCTCTCTCTATATATATATATATATATATATAAAGAGTTTGGCTAATATCAAAACGTTTGTTTCGGAGCCGTGGTGCAACCAATCGGTTTTCTGATTTTTAAAGTCCAAACGGTCGATCCAAACCGTTAGATGTGATCTCTATATTAAAATGTGCTTGGAGACCAAATTTTACATTTTTTGAATTTTTTTTTACTATTTATTAAGCCAGTTTTAAAATCGCTGATTTTAATAAACAATGAAACAAATTTGAATCATTGAAAACAATGATTTTAAAACTGACTTAAAAAATAGTAAAAAAATTTCAAAAAATGTAAAATTTGGTGTCAAAGCACATCTTAATATAGATTGAATGTTGAATGGTTTGGATCAGCTGTTTAGACTTTGAAAATGTAAAAAGCGAAGTATTTGTTCCACGGTCTAGGAACAAACGTTTTGATATTAGCCACCAGCTATATATATATAGAGCTGGGCTATGGTGAGTTGTGAAGTAAGAGGTCATTTTTACTTCACGCTCATATTTTTATTTTGAAAATCCAAACAACCGATCCGAACCGCTCAACATGTTCTCTATATTGAAATGTGCTTGGAGACTAAATTTTACATTTTTTTACTATTTATTAAGCCACTTAAAATCGCTGATCCGGTGGTCCAGAAATTTTTACTGTTTTTTACTGTTCACAGTGGATCAGCGATTTCAAAGTGGCTTAATAAATAGTAAAAAAATTCCAAAAAATGTAAAATTTAGTCTCCAAGCACATTTCAATATAGAGAACATGTTGAGCAGTTCGGATCGGTTGTTTGAATTTTCAAAATAAAAATATGACGTGAAGTAAAACGACGTTTTACTTCACAACTCACCATAGTCTATCTATATATATATATATCTGAAAAGATAAAAAGTAGAAAAAAATGAGACATTCCTTGAAACTAATATTTACATGGAAAGCTTCTCAAGCCGGCCCGTTTCAGCAATGGACGCTAGCTATCCATTTCAATTTTGAAGTCCTTGAAAAAACTAGACAGTCTAAATGGGTAACTAAACTAACACAAGTTCTACATTTCTACTAAATTAATTATTAATTGTTAACATTATTATTATTTTGCATGCCAACTTGCAAGAAACGAGTGGATTAATTATTTTATGTCCGAGAACCGAGATGAGATTGTTGATGAATCTGGACTAAAAACACGGGTCAAGGGGTTAAAATAAAAAAATAATGCCACATGCATGGAGCTAAGACGCATATTCCTTTGTTGCAAATGTTATCACAATCATTTTTAATGATCACTTTAATAATGTTTGTGTTCAGTATATAAACTTTATTTTGAGTAAGATTAATCAGTGCTAGCTGCGCCGAAACATTTAATACTGGAAGGGTCAGAATTCAAAAAAGATTAACATGAAAGTGTTTGAACGGTTCGGCTGAATCAATTAACATATGTACTTTATTGTTCAGCATGAAAATATTATTGTTAATTTATTTAAATTTGTTATGAACATGTCTAATTTAATAATAATAAGGATGATGGTAACAGAAAAAAATATAGTGGTTTTCTATAAAAATAAAATAAACGATTGGAATATAATTAATGAAATGCGGTCGGTGACTTTCTAGCTTTTTGCATCTATTACCATCAATCATAAATTCATAATCAACCCACTTAATTTATTTTCTTATTTTACATTTCTGTTTGGCTCCGCAAGTAAATTCAAATACAAATACAACGCAATCAAAAAACTTTTGATATGAAATTTTATATTTTTATTTTGATACAACAAATTTGTATAAAAAAACTATCGAATTACAACAAATTTCATAGATAATATCTCTAAACTATGAAATTTTATATTTTTATTTTGATACATGTCTTAATATTTGTGATATGTCCAATAATTTTGTTGTCAATGCAATCTGTATTACAGTGCCAACTTGTAATTAATTTGTGAAAAGTGGCGGGTTAGGGGGCACTATGTAATCATGTTCAAACTAGAACATATAGCTCTTGTTTGGTTGTGACATAACTCGCAGAATAAATACTTTATTTCACACTTATGTTGTCAAACAAGAACATAATAACATAGAATAAGAAAACATTCATGTTGTACATATCCACCTATCCGGACTCCATAAATTATGATGCAAATTTCTTTTCTCGCTCCTCTTAAACTAACTCACCTACGCATTCAAATAATAAAACGAACTCACCTCACATGTTTCTTCTCTTATATTAAATTCGCTCACCTGCGCATCACTAGAATGAGACAGTATTCGCGAGAGTAAAAAATGACTATACGCGAAGATATACCGACAGAAAAGTGTTTTTTCTATTAGCAACAGGAGTATCCGTGAGGGTATACCGACAGTATCCCTCGCGGATACTGTCCCATTATTGTATCTTCTTCTCTCCTATTAATTTTAATTTTAATTTTAGTTCTACATGTATAATATTTTAATTTTAAATAAGTTTGTAATTAAAAAAATGCTAATTGTTACAAAACTCGTAGACAAAAAACATAGACCAAATAAGATGAATTTTTTTGGCCTTACAAATGCACCGTATTAGTTCAACAATAAAACATAAAATATAACACTATACAATTCAACAATTATTTTAAACCATATCAAGTTACAAGTTATAATCAAACAAAAATATTTATGCCATCTTATAATCAAACAAAAATATTTATGCCATGACTTAACTTTAGGTCACAATCAAACACAACTAACTTGTGTTATTTTAATTTGGAGCAAGCAACTACAACAATGGACAAAGTTCAGACTTTCTTGGTTTATATACAATACTTAATTAGAAATTTCGATAAAAATAACAAGGTTCAAATTTCGCCAAAAAGTTTTGGAATAATATGTTTTGAAATAATACAAGTAATAGTCCAGATTTTCTGTGGGTTTAATTGGAAGAAAAAGATATAAAAAAAGAAATGCAAAGCTAGCTAGCCCGCAACAGAAATTTCTACAATAGAGAGGCGCCACAAACAATCACGTCTCTAGAACCAAAATTCAAATCCAAATTCGATTTGACGGAGTCGACTGATTTGCGGATGTTGCTGTCTGCTTTCCATCTCCTAATATAAAAATAACAAAAAAAAATATGAAATGAAAGAAAGGTAAAAAAGCGGTCTAATCAGTGTATTGCAAACGGGCCGGTCCGGTCCGGTCTGGACCCGGCCGGGCCACGGTTCCGCACAGTCCACGGTTTCCACGGGTTCATGGGTCTACACGGTCCGGGTCCAACTTGAAATGGTTGGCCCAAACCCATGCTAGGACCATGGTCCAGTTGACCACGGTCCGGTCCGGTCCGGTCCGTACGGGTCCATGGGTCTATTTTTTTTAAATGTTAAATTGTTAAAATAATAACAAAAAACATTTTATCACGGTTTGACCACGGTCCGGTCCGGTTTTGCTCCGATTTAGGCACGGTTTAGGCACAGTTTAGCACGGGTTAGCTTGGTTTAGCACGGGTTTAGTCCGGTTAGCACTGGTTTAGTTCGGTTTATCACGGTTTAGGCACGGTCCAGTCCGGGTTTAGTCTGGTTATGGTCCGGTTCGGTCCACGGGTTTAGAACCGCCTGGGTTAGTCCGGATCTAGTGGACAAAACACACCAAAAACCATGCTAAGACCCTCTTTATCCTCGGTCCGGGCTGGTCTGGGTTTTGACCACGGTCCGGGTCAGTTCCACGGGTGGTCCGGTCCGGTCTTGGACCGGCCGGTTTTTTTCAAAACACTAGGTCTAATGAAGGTGACTGGAATCTGGAATCTATAATAATATTAATTGTAATCTAATCTGAGGTAGACTAGACAGTCTTAATTATCTGATGGATGGAGAATTATATTGGAGATACCGTTTCCTTTGATTCCATAAAGTTGGAGAGTGTGTGTGTATATATATATATTTAAAAGTCAATTGCTCTGCCCATTTCATGTTAATGAAATATTTAAGGGGGAATTTCATGTATACCTCTCCAAAATTTCAAAATTACTTATTCCCCCTTCTAAAATATGAAATTACATATTTTCCGCTCTAAACTTCATAAACTCACAAATTTATCCATTTTATTGTTTTTTATATTAAAACTCATGTAAATTTATAAAATACCCATTTTACTTTTTATCAAAAGCATAAAACGTCCATCATACTCAAATTTGAATCTGAAGGGTTCCTCTACTATCCGAACTGCTTTCAGATCCGTGCACACTAGATCAGCATGAATCTCATAGCGAACATGCACAGATATTGAAGCAACGTGCACATCTCTTAATGCGATGCGCGCGGATCGTAATTGCTTTAAAATCCGTGCACGCTAGATCAGCACGAATCTTAAAGAGAACACACACGTATATTGAAGCTACACGCACAGATCTTAATGCGATGCGCACGAATCGGACAGTAGAGTAACCCTTCATATTCAAATTTGAGTCTGATGGGTTTTTGATGCTTTTAATAAAGGGTAAATGGGTATTTTATAAATATAGAATGAGTTTTAATATAAAAGACAATAAAATGGGTAAATTTGTGAGTTTTTGAAGTTTAGAGGGGAAATACATAATTTTAAAGTTTAGAGGAGAAAATACGTAATTTTGAAGTTTTTGAGGGGTATACGTGAAATTCCCCTAATATTTAAAGTTACATAGTACTGTTCTCTATGATGCTACCAACATTAGAATCCAACCAAAGCTAAACATAAAAACATACATCATCCATAGCTTGATAATAACAAGATTCCAAAAGTAAACTAAATTTGCTAATACTAAGCCACTTAACAAAGGGCTAAGACTAACTATATCCAAGTGACAAATTGTGGAGTATTCTTAATATAACACTATGGCAGCTCAGGAGCTGCCCCTCCAATCTCCCCAGGAGGCTGGTACACTACCACCTCTAGAGGCATTAACTGATACAGTGGTATCGCATCTTCTATGATTGGAAACCAGTCTTCTACTGCAGTTTTGACTTTCTTGCTTATGTTTCCTGCCCAATACAAACATAAAGATTTAATCAGTAAAATCAATAATCTAGTTGTCTTGATGGTACAAATATTAAATCATATGTCATTTCTATGTCTCCATATACACCAACTAACAACACTAAATATAATTAAAAACCCATTTTTACCAGTATGTGTGAGTGTGTGTACATAGGTGATCATATCATCCCAACTATTCCAGTCTTGCATTACCAGTTGACTTTTTTCTAACCAAAACCAAACTTGTTGTGCTAGTGTACATTAGATAAAGAGGTGATCAATAGTTTCATGTGCAGTATAGAATTGGCAGCTTTGATCTCCATTCCAACCTTTTGAGACAATATTGTCTTTGGTTAATATTGTATTATGTGATACCAGCTACATGAATACTCTGATTTTGGGTGGTACTGGTAAATTCCACCAAAGCATTACACTCTTAGGTTGTAGTCCTCCAAAATTGAGTATTTTATAAATGAATTGAGTTGAAAACTTCCCTAAAGCTTCACATCTTCATTCAATTTTATCATGTGAGATTGTAAAGGAAGTGTTACTGATGATGTGTAGTATTTTTGTCCAATCCCTATAGTCTACCCCTACCAGTGAAACTCTAAAGTTCACTCTTTGCCCCTGAGAGTTAATGACATCTGCTAGTAATATATTTTTGTTGGTACATTTAGTAAACAATGTATAATATCTAGTAGCTAATGTACAATTTTGGTACCATAGGTCTGTCCAAAATCTAATTTGAGAGTTAACTCCTGGTTCATATGATACACTAATTTCTCCTATGTGATTGAGTTTGGTCAAATGCATTCCAAAAGGGGGAGTTAGTATCATAGTGATTCAGCACATACTTATAACTGACTAGAGTTTTCCAAACACTACTATAGTTATTATTTTTTAATTTACACCACTATTTGAGTAAAAGAGAAAGATTCATCTGTTTAAGATCTAAGATGCATAATCCTCCAAATTATTTAGCTAGACAAGAGGTGTACCAATCTATTAGTATATATTTTTTTTTCTTAGAATTTCCTTGCTAGAGAAACCTCTTCTAACTTTATCTATTTGTGAAATGGTGAAATGGTCATAGGAAATGGTGCAAAAATTTCTTACTGGTACGATGTTTGGGCTGAAACACCTATCAGAAAGATGAAAGATCGACTATCAAGACCTATACGGCAGCACATCTCTCTACAAGAGGCAATTACAGGGGACTTTGATATCTCTTCTTCTTATACTGGTACGGTACCGGTTTTGTATGCTCATGAGGATGCATTGATTTGGCGATGGACAGCAAGTGGTCAGTATTCAGCAGGATCGATTTATAAGCTGTTGATTACGGCAGGAAAGACTCGATGGGGTTTCAGAGAAGTATGGGCAGCATCTGTTCCTTCGAAAGTTAAGATATTTACGGCTTTACTTTTGGAGGATAGAATCTTAACCCGTGAAAGGCTACAAATTAGACACATAAATTGTGAGGAACAGTGTGTGATGTGTGATATGGATACTTTAGAATCGTCGTACCACCTTTTCTTCCATTGTGTAAATGCTAAAGAGGTATGGGCAAGAGTTGGAGATTTGGTACAAACCATGGGCACGGTACAAGAAACTTGGGAGGCATCACAAAAACATTACTGTAGATATCAAAGGAACCAAAGGCAGGTCTGGATGGTGTTATTCATGGCAGTTCTATGGTCGATCTGGAGGCAACGCAATGAATTCATTTTTCGGGGCACAAAGCTACCACCTCGAATTGTGGCAAGTAGAGCACAGGAAGATGCATACTTGTGGCTGCGGTTTTGTAATAACAGGAAGCTTTCAGGGGATGTAGTAACTAGGGGAATAGATCAAAACAGAGCAATTACGGTGTAACAAAAGATGTGAAATAATTTAGGCATGTGGTTGTAAACAAATTTATTAATACATCCTTGGTAGTCACTGCCAAGTTTTCAAAAAAAAAAAACTTTATCTATTTGTTTAATAACAGTAATTGGAATTCTATACACTGAGAGTAAATATAGAGGTATAGAAGTGAGAACTGAATTGAGAAGAGTGAGTCCACCTTCTATTGATAACATATTTTCTTGAAAGTGTTGTAATCTACTTCCTACTTTATTTACTAGGAAAGTCCAATCAGCTACTTCGAAATTTTTTGTAAGTTGGAGAGTATATAGTTCAAAAAATTAGCCTTACAAGTTACAAAACTAGACTTAATTAGTAAAATAATATTTTTTTAAATTATTAATTAATTAATTAATTCGGATGGCAACTTGCAAGGAAGTGGAACGACGTGGTGTCGTCTTAATTTGTCCGAGAAAGCGAGGTGAGATTCAGATTGGTGAATGAATGTGGACTAAAACATGGGTCAAGGGATATTCTAATAAATAAAGAACAAAGAAGAAAGAAACAAAAATGCAAAGAGAAGGTAGCTACTAGCTAGCGCCGCCATGCATCATCCGTTTCTAAAGAATTTAAATCCGATTTGGATTTTGATGGACTCATAGTCGTTGATTGATTGATTAATGAATGGTTGGATTTGCGGATGTTGCTGTCTGTCTGCTCTCTCAAGTCACAAAGTCACAGTGGGAATATACTGAATAAAATACAAGTAATTAAGTGTATGCGCAGCTGGGCCCGGCCCTTGATTCCTTGGTGGAGATCGAGATGCGCATTTATAAGTTTAGCATAGTATCCAGCTGCTCTTGGCTACTAAAAGTGAATCGAATTAGGAGGAATCAATCAATCTCTTAATTAATCAATTTGAAGGAAGGAAAGGTTGAATAAAGAGATACAGAGTAGAGATGCAGATGCAGTTGCAGTTGCAAAGGGGACATGGTGGAATCTGTTGGTCTGCTCAAGGTCGAGTATGGAGGCATCATGGCCACCACTTTCTCTCATCACCGTCGATATCTCCATCTCCACTGCGCCTTCCCTGCGTTACGGTACGAGTTGGAAGCGAAGGAGGAGGAGGAATCGACAAATTTGAAATGGGGCCTGGGCCTGTGAGGGCCACCTCCGACTGGAGCCTCAATAGCAATCGCAATCTCCGCCTCCATCTTGAGCAGGAGGAGGGGGAGGAGGAAAGAGAGCGGGAGAGCAATGGATCATATTCCCATTCCCATTCAGATTCAGGTCCAATAGCCGCAGTATCATTGACAAGGAATAGGAATTGGAATAGTTCAAGGGATAATATAGCGCTAGGGGTCATGTTCGCCTCGTGGAACTTGTTCAACATCTACTTCAACATTTTCAACAAACAGGTACGATTGAGGAGCTATCCTATTCCTATTCCCGCAACTATTTTTTAATTGCCCCCTTCATTTATTTATCTATCATATTTCTCCTCTTACTTCTATTTCACATTCACCTAGCGGTGTAAACGGATTGGATATTATTCATCCCTATCCGGATCCATATCTGAATATTAGATATAGATATTCATATTCAAATATCTATGCGGATACAGATTTTCATTATCCGTATCCGAATAAGTAGATATATACCATATAATTTAATATATATTATAAAATTTATGTATACAGATATTCGATCCGTATCCGTATCCTTCAAATATATATTCTTATCCGATTCTATCCGTCAAATATATATTCAATGGCCTTGATAGAGAGACGATGAGCCAATATTCTATTTATTTATTTTCCTTTCTTTTCCGGTCATCAAAAACATATATAATATAATATAATATGGGGATGCGCATGCAGGTGTTGAAAGTATATGCTTTCCCGATGACAGTATCAGCAATGCAGTTCGGCATCGGTTCTGTCCTGATTCTACTCATGTGGTCGATGAATCTCCACAAGAGACCCAAAATCCCTTCTTTATCACAGGTACTTGCCTAATTTTATTACCAGTCCTTGTTATTTTATTACCAGTTGATATGATTGATCAACAGTAACTGACTGACTGACTGACTGCATCTATATGGAATCAGGTAGCAATTAATAATTAATTAAGCTATGAAATAAATAGGTATCTAATTAATTAAGCGGGTTATATATATATTTTTAGATGTGGGTGATAGGGGCGCTGGCAGCAGTGCACACGGTGGGGAACGCATTCACAAACATGAGTCTGCTGAAGGTGGCAGTGTCGTTCACGCACACCGTCAAGGCCATGGAGCCCTTCTTCTCTGTTCTCCTCTCCGCTCTTTTCCTCCGCCAGGTGGTCCCTACTTCCTCTTTACTCCGTCCTTAATTTTCTGCATTGTTCCCTTCCTTGTTGTTTATTAATGAATATCTGTGTCTGTGTGTGCAGCAACCATCAGGGATGGCGATAGCAACACTGATTCCTGTTGTTGGGGGTGTCATCTTGGCCTCCTTTACTGAAGCTTCCTTCAATTGGTCGGTACCCGTTCCTCTTCCTCTTCCTAATTTTATTAATTGCCTTCCTCCTTTACCTTTCTTCACTGGAATGTAAAACATGCAATACGATACAATCAGGATCGGATTCTGGAGCGCAATGGCTTCCAACCTTGCCAATCAATCTCGCAACGTCGTCAGCAAAAAACTCATGACTAACGAAGAGGTACTCGTTCACTCCAAATAATTTCTTTCTTCATAGTTCATTTTTTTTTTTTTTTGACAAAAGTGGGTAACCCCCACCTGTTTCTTATAGAAACACAAACAGTTCATACAATAACCAATGGAATTGAATTCCATCGTACAAAAGAGTTTCTTCATAGTTCATATATACCAAAAATAAATTATGATCAATATATTAACACTGCTGCATTTGTTTTCTTTTTTCTTACGTAGGAATCTCTCGACAACATAAATCTCTTCTCCCTAATTACGATTATTTCATTCTTCCTCTCCGCGCTTATAATGATTTTTACAGAAGGCATCACTTTCACTCCGTCCTATCTGCAAGCTTCTGTAGGTGCCTCCATCATTTTTACAGAAGGCATCACTTCCCCATAATTGATCACGATACACCTTGCGAAAATGATGCCTGACTTTTTCTTTGAAATCTTGGTTTGCAGGGACTTAATGTAAGAGAGATTTATGTTAGATGTCTTCTTGCGGGTCTTTGTTTCCATGCATATCAACAGGTGAGACATTTTTATTAAACAATACAAAATGAAATGAAATGAAACGAAACAATATGAAATGGTTTAATCAAACAATCAAAACAGGCCGGATATATGTTGCTGGAGCATGTGTCGCCCGTGACCCATTCGGTGGGGAATTGCGTGAAGCGAGTGGTTGTGATTGTAGCATCCGTTCTCTTCTTTCGAACTCCCATAGCCCCTATTAATGCCCTTGGTTTGTATTTATTTCAACATCAATTATTTATTTCCTGATTAGGCTCACACCACACCCCTTGTTCTCCCTAACGGTGGATGGATATTTCCTGATTACCTTGCATTTGTTAATTGTGTGGATGGATTTTCTGTTGCAGGAACTGGAATCGCACTTTCTGGCGTCTTCTTGTACTCAAGGGTAAATAAAATCAAGAGGAAATCTCTATAGGGAAACAATGTCATTCCATGAAATATCCCCTGTTTTATTTTATCTCACTTCCATCAATTACGTTTTAAAAATAAAAAATAGGGAAACAATGCCATGTTGCTTTCACATAGCAGTTTTGTAAGTAGCAAATTAAATTCTTATAGTAATGCCTGCATTCAAAATTGTAAATTGAGCACCCAAATTCTCCGTAGATGCTTCATGTATAATTAGGTCTTCAACTGTTACTAGTTCTTCATCTCCGCTAGAGCAATACAGCTCTGTGTTCAGGAATTGGGTTGTGCATTAATTTCCTGGCAGCAATTTATTGTGGATGTAAACAACTAGTTGGAAGTAAATGCAACATCACATCGCCTCTGAGAATAAGCATAAAATTCAGACCTAGCTAGCTGTACCATACTGAAATGTAGGTACATGTTCATGCCTGTACCAGACCAATATAGCTGAGGTGGTACTAAAATCCATTATCATCATAAACCATAAGCCAATTCTGAGTGAGGTTTTAAAATGGTGGGTACATAATGAGACCCGGTTATGGTGTAAAGGCACTGAAAGTTCAAATTGGTATCCTTCTGCATCAGCCAAATTAAAATATGATGATACTTAATACAAGGATCTCTATAGATGAGTTGTCATTTCCCCATACAACGGCTTCTTTTTTATTTGTTGGCACAAGCCAGTCGATCACTGGCCAGAAGTTTTCTTTCGGGATGAGGCCTCGGTTGAAGAAATCTTCGTATTGTGGATCTATATAGGGTTTCAGAGCCACATGCTAGAATATACTTTAGGCTAACAGATCATATATGCAATCCTTCAGCATATATTTTAATTGTACCTCAAATACCCCAAAATAAAAAATACTAATGGAAAGGCATGATATTTGGTAACATGCTCAAAAGAATCCAGCTAAAAATGTGAAAGGTGGTGGTTAATTTGTATGGCTTGGTATCAAGACATATATACCAGCTGGTAACCGTTTAAGTCCAATGAAAATGTGACAGGTAGTTGTTCTTCTTCTTTTTTCTAAACAATGACTTGATATTTGGTAACCAACAGTGTAGTGGACTCTTTTATCAAATCCTGAACAAATAAAAAAAAATGGAATGCGCCACAAATGACTATATATGTAGTTAGAATAAAGTATTGCAATTAATTTCTGATGCAGGATGTGATTATGTACAACTGCCAGTAAATCCACTCAGTAGAGCTACTGTACTGTCTTTTGACAAGATATATTTCTTTTATCCAACAATTTCTATTGCTAAATGGAGGCCTTTCTTGCCTTGCCATTGGGTATCACAATTGTGTATAAGCATCACAATTTTTTACCTACTAAATGAGATTATCATGTTAGAATTTCTGTTTAATATGAAACAAGGTACAAGTTTGGTACTTGAATTCTAGAAGCAAGAATTAATTAGTTCACTGATGAAATCTCTTTCATCACTCGAGCATCAACTACAGGCAGTGGCGGATCCAAGACAGGTCAGAAGTAGGCAAATGCCTATCTCTGGATTCGAAATTTTTTACATTTTTTGGAATTTTTTTACTATTTATTAAGCCACTTTGAAAATCGCTGATCCACTGTGAACAGTAAAAAACAGTAAAATTTTCTGGACCACCGGATCAGCGATTTTCAAAGTGGCTTAATAAATAGTAAAAAAAATCCAAAAAATGTAAAATTTAGTCTCCAAGCACATTTCAATATTTAGAACATGTTGAACGGTTCGGATCGGTTGTTTGAATTTTCAAAAATAAAAATATGACCCGAAGTAAACCCCCCATTTACTTCGCGAAGCACAATAGCCCATCTCTCTCTCTCTCTCTCTCTCTCTATATATATATAGGAGGGATCTAGTTACAACAAAGTTACCACAATCATTTTCTACATTTTCAAAGTCCAAATCGTCGATTCAAACCGTTCATGTATATATGTATATGTATATGTATATGTATATGTATATGTATATGGAGTCCGGCTACTATAACACTAGTGTCATTCCAAACTAAATAACACCACATCTTAAATCATTGGATCTACTTTAATATTCGTGCAAGACACTAGTGTCATTCCAGCGCTATCTTGTACACGAATATTAAAGTAGATCCAATGATTTAAGATGTGGTGTTATTTAGTAGCCGGACTCATATATATGTATATATGTATATGTATATATAGATAGATAGATATGTGTATATATATGTGTATGTATATATATATAGAGGAGGGATCAAGTTACAACAAATTTGAGTTACCACAAAGTTACAACAACTATTTTTTTTTCATTTTCAAAGTCCAAATCGTCGATCCAAACCGTTCAACATGATCTCCACAATAAAATGTGCTTGCAGATCAAATTTTACATTTTTTTTGAATTTTTTTACTATTTATTAAGTATTTTACAAAAAATAGTCATATTTAGACCATTGAATTTTGTACCCATCTTAATAAATAGTAACAAAATTCCAAAAAATGTAAAATTTGATCTGCAAGCACATTTTATTTAGATAATCATGTTGAGCGGTTTGGATTGACGATTTGAACTTTGAAAATAAAAAAAATAGTTGTTGTAACTTTGTTATAACTCAAATTTGTTGTAACTTGATCCCTCTCATATATATATATATGTGTATGTATGTATATACGTCTGGCCTTCAAAATCTATCAAATCGGCTTCAAACGACAAATCCAAACCGGTCAAACCAATCTTCTTAACGAGAGCTTCGTTTCCATATTTTTTTTTTCGAATTTATTATCTATCATGTCAAGCGGTCAAAATATGAAGAATTTCGTGTGCATTTTAATACACTATTTTGTTCATTTTTTTTACCGCTTGACTTGACAGTAAATAAATTCGAAAATTAAAAAAAATATATATGAAAATAAAGCTCTCATTAAGAAGATTGGTTTGAACGGTTTGAATTTGTCGTTTGAAGCCGATTCGATAAATTTTAGAGACCGGAAACATATTGTTGAAATACTAGAGGAAACGCGTTAGCCGTACTCTATCTATATATATAGAGTAGAACTAGGGTGTTCTTAAGCTCCCCAAGCCCTTTTGTGAGCTTAAGTCAAAAACCTATTGAATTGGGTTCAAACGATACATTCAAACTATTGAAATCGATCTACTTCACGAGTAATGCGTTTACATGTGAAATTTATAAATTTTCGAACTAATTAAGTATAAAGTCAAGCGGTAAAAAAAAAAAATGGTTTATAAGTTAATTTTAATGTGTTCATTTTCATTATTTTTTTACCGCCTGACTTTATATTAAATTAGTTGGAAAATTTATAAATTTGACATGTAAAGTCGTCACTCGTGAAGTAGATCGGTTTCAACAGTTTAGATGCGTCGCTTGAAGCCAATCCGATATATTTTTGAATTAAGCTCACAAAGAGACTTATTGAGCTGAAGAACACCCTAGTTCTACTCATACATACATACATATTTATATATATAATATCTCCATTGACAAATTGACCTCTGTTAGCAGGAAGTTGGAAGGCTGGAGCAAGACAATGTTTACCACTGCCATGTTTTGTTTCTTAGAAATGCATGCCTACTTGATAAATTACATTGCTAAATTGACGTCATATAATGCTTGTAATTAATACAAGTTCATATGAACATAACATCATGCTCTATTGGAGTAACAAAATTGAGTTATTTAATTGAATCAATTTACTCCAAAGTAGAACAACAGACTAACTCATGTTGTCAGTCCCAAAACCGCATCGCAGCAAAGCAAACTGAAACAAAATTTGGTTCCCCCACCAAGTTCACGAGCAATATAATTAAAACCTTGGCACATGCAATGTGTTATATCATGTTGCTGTTCCAATGGCTTACATATGTGTCTAATTACATTAAAAGATATTATTAAGGACACATATCTAATTACATATATCATGTTTGGAAATTGGGTTGTGCATTTTTTTTTCTTAGACAGTATTAGACTGGCATTAAATCCTGGTAGATTTATTATCGATGGAAACAATCAGTTGTAAGTAAATGCAACATCACATCACCAGTGAGAATAGCATACCTTGTAAACTTCTTGCGGGTGTAGACCTGTTCAGTACAATGCCACAATGCAATGTGATATTGTGATGTGATGTGATCAAGTTATTTCTCAAAAATCAGAGTAACAGAACATCCATCTTTCAAACAATCTAGCAGGTCAAGGTTACCACTATTTAAAGCTACAGTTATCCTACCTGCTGAACCATAAGCAGGTAGCCAGTTCCACAAATCCACAATGTGAGCAAACTGATCAATACTGGATTTTCCTCAGCATTTTATTTGACATTTTGGTTTATTTTCCTATTTTCAAGTATTTTATTAGAACATTGAACCGGATATGCTCTAGCCACATAATCAAAACCATATATAAACAAAATAATTCTGGGCAATTTTTTAATGCTCCAGCATGCAAAAGTTGTCCTGCAATGCCTGATATTAACAGGTAACTGTCAGTAATCCGTTTTCCAATTATTTGGACAGTTTTATCTGCCCATTAGTGTACCGCCTTCCAAATCTTACGTGCCAGCTAAATCAAAACATACCAAAACAATAGCTTATGGCACAGCAAAAGACAATTCTGACAACGCTCCAGAATTATACAAAATCTATAGGAATTCTCAAACTTTTAGCCCCATTCACATTGCTTATCAAGCAATTGAACTGACAAAATCTATATAACCTGTAAGGATTTATTAATGCTGCCATCAGAACCATATCAAAATCCCTCTTATCAAGACCAAGTCTTAGTCATGGCAGCATCCAATGTTTGAAATAACAACTGATTTATCATTGTCAGGTTTTGAGTACGCTGTATAAACCTCAAGTAAACAAAGATTTATCATTGTCAGGGTTTGAGTAATGAAGAGTTAGTAGTTGATAGACTATTAGTTTAGGCCATGACAACAGCATTAGCATCTTCTACTATAAACATATGACTAGTAACATGATATCCTTCCCTGTATCTACTACATAAATAGACCACCACCATCACCAAAAAAGGGAAGTGACAAAATATGACCCTGCAGAGTCCACAATGTGGCAAAACAACAAAAAGGTTGGCCAGGATGCTAACTGACTGCAGCTAGCCCTAAAAGAAACTCTTATCAGGGCTCCTGCTCCTACTGCGGGCTCCACTCTGCTCTTTTGCTCCTGAGAAAGACCTGCCCAGAAAACTAGGTCAGGACTCTTTTCGCTTTTTCTTTTTATTTCTTGTATTTATTATTTTTTACATTTTTGTGTGCTTTTATTTCAGGCTCGAATATATATTCTTTTTGATAAATAATATAATGATGGCATAGCAAGTCTGCAAGGGAAGATAAACACAGACAGAGACAGAGCAGCAGACAGTTTGTAAACTCAATTAAATCATTTTTTTTACTACACATGTATACCTATCATGAAAGCTCATGCAGCCACCATTGCCGCCACCCCAACCACTGCCACCGCCAGAACTGTCCCAGCCACTGCCATTGCCACCCCCATTGGAGCATCCACCACCATTAGAACCTCCATTGCCAGATGTACCCCAGCCGCTGGCGCTGCCACCACCACTGGAGCCTCCACTGCCAGACCCACCCCAACTATTCCTGCTGCCGCTACCACTGGGCCCGCCGTTGGCAGCTCCGCTCCATTTACTTCCAGTGTCCCCACCGCCAGCACTGTTGGCACCTCCACCTCCCCAACGACGTGGTCGACCACCATAACCCCCACGTCCAACCATATCCCTGAGCTCAGGCGGCACCTTCTGACCGGCTCCCTCCAACAACTTCACTAGGTCGGTGGCATACTTGCCATCCTGGTCACAGAAAAAGGTGAACGCAGTACCCGTGGCACCAGCACGGCCTGTCCTGCCAATTCTGTGCACATAATCCTCAACTCCGTTCGGGAAATCATAATTGACAACCACCTTGATGTCCTTGATGTCAAGCCCGCGGGCAGCCACATCAGTGGCCACCAGCACACGAGACCGGCCAGCACGGAAATCAGCAAGGACGGAGTCACGCTCTGGCTGGGACTTGTCACCGTGAATGGCAGCGGCACTATATTGGTGCTGCAGATTATGCGCCAGCATGTCACACATCTTTTTGGTGGAACAGAAGATGATGGTCTTGGCATTGGGGTCCTGGGATCGCAGGATCTGATCAAGGCGGCGACGCTTTTCCATAGGGCTGATGACCTCCACATGCTGCGTGATTGCCTTGTTGGCAACAAGGCAGTCGGTGCTGCCAATGCTGACCTGGACAGGGTTACGGAGGAGGTGGGAGGCAATGTCCCTGACCTCTTTGGGCCAGGTGGCAGTGAACATGAGGGTCTGGCGGCGGGCTGGGAGGTGGCCGGCGATCTGACGTATCTGGGGCTCAAAGCCCATGTCGAGCATCCGGTCAGCCTCATCCAACACCAGGTACGCCACTTGCTTCAGGCTCAGCCGCCCCATCTCCAAGATGTCATTCAGCCGGCCCGGCGTCGCAACCACCACGTCCGTCCCTCTCTCCAGCTCCTTCAGCTGCGGGCCTTTTGCTGCCCCTCCATATAGGCACTACAAAATTATATTTTATTTTATTCCATATTGGTAAAGCATTATTGATTAATTGTTTTATTTCACTAACCTTGACATATTTGGATCATCCATTTCATATCTACAAAACTAAATTCATGATGCAATCAATATTCAATACAATACAACACAATACATACTGTGGTTGTGATCTTAGCAGGTCCCCCAAACTTGACTGCCTCGTGCTGAATCTGTGTTGCCAGCTCACGAGTGGGTGAGAGCACAAGCATGGTGGGACCCCTCTTGGGCTCATTCCGGAGACTCTTAAGACATATAAAGCCCGGAATGAGAAAGCCGAGCGTTTTACCAGACCCTGTCTTAGCAACTGCTATGATGTCCTTCCCCTGCATTGCTATGGGCCATGATTGGGCTTGTATTGCTGTCGGCTCTTTAAATCCCGCTTTGTACAACTGCAAAATACACCAAACACAAATTAAGAAAACTTACTTGTATCCAATTAATGTTAACATTGTAAGAAGTAGCTAGCATAAAAGAAAAGTAGTTGATGTACAAGTAGAGACGAGACACCTCTCTGATAAGCCCTGGAGGGAAGCAAGTGGATTCGAAAGTAGTAAATGGCAATGGGACATCAATTCCCCGAACAGAAATTTCATGTTGGCGACGGTAGGCTTCAGGAGAGATGATATTGGGATTGGGGGTCATAGGATCAGCAGTAGTTGTTTCTGGTGAAGGAGCAGAAGAAACAATAGTTGTTGTTGTTGGTACAGGAGTAGAAGATGCAGTAGTTGCTGGTACAGGAGCAGGAGAAGCATCAACAGTAGTTGTTGGTACAGGAGCAGGAGAAGCAGGAGAAACATCAACAGTAGTTGATGGTACAGGAGCAGGAGCAACAGTAGTTGCATTGGGTGGAGTAGAGGTTGCATCCTTGGGATTCAGTCATAATAATTGCAAAAGAGAAGAGTAAGTTAGTTAGAAGGTGCATGCAATTGCAATTGCAAAATGCAAAGGGAGAGAGGAAGAGAGAACGAGAAAGAGAAAGAGAAAGAGAAAGAACCAACTTACCGTGGTAATGGTGGTAATGCTGGGACGGTGGTACTGAGTGACCTTGGTGAGAGGGTTCCAGAAGTAGAGGTTGCCCGTGGTGCCGTCGATCAGCCCTTTCCACGGCGCTGGAAGGCTCGGATCTGTCGGCGCATACCGCACATTCGCTTTTGCCATTTCTAATACCCTTGTTTTATTCTTCCCTCCGACGACGATTGAACTGGTACTGGGCGGACTTTCTTTTTAAGTGGGACAGGGAGGTAGAACGACACACAGAGAGAGAGGGGAGTGCACCTGCCACAGTCTCACAGACTTTAGACTCGAGTCGACTGGACTCACAGATCAGCACAAGCCACTAGGCACTAGGGCTGGGCAAAATTGCTCAAACTCGTGACTCGCTTATAACTCGCTTATTTACAGCTCGCTTTAACTCGTTCATTTACAACTCGAGTTGGCTGACTCGTTTAATAAATGAGCTGAGTTTGAGCTTACCCCAACTCGCTTATTTATAACTCGACTTACATAGCATTTGTCACAATAAATCCCAGAAATTATTTTTGTTAAGCTGCTGTATGAAAAATTGCTGGTGCTTATGTTCTAAGTTGCTGTATGAAAAATTGTTGGTGCTTATGTACTATTGTTGTATGAAAAATTATTGGATACTGATAAATTCTTTTACTAGTAGTATATAATTAACTGGTTAAACGAGTTGTGAGCCAACTCGAGTTGATAACGAGCTGTGTTCGAGTTGGCTCTACAACTCGTTATTACCATCCCAACTCGAGTTGACTCGCTCATTTATTTAATGAGCTGAGTTCGAGTTGGAGGTAACTCGCTCAAACTCGGCTCATTTACAGCCCTACTAGGCACTAATGGGAAGACTCGACACTGCCTAGCCACTTCCCTTTCTAATTAAATTAAATTAATTCCCTCTAACATTTTTCTCTCTTCACTCATGTCTCCTCCAATATTATACTCCATTTTTTTATTTTTTTTCAATTCCATAATGAAAAGTCTAAATTATATATTTTTTATTAAGGTTTAATCTAAAAACTAAGTCAATTTTCTTGTATTTTAGTATAATTCTGTGTTAAAATATGTCAAGAACTAAGTTACTACCAAAGTCTATTTAAATTACAGAAAATAGAGCAAATTGTAGATCTTCTCGCAAGCTTTCTGAAAAGTGGTAAAACACTGAAAACGGAGTTACGGGTCATGATCTATGCCCGTTTGAAGTTCGGTTCACAGAAAATTTCAGAGAGTTCTGCGGCCTGTACAAGCATTTCGTGCGGCCGCACTACGGGCCGCACAGAATCACAAGATAACGACACACAGTTCGTATTTTTGCCATACGAACTCTAATTTGGGTGAATCAAAGCTTGATGGAACTATAACAAAAAGATCTACAACTTTCATAAAGGAAACAAATCCAAATTCGGAATGTAAAATTTTGTGTCGCCGCACCAATGGTCGTCCGGCCTAGATTTGGACAGATTTTGTTGTCATCTTCACCCGATTCACTTCCAGATCTTGTTTGTTTGCTCCCAAAGTCACAAAAATGGCTATATATTGATAGGGAGGTGATCACTCAAAAGAGAGCGATGTTTCTTTTAATATTTATAAACTCGGAAATGCTATCGGTTCGAACTGCAAGCGCACAATCCTATCGAGTAGTATATTCGAGGTCGATCCACAGGGAGTATTGGTTCAAAGTTTTGAGCGATCGAATCACAATCTTTCGAAAGGCTAGACGAAATCTGAAAATTGAGAGTTGTTGTTGTGATCAATGTAAATTAGGAAGCAATTAAAAATAATTAAAATAAAGATAGAGATGAGAATTCCTAGGGTTTCGGTACACCATTGCTATTCAATCCGCTTTGATAATATATTCATGTCGGGTCTGATTTCCTGTTGTTGTTTTATGAAAGACACCACATAGGTCACTGAGAGTTATTTTACGCAAGAATAACAGATCTTTCATCGAGATTCTACATAGGACACTGCGAGTTACCTTACGCAAATGACTGATCTCTTAAATACACAAGTTACTACACATATCACTGCGATTTTCCTTACGCAAATGATGAAACTTGGTTGGCGTTTTATTATTCTGGTTTATGGTTTCCCCGCTAAGGTTTTCTTCACATAAACCTAATAGATCTCAACGAGGCTAATTCGTACAAATAGTTTCTCTTACCATTAAAGTACTGTCACTACCCTAACGGATTAAACTAGATCATCGAAGTTAGATGAAGAGATAATAAATCATAAAAGCATTTCGATTAAACAACAAGAAATCATAATCAACAGAAAATATATATATCAAAACATCAAGAGTAACAAGGTTTACTGTCTAGCCCCTAAGAAAGGAACTTAGCCGCAGAACGGCATGGTTACAATCACTCCTCTCTTCTCTCTTTAATCAAATCTAACCATAATTACAAAGATGATTTCTTCTTCTGCCCAGGGGCCTTATATAGGAGTGGAGGGACGTCTGGAGTTGAGTAGGGGCTAAGAAACTGATCTGGATACAGCTGTCATCAGTTATTTCTCAAGAGGCGTCTTCGGTTACGGTCCGTATCAGGTGATACGGTCCGTATTAAGACCTTATCGCTGAGGGTTTTAATGCTTATCACTATATCTTCTGGTCCGTATTAGGCTGGTCCGTATTAGGCAATACGGACCGTAACAGAGACTTAGTCGATCATCTCATTCATACATTCGGTCATCTCATGCGCTCCTCCACAATAGCCACATGCTGTTGCGGCATTGACTGCTGCTACCGTTCGCTGCTTGGTTTGCTTGTTAAGTGCCATTTGCAAAGCATGGATATATCATCTACTCGGTGCATGATATCTTTGCGCTCAGCATGGATATATTATCTACTCGGTGCATGCCAGGTGTTGGGGTTTGCTTCTTTCGCTCAGGATCCAGTAGTGTTGGTTGATTGCAATCTCTTCAATTAGGTTGTAAGCCTCGTCAGGTTCCTTGTTCATGATTGCTCCTCCTGCAGAAGCATCAATAGACAACCTATCGGTAGGGTTTAGACCATTATAAAAAGTTTGGACAATCAGCCATCTTTCTAGACCATGATGTGGACAACACCTTAACATATCCTTATATCTATCCCATGCCTCACACGATGTTTCACCGTCCCTTTGTTCAAAATTAGTAATTGCATTTCTAAACCTCAAAGTTTTGGATGGTGGAAAATATTTTGCAATAAACACATTAAACAATTGGTCCCAAGTTTGAATGGAATTGGCCGGTAAGGAAAACAACCATGCTCTTGCTTTATCTTTTAATGAGAATTGAAATAGCCTTAGCCTGATTGCTTCATCGGTAACTCCGTTGATCTTTATCGTCTCGCATATCCCTAGGAAAATTGACAAATGAAGATGTGGATCTTCATGTGGAAATCCTCCAAATTGCTGTTGCGAAACCATATTTATGAGAGCAGGCTTGATCTCAAAATTACGGTTTGTAACAGTTGGCGGGTTTATGCTAGAATTAGGATCATTCGCGCGCGGTACGCAATAGTCTCGTAGAAGTTTGGGTCTTGCTGCATCGTGAACTCCATTATCACCATTGTGTCTTCCATTGTTGATCGGTGGTTCGTTCGGTGGGATATTCATGTTGATCGAATCTGAGTCTTCTTCGCTTTCAGAATTACTCGATGAAGAACTATGATTGGTTCTTATCGGTGATGTGGAAGCGAATTGTCCTCTCCTACTAGCAATCCTCACCGATCTTCGTACGGATGATTCGGCCAGCGTGCAGTGTCCTAAAAAGAAAAGAAAATCTGAAAATTAAACTAAAACTGAAAATAAAAAGAAAATAAAATAAAAACGAAATTGGAAATAAAAGAAAAATAAAAATGCAGAAAATAAAAAGAAATCTAGGCGTTTCTAGTTAATTGGATTCAATGGTCAAAGCAAGGGCGTCTCGCGAGGCCTTGCACAATGAACCGTTATTCCCCGGCAACGGCGCCAAAAGCTTGATCACTCAAAAGAGAGCAATGTTTCTTTTAATATTTATAAACTCGGAAATGCTATCGGTTCGGACTGCAAGCGTACAATCCTATCGAGTAGTATATTCGAGGTCGATCCACAGGGAATATTGGTTCAATGCTTTGAGCGATTGAATCACAATCTTTCGAAAGGCTAGACGAAATCTGAAAATTGAGAGATGTTGTTGTGATCAATGTAAATTAGGAAGCAATTAAAAGTAATTAAAATAAAGATAGAGATGAGAATTCTAGGGTTTCGGCACACCATTGCTACTCAATCCGCTTTGACAATATATTCCTGTTGCGTCTAATTTCCTGTTGTTGTTTAATGAAAGACACCACATAGGTCACTGCGATTTATGTTACGCAAGAATGACAGATCTTTCACCGAGATTCTATATAGGACACTGCGATTTTCCTTACGCAAATGTCTGATCTCTTAAATACCCCAAATTACTACACAGATCACTGTGATTTTCCTTACGCAAGTGATGGAATTTGGTACGCGTTTTGTTGGTCTGGTTTATGGTTTCTCCGCTAAGGTTTTCTTCACATAAACCTAATAGATCTCAACGAGGCTAATTCATACAAATAGTTTCTCTTACCATTAAAGTACTGTCACTACCCTAACGGACTCAAACTAGATCATTGAAGTTAGATGAAGAGATAGTAAATCACAAAAGCATTTTGTTTCAATAACAAGAAATCATAATCAACAGAAATATATATATCAAAACATCAAGAGTAACAAGGTTTACTGCCTAGCCCTAAGAAAATGAACTTAACCGCGGAACGGCATTGTTACAAGCACTCCTCTCTTCTCTCTTTAATCAAATCTAACCCTAATTACAAAGATAACTATTCCTTCTGCCCAGGGGCCTTATATAGGAGTGGAGGGACGTCTGGAGGTTGAGTAGGGGCTAAGAAACTAATCTGGAAACAGCTGTTGGCAATTATTTTCCAAGAGACGCCTTCGATTACGGACCGTATTAGGCAATACGATCCGTATTAGGACCTTGACGGTTAGGGTTTAATGCTTCCAGCGCTATCTCCTGGTCTGTGCTAGGCCTGGTCCGTATTAGGTAATACGGACCGTAACAAAGACTTAGTCGATGAGCGTCGCTGATCCGATTAACCCGATTCTAGCTCCATTTGGTGTGAAATAGTCCCAAAACCTGTTTTCTGCAATAAAACACAAAGAAGGGTGACAGTAGCCTTTTTCTCTAATTAATTAAACATAAGTGTGAGAAAATATGCAAAACCTAAGCCAAAACCCTACGTAAATCATCATTATTTTGACTCTGATCAAAGGACTTAATCGTAAAGCCTCATATTTAATTGGGACCCCTAGGATTGAACCAAATATTGGTATGAATGACTTAATCGTGAAGTATTAGTATTTAGGGATAAACAAAGCTAACATATGCTTATGGTCTAGATAGCTAGGATGAAGGACTTAATCGTAAAATTCGAATTATCTAGGCACATCATTAATTCACGAAAGTGACCCTTTTTGATATTTAAGGCTTAGAAACCCCATAATTACAAACATGAATTTAGAAACCAATTAAATGTGGATTTGACCAAGTGATTGTATGCTTATAGCCCCTGGACTTTTATTTTATCGAATCACAAAACTCCCTTATTTGTTTGTTTTAAATTGTTTTGCTTAAATTCAACTCTCAATCGAGTATTGAACCCACAAAACCAATTTTACAACAACCCCCAATTTACTTTTGTTTGCACTATTTTAGGATTAATTAATTTAGTAAAAAATAATATTTCTCGTTATCTTTGGAGATACCTATTTTACTACAATGATAGGTTGTATGCTTGCAACCGACTTATCATTGTGTATTAAGATTTTATAAATTTTAAAAATGAAAAGTGTATTAAATTGACCTATATTTCGACACCTAAGATACACAACACATAATCCATAAACTATTTGAGTTTAACTACGAGAATAGCTCTATTATTTTAATATTTTCAAATAAGATTTCCAATATTTGTGGATTTGATTAAAACAATATTATCATGCATGTACGATAGGATATGTGGACAGTTAGAGGGATGTAACTTTTTTTTTTTTCAATCCTTTTTTTCGTCAAAAATAAAAAAAATACGATAAAATAAAATACTAGTAAAGTTTTACATTTATCAAATGATAGAGTAATATTTACAATTTTATATGCGTAATAAGATAAAAGTGTTAAAAAAATTAGAGTTTGTTATTGTACTACATTAGCATATGTAGTCCATATGACTACTCTTTTTAATTTTAGTTAGAAATAATTTAAGCACACAATTAAAAGAAGAGAGATAGAGAGGGGAAAGAAAGAGGCAAAGAGATAGAGAACCAAGACGGCTTTCTGAGAGATTTGAATGACGGCTCAAGGCAATTGGTAAGTGGTACGCAGGTGTCATCGGTACCCACTAAATAAGCGTCCAACCACAACCTCCCCTTTCATGGTATGAATTCTATTGGTCCCTAACGGCATCTAGAGCCTAGAGAGAGAGGTGAATATGAGATTTTTTAAAAAATTTAATTTTAAGTTATTTAACTAACGTGTGCATGAGTTATTATTTGCGGAAACAAAAATAAACTTACACTAAGCAAATGTGCGTAAAGTAAATAGAAGAGTTAAGAGACACTTAGCACAAGACTTATTTACGGAGTTCGACACTAACGCCTACGTCTTCGGGACTTCACGACCTTCTTGATGGCGAGTCTTTCTTTACCCAATGAGAAAGGAGTACAAGGTGGAACCGGTGCGCCCTTATAAATCTTGGGAAGTCACACGGCCCGAGCATGAAATTGGCTCACGAGCACTAAAGGCTCAAGTGTTTGAAACAAACAAGAGATCTCACACAAATCACTCTAACTCTTATACAGTATTGAGTTTGTTGGAGTATGCTTGAGATTATTGTAAGGATATAGAAGTTTTGTGCACAAACAATAATTGAGAATTCTAGATCTGAAAAAAATACGAAATATTACAGTTGGGGGTGGCTTGATTGTTTTTTCAAACCTATATTTTGTTTCTATTTATAGAGAGAGAAGCAAAACTTGATAACTGGCGTCAGCCGTTGCAACTGTTGATAAAGCATTGTAACGGTTAGCCCCAGTTAACGGGTTTGGCTGTGTTGGAAAACCCTAACCCTTATAAGCGTTACAACGGTTGTTACAACGTAACTCTCTAGATGTTTTGGGGTCCGAAATTGATTTATTATGTTGCAACGTTTATTTGAGCATTATAACGAAATAAATCGATTACCCTGTGGATTTCGGCATATGAATTATTCCGTTGTAACGTTATAATAACCGTTGTAATAGTTTATGTAAATTACCTCAATCTCATGCATATTTTACCAATTTCACAGATTTCTAATTAATACTAATCTTGAGTTAAGTCTTCTTAGTCCATTCTTTGGTTCATTGTAGCACATCCTTAATATGTGTAGCATTTGTGCATGCATCCTTGATATTTATTGAAGCTTTATATCTTCATGAACCTGTATCATATCTCAAGACAAGAAACTGTAAAATTAAACTTATATATGTTTTGCAAATTTAGTCAAACAGACAAGTAGATTATTGCATAATCCAACAATCTCCCCCTTTTGACGATTTGCAAAACATATATCTCAAGTGAGTGCATAAATTAGATATTCCAAAAAAATTGAATTTTTAATTTTCCATGTGTTTAGTGAATACGACCCGAGCACGGAATTGGCTCACGAGCACTAAAGGCTCAAGTGTTTGAAACAAACAAGAGATCTCACACAAATCACTCTAATTCTTACACAAGATTGAGTTTGGTGGAGTATGCTTGAGATTGTTGTAAAGAATGAAGTTTTGTGCACAAACAACAATGGAGAATTTTAGATCTGAAAAGAATATGAAATATTGCAGTTGGGGTTGCTTGATTGTTTTCTCAAACCTAGATTTTGCTTCTATTTATAGAGAGAGAAGCAAAACTTGGTAACTAGCGTCAACCATTACAACGGTTGATAAAAGCGTTGTAACGGTTAGCCCCAGTTAACGGGTTTGGCTGCACTGGAAAACCCTAACGTTTATAAGTGTTACAACGATTGTTACAACGGAACTCTCTGGATGTTTGGGGGTCCGAAATTGATTTATTCCATTGCAACGTTTATTTGAGCGTTGTAACGAAATAAATCGATTACACTGTCGGCATATAAATTATTCCATTGTAATGTTATAATAACTGTTGTAACGGTTTATGTAAATAACCTCAATCTCAAGCATATTTTACCAATTTCACAGATTTCTAATTAATACTAATCTTGAGCTAAGTCTTCTTAGTCCATTATTTGGTTCATTGCAGCACATCCTTGATATGTGTAGCATTTGTGCATGCATTCTTGATATTTATTGAAGTTTTATATCTTCATGAACCTGCATCATATCTCAAGACAATAAACTGTAAAATTCAACTATTATATGTTTTGCAAATCTAGTCAAACAGACAAGTAGATTATTGCATAATCCAATAGTTCCAACACACAAAGACCTATATGGCTTACCAAACTCGGGCGACAGCATAAGTGCTCGTCGGAAAAAGCAAATCCCCCAGAACTACTCCCTCTGATATCCCACCCGCATCCCCAACCTCACAGCCATCGCTTAAATAGGAACACACTTACTGCTTCTCCCTTTATAGCCCCACTCGTTCGTGTTTCCTGTCATCTCACCGGTTTAGAGTTATAAGGTTTAGGATTTAGGGTTTCGGGGTTTAGGGTTAGGGATTTCGAGTTTTAGGGTTTTAGAGTTTAGGGTTTGATCATTGAAAATGAGAGCTAATAAAATTTATAACTCAATTTTTTTATTGATTCGACTAGAAGCGCATAATCTCATCAAAGTAGTACAATTAGGTGTCAATTCATAATAAATTAATAATTTAAGTTTTGAGCGATTAAATCACAACTTTTTTAAAAGGTTAGACAAAATCTGAAATTTGATTTGTTGGTTTTGATATCTAAATTACTCAAAATTAAATCCTAAATTGATATCTAATTTTTGAAACCCTAAGTTATTTATGCTATTTTACATATAAATACATCACTCGTAAAATAGATTGGTTTCAACGGTTTAGATTCGTCATTTGAACTGATATATCAAAAATGAGGAGGGCTCAAATGCCCTATTGCTTCATGCTCCAATCGTGCCCCAACATCTATATCTTCAAATGCAAAGTTTAAACAGATGATCCGAACCGCTCAACATGATATCCATGTTAAAATATGATTGGAGACCAAATTTTATATTTTTTGGAATTTTTTTACTATTTTTTAAGATAGGTACAAAATCATTGTTTTTAGATGGTTCAGAATTTGCTGAAAAATAGTGATTTTGTAGCTATCTTAAAAAATAGTAAAAAAATTCCAAAAAATATAAAATTTGGTCTCCAATCATATTTTAATGTGGATATCATGTTGAGCGGTTTAGATCGTCTGTTTGAACTTTGAAATTGAAGATAAAGATGTTGAGGCACGATTGGGGCATGAAGCAATGGGGCATTTGAGCCCTCCTCATCAAAAATTAGGGGAATTTCACATATACCCCTCAAAAACTTCAAAATTACGTATTCCCCCCTCTAAAGTTTAAAATTACGTATGACCCCCTCTAAACTTCAAAAACTCACAAATTTACCCATTTTATTGTCTTTTATATTAAAACTCATTCTAAAATTTTAAAATACCCAATTTTACCATTTATTAAAAGCATATAAAAGCCCATCAGAGTCAAAGTTGAATCTGACGGGTTCCTCTATCGTCTGATCCGCACGTATCGCATCACATTAAGATCTGTGCTCATTGGTTCAATATCTGTGCTGATCTAGCACGCATGGATCTTAAAGCAATTCTGATCCGCGCGCATCGTATCACATTAAGATCATGTGAATCAAACAGCGTATAAAATGGTAACTCGTGAACTTAATGATTTATTCGCGAATTATTCGCGAATTTTATTAATTCGCCGTATAAATCGCGTTTTATTAAAAAAAATGTCGCTTGAGAGTAGGGATGTAAACGGATCCGAATTATCCCGTCCGAATCCGCTCCGTATCCGGTTACTATCTGTATCCGTTTTAAACGAAGCGAATACTTAACGAATACGGATACGGATATATATTGAACATAGTCAAAATACACGGATATGGAAACGGATAAATTCTATACCTCTAAACGGAGCGAATATCCGCATATATCCGTATCAATATTCATCTCTCCGAAACCCATTTATATTTCAGAGGCAAAGCGATTTCTATATATGATGTCTCACTTTTATATCTTTTCACTCGTGGGACTAATTTTTAGTAGAGATCCGGACCTTATATCTTTTATATTTTGTAAATTGAACGTGTTATATGCTGAAAGGAGTTCATATTTGAATTTTATTAATTGGTATTTGTATCTTAAAATACATATGACTCAATATCCGACAATTATCTGTTCCGTATCTGCATTCGGAGATTATTCGCTTCCGTATTCGGTTAAGGCGGATATGGTTTTGAGTTTTGATATCCGTTTATTATCCGTATCCGTATCCGTATCCGCTCATTGAAAGACGGATACGGATTTGGTATTAGCATTATTCGCTCCGAATCCGCTCCGTTTATACCCCTACTTGAGAGACGTCCTCGCGTTTTATTCAAACCTCCGGACTTTTTTCCTTTTGATAAACGACCCTTTTGGTTTAACAAATATTACATAAATTGTCACTAATAATTGCTTTTTCAGCTACCCATGTGTGCTGGGAGCCTGGGAGTCTGGGACCACTCCGGGTCAGATGAAAGGTTTGTTTATTTGTTTTTTTTTTTTACTTAAGTCATGTTCCTACAGGATTTTCCTCCATAAACAAACACCGGAGACATTTGTATCATATACATGAAAATCATTCACTAAGCTATAGTATGAAATTTTTTTGTCTAAAAGTAAAATATGTCAAATGAGTTACCGTGCTATTAAATTCTCAAAATTAATAGGATTAAGCAATTTATTAAATAGAATTAAACAATTTACAATTCCCCTAACAACTCTTGTTTAAATTACTAAGTGTCAAATTCTCAATCAAGAATTAGAAAGAAATTAAGTGTCAATTTTTTTTCGTTTGAAACTTTGTTTTTAAATTCGCTCTGTATTATTTTGGAATTATACTCGCATTATTTCTAAATCACCAACTTTTTAACTCCGTTGCATTTACTTCCACAGTTCTTTAAATTCTCTTAAGTTTATATTGCATCGTAGGATAGTCAGGGTACACCCTCATAGAGGAATTCATATCTTCTGCATTAACTCAAAATTTGAGTTAAGATCTGAACCGTTCTATTGAGATCCGCACTAATATTAAAGTGCACGTGCATTATAGGAGTGGACAGGATTGGTCCGAGTTCTGATCGTACGGTTCATAAATTAACTCAAACGGTGCGTTAATGCAGAGGATACGTATTCCTCATAGAGGGGCTTGGTATGTAGTATTGGGCAGAAACAATGTACCACTTTTCGATTCCAATAAAATACACCTACGGGTTTTTCCTCAAAAAAAAAAACTTTTTAACTCCGCCGCCGCCGAACCGAACCCGAATTATTCTGTGACTGTGATTCAGACTGTAACACCGCGCGGCTGGAACACACACTGTAACACCGCACAGCGCCACGAATGATGAGGTCGAAAAACACGAAGACTAACCCACGCACACGGTCGGAAGGTCTGAGGCAGCTCTCTCGCCGCCTTTGATCAACTTCATCCCTTTCCCTCTTCTCTTGTCAAATTAATTTAAATTAACAGCTCTCCTCTCCCGCTCCCTCCCTTTGATCCCTCCCTTGGCTAGTGCCAGTGCCAGTGCTACATCGTTTCTCCATTCCAATATGGGAATCAAGGTATATACTCCACCAATTTCTATTTCAATTTACATAATCTATGCTTAACTTATTATTACTCCAAACTAAAATAAAATAAAACTATTTTGGTGCTGCTCTTTCCTATTTTATTTTAAAATAAAACCAGGGTTTGACAAAGCTGTTGGCAGACAATGCGCCCAACTCAATGAAGGAGAACAAATTTGAGAGCTACTTTGGCCGCAAGATTGCAATCGATGCCAGCATGAGCATCTACCAGTTTCTTGTCTCTACTCTCTATCTCTATCTACCATTATTATAGTTATACAATTAATTAAGCCTTCTTTCAACCTCTCTTCCAAATCCTTTTTTTATTGATCAATCAACCTGTCAAAACTATAGATTGTGGTTGGGAGGACTGGAATGGAAACCCTTACCAATGAGGCTGGTGAAGTTACCAGGTAAAAAAATAATAATAATAATAATAAGCTCGTATCAGATGTTTTAACAGACTCTGCTCTTACCCTCTATATATCCTGCTGCTTGTATTATTTATAGTCATTTGCAAGGAATGTTCAACCGCACTATAAGGTTGCTTGAGGCTGGGATAAAGCCCGCGTAAGTTTCTTTTTGTTTTCTCTTATTTCTCTTTCTTTTGATGTTAAAAACCAACCTCATTATGTCTATCTCCCATGTTCTTATGTTTCTTTTTCTTCTTCTGCTGTAGTTATGTCTTTGACGGCCAGCCACCTGACTTGAAGAAACAAGAGCTCGCAAAAAGGCACATGACAAGACTCTCTCTCTCTCTCTCTCTTGCGTGGCTTTGGTTTTGTTTGTTTTCCTTTTCCAATGAAGAAATTCCTTTCTCGTTGGTTCTAGTAAAGGATCAATTTACTGGGATATAGTTGGGTAACTAAAATTCTTGAACTTATTTGCTATTGGGTTGGTTTGTTGGTTGGTAACTTTGCCCTTTTTGATAGCTAAGTTAAATTTTAATTTTGATATTGGCAACACAAGACAATCTCAATACAGTTGATAATGTTGAATTGCTGGCGCTATTTGTACTCAATGGGCATTAGTATGGGCACATTTGAAAATCAGCACTGAACCATAGTGTTTTTGTGGGGAAGATTGGTTCAAGTTGTTGCAGATTAAAAAAATTATCATGGTTTTCATGGGATGTTTTGTTGAATTAGGTATTCCAAGAGGGAGGATGCAACAAAGGAGCTCTCTACAGCCGTAGAGGTGAACTACAACTGTATTATTATCCTTTTTGCCTTTTAATTTATATAGCAAATTCTTCCTTGGTTTGCTTAAATTAATTCCCTACTTGTAACTAGGAAGGAGACAAGGAGGCAATTGAGAAGTTCAGTAAACGTACAGTCAAGGTTGGTTGTAATCATTCGGCCTTCAATGAGACCAAGCATTGCAAAATGATAGCTTGCTAGTGCTGTTTACAGCTGACATATCCAAAGTGTACTACAGTTGTTAGATGGGAAATATTTGTCAATTTTTTAACCTCATTTGTTAAATTGGTGCTCAATTTAGCTCAATTTAGGCTGCATTCATCTGACAGCGAAACTTTTATTATTAAGAAGACAATACTCCAGAGGGAGAAAACAAATAAAAGCAATGAGTATGATTTATCAAACTTGCTTGTCTGGCACTGTGGGTACATACTATTGCCGAGGCCGTGCCCCTTGATTGGAATGGAATATTCTAATGTAAATATTTTAACTTGTAGGTGACTAAACAGCATAATGAAGATTGTAAAAGGCTTCTGAGATTGATGGGTGTCCCTGTTATTGAGGTACATCAATTGGAAATGGCTGTCTTTCATTTTTTTGTTTTAAACCATATATGTACAAGTAGCTTTGTAAGCAATCCTTCCTTGTTTGTATTATCTAATGGTGCTGCCTGATCAGCATAAATTGTGTAAAGAATTCAATTAAAGCTTTTTCTGCAATTAAGTCTTTATCAAACCTGATCTGCTTCTATGAATGCTTTTAGTATTGCATTTTTTAATTTTAATATTAATAAATTCAGCCTGTTTATGGAACTTAATTACCTTCTGAGACATAACTAGAGAGGTCAATCTATATCTGCTGCTTTTCTCACCTTGAAAAGCAGTATCCTGGTTTTACTAAATCCCAAGACGGCCAGACCTGATCCACACCATACCCAAATTATAAATCCCCTGTAAGATATATCAGTGTTGTGGTCCAGTCCATTCATTTTAGGTAAACCATATCATATTGGAAAAGCTGAGGTCCTGCTTTTCAATGAGAGAAAAGGCTGCAGATATAGACCCTCTGAGAACTTAACTAAATTTTGCTTCAACTAATATTACTGTTCAATTGAGCCTACTTTTTAAATCCAAACTAGCCTCAATTTCACAATAACCACTTAATTATCACAGACAAAACAAACAGACGCCGAAAATTGTCATAGCTAGTCAAAACGATAATGGCAATAACTTATTGGACTGTACGTGTCGGTTCATTCTGGTACACGATCTGATCAGAAAGGACAATTTGGTATAATTGTTGTAATTGTACATCTCTTTTTTGCAGCAGTTAATTTGATGCAAACTGAAAGTTCTGAACAGAAACATCTAATTTATTTCTGATTTATGTAGGCACCTTGTGAAGCAGAAGCCCAGTGTGCAGCTCTGTGCAAAGATGACAAGGTATGATCCATGCTGTGATCTTCTAATATTGATTGTCATCTCAACAATGCAAAACCTCAAAATTTTAGCTCTAAAGTTCTTGGTGGTAATTTTTTGGCACACGGTAAACTGTAGGTATATGCAGTTGCGTCAGAAGATATGGACTCTTTGACATTTGGTGCACCGAGGTTTCTGAGGCATTTAATGGATCCCAGCTCCAAGAAAATCCCTGTGATGGAATTTGAAATATCCAAGGTAATTGCCTTTAATGGAATTTGCGTTAATATGAGTTTTGCGTTGTTAGCACTTAAGTATTTATATTCAAATTAATTCATAAACAATAGAGCTGCAAATTATATGGCAGCATAGAAATGGTTCTGGGTCCTTGCATTGACATTTTGACTGAACTCTAATCCTAAGAATATCGGAGTGTGGATAGGCCAGTGATTTGGCTGTAAATAACACTGAAATAATAAAAAAAGATTTAGAAGGACCAATTTACCCATACAACTGACATACAATAAACTTTACAGAAGGTCCCTTATTATATTGTTAGCAGAGATGGACAACCACTTAAGTTTGTTTCTATCCAATTGGGATCTGTTCTTTATTTTCCTTTGTATTGCAGGTTCTAGAGGGGCTGAAACTGAGCATGGATCAATTCATCGACTTGTGCATACTCAGCGGATGCGACTATTGTGAGAGTATCAAAGGTATTAGTTAGTTCAGATTAATATAATCCTTGTAAAGAAGCGTTTAACTTAAGGGCAGTGTATAATTTTGGAATTGTAAGATTAGGTGTGGGAGGTCTGACAGCACTCAAGATGATTAGGCAGTATGGTTGCATAGAGACCATGTTGGAAAATATCAACAAAGAAAGGTATCGTTCATTCATTGGTTTGTTCAATATAAGGATGCCAATTTTCATGCTAATACGTTATAACCTGTTGATATCATAAAAGGTACCAGATACCAGAGGATTGGCCCTATGAAGAAGCAAGGCGCCTCTTCAAGGAACCTAATGTTTCTTTGGATGTACCTGAGCTAAAATGGACCCCCCCAGATGAGGAGGTATTTTGATCTTTAATTTAGGATGAATATTCTATGCTTTTCAAGTTGGTCACAAATAGAAGAATCTGATAAGACAACTCATGTCATTTTTGTTGGCCTTCCATCAGGGCATCGTGAACTTTCTGGTAAATGAAAATGGTTTTAATAAAGACCGTGTTACCAAGGTACTTCATTTTTTTCTCTTCTCCTTTTACTCTTTCCAAGATGTTAAGGTTTTAGAATGATATTTGTGCATATGTTGATTCCTTTTGTAATAGGCAATCGAAAAGATCAAAGCCGCCAAAACTAAGTCTTCGCAGGGACGGTAAGGGCTAAAATAAGTCTTAGAACTTAATATTTGTGCATATGTTATTTTCATTTCTTTATGGTTCCAGATATCTCAATTCTTTTTGTTGCATTCTGTTTCTGTAAGGTTCTTTTGTTTTTCTTTATTTTTAACAGGCTGGAATCATTTTTTAAACCGATGGCTAACACGTCTGCTACCCCGCTCAAAAGAAAGGTAAGTACTGAATTTTTTTAGAAAAACATTACTTCCCTGCTGTTTTTCTTAATTGAACCCGGTGTCTTAACTACCTAATGACAACTGCACTTGAGATACTGAGAAAGCAAAGTCAATCTTGAAAGTTTAGGCTAATTCACGAGAGATTCATATAAAGGTTGAAAAGTAGCTGAAGAAAGCATCTTAATACACGATTAATTTATATCTTGTGAAATGAAGAATAAGCTTATGAAATGATTTGTCACGTCCAAAGTAGTGTAGTAGCCAATATTTTGTCACGTCCAAAGTAGTTAGTGTAGTAGCCAATATTTCATGATCAGTTATAAAAAATGTTGAAGTTGAGGTGGCCTCACCCATTTACACTTTCTATGAATTTGTATTCACTGCAAAGAGCTAGTTATCTTCTCACCTTCATTACCAACTTGCAGGAAACAGGAGATAAGGCATCAAAGGTTGTGGCTACAAGTAAGAAATCTAAGCCTGCTGGAGGCAAAAAGAAATAGAACCTAAATAGTTTGCTTCTTTGTTTGTGTTATATTAGGGTGGTACTTTCTAGATCTTTGTTTTGACTTCATTTTGTAGTAAGGACCTTGATCTTGATAAAATTAGAGACCGTTATTAACTAATTCGGCTTTCTAGTTTAGCAGCACTTTCATAATACTAGTCAAATGTTAACTGGTATTTATGTTGGGGCTCCAATTTCTATTTGCTGGCATTGTGGAAATACAATCTCTGTACTTAGGTTGTGCCCTCAATTAAATTTGGGATGAAAAAAAAAAAAATCAGATTATAACTAGTGTGCTATACCAATTAGCTCTGGCCTCAGAAAGGTCTCTTAAATGGGTTTAGTTCAGCCTATCGAATCAGTGATGATACCAGAAACTAAAAGAAGACAATTAGATGGCTGTAAGCCGCAAATGCAAGAAGTTGCATGAATTCCAGAAGTTCAGATTTTGATCCCAAACTTTCTTAGAAAAATTAAATTGGTCTCGAACTTTCATTTATGCTAAACTGGTCCACCTTTTCAAACAAATCAAATTGGTTCCAAAATTTTTATATGCAGCAAATCAGCCCTTCAATTTAAAAAAAAAATTGATCATTCAACTTCTCGAGAGGTAGCAAAATCTGATCCAATCTCAAGAAACTGACCAACCGGACCCCAAACCTGACCCGATCAAATCCAACCTGGTTTTTTAGAAAATCAAACTGTCCCAAACATGACCCGAGATCTGAAGTCATAACTCAACAATTCTCTGAAGTCAACCCGATCCAACCCGTCTTATGCCACTTTAAAAGTAACAAATCTCACTCGCCTAAAGGACCTTGTCGATATGACCCGACTTAAACACCACTTGATCCGATTTTTTTTTAATTTAAATTAGCAGATCTTGACCTGTCCGAAATCCGAACATAATTTTTAAAACTATATTACACCTACCTCGACACAATTCGTACCCGATCCGAACCATCCGATTGCCACTTCGAACTATATCAAATTAATGCTCCAAACTTTTTTTTTTTTTTAACTTAAGGGAGCAATTTGATTCATATAGAAGTTTAGGGGCCAACAGTGTCATCCTTGGTGTCTTTGATAAAGTTCATGGGCCAAAACACTGATTTCTCCTTTCAAAAAATAACAGTCGCCAGCAAAGAATAATTTTGAGAAGAAAATTATTACACACTAAGAAGAATGTTAGAAATAAATGAATTTTTTTCTACGTTTTATATTTTAAGGAAATGAAAAGGAGCTGAAAATTGTAGTAGTCTTGAGGAATATTGGGCAGCAAAGCATTAATGTTATTGTGTAGGCAGAGAGTTGCGGAGGAGGAGAAGCCAGATGGCAAGCTTCATGGTCAATAGTCGAGCCTTGAGCAAAAGATGCTCAATGCTGATGCTGATGCGGCTGTATATATTTGTGCCGTTCATCATCCTTTTGGCATCTAACACGGCTTCAGATGAAACTCTCCCTATTATCAAGAAGGACTCCAGAGGAGACCCCTCCACCTGCATTCAGCGCAGGCTGTCAGAGGAAGAAAAAGGCAAGGAAAAAAGGCAAAGAAAAAAAGAGAGGTGGCAAACCAAGTCATGATTGATAGCACGCAAGCAGTCATTTGTTTTTAGCATCAACAGAATAACGCGGGGCAGCCTACTTAGCAGCTCCGTTAACTGTGGAAAATACTGGGCGGCATACATCTGTTTGAAAGAGGGTCATTGTAGAAAGGAAAATGAATGAATTGTTCATTAGATGATACATAACATACAACTATACAAGTATATGAAGGTGAGACAAGAGAAGATCACAAGACAGACCTGAAGTTCAGAACGGTCGTTGGGGGACGCACAAAGGGCAAGATGATCCACAGAAGGATCAATGACCCTCTTCCATGGCCGCATCGTGAGAACACCCGCAAACAGCACATACAGATCCTCCCCTGCCCCAAGTTTTATGCTGTTCTCTCTTATCGACTTCTCGTCCGCAAAAACTAGCCCCTGTTTCAGTCGACTTCAATTCTCAATTCCTCTTCATTCTATCTAATTATCTATTATACATCTCATCATGATCATTTATCCTATCCTATCAATCACTTATTTCTTTCACTTACCTTCCAAAGGGAAGCATAGCTTATTCTGGTATCAAAATCAAGTTCCCTGTAAAGGCCGTGATCCAGAAGTATGAGCTGTGGCTTTCTCCTTCTCCTGCCTGCGCGCATATGTATGTATGTATGTAACTATGCATGATGTACAAGGAAGGATATGTGGGAGAGAAAGAAGTGGGTTACTACCAAGAAAGGAATACCACCAAGAAGTGCGGTTAGGAAGAGGGCGAACCATCAAATTGGCAGCATGGGGATCACAATGCACAAAACCATGCTTGAAAATCATCTCCGCAAATGCCTCACTCACTAGTTTCGAGACATCATGGGGTCGTAATCCATGCCTCCTTATCGCCTTCACATCTGTTACCTCAGCTGCATCTATAAACTCCATTGTCAGAAGCCTCGGAGTGCTCAGGTTCCAATATATCTTTGGTGCATATATGCTCTCTGCTATGTGAGGAGACCGTCTCCTGAAGTTGTCAACACACCTTTCATTGTTTCTCGCCTCAAGCAGGAAATCTAGCTCCTGAAAAGCAAGCATACATGTACACAGATTATAAACTAACCACATCTAAGGATTTCTCTACCCGATACGCCATTGTTTGATAACTAGTGAGCTTATTAAGGTAGCAACAAACACTCTCTTAAAGAATTAACTATCAAAAGGCTTCATTAAAATAACAAAAATATTTTTCCAGATATGGACGTGAATACCTTGGGTGAATTTTCACGAACTTCTTCAACCAACCACCTACAATCACAATTTATAAATATAAGAAGAAAATAAACTGTCAGAGTCTTCAAGTATTGTTAAAATACTGAGATACTCAAAAGGCCATATTTGCTGTGTGAAATTAAGAAAACAAATGATAGGTTTTGATGCTTATTGGATACCTGTAATCAAAAGAAGGAAAACAGTGATGCAAGAAACTGACAATGAAGCCGACAGTAGCAATATCTACGACAGCAGTATCTGTCAAATGAGTGTGTTGGACCTGAAATTTATCAAAAGAGACTAAGAAACCCTCATTATTTCGGTGTCTCTAGCTCTCTCTCAAAATATCATTTTTCTTTCTCTCTCTCTCTTTTTTTTTTCTCACAATTGGTTAGTGATATTGTTACCGGGTATACTCACCTTGACAGCGACCTTGTGTCCATCATGGGTCTTGGCAGCATGAACTTGTGCAACAGAAGCGCTAGCTAGAGGCACTGGATTGAACTCAGCAAACAACTAAACAAGAGACAAGAATATATGTTCACTGTCAGGGAGGGAAGAATATGAGATAAAGATGACGAGAGTAGAGAAAAAAGACTGAGAAAGAGGAGGAGAAAGGAAGACATTTTCAGGAGGCTGTCCCAGCTCTCTGATGAAGACACGGCGGACTTGATCATACGAAGAAACAGGGCATTGTTTGAGCATGGAGTCTCTCATAGTCTGCACGTATTCCTCAGGAATAACATAGTCCTATTATAAATAGGATTTTACAAACAAGTGAGGTGAGCATATTAATTATGTGAATTGAAATCAAAATCCCATATAACAATAAATGAAGGAGATGAGCGGTAGAGAAAGAGACCAGCTGACCGAGATGCTGGCCGAGCTTGATGTAAATGCCGCCATTGCGGAAGCAGAGGTCTTGGAGGCGGTAGGCACTGCGCAGGTGCACCTCATGCCTAATTCTGCTCCACTCGTCACTGCCTTGTTCCACGCCCCAGCATGAGTACTGGTAATCTGAACAGAATCAGAATCAGATTGGAATTGGGATTGGGATTGGGATTGAGATTGAGATTGAGAGAGATGTAATGAGATGAGGGGTGCAAACCAAAAGCGATGGAGGCAGCGGTGAAGGAATCGCGGAGGAGGCGGAGGGGTAGGAGGGCGCATATCTTGAGGGGCATGGGCGCATCCTCTGACGACGCGGCCGCCGCTGCCGCCGCCCCGCCAAGGCCAAGCACGCCCAGCTTCAGCCCAGCACGCCACATACTGTACTTTAATTATTGTACAGTATTAATTGTCAAATCTATTGTAAGAATTATATAAGGGCAGAGGGGAGGGGAGCAAAGCATACTTCCCCCTCGCTGCCTCGCACGGCCGCACCATCACCGGCACCACTTCCATAATTTCATTCTGTTCATATTTTATTGGTTGTATCACGCCATTTCAAGCCCAATATAATTTCGATTTATTGTCTAGCCTAAACCCCCCTCGAAGACCAGCCCAGCCCAGCCCATAGGAGATCTATCTCCTCTAACATTCGATGTTGTTTTAAGCGCAACGGGTAAATAAAAGCTTCTGTCTGTGCTCTCTCTCTCCCCCTCTTATGTAGATTTAATTCCTTTCTCGGTAAATATTAATTCTGCTATGGCATCAGGACTTGACTTTCCAGTGCAAGCATCAAGCATTGCAAGGCTTATGTATATTAGTAATTTGCTTCTGCTGTACATTTTACGAAGCTATCTACTACTACTGGAATATTAATTCATTGTAGTTAAGTATGCTGATTGGTTAGCTTTGCAATTACAACAAAGGACAGAGTATCTGTAACTGTAATTGGTTTCAAGCAAAGGAACTTTTCCCTGGCATAACCAATTTAACAATAATTACATGCAAGATAATCATAGCATTAAAAAAATAATACAAATACACGGGGTCCCAAAAAGGTAGTAGCCATAACATCTTAAAAACATATAAGGGCCTTTCATTAAAGATCCCAATAATTAATTGAAACATACTCTTCTTTTCTAAGAAAGAATAATATCCTATCTATACCTGCCAGCCTATAAAACCTGCTCAGAAGTTTCTCACTCTAATTTATAAAGGGCAAAACTGTAGACAAAATGATTAACCCAAAGCGTCTAGCCTGACAAAATAATGGTGCCACAAGATAAATTAGTGGGAAAAAAATGGGAAAATCAGCCTAGGTAGATTGCAAGAATCTCAGTTGAGGTTTTTGTCCCTTGTAATCCTCGAAATCCTTCTTCATTCTTTAATTTTTTATTTTGTTTGTTGGCAATCAGTCGTCCTCAGAATCTGCCGTAAGATAAATTGCAATTTAGTGAGTCATTTGTTATAAAATTGAAACATTTTTCTTTATCACACAGGTGTTTGGTACTTGAATCATATAGCTGTGTGAAATGGGGTTTGTGATGCTAATTGCATGGACCTAATAACAACAAGTAGAAGAATAAAGGAATAGGAATTACCCGAGCGAACATCCTCACCAACTTGGCCTCTGTTACTCATCTGCTTAAGAATCATGTTGAAGATGAGCTTCCACCAGTACATGTGAAAAACCAGCAGCGTCAGAAGCATTGTGTTGAAGATGTAATAAAACATTGTCGGGAATTTCTCTAGATCCTTTAGCGACTCCACGCACTTATAGCTGCATTCAATCACGGGCAAGGCACCAAATCCAAATCAAATAAAATAACCAGATGATCCAAAAAGAGGGAGAGAGAGAGAGAGAGAAATAAGAAGACCTCGAGGTCCTGATGATCCAAAAAGGGAAGTAGATGAGGCGCAACAAAAGCCAGGAAATAGCAAACAGCCCGAAACACACACTGGCGGCGATATCCTTCTCTGAATACTTGAACAGCTTGGCTGCCTCCATAAATATATCGCTTGTGTCATGCAGTGCCAGTATTATTGTCCCAATCCTGAAGAACCTGTACCATGCTCAGGAACAGAAAGCATTTCTCAAAAAAAGAAAACAAAGAAAAGCAAAGATGGGCATGTATGCATTTATGAATGTAGTATTTTACAGAGTATTAATATACCTGGTCAAATAGGAGTAGGTGATCAAAATGGTGGTGACAATGTGATGAGACATCATGACAGAGAAGTCCTTGCGGCGAGTCTCCCAGGCAACGAGAGCGCCGATGCTGTAGATGTAGAAGCCGCACTGGCACATGTAGAAGAGCATGATAGAGAAGCTGCACAAGTGTCAAACCATTAGGAATGTTTGTTGTTGTTATTGTAAAGGAAGAGAAGAGAAGAGAATGAGAAAGATATGGTATGGTAGGAGTAAAATAAAGTAGGGAAGAAAAAGGGGATGCACCTGAGGGGTTGGTTGGGCCAGGCGGAGAAGTAGAGGCGGGTGTGAAGGGACCAGGGCTCACGGTAGATGATGAGCAGTGCCCAGCACTGCACACCCGCATAGTACATTAGCTTCCACATTGACTCTGAGAACTTGACGATCTTATTCATCTTACTTGCATGATGAGCATCCTCGTCCTTTCTCTTACTATTTTGCCAATGCCCCCCTTTGCCGGTCACTGTCACTGTCCCCTTCCCCCCATTGCTTTTGCTTGTCTTCTCACTTGTGCTCATGCTCTTGCTTTTGCTCCCTAGTATCCATGCTGCTATCGGCTGCCATTTCATATTGCATCGCATTATTGCATTGCATTTGCACATCTGTTTACTCTAATTATGCTTCTCTACTTGTTAAATTTTGAACTCTACTAACTGAACTGAACTGAACTGATATGAATCAATTAGTATCAACTATGTGAAAGGCTGGACAGGATCACTGGCTTACCAGACACTTTTGCTTAGGCCTGTTCAGCTTCTACGCATTCATTTATTTGTTCCTTCATCTAAAAGAGTAAGACTATTGATATAGATTGGGGCCTTTGCTTGTGTTGCCTTGTGATGTAATGTAAGTCCAATTTATTAATTAATTAATTTACAGTCATATGACGTGAACAAGGTATGTGTGTTTTTGGATGAATCTTGCAGCAACAAGAAAACGGTACATTAACTAGTATTAGTATTGCATCGTCAGGCCACCGAAAAGAGAGAGAAGTGATTGAGTCTGAGTCTAACCTGGTAGAGTAAGCGGTCGAAGAGGAAACGAGCGAAGAAGAAGGCGCAGGAGAAGGCCAATGCGAGAGAGAAATGCACGACATCCGGCCCCATCGATACAATTTGAGATTCAAATCCAAATCCAGCCAATTTCCACCTCCGGATCGCCTCCATATCGTAAGACAAAGACCCTCGCCTCGCCTCCCTCAATAGCAATTGCAACAGAAATGGGGGGCAAAGAAAGAAAAGAGGAGCAGCTAGAGAGTAGAGAGTAAAGAAAACAAGCGAAGGGTAAATAGACTAGATTAGATGTATGGGAATGGGAATGGAGACAAAAGACAGCGAGATGCAGAATCTTGAGATTGAGAGGAGACGAGATGATAATTAATTGATAGAAACAAAGATTGATATCTACAGTAAAGAGAATTCCAGGAGAAACCTCTTATGAGAACGACAAGGAGAAGACAAGCACTCAAGACTCTAATCCAAATTCCAAACCTACCCCCGTTTAAAATTAATTTACCAATCCCTAATAAGACCCAATTCTTTTTTTCTTTTCTTTCTTTCTTTCTTTTGATAATTATTAACTAACTAAAGAGTAAACAGTAAAGAGGCAATTCAAATCTCATTCTCACAGCAGCTCACCTCCTCGAGTCTAGGAAAGCAGAAAGATCATTTTTACTTATTTTCATATCTTTCTAACAGAGTTCTTTTCTGAGCATAGCAAGTTATGTTTGCTTCTGCTTGTGGAGTTCGTATACGGTACCACATTTGGTCCAATAAACTGAGAAGCGATTGAAATTCGATGTCTATTTACACATAGGAAGTCCGTTTTTGAGATTTGTGCCACAATTAAAGGACGGTCTGAATTTAGTAATTTAACGTGCAGTACCGGGGTGATCCGAATTCGAGCTTGTGTTTATGCTTCAAGCAAACGCAGTGTTTATTTGTGTTTGTTATGTAGAAAGAAGGTTGTATTTTGTTTATTACTCGCTGCCTTTTCTTTTATGAATGTATAATTATGATATTTGAAGAGCACTAAATTTATGATAGGTTCAGTTGGGATAATAATTGACAAAAAAAACACTCCTCAAGTCCTCCTTTAGCATAAATATACGAAATGTTATGTTAATTATACAACATTTAAAATATAAGTTTTGTAAATAGAGGACCTTTAGCTTAGGATCTTTGTAAATGATTTTTTATCAATGGATCAAAACGTAAGATGGCTCCTTGCCACCTTACCTTATAAAAAACATTTAAAATATAAGTACAAACGAGATGAGGACTGAGAACTGAGATGACATGAGAAGCATTCACGCATTAAAAAATCAAAGAGTAAAAAGTAGATTGATTATACATGTAATAACATCTGCGAAGCTTTAAAAAAAAAACTATACATGTAAACAAGCGAGGGCGTTATTATACTTCATTAGCTGCCATATACAAGCTAGCTGTAGAGATCATAAATATTGCAATTAAGCTACAAATAAAACAAGTACAATTTGACTGGGTCAACCCAATAATGATGAAGAATAAAGAATAACAAAGCATGGCAGCACGGCTTTCACATTGAACACAATCAACTCATCATCACCTGATGAAGGCAAAGCAACAGACTCAAACATGCCGCCACCGCCACCAGCAGCTCCTCTCACTCTCACATCCATCAATTCCGCTGCTCGGCCATGTGCAACCTGCCCAACCAGCTAGTAATATGTCTGTCCTCAAAGGAAAGGAGTGCTTCCTTATATCATCAGCAGCAACAGCAGCTATAATATGATATGTTTGCATCGGTTGCCAGATGTGAATGAGATAGGGACTGGGTAGTCAGTCATAGGCAGAGGAGATGGAGCACATTAAGCTGCCGCTGCTGCTCCAAGTGTCGGTGTAGACTGCTCCCTGTTAATGCTGACATTACTGTGATTCCCAAATCCCAGATGAGAAGACACTCACAAAGCAGGAACGGATGTAGGCTAGAGAGAGAAAATCTCTTCCATGGCGATGGCAGCCATGATCATCCGAGCCTAGGGTGGGACAGCCAGGACGGGGAGGGTGTTGGGATAAGAGGGAGATATCTTCTTGCGCTTATTGCAGGCATGGACATGTCACATGTTCCGTTGCTGGTTGGCCGAAGCATGCATGAGATGGAATATATGCCAAGTTGTGAAGTGCATGTGAAGGCTTTATGAGAGTTTTATACTAGGAGGAACTGCTAACACAAAATATCAGATATTCTCAACTTTTTTTTGCTCTTTATGAACAGAATAAATCTTTACAATCAACCTTCTCTTATGGATACAAACTCTATGCATGTGAAGGCTTTCTTTACCAGCCCTCCTTTTTGTTCTAAAAAGAAAAAAGAAAAAAGAAAAATATTGGATATAATCTATAACGCAAACTTGGAAATAAAGGGAAAAACGTATAAAGGAATCTCATCTCACAAAGTTAGGGGGGTCTTCTTTTATCTTTTGACGGTTTAATTATTTGTCTGCTTGTAACGAACTTTCAAGTAACAAATTTACCACTACTCCTTAATTGGGTACTGCTATACAAAAATGAGAAAGACAACAAGCACCTCATATGAAGATGCAACCAATTAGAAAACTAAAAATAATATAATATATATAACTATCACACAGTATTTGAGCAATAGATCACCGCAGAGGTGCTGTGAATATATATGAAACTAAAGAAGTCTGAGATATCATACATACCTAATTAAATAAAGCAATGGAGTCAAAATTGGACAAATTATGAACTTACATTACATAAGAGGATGAATCCTAAATGTAGAATACAAAAAGGTGCTCTGTCGTTGTTTCTGTAATGCGTAGATGACAAGACAGAGAGAAGTACAATAAGGGGTGAGCAGGATGAGGAGCAGCTAGGTCTAGGCCTAGGCTAGAGAAAGCGAGGTGGGATGAGAGAAACAGGAAGTCTGCCAGACTTGGACACCGTCGAGGCCCTGCCGGCAGAGGAACAAGCGGTTCCCTCCTGCTTCCATGTGCCTCACTACCCCTCTTCGCGCTTCCTCCTCCCCATCCACCCAGTTCCGCCTCCAGCTTCCTGCTGCTGATGACCACACCTCCAACCCTGACTGCCGGCCCACGAACACCTGCCCCTTGTAGCAGTGCACGATGCTGCTGACACCGCCTCCTGCCCCAGCCACAGCATCAGAGTCTGAGAGGTAGATCCAGGGGTCGTCCCCTAGCTTCCTGAGGTCAGCCACCGCCACATCCCCCGACTTCCAGCACACCTTGTACAGAGCCAGCTGCTCCCCGTCCACATCCACATCCGCAAATGAGTCCCCAAACCGGCTGCTGTTGCGGCTGCGGCCCCCTGGCTCGCTTGTCTCCCACACCGCATCCCCTGACCGCGGGTCCCACAGCCTCATGTAGCCTGAGTACCCAAAGGCCCCTGCACTCACTGAGGACATGAAGACAGCACCCCCTAGCTGTGGGAGGTGCACCACGCGGCCTGCTGCAGCTGACTTGGCTGCGATCCCGCTCTGGCGGCCGATCTCCCCCATGACCTGCAGTGTTTCAGGGTCCACACAGAGGATACAGTTCTCCCGGTGGGGAGCCTCGAAAGATGCAAAAAGAGGGGATGAAGTGGAAGAGGAGGATGAGGGAGCGATGGCAGTGACCCAGGATTTATAGAGGCGGGTATCAGAGGGGTCGGACCAGAGGACTGAGCCCAGGTGGGTGCCCCTGGCAAGGTCGTAGAGGTGGAGGCCAGGGTGGTGGAGGGAGCCGGCCACGGCCACGGGCAGGGGCTGTTGGGAATGAGGAGAAGGGAGGCGGGAGAGGGAGGTGATGCGGTCGAGGTGGGTGCGCAGGGTGGATGAGCATGCAAGGGCAGAGTCATAGGAGGAGATGAGGCCGGCATGGGCAAGGCAGACAGAGCCGTCAGGAGCCGGGGAGAGAGCAGTGACGAAGGGGTTGGAGGCAGGGAGAAGGGTGGCGGAGAGGGAGGAGTCATAGCCGAGGAGCGGAGGAGGAGCAAGGGCGGAGCGGAAACGCGACAGGACGGGGAGGCCGTAGAGGGAGGCCTCGTGGATGAGTTGCTGTTGCAGTTGGTGTATAGGAGGAATGGAATGAGGGGTGCGGAGGAGGGAGAGTAGGTGGGAGAAGAGGGAGGGGTCGCGGTCCACAAAGGCAGACTCGTCACTATCAGCGAGCATGAGCATGCGCATGCGTGTGGTCATCTCCCCCAAGGTGGAGGCAGACTCATCACCAACGTCGGACAAGGGGAGCGTGCGCGTCGTCGTCTCAAAATGGTGTCCCCCCACATTGACCCGCACCCTTCGCCCATCCCTCTCCATATCTGTCTCCGTCTTCATGCTCATCATGCCCGTGCTCATCTCCCTTCCACTACACTAATTGAAACAATACAAGTGTTAAGAGTTCAATTTAAATGCAAGTGCTACAAAAAATGCATAACGCACAAGATTCTAGTATATTACATAAAGGAGATGAGATTATACCAGAATCCATACTAACATGAGAAACAACTCAATTCTAGTATGAAATTACATTAATAATATTACTGAAATTAGTTGAACAAAACTGATCCCATAGGGCTTGCTGGTACAAAACTCAATTCTATAAAAAAGAATCTGTGACATTTTGACTTTTAAGAGTTGTCCATCAAATGAGCAAAAAAACTAGTGGATATAAAACCAAAATATTCAGTTATTTGCGCAAGTTCTCCTCAGATTACAAGACTACATTCTAATACAAGATCCAATGAAGAACACATGCATTTCAATTATCACTGATCCAAAGAAACATATGCAAATAAATGAAATCGAATGCTCTGTGACATTGTGAATGTTAGTACTAGTCTCAGTCACAACCGAATTTAACCACCAATTCAACAAATCACACACAAAGTAACACTGACTAAAAAGTGTTTCCTACATATAAGTAATCCAAATACAATCAATACACTATTTAATTTGCAGCAATTACAGCAAATACTAATACAACTTAACAACAAATTAATTACTTTTATTACGGATTCACTTAACACCAGATTAATTTCACAATTAAAAATATTAATTCACTATTTAATGTGCAGCAAATACAATTAGTAAATTAACCTAATACTTAATGAAATTGATTAATCAAATAGAAATAATGATTGCTATAAGAAGGGTTACTAACCTGAAAGTTTCTCGCTGGGAACTCCCACCAGTTTCTCCAGTTTCTTCTTCTTTCTCAGTTATTATTTCTACTTTTTCTTCATTGGTCAGAGGGCTCGCAGGAACTCCCCTCTATTTTATTTTTATTTTTTTCTTCACTTCAACAAAGAGCAGTAGTAGCGAAAGATTATCTTTCTATTATCGTCGCTGCGCTGCGTGCTATACGATCAGAGGATTTATTTCTGACTTGGTCAATTCTATTTCTCGTTTTAAAGGGTGAGAGTCGGTTCCGATCAACGCCGAAGATGAGATGGATATACTCGAAGATGAGAGAGAGGTCGAAGAAAATAAATGGGAAATCAACGCCGAAGCAAAAGCAACAAAGACGATGATTAATTTGATTGCCTCAATTCAATTCTCAGCTCAACAGTTCCAACTTCCAACACCACCAGCCCAAGTCCGGCCCAGCCCATATCATTCATATCATTATTCTTTTTCAAAAATTGAGACAACCGATTGTAAATATTAATCCAATTAAATATCGGCTTACAACAAGCAATTTTTTTTTCTTTTTCCCTCCAGAGAAATATACTAGTTATGTTAAGGTTCGTCTAATGTCTTGCACAGGAAATTCAATTTACTTCCTTCGTGTTAACGCTCGCCAGGCTTACTTTAATACTAGTATCCAGGAAATTCCTTCTCTTTTATGTATAAATGTTATAATCCCTTTTCGTTTAAAGATACAGCCTAAATATATCAAGAAAATTTATTTCCATATAGACTACATTAGGGATATTCAAAGAACCTACAAACTTGAGCAAACTAAAATAGTCCCAAAACAAGCGCCAAATGTGCTCTACAGAAGTAGGTCCCGAATCTTCACCGGTCTTTTAACAGCATTGGTGAAACCCTGAAAGGATTAATGATTAACGTGTTAATTTATGTATCAACATCTGAGCAGGTTAATCGTAGACAAGGAATATGTTATTGTCAAGCATTAACCTCATTGTATTTGAAAAGAAGAGGACGGGAGTCCCTTTTGGTGGTAGCCGCTTTGCCCGTTCTTGCGTTTTCGGTTTGAGGATTGCTGCTGCTTTCTTTTCTAAACCTGCACTCAGGGACAAGGATGAACAACAATGTTACTTATACAAGCATGAATATGGCTGCCATAAGGCCAGCAATTAAATATGGAAGTTAAATGGGTGAATCATGAAGATAAAAAAAACACCTGTGAAAGAAGTCAGTTGAGTTAGAACGGGATGACTTGTGCGGAGCAAGTGTCGGGCCAACAGTCCTACTTGGAGCTGCTTTGAGCCTCAGCTCCTCATCAAATCCAACCATTTCTTCCTTCTCATTCTTCCCAGCATCTGCATCTGCATTTGCATTTGTGAGGCGATGAGGAACCACCGGTCGAGGATTATCTTTTGTACGGTCCTCGTGCTTCGGCCTGTTTTCTTGCAGGATTTGCTGCTGCTCTACCTACAAACCCAATAGCATGATATTTTTAACAGATCATACTGCAATAATCAACTTTGCTTTCTACTCAGCACGTATAAACTACCGTCACGAGTTTAATCAAACCAAAAATACTCAGCTTCATGTATGCCTAAAATAGTAAAATTACATGCTTGTCCTATGCTCCTGAAACTGAAGAATATCACAAAACTTTTGAATGTCTCGCCCCATTAAGCTAATCTGCTAAAACTAATATCTTTCTTACAACATGACTGATATATCTCCAACGAAAAATTGACTGTTTTCGCTCCAATAAACAATATAACCATCGTCCCACACCTGCAATTCTGCTTTCTTGTTTTGATCATTCCACCAAAAAGAACAAAATATAAAACAGAAAATTATCTTATTAACCCACGCCTTAAAATACACTGTTTGCATTTTTTTATTTTATTACAAGAAAGCTCACATGATCAATATGTGTTGTCCGAAGATAGGATTTGAAAAAAAAAAGGTGTTTGAAATCATGTTTGGCCATATAAAACGATTGCTGGAAATTTAAAAAACGAGGTTCCAGTTAAATTCAACCCGAGAGTTGACGGTTTCAACAAATCTGATTGTTTATATTTTAAATGGGTGCACTTGGACTTTTTGAATTTTTCAAAGAACCATAATGACATTCACTTTTCAAAGGGTAAGCAATTATGAGATTTTGGAAGGGGTAAAGATGAAATTCTGTCTGATACAAAGTACAAAGAATAGAAAAGGAGAAAAAAGTAGCTATCTAATATTGAGTGATTGTTACAGCTTACCTCATGCACCAAAATCTGCTTCGTAGCTAGCGAAAGTGCAAAATACTGAGATTGATAGCCCTGCCAATATATATGGTTTCTCATCAGTTGAAAATGTTCACAGTATACAGGGAAAGAATAAAGGATGGTTCAACCAAGCATTTTTAACCAGAAAAAACCTTGAAATTGACAAAGTCAGAGATAGGGGGGTCGAGAGAAAGTGGCAAATCCTCAGAAGTATCTGCAAAAAGTTTCTGCATCTTCTCCTGTGGGTCCGCTTTTGAGTATTTGTACGTAAGTGAATAAGAGACCATTGTATCTACAAGCTGATGAAGCTCATCCTTCTCCCTCTCTGATAGCAAATTCAATGCCACCTTCATAATTTTTTATAAGGCACTTAGGACGGAGAAAAATAAATCATTTCTTTAAATATACAGCGTAAGATCCAACTGCATTAGGTTTGGACACTTACTGGCCGCAGATTAGGTGGGGTAATAATATGTAAAAATGGAGACGCAACATCTTGAACAAATGACTCAATTGATAGATGCCTTGAAATGGATGGTGTAATTCTTCTTTGCCAGGTCTTCAGCGTCTCTTGCTTCTCTACAAGCATCGCTCGGCACCTAAGAGTTTATGGTATTAATCACTATTTATGAAAGACATACATGTTAACAAAAGCTACAAAAAGGCAGGCAGAAAAACTTGGACATATTACCTCTGAAAAGACTTGGGCCATTCAATGTTTGGCTTTTCAACCTGTGCAATGAGGCGGCTCATGCTTACTGCAATCGATGGCTGATAGGCTGCAAGATGTGGTGAATAATACATTGTTCAGAAGTTGTCACGTGCTTGATTTAACATAAGATAACATATAACAGAAAAGTGTTTTAATCTGACCATGGATTGACATCTGCTGGGTTTTGTAAACATAACGAATCAGGAAATCAGAGGTTCCCAGCATATCCAAGCATCTGACCTGCATTAACCAATATCCATGATTTTCAAAGAAAAACATTGGGAGAATAAAGAATATAGGTCTTAATTAGCAAATAAACAAGGTTTGGAAGTACTGACGGTCTTGTGCATCATGGGGTCATGATAAGAGAGCCGCAAAAAATTTTCATGAATACCATCCATGGTCAACTCATATTCACCACTGTTGTGAGATTTGGAAATTTCAAGTTAAAGAAAATTCAGATTAAGAAAGAGCAAAAAAAAAACAGCAGTATCGTCAAAATTAAGCATGCGACATATTACCGGCTGGATATAAGTGAGTACAGGTGCTGTGTAGTATCGTCACCTCGTCCGACTTGACCATCCACAGAGTTTCGCACACGCTTTGACTTTTTCCTGTGGAACACCTGAGAGAAGCATTTCCAAACTTCTAATATAATCATCAAATAAAATATTTACTTGGAACCTACAGCTGAGCTCTCAAGCATGCAGACATGCACCTAGGGATGACATCTGAAGCTTTGACTATTTGTAAAAAACAAGAATCATTTTTCAATGCCCAAAAAATCATCAATAAACACACTTCATTATACCTCTTTCCAGATATCGATAGCACTTTTTGACATGTCCTTGCGACCAATGACTTGAGAATCAACATCAGCCTGAATGCACAGTGAAAAAATAAAAAAACAGAGAGAAAATGCGAGCACGCGCGCGCAGATTGAGCAATCCATAAATGCACAGGAAAAGGAAATATTCAACTGATAGCATTACTGGAGGAAATTAACTCACGATGCTAAGTGGCTGCTTCTTCTTATTTAGAAACTGAAGCGTGTTGAGGCATGATCGGATGTCGCATTCTGCACAATTGGGTAACTTTGTTCAAATTCCCAGTTGCAATATCTGAAGTTATTCTTAATATCTTTTCACTGTACTGGGTAACAGCATAACAACCATATGCTGGATCCAAGGGTTGTGTCCGCGAGGTCATGCTTATTGACGGGAAAAAAAAACTAACCAGTACATTCAGCAAGTGCAGACAGTGCAATTGAATTTGTTCTGAATCCTTCTTTCGTACAAATGTACTTGAGCCTGTAAAGAAATGACATGGATGCATTTTATGCAAAGTGAAAAGATATAACTTCTTTGAGAAATTAAGCGTCACATGCAACAAATTATTAAATAACAATATCTGCAGCGGTGGTTGCTGTTAGTTATACCTGTTGACAACACGACTAACTGTAGGCTGCATAAATGTATGAACCCTGTAACATGAAGCATATGGTCAACACCTCAGCCCGCAAGATTAAAATGGACCTGGTTACAAGTGCACAAGTTGATCAAGTAAAACAGCTACTTACTTTGCTACTTGACGCAATTGCCGCAGAGCTGGTGCATACAGGTCATTGCAAATACAGATAATCTGTAGAAAACATTTTATTTGTCATATTAAAGAGGAAACCTTCCTACTGGCACGCTTCACCAAAATTAAGGAAATCATCAAATAAAGAACCTACAGGCCGAGAAAGCTTTGCTACTTTATGCCCTTTCTTGGAGGAAGCTTTTCGCGGTTGGGCTTGAGCTTGGGCTTCTTCGCCCACATCCCTTTTCTCTGAACTGCCCTTCCTGTCAGCAGCCACCTACATAACAAATCGTTCATGGACTTGCTTTGCATGATGTACCACTTCACTTTTCTTAACTGCCAAGGAAAAAAAAATGAAAAAAAAAACAAACAGTACCATTTTCAGAATGACCTCTACGGCACCCTTTCCGTCTCCAAGAGCTCCATCAATTTCATCAATGACCTGTTGAAAGATTTGTCCTCAGTACTATTAACAGTTTGCTAAGTAATAAGAGGACGTTCCAGGAAGCATTCTCACCAGACACTTGGGCTTAGAATCTGGCATAACAGAGTTCATTTGCACCACATCAAGAATTTTTGTTTCTATGCTTGAAGCTGAACGATCGTCACTTGCATTTATCTGCACATTGTGCCCAATATTACCAGTGTAAACTGATGGAATGAATTATATTGTTTAAACCAAATGTGCCTTCTTTAAAAAAAAATGCACTGTTTAAAGCCAATGAGTGACGAAAGAAAGAGGCAGTGCAAGGTGAAAAGTAAAAACCTCCACAACACGGTATCCACAGTGCTTGGCAGCCACATGGGCTAGTGTGGTCTTTCCAAGACCCGGTGGCCCACATAGTAAAAGTACCTGCAATCGCAACTATAAAATATCAAGAAGAAGGGGCAAAGAACAACACCTCCACCTTTTAACATTCAATCTCATGACTAACTGGGACATTAAGAACTACTACAGACGAGGTGGAGGTGAGCCCAAAGTTAGACATGGTAGTAAGAGATAGCAGCAAAGCAGAGAACTGGTTTGTTGGATAAAGACGAACAAAAACATGATGCTATGATTCTTACTGTCACTGACCTTTTGTTCAGGAGGCTTATCAACCAAGCACTTGTTACTCCAAGAGGCATGCGGGCCATTAGACTTGCTGGTTTCAATTGGAGATCTAACATTTTGATCATTCAAAGAAACACCACCATGATGCTTAGAGAAGAACCTTCTATTGCTGGCAAACTTGCTGCTCTGAGTAACAGAAGAATGCATTCTCAGAGCAGACAGCACATCATCACTTGTAGCCCTTAAGTGGGACCCGAATACTAGGGAATCCCATTGTTTCAACCACAACAGTACCTGCACAGCACAGTAATATCATATTTCATTATTATATCTGCACAGCATAGTAAGTTAATATCATATTAAGCAGGAGGCTTGAGGATGATGATGATGATAGGGTGAAGGATGCACACAAATGTCCCCATCTATATATAGTGGTTAATTATATATTGGTGAACACACAAGTTAACAAAATAAAACACACCTCTCTGTTTGTATGCTCGTCACTTAAGAGCTCGGTGAAAGAGCTTGGTGCATATTTGTCCACCCAGAGCTGCTCAGTTGCTATAGTTTCAGCTTCAGCTTGATCGCCGTTGGTTGATTCAATACTGTCCTGCAAAGCCTTTCTTTGCAATCATGCATGGCAACTTCTCATCATCAGTAAGACAGTAACAGTAACAATAGCAGACTAATAGTAGAAAAAATTGTATGATAATTAAAGATCACCTTTGAAAACGCATTCTTTTCGACTTGTTCGGACAAAGTGTGAATAGATTGGGGGAGGAGACCTACAAAGGAGCGAGATTGAAGATTAATTTTAAGTGATTTGAGAGAAGGGATGGGACTGACATGATATGATATGATATGATATGAGGAGCGTACCAGGAGCAGTAGCAGAAGGGGAGTGTTGGGATAAGGTGGTGGGGTTGGGGTTGGGGTTGAGCTTGGCATAGACCCTCTGGCCGTGGGGCCCAGTGATGGGGAAGCAATCGCCACGAATGTCAGAAGCGAAGCGAGAGATGCTGATAGCCGTGTTGTGCTTCCTCTTAGTCGGAGGTTGAGGCGAAGATGGAGGAGGGGGAGAGTAGCGCAGCCATTCCTCATCCTCGTCCTTGGAATTGCCGCAAGGTGCTTCCTCTTGCTCTTCGCGCGCCCGTTTGCTGCTCCTCGGATTGGGATTGGGATTGTTTATATTTGGATTTGGAATTGGATTTGGGGATTGGGATTGGGATTGTTCGTCCTCCTCTTCCTCTTGTTGTTGTTGTTCTTCTTCTTCATCGGTAAGAAGAGAGTGAGTCTCCAGCCACTCTAACTCCTCCGCTGTAGGCATCTCCATCTCCGTTTGCACGTTCCCTGCAGTGTTCGATTTGATTAACACAACACAGCACAAAGGACTTGGATCTGGAGCCTGGAGGAGGAATCAACACAGCACAGCACAGCACACGCCGGCGCCGCTCTCCCGCTCTCCTTTCGCGCGTTGGCGGGAAATGAAAACAGAAGCTTTGTTGCTTCTACTTTTTAGAATCCGATAACCACCCAATTTTACTTCTAGCCCCCTAAATTCCTATTGCTCTCCCATCTTTAATTTCCTCCAGACTCCAGAGATTTTTTTACCGAAATGATTATATTCATGAAAAATTTTAAAATGAAAAAGCCTGTACATGGTCACACCGTACTGTAGCCCAGCCAAAAAAAAATGAGACGCCATAGAAACACTGCAATCAGACAAAAAAAAAAGTTTTGCAGGTTGAGACATATTTGGAACGGCAGGATTTTGTAATAAATATTTTTTTTGTTTTTTTTATAAAGTTCACAAATAACATCTTGTGAATTTTGGAAGTCTGAGTTATATATATCTCGGTATTTTTTTTTTCATTTAAACCAGCAGACGAACCACACAGATTTTATTAAAACAAATCACATTACATAATTATTTCTCAGTATTGACCTATTTAGATTTTTATCCAAACCGTTCCAGCAATCTAAATCACGAGTATTGATGTGTTTAGATACATAATTTATAAATGTCTGAGCTCATTTGGTATTAAGTCAAGCTGTAAAAATATTATGAAAAAAATGTATTAAAGTGAACTGAAATTCTTCTATTTTTTATTATTTGTTTACCGCTTGATTTGATACTATATAAATTCGAAAATTTAAAAGTTTTATAAATAAACGAATTTCTTACGAAGGAGACCAGTTTTTAATTTTTTTTTAAAAAAGACTATTGCTCATTTCATTGCTGAAATTAAATAATTACAAAAGTCAGTTTATCAGAGGTGTTACCCTCTTAACTATGTACTAACGAAAGAAATTAGTTTGAACAGTTTGAATTTTTTATTTAAAATCGAACCAATAAGTTTCGGACCATTAAGATTTTCACTAAAATCCTAAAGTTATGATACCAGTCAGACTCTGATTATATACATATAAGAATGACAACATTTGATGCAAACGATATATAAGTATATATTATTCATCAAATAATTAAACAGCATATTTAATATGGCTTTTGCCTTTAGTTTTAATTATTTATATATAGTTTTGGTTATTTACTCATCAAACTTACATGATTTTTTTTGTATCCTCTACATTAACGGAACGTGCGTTAATAAATCTGAACCGTCCAATTGAGATCCGCACTAATATTAACGGGCCCGTGCATTATAGACATGGACCGGATTGGCTCCGATCTTAATCAAACGGTTGATATGCAATAAACTCAAAAGATTCCTTTTCGAGTTAATGCAGAAGATGCGGACTCAAATTGGCCCAATGATATCTCGATTTTCTTTTTTTTTAAAGAAAGATAAAAGTTTTATCTTTAAATTTTACACATTTATTATTACAATAAAAAATTTCTCCCATCTAAATTTGAACTCATGACTTCTTACATAAAAATTATATACTTTTGTCACTAGATCAAAAACTAATTCTTCATCTCAATTTTTTAACTTCTAAACACTTACAAAATAATAAATTAAACAAGCAGCATGTATCAGGCAATCTCGAAACTTTGTCACGAAAGCTGGGAAGCGTTTCTATTTCTCTGAAGAAGTGCTTACCGGAAAGCGTTTTACTGATAACTGATATTTTATTACTTTGATATTGATATTCGAGAAAAATACTTCTTGTTACTTTGATATTGATGTTTGAGAGAAATGCTTCTCCAGAAATTATTTTATTTCAATTATTATAAACATAAATAAAAAATATATATAAATGGTCGTTTTTGTGTTGAAGTAAAATAATGTTATTGACATCATTTTATTCTTAGAAAAATAACATCAGTGGCATATAACAGCTCTTCATCACGAGGTAGCATATTGATTTTCTGCGAATAAATATTCTATCTTAGATAAAAGATATAAAACATCAGAGTCGTCGGACTAATAAAACATCGATTTTATACAAACGAGTATTTTACTTAAATGAAAAAATAAAATATTGTTTTGTAAAAGATAAAATATGAAGAAAAATACTTGTTGAAAAAAGGTTCAAAACGTCAAAACCTGTATTAGAAATTTCCAAGTAATTGGAAAGTGTAATTCAAATAAACGGTAGACGAAAATAATACCAAAATGTTTAAAAAAGTTACCCATATTGTACCAGAATTGTACCCAATTATTTCTAAACTCATAACCAATTTGATGCATTTTTTCACATCCGAAATTGTATCCTAATTAGATCAAACTGGACATGATCCGTAGGCCTACACTAGCTCTTCTATGCTAAAAACATTCTCAATACAGCCTGTTTTTTCCACCCATAGAGCCTACCCTGATTAGCTAGCCTGTGCGCAAATCGCAGAGTTCCATCATCTCTATTACAATGAATTACCCTACATTTGCCCTGAGATTCCACCCTGAGTTTCCAAGATTGCCAAATTTCAGAAAAGGCCCTCCAGTCTGTGATATTGGGAGTTGTTGCTTGTATATCCAGTGAGTCAGATAGAACCAGCCCTTCCCCATTTGCCAATTCGCTGAGCAGTTTGAGACCTTCTAGTATTGCCAATGCCTCAGTTTGTGCGGAGGTAATTGCCCTTACCGCCTTTGAGACCCACTGTATCAGTATACCGTTGTGCATGAGGTATATTCCAATACCTGCTCCCCCTTCCTGGTCCCATGACCCATCAACATAGGCCACGTAATTACTACCCCGGGCATGAGGATCGGGCTGCAAGGATGAACCCGGTAAGACAGTACCAGTACGATTTGAGGAACACTAGTGGAAAATATACATTTAGTATCGGCACATCAGGGTCGGATATAACAAAAAGGCGATACTGATATATATCTGGATCGGACAAATTAAAGGCCGATCTTGAAAGTAAGTATCAGGATCGGTCGTTTATAAACAGCCGTTCCTGATAGTCCAGAACTTATCAGGAACGGTTGTTTATAAACAACCGTTCTTGATGTGGCTCTGTTAGGATCGGCTATTTAATGTTTACCGATCTTGATGGTCTATATTTTATTAGTATCGGTTCTTCACGTACATCCGATCTTGATTGTGCAAATCCAGAACTTAAAAAATTTCATATTGCTCTCTCTCTCTCTCGGTAAAACCTAGCCCCTCCTTTCTCAGAACTTAAAAAATTTCATATTGCTCTCTCTCTCTCGGTAAAACCTAGCCCCTCCTTTCTCGTATTCCTCTCAAAATCTAACAGCTTCAGATCCGTGTCCTCTCCTGCGCCTCTCAAAACCTAACTGCTTCCTCTCCTTTCCTCCTAGATCAAACCCTAGCCGCCTCCTCTCCTTCAATCCCCACCGAGCTGTTGCTCAATGAAGCAAAAGAAGTTCAAGAGGGAAATGAATATTTTAAACAAAAGAAGTTCAATGAAGCAATAGGTTGTTATTCGAGAAGTATCGGGTTAACTCCAACTGCTGTTGCTTTTGCCAACCGAGCTATGGCATATCTGAAAATCAAGAGGCAGGTTTAACAATATATAATTAATGTTATTTCTTTCACCGTGAGTTGATGAGAAATTAATATTACCTTGAAATTGGCTCAAATGCGTGTTTTCGTTTTAAGGTTTTGTTACAAATGTAACTTTGTTTCCTAATCAAAATCAACTTTTACATCATGAGGTGTAATGTTTGCATAAAAATGTATGTTGTTTTATAGCTTTGGAAAGGCAGGATTTTAATATAAAAGTATCTCTCAAGTTAATTGTGTTATAGAGGCTGGCTTATATAATTCATGAACGTTCAGTTAATTTACGAAATTTGAAATGCTATTAGATTTGAAGAGGCTGAGACCGACTGTACCGAGGCATTAAATTTAGATGATCGGTATGTAAAGGCATATTCACGCCGAGCAACTGCTAGAAAAGAGCTGGGGAAACTCAAGGAAGCTATGGAAGGTACTTGAACTTGTTACTTTGCACTGAATTTTTAATTTAAAGAATCATTTTGAGATTTTTTTTTTTTATATTTGGTTGGGGGGGGGTTGCTAAATTTGATTAAAATATGGATAAAAGTTTATTAGTTTGTATAACAGTGCCCTCTTGTAAAGAATAAAGCTGTGTTGTAGAAAACATGAGTTGAACAATTTGTGCTAACATTTGTAAGGCGAAAATGCTTTTATATTTTTGTAATTAGAATCTAATTTTGAGGTTAATATGCTTTTATAATTTTGTATAACAGTGCCCTCCTGTGATGTAGCTTGATTTTTTTCCCTTTTTATTTCAGATGCTGAGTTTGCAGTGAGCATTGAGCCAAACACTCAGGAGCTAAGAAAACAATACGATGATATCAAAGCATTGTACATGAAGGTGATTTCAAATTAATAATGTCTAATTTTGTAAATCAGGCTACTAGAAGCTAAATTTTTTATTGATGATAAATCAAGTTAAAGTTTATTAAATTAGAGTTTAGTTGTAAAATCATGTTTTTGGTTACATAGTAGAGGATTGGTTTAGGCTTATTACAATTGAAGTTTAAATTAATTATTTTGGCATTTTTACCATAGTGAAGTTTTACTGTACTGGTCAGACAGTAGCAGTATGTGAAGGCCAACTGTATTCTCTTTCATTTTTTTTTCTTAAAGAAAAAGTATGATTCCCTTTTGGTTTACATCACAGGAAATGACAAAGAATATTTCTGGCACGGCAAAGAGTTCTGTTCCTGAAGTTCACAAACCGAGCATAAATGCCCCTGAAATTGCAGAAGTTACTAGTATCATGGTAATTTTGTTATTTGCAGTTTGGTCCAGCATCTTATGAACTTAAACAGAATGTACCAACTCATTATCTGCCAGTTTCTTTCTTTCTTATTTTCTTATAGGCTTGTTTTTTGTGTTACTGGAATTTTCTGGTAATTGCAATTAAAACTAAGGTTCCGACTGTGGGGTCATAATATCAAGCGTTGACTGTGGTAATTACATGATTCTTTTAGTACATAATTTCTGATCTTTTTTTAAGGTTTATATGGTATAACAAGCGTTGACTTGATAATTTATTTATTCGACTTGTAGATTAACCATAAGGCAGTGCTTAATTCTGATCTTTTTCCAGTAGTCAATTAGTAACTATAGCTCCATAGTCCATGCATTTTCATCAATTTAGTGCTTATGTAGCTCCATAGTGAATGCAGTTGTAATAATCGTGTATAAACCTTACCTAGATCCATTAGTTCTTATAAAGTTCAAAATGAAACCTTACCAAGATCACTTGCTAATCAAGTTTTGGAATTGATTGAAATTTTGCTTTTCATAATTTGTAGAGCTCTGATGCCAGGAGATGAAGAAACCATGAGTGATCAAGCTATTTGGGAGACTTTACCGGTATGTCTAAATTTACTTGACGTTTTTCATCTTAAACTCTTATATTTTATAAGAAACCATGAGTGATATAGCATAATGGGCATTTACCTGTAAGCATAGTCCCTTGTTTGTTTAATTTCATGAGTGATATAGCATAATGGGCATTTCTTGTTACTATTAGTTTAGGTTTAGGTATGGCATGGAGTTCATACTTTTTCGGTTGATCTTCTGTGACAGATCAGCCAGTGCAGGCTGATCAGAAGTCCAAACCAAAAATTTATTTGAACAGTCAGATAGAGGACTCAAAAACACACACTTTAGACCTAAATTTTACATTCATAGCATTTTTCTATGATTTACTAGCTATTTTTAAAGTTTGCTTTCTGAAAATGCAAAAAAATGCTGTTTTCTGCATCTTTTACCAATCTGCCCCTGCATTCAAGCATCTGTTAAAAATAGTTAGAAAACTAAAAAAATCCTGAAACTTGTCAAGCATGTAGTTTAGACTTTCCTTTACATTTCCATAAAAAGAACAAAAAAATTGGCTTTGTAGATTGTCCAGAATGAATTTTTAAAGATTGGCTGACAGCAGCTAAACTCAGAAAATACCAGCAAATACTCTCTTATAAAATCACTTATTTGACATAGCTCTAATACCAGAATCAGTTACCAACAGAACCATCAACAAACACTTAGAAAAACCTGGTACTGGTACTGCCCAACCCTAAACCAGTACCCCCTGTACCAGTCAGGCTTCACTGCTCTGTAGTCCATCCATGTGATTAATGTATAATGTCTACAACAAGATCATGTGATTAATGTCTTTAAAATAAAGCTGAAAACATAAACAGATTTCTGAAATGCTGAAACCTGGTACTGGTACAGCAGACTTTTTTGGTACGTACTGGTACAGAGAAATGCTGAAAACATAAAAACACTGCTAGTAAACTTAAACAGATTTCTGAAAACTGCTCAATTGTATTTTGACTATTTTCTCAATTCATCAAATTACAGAAATTCATACATATTTAAAGGACTACTCTATACCTAAAAATAACCACCCACTACTTTCCAAAAATACAATTTAATCTAAATATAACATTATTTCCTAAAATACCCCTGCTGTGCAGTATACTGAAAATGCAAATTATAGATGTACTAACTATATATAATTATATATACTAATTTTGGAATCCACTAACTCCACTATTGAATCAATATTCAACAAAAGCATGCTGCCTTTTTGTTTCGGGTTTAAACCTCAACTGCTATGAGCTCATGTCAATTTTCCTCAATTACTGGTATTGATTTGAATTTGTGATCATTTACTGCTAGAAATGTGTATTTGCTTCTGTAACTTGAAATTACAGTTTATTACTCTCTGTGACTAAAATTAACCAACACCAGCTTCTGAGTTGATATTTGTTAGAAAATGATCAATTGAGATACAAGAATAATATGTTTATATATATTTTTACTAATCTTTTGAGATATATTTTTACTAATCTTTTGAGATACAAGAATAATATGTTTTGTTTGCTGCAACTATAGATATTCCTACAGAGCTTGCCACTTGGGACTGCGCTGGATGATGGATAAAGTAATTTTGTGGTGGTACCAGAGCTGGAGGCACATTTGAAGTCTCAAAGTTTAGTTAGTAGTCAAACATGTAATGCTGTCAAGGTTTCCCTCTGGGCTTTTAGTGGGTTTAGGAATTAGTATTTTATTAGGCTTGTGTCATTGCTAAGAACTAGTCATGTATTACTTTACTGGTAAATGAAATGAGTCATCGTGGCATCTTTCTGTTTATCAAGATATACCATTGCACTTCTTGGATTTAAATAGACTGTATAGGTATCATTAGTGCATCATATCAAGATTCAAAATGTTGGTTTCACAAAAAAAATAAAAATAAAAATAATAAAAAAACCAATCAGGGTCGGTGATATTTAAAACGCCGATCCTAATAGTTATGAATTAGTGCCGAATATTTTAATTAACCGATCTTGTAAGTCAACAACAGGATCGGCTGAATAATTGTCCGTTCTTAAAAGTTAGAATTAGGATCGGTTATTAATAAATAACCGATCTTGATAGTTAGAATTAGGATCGGTTATTAATAAATAACCGATCCAGATGGTTGGTATCTGGATCGGTTCTTTAACCGATACAGTTTAGATTGACTACTTGTATCGGCTGGAACAGGATCGGCTGTAGGTCCGATCCTGATGTGCGAATATAACCGATCCTGATTTGTGTTTTTCCACTAGTGGAAGTTGAGGAACTTGTCAGTATAGTGGTCTGACATGATTCCCACGCTGCCTTATAGAAAGCTTGACAGGCTCCTATTGTTTGTCTCGTGGCTTTAAACAACGCTTCATTTCTAGACCTCCAAATCGCCCACATCGTACAAATCAGATAGCAGTTTTGCTCATCTGAAAGAGATTTCCAAACCGAGTCAATGAAGGTCTTGAAAGAATCCGGAAGATCCTCCGTTCTGAGGCCCAACTCCGACACCAGCCATACCGCTCTTGCGAAATCACATTTAAACAACGCATGCATAATGATAGTCTCCGGATCTTTCCCACATATAGGGCATATCGGGTCTATGTGATTCATTTAAATTTGTACCCTAAACATATAACAAAATTTACCAGCCTAGTAATTTGTCAAAATTGTGTCAAAATCTTGACACAATTTCATAAATTTGGGCAAGATTTTGACACAAGATAATCTGTCAAAATTAAGAATCAATTTGCCACGCAAGGCCCTGCAAATGCGAATGGGGACTGGAAAGGGCTAATATTTTCTGATAAAAAGGCTTTATCGAGGGCACTTGAAGAGTGGCACATCACCCACTCTGTTCAAATGAAAGTGAATAAGTCTGAGACTGGTTGCTATACTTGTGTTTGTGTTGAAAGTAACTGTCGTTGGAGGTTGCACGCACACAGACCGAAAGGAGCTGCGTATTTTTTAGTTAGTCAATACAACGGGTCTCATAATTGTGTTATTCCAATTGGCAACATGCACCGAAATTGCACATCTGCTTTAATTTGTGAGAAGATACTTCCATCAATGAGAGCATCGCTATCAATGAGTGTAAAGGAAATTCGACTCAAGATCAAGGATGATTGGAAAACATATATCAGTTATGATTTAGCATGGAAAGCACGTAGTAGAGCATTGAAAATTATATACGGTAGTTGGGAAAAGTCTTTTTCTGATCTACCAAGGTACTTATCTATGATGCAAGCTTCAAATCTAGGTACTGTTTGGACCATGAACCCTCCCTGGATAGGAAAAGGCATACAACAATTTAGGAGAGTCTTTTGGGCCTTTGGCCCTTCAATAGAGTGGTGGAAATATTGTCGACCGGTGGTAAGTGTTGATGGCACTCATTTGTATGGTAAATATGAGGGATGTGCATTAATTGCTACGAGTATTGATGCTAATGGGGCTTTATCCGATAGCTTTTGCAATTTGTGATAAAGAAAATGGAGATAATTGGGAATGATTTCTTCACTCCTTGAGAGAGTTTGTTACACGCGAAAGGAATGTTTGCATCATATCTGATTGTTTTTCTGGTAATAAAGAGGTGGTACGTAGTGTATTTTCTCCTGATGATGGTCATGCTCATCGTTGGTGTTTGCGCCACATGCAAATGAGGTTGTAGAATTTAATAGATTGAAAGAGCAATTAAAAATTGAGTGCGAGAATGCTTGAAAATGGATAGAGGACAAAATAAATGATGACCGTGAATATTGGAAGAAGATATGGCGTTATGACCACCAATTAGTCCGAGAGCTTTAACTCGGTACTTAGAGGTGCACGATCACTACTTGTCACTGCATTTGTTGTTGCTACTTTTTATAGAGCAAACCAAGCTTTTGTCGAGAGTAGCGAAATAGGAAGAAAAATGACAACCTAGTTGTGCCCTAAAATTACTGACAAAATACGCTCTCGACAATTTGCATCTCGTGGGTACCAAGTATGTCGGTTTGGTCCATGTGAATTTGAGGTTAATATTGGAAGCTCAACATATCCGGTGACAATAAACGGGAGGTCATCGCATTGTGTATGTCAAGCATTTGGACTTACAGGCCTTCCTTGTAGTCATATGTTGGCTTGTTGTGGTGAACAATGGCATAGAACAAATTTTCATACACTTTGTCATGATTGGTATTTCACTCAGATGAATCGAAATGTATACTCCATCCGGTTTTATCCCATACCAGATGAGATTTTGGCCAAGCATTGAAGGACCAACTGTGCTCCCTATTGCACTTAGGAATAAAAAGGGTCGTCCGAGGTCAACTCGCATACGTAATTCAATGGATGTGAGAGAAACAACTGGTGCAACGAAGCGTAAATGCTCGTATTGCAGTGAGTTTGGCCATTATAAAAAAAGATGTACGCAGCTTTGAAAAGCTAGAGGTAATGTATATTTTTGTCATTGTATTTGTTTCAAATATTAATTTTTCTTTCTAACAAAAATATATAATGTGCAGGTGTCACAACTTGAGATCTCGCCTGTAATTGAAAACTGAAATATGATTAACATTATCTTACTCTAATGTGAGATTCTTTGATGATTTAAAGTTTATTAATTACTACTTTGATTTTTGTTTTCTAATATGAAGTTATTCACTTTATTTTATTACTTTTTAAATGTCTCTTTGTATTGCAGGAATTTTGAAACCTTGATACGAGCATAGAAGGTTACAAAAGTAGTTTAAATTTATGTTTTACATTTTACAGTGACATTTTATGCATTTGTATTCTTTTGCTTTGTTGATGTAGTATTTAGTAATCTAAACATATAATGTTGTTAGCCTTTTTTATGTTGTGTTGTCGTTATATTGATTAAATACTTTAGAAATATCTAGTAAGGAGACTATATTATTGACTGCAAGCAATTTGCCGTTTGTTAAGGATCAGATATATTGTTTGTGATATTCTCATGTTTTGAAGGGTTGTAACGAAAAGCACGTAATATATTTCTCATAGCTTCCAATTTCCAACCATTGGCAATATATATGATTTTTGCTACACACAGATTGTATTAAAAATATTCTACAAATGAGATAAAAAAAAAGGATTCTATAAATATTAATTTTTTCTCTTCTAAGTTCAGCGTTAAAACTAACAGAGCTCAAAAGCATCCCTTCAACGATAAAGCAAAATAATTGATAAATAAACAAAGGCAAGACGGAGCCATATGCAAACCATTGACAGGTTTATTAAAAAAAAATAACATTGGCTGGAATGAATAAGCACATGTGGATTTTGAGATACATGAAAAAATAGCTCCGTTAAAAAATGAGATATATAATACTGAAAATATATGATGTGAATATGATATATATGGTAATATTAAACCATTTGAGTAAGGAATATTTTATTTTTGAAACTATCTTTTCAAAAATGAGATTTATGGTATTAAAAATATGAGATATATGGTAATATTGAAATATCATATATATGGAATTAAATAAAAACCAGAGTAAATTGGAGAGAATCAGAGGGAGGGAGAAGAAAGGGAAATATGAGGCCACAAGGTTATTTTGTCAAAAGTTTTTAGAGAGGAGATATTTTGATTTTGATTGTTTTTTCAATGGTAGGTCATTTTGTAAATATTCCCTGTGACAATGTCTGCTTAGACGGTAATATGCATGTGCTCTGGAAAGCGCACGCGTGGCTTGTCGCGCATATTATTGCCCAGCCAATTTTATCCTGAGTTTTTTAATGGGATATTTTGCGGTGAGTTATCCATAACAAAGTATGTGACGTGTCAGGAAATGAGATTACGAGGTCAATTCTCGATTCATTTTGCCTCGATCGTTATGGAATCCATATCCTCGACGGTACCGTAAAAGATTCCCTTTTACAATTAGCCATTTACGGTTTGAGATTAACTCTCAGCCGGTTTGAGATTCGAGCTGACTGAGGGGGCAGTATTATTGGGCTTTGAGATTCGTGCCAAGTTAAAAAGAACGGTCCAGATCAAGTAATTTTAAAAGATTCCCTTTTACGGTACCGTCGGTGATATGAATTCATCGTTATGCTAGGAAATCAGATCGGACACGATCGTTATGAAAAGAGCGTAAGTCTCGCTTTCTACTACATGCTTAGCACCGCTGTCACGTCCAATAAATCAACACGTCTTCCTCAAAAAAAAAAAAAAAAAAAATCAACACGTCTTCAGTTGTGGGGCTGCGGAGGTTGGTCTTTTGATCTTCTGCAGCCTCAGTACCGCATAATTTTGTGTTAAACCTTGAAAATTAGTTATTTCTTATCCGCTACACACAGTATTGCAATAATTTCAATTCAGCTACCGTTTGTTTTTGCATATAGGACCCTTATAATTTCAACAACGGTACAATTTCTTTTGTAAATTATCGTTGTTTTCATAAAAATGTTACACTCCGATATTTTTTCTACAACATTCGTACAATCATTAGGAACAAAACAACTATTATATGGAATATATATATATATTGAGTAAGGCTACGGTGCTTTGCAAAGCATAGAGGCCTCCGTGCTTCGGGGCTACTTTTTGGATTTTGAAAATCCAAACAACCCATCCGAACCGTTCAACATGTTCTAAATATTGAAATGTGCTTGGAGACCAAATTTTACATTTTTTGGAATTTTTTTACAATTTATTAAGCCACTTTGAAAATCTGAAAATCCGGTGGTCCAAATTTTTGTACTGTTTACCGTTGGATCAGCGATTTTCAATGTGGCTTAATAAATAGTAAAAAATTCCAAAAAATGTAAAATTTGGTCTCCAAGCACATTTCAATATTTAGAACATGTTGAACGGTTCGGATGGGTTGTTTGGATTTTCAAAATCCAAAAAGTAGCCCCGAAGCACGGAGGCCTCTATGCTTTGCAAAGCACCGTAGCCTTACTCTATATATATTTATTGCCCGTCTCCATATTTTTTTTATTTCTTTGGTTTAGTCCCCTCGAATGTGGGAAATTTTTTTAGTTAGTTCAGACTAATTTGTTTGCAATACTGTATTTTTTTGGAAAACTTTTAGATATGCGAAAAAATATGTCTCAAGTTTTCTCATGTTTGAACTGAATGACATTATATTGGACGGCCAATTATATGAAAATAATTTTCTTTCTGGCGTTACGTACTAAATTTTTTACTATTCGAGTTAATCATGCTTCATTTCAAATTATACGTATATGCAACTTTTTACTGACTATCAGCAGGGGCGGATCCAGGATTTTCGTCAGGAGGGCAAAAAAATATCGAATCGGGTTTAAATCCATTAACCAATTGGGTACTCAACCAAAAATAATGCTTTAACTTATACTTTCCAATGTTTTGACTTGTAATTTCTGATGCTCTGACTTATAATTCTAATTACCAATAAAAATTCAACAAATTTATTTTAATTTTAACCCTAAATTTAACTCGAATTACAAATTAAACGTCCAGAGGGGAGCAAAAAAAATTCCGGGGGAGAGCAAAGTCGATCGGAACCGATAAATCTCCACTAAAACTCAAAATCCAGGGGGACAGTTGCCCCCCCGGAATACTCTGGGTCTGCCCCTGACTATCAGATTGTTGAATGAAAACTTTCTCTGTAGTAATAAGGGAGGTAGGATTTGAAAAGCAAAGACCTCCACCTCTATTTAAAAAAGAAGAAAACTTCGTAGTATTCCATAAAAGGATTTTATTTCATCATTTTCGGGTTACAAATTGTTGTTAACTCATTCAATCAATTTTTCGTAGAAGTATTTGCTGCAGGTCTTTTTTGAAAAAGTTTACCTATTGCATGATAAATAAAATTTTAGAATCCTTGATGCTCGTATGAATGTAAAGTTAAACTAATTGAGGGACGAGAAGGTAAGTGTCAGCAGGGGCGGACTTGTATGTATCGAATGGGGTCAATTGGCTCACATTTATTTTTATTTTTTTTAGATTTATATATAAATTTTTATATAATTTAGATTATAATGTTATGAGTACTCTAAAATTGATTTTCATTCAGCATGAATATTTTTACATTATTGACCCTCAATTTGTTGACTCTGACAGCTTAAAAGTCTGACTCCGCTTCTCAGTGTTAGGCTCGCTCATTATAAACAACTAAATGGAACTCGTACGTAAGAATTTTTTTCTTTTATTTTTATATTTATTTTTAAGTAAGGAAAATTACAGTATATAAGGCTTTGTATTTCTAAAATCAAAACGTATAATTGCTAGATATCAATAATAAATACGTATGAAAATAAAATGTAACTGTTTGTCTTTATGATTTTATAGTGATAAGAGAAATTGATGCTCCTTTTATGTTTTTTTTCAAATGAGTGGTGGGTCGCGCAATATCTTTTATTTCAATATTTGTAACAAAGAATTTTTCTCATTTTGAGTTTCAAACTCATAACCTCTTATATAAGAAATATGTATCTTTACCGCTAGATTAAAAATTGATTTTTTTTTATTGATATGTTTTTTATGTTGATTGGATGATTGTGTACAAGTATGTATGAAGTGTCATTCATACTAAACATTCAAACACATGTATAAATCGTCGTATTTTTAAGATGCAGTCACCTAAGATTTCTATATTTTTTTGCTAAAAATATTAAGCAATAATTCTTGACATTTTCTATTTAAGTATGGTACTATTAAAGATGCGTACATATTTAATATCTTATCGTCATAAATTATAACGCTTTTAAAATACTCCATTTAGTGAAAAAATACGAGCAAAAAAGAGCTAAGTACACATCACCAGTCTCGGAATCTAGTCATACAAATCTGAAATTTTTATTTATAGCATAATAAAAAAATTAACTAAATCACCCCCGTTTAATGGGAATTCAAATTTTACCTAGGCCGCAGGAGTATTTGGCTGCCCCAAAGACTGGGGGCTGCCAATTGACCCTGCTGCCCCAGTCCAGGGGCCTCCAATTGCCCCTGCGGCCCCATTATTTTTTTTTGGTAATGGCACCGATAACAATTTATGTTTTTGTCTGGAAACTAAGTAGCACAAAGATCAAGAA